>CM036906.1:58692885-59993302 GCA_020800305.1 Porphyrio hochstetteri | reverse complement strand
TTTTTCTCTTGAAGGGACTGAAACTGTTATTGTCTCATCCTAGAGCTAGACAGAAAGGGTGAGCATCACATCAGGGAAAAGGGAGGACAGTAGTAATGTTTCCTGCATAACAATTCTATGGTTATTATTAATGAGGCTTTTTTGGCATTTATTCACATTGTAATAACATTCATATTATTGTAGTTCGACTGAAAACAGCTATTTGTTCTTTGATTAGACTGGTTATATTTCAACCAAGTTAAATTCTTGGATCCATATATGTGCCATGTTCTTTTTTAAATTAAAAATTAATAATGTAACATATTTCACTTTTTAATTTTTTCACATCTCATTTTGTTCTTAAAAGTACTATTATTATTACAATAAATAAGGTACTTTAATTCTTTCAAATATTTTTTACAAGAAAGCATGAAAGACAAAAGATACAGGACATGGGATGCTTTTAAAATGTCATTTATCAGTTTATAGTTCCTGTTTTTCATATAGAGTAGTGATTCTATATATTCTATATTCTATAGAATATAATAGAAGAGAGTATTTTCTCTGAAGCAGTAATCATCACTTAAAATGTATTTTATAAAACATACAGAACTTGTGCAGAACTTGGCTCAGTTAAGGTCTCCAATGCCGCCCCAGCTCAGACAAAAATCAAGTACTACATATGTAAATGCTTATACTGTGCAATCACTGTACTTTAGCAAGTACCAAACTTTACTTAACAAGCACCAAGGTGTACTTGTTAAGAAAAAATAGGAGAGGACAAGAAGAGAAGAGGACAAGAAGGATCAGTAATAAATAGTATTTTGGTCAAAAATAACTACCACAATCCTCTGATAAAACTAAGACAACAAAAGTTTCCTCAGCTCTGATGGACAGCAGCTTCTAATCAGAACTTTTGCATTAGAATGGAAAGAGTTTCTGGCCTTCAAATGATTCTGTTCAGATTCATCTAGCTGACAGTTTATTTTCATTTCCTTCTCCTCGGTTATAAATGATACTCACACCAATTATAATTGCACTTGATTATATCAAACTGGGCAGCTTGAGGAATAGCAATGTTGTTTTCAAAACAAAAAAGATGAATATGATAGAAAATGACTGATTGGCAATTAAACTTTTTTTTTAAATGGTGAAATGTAAGGTGCAGCATACATCCCATAGAACTGGTATTACTACAGAGCAGTAGTGATGGATTGTAATGAGTACTTAAAACAGCTTGATCTCCAAAGATTTATTTTTATTTTGCTTTACATTCTTGTTTGCATTCTGAGACCAAAATTAACCAGATCATGAAAGAAAATCAAGCTGGGACTTACACATTTTGTTTAATGACCTTGTTACTGATTAAGTACTGTTTCAGAATAGGGTGCTCTGACAGGAGAAAGAGGTGAACAAGACTCAAGATTAGCAAGAAGCCCTTTTTAATGCAAAGAAGGAAAAGGAAGCATCATTTTCCATTAAGACTATATTGATCTCCTCTTTTTGTAATCTCCTAAATAATGTAAAGTTCTGGCAAAATGCAGAAATCATTGTCCAAGTATCATGAGTGGTAGTGCTGGTATAGTTATTAAAATACCTGATTTGCTATGAAAATTGGCCTCATTCATACCTTTCTTTTTCAGAAAACATTGTCTTAGAATTTCATACAAGTTTATCTGGATGTAAGACTCCTTCTATCTGCTGCTGCTTCCTGCATGATAGTTATTTGCGTGAGAAAGTAAGAGTTACAAAACTGATCTTTCTACTTAAAACTGAAAAACTTCACACATTACTTTTTGCCTCTTTGTACTTGAAAAGTACTTACTTTATCCTGTTTCCAAGTCAGGAAGTCATTCCCAAACTGCTGCTTTTCTTTTGGTGTTGCCAATTAAATATCCCAAACTTGGGTATCAAACTGAGCTTCACAGGAAGACAGACAATTTAGATCCCTATTCAATCTCAGTGTGTATCAAATGTTCTTCTCTTTGTATATGGAATTAGCAACAGAATGTTTTTATCACCTTGAATTTGTGTTTTCAAGTGGTCTGTTGTACATCAAAACTGTTACTGTTATATCTCAGAAAGAATGTGAGCTTCCACAAATGAAAGCTGTTATCTCTTAATAAATCACAGCACATATTTTGGCAGTCAATAGACGCATTTTGAGAGAGTTATTCTTTCCCCATTAATGTGGACCTAGTGTCACTCATTATTCTAATCACCAAAGCAATAGTTTAAAACTAAGCACTTAAAATTAAGCACATGACCAAAGGAGAAACAGAGAGACTTAATTGTTGGACTTTAAGCTACATCAAACTTAATTGGAAATTATTGATGATAATCTATCCACAAATGATTGAATTATAGAGCTGTATTCATAGGGATGCTGGTGAACACAGCAGACAAACACAGCAGCGTGTGCCAACGGATGCGCAGGAAGGGACTGAAAATGGATGAAGGCAGCAAGGGTCCACTACTGTGACAGTGATACCCCACAGAACACAGTGCCTTTCACTCACAGGACAAACTACCCCAGTACAGCAGAGGCTTTGACTCAGAGCAAGATCTGAAGGAGGATCCAGCTCTGAAGGTCAGTACCTGCCCGCACAGGAGGTGCCAACATCAGGGAGTTAATGTTGATAGTCATGGGATCCTCTCTGAAGATGGACGACTGCTAGGAAGAGATGGAATCTGCCTGATAAAGTGGAGAAAGGACATCTTTTTCAACAGGCTGACCAACCTGGTGAAGAGAGATTTAAACCAGGAAGGATGAGGGAGTGAAGTTGCAGACCACGGTTAAAAAGGAAACAGTAGAAAGAGATAGAAAACAAAGGGGGAAAGACAATAAGAACAAGCAAAGCAGAGGGAGGATGTTGCCATCTACAACAAGCAGGAGCAGCTCAGATATACAGAGTTGTTGTACAAAATGGACAGCAGTCTGGGTGACATCTTGCAGAGGCTGGCAAAGGTGTCATTAGTGAGAGTTTGTTACAAGCCACCCAATCTGAGAAATAAAGGTGGTGACATCTTTAAATAACTCTAGGAATTCTCTGCCAACTGCTGGAAGGGCAACAAAGAGAGAACCAAGCAGTCAAAGGATTTCTGGTGTATGTATGGGACAAATTTTTGACGCAGGAGTTTCACATCATTTGTAGAGAGAATCCTCCTGCAGCATATTTCTGTGCCTGTGAAAAAAAAGTGATTGGAAATAGTGAGCAGAGATTGGCAAGAGCAAATCATATCTGACCAACTGGAAAGGAGCAGTAGATGCTGTTTGCTTTGCATTTTAACACCATGTCCCGTAACTGTCTTGGGACATTATGGTGTGGATGGGTGGACAACCAGATGGGTAAAATCTGACTAGTATTGGCTGCATGAACAGGAATGTGAACAGTAGTTTGCAGGGAAGGGATTTTCCCCCTCTATTCGGTACTCATTCAACTGCATCTTTTACATTATGTGCTGTTTAGCCCCACCCCCCTGTACGAGAAAGACATTGACAAACTGGAGCACGGTTATCAAGCTGGGAGAGAAGCTGGGGCTCGAGTACCTGCTTCCTCAGGGAGGAAATGGGTTTCTTCAGCCTGGCTTTGACTCAAGATCAGCCCCCAGAACCTATGAGAAGGCAATTGATGGAGCCTGGCTCTTCATACTAGTGGATGGTAGGAGGATGGGAGATAGCAGGCGTAACTTGAAAGAAATGAGGTTCAGACTGGATGTACGTAAAAGTTTTCACTATGAGGATAGACAAGCATTGGCTCATGTTGTCTGGGAAGACTGTGCAGTCCATATTTTGAGGTTTTCAGAATGTAAACAAAGCCCCATGCTTTGGACTGGAGATCTCCAGAGGGGCCTTCCAATCTGCATTTTCTTATGACCTTACTATCCTGTGAAAAAATGATCTTATTTGGATGCATTCTACATGAAATTTGGGGGGAGGGAGGGAGTGGTGGGGGTGTGGTTCTATTGTTTTCAGATCTTTGGATGACCAGGTAAAAGCTCTGGATGTCCTCTCCCATAGCATAAGACCACTGTCCTGTGTTTATGGAGCTGTCAACGCAGAGAGAGACATAGAAACTACTGAACCTTCTGTTCAGGATGGCTTCCCTGCCTGCCTGTCTGTTGTACCTCATCACAATGATCATTCCAATCCTGTCCATTTATTTCTTCAGCTCCCTCTCCCTGCCATTCTAACTTGAGTACAACCTAGTAACAAATGGGATTTTTGCTTCATCTTTGGACAGTAGCCCTGGGGAGGAAGCACTGAATCACTGTTTCTACCTTTCTTCTAAGGAATTTTTTGCTTCACTTTTTATAACAAGGATCATAGCTGTGCACCTGCTCACTTGGAAGCCCTTCTGGCTTGATGTCTTATTCTCTTTGAACAGATTTTTGGCCTCTCAGTGATTCAGTCTTTATCTGTTATGTCAGGCTAGCAGAAAAAAAAAAAAATAAAATCCAGTTGTTCTTTTCTCCTCAGACTTTTCTATGTCAAATTGTTTGATTAGAAGGAAATCTAGATAGAAATTAAGGCTTTTGGAAATAACAATAAGCCAGGGAATACTTCGCAACAGAAAACAGCAATCAAAAATGGCAAGAAAGTCAGGAAGCCTGCGGTATCATTTCCTAAATAAAATTTATTTTGGGAAAAAATATAGTCTCCTATCAAATAAACACAAAAATACAGCTACTTTCTGCAGTAGTCATTGTTTGTTTTAATTTTCTGGTTGACTGCACACCTCAGCTATGTCTTCAAGATGCATCAATAAAAATAAGAAAGAATTAATCCAGCTGGAACCAAGGACAATAAGACTGTCAATATTTTTTGACTGAGTTCAGGTCTCAAAACACATCACTGCAGTGAGGTAGATGCCAGTGCAAGAGTTTTGCAGAAACACCACTGAACTTTTTTCACTAAAAATAAATATTTTAGCATAGGATGTCAGAAGCAATAACTTGAAAATATTTAAAGGCAGTAGAATAACACCTGGGATGGGAGGGGGCACGGCCAGAGCAAAGCAGGCTGTCACTCAGCTGCATGACTTATGCAGGCTCCCCAGCAAATCATACAGGAAAGCATACAGAGAAAGTCTTCTGGGTCAGGCTCCAAGTGCTTTTTATAAGGGGGTGCTAAACTGTTTTTTTACTTTATCAAAATGAAGATGGTCAGTACATACAATTCTTAGCTATAAATGAAAAGGGGCTGGTTGAGTTACCACCACCAAGAAAAAGGTCCTACGGATGCTAAAAGTTGCTGCTGTCCCAAGAGCATCTGCTGTAGTCTGCTTAGGAAAGCACCAGCACTGAGGCTCACGACACTGCTTGCCAGTGAGATTGCAGGACAGTCTCTAGCAGTGGTAAGGAGAGGAGGCCTGGGCAGATTTAAAGATTTTCTCTGATGAGACTGTGAGAAGGATCATATGACATCTTGCCTGTGAGACGGCTCAGTGGTGCTTGCTTCTGTTGCTCCCTCCAGAACACTTTCTAGTAACTATTCATCTGACACTGGTTATTTCTTCCCAGAAATAACAGGGGGGTTTTTTATAAGACAGAAAAAATGGTGGTAAATAATTGGAATGTATTGGAAAATTTGAGACTTAGGCATGACATAGATGGTATAGAACAAGGAGTAGATATTGCCCTGGTTTAAGCTGGGATAGAGTGAATTTTTGACCTAGTAGCTGGGATAGTGCTGTGTTTTGGATTTAGGATGAAAATAATGTGATAACACACTGATGTTTCAATTGTTGCTGAGCAGCATTTACAAGTCAGATTTTTCTGCTTCCCAGGCCCCACGAGCGAGGAGGCAGGAGCCTTCTGCAAGAGGTACACAAGCAGCTGGGAGGGGGCACAGCCAGGACAGCTGACCCACGCTGGACAAAGGGATATTCCACACTATATGATATCATACTTTGTATATAACTGGAGGTTTTTGGCCAGGGAGGACCTTGGTTCGGTAACTAGGTGGGCATCACTTAACAGGTGGTGAGAAACTGTGCTGAACATTAAACTGTTTTTATCTCAACCTATGAGTTTTAATTATTTTTCAATTTTCTCCCCAGTCCCACTGCAGAGGGACAGCAAGCAAATGTCTGTGCCATTGTTTTGGCTGTCTACCGAGTTAAACCACAAGGAGATATTTATAAAAATCATAGATTAAGACCTCCAGATATAAAATTCTGTTTTCCCAGGTATAATGGAAGGCACTTCACTTGCCCAGGTAATAAAATCTCCAGGAAAAGGCAATGGGGCAGGTTAATGGTGATAACAGCCCCAGAAAGAGAATTTATCCAGCAAAGGCAAGAGTTGTATTGCATGACAGGTGAGAACTAGTCACCCCTTTATAATCAGGCCACAGAAAGTATAGAATATATGCATTCTCAAGTAGAAAAAAAAGGAAGAAAAATTATAAGAAAAATAAACAACAGATTGCCTAATGTAACTGCCAGTAAAGTGCATCTGTCTTACTATGTGTTCCTATTTATTTGCTACTACACGTGTCCATTCATGGAGTATGTTTCATGACAGAAACATAGATGCTGGGAGGAGAGAGCAACAAAAAATCTTGTAAACATTCTAACAATTTTTTTCCTTCTTTTTAAAGTCTTCAAGCATTGATAGCAGCCTGCAGGATTCTATGCAAGCTCAGCAAGTGTGCAGCATATGACAAATCCTATGATCAAAGCCTCAGGCTATGGCTTTCAGTTGGCACCACATGGATATAAGCCAACATCTATGCAAAGTATCTCTTAAGCCTGGCACAAGTACAAGGCATCTGTAGAATCACAGCCTTATAATCCCATTTTTCAATACACTGCTTGAACAACGATGTTCAGCTTTCTGTAGGCCAGAAAGAGTAACAAGAAATTAAGCACAAAATAATTACCATGTAAGGCTGATACTTTTTTCTTAATACTGACTTTTTTTCTAGTGGTGTTTGTAGTCTGGCAGATTCTCATCTGTAGAGGGAGAACAGGTACCCTGCCACAAAAGAGTTTTACACCTTGAAAATACTGAAATAATATTACCACATTACCAAGATAGACGTGCTGTAGGTACAAGTTTGTAAACATAAATAAAACAGTGATGGTACAGACATTTCAGAAGAATGCAAAGTGTAACCTACATTGTCAGATGTCTATATGCTTGCAATTACAAAGGAAGATTTTACTAGTTTATAAGAATATTTTAATTTAAGACTGGGGGACCTCAGAGCTCAGCAGATCCAGTTCCTGATGATCAAAGACACAAGCTGAATATTTTGTTCCTATTAATTCTACAAGGTGACTGTTTTACTTCTGTCACTGCTTTTCCAGTCAGCTTACAGACTTGACTTTGTCAGTTTGCACCAGCTTCTATACTTTCACTTGTATAATTCTTTTTATACTTCTCTGATACTACTTTAAAAGTGTGTATTAAAGCAACTGTCTCTCAGCTTTTTCTTGCAGCCAATCTCTTTTTCATTCTCCTGATCAACTTTAAAAATAACAGGAACAAATGAAGTTCTAGTATTGCTCTGGAGACATATGCCATCTGTAGATCTATGGGAACTTTATTGCTGCACTATTTCACATCAAAAAAAAAAAAAAGCAACAAAAAAATAATTTGAAAGTGTTCAATCATATATCTTGAAAGAAAGCTTTTGGTTTACAGGTAAGTATTCTGAGCTCATATGTGATGAAAGAAATAATTACAATGTTTCTGAAGGCTTGAAGTACCATTATGAAAGTATCTGAGATTGTTAACTAACTAACAATTTTAGGGTTGGGGTTTTTTTTATTCTATAGGCCTGAAATTTGGTTTCTAAGAAGGAGAATGTATATTACTGTTATATGGACAGGATGGAAATTACTGCTTATGTGTTTTCACCTCTCTGGCCAGAAAAAAAATTACCAGAACATCAAGAAGGTGGAAGTATGCCTAATAAGAGGCTACTAGATAGCGTATGGAAAAGTAATAACAGAAATAAATTTAGAGTCAGAATAGATGGGTTTGTCAAGAAAATATTTATTTTAAAGGATGAAAGAAAATATTATTTTTTAAATAGCTCAGACTAAAAATCAAGGAAAAGAATTAAGGGACTGTATTGTTACAAAGCCAGATAGCTATAAAATGGGCGTTTATGTTGAAAATAAAGGGGTTTAATCATTTAAGGCATTAAATTTTTAAAACAGCCTTCCAAGTACATCAGTAATCTAAATTCCTTTAAGATAAAATTTGCCAGGTTTATCGGGGGCACATTTGTAAAAGTACGGGGGACCTACAAGATAGAATTGTGGTCATTCCCTGACTGAGAAATAAAAGCTTTGTTAAAATGAAAAGCATATAACTACTTACAACTAAAATGCCCAACAATAACAGACCTTGCAGAAATGTCTGACAAAATAAAATCAACTAATTGACAAAATAAAAATGAATAGCATAGAGAAAAAGATTCTGCTCCCCTGCCTTTTAAATGTTTCACATCTATCTCACCTACACATGCTGGTCCGTGCATAGAAGAATTTTAGTGGAGTTCAAGTCCATGAATCTTTTACACTGAAATTATGAATACTTTATCATGAGAAATGCAACATTTCTTTTTGACTGGGGGAAGGGAGAATGCCAGCATTTCACACATGGAAAATTTTATGTAAATGTAACATTCTCAAAGTCTCACCCAGAAGTACAGGAAGGAAATTCAGCACCACACATCAAGCTGTAGCCTGATGGACACATCTTGTTTGAGGGGGAGGGGATTTAATTCACTGTATCATTCATGCACTTGTGTAATTCATACACTATACAAGAAGCCTGTTATCTGACCTTTGTGCTTACACTATGAAGATGATGCTTGCCTGAGATCTGCTGAAAACAGAAACTTTGGAAATTAATTCATGAAGCCACAGTCTTTCCTCTCTGACAATGAGACTACAGGTAGTTAATATTCTCCGTCTTCATCACCTACCCACAAGGCTCTCAGCCCTGAGAATTGCTTTCATGGTGATTTGGTTTTATTGTTTGTTTTTGGGGGGTTTTATTTTGGTTTTTAATTATTCCCTGAAGCCCTACCCTCAGAAACTAGCAAATATATCCTCTTGGGTAATCATTTATTTACTATTTTTCCAAATGTGTGGTTTTGAGTTACCTCTCCTGGGCAAACATCAAAAGGTTTTGAAAGTTCAAGCAACTCTTATGAATGCATTACAGCCCCAGCTCAGTGCATTCCAGGTCATCTTATCATTTTAGGGGTTTTTTTTCAGTTTGTTTTTCAGGAGATTGGGGTATTTTTTCATTTTGTGTGAGCATTTGTTTTGGAGAAAAGTCAAGATTGCCACATACACCCATACTCAAGGGATTCAGATATCACAGTCTACAGGGAGTTGAGAGTGGATCATCAGACTGGTTTTGCAACTGGCCTTTAAAAGAGGAAAAAATAAAAAGGATAAAGGGAATAAAGATCATGATGTACTTTGTTTCATAGACCTTAGGAGGATAGTACTCTGAGTAGAGAATAAAACTGACTTTTGCTGATGGCTTCCATTGGCTTACTGGTCGTTAGGATAAGTAACATTAAGGGGTTTTATGTAAATTTGGCATGGGGCAGTTCTTTGGGCTAGTTTGGTTTTTTTTTAAAGAGAATATAATGAAAGAAGAAATCTAAAATTTGAGCCTTCGTGCCCAGTAAAAAGAGAAACTAGCACATGGTGGCATTCTTCATTGAGAAAATAAGAGACATAGAATTCTTTAGCAGAACTATGGAAATGGGTATAGTGCCCTGGAAAGAAACCTCAGCAACTGTTTAATACTGGAAAATGGTCATCCACTGCTGGTGATGACAGCCAAGCTATAGGAAGAGTTTAAACTCTAACAGCTGTTAATCTTTCACAAAGCACAGAAAGGAAAGTCAACAGAATGAAGTGGGTTTAGAATGACCAGCTGGAAAGTTCTAAGTCCGCTTTGCATATAATTCTTTTCCACTCCTCACTTGTAGAGCATAAGCTTTCCAGAAAAAATTACATTGAGTTAAACTTCAGAGCTCTTCACACACACAATAAATTCTTAACCAACAACCAAGAAGAGAACCATAGAGTTTCTTCTTAAGACAGAGTTTAATACAGAACTCTGTTTAGAACTCTGAGGTGCACTTATTATAACATGAAAAAAGCCTAACAACTTTTAAAAATACTGTTTGAGAGTCAGCTCTCATTTGAATAACACGTATTACCCAAATTCTTGTTCTGTCTTAAAAAGGGGGGTGGGAATGGGGGTTGGGGTGTGCAAGGACAAGGCTGTAGGTCTTTTTACGACTCAATAACACAAGCTGTGAGTTTGAGAGAAATTAAGTTGGTGGTATCTGAGAACATTGCTTTTAGATGACACTTCCAACCATTGTGAGAGGAGGTTGAGATGCATGCCCTATTTCTGCGTCCATACAATATATTTGGCTCACGTGCCATTAGTGCTAACTTGTACATAACAGTGAAAGAACCATCCCAAAAAGCTCCTAACTTCAGGATATGGATCCATCTATATAAAAACATAGAACCTCTTCCACTGCACTCTTGTCCCGCTTTCCTTCTCTAAAATGTACCTTACCTATGGACTTTCTATGAGTGAATACCTTAAAGAAGGAAGTTGCTAGCAGTAAAGCAGTCACTGGCAATGATAACAAAAATGATACATGGGAGCAAGGAGGACAGAGGTGATCAGACATACGCAAATGAAGGATTCACAGGAAGAGGAGGAATATTGTGGGAAGCTGGTGAAATTTTGGTAAAATATCAGATGTTTACATGTTCCAAATGCCTCAGGTGCCTTGCAATATTCCCATCCTCAGAAAACCCTCTCAGGTATGAGCATGCTGTTGGACCACACTACAGCTAGAGCATTAGGGAATTTATTGCTAATTCTGAACAGATACACTGCAGAACACTTTTGAGCTACTGGATGAGTGACTTTGAAAAATTTTATACTTGAAAAATAATCATCTTATGCATTAATATACTATAATAATCTAAACCTAACTATAATTCATTTATCTTTTGTATAGAGCAATTAGATAGATAGAGCAATAAGAATTATAACTTGCTCTCATGGTCCTCCATATCTCTTATTCTGGAAGTTACAATATTGAAGCTGTGGAACCTGCCTTTTTTTACAGCTGGACAACTAATTAAATTAGTTAAAACTAATTCTGAATTTAAATAAAATTTCATCAAATATTGATAAAATATTTGACAAAAAAAAATTATTTGGGGCAATAAAAAAAATTATATATATTTTCAGGTATGTATGTGTGCAATTGTCGCAGCTTGACATCCTTGGGAAGGTAAGTTTATTATAAAGGACGAAATGACCAGAAGGCAGAAATGGAAGTGTTTAGAGCATACTGTAAAATCCTAGGAGTATTCATGTGGAAAGCTAGAAAAGCATATTTATTGCCTTAATCAAAGTTAATCATGGAAGGAATATATTCAGATGTTTTCTTCCATGCAAGTTCTATAATCACTTGATATTTGTAGAAGCATAACTGTATCTTCACCTTTTTTTTGCAACTGTCATCCCATTGATTCTGCTTTTCAGGCTCCATCCCTTCATATCTATATTTTCTTAGTTTTATTTTGAAAGAGAGTTTTAGTAAGTTTTGCTATGAGTGAATTAAGAGAGAAAAATATTTTGTTCCCACAAATCTAAGTTGCATCAACACAACCTTTCTGACTGCAAAGTATGTTACATGATAATATTGTGTGCAAACACCCCCAGTGAAAAAAAAATCCCTCCCATCCCTGAGAACTTACACTTCTGGGAATTCAGGACATGATAGATGAAGGCTATACACACATCCAGATAGGACATCAAGTATGGTAGGTAATAAAACTGCAGCAAGAGCCAGATAGATGGCCAAACAGCAAAATAAACAGCAAAAGACCTATGAAGGTTATGGCAAGGGTTGTGAAAGGTAGCATCTTAAACAATTTGCTCTCACCCTGCCAAGAAATCGTTGTCCCAGTGCTCCTCTGTGGTCTGGAAGGGGAGAAGGGAACAGAGGGTCCATACGCCTTCCTGAGTGTAGAATTGTGTGGCCAACATTGTCCTTTTCAAGTGCTCAACACTTTAGGCTAAAATTCTTGTACATTTTATTTATAGTGATTTAAAAGATTATCAGGAAGTATTAATATCTAACAATTTTTCAAGCTGACAGCAATTACCAGTAAGAGACCACATGCCATATGAAGTGTGTTTTAAGAATGAGACATGATTTTTTTCATGTTCAGTTCCATATTCAGGCAGATCATAAAACTCAGTGAAAGGATTTTGGGTAAACGATTTTATTTTCAATACAATCAATGTGTTTGCATGTGAATATTCTAAGGTTTACTAGTTTCCTCCACCCTGAAAAAGTTGAGAGTAGCCCAGATTCAGTTTGCACAGGAAAAACTTTTCTTCCTGGCCAGCTACTGTTGCAGCCCTCCTCTAAGAGGGAAATGTAAGGATTTTTTTCAGAAGAATATAGGTTTCCATACACTAGTTTTCTAATGCATACAGTGTGTTTGCAGATGAGTTCCCATCACTCTATGGGAGGCTATTTACAAGAGAATGGGATGTGCTGCACTTTTTCTTACAACATTTTGAATACAGAGGTCTCTCAATAGATTTTAACAGTAGAAGGATAAGACTGTTCCTCTTGAGTTTAAATGTTTCCAGGTTTATTGAAATTTAATGAAGTAAATGTTTGGTATCATGTATAAAAATTTAGGTGTTTACCAAACAGAAAACCCTACAAAAATGTAAATAGAGATTTCAATATCTCTGCTCTAATCTTTCTCAAACTTAGCGTTGGAGACTTCAGTGACTTAGGAAACAACATCTAGGTTTGAAACCACTGTGGATTAATAATGACTGAATCTCCTTAAAATAAAGCAGTTATTCAGTGACCTGCGTGAATTGGTTGGTGGCATCAAAGCTGTGAATCATATTTAAGAGAAAAAAAAATGCAAGCAGCAACTTTTTGAAACCTGAGAAGGGAGTGAGAAGGTGCAAGAGACACCATGGTCAGTGAAGAAGGAGGGGGAGGAGGTGCTCTGGGGCTGGATTGATTCTCCTGTAGCCCGTGGAGAGACCCCATGCTGGAGCAGGTGGAGACATATGAAAGATGCTGTGACCCACACTGGAGCAAGCTCCTGGAAGGACCTTCAGTCCATGGTGAGAAGGACCCACACCAGACCAGGTTTTCTAGGGGGAATTGTGACTCCATGGGGGACCAGGCTGGAGCAGTCTGGGCCTGAGAGATACTTTGTGATTTATGACTGTGCCCCACAGAATTGACCCACGCTGGGGCAGCTGGTGAAGAGCTGAAGCCCTGTGGGAAACAACTCACATTAGAGATGTTCATGGAGGACTGTCTCACATGGGTTGGACCCCACACTGCAGCAGGGGAAGGGTGTGAGGAACCACCACCATCCCCCCACCTCCCCACTAAGAAGGAAAACAACTCATTATGAACTGACCAAAAGCCCATTCCCCACCCCATCCCCCATGCCACCAGAGATGGGGGAGGAAGGGAGAGACATTATGAATAAAGTTGTGACCAAGAAGAAGGGATGGGTAGGGGGTTTATTTCTCATTATCTTACTCTAGTTTCAGTGTGTGTGTGTGTTCGTCTCTGTGTGGAATAAATTAATTTTTTTTTTCAATTTTGTGGTGTCTTTTTTGCCCATGATGCTGATTGCAGAATGATCGTCCCTCTCTTTATCTAAACTCCTAAGCCTCTCAATATATATTTTGTCCCCTGTCCAGCTAAAAAGGGGAGTGATAGAGCGACTTTAGTGGGTGCTTGGCCTCCAGCCAGGGTGAAACCACAACTATTTCCACCAAGTTATTAAAAGGAAATAAACCAATATCTTTCAATGTAGATGAGAAGACAATACTAGCATTAAACTAAGGACAGCTGCTGAAATGCAGACACTGAAGGTAGCTTTACATACACAATTATCTCCACTCTCATATACCACAGATTTCTGACCATTGAGAAGATAAACATAATCCTTCACCATAAAATTCTTTTGCTAATCTTCATTTTTTGACTAAACTTTATTCTGCTAGGGTTGTTGAATGGTGATTTGCATCTTCCAAACAAAAATTTCACTTAGTTATCAAAGACAAACACGTCTGCTTAGAAGTGTCTCTTTGATGCCTTTCAAATGAGCTTGGCTTTTTCATGCTCAGGGAAATAAGTTTAAAAGTATATGAAAACATAAAATAATTGTGCTTCTAAGTTTAAATTTTGTATTTTTCCCTCATTTTCCATTAAACTTTTGAAAACATTGATTTGCATCTTCTTTGAAACCTGAGAATGACACCTTCAATTTTTGAAAAAGTCAACAAAAAGTTAAAATGGAAACTGATTCCACCTTCAATAGGTGATTGCATACTCAATCTAAGCTCACACTGCTGCAGACTCCTGGCAGGACCTGCAGTCCCAAGGAGAGCAGAGCCCACACTAGAGCAGGATTGTTGTCAGGACTTGTGACCTGCACTGGAGCAGCCTGTTCCTGAAAGACTGCAGCCTGTGTAAGGACACATGCTGGAGCAGTTCATGAAGAACTGTAGCCCATGGGAAGGATTCTCATTGGAGAAGTTTGTGAAGAACCACACTGAAGCAGAGGAAGAGTGTGAGCAGTCTTCCCCTTGAAGAGGAAAGAGTCGCAGACAATGTGTGATGAACTGACCAGAATCCCAATTCCACATTCCCCTGTGTTGCACTGGGAGAGGCAGTAGAGAAAATCAGGAGTGAAGTTAAGACCAGAAGTTGTGATTGTCTACTCCCTTCCCATCCCTTTCAATCTTTTTCATACACAGAACGAAATAGACTAATTAGGAAAGACTAAGATAAATCTCTCAGTACCTACAGGCTTGGTGAGAAGTCAAAATGTTTGAGAGATGGCCCAGACCAGGCCTTATAGGTGACTCTCAAACAATCATTGATTTCAAAGCAGGTTTCCCAGGTCACAGGCACATGCTATCAGTTCTTTATCATATCTTCAAATAAAAGCATAGGCTTCTTGAAAAGCTCATCTGGCCTGTGCACATCATTTTTCTCTCACTCCAAAGGCCCTTTCCTGCCTCTCATTCAGATTAGTTGGTTTCTTGCTTGGCTGCTTTTTAAATCTAGTTTTTAAACGTCACTTACAGTAGCAACTCCTAGCCATCATCTTCCTTCGCTCAAGGAAAAGTCTTTTATCTCTGCATGCAGCTTCATGGGCAGCACATACAGTGACAGTCCTACATGTTGGGGCTGCACCAACTTCACTGTCCATGGTGGTGAAGTTCCCTCTGCGTACACGTAGCACCTGTGATGCTCCAAATACTGCCAAGAGTGGGCATGCACACCGAGACTACTTTGAGCACACATGGTAAATCTGGGCCAATCTATGGGTATGCTATAGCTCTGGTCATGCTGCCAAGGAAGAAGTACTTGCACTTGGTAAAACTGGGCAAATTTTAAATTACAGACGTGTTTTGAAATGTTCTTCTGTATCTATTTCTATTTTGTTTTAGTGGAAAAGAAAAGCTTCCTGCAGGAGGCTTGGGTAGGGATGACTCACTGAGAAATGCATATTATTGAGAGAAGGACAAAGCAATCATAAGGAACATAGTTCCTGTCATCTTTTGCAGTGATAGGCAACGGAAGGAAACAACTGTTGTTTAGCACCAGATTTAGTTTTCTGTTAAAAACATGAAATGAGACACTGAGAAGGCAGAGGATGACTTACAAGGGTATCTTGAGAGGAGACAGCTCCTCACCCATGTAAGAATTAAAAGAGCTTCTACACTAACAAAAGATCAAAGTTTTTTGTTTGGTTGGTTGGGTTTTTGTAACATAATTGTCTGAACAATCTGACCACAGGATTTTCTGTTTAGTTTGGTTTTGTCTTTTAGAGAGATGCTGCAATTGCAGGTGGAAGTATAGAAGTGTGGGGGGGTTGTATTTCCTGGGGAAAGGCCAAAGTATGTTAATGCTTTACAGAAACAAGACATGAGAGTCATGACAAGGTCACATTTAGCTCCATCCATTACACTAGCCAAGACAGCATCATCCAATAGGTGGCCCTGGTCCACAGATTGGAATGTAGGGGAAAGTGAAGCTGACATGGTTATGACAGCAAGGTGGACAGGGTGAAGATTTCTTGCATGCTCCATTGCTTCTCCATCTAGCTTTCAAGTAACATTCACGATCTCTGTCTTTAAAAGGCATTTAGCATCTCTTATAGTGAAATGTCTCACACCTTTATCAGATCATCCAACATTTTAAATAGGAGCAAGAAGCAATCTGAATAAGGACTTCAGCATGGATCATAATTGTTCTTAAATACGCTGTTGAATACCAAGGGGCTTGGGCTCAGTTGCAGCAAACAATACCATATCACCATGGAGATTGCCACCTAAGTTACATCAGGTTCTGAGTCAGTATCTTTGTTTATAAATGTAATCTATTAATCATCATAACAAAAGGCATGAAGAGGGAGCTTGTGTTAGAGAAATGTAGTCTTTGAGAAGAGAAAAATAAGTCAAGAGTCTATTGGTAGACTAGATAAGACACCTACCAATGTCTTTTGGATAAGCAAAACACAGATTGCCCAGAGGTACTCAGTTCAAAATAAATCAGAATCCTAGTAAAAACTTAGAAGTAATCATAAGGACCACATAATAAAGGAAATGTTTGGGGGTTTTTTTATCCTCAAGTGAAAGGAAGAATTAAAGCTTCACATTTCCTAGGCAGAGAACATTTTTCTTTTATTTTATTTCTTTTTTTGCTGCTCACTGTTAAGTGGAATTGGCAAAGGAGACTCCACCTGAAGACAAAAAGGCTGTTCTTAGCTTTTAGCAAATGCAAGGCCATTTTGTAAAAGGACAACCCTTCTCTTTTACAGCTCACTTGTTAATGAGAAGCTTTGAACAGCAAATCTGGCAGTTATTGACAGATAGCTTTCTCAGACCTCTGGAGGCTTTTAATAAGGCTTTTGTGAAAGGTGATCAGGTTTCTCAAGGACTGTTTTGCAACAGCATCCTGCTTCTGGTAACTCCTGAATATTCAGTAACCTGAGAAGAAATCAGTTATTTCCTTCAACAATGGCTACATTTTGGTAATACATTCCAGGATGCAACTGGATTTTTTTTCCTTCAAGAGCATACTGCTTACTCATGGTCAACTTGTCTACCAGGACACCCGGATGTTTTTTTGCAAAGAAACTTTCCATCCAGCTAACCTACAGCCTGTGCTGGTGTGTGGGGTAATTCCACCCTAGATGTAGCAAAATAACATTACCGAAATCCATGGGGTTCCTACCAGTCCACAACTCCACCCTTCAAGGGTTCCCTGAGCCAGATCTTTCCTCCCCCTTTCCAAATATATCAATCCCTTCCTGCAATTTGATATTATTCCTCAGCTTTTTGTGGTATGCTCTGGTTCATCATCCAGGTCAGTAACAAGTTCAGCATGAGTGCTATTTGCACCCCTGAGGAAAGCTACTAGTAACTATCTACCAGCTGGACTTTGTACTGCTGACCTCAAACCTTGAGACTGAGGCAAAAGAAACCATTGAATACTCCAGCCTTCTCTACGTCCTATCTCATTAGGCACTCTACACCACCGAGCAAAGGGCTCATGTTTCTTTGGTCTTCCTTTGCTGCCAATACACTTAGAGAAGCATTTCTTTGCTTTCCTTCACATTCCTACTAGCTTCAAATCCAGCTGAACTTTCCTCACTCCATCCCTGCATTTTCAAGCACTGTTGCTAAATTCCTCCATGCTTCTACTTTCTGTACAATTCACCCTCCACCTGAGCTCTGCCAGTAGTTCCTAGTTCATCCATACTGGCTTTTTCTGTACCTGTATGACTCTCTCCATGCCAGAACAGACTGTTGTTTGAGGAATTTATCTTTGAAGATCAACCCACTCCCCTAGACTTTTTCTCTCCTTCATGCACCAGGTTCAATGTAGAAATATTTTCACCATAATACGAAAAGATTTCAAGCTTTCTCTTTTCTTTACAGTTTTAACAATAAAATGACACAATGTTTTCTATGTTGATCCTTGCCAATGCCTCCTGATGTATATAGGAATTGCAAGAATTCTTCTTTTTGTTATTAGTTCCACATACAAAAGTATTGGTCTCAGCCCAAGAAGACCTTGCCCAACACTCTAGTCAGACACAGCCTTGCTTAGTCAATGAACCTTGGGGAGAGAGTGATGACTTTTGCAAACTTTGAAGTTTAGAAAATTAGGGGTTTGGGGTAAGGTGGATTTGCTCTGTGTTGTGAAGAAAACAAAGATCTTCAGCTTATTCTGTAGAACTACTTGTTCATGTAACAGAATATATCATTCTTGGGAAATGCCCTTTCATGAAGCCTACAGAAGGAAGATTTTCTTCACATTAATGAGGTCTCCAAGGCTGAGCTTCCATCTGATAATCCATCCCAGCCACAGCCTTTTAGATAAAAGGGGTGGGGACAGGCAATATATGCCCTATTGATTGCTGGTTTGTCCAAATCCTAAGATGCTATTGCCATTAACAGTGATCAAGGAAAGGGGGAATGGAAAGTAGACTACAGAATTCATTAGTACAATGGTTGCACCATCCACTGTGTAGGATATATATGTGTAAAAAAAAAAGGTTATTATCTGGTTTTTGTTTCAAGAGTTTTCACCCACAACTGTAAACATTCCAAAACCAGCCATATTTTTACTTTGATGTATAAATGTCTGAATATAGTTTTCATCAGATTTTATACTGAAATATCATTGAAGTAATATTTATTTCTCAAAAGAACATTGCTTTGGAGACAAGTGACCTGCTGTGATGGTTTCACCCTGGCTGAAGACCTGACACCCACCAAAGTCACTGTGTCACTCCCTTTTCAGCTGGACAGGGGAGAAAATATATATTGAAATGCATAGGAGCTCAGATAAACAGAGGGAGAGATCATTCAGCAATTAGCATAATGGACAAAACACACAGAGGCACAGACGCACACACAGACACTGGAAACAGAGTGGAATAATGAGAAGTGCTTCCTTCTTAGCACGGGGGATTTCTTAGCAGGAAGTAAAATCAAATCTTGAAAAACCTCCCCACACCCCTCCTTCTTCCCAAGCTCAATTTTAGTCCTGATTTTTCACCCTTCCTCCTCCACCTCAGGTGTCACAGGGGGAGACTGGGATAGGGGATTTGGTCAGTTCCTCACCAGTTGTTTTCCTTCTTACCTGGGAGGGGAGGGGGGATGACATTCCTCACACTCTTCCCCTGCTGCAGCGTGGGGTCCCACCAATGGGAGACAGTCCTTCACAAACTTCTCTCATGTGAGTCCTTTCCATGGGCCTTCAGCTCTTCACCAGCTGACCCTGCGTGGGTCACTTCTATGGTGTTCAGTCATAGATCATAGAATGTCTCTGAGTCTCTCAGGCCCAGACTGCTCCAGCCTGGTCCCCCACAGAGTGACAATTCCCCCCAGAAAATGCTCCAATGTGGGCCACTCTCACCATGGGCTGGAGGTCCTGCCAGGAGTTTGCTCCAATATAGGTAACAGCATCTTTCATATGTCTCCACCAGCTCCAGCGGGGGGTGTCTCCATGGGCTGCAGGCTGGATCTTTCCTCCCCCTCCATAGGCTGTAGGGGGAAAATTTGTTTTACTATGGTCTCCTCCATGGGCTGTAGGGGAATGTCTCCTCTGATGCCTAGAGTGCCTCCTCTCTCCTTCTTCACTGGCCTTGATGTCTTCTCACTCCCGTCTCTGGTGGCAAAGAGCAGCCAATTGTAGGTATTTTTTCTCTTAAATATGCTTATCACAGAGGTGCTACCACCATTGCTGATGGCTCAGCCTTAGGGTCAGCGGTGGGTCTGTCCTGGAGCCAGCTGGTATTTACTCTGTTGGACCTCAAGGAAGCTTCTAGAGGCTTCTGGCAGAAGCCGCCCCTGCAGCCCTTCGTCCACCACTGGCACCTTGACAAAACCACAAGAAGTTCATACTTATTTGCTCACACAGAGCAAGTTAACTTAAACTTTCTGCTGCATGTGGAGGGTTTTCCTGGTTAAAAACAATCTCTATGGATACCAAAAACATATAACTCCTTCTTTTTGCAGTCAGAATTGTACTAATACTCTGGATAAGAGGAATTAATGTGTGTACTCAGAAGACTTAATAGTTATTTCAATATAGCAATGACCTACATAATTTCCAACTCAGATGTAACTAAAATATACTTTCTCCTCAAAATTAGTGGATCAACAAGTGTGCAAAGAGAAATGTGTTAGGATGGAACTGGTCTCAAATTACATAACATTTCTTGTCAGTTTGCATTCCCATTTAGTTTCTCTTAGCATTTTAGATAGCATGACAAAGGCTAATTTGGACTTGTTGAGTTACAACACTTGGTAAAATTGTTTAAGTTCAAGAATAATGGAACACTCATTTACTTGTCACTAATGCAAGCACATGATGTTTTGATTGAGCTGATTTCTGGTTGTCATTTAATATTGATAGTATTTATCAAGGTCTCATGAAATGAAAAGAGTGTGAACATCTGTATTTCGTGGGGTTTTTAATATTATTTTTGTTATTTTACTATCATTGGTTAAACAAATATTATAAAAGGTACAAATAAGGGAATGAAATTGTTTTTACACTGATAAAATTAAAGATTCTTTTCCTGGTGGCAGCTGCTAATAGTAAATGGGGTTACATCTGGCTGGTGACCACTAGTGGAGCCACTAGTGGGGTTCGCCAGGGTTCCATTTTAAGATCCAGTTCTTTTTAACATTAACAACCTGGACTCAGGACTAGTGGGTGTCTTAAGTAAATTTGCAGATGACACCAAATTAGGAAAAGCTGTTGACTCCGTTGAGGGTGGAGAAGCCTTATAAAGAGACCTGGACAGATCAGAGAGTTGGGCAATCACGATCAGCATGAAGTTTAACTAGGGCAAGTGCCAGATTCTGCACCTGGGAAGGGGCAACCCTGGCTGCACACACAGACTGGGCAATCAGGTGTTGGATATTAGGAAGAGGTTTTTTACTGAAAAGGTGGTTGGGCACTGGAACAGGCTCCCCAGGGAAGTGGCCACAGCACCGAGCTTGACTGAGTTCAAGAAGCGTCAGGACAATGCACCCAGTCCCATGCTCTGACTTGGCTGGCGCTGTGTGGAGCCAGCAGTTGGACTAGATGATCCTTAAGGGGTCTCTTCCAACTCAGGATATTATATGATTCTATGGTTTCTATGAGAGGAAAAGCTGGATTTAACAGTGTATCTTACATAAAATGTGACGGTGGTAGGGTAACTGGGCAACACTGAGCGCAAGAAATGTAATGGAACCTGGCATGTCAAAACTATGTTTTTCAAGAGTATATCAAAAGCATCTCCCAAGTGTTAGACAACATCTATTAGCTTACATTCTTGAAGAAAACAACGTAATTGTTGAGGAATAAAACCCTACATGGTTTAAATGGATCTATAGCACACATGTATACCTGAATCACGCTTCAGCATTGCATTTTTTTGCAGCTTTTCCAATGGTCTTGGAATTATGGCCCTGCAACAATTTAAGTAGGGAAAAAATAAAATTCACATTATTTTGTGAAGGACCATGTATCTTTCTCCTACATACCCTCTTTCATGTACAGTCTGAGTTGCCACATACCCATGGAGGCAGCCAGTGAAATCCCTGTGGAGAGCTACTGTGCAGATACACAAATGCCTGAGAGCTCTGCAACACATTTATTGAACTTGGTTTTGAAGATACAAGGGTCCAACTTCATCACAAAAGCAGCTGGGCACAGTTATGTATCAAATTTTCAATGTTTACCTTACAGAAGAAATCACAGTTGTAATGTTGGGCTCTAACTCTGTTCTATGCATTACTTTTCTTGCCCAGATCAGGCTTCCACATGCCTGTCTCTGTGACTTTGAGGCAGGTAAGGGAATCCCTACTTGTGACTATGCACAAACATGGTAATCTGCCTTTTCTGGTGTGTATTGCACACACAAAATGTCATGGTGCTAGTCTTAATACTAGCATGCACGTTTTCTGTATTGAGTCCAAGAGGTAGACAAAGATCAGAAAGATTTTGGGTTATTAAGTTCTGGTGCAGAAGGACACTGCTATCAAGGTAAAAGCTGCTTCTGCTCGAAAAGAAACCCTTGGTATAGAGCTGAGCATCCTTTAAATATTTTGCTTTGAAACAAATGTTCTTTTTTGCTGAGCTCTCATGAGTGCTTAGCTGAGATTTAGTTTCCTATCTCTGTAGACACTGATGAATACTTAACATCCAGGGGTTTTAGTTGGGTGACTTGCATTCTTAAAGTAAGAACATTTTTGGATTCACAGAAAACATTACATGAATCATCTTCACATAGGTTCAAATATTCAAAAAGTACCATACAGCCTTATTGTCTCTAAATTGTTACAAAATAGAGATCTTTCAATTTATCTGACCTTCTACACTGCAGTTCCTGAAGAATTACTTTAGAAGACTATGTAAAACACATTCAACTACATGTTTGGGATATATCTAGACATTCAATTTGTGCTAAATTTGAGGGGTTTTTTTTGAAGGGTGAAGAAGAGCCTGCAAGTTTTCTTTTCTTCAGTCCTTTTTACTATATCCATATCTCCTTTTAATTTGTACTGCTTTTCATTTGCAATACTTACACAAAGAAACTATATTGTAGCTGTGCTACAAGCGTACAAGCATTTGTTTCTCCTTTTCGATGAATATCAATTTGCTGGTTTATACCTGAAAGGCAAATGGAAGTGGAAGCACAGATTAGGCAATTAGGTCCTCAATAACAAACACATCAGAGCTATTACATACTTAATATTCAAAAAATACGGCAAAACCCTGATTTATTGTATAGATCAATCATAAGACAGGAGTGAAAGTACACAGGACTATCTCCCATTTCAGCTAGTGAGGCTTTTGTTGAGTCTGTCAACTGATGAAAGACCATCATGAGACTTACAGTGGAGACCCTTTTATTACACAAATCCTGACATTCAGCCTACAAAAGATGGAAGTTCTGAGTAACAGCAGAAACAAGAGTACATCTACTTGCCTTCTAGAATTCAGATTTTGGTACCAAAATAATTTCTGAAAATTCCACCCACATCTACCTGCATTGTATGTCATACATTATATTCACTGTTCTGGGATGGAAAAACCCACATAATTTTAATGCATGCATGGAAGTCCTAATTTAAAAAAATAAAACCCAAACACAAGTGATAACCTAATTACATGTATTCAATAAATAAATATATTTGTAATTACTACAGTCTTCAAATGAGTCTGTACAATAGATGGTAAGAGATTTGTTTCGCAGGATGTTATTTCTCACTTTTATATTCTATTTTAATTAGATCTGTCAACTCCTAGAAAATACTATCTCAGTAATAAAACTCAAATTTCTTTCATGTATCCAGACCTGATAATGGCTGCCCAAAAACTCTAAATAAAATTCTTAAGACCAGATCCTGAAGATACGATGGCTATGACCGTCTTTGTCCTGAGTATCAGTCAAACAGTCCTATGAAATTGCCAGCTTACACTGAAAGAATAAATTTGACTTAATTTTTCTGCAAGGACTGTTATATTACAAACACCTTCTGGCTGCAAGTGAAGGTCCCAACAAAATCTGCTGTAGTCACCATGCAATGTGTCCATAGCCAAATGGCAGCACTGTTTGTCAAGGTAGCACTTTGCTGCAGCATGATCTGAAAATCAATAGATATAAGGCTTATCAGATCCTCTGACCCTAATTGTGAGAGGGTGCTCTTAAGTCTTCAAAGAACTTTTCTTTCTGTGATTTCTTCTTGGGGTCTTCTGCTTCACTTTAGATTGAAGGAAATAGGTCTCTTTCCTTTCACATGAAGGAAATGAAATGAACTTATGCTACAGTCAAATCTCTGCTGCTGACACTGCAAAGTGTCTATATTCTTAAGGACCTGAAGAAATATCTTAATCACTATTTGTCTTTTCTGGTGCAAGACAAGAAGCAATTCTGTCTATTGACCTCCACTTCTTTTTTGGTGAAACTATGCTTTCTGCTTCCTCTCTCAGGATTTCTTTCACAAATTTCTTCTCTCTTCATTGAGGAGTGCTGGTGTTTCCCAGAGATGACCTCTAAGAGACATCTTAAAACAATTATATTAATGTGAAGGCAGTTTTTTTAAGCTTTTCTCTTAATCTTAAAGCTTGCCTCCTCCCCCCAAAGCCAATGTTTCTTTCTGTTCTTTCTTCTATTTTTGTACTGAAAATGTGTCTTTTATGCATTGAGTCCAAAGTCTTAATTTTGCATGCATGACCTATTTCATCAATAGCACTTTTGTCTTCTGTTTTTTTAATCCTCTACAACCTCTCTGCACCATTGTTGCACCCCTAATAAAACCACGTCAGCTATGAATCTATTAGTTTGATTATAACAGCCCAGAAAGTGACATTATATTTATTTAATCATGCTCAAGTCTGAGTGACAACATTCAGAAGTCATTGTGGAGGTATGTGCATGTGTATACTTATGTTCTGCTTGGTGAGATTGTTGGTTTCCTGTGACTGTACTTCTTGGATATACCAAATTAAAAATCACTTGAGTTTTTGGAGTAAGTTACAATTACAGTAATTGTTGTCTTTCAAATGGGAAAATAAACCAGTAAGCATGGTCCTGATGTTACTGATTTAGAGGTCAAATGTTGAAAACTTTAATTTCTTGAAATACTGTTTAGCAGCAAATTATGAAGTAGCTGACAAGGATATATTCTTTATTTTATTTCAGACTTTGCAGTCATGAAGCTTGTGCTTTACAGGAACTCCCAAAGCATCTGCAACAGTACAGTTCCAGCTGAAGAGGTCAAAATAGTGACTTTCTAATTTGCAAATAACTTCAGCACTTAAGGCAACTCACACTGTGTATTCAAGCCAGTATGTAAACAGCAGGGTAGAGCCTGAAGCTGAGGAGGATCCTGAGGGGAATCTGCGTCCACTTTCTTTCAAAGTGAAAGATCAGAAGATATGAAAAGGCCTCTTATCTTCACAGCTGTGTGTGAGTTGTGTGAAACAATAGAGTATAAAAATTAAAACACTTTAAGAATAAACAGTGGTTTTTTAACCAGTGGACATTCAGTTATTCTAAATGAGACAGTTGTGGTGGTTTGACTATAACTGGAGGCCAGATGCCCTCCAGTTACTCTATCACTCCCCTTTTCAGCTGGACAGGGGGAGAAAATAGATTTTGAGGCTTAGGAGTTGAGATAAGGACGGGGAGAGATCATTCTGTAGTCAGTGTCATGGGCAAAATACACACAGGTGTGCACACACATGCGCACACACACACACAAACACACACACTGAAACCAGAGTAGGATAATGAGAAATAAAGCCAAATCTTAAAACACCTCCCCTCACCCATCCCTTCTTCCTGGGCTCAATGTTATTCTACATTGTTCACTATTATTAAAGAGAAAATTTAATGTAAGCCCTAAAAGGACTTGCCAATATTTCAACTGAAGAAAGTGCCTCACTGAAAAATTCTCCAAATCACAATCTAAACAGTAGAACATTAACAAATTTTATGCTTTCCTGGAGGAAGTTTGGTGAGAAAAGGTATATCTTTGTAACTAAACTCTTTCTTCTGGGGTTTTTTTCAGTGCTGGGAAGATCAATGAGCTTCCAAACTGTCTTCGTCCCTGAAAACATGCATAGAAACACCATACCCCATATTTGGAGTCGTGATGGTGACAGGCAAGGTTTTTTGTAACTTGTCATTCAGGCATCTGACATTCATGTGCAAAACTGGGAATTCAAAGTAGCACAAGCTGGCTTGTCCAGGAGTTAGTCCTCAGGCAGCTTGGATAGACAATGTGATCAAGATAAACACTGGGACACTAGAAAAGAAATGAGGACCCCACAGGTCAACTACTAGTATCTCCTGGTAAAGTCAGTATGCAAATATTTCAGCTGGTAGAGGCAATAAGGCCTTTGATTACAATAATATAATGGAGAAGATTACAGTTGTCACAAATATGACCTAAATAAACTGGCAACTGTGAGAAAATCTTTAAACATATAGGAACCACAAATTGGCTACTGTTTCAGTGTCTGAGAAAGTTATGATTTTTTTTTTAATAACATAAAGGTGAAATTACCCTTTTTCTATAATATAAATTAAAGCAAAACCTTTAAGAGGTCCTACATTTCCTTTTTTTCTTTTAAGAAACTGGAGCTCTCTATTTCAGCTGTAATCAACTACTTCGTAAGTGGCAGAAAAAGGGGTAAACATATTTGAATTTATATATTGCAAATAATTCTTGGTGAACAGAATATTTCCCAAAGAACTACTTTGTGACCCTTGTATTTTTTTCCTTCTACATTTTTTCCTGAAAATGGAAATGTGAAGTGATTCTCCATTCCTGACAGATTTACGTACTTTGCCTTCTGCTATTTGTACCATGTTTGTATAATGCAAGAAAACTTTCTTTCTCTCTAATTTTGACTGGAACAAGACCAAAAAAAATCATTTGGAAAACGTTTTTGTCAGCATGGCTAATTCTCTTCAGAAAACTGTCTCCTTTTTTCACTTGATGGACTCTACATGAAAAAATCTTTTTTTCCAAATGTCAACCCATGATGCTTCAACTTAAGACATTTCAGTCTTTGGAAACAGACACCCTTTCTGCTTTCCATTTACAGCTTTGGATGTTCTGTCAAAGCTTCTAAATTCCTCTCTTGTTTTTGGAGTTAACAAGGTGAGGACTTATTCCCAATGTTTTCCTGCAAAATAAAAGAAATGGAGCATTTTATTTAGTTTAGAAATATTCCATGGAAATAACTCATAATCTTTCAGGAAAGAGTCTTTACTAAAACAGACAAAAAGACTTTACTAAAAGACTACTAAAAAAGGATATGGTGGAAATAACTTTTATCTCTTTTAAAAACAGACATTATGATGAAGGCTGTCATAGAAACGCTATCATTCTGCAGAGGACAATGTACAGAACTTATTATTTCTAATCCTGTCAATCTAATTTGTTTTTACTATTCCTAGTGGTACAGTTCTCTGACAGAAACTTGCTAGGAAAACTTCATGCAGCTAAATTAACATCAGAATAGGAGAATGGTAAAGAAAGTGGTCTCTTCAGGTCTCCCTTTTTTTAGAAGACCCAGTATGCCTGCAGAAATTGACATCTTTAGAAGTAAAAAAGCTTTGGGGTTGCTTTGGCATAATTAGGATGAGACTAAGACATGAAGGGAGCACAGTATGTTTGATTCTGGTCTGTCTGCAGCAAACTTTTTGCTAATGTGGATCTAATAATAACAGATAAGACCATGTCCTCAGTAACTTACACTGAAGCAGCTCATATAATCGCTATCAATAAACTGTTTCAAAGCCCTCTTGAGTTTTGTTGCTTTGATTTTTCTTCACTTCCATATGCTTTATGGAACAAGTTTAATGACACTGAGAAAGTTTTGGAAGAAACTTTGACCATGATATTGCAGCAACACTATCATAACACCGTAATGCAAAATAAAGTGATATCTGTAATCAATTTGGTCCTCCTAGAAAATTGGTCTTTTGAAGCAGCAATCATAATGTTTACTTTTGTAAAGATAAATGAAGTAATCTGAGTCCTCAAAGAAAACTTTTATTGAGGTTTATTGAACTTTATTGTTCCTAGCAGTATCCTTCAATAATACCTTAATCTCAGCTTTCCCCCTTCTCTACAGACAGACACTAACGTGTCCTTCCTTTTCTGCTAGCCTTCACCTGCTGAAGCTAAAAATTTTTAACAAATCCTAGGTTTGAGGGATGGCCTGAAGTAAGTGCATTTTGTTTTAAAGCCACCAACCTCAAAATAATGGTTTAATTTTCCTTTGGAATGAGTTTTCAAATTGATCATCCAGTTGATCTCTGTTTGCAGCAATTTCCTCTTACAAGGCTGATAGTTTCAGTAGTCCAGTGGACTGTAGCTGCAATGAAGACTAATGACTGGTGGGGGCAGGGTGGTTCATCACAGGGTCTGGTGTATGAGTAGTTTTTAAGATAGAGACAGTCTTACTGTGAACCCCCTTTTCACATCCAGGGACACTCTTGAAGTCTTTAGGATTAGTGATACTGTATTTCAGAAGCCCAAGAGCTGAATCGGGCAGGAGGAGAGTTTAATACAAAAAAATGGATGGAAAAGGGTATTTTGAGGAGTATGCTTTGTTCCCAAAGGCTATCTCAGTCAGAAAGCTCTGACTTTTCTAGCCACAAATTAGACTTTGTAACTGAATTGCCCCTAAGATTGCTTTCAATCAGACAAGACAGCAAGCAGCAAAACAGCTCATGTTGACATTTTGAAGGAGGAGGCCATTGTTTCTGTTGGCTTCTCAACAGCAATCTGACCTGTCATCCTCACCCTACAGCACCAAACTCCTGAAATAGCTGACAGATTTCTTGCCAGTTGTCATGTGTTATCGTTATGCTCAATTAGGCCCAGAGCTACTGAGGGAGAGGGCACACTCAGCCTCTTACAGAAAAAAAAAATAGCTAAATCACTAATTTATTCTTACACAAGGTATAATATTCATCAGAGAAATGTGGAAACTCTTTTGTGCAGCTAAAAATTACCGCTATTTTGAGTCCTGCTATTGCCATGTTTTAAGTCCTGCAAGGACCGAAATTTTTCTCTGCAGCCTCTTTCAACTTATAGTCTCATTATCCAAAAAACATGAAGTCCAGTTACATCAATAGTTATCACATCCCTGAAAGCTACAGCAGGTTGGAGAGGGAGGAAAGAGGAACCTGGTTCTGTCTGTCTGAGTATTAGACTCTTGATTTTGGTGGTTATCCCCTCCTTAAATAATATTTTTCTTAAGCACTCTGAAGGCACAAAGTCATGTTTTATAATGTGCCCATCCATGTGATAATAGATGTTTGTTTTTAAAAAGTGCCTGTGAAATCTTTCCTACTTTCTATCTTTAACAGTATGGCTTGTGTACTGATGTCATAGGCAGCTTCCATGAACTAGCAATAAATGACAAAACAGCAAAAGGTTGACTCAAATTTCAGGAGTGCTCATTTGTAGAGATTCCATATCACTGCACATTCAGAAGTGTTCTGTCTTCTAGCTATGACTTCATGAAGCTTGCATTTGATAAACACACTCACTGAAATGTGACCTTCCTGCAAAATTAGAAGCAATTAATGAATAGTAATTGTTTATCTCCTTTCAATGGCATTATTTTTACTCACCACTGAGCCTTTGAGCTCAGGTTTGTAACAGTATTAACCATAGAAGTGTCAATCTTTACAAGGTTAAATTAAGTGATATTATCTGAGATAATACACTATAACCTGGTAGGAAAGGGTACATGAGAAATGTCTTTGCAGGTTCTAAAGGAGAAACAGTTCTATAACACATCCATTCTTAATTAGATTTGAGTTTACATTTCTAATGAATCGCATGACATTCCTAGGAATATTCATGCCTCCATCAAGGGACTGGGTGCAATGAACAATGATGTTTAATTAGATTTAGAATGGAATAAATAGTTCACTATTATGAATGAAAGGAATGTCTGCGAAGGTTAAATCAGTTAAAGCGATCTCAGTCATGCTTTTAAGGCAGCTTTCTGATACCCTGGCAAAGGAGCATCTCATTAAAAACACTTAGTCTCATTACAGACTTCCTTATTAAAGACTTACTTTCTTGACTGAAAACCAGGGCAAGAAGGAGCAGAACTAGACACTAAACAATTGCAACACAAGCTATTAAAGTTCAAAATACTTTTTTCTGTACTCACAAAAGGTGTTATACATTTTTGTTTAATCAAATATTTCTTTTTCTTGGCAGGACTCTGGCCCAGTGTTTGGGTACAATGTACGCATATCGAGCCCAAGTTCTTGTCACCCAATCCCTTTCAGATCCCAGCTGCACGTGTTCCTGGCTATCCCAACACCTTGGGAGGATGTGAAATTTTACAGGCTTTAATTGGGCTGGCTCACATTATAGCTGAAGCACAGCTTCAGCACAGCCTGTTGACCTCCTTAGCCATTTGAGATGCCATCATGAGCTCAAGTGGCTGACACAGATGTCTGAGCTCAATGGTTATCCAAATCAGCTAGATCACACTGAGCGCAAGTATATCTATATAGAATGTGGCCCCTCTTTGGAGTAAGTGTAGTTGTACCTCCCCTCTTTGTATCACACTGGGGGATGGGGTGTAGCATATGAACAACCTCCTGCAATGATTAAACTTGCTGGTTTCAGAGGGGCCCCAGGAGGCTGTTTTATAAGGATGATACATTTCCTTCCGATTTTGGTGGATACCCGTTATTAGGCATTTTGACTGAAACTGAGTGACACTTGTGAGTTCCCTTTCCATTCTGTATTTCAAGCATGGTATGCCAAGTTTGAAAGTTTGAATCAGTTTCTGTCATTCTTGCCCACTTTCAGCACAACTTCTGGAAAGTTCTGGAAATATTAGTGGACTATACCATAAATGTGCTAGTAATTGACCTAGGTTCTATTAATAGTTACTAAAGATGTCAAGATTTATCTGGCAATAAAATGACCCTAAAATAGATGCACTTGAGTGCATTTGCAACTGCCTTGCAGTTCACTGTGCCCAAATACCTTTATAAATATTAATTAAAGCTTAAACTGCTCATAATGAGAGTTTTATTTGACTTGAAATTGTATCTAGGCTGAGTTCTCAGATGGTTTGTTTCTTACTATGATTAAATGTGAAATGTGGGGCTTTATCAAGGTCAAGGCTCTTCATTCCCATGTTTAATCATCACTGACAGTGAAGCTTGCACCCAAAGGTCCATCACTGAGTGCCAGAGCTCAAACAGAAGACCACTTCAGCACACCATCTTCTGTGTACCAGTACTGGCTCCAGCTGGCTTACAGCACATCCTCTTCAAGGTAACAGGTGTCTTACTCTTCAAGCAAACAACCCTGACAATGAACGCTTCCAGATGAATACAGTATTTCAGAGAGCTGGAACTAAATTTAGTGACGTTTAGCAAGACTTGAAAGCGTGCTCTGCAGCCACAGGGACCTTGGGTCTCATCTTCAGAAGTAATGGGGGCAGTGCAAACCTACATTATTTCTCAGAATAGACAGGGCTTTTTTTTGGTTTTTTTTTTGAATCAAACTACTGTCTAGTCTAGGTTGTTCTTGAGAGCACTTGTGACAAAAACTGCTTTGCCTCCAGTTTGAAAATCAGACATTAGTAACAGGAGAGAGGCAAGATGAGGTCTCTAGGAGGTAGATAAGGGTAAGCACCATTTTGAGTTACAAAAAATGGCTTTTGACTAGTTGCTGCTAACAATGATGTCCCATAAACAATGAATCAATCTTAACATAGTCAATATCAAAGCATCATTTTCACTTGTGGACACTACTCTCACATTTGGCGATAGCTCTAAGGGTGCAAAAAGCCACCTCCAGCTCTGCAATCTCTTTCAACAGTGCACTTTCACTCATGTTTTGCCAGCACTGCAGACCTCACTCAGTGCCTCCTTTCCTGAAGATTTGTACCCTGTTTCCCCCATCACTGCTCACAGGATGCTGGGAGTGGCAGTTAGATCAGACACAAGCATGATCTCTTGTGAAAAGGGGGGGAATGATGGCCCTGTTCCTAACATGGTCTTTCTCCACATTCTCCTCTTTTAACTTACTTTTTAACAATTTTTTTTTAGTTTGTTGCTTTTGATTTAACCAGCCAGTTCTGACTCTCTCTCCAAGGCTTCCAAGAGCCTTCAGTTGTTTTTCCTTTCCTCAAAACAATTCTCATGCAATCCTTGCTGCTCCCTATTCTCATGTTACCCCATTTATTGGTCATGGACCACAGATGATATACAATATATTGAGCAACCTGAGAAAGAAGAAAAAAATGAGAAAGCCCATAATGCATTCATTCTTTTCCCTCCCCTTCCATGCCTTGTTGTTCCCCAACCAGGCAAACAAACATGCAAAATGGCAATATAAGAATAAAAATAAGAACTAGGCAAAACTCTGCCCATTTGTTATATGATTGTAAATATAAAACATCCTGTTGACATTGTATCCTTACACAACATATCTGCTGTTAAATTAATGCTAAGACATATATGCAGGGCTTTGAAAACAATATAGCTCTGCAGCTACATTTTTTTTCTTTATTTTTTTATGCTTAAGAGTGCTTTTTAAAATTAAAATCAACAGGTACTGAAATAGCAGTCTGTAGAAGATAATTGCAGTGTTAGAACTTTAAGCCAAAGAAAGTTGCAAAGAAAATAACATCTTCAAAATGGGTACAAACACGATGAAGGCTTCAGGGAAATATGTTGGGCCTGTGAAGTCAGAGAGATGTTGATGAATGTTGTGACATTTCTACATCTTTCTCAAAATTAGTAAATCATTAATACAAGAAATGAAATAGTCAAAAGCTGTTAAATAATGGGCAGTTGTGTCCTTGTTCTTCAAAACAGATTTGAGTATTACTATTTGATAGAAAATTATTTAAGACTGAGAAAAATTAGCAGTTCTTGACTCACTATTTAATCATAAAAATAATAAAAATTCAACGGGAGAAGTACTGCTAATAGAGCTATATATAGATAATCCTGCCTTTAAAAAAATAACGAAAAAATAAGAAAAAGATGGAAACTCCATGTCTTCTGATTTAGAATGAGAAATAAAGCAGTAAGTGTGTTGGTTCCATTTCTGGCAGCTTTCTTGGGAGACTCTTCCTCCCTACTCCACAATTTAATTATAAAATCATCAAAAGAAGGAATTCACAGCAAGATCCTTTTGCTGCAGAGCTTTTCACACATAAGCTTCATATTATGGACAAACAAACTTGCATAGAAGTTCTATCTAAAAGGAGTACATTAACATTTTAATTAGCAGTAGTTTTAATTTTTAAAAAGGTAAAGTATTAATTCCATTTCACTCACAGCAACTGTAACCACATCAAGAAAATTATGATTTCACAGCTGTCATATTAGTTTCCTAAATGTTTTATCATATTTTCCCTCCTTCCTTCCTTTCTTCTGTAACCAACAAATAATAGACAGAGATTACATAAAATGCCATGATTTTTTTTTTCCTAAAAAGAGAAGTCCCTATCTGCAATGTACCATTCAAACATGCTCTGCTGGAGACTGAAATACATTTGATGTTGTATGGCAGTTGATCGAAATGTATTAAAGGAGAAGGTATATTTGCCAAAGACAGATTCTTGTTTTCTACAGGCAACTCTGCTCACTGTTCCTGACCACTGTGTGATATTTTCCACTAAGAATGCATTAAAAAGACCCCCTTGTTTCGACTTACTAAACTGTTTGATTTGGATAGGATAAGTTCCATTGGGTTTTTTGTTTAATTTTGTTTTATGTTTTTGAATATGCAAGTCTTGTGACTGCACCTTCTGTGATTTCTCCTTTATTTCTACCTAAAAAAGCAGATTTCTCTCTGAATCTGTGATCCTTTGTGACTCTTTTGTAGAGGCTCACTACCTTTTGAAGGATCCCTAAACTCTTTGATTACTTCCTCCCTTGACTTTACATTGTTTAGAAAAAAGGAATCATAATTTTTAATCTGAGGAACTGTATCACTCTCACAGTGTAGACCTACCCATATATTTGTTTTGCACATAGACTTAGCTGCTATCAGCTTACACCACCACAATACCCAAATTTCATTCAATAACTAGGTTTCTATCAAGTTTTTCTGCACTCTTATATTCATTTTCATAGAATCATACAATGTGTTAGGTTGGAAGGGATCTTTAAAGGTCATCTAGTCCAACCTCCCTGCAGTAAGCAGGGACATCTTCACTGGATCAGGTCACTCATAGCCCCATCAGGATACCTGTTCACACTTCCACCGCGTGTGTAGTTCCATCTTGCCTTTTAGTTTGACCAGCAGGTCTTGACTCAGCCATGCTGGTCTCTTGCCTTCCTTGCCTGGCTTCTTATATCTGGGGATTGAGAGCTCTTGCGCTCTATTGAAAGTGTCCTTAAAGATCTGCCAGCTCTGTTCTGCCCCTTTGTCCTTGAGGGCCATTTCCCAGGGGGTCCTATTGACTACCTCCTTGAAGAGCTGGAAGTCGGCATTGTTTTACCATGATATACTTAAAAAATTGCATAATAACCCAGATTTTTTCCTGAAAAATCATCATTTCAGTCATTTCAAGTGGTTACTAAATATTTTCTTTTTTATAAAGCTCCTCCATGAAGGCATGTTTACTTGCACACTACAGTGCTATTATGGATACAAGAGTTGTCTTCAAATATAATACCATAGAAACCAGAAGTAATTTTGCCACCTGAGGACAGAGACCCTCATGAGTTTATTTATAACGTTGAAAAACATTATGGTACTCCAGTCTGCTGTGGCAAGGTTGTTTCAGAGTATAAAAAGCCCCCTTTTTAGTAATCCAGTTATGTGAACAAAAATGCTGACGTAGCATCACCTTGATAAAGCCTGTTAGTCCTTTGTGCTATAGTAGTCCCTAATACGTGCCCCTGCAACCTCTTTGAATCCAGATGAATATAATATACTCATGACTTCTACACAATTATTTCATATCTTAAGCATGTTGCAAACCTGATAAGCATTGCACTCCAAAAAACATCCATCCACATGCAATAGCACTCTTCACACAATTCAATTAGTGGCTTTTATGTCCTTAGTGCTATGTATCTTCCAGTATAGCAAATATCCTTCCAATATTTTTCCCTTGCATACACAGATACATTTGTAATATTACAACTCCAAACTGTTTAGAGGAGATTTGAAAATTGACATGGAATGGTCAAGTGTTGTCTGAACTTTTCTGTGTGTGAAAAAAAAACTCCTCCCATGTTATTTCCTATGAGGAAGAGAGGTTGACTTCTAACTTGGTGATTAAGGCTCATTTGATCAGAGGCTCATGTTACCATGACAACACAGAGGGATCAAAGTCAGTTCTGAGAAAGACAACCAAGCTAATGCCATCCACCTCCTCACAAAAATCTAGCACAGCCCCAAGCAGTTTTTCACCATCCAAAACACATCCTGGCTTCTCCCTTTTTCCCTTACCCACCACATGGGCAGACTGGCTCTTCTTGTGAGTCTATGTCCTGAGCAGTACCAAAAGAGAGAAATCTCTGGCAAATGGGAATGGAAGACTGAATGACATTTCATGTCTGTCATATAGATACCTTGCACTCATTGGTTTCCCTCTGAATACATTTTTTGTGTGAGTCACTTTCCATTTGTATTTCAAAATGGGTAGTCAGCATACTCACCAACTACCAATGACAAATATTTTGTAAGAATGTTCTGATTTATAGCTTCTTCTTGAGTCCCCCGTACCCACTTTTCAAGCATTGTGTAAGACAAATGTGGATCTTAAAATGTAATGTGTAGAAATGCTTTAGCAAGAAAAATGTAACTGTCATCTCATTGTCTTAAAAGCAAAGATGGAAGGGAACAGTGGTAGTGTCAAAATGAAAAATTATCCCTTCAAATATAAAAAGCATTTTCTTACCATCAGCTTGGAACTGGAATAAGACCAAGTAGATGCACTCCATATCATAATAGGCTCTCTCTGCAGCTAATTGTTTGATTAAATATTTTTTTTAAAATTAACAACATACTAAAGAAACTGTTCGGTATAGTTCCAGAGAGAAAATTCCAAGGATTAATTGTTTTAATTAATTAATTAATTTAAAGTATAAAAAGTAGCAGATCCACAATGTGTCTATTTTCTTTCCCTCATAATAAAGATCATTTTACTTTTATAAGCAACATTATGGACATCAGATTATTTGATGTGACAATGCTTTGCTGCAGCTGTAAGAGTCTGTATATGTCTAAAGATAACTATTTAAACTATTTGTTGGAATGTTTTGCTCTGGAATCCTTATACCAGAACAGGATCATAAATACATTTCGGTAAACTATTCCTACCTTGTTTAGGCAACATATGAGCTCTGTTACTTCCCGATAAGCTTCCATTTGATAAGTTGTGCCACTAAGTTAAGAAAAGGGATCTTACAGACAGCACCTCCACAGAGATTGACCAGAGGTTGCTGATGGACAGCAGGCTGACAGGAAGAGTATTGCCAGCAGGTCAAGAGAGGCAATGCTTCCCTTCTCAGCACTTCTGAGACACATCTGGAGTGCTGGGTCAAGTTCTGGGCTTCCCAGAACAAGAGGGACATGGAGACAGTCCAGTTTGCTGGAGAGATTCAAGTGAAGGGCCACAAAGTTGACTTAAGATAGGAACTTGGACCGTGCCTGAGATGAGGGGAAACTGAGCACACTGAGGGGGCTCAGCCTGCAGGAAAGGAGTCTCAGGGCATTCTTATTAATACACATAAATACTGGCCAGGAGTGGGAGGGGGACCTTGGCAGGGAGCGAAGAAGTTAGGGGAAATGCTGTGCTTTATTCAGTGCATGGTATGACTGCAAACTCCGGAATCAATAAAGCTTGACTTTTTATGAACACTTGAAGTTTTCAAGGTAATTTGATAAGCACAATTAAACTCCAGAGATTTAGCCATCAATTCAGCACAGAATTAGGTACGCCACCTTTCTGTTAAAATCTGATCTCAAGTAGAAATGCAGAGGATCTCAGAAAGTCATGTTGAAAAGCTGCTAGGAAGCAAATTCTGACTCGTTTACTGGTAGTTGATCTCCAGTTCAGCTATCAGTGTAATTTAAACTTGCTATATTTGAATGCAGTGGAGAATGAGTCATTCCCTTGTGTAAGCAAGTCTTTGTGCCCAGGAGAAGAATATTAAAATCAGAGCTTATCTTACAGCTGTGAACACTACAGAATACTTCTGTTCAGCATTTAAATGTTGAAAAGAATAAAAATCTGTTAAGGGCCAGACAATTATAGAAGATAAAAAGAGACAAAAGACAGGAAATGAACAAAGAAAATACAAGAAAGAACAGCAGATAAAAATATAACTTAAAAGGAAGAAAAAAAAAAAAGAAAGAGAAAAAAGACCCACATGGAAGATTCAGACTATTTAGATATGAAAACACAAATCTGCTTGTAGAAAATGCCACAAGCACACCAAAGTCATTAAACAGAAAGGAACAAAAGAAGTGATGAGACAATACCATGAAATAAGAAGACCCTTCATTTGAGAGAAAATTTGAAGAAAAAACCAAAAAAGGTAAAATTTCATTCCAAGGAACAAAGTAGATAGGAGTCTGGATTTTTTTCCCATGTTAACATCTACAATAGGCATCATTTGTTTGAAGCACTACGTAGGATATAGGCAAGAAGGATAAATTTGGTCCCTGGAAGGTGTCCAGGAAAAAAAATTTGCATCACAAAAAGAATGAGAATATTGGCATATAGTTTTCAAAGTTGTTGAGATACACAAGCTCCCATCAGTGGCATTTAAAAGTGTTAAACCCCACTGAAATTACTGGTATCCCACTGAAACCCCAGTAAGTAGGAAAATCTAAGTTTTAGCTGTTTAATCATCCTCTGCCCCACACACTTCATTCTTACACCCCTTAGCCTACTCCACCACATTTTACTTGTGCCGTACCAGATGGAGGTATAAACATGCACTGCCTTCTGGGGTGCATCAAGCACAGTATAACCAGCCTTTCAAAAAAGGTGATTATCCTGCTGTCTTCAGCATTGGTACAGACTCACCTTGAGTACTGTGTGCACCTCCAGGCCCCACAATTTAAGAAGGATGTGGAAGTCCTTGAATGCATCCATAGGAGTGCAACAAAGATGATAAATGGGCTGGGAGGAATGTCCTATGAGGAATGGCTAAGGACTTTGGAATTGTCTAGTTTGAGAAGAGGAGGCTGAGGGATGTCTTTGTTGCTCTCTACAGCTTCCTGAGGGGAAATGGAGAATGGGGTGCTCATCTCTTCTCCCTGGGATCCAGTGACAGGACAGGTGGGAATGGTTTAAAGTTGCATCACAGGAAGTTTAGACTGGATATTAGGAAATTTTTCTTTACTCAGAGGGTGATCAAACATTGGAAAAGGCTTCCTTAATAGGTGTTGATGTTCCAAGCCTGCCAGTGCTTAAGAAACTTTGGGACAATGTCCTTAATAACATGTTTTAACTTTCAGTCAGCCCTGAAGCAATCAGGCAGTTAGAATAGATGACTGTTATAGGCCCCTTCCAACTGAACTATTCCTGTCCTGTCCTGTCTATTCTATTCTATGTAATAAAATGTTTAGATTAAAACTGATCCAGATGATTTTTTTTTTTTTTGAAGTGCAGCTCTACTGCATTGGCTGTGCCAGAACAAGGAAGGAAGCCAGGCAAGAATGGTGGACAACTATGGTGGACAGTGCTGTCCATTATATATAGAAGATAGGCAGATGGGACACCATTGTCTTCTAGTGCTGGATTACAACATCCTTTAAACTGCCTTAAATCAGCCCTGCTGTTAGCACTGCAAAATGCATATGGCTAATTTACCACAATATAACCACAACATTTCTGAAAAGGCCTGAAAAGACCTTTCAGTTCACTGTTGATGGATTGGGTGTGAGGACTGGATACATGGGGCTCACTCTCTAGAAGTGGACCTTCAGTTTCTGCTGTCTAATCCAACTACCTCCCTTATACCAGTTGAGTGCTCATCAACTCAATAAAATTGTAGAAGTTTAGGGTAATAAACTTGACTTTTCCAAGCTGAGGGCACTTCTGAGGCTCAGAGAGTGAACTCCTCATTCTTGAGGTGAGAGCTCTAGAGCTGCAGAAGAGCTGGGAGCATGGCTTCCTCTTCCATTGGTTACTAGATAGTTTTGCCATTTTCTAGAAGTGTGTCTGTGCAATCTGTCCTAAGGAACCTGCTTTGGCAGGGGATTGGACCCGATGATCTCTTGAGGTCCCTTCCAACCCCTACAATTCTGTGACTCTGAGATGTCATCTTTGTCCCACCTTATAGATATTTCTTCTTGTCATCCAAATACAATTTATGCTAAGTAGTTGCTAAGAACAACTTGCATCCATACTTAGACAACATAATTTTCATTGCCAGCTAATACTTCTAGGCCAACACCTTCACAGAATACCAGAACATATATGGCACACCATAATAGAAAGCACAAGTTACAGGCTCCCTCAAAAAGACACTGAAAATACTGAGTCTGTACAGGACCTAAATTCCTTTGAAGACAATATATTCAGCATTCAGGATCCAGAGTGACTTATTAAGAAATCATGACAATGAGCATGTTTCCAAAGGTGTCTGCTGCAATGGTGGTGAGCTGCTAACACAGCCCCCAGGGCAGATGCCCACAACTTTTCAGCCCCATTCATTCTATTATGCTACTGTTATTATGGGTAATACAAGACAACCCTAATGTCTTAAAGTCATCTAGATCCCATGCCATAGACTACAAAGCTCCTCTTCAGTCCTGGAGAAGAGTTTACTCCAAAGCAATTTATAGGAAAAGTATTCTTGGTTTGGAACAGTGTGTTTCAATGATGTTCCATTTCCGTGAAAATATTCTAACAAGTTTTTTGTGCTATTCTAATTGCAGCTAAAAGACTCAAACACCTGTTAGGCTTTCTGCATGTTTGGAATATTTATGTGAGGAATTAATTCAGCTGTTTCTCCTTTAGTGGTTTGGAACTCAGCAGAAGTCCTCCATCGTCTCTGAAACACTGCCACTCAGGGAACCAGTGTTCACTTGCACAGCCTCCTGAGCTGCCATGCTTTGCAGCCCTGGTGCACTGTCTGGCTCTTTTCACTTAAATTCTTTAAACTGGGGAATAAGGACTCTCACAGTCTTGCAAACCAAGGTGCTGGAGTAACTAACTGGTTTAGACCAGCTAGTCAGAATAAAACGCTGTTCTTAAAAATTCTAGTAACCAGGAAAACAGGAACAACAATGATGATGAGTGCATCATTGCTGGTGTCAAAGCTGGTACACAACAAAGTGCACAGGTCACTTTACATGACTCAAACCAGTTATTTTCAGACCTCAAGCAGCATTACCAAATGAATGGCAACATCCAGGTGCCTTTTGTTGTTTTTTCAAAGTTTTCTGTTAAACTGTGACAACACAATACCCACTCAGTCTCTTGTGTGGGTTTTGTTTGTTTGTTTGTTGGGGATTTTTTTAGTTTTCCCTTTTTCTTAAGCACAAGTGCCACATAGAAGTAATGGGTAGGAGAGTAGCCAGTATACAACAATGCTATGTCTCCGACAGACAGAGCAAAGAGTGTTTGAAAATAGGAGTGAAGACAGGAATAAATGCTTCCCTAGTGATATTTCCATGCACATTATCAAATTCTCCCCAGTGTATGCACACATGCACTAAAATCTCATCCACAGCTGTAGAGAAGTGAGTCTTATTTTTAGCATGCCAATTTACACAAGCTGAACAAGGTGAAAGATAGATGGCCGCTGTCAATAAGAGTATGATTTAAACAACACTTTCTTGCCTGTGGAGGATTTTCCCTATTAGAATGGAGACAACTGATAAAGTAGAATTTATTCTTAAATATCCTTGCATGTTGGGGAGGGGAGGAATGTGGAAATTTATAGAAAGTCTTGCTTCTCTGGGCACATTACAAATAAATAGCTGGTAAAAGACTCTTTATTCAGATATGTCACCACAGGGAATCCTACATTCAAAAGGATGAGCATCTGTGCAGCTTCTGCAAACACCTGCACTTACAGCTGAGAAAACACTGCATTATTTAGGTCTTATTTGTCAGATCACTAAATGCCTCAGGCCCTTTCCTTCCCACATCTTTCCCATTGTCTTTACTAAATCAAGAAGCTTAATAGCTCTTTCTGTTAAATATGAAAGATCATTTGTTGTTTACATTCATTTTGTAAATGTGATTCTTTCTAGATGAAAAAAAATTATTCTAGTATCCATTAACTATTTTAAGCATAAGCTTTTTTTGTTCAATTATTTGCTCAATTATTTGTCTATTTTTTCCTCTTGTGTAGTAATTGTAGCAAACTGATAAAAATCATGCTCATTAGGCTGTTCCAAGTAAGTAATTCAGAAATTACATCACACAGGGAAACCCACTATCTGATTTCTTTTGGTAGGGGACCACACCATTCATATGGGCACAATTTGACCTTTGGGCAAAACTGCAACAGGTGTTTCATAGAGCTTTCACAAAACAAACTGAATCTTTCTGAGCATGAAAAGTCAGCAACCATTGCAAATCCAGCCATCTGGCACTGCGGTGTTTCAATTATTGCCTTAGCGGTTTGCCTGTGGCAAATGTATTAAATCCAAAAAAAAAGATGTGATCCAAAATAGGATTTTGCAGGGAGACATTATAATGAAGGTGACTTTTAAAGACTGTTTCAGCAATGGGTTCATGTATACATAAATGCATGTAAGAATTATGTTTCAATAAAACTAGGGGGTGGTTAGGGTTTTTATTGCTCTTTATTGATCTTCTTACCATAAAGTCTCAAACATTCAATGTCATTGAATGCTTGAGACTTCATGAGTCTCTATTATTGCTACTTAGCAATAATAACAGACACACCATAATTTTAACCCATTAGACAATTGCATAGATTTTTTTTTCCTTTTCTTTTTAATTAAGCATCAACAGATAAAGATGGGTAACACATGTTTCCTTGCAAGACCGGGGCTGAGTTCAAGGCACAGTATACCATCCTAATTAGCATTATTTTTAGCACAATTTATTAAAAACTTGCAGGGAATCATAAACTGACATGGGAGGAGATTGGCATGACCTTTCCAAAGAGTGCATGAAGATTCAGAACAGCAAAAAGATAAGCTAGGCGTGCAATCTTAGCATCACACTTTAAGACACTGGTTAGTCATGTGTAATCTTTCTGCTGCCTTTCACTAGCTCTCACCTCCTTCCAGAGTCTTTAGTTTTGCACTTAATTTCACTCAAAAAAATAGTTTTTCTTTTCTATAAAGTGCATGTTAAATATCTAGAGAAAATGTTTGTTCCACATAGAATGAACCTCTGTCTGCCCACTAGACTCAGATCATCCCTGACCTGAACACAGCTCCTTAAGGCAGGAGCTGTGAAGGCTTGACCAAAGATTTACATGGACGTGACTTGTTAGGACTGGACAGGAGATACTGTGCCTAAAAAATGGCTGGCCGGAGTATACTAAATCAAAATATCCATTTAGAAGCTTTTATCATTCAATCATACTTTAATGAAATCCATGAATATTTAATAATATTTAATAGTTTGCATTTAATACCGATCTTTGTAATTTCTGAAAGATCTCTCTTGATAGTGTAAGACCCAGCATACTTATTATCCACACAACATTATACTATATAATATGCTAAGTTGGTGGCAGTGTACAATATCAATCAACTTCATTTTTCTTTTTGCTGAAGAACAGGAGATTTCTGTTGACAGCACTTACCTTGGATACTACACGATCAAAAGTAAATCATTAACAGTTCTCAAAGAATACTTTTCTACTGCTAATGTGTGTGCAGATTTTTCCAAGCAACAAGAGAGTAGACAGCTATGTGTTTTCACTGTTTCAATTGCATCTCAGTAGGACTTCTGAATGAGAGAGAAACACAGCACCATATCTTCCAAAAAAAAAAAATTATTAAATATAGTGTAAATCTAGCATTCTAATTTTTCTTTATTCCCACCCTCACAATGACATTTTTAATAGCCCTCTTTTTCTAAATGCTTTTACATATGGCTTTCCCAATTTGTTTTATTTCACTGTAAGATCTCAGGGATGGGTACAATTCACATCCGTGTTCCATAGGATCCCAAGCACACTCTTCATGTATAATGAACAGCACCATGCCAGCTGTCTGTCTGTCCTTTAATGGGAGATAATCAGTGTGTCCTGTTACGTTTGCACATCTAAGAGGCAAGTTTGACCTGAAAACCTCTATCTGGTAAATGTATTTCTGTGAGTCCAATGTATTTCTATGCAGCTGAATGTCAAGAACAGATATGAAGATCCTAACCTTTTTTAAAATTTAATTTATAATTAGTATAAGAGTCCATTTTCAAAATGTGCATTTCCTAGGTTTAGATTCAATGACTCTCTCTTGCTGTCATACTGACTGAGAGATACCTACTTTTTTGTAATTATTCATAAAAGATGACTATCACACCACTTGAAAGTTTTCTAGTTGATCTTTCCATCTATAAAATCAACTTATATAGTTCCAGGGAGAGAACAGCAGTAATACATAAAGGCTATGGTGTATCTGAAAACAAAGACTTAGAGTAAACTTATTAAAGATGTGGATGAATTAGACAGAAAGGGCACTCAAGTGGGACTGTAGCAATAACAGAGAGCGCAACAGCTAGTTATTCCAGACTCAGATTCAGCACTGATGACATGCAGGGCATAAATGCAGAATGCTTCACCTTAACACTGGTATAGCCTTTGCCAAGGCATCTCCTGCAGCAATTAAATTCTCATTTATTAACAACATAAAACACAGCCTGGCTTCTCCTCGGAAGTTAGTGCTTGTGCACACAAAAGTGCAGCAGCCTGGCTCATAGCTGAAGACAGTCATTGGAGCAGAGAAAAGGAACACTTGATAGGAACACAGAAAAGGACAAAATTCCAACAGGAAAGTCAGTCTGGTATCAGAACACAATTGCTGCTCAAGATTCAGAAAAACCTTGAGAAGTGGATGACTTTCTCTCAGGTTTTTACACTTGAAAATGTTCAGTTTCTCATTTGCCCTTTTTATATGCAAGTGATGTAGGAGAGGCAGTTGCAGACTGACAACAATGAAAGAGCTCCACATCCCATTAGCAATCATTGAAAGATGTCCTCTGTGTCCTGATCATATACAGTTTGAATCAATGCTGATATCTCCTGACAAGCCATAGCATAGTCAGTTCTCATATCCTTACACCAAAAAACTGTCAGGCTTTGCACACAGACTTGCTGTCACAAGAGATGAGCTGCTTTTCCTATAGTTAACTAGTTTACTTTATTAAATCCAGCTTGAGGTTACCTTTCAGATTTTTAAAGGAGTAAGGCCATTGTATTTCTTCATCTGTGAAATGTAATTTAATTATTTTACTGTCAAGGTATGAATCATTTCTTGTAGTTGGAATCAATAACTGAGTTCAAATTCTCATTATTTCATGTAAGGAATTTGAATTTTGTCACAAAGTTCAAAGCTAGCAGCTACTGCTAAGCGAGCTATTGTAATGCATTGCAAACATCTGCGTTGACAAGGTTAAGCGTCAATAATATTTCAGTTGTACATGGATAACAGCATTGAGATTTCAGGGTTCCTTTGCTCTGCTTCTCTCTCTCTCTGTCTCTCTACTACAGGTAGAGAGGAGACATAAAAGACACTAGAGCACAGCTGCTTTACTAGTGCTTTCCATTCACCCCTAAGATATTCTGGCTAGAATGAGTGTGAGTAGTGGGGAGCTTGTTGAAAACCTACATCATGCTCCAAGGTCCTACATGTTTTTCAGTCACCTTGCTGACTGCTAGCCTGGATGGTGCCCAGGGTTATACTGTGCAGATTTTGCTCAGAAGAATCAAGTTAGACCATTAGCTTGGTACCTGATTGTCCTGGGTTCAAACTATGGATGCAGCAAAACCAGAGGGTTATAACATTGGGTTATAAGAAACTTACATCTGTCTGTGATAAACCCTTCAAAAAGAGGTTTAAAGTTCCTCTGAACCACCTGAGGATAAGTGGTGTAGATCAGAGATGGCTGATGCTTGAAAATACGCTTGCAACCCAGTCTCGCCTCAGAGTGTAGAGGTGGGCTTTTTATTTATTTCAGTGCACCTCTGTGACCCTATTTGTACCTTCTTTTTTTCTCACCAAGCATACACACTGGTGTCATTTCAAGCAACTTACTTAGTCTTTCTGCTTTGCATGAACACTTATTCATCTCTGTAGGATGCCAGTCTTTTGACCTTCTTGTAGTTTCAGTTCAAAACGTCAGCTTATTAAACTGCATATATTCGTCCCACTATAAGATTTAGCAGCAGGACACATTTGTTTCTTTCTCTCATCAACTGCCATTTTTTTCTGAGTTGAGAAATGCTAATAATACTTAATCAGCCAGGCGATACTGAGCTTTCACAACTAAATGCCATTCTCTAGCATGGCAGCTACTGAAATAACCCGTGATTGTACTGGAAATAGTTAAAAAGGGTTGGGTTTTTTCCAGACTATTCATTTTCTGTAAGTTATGTGACAGAAAACTGCGCACAGATAGAATCATTAAAATGCTAGCTCTATGAGACTTGCAAATGACAAACAATGGGCTAGCCCCCCAACTCTTCTACCTTCTTTCACTTTGACAATATTCCCAGTTTGCTTATCTGTTTTCACAAAAGGCAGCAAAGTTTTGAGATCCTTATTCTGCTCATCTCAGGTGAATGCAAACTGAAACCCATCAGTACTGAAGAGACCACAGGATTGCATCTGATCCTGTGTACAATCTCCAGTTTCATGTGTTTCATCTGTAGCAGTTCCAGTTTTGCTTTTCAGGCAATGTTATTTGAGCTGGTATTCTGAAAAACTTGTGCAGCCTGTGTCTTCTTTCCTCAGAGCCCTGGCTTTGCAGTATGCTTTCATCTTCACTTTATTCTTGAAGCTGAATTTGACTCTTGCGTGAATAAAAGCAGGTTATAGAACCAGAAGATTTGTAACAGCAAGTCCAATCCCCTGGTATTGTGTGTGATAACATAAAATTTCTTGCACAAGTCGCTACAGGAGAGTATAACAAATGGCTGTTATCTTTGTGTTGTTGTGACACATAGCAGTAAGGTTGAACTAATGAGTCCATAACAAAAAGGTGGATACATGGGTCTTCTAGTGAATGCATGACCCAGAGGCAGAAAAGATTCTGCTTTTGATCAGGAAAAATCTTTCAGTCTTCACATTTGAGATACTGAGGTTAGAAAACAGAGCCATCAGTGCTCATCAAACTAAACCAAAACATGCAACAGAACAGAGATTTTGAGAATAGTGAAGACCATATCCAAAAGAATTGCAGTCACTCAAAGATTTTTCTACTACCTTCTGTAGAGTAGAGATTAGAGCTACAGTATCCTCTACTCTGCTGCTTTTCCACATCTTCACCAGATGATGGTCTTGTGATATATAAAGATTATAACTAGCCAACATGAGCTGGGTTTCTGGGGCCCATGAACAAGGTAAGTAGCTAATTTTTTGGAAGGGAAGATGAAATAACGTATGACAGAGGTCTGTGCAAAAAGTTTACACAGGTTTTAAAGAAGACTCAGGACTGATAGATAATATTGATGGAAACAATTGCCAAACTACATTTTATCAAATAAGCATAACTAAATGGAACACGCTTTGTTCTTTGTGAACAGCTCATGGATGAAATCACATGTAGTAGCTCCTATGCTACTAAAGTATTTAATTTATTAATATAATAAATTCTCTCTCCATTAAGATCCATTGAATTTGAAAAATGTATTTTAGCTACTCAAAATGTTTACTTCATTCAACAAGCATAAATACCTTTTTGATAGTTAAGTTCCCTTTCATTTAATTCTATCTGCAACAAAGGCTCTGCTAACAAGAATTTTCTATTTAATAATATATTTGCACACAGGATCTCTAATTAAAGCCTGTATATTTGTTTTCTCCTACTGAGGAAACTGCAGGATGGAACAAGAGTGGCTACTCTTGCCACACAGCTATGTCTAACAAAGATGCCGAAGAATAGTGAAGAACAAGAAGCTCTGTCCATGTAGCATCTAATTGGAAATTTAGGTAAAGGTTATCAGCTTGTGAAGAATAATCCACAAAAAAGAAACATAACAGAGCATAGAGATGAGCAACTGGGAGGAAGAGTGCCCTTTGGATGCAGTAATTTCTTATTTTTAATCTTAAATTCTTTTTTTATAGAGAGATCAATGGATTTTTGCTAGATACACAGAATGCATCAAATGGGAGGTGTTGGGTTCCAGGTTTCATCAGTTTCCATCAGTCAGCTTCATGATGGAAAATGACATTTATGAACAACATAGACGTATTTTTACATAACCTTCACATTTACCTTACCTGGGAAATTTTCAAGACCAAATTACCCAGCTGTACAGATCAGCTGTTATGGCAATCATAGTCTGTATGCAGCTGGGAATACGAATATATCCAACAGAATAACTGTGTCACTTGCTGGTGGTTGGTTGCCTTTCTCTTCATTGACAAGGAACATGTAAGAAATAAGGATTTTACTGAAGATTAAAGATTACTTTTTACACAGAAATAGAATAATAGATTATAGCACTGTGATACACATGCAATTTTTGAAGAAATTGCTCTGATACTGCTCTTGAGGTACTACCTAAGGGACCTAAAAAGAGAAGCCTGGGGGAAGTCTTGGGAGCCAGGCCTGAAAGGTAAAAGACTCCAGGAAGTCTGGAAATTCTTGAAGAACAAAAGCAGGCCATCCCTATGTGCCAAAAGACAAGCCAACAGGGAAGAAGACTGGACTGGCTGAACAGAGAACTTTGGCTGCTACTCAGGAAAAAAAGGAAAGTTTATGACCTTTGGAAGAAGGGACAGGCAATTCAGAAGGGCTACAAGGATGTCATAAGATTATACAGGGAGAAAATTAGAATGGACAAAGCCTAATTGGAACTTGATCCAGTTACTACTGTAAAAGACAATAAAAAATATTTCCATAGATACATTAGCAACAAAAGGAGAGCTAAGGCTAATCTCCTCCTTTATTGGAAGTGGAGGGAAACAAAGGATGAGGAAAAGACTGAGATACTTAATGCCGTCTTTGCCTCAGTCTTTAGCAGTAAAACAAGTTGTTCTCTGGGTATCCAGCCCCCTGAGTTAGAAGATAGGAACAGAGAGCAGAATGATCCAAGTAACCAGCTACACTACTTAGATACACATAAGTCTACGAGGCCAGATGAGATTCAGCCAAGGGTACTGAGGAAGCTGGCAGAGGTGTTCGCCAAACTACTTTTCATAATTTATCAGCAATCCTGGCTAACTGGGGAGCTCCCTGTTAACTGGAGGCTAGGCAGTGTGATGCCAACCTACAAGATGGTCCAGAAAAAAGGATCCAGAGAACTACAGGCCTGTCAACATGACCTTGGTGCTGGAGAAGGTTATGGACCAGGTCATCTGGAATGCCATCATGCTGCACATACAGGACAAACAGGTCGACAGGTCCAGTCAGCATTAGTTTATAGAAGGCAGGTCCTGCTTGACTATCCTGATCTCCTTATATGATATTAGTGAATGAGGGAAAGTCTGTGGATGTTGTCTTTCCTTTGTTTGACTTTCCTTTTTTTCTGATGTCCATCTAGATCTCTCTGCTCAGCTAGACTGGTTTTCTCCCTCAACAGCTCTTTTTCTGGCACATGGGGACAGCCTGTTCTTGTGCCACCAGGATTTACTTCTTGAGGAATGTCCATCCCTCCTGGGCACCTTTGTCCTTAAGGTCTGTCTCACATGGAACTTTATCAACTAGCCTTCTGAATAGTCCAAAGTCTGCCCTACGGAAGTCCAAGGTGGCCATTCTACTTACCCCCCCTCCTCACTTCTCATAGAACCAAGAATTCTATCATCTCATGATGACAATGCTCCAGGCATCCTCCAACCATCCCACCAGGCCTTCTCTGTTCACAAATAACAGATCCAGTGGGTCTCCTTCCCTAGTCGGTTCACTCACCAGTTGCGTCAGGAAGTTTTCTTCCACACACTCCAGGTTCCTAGAGAGGTTCCTGGAGAGGCTGTTTCCTCTCTTCTGTATTATACTTTCAGCAGACATCCAGTAAGTTGAAGTCTCAAGGACAAGGGCTACTGATTGTGAGGCTTATCACAGTTGTTTGTAAAATAACATCATCCTCTTCGTCGTGGCTGGGTGGTCTATAGCAGACTCCCACCACAATATGTCTTATTTCATGATCCTCTGATTTTTACCCATAGATATTCAACCCTATCATCACCATCTTCAAGATCAAGGCTATTGAAACACTCCCTAACATAGAGGGCTACCCCACCTCCTGTCCTTCCTTGCCTGTCCCACCTGAAGAGTTTATAGCTGTCCATAGCAGCACTCCAGTTATTCAAGTGATGGCGATTATGTCATAGTCTCCAAGTCTCACTTCCTAAGTGACTGCTTGCTAAATTTTCTAACTCATCAGTGGCCTTTGCATCTTTGCTAACACTTGAAATGCTATCCCCCACCACCTCTACAGTGGCAGACTGAGGGTCACTGCCAGCACTCCATCCCTCAGACATGAGTGCCACTCCCAGGCTCTTTCCTGACAAGCCTGGTTTTGTCCCTCTCCCTCTATGCATATAGTTTAAAGCTCTATTAATGAGCCCTGCTACATTCTTGGACAGTATCCTTTTACCCCTTGAGGATAAGTGCACCCCATCCTTTGACAGCAAACCTGGTGATGTGCTGGTCAGCCATGGACAAAGAAGCCAAAATTTTACTCCTCACATCAGGTTTGAAGCCAAGTATATATTTCCTGGTTCTTCTTATTCATTACCTCATTGTTCCCTGTAACTGAAATGACAGAGGAGAACACTACCTGTGCCCCCAATCCCTTCAGCATTTGTCCCAAAGTTGCATTCAGCCAAGTTGGGTGAGAGTGTTAATGTTCTTGAGGGTAGAAAGACTCTATAGAGGGATCTGGACAGTCTGGATCAATGGGCAGAGGCCAAGTTTATGAGGTTCAACAAGGCTAAGTGCTGAGTCCTGCACCTGGGTCACAACAACCCCATGGAACACAACAGACTTGGGGAAGAGTGACTGGAAAGTTGCCCAGTGGAAAGCACCTGGGGATATTGGTCAATAGCTGGCTGAATATGAGCTGGCAGTGTGCCCAGGTGGCCAAAATGATTCTGTGACTCTAAGTATTACAGTGAGGAGTAGCCTACTACCCAAAAAAGGTTTTGCTCCAAGTCATACTTCTCAAATGGGATACTCAGTTGGGTGGAATGAACCTATAGCCTGTGAGACCCTTCCACTCTCTCTGAATGTGACAGTAACATTGACACAGCAGCAATTCATGCATTAACCTGTAAAAGCCTGTTTCTAGTTGCTGGGGATATCATTAAGGTCTTTTCTAAATAAAAGTAAGGGATTCTTTAGTTAAGTTTGACAGCTAAGAAAAGAATATAATAAAAAAGCACAGAATCTCTTTTCCACAACTCAGGGGGTTCTGGTAGAGTGGGAATGGTTTTGAATACAAATGTGCAATAAACTACCAATTATGAAAAGAATCCAATTAGCTTGTTCTTGAACACTGAATATTTGCTTTGCATAAATATTCTTTATTATGCACTTGAAGAATGGGGAAAATTTAATTGTGGAGATCACAGGAGGGATGATTTTTTTTTCTTAATTTCAAAAGAAAAGCCAAAATGTTTTGGGGTAGGGTTGGCTCATTGTGGTAGGGGAAAAAAAGAGAGTGGAAAGTGGAAAGATAACAGTAAAGCAATGCCATAATTACAAATGTTGATGAGAACTACAAACCAAGACAATGTTACAGTACAAACACACTTTTCAATAACTTCATACTCTACTTTCATACCAGAAAAGGTTCTCTCATTTGAATTTAGGTTTAGGATTAAGTTGATAGTGGAATGCAAGTTACTGCTGCTTCTTGGTGGACTTGCACAATTGGGAACAGAGCTGGTGTCCTTATTCACATGTTGCATTTAATGGTTTTCTTCCTTGTTAAATGAAAAAAACAACACTATTAAAAGCTTTTGAATACTCTCTTTTCATGATGTATGGCTTTTACATTATAAATCTTTTTCTTTTATAGTTCACCTGCAATGTTCCTGTTCTCATCAATTTCTTGTCTCTAGAGACCCACTTCTTTTTTAACACAATACATTGAATAGCTTTCTATCAACTCTGCCTATTGTTTTCATCTTCTCTCTTTTATTTTCATTTATTGTGAGAGCTTTCAATACTGATTGCCTAAATCTGCATTTTGAAATCCATTGTAGGTAATTGCAGTAACTTGATACTGATTCATGGAAATAAGGGAGTGAAATTAAGCACTCGCATAATTATTTTACATGCCTGTACTACCAGTACTATAGTACCTGTTCACCTTCATGCTTACTTCATCAGGCAAACAGACTTCTTCCTTTCTTAGCAGTACTACTGAGCCAGCAACCACCGAAAACTCAATAGTGTTTACACAAAATAGGAGTACAATCACTTAACAACTTAACAAAAGAAAAATTAATCTTTTAACATCTGACATCTTCAGTGGGAGAAAAGGTATATGCTGTTTATTCCAGCTTTAATTGCCCCTCTGTAATTTTTCTCAAAGTAAAGCCTCAAATATTTTACCACTTCGATTTTCAGGAAGACTTTTATGCTCAAACAATCTGGTCAGCCTCCAGAGGGACTGGTTAAACTCACTGAATTTTTTTAAGACTTAATTAAGTTAGCATTAGGGACTGCATAAAATAGTGTGGTTACTTAATTTCTTTAAAATATTCATAACAAGGAGCTGATACTTTTGAAGTTTGCGATTTAACAGTCATAAATGTAGTATATGAGCCAAACTTTTGAAATAAGCTCTAAAATTAGTGGCAATAAATCTTAATGTCTGCCTAGGTCTCTTTTCCTTATAGCAGGAGAACACACATATGGTTAGAGCACTGAGTCAAATTCTGCTTGACACCTGGATAAATCCATTTAGCTCCAAATGATGTGTTGTGTTGCACATTAACGCAGCTTTAGACCTATGAAGTGAAGAAGTGACAGGGATGCATGCTCTGCTGTTAAAAATGAGCTGTACCTGCAAGGAAAAGGCTCCCTTTCCTTACACCTTGACAACCTTGCATGCAAATTACAACAGTAATATCTAAAAGTCTATACAGCCTGCAGAGCTGCAAGGCATCCATGATTCAAAACTGCAACGGTGTAATGTTTTGGCGTGAGGTAAAAGGCAGCAAGATGGAAACCTGCAAAAAGAAACTACACAGTTTGAATTACACTTCTGAAGAGTGAACTTTATTGGTGGTGCTTGACAACTGAGTTGGAAAATAAATCTGCCTCATAGATCTGCCCAGTAATGGGGACAGATGTGCTAGGAAAGGGATCACATTATGAACTCCATGCTTCTGGCTCCTCTATAGCCTCCAGGATTACGTGATGGAAGTACAGATGCGCAGATGGAAGCATCCTCTATACTATTCTGTAGGTGAATTAATAAACACAGAGGGATAGCTTTCCTGACTAGGGTTAAGTTAGTGGCTAGCACAATGGCAGTGGAAGTGGATGAACTGGTAACAGCCATGAAGGTGATGAGAGAGTGATATAGGAAAAGAATGGCAAAAGAAAAGAAGCATCAAAGTCAGTATGTATTCTCCCTTGCATTGAAACTATTATTTTGTTGGATACAGAATTTCTAGCTCTTCTGAAGTAATTTAGAGTACCTAAGTTATGCTCTCTCTTAGCCAAAAGTGTTGTAAAACAACAGAATAATTAGAAAAAGGTTTCCAAATTCACGCATTACACAAAAATCACATGTTCATGAAATACACAAGGAAAGCAGCACAGGAGCAGAGAGCAGTGCCTTTAAGGATGGCAAGTGTCGCAAAGGAAGTAATGGTTTTAAATTGAAATAAACATTGTCCTCAAGAGAGTAAGTAGTTGTTCAAGCAGTCTGACAATTGAAGCATCAAGGGCTTTGGTAAGCACGGAAACATACTCTCATCTCTTTATCCTGTCTTCTACCTACTTGGTCACTGTGCTGACTTTTTTCAGCACATTTTATCATGGTGATTAAAGTCCTCAAAAGGACGCTGGTAAGCACCAGTTGTCTGCTGATTTTCTGTGCTCACATCAAGGCCAGCACTGAATGAAGGGAGCACAGAGGCAGCAGCTGGACATGTGGTGCCCAGCTGCTAGGCAATAGTCAGATGCTCAAGTTCCCTTATACTGTGAGAGGCAGGCAGGGATTTAGGAGACCAGTGCTCTGCATCACCAAGCTGTGCCCATAGGAAATGTTAAAAACAAGCAATTTCTGCTGAAATTCCTTGTGTGATCTGCTCACCTTGTTGTTCAGATAGGCACTTGGAAAACTAGAGCTTAAAGCTAGACTCTGCAGCAGCAAGTTGAGATAACTTATTCTTACACAGATAACTCTTTTTACCTCGGAAAATATCAGTGAGAAAACAGAAATAATCCAGAGACTCTTTGCCCTCAGCCAAGTGACCTTATTTCTAAGGTTGAAAGAATCGGGCAAAGAAAGATGCCAAACCAGTTAGTTCAGTCTGAAGAAGTAGCTACAGGTTCAACAGGTTCAATAGCACAACTGTAGATAGCCTGTAAACTCTCTGCACAAAGATTTAGGCATTTATGACTTTGGAACCACCAGTCAAGTATTTTCTTGCATTATTTTTCTGAACATTTGTTCTTAAATAAATTACATTTCCACCAGATGCCACTGGTGGCTTCCTAAGCTAAGTTTAGGAATTTGGTCTATTGTGTTTCCTTGGCAATTAAACTGTTAAAATATTTAGGTATGAAGGGTTTCTGTCATGTTTGGCATCGTATTCTTTATCAACAAGTTTCATAAGGCTAAAACCAAAAGTGTTGTTTTAAATACTTTAGGTTTCTTTTTACCATTCTGCACACACCTTATTTTCCTCTTGCACCCATCTCCCTGCATATCTTTATTTTTCTGTTAAAACTGTGAAAATCGTGGTTGTCTGGTACAGATTCAAGAAATGGTACAATGCACACTTTATCTAGGAAAAGCGATGCTATATAATGTCAATCATTTTTACCTAATGGCATTTTGCAATGTCAGAAAAGTGTATCACCTCTGAAGTTATTCTGAAGTACAAAGTCAGATGTTCAAGAAGAAAACCAGCTTATCTAATATTCAGTCTGTTCCTACTAGAGACAAATAGACTGGCAAGATTTCTGTGCAGTATAAAATGAAAATGTTAGTATTGTTTAGATTGCAGAAGACACATAAAACAAGTAATGATAGTTATATGGAATAAGCAGTAGAACCAGAAAGGTAAGTTAGAGGTTTCTGCACTTTAATAGAGGACCAGGAAAAAAGTACATAGGTGGATATATTTCTGTGTACTGTGCGGTTAATTTTAACATGAAAAGACTAAGACATGTAGAGGCAAAATAATAATGTGAAATTGTGCATAGTCCATGGGTTTGGTCTAACTTTCCCCTTAAAGTGCTTAAAGTATCTCTGAGTTTAAGAGTTATTGGTCAAGTTTTGAAACCCTGTCTCCCTTCACCACTTCTTAATTCTTCTCCTATGACAGAAAGCAAGCAAAAATTGCTACCTTTTCAGAGCTCGTGACAAACCCTCTTGGGACAAAAATGGCATTTAAGTGGACAAAAGTCTTCTCAATCTTATACTGAGATCTTTAATATTGGCTCCTATCATGGACAGAATAAAATGGATAGGTCTGACTCAAAAGACAATTCCTGTTTTCCTGAAAATGGACCCTTTGTTGTTAGTAGCAAAGAAAAAAATAGTACTAAACCAGACATAAACCTAAGTCTTACATTTTTACTTCACAACACTTCAACATAGAATATTCCACTTCTCACCTGACAATGCCTATCATAACATTAAATGTCATTCACTAGACAGGACTAGGTTGTAGAGACTAAGAAATGTGCTTGCCCTTACACTGAAGAAGATTACAGCAGCAAGTGGGATACCGCTTTAAAAAGGCAGCCAAGAAGATAGTTCCCATTCATTGTTCCCATTCATCTTTTCACCATACAGATTGACACAATCTCAGTCTCCAAGAAGCTGACTAAACTTTATAAGATTGTGTTCCATTGAACACAACAGTAGAACTCTTTTAGATGTCTGTGTGAGCAGGGTTGGATTCAGTTCTCACTGAAAGGCAAATGATAAGCGAGGAAGGGAAAACCTTCCACATCAAAGAAACTCTGAGATCTATTAAAAACCTGTATCTCTGAAATTCCTTACCTACTTCTGTCACCATGACATTCAGGTTGCTGCAGAATACCTAACCCAAGACCTCCAGTTTCCGTGTTAAAGCTAGATGCTTTGGAGACAGCTGTCGTATCACACATTCCACTTCCTTCTGTTTTTAGGGATGTGCTTCAAAAAAGAAATCTTTAAAGGCTTAAGTCTGTCCCAAATATAATTGATACAGTTAGTACCTACTGAATAAAAAAATTATCCAAAATTAATGTTAGCCTTTTTTTTCTCACAGCTTCTGAAATCTGGGGAGAGGACAGCAGCTTTGAAACAGGCTGTACTTTCAGCTAAGATGTATAATGAGTATAAGTGTTGTTAATAGCATACATATCACCTTTTTACTCTTTTTTTTTTTAGGTAGAACTGAATTCCATACCATATTGCAACTTAAGTACTCCCCACATAATAAGACATTCAATTCCTAGCAGTTTTCTTATTTGATTGCAATTAGCACAGGCAAGGGATCATAAACAGGAATGCATTTAACAACAGGAGTAGGTTTTTCATAAAACACCCCCTGAGAAGTTTGTAATGTGCAATTACACACAGCGAAAAATGTAATTTATTTGGAATAAATATGTGAGGTGTAAGATTAATCCTGTCAAATAAAAGATGAAGATTGTCAACTAAATTACACCTTTCTGTGTGCTGCTACCTCAAGACTGACATTTTAGTTACAAAAAAAACCTACACTGCTGCTTCAGATGACAAGAACTGGAGAATCAAGAATGCCATAATTACAGTGCTCAAAACTGAGAGAGGGGTCCTGAAACCTGACACTTGAATTTGAAACAACTAGGAAGACTCATGGACTATATATCTACCAGAAGCCGACATGCAAATACACCGTACTATAGAAAGAGCTTCAGAGTGGCAGCACAGAAACTGCTTTTAAATTGCTTCTATAAAATAGAAGTAATAAAATCATGAAGCACAACACTATTTCTGTGTGCATAAGAAAAAGGGGGGCAAGAAACCTCTTCAGATGCTGCCACTGAGTCTATGTCTCAATTATTATTACAGTTTCTGGCATGCTTTGTGCTGTGCGAATTCACAATCTCCCAGATGATTCCAAAGCATGCTTCATGAGATAGACAAGGTCACAAAAAAATGCCAGTCAACCACTGTGGTTTGCAGGGTTAGGAAGCTTAATTAATAGCATTTATTAATTGCAGGTCATTCAATGACAACTTGTGTTGGAACCAGAGAAAAGTTGCACACCTACTTAATAGATGCATAGACACAGGATGACAGACTTAGGGAAGATGATCTTTCCTTACACCATGGGATAAGTCCAGAACAGGGGTTTGAGCTTCAACATATTTTAGGGTTCAAATCAGTCATTGTCTAAATCCTATATCCTTCGTTCCAAACTCCTCTGCATCCCCACCACAGCATGGTGCAAGGGAGGTGAGAGATGGGGGCTGTGGTCACCCATCGGAGCCATCTGTATCCGGACAGGTCCAGCATGGGGCAGACCCAGCTTCTCCTCATAGGGACTGTCCTGCAATAAAGACAATTCCTGTTACTCTGTCTTCCACTGCTGCTCCTCCTTGTACAAGGTTAGAGGTTCCCAGACATAGTTATGACAAGAATAAGTAATTGTATAAAATCATTTCGGCTACCAAAAGATTGAGCAAATGCAGAATTTTACATACTTTTTTACTTATTAAATTTTACTTTTCTTAGATAAAGATATTCTGAAAATGCATCTCATACCTAATTTTTTTGCAGATATGATGGTTACAAGGACAACACATACATTACCATTTTGTGGAAAATGAGGCAATTCTTGTTATTCCAGGATATGTTACGAAAGGCAAGAGGGACTTGTTCCCACCACTTTCTGCTCAGACTTTCCAGTGTCAGCACTGGATACCACAGCTTTGCAATACCAGCACAGCCCCTTTGTGCAGAGTGTTTGTTTTAAAGGGCTGATTTTCCTAACAGTTTCTCATAGTACAGCAAATCCTTCCCAAGATATTGAATTATTATTAATAATACCATTAGTCATAGGAATCTCCTGGGCTAGCTGCCACTATCTGAGCAAATACTGAATAAACATTAGCATGTCCTATTGCTCATTTCCAGGGTTTCCAAACAGCCCAGGGAACCACAAGCTATTAGTAGAAAATACAAAGTTTCAGTCAGTCAGAAAGGTTACCTTTAATCTTTGAAAAAAAACTCCCTGTGCTGTATCATGCATTTGACTCTTCTGTTACACTGCTTTGAATTGATTCATGAAAAAAACAAAACAAAAATGTGAACAAGAGAAATTTTGGTTTTCCAACAAAAACAGCTGTTTTTAAAAGGATATCTTGAAACAGCAGGATATAGCACATACCAATCAGATTTAGGTTCAACTTTATAGCTTGGCAAATACAACTTTGCCATTGCTAATAAAGGCCCATATGCTTCATAATGAATTGACGCCTCAAGGTCTCAGGACTTATTTGGGCTGGTCTTGGGCTGAGAACATTTAGTTTGTTTAGCTGTGATAGCAGTTTTCTATCAGTCAAGTAATTCTTGCCTAGAATTGTATTAGTTTAGGTTTAATCAACAGCAATAAGAAGCAGCTTCCAAACTCAAACCAAAACACCAACATAAAATCTAACAAGCAGATTAGAGCCTGAAGAGAAAGAAACACAAAAGATTCTGTGAAGGAGACAGAATGGTGGTCTTTCTGGCAAATTCTGAAACATCAGCTTTGGGACATCCTCAGAGTAATGTTGGAAGGTCAAGGATACCTTCAGCCAAAGAGAAGGCGGAGATGCTAGGAAGTTCTGGAACATCTTGCACTGCATTACCAATGAGACCTTTCTAAGTTAATTTGGACTGTGAGTGTTAATATCAATGCATCTGGCCTCATTATAACTCTTTGTTCTACTTTGATTACACTGTTAAAGTTAGAATACTGTCTCAAGCTCATAAACAAGGTTTGTTCTTTTGTCCACACCAAGATTTTGAGGGTAGAGGTATCAAGATAGACTTTGATAGTGAGTATGTAGAATTGTTGAAAGTTGACTATGGAAAGTTACAGGGGCTATGAAGTTGACAGAAAAATGAGAAAAATACACACTAAAAGAGCTTTTAAACGCAATGATTTAGATACAGTAAATATAACTTCAACCATTTTTTCAGTAAAATGCTAGAAGACTATGCAGAAACATCACAGTGATGACCTGATCCTGCCCATTTAAAAGAAACATAATGGAAAATCTTTAGCACTGTTGGGTGTGCATTTCTAGAAATAGGCCAGAGGTTATACAATTGACAGGACAAACTGTTCGTATATGAAATAGTGTAAACAGTGAAAAATTCACCAAACACAACAGCTACTACATTTTTCCCCATTTTATTGGCACTGCTGATGACTGAGATTAGCCCACAGTATGTCCAGACCACTAAACTATGAAATCCATTGATTAATTCTATCTATCTAGAAAAATTATTTTTAAATGGCTCTTCTATGAAGTCTGCCAAATGGACTGAACACCAGTTTGGACCTGCAAACGCATACTGATTCTTCAGTGAATCAGTGAATCAATTAGCTGCAAATGCCTCAAGGACAGTGTATACACTGAGTTTTATTTAACACTTTAACCAAGGAACAAAAATAGGAAAACAGTATATTAATTTAAATGGGGGGGGGAGGAACCAGTGTTTATTTTAATTTGAAAGGATAAGGTGGAAAAGAATACAAGAAGCTTTTCAACACTCTGTGATATTATGTAAAGATCACATGTAGTCCTAATCTTTGCAATCCTATGATTGATCTAAAAATTTCTCGAGTCCATGCAGTAGATAGTCAGTCAAAGAGTTATATGGCTACAAAGGCACTGGCTATCCAGTTCCAGGCTTCTGTGTTGAGATCTTTCTCACATTTCTTTTTATGAAATAAAGAAAGAAGGAAAGAAAAAAGAAAAACTTAAAATCTTGGAAACATTTTATTTTCCCAGTAAACATGTGTGTTTATTTGAAAAGATATATTTCATCAAAAGACACATTATGAATCTCTGAGGAGTTGTCCTTCATAGCAGGCAATTCTGAATTTTATTTCAAGCTCAAGTACTTATCAGCAGCCCTTTCTGAATGAATAGAAAAATCATTTTGTCACTCAAAAGTGTTGTTGCATGCTTGACTTAAAATGCTGTATAAAAGTGAATAGTTTCCAGTCTTCACTTGAGTTTCTGCTGTATTTTAGGATATATAAGAAGATATATATATTATATATATATATAAAGAAAACAGGTCTTTATTGTAGGTAAACAATAAAGTTTTGTGTGTCTGGGTTCTGGTGGAGGAGGGGGGCTGCAGGGGTGGCTTCTGCAAGAAGCAGAAGAAAACTCTCTGCAGGCCCCAGAGAGCAAACACCAGCCAGCTCAAGGCCGGAGTCGTTGTTGACCAGGGCCGAGTCCATCAGTAACAGTCACAGCACCTCTGGGAGTCACATTTAGGAGAAAAAAACCACAAGCAGCTGCTTTTTGCCACCAGAGGAGAGTGTGAGAAGATGTAAGAAAATGTGCAGACACCAAGGCCAGGGAAGGGCAGGGAGGAGGTGCCCCACATGCCGGAGAGAAAGATGCCCTGCAGCCCGTAGAGAAACCCATGGTGGAGTGGGTGTCCCCCCACAGCCCATGGAAAAGGACAAGACCCCACCTGCAGCCCATGGAGAGGCTGCATGTTGGAGCAGGTGGAGACATATGGAAGATGCTGTGACCCACATTGGAGCAAGCCCCTGCCAGCACTTGCAGCCCATGGAGAGAGTTAGAGACAGAGAGATGAGCGAGAGAGAGAGATCCATGCTGGAGCAGGTTGGCTGGAGTAGTGGGCTCCATGGGGGACCAGGCTGGAGCAGTCTGGGCCTGAGAGACTCAGAGACATTCTATGATTTATGACTGCACCCCATAGCAGTACCCACACCGGGGCAGATGGTGACTGTGGGAAAGGACTCAACATTGGAGAAGTTCATGGAGGACTATCTCCCATGGCTGGGACCCCACGCTGCAGCAGGGGAAGAGCGTGAGGAATGTTCCCCCTGGCTAAGAAGGAAAAAACTCATAAGGAACTGACCGAAACCCCATTCTCCCATTCCCTGCTCCTCTCCATGCCATGATGTGGGGGAAGAAGGAGCAAAATCATGACTAAAGTGAAGTCTGCTAAGAAGGGAGGGGTGGGGGAGGTACTTTAAGATCTGGTTGCACTTCTCATTATCTGACTCTGGTTTCACTGGGTGTGCAGTGCAGGGTAATGAATGAGAGAGTTTTCTTTCCTTTGTTCTGCGTTGAATCTGTTTTGCCCGTGATACTGATTGCAGAATGATCTCTCTCTGTCCTTATCTTGACTCCTAAGCCTCCCAATATATATTTTCTTCCCTGTCCAGCTGAAAAGGGGAGTGATAGAGAGGCTTTGATGGGCATCTGGCCTCTGGCCAGAGTCAAACCACCACAGTAGTCAAGGGATTTTGGGGAAAATAGAAAATTAGCAATACTGCAGAAAGGAGTAGGTGCTCAGGGAGAAAAAGAGTAAAGAAAGGTCTTGAAGATTCATTTGACTTGGTTTTGCTGAAACAAAATGAAACAACTGGAAGATTCACAGTGTTTGGCAGCAGCAGGACAGAAATAAGCTGGTAGAAAATGCGAAAGAAAGATGTTCTCAGTGTTGATGAAAGTTGGAGTCAGAAAGTTAAGGAAAATAATAAGGTCCTGAGATCTGTTAATTAAGAGTTAGAGAGTTTATTAGAGTGTGCTGTGCACAGAAAGGAAATGATGAAGTATAGTAAGAAAGAACAGAAATGCAGCTTGAGCTCATTACACAGAAGAAGGAATACAAGAACAACCATCATCCCCTTCTCAAGTCCAGTAACAAGAACTGCAATGTTGACAAGAGTAAACAGCTAGTCAGTGAAGATCCTGGAGCATAAAAACTATAGTTTCAAGCTAGAAATATATTGAAGACAGATGTGATAAACTTATGGACTCCATATGAACAGAATAGGAAAATTAATTCTACAGACAAGTCATCCCATGCTAACAGCATCCAAGTCATTTTCACAGTAGTTCTCACCTTAATCTATTTATACCATCCTGGCATTTATTGAAAGATATAGTTTAAAAATTCTATTCATCTTCATTACTCTGACAACATTGCATAGAAACATTGTGTATTGGTGAATTAAAAGAATCCAATCAAATGGTAAACTGTTATTATTTCAGCTTACATTCCCATTTTAAATTTTTTATCTACCTTAGGTTTTTAGAATTAATAATTGCAATAATTCAAAACCCTTCACACTGATATGTCAGTCAATTCAACTCTACATCTTGTGACCAGCTGGGGTAGGAGTTAAGTCAGAAGTCTAAGTAATTAACCTAGTTCTCTAAACCAGTTAATTAAGTGGTTTTGAAAGACTTATTATACCAAGGGCCTTATTATCAACTGTGCACGTGTTAATTATTAGAAGACTACCATGCTTCTATTTTGCAGCAATTGCCAATTCCAGAAAGTGAGGAAGAGATTAAATATTCCTCAGTCTTGTAAATAAAACAGGTCATCAAAAAAAAACCCCACCTCTCTGTAGCAAAGAGAAGTTAGATGACAGAAAAGTGGAATTATGGTGTTCACTCAAACACACTGATCCTTGATGAATTAGTCAATATTTCTCATGGCAGTATTTCTCATCTCACAGAAAACTGGAATAAGCCAAGTCCTGTTTTTCTTAATTTTGTGTCCTGTAGCCTAAGAAGAGCTTCCTGCAGGAAGTAATTGCAGTTGAATCATTGTTTCACCAAGCTGGTTCCATCTTGACAGTGTTTGCAGTATTTAAAATGGAAGCTTTAAGATCAATAATTCAGATTTAGGTTTCCCAGGAAGAATAATCATTAATGCAGTAGTAGTATCAATATGAAATCACAATAAGCAAGTAAAACAATTGTATGAGTGAGGTTCCTGTATTTCATACATACAGTGAATGCCACAGCTCTCCTATGATTTAAATGATGTGCTATTATTATTCATAAAAGGCAGATTAATCTAGTACTCTTACTCAATGTCAGTTGTGCACAGAAATAGTAGTTATTTTCACGTTTCAGATGTCCATGAATTGTAGCATCCCCACTGAAATGCTTTCAATAAATTCTTGGGAAATATAAATCAGCTCTTATTTTTAAAGTCAAGAGCATTGCTTTAAGACAAGTCATGTTGCAGAAGAAAATGGGGTATGCGTGCTAGGAAACCTCTCCTTCCAGGGTGACACATTTTTTGCCAAATTCTAAGACATTCTAATGTCTTATATGGATTATGTATAATAATTACCAGCACACAAATGCTGTATAAAACTAAAGTTTTTAACCCAAGAAAGTCCAAAAAGTGCTAGAAAGGTCATTCACTTACTTTCATAAAGAGTTCATCTTTGTTTCGGATGGCAAAATTTTTCGCACATCAAGGAATAAATTATTAATTCCCTGAGATGAGTCTCAAATTCAGACCCCCTGCAGGCCCCTAGTCATTTTCCAAGTCATTCAGGATTACAGAGTTATATTTGCATTCAGTTAGCAGCCTGCATAACAGAGGAAGAATTAAACAAGTATTCATGACCGTTAACAATGGTTCCTTTTTTATTAGTGTCAGATTAAAGACATGTTGCCATGCAAGGAAGACACTGTCCTTCCAGCTCAGGGCTGCGGAGAAAAAAAGGACATTACCCAGCCCAGATAAAATGCAATGAATGTCATCACAGCAAATAATCAATATTCACTGCCAGTCGAAGGACACAGGGTAACGGAAGGAGAGGAAAAGCTAAACAGGCGCTAGAAAGAACTGAAAAAAATCACAAAGTTTTATAACCACCACTCTGGCTTACGCTGTCTTTGCTACTTTCCACTCACAAGTGGAACAAATTGTGTGCAACTCCCCTCCCAAAGCATCGGAGTCACTCGTGATGCTGAAGCATACACAACACGAGCGATACAGTCTTGCACACACACCCCCCTACATGTGGCTGGCACAGAACCAGCTTCCTGCTCTATCTGCCAGCATCTGGTGTGTCACACAGAAAAAAAGCAAGTAATCCAATGCCGGCACCTTTGTCCCTCCAGTTCTATCAGGCTTCTGCCTTTGCCTTTCCCATGATTACCACTACTAGATAGGGAAAAAAATGAAGATGTTTTTATCGAAGGTCACTCTACACACCTCATGCACTAGTAGTCAGCAGCAAGATTGCCCTGCATACCGTTAAAGTACACAAGCATTTTATCTCATCTTTTGGTTTTACATTCCAAAGTTTCCTCTTCCTTCAAAGCAGAAAGTTGAATGTTGTTGTTTAATTTGTTGTATCATAGGCATAAATCCTTGCTAGTTGTCTGCCCACAGTCTGCATCTTTAAAAAAAATTATTTTATTTTATTTTATTTTATCTTTACTACTGCTATTCAGCAAGTATAACTTTCCCTGTTCTAGCAGGGTTACTGTTGTAGTGCATGTATTGCTGTGAGTGATGTTAGAAAAATTTCCTTGGATTTTAAGGGTGTAGGCATGAATTTTTAATGAGATTGCACAAAGCTGATTTAGTAATGATATATCACCCTGGGCGTGGGTGTGTGTAAGTATTTAGACTTGGAAGTGGGGGGGTCTCAGCTGAGCAATTCTGCTTGAAAGAAGGAAGAAAAATTGCTATGATGAATCATGGTGCATTATAAATCAGAATGTTCTGATGGCATAATATGTTGTTTGGTCCAACATAGATTTCACTTGACTGATGATTTGTCCAGCAGCTTACAGAAACAGCAGTTCTCCTTGTAGGGTTAACATTTCACATCCACTAATAATGTCTTAGGGTTTTTTGCAAGAGATGCATTACAGGAATTATCTCTTGAACTGATATTTTGCAATAAATATAGAACATAACAGAAGTTATTTGCTGCTCTTGATTCTGCAGCAGCTCTAAATCTGCTACAGTCTCTCTACAAGCAGGGGAAAAAAACGATCATTTTCATATTACTGAAATCTTGTTCAACAATGTAAAATCGCTCCTCAGTTTAGCACACAATACTCTGCTCCACGTCAGAGCATGATTTCTTAGTGAATTGTATTGCCTTGGGATGTGTCACTAAACCAGAAATGCCAGTTTATTTCTCCAACCCAAGGGAAGGGGTTTACATGCAAGGAAAATGCAGGAATGGTTGTTCCTGTTGAAATCCAAAGACCCATAATTTCAAAAATAGCTACACAAGTATTTGAATAACAGGAGTTTACAAAACCCTTTCTAGGAAGTCAACATGCTGAGGTGCCTCTCTGAAGTGCCTGCATAGTATTGCATGCTGAAGAGGGAGGTAGAAATCGGTGCAGGGCTACAATCTTCTTGAGAAGACAAAAGGTCATGTTGCCATCCAGAGGGACCTCAACAAGATGGAGAAACAGGCTGACAGGAACCTCAAACAGCTCAAGGAGGGGAAGTGCCAAGGCCTTCACATGGGTAGGAACAGCCCCAGGCAACACTACATGCTGGGGTCTGACCAGCTTGAGAGCAGCTTTGCCGAAAAGCCCTGAGGGTCTTGGTGGATACCAAGTCGATCATGAGCCAGCAACGTGCCCCTGCCCCAGAGAAAGCCAGTGGTATCCCGAGCTGAGGAGAAGCATTGCCAGCAGGTCAAGGGATGTGATCCTTCCCCTCTCTGCAGCTCTGATGAGGTCATAACTGGAATACTGCATCTAGTTCTGCAGTCCCCAGTACAAAAGGGACATACAAAAACTGGAGAGAGTCCAACAAAGGTCTCTGGGAGATCTTGTCAATGCATATACATACAAAGAGGACAGAGCCAGGCTCTTTCCAGTGGCGCCCAGTAACAGGACAAGAGACAACAGGTGAAATCTGAAGCACAGGAGATTCCCTCTGAACATCAGGAAACACTTTTTCACTCTGAGGGTGACCAAGCACTGGCACAGGTTGCCCGTGTAGGCTGTGGAGCTATTCAAAAGCCCTTTGAACACAGTACTGGGCAACCAGCTGTGGGTGACCCTGCTTGAGCAGGGGGGTTGAACCCCTCCTGAGGGAAGTACCCTCCAGAGGTACTTCCCAGCCTCAACCGTTCTGTGATTCTATGATTCTGCTCCATTGTCCTTCATACCTGAATCATCACCCTGTTAGCCAATAGCTGCACCTTTACCTCTCATGAGTGCATGAAACAAAAGAGGAAGTCAAACAATATTTATGTAAATAAATCAAGAAAATTCAAATCAGTTTGTGGTACCACAGAATCCAACTTTGGAAAAACTAATATTGATAATGACACCACTGAACATAGTAATACCATTCCAATTAGCTTGACATAATTTGTTTATGGGTGGGTAGGTATAGACAGTTATATTTCCTTCAGCTTATGTTGGCTGCTGTTTCAAAAGATAAAAGGGAATCAAACTGACATAAGCAAATGCTTCTAAATATTTGGGAGTTATATTGGCTGTGGGGGTTTTTTTTCTTTTAAGAAGTAAAAGTGCTTTCATGATTACCTTTGTTTGAATTACTCATGGAGTATACAATTGAGCCTATTCAGGCAGGCAGATGAATTTTGCAAAATGATACTCATAGCTACCAGGTAGATGAAAGTCAGATTTTCTTTTTTTAATATTTATAAAGTACCAAGTGTGCTACAAAGAAGACAAATGCTAATACCCAATGAAACATAATTGAGGTTAGACTAGATTTTACTTAAAAACCCATCTGATCTCCCACAATCGTTTTGTGCAGTCTATTATGAAGACATTACTGTTGTTATTTGCATTGTGGTAGTATCTAAGAACCATGTTCAAAATCTGGCGCTCCATTAGCCTAAGGATTTTATATTTGACCAACTTCTTTCCCTCAGAGTCTAAAACTTAGAACTTAATTTGGGAATTTACATTATGAGATCAGTATCTATCACACTGTTGCTGATACAAAACAGTACATTTTCCTCACTGTAATCACAAATGTACACAATATAGACCCTATATTTATTTTTCTGATGTTTTGTCATATCTTGAAATGGAAATCTCATTAAGTCAAACCTTAAACCTTTCAATTACTGAAGCAAGAAAGAAGCAATTACCCTGCATACACCCAACTTCTCAGCAAAACCAGCATGAAGTGACTCTTAGTCATGAATAATCTGTAAGAGCCTTGAGACATGGAAAGAGATTTGTCTTTCTCATTTTAACTCCAAGACAACAGGAATCCCAGAATATTCCATGTTCCTACATACTGTATGGAAGAGCTTCTGCCCAAGGAAATGCCATGGAGCCATACAGGAAAACATTCACAACTGTCTTCCCATGTCAAAGTATCCTTCTGGCTACAGAGTTGCAGTCTGAGCAGGAACTCATATAAAGTTCATAATTAATTACTTTTTAAAAAATCTCCAATACCTACAGATAACATATCACATAATAAAGTCACAGTTAGCCTCAAAACACCAGCCTCTTAAAGCAACACATAAATATTTTGAGGGACAGCTTGACAGAGGGGCAAAGGGCTGAATATTAAAGGTTTGGTGCTATCAGATTGGACACTTGAATCCAGAAGAACAATGTAGTGATGGTTGTATCATCTGAAAAATATTAGAGGAGATTCAGGTGGGGTGAAGTGAATGGGCCTTAGCAATTCTACCAGAAGGGGCCAGCCAGGCATCTTGTGTAAGGATATGCAAAGCTCCACTGTCACAGAGAGGAAACACAGCGTTTATCTCCAGTCCACCTCTCTTCTGCGGATCAGTCCTCCACAGTTGTCCTGCACTGAGGCATTAAATCTGCCACACTGCACACCAGGGTGATCAAAAATGTCATGATACTGATCTTCATTATGTCTCTAACAGTATCTCCTCTTTATCTCTCTTATCTCCCTCTGTTTCCCCTATAATATATCTACTTTCGATGCTAGTATGTCTATAAATGGTGATTTTGTAACACAGGCAGCTTCTGGATTCATTCAGTGCCAAACCACCTATTCACAGCAACTACTGAGCAGCCATGGGACAAAAGAGACTTACTATGAAGTGATTTTCTATGATGCAATGTGGGGTTCTGTCATCTTCCTTGATGCTGATTCTCTACCTCCACTGATCTTAAACTGCCATTTACTTCAGATAATGTACATTTCTTCAGAAAAAAAAGTTGAACATAAATCATGATATAAATTAGCCTAGACCAATGAAAACAATGTAGCAGTAAAATTCTCCACCTTATCTTCAATCCCTTAAGTTACAGCTACTTCTCTGACTTCCAGCTCAAGAAAACAAAATGCAAGAAGCAGATGGTATAATCAGTAATACTACAGAGTATTATTTACCACAAAGGACCTGAGCAGTCTTAATCTTCACGGTCATCTGCAGCACTAATTATGTTCTCAGTATCACCCAGCTACTGTCATGTAAAATTTGTTTCGCTTCCACATGTCATTATTTATGCACTGGGTGTAGTGGATAGGTATAAAACTTTTCACTTCTCATAAGCAGAGAGTAGGAGGCATTGGCACAGGGACCCTGGAGCAAATGAAGGGAAAAAAATGTTCCGTAAAATATTTGGAACTAAACAGAGTGCTGGAGTGGTGAATTCATTGGAGAAAGGCTAAGCTTGAGCATCCCAAGTCAAATGCAGATGGATTCAGTGTTGGCAATCAGCAGCAGAAGCTCTGAGAGAGCAGTGGGCCAAGGCAACAAAAAAAAATAAATAAACAACAGAAAAGAAACTGTATCTCTCAGATTTAGTCTTTGGCATAATAGTAGGAATGAGCTTGCTTCCCACATCTGTTTCTGTTCTGTTATGTACATGCAGATTTACTGGTCGCTACAGTATTTCTATAGATACTTCTTTTTCAAATGGAGTGTGATTTTCTTGGGAACTTCAGGTTCCCTGTTGCATGTATTCATGAAATCAAAATATGCATCCAGTAAAACACACGAGATAATAAAACTGGCTACATATTTCTATGAAATGTGTCATATAGTTAAAAAAGCAAGAAGCTGTTTGGAAAAAAATCACTGAAGTAAATCCCTAAGAGGTTGGAAGTAATTGGCTTGGCTGATACTCCGAACATACTTACAATGGTCATGAAACAAACATCTGCATCTGAACAGTCTCATTACATATCAGATAGATCAGAAGATCTTTCTTTGAACAGATAAACTTTTTCAATTTTATTCTATTGTTAATCACAGTAGAAGTGAGAAGCATCATTTAGAACTGATTAAATCACATCCCAGGGAAATTGTTTCCCAAAGCAAAATCCTGTGAGATCCAACAATTTTTTTTTTTACAGAAAAAGATGTCTCATCACACATTCAGTAGTTTTTACTTAATTCTAACAGCCTTCAAACCACATTCTGTGAGGTAGTACGCATAGATAATTTCAGTAGCACATTGTCGTGGTTTTGCCCCAGCCGGGGGCCGCACCCCACACAGTCTCTTGTACTTTTAAAAGGAAGGGGGAAGGAAAGTTGGGGGAAGGGGAAAAGGGAAGGAGGAAAGGAGGAAAATAAACCACAGCCTAGAAACCAGAACCACGCAGGTTGGGATAAGGATAGTTTACTAAACAATAACAGAAAACTAGATATAACAATAACATAAGTTTAAAGCACAAAATAGATGAAACTGGTGATACACAATGCAATTTCTCACCAAACCACACAACTCAGGCCGCACAGCTTAGAACCGAACCCGACCGCCCCCAGAAACTGCACGTCCTGGCGTTGTCTCCCCCTCTTCCCCCCAGTCCCCCTTTATACTGAGCATGACGTAACTGGCATGGAATATCCTCTTTGGCCAGTTCGGGTCACCTGTCCTGGCTGCGTCCCCCTCTTTCTCACTAGTAAGGAAGTATGCAGAGCTGAGAAAGGTACTTGATTGCCCGGCAACAAATCGGAAACATCAGGGTGCTATCAGCACTATTCTCATGCTAACACCCAAACATGGCATTCCATCCACTGCTAAAAAAAAGTTTAACTCCATCATAGCTGAAACCAGGACACACATTTACATAAATTTGATTTAAATGAAGTGACAAAAGCTCTTCAAGGCTGATGTCTTCAGTTCTGTGATATTATGGGGATGTGTTTGGGAAAAAAACCAACAAAACCAAAACTAAACAATCAAACAAACACAGTACTTCCATTTAGTTTCAATGCAGGAGACTTGGCTAGATTCAAGTGAAAACAGGATTTGAGACTACCTGTGGGATCAAGTTTCACAGGACATGCTGGGCTGCGAAGACTTGTTAAGCCCACACTTGCTCAAAGCACCCTACCAGTACAAGAACAAGTCTGAGATACTGGAATGGGCACCCTGCGATACTGCCATCACTGCAGTATTAACATCAGCAGGTCCTGCTGCTTGCACAGACACAGCTTGGTTGGTCTGTAAAGTTTTGTTCTCCCATATGATGGCATGTGTTTCTATGTTTCTGTTGCACTGAGATCAAGGAGCTGATCGCAATTCCTTTATAGTCATGAAAAGAGAAAGAAAGCAAACAAACAAAAAAGATGCTTCAGCCTTGTCCTTCTGTCCATTGCTATGCAACACATTTACATGGGTTTTTTTCCATCAACTCTTCTTCTACAGTGAGAAGGACAGTAGTTTCTCAGAAAACCTAAGACATCTCTGTACAATGCTACTTCACTATGTTGAACACACGTTTCATTTAAACTTACTGGAAGTTTTAAAAAAACCAGGATCATACTCTGGATTTGCCTCCTTTTAGTATAACATTTCTAGCTACATCTTTGAAAAATATTCATGGAGAAGATAAAAGGATTTTATCTCCTAGTCCTAGCTAAAGAGAATATATCCAAAAATGCATCCCATGGAGAATACTGATTTACATTTCTGTCACAGCTAAAGCACGGAATAAAATTGGCTCTCTAGGGGATTTTTTCTTCCTGTTGGTTTTGTTTTATAATTTTTTTGATAATAAGTACAGACTTCCTCATCTATGTGTGAAATAAATAGAGAAGTAATTTTAGCAGAAATTATGTAGGGAGTGTTAATGTGATGTAGATTGCTCAGCTTAAATGACAAAATCTTGTACGAAATGGATGTATTCGTTTTGTGTTGCTGAGGAGAAAAGAAGTGTTTGATGAACATGTTTCATTCCTTATTAATAAAAGCAGTCTGTAACTATGTTTCTTAAAGAGTAAGAAACTGCTTTATTGCTGCACTGTACACTGAAAAATTATACCAATACCCTACTCCACAAAATTTCTCTTTCAATAGAGCTCCGTTCATTTGAATAACACCAATCTAAACTACAAAGTGTTTCCGTTAAAGCTATGTGAATATAAATCAGAGGGGAACCATCCTTTGTAGACACAATCTGTACATGACAGGTTAGGTCATTCTTGTAGGTAATTTAATTATCCTGCAGAAAGAACTCCTTTAATGGGTACAAGTGTCTCCTCTATTAGAAATATAATTAAGTAAGTTTGGTGTAACTGTATAATCAGAGATTTTATAACATAGGTAAGCTCTGTGCTGGGTTCTTAAATGGTAATATTTAAAATAAGAAAATATGCAAATCAAAAAGGAGACAGAGAGACTAATGGAAAATAATTGTCCTTGTTAAAAATAAATTCTTTATGTGCACTTTTTATGAAAATGAAGGGATTTTTTGTTTCAAAGCACCTCTCCTGAATTTTTTTCTTTAGTTAATATCTTCATATTTAACCCTTACCTAACTTAGTTGTTATCATTCTGAAATTGTTTTCCTACAGAATAAAAACTCCAGCATCTCTACCAGCAGCTGGACCTCCCTCCTTTTTGTGGAAGCAGTTAAGATACCAGTAAGTTTTTTCATTATATTTTTTGTTCACATTTTAAATAAACAATTTTGGCCTAATTACCCTCATTTAGATAGAAATAAAATAGATAAGTACAAAGAAAAATTACTCTGTTCTTACATTTATTCCTGTCTCATGGAGATAATCCCTTTTCTCACCTTACAGAAAACCTCCATCCTACCACTTCACCCTGTTCAACATGAAACAGTATTTACTATGACATTTACTGCTCTAATCTGCACTGGTGTGGCCTCACCTTGAGTACTGTGTGCAGTTTTGGGCACCACGGTACAAGAGGAACATAAAAATATTGTAGCATGTCCAGAGGAGGACAACGAGGATGGTGAAGGGTCTGGAGGGGAAGCCTTACAAGGAGAGGCTGAAGTCCCTTGGTTTGTACAGCCTGGAGAGGAGGAGGCTGAGGGGAGACCTCATCGCGGTCTCTGGCTTCCTGAAAGTGGGAGTGAAGGGACAGGCACCTATCTTCTCTCTTCGGTGCCCAGTAGTAGAACCCGAGGGAATGGTATGAAGCTGAGACAGGGGAGGTTCAGGCTGGATATTAGGGGAGGTTCTTTACTGAGAGGCCGGTCAGACACTGTAACAGACTCCCAGGGAAGTGGTCACAGCACTGCGTTCAAGACTCTGGACGATGCACTCAGTCCCATGCTCTGACTTGGCTGGCGCTGTGTGGAGCTTGTGAGTCCCTTCCAACTCAGGATATTATATGATTCTATGATTGAAAATATCAACATTTCTCTTCTTCAGTCCACTTTATCACTTCCAGTAAGCACACACAATTTGGGGAAGATTTTCTAAGGAACAGCTTGACAACAAAGAGAAGCGTAATGGGCATCTTAGTGCTGGGATAAAGAATGCGTAATTTTAACCTGAAGAAGTGCAGGGTACATGTTAGCTGTTCTTATTAGTACCTGACTAAAATTAAATACAATAAGAAGAATCCAGTGGAGTCTCCAAGGAGGGGAAGCACAGAGTATCCCACTTCACCTCTTCCCTGCCCTTCCTCACCACCACTCACAGGACCCCCACTGCCCTTGCACTGCACTGACTCCGGTGCTCAGCAGAGGCAGATCTCTAACTTAGCATAAAGATACTTATTTTTAGTTGCTATGTTTGTTTTCTCACCATATAGTTAGCTGAACAAGATTGGTATAGCAGATGAGCATAAGACTCAGTAGAAGGAGTAGAGAGGTGAAGAAGTTGGACGGGGGGTTAATTAGCTCAGGCTGAAAGGTATTACTTTACCCCTAAATGCACTGTCCACAGAACATATTCATGTAGAGCTCCTGTCACACCAGATGAATCAGCCCCTGAAAATACATCAACATTGATAAACTGCCATGAATACAGGAATAAAGTAGGTTCATTTGCTTTTCTAGGCTTTGCTCAAGCCTTTTCTTCTGTTATTACTAGTAGAATAGACTCTTTAGGTCACAGAGGACACTTCAAGTAACAGGATTCTCAGCTGTTGAACCAGAAAAATTCGAAGCATCAGACTAGGTTAGGCATAGAAGTCTGCAGAGGCTGTGTGTGTGCCTGTTGACAAGGCCAGCGGTGAAAGCCAGAATAAGATGTGTGCCAACCTATGCAAGGGATGGGGAACGGGCAACCCAGCCACAGTGATTACAATGGGAGGCAGGGAGACACTCTATCTACGTACTTGCCGTAGGTGGGCTTTAGCTCACAAAGGCAGACTTCAGCTCCACATTCAGATATTTGAAGTTAGGCATTTGGAAGATTGGTCTTCACTTCTAGACAATGTACCTGCACCACTACTATAGTCAGTGGCCAGTCTAGTGATTCCTAGAGTGATGTTCAACTGAACAAAGGTAGGTATGTTGTTGAGATGAGCTAAATAGCTCTTTAGATCCCACTAAGTGGACTTAAGCATCTTCAAGCATGAATCAGCTGTCAAAACATGGATGCTCACTCTTATCTGAGATGATGTCAGTGTCAGGGACCAATTGGAAGAACAAATGATCTGAACAAACCGTTTGAATACAGAAGATCATTTGTGACCCCCTGGAACAAAGGACTGTTTGACAAGGGAATTAGGGGTGAGGATCCCCTGAGCCTGTCTGAGGAATGTCTCAAACACAAGATGCAAAACCCCTGGAGCAAAAACCCTTTGAACTCTGCCCTGAGAGTTTAACTGCTACCATGGCAGTGGGGCAAACCCTCTTGATAAACACTGAAGGAGGAGGGAGCACTGAGGCTGTCCCGAAGCAGGGCCCTGCTTTTGCTAGCGAATAGGGGATGAACAGATAGACAGTTTCTACACAGAACTTTGAAGGCCACAGTACCTAAAATGTCTCGTTTATATTCCTTCATTAACTGTGAAATGAATATTAAAGTTGACACCTCTAAAAATGCTAAATGAGCTAAATCCTAATCATATATGCTATTTTTCACCCAAATCAAGCTACATGTCACCTGAGAGGGGTGAAACCTGAGATGAAACTCCCCAGGGCAGGCTCCATTGATACAGCAAACACAAAAAGGGGAAACTGAGGTAGCTGGGGGAAGAAAATCCAAAAAGAAGCGCTTCTGCAAACCAGAGATACACACATACTTCCCCCATTGGCTGAATCAACACTGGAACCTGGACTGGTGATCAACATCTCTCTCTCTTGATTTCTTTCTTCCTTCTTCAGTTTCTCTCTTTCTTCCCTCTCCTTTCTCTCTCCTTCTTCCTTTTTTCCTTTCTCCCTTTCTCACTCTTAAGCTAGTCTTTCTGCTACCCAGTTATTGACCAGTGAGCCTAGCTATAAAATAAACTCTTTGTTTACCTACGGACCTTAAGAGTTGTCTCATTTCAATTCCAACTAAGGGAATTGGTGAATCTGAGGCACTTGTCCCTCCCTTTTGGACCAGGATGTGACATTCAGTTATGCCCTACATCTGATCGATAGGCTGATAGATATGACCTATGAGATTTACAGAAATCTACTTCCTTTTGGAAAGGCAGCTGAAGACCTTAAGGGATACTTTACACCACCACCTAGAATAATACGAGGCATCTACTGCATCCAGCTCTGGGACCCCCAGTGTAAGAAGGACATGGAGCTGTTTGAGCAGGTCTAGAGGAGGGCCACAAAGATGATCAGAGGGCTGGAGCACCTCTCCTATGAAGACAGGCTGAGAGAGTTGGGCTTGTTCAGCCTGGAGAAGACTCCAAGGAGACATTATGGCAACCTACCAGTGCCTAAAGGGGGCCTACTGGAAAGCTGGTGCGTGACTGTTTACAAGGTCATGTAGTGATAGGACAAGAGGTGAAGGCTTTAAGCTGAAGGAGGGTATATTTAGATTAGATATTATGAAAAAATTCACTTGGGGGTTACTGAAGCACTGGAACAGGCTGCCAGAGAAGCTGTGGCTCCACCCTCCCTGTCAGTGTTCAAAGCCAGGTTGGATGGGGCTTTGGGCAACCTGGTCTAATGGAGGGGTGTTGGAATTAGATGATCTTTGAGGTCCCTTCCAACCCAAACCATTCTGTGATTCTGGCATTCTACAATTCCATGATTCTATGATCTCTGTTTAGGTAACTGGCTCCCCTTTCCCCTTTCCCAGCCTGAGATTTAGAATGACTCTGGCCAGGCTTGGCCTAGTTTATATTTTAAGGGCTATTCCAAAAAGACATACCAGTGGAATTAATAGTTTATAGAGTTAGGATACATGCTACTCATTCATTTCCAATGATTGCCCAGTAGGAACATCTTCAAAAACATAAGGCACAGCAGCCACTCTCTAACAGACAGGTTTTTCCCTCTCTTACAGCTGCCTCTGTCTGGTAGGAGAATACTGAAAATTTTAAGTTGTCTTTCAGACTTGAAGCAAGGTAACAGGTCTCAAAGAAAAATTCTTCCAGTCAGTTGACAGCTTCTAACTCCTCAAGCTGGGAACAGCTAAAGAATGACAACCAGTTAGTCCTTCTAATGAAAGCAGTGATATCAAAGCTCAGGTTTATTCCTAAGGGAAGGAAAACAGCATCTAGGGACTTGGGCTAGCATATTAATCTACTCTTTTTTTTTCACCTGATCAGTTGAGGGGATAGCATTTTCATTTGAAAATAAAGAGCAAAAATATAGCATTTTATATCTTATCACTAGGTCTTGTTTAGTTTTTAATTTCTGGCAAGGCACTTGACATCATTGCATTAATCCCCAGAATAATTTAGACAGCTGTAATGTTTTCAGGAACAGGACCTAATACAATTAGACTGGTATTCTGTGTAGTTCCAGGCCCCACAATTTAAGAAAGATGTGAAGGTCCCTGAATGTGTCCAGAGGAGGGCAATACAGCTGGTGAAAGGGCTGGGAGGAATGTCCTATGAGGAATGGTTAAGGACTTTGGGCTTGTCTAGTTTGAAAAGAGGAGGCTGAGAGGTGACCTTATTTCTCTGTACAGCTTCCTGAGGAAAGGAAATGGAGAGGGAGGTGCTGAGCTCTTCTCACTGGGATCCAGTGACAGGAGAGTTTGGAGTGGTTCAAAGCGGCATCAGGGGATGTTTAGACTGGACATTTGGACATTTCTTTACCAAGAGGGTGGTCAAACACTGGAACAGGCTTCCTTAATAGGTGGTCAATACCCCAAGCCTGACAATGTTTTGGAGGCATTTGGACAATGTCCTTAACAACATGCTTAAGCTTTTAGTCAACCCTGAAGTAATCAGACAGTTGGACTTCGTGATCATTGTACATCCCTTCCAACTGAACTGGTCTTTGGGTGTATGAGGGGAGAGCAGTGATGTCATCTACCTTGACTTCAGCAAGGCTTTTGACACTGTCTCCCATAACATCCTTATAGGCAAGTTCAGGCTGTGTGGGTTGGATGAGTTGACGAAGTGGGTTGAGAACTGGCAGAATAGCGGGGACCAGGGGGTTGTGATAAATCAGCACAGAGTCTAATTGGAGGCCTGTAGCTAGTGGTGTGCCCAAGGGGTCAGTACGGGGTTTGGTCTTGTTTAACATATTCATCACTGACCTGGGCAAGGGGACAGAGTGTACCCTCAGCAGGTTTGCTGGTGATACTAAACTGGGAGGAGTGGCCAACAGACCAAACCAGAAGGGTGCTTTGCTATTCCCCGGGATCTGAACAGGCTGGAGAACTGGGCGGAGTGGAACCAAATCAGGTTGAACAAGAGCAAGTGTAGGGTCCTGCACCTAGAGCGGTATAACCCCAGACACATCTATGGGTCAGGGGCTGACCTACTGGGAAGCAGTTCCATGGAGAAGGACCCAGGAGTCCTGGTGGACAAGAAGTTGTCCATGACCCAGCAGTGTGCCTTTGTGGCCAGGAGAGCCAATGGTATCTTCGGGTGCATTAAGAAGAGTGTGGCCAGCGGGTTATCCTCACCCTCTACTCTGCCCTGATGAGGCCACATGTGAAGTACTGTGTCCAGTTCTGGGCTCCCCAGTTCAGGAAAGGCGAGGAACTACTGCAGAGAGTCCAGTGGAGGGCTAGAGAGATGATGAGGGGACTGGAGCAACTGTCTTATGAGGAAAGGCTGAGAAAGCTGGGCTGTTCAGCCTGGAGAAAAGACAACTAAGAGGGGATATGATGAAGTCTTGTAAATATTTAAAATATCTAAATCTTATCAAGAGGATGGGGCCATACTCTAGATACCAGTGGTGTCCAGCAACAATACAAGGGACCATGGGCACAAACTGGAACACACCAAGTTCTGTCTGAATATGAGAATAAACTTCTTCACTTTGAGGATAACAAAGCACTGGGACAGGCTGCCCAGAGAGGCTGTGGTGTCTCCTTCTCTGAAGATATTCAAAACCCAACTGGACACAATCATGTGCAACCTGCTCTAGGTGACCGTGCTTTAGCAGGGGCGTTGGACTAAATGATCTCTAGAGGTCCCTTCCAGCTCCTGCTGTTCTGTGATTCCATGATTCCATTCCATTCCAGCCTCACTCAGCCTTCACTGGATGATAACTGTTTACAGCAGGGATCTTCAACAGCCAGTAGAGCAGAAGCTAGCAGTTCAGCTAACCAGCAGCAAAGTTCAAGTGAAATAGCCGGGATTAACTGACACAACAAAGCTAGATATTTTTCAGGTAGGACACAGGAGACCCTTTTCAAGATATGAATAATGATTTGGCAACCAGTTAGAATTTTTTGTATTCTATGCTGGATTTTCTCCAAGCCTCTCCTGTCAGCATCCTCATTCCATTTTGTGCCAGTGAATTGCTCGCATCCAGAGAAAGCCACATAGCCAAGCGGCTGGCCATCCATCTGAGAGCAGGAGATAACTCAGTCCCTGTTTACCAACTGCTGCATCTCACTGGCAGCTCATCATCACTCTATGGCAACAACTGCTATCAGATCACTCGCTGCCTCTCATGTCTCCAGTTGATGAGACAAAAGCTTATGGCTTTATTACAAAACGCTTAGCTTTGCAATCCGTACTTTAATACCTCATTTTAAAACACTTTCAGGTTATATATATCATTAGAAGCAGTGAAGAAGCTTGTAAGATTTTGCTATTCTCAATTTATTATTTTTTTAAGAGTTAGCATTTAAATAGGTTTCACTTCAAAGCTTATATATTACTCAGGTGAATAGTTTTGTAATTTCAGAGCTCAGATATTGTTTCTGCTTATCTGGAACTAGTTTTCCACAGGGTTACATATATACGAATAATTATTTCAGTTGCCTCTCTGTGACATGTAAAATTAATTGAAATGGGAAGTCTCAAACTGTTTCATGATAGGGATTTTATCTCGCTAAAGGAATAAGTGTTTGTAAGTACCTAATATACTTCCCAACACACTCACAATGAAGTATCAACCCTAAATGTCAGCATTTATTTACATGGATAAGTAATGCTACAAAGGAAGTTCATGTATATTTTTTACTATGATTTAGTAGTAATAAAATGGCTAGAAAGAAAATCTATACAACCAGCTGTCAAGTGCCTGAACATTTGTCATTAGCATTCTGAAATTAACCAAGTACAAAAAAATTAATTTTAACAGAAGATCAGAGAAGCATTTATTTCAAAATTTGCTGGTGCTTCCTCTTGCCTCACATACTTGGTCCCAACTCAGTTAAATGTCACAAAACAATAAAATAAAAAAAAATAAAAATTAAAAGTCCCATTATCAAGAAAACTTGATTCTTTGCTTACTACACCATATTTCATCACTTCACACATAGGATTAAAACACTTTCTGAGACTAGTTCTCAAGACAGATAAGCAGCCTCTGGTTGTGGATACAGTAATGGACTGTTAATCCCTCACTTTACAGATACCTTTAAATTGGAGTGACTAAACGCTGCCACTGTTTGACCAGAGAGCCTGTGAAGTCTCCACACTCGGAGCTATTCAAAACCCTGCTGGACACAGCCTTGAGCAACCTGCAGGTTGCAACGTTAAAACAGGCTTACACTGACCCTGTTTTGAGCAAGCAGATGAGCTCTACCGGTGCCTCCCTGACAAAATCATTCCCTGACTCTGTCATTACTTATTTGGAAAAGAGAGCTGTTGGCCTCCCTTCCATTTTTCTTTGTCCTGATTGTTTTTCTGTTGCTGTTTATATTTACTTATAAACCTATTTCTTTTCTTAACATGCATGTGTCTTTTGGAAAGAACAGATCCCTGTGCCTATATTCAGGTTGCTGTCAAGGATATAGAGCTGCGCCCAGTCTTGCAATAACTGATAATTGTGTTCCAAGAAGTTGCTATTCCTATTATTTCTGACTTTGAATTACAGATCTAGTGATCAAGTCATAGTTGTTTTCATTTGCATAACCTGCAGGAAACTGTTCTGGAACTTTCCTGAAGGGGAGGCGGGGAGAGTAAGTAATGTGCTGGGAGTAGTAACTTACAGAAATAGAGGTACCTTGAAATGTCATCATTTTTTCTTCATTTATAATTCTGATGTCAGCATGAATTGCCTTAATACATCACTGCATTGTTCAGGGCTTCATAAACCCCAATCCTAGTGTTTAACCTAGTTTTTACCCATTGCAGTTTAACATTAAAGCCTCTCTTCTTCTGCTTACTTTATTGATAATCAGAGATAATGCATTCCTGTGTTAGTAATGACTACCACAGGCAAGCCTCCCTTCTTTATGATTATGTCTCTTGTTAGGACACCCTTTTATTTTTTTACCTTCTCACATAAATTATGACTTGCCAGTGTTTCAAGGGGTTTGATGCTCTCTTATGGCTTATGAATCATTAACTCATTTGGAACAGTTTTAAAATGGATGATGGATATTTTGTGGTGCCAAAACAACAAGAACCTTAGTAAATCTGTTAATGATGATTTTACATTGCATAAACAGTCAAAAAAAAAAAAAGGGGGGGAAAACCTACAAAGAAACCTTAAGTGAAACACGGCTCCTGCAAGACAGGATATAATTTACTCTGGCACATTGAGCAATCATTGTCATTTGAAGAAATATTTTATCATCATACTACATAATAGGAAGAAGATAAAACAATATTTCTTTTCTCTTTACCTTGATATAATCTCATGACAGACACAAGTCCATTCACAAGCTGAAATTAGTAGGCTCAATTTAATCTTTTGCAATATCAAGTGGCAAAGAAATTATATGCCATCTGTCATTCCTTCAAGGGTCCTTCTTACCTTGTCATGGTTCAGGCAACACCAATATTCTCAGGTATTGCTTAATCCTGGGGATTTCAGAGCTCCTACTAAGTGGTTTGAGCAAAGTTATACATGAACCTACAAGACTTCACAGGGGAAAGCACTACACACAGAAAGATAAACTCCAAAATAACCTGTTAATCTGCTCCTCTCAAAATCAGTTGCCTGTAGAGGATGTAATCCATGATTGGGGTGAGGCCAATTTCATATGCAGGCTTTCAGCTAGACAGACTAAGTACAAATGACACTGCTACAATGGGGGTAATTCACAGGTATAAAGCAAATTAATTACCATGAAAATGATGTATTGTATGTGAGTACACAATTGCATGCTTTAGGATTTTGCTCACTTGCACAGGTTGCCTCTTTTGTTTCACCACCTGTTTTTTTGACAACCCTGAGCTCAAGTCACTTTCTGGGACCATCATTTTGCAGGCAGCATACCAGTGCTAGCACACTGACTATGTCTCCTGAGCTCTCTGCTCTCCCATGATAGATTTTTCAGTGGTTATGTTTTCAGTCATAGAAGTAAAATCCCCTCTGTTGGAGGCGTCTCATTTGTTCTGTGATCTGAGAAGAAAGAGAATGAATTGACATATGACATCCTGATGTACTCTCCTGCTTGATTTCCTGCTACTGCGGAGGAGTGAACCTGACATAAATGGTCTTCTTTGGTCCTGTGATTCTAGAAAGCTTCCAGTGTCCCTGGATAATTAGGCAAATGGGTTTACAGGGGCAAAATGGCTAGACACAGTGTGTGGTATTCAATTAGTTACCCAGAATTAGAGAAATACCGTATGCCAGAAGAGCCTGTCCTACACAGGAAATAGGATCAGGGAAAGACTGACCTGAAACTCTCACAGGATGCCACAAGTCTGGCCAAAGCAGAACTGTTCATTGCTCGCTCTTACATTTTTTCTTTCATTTTTCTTTTGTGAAAGGAAAAAGTAGGCAATTAATATGACGAAAAAAAAAAAAAGAGATTTTTTTTCTGTTAGAAGCCTAACCTGTCAAAACACAATTTCAACAGAGAATTTTCAATTCATGCTATTTTCCATATCACCGTGACATGAATTGCAACAAGGGAAATTCAGTTTGCATATGAGGAAACACTTACTCACGGCAGCAATAGTGAAAAGCAGCACCCGGGGAGGTGGTGACATACCCAGAAGTAAAGGTTTCTGACAAGAGGTTAGAAAAGCAACCTGTGGAAATGAGAATAGGTGTAGGTGTCTCTGCCGTGGAGGCAGGGAATAGGCTAGCTCAGCCCTATTTTCTGACTATGTTCTGTAGTTTTACTGAAGCTAACCAAAGCAAATGTCAACGCAACTCGGGAGTAATTATTCTAGACTTAATACAGCAGAGACCACAAAAGATGTCTGTGAAAGGCCTAAGGCTCTAAGTGTTGTAAGAATAGATTTATAATCACAGAATCACAGAATCACAGAATTGTAGGGGTTGGAAGGGACCTCGAGAGATCATCGGGTCCAACCCCCCTGCCAAAGCAGGCTCCCTAGCTCATATTGCTCAGATAGGCGTCCAGGCGGGTCTTGAATATCTCCAGTGAAGGAGACTCCACCACCTCCCTGGGCAGCCTATTCCAGTGCTCAGTCACCCTCACTGTGAAAAAGTTCTTCCGCATGTTGGTGCGGAACTTCCTATGCTCCAACTTGCAGCCATTGCCCCTTGTCCTATCCCCACAGACCACTGAAAAGGGGCTGGCTGATTCCCCCTGCATCCCCTGCTTCAGATAATTATAAACTTTGATTAGGTCCCCCCTTAGTCTTCTCTTCTCAAGGCTGAACAGTCCCAGCTTACTCAGCCTTTCCTCATAGGGGAGATGCTCTAGGCCCTTAATCATCTTTGTAGCCCTTCTTTGGACTCTTTCCAGGAGATCCCTGTCCTTTTTATACCAAGGAGCCCAGAACTGGACACAATACTCCAGGTGGGGCCTGACCAGGGCAGAGTAGAGAGGGAGGATCACCTCCTTTGACCTGCTGGCTACACTCCTCCTGATGCATCCCAGGATCCCATTGGCTCTCTTGGCCACCGAGGCACACTGCTGGCTCATGGCCAATCTGTCATCTACCAGGACCCCCAGGTCCTTCTCCACTGAGCTCTTCTCCAGCAGGTCATCCCCCAGCCTGTACTGATACAAACAGTTGTTCCTTCCCAGGTGCAAGACTTTACACTTGCTTTTGTTGAACTTCATCTGGTTTCTCACTGCCCAGCTCTCCAGCCTGTCCAGGTCACTCTGGATGGCAGCGCAGTGCTCCTGCGTGTCAGCCACTCCTCCCAGCTTTGTATCATCGGCGTACTTGCTGAGGGTGGATGTTATTCCCTCATCAAGATCGTCAATGAAGATATTAAACAGGACTGGACCCAACACTGAGCCCTGGGGAACACCGCTGGTAACAGGCCTCCAGTCAGATTCTACTCCACGAATCACAACCCTCTGGGTTCGGTCCGACAGCCAATTCTCAACCCACCTCACTGTCCACTCATCTATCCCATGCTTTCTCAGCTTTGCTATCAGGATGTCATGGGAGACAGTATCAAAGGCCTTGCTGAAGTCAAGGTAGATGACATCCACTGCTCTCCCTCCATCTACCCAGCCTGTCATGAGATCGTAGAAGGCTATGAGGTTGGTCGAGCACGATTTCCCCTTAGTGAATCCATGCTGACTACTCCTCATGACCTTCTTCTCTTCCAATTGCTTGGAGATGGCATCCAGAACAAGCTGTTCCATTACCTTTCCAGGGGCAGAGGTGAGGCTGACTGGCCTATAGTTACTAGGTTCCTCCTTCTTGCCCTTTTTAAAGACTGGAGTGACATTGGCTATCCTCCAGTCTTCAGGCACTTCTCCTGTCCTCCAAGACCTGTCGAAGATGATAGAGAGCGGCTCAGCAATCACCTCCGCCAGCTCCCTCAGCACACATGGATGTAACCCATCTGGGCCCATGGATTTGTGTGCATTAATCCATTTGAGCCGCTCCTGGACCTCCCCTACTTGAACCAGAGGGAAATTCTTCATTTCCCAATCAGTCCTACTCTCATCCAGTGTCTGTGGGTCCCGGGGGGCCTTTGAAGTGAAGACCGAAGCAAAGGCGGCATTCAATATCTCCACTTTCTCAGCATCCCCCGTAACCAGGACACCCTCCTTATTCAGCAAGGGACCTACATTATCCCTGGACATCCTCTTACTGTTCACGTGTCTAAAAAACCCCTTTTTATTATCCTTTATGTCCCTTGCCAGCTTAATTTCCAAGAGGGCTTTAGCCTTCCTAGTTGCATCCCTACAGGCCCTGACCACATTCCTGTATTCTTCCCAGGTGCTCAGACCCTTTTTCCACGATTCATAGATCTTCTGCTTCTCTTTGAGTTTGCTCAATAGCTCCCTGTTCATCCATGCAGGTCTTCTGCCTCTCTTTCCCCATTTCCTCCTCAAAGGGATGCATCGTTCCTGTGCTTGGAAGAAGTGCTGTTTGAATGCTAGCCAGCTCTCGCAGGCTCCCATTCCTTCAAACAGCGTAGCCCACGGGATAGCCCCCATTAAGTGGCGGAGGAGATCAAAGTTAGCTCTACCAAAATTCAGGGTAGCTATCCTACTTTTTGGCTTGCTTCTTCCACCCAGGATCATGAACTGAACCATTTCATGGTCGCTTTGCCCTAAGCTGCCCCCGACCTTCACTTCCCTAACAAGTCCATCCTTGTTAGTGAAAACAAGGTCCAGCAGCCGCCCTCCCCTTGTGGGCTCCTGCACCATCTGTAGCAGGAAATTGTCTTCAACACACTGCAGAAATTGTCTGGACTGCATACGACTGGCCGTATTGCTTGCCCAGCAAATATCTGGGTAGTTGAAGTCCCCCATAAGGATCAGTGCCCGGGAACTTGAGGCTACTTCTAACTGTTTATGGAATGCGTTATCTACCTGCTCCTCTTGATCAGGGGGCCTATAGCACACTCCCACAACAGTGTCCCCCATACCGGTTTGCCCCTTGATTTTAACCCACAAACACTCGACAGAAGGTTCATCCTTCCCCAGGTGGAGCTCAACACATTCTAGGTGCTCTCTCACATAAAGAGCAACTCCTCCACCTCGCTTCCCTAGCCTGTCTTTCCTAAAAAGCACATAGCCATCCATGACAGTGTGCCAGTCGTCCAGGTTGTCCCACCACGTCTCTGTGACTGCGATGAGATCATGGCCCTGCGACCGCACAAAGATCTCTAGTTCTTCTTGTTTGTTCCCCATGCTACGTGCATTTGTGTAAAGACAGTTCAGTGGTGAAGCAGATGTAGGTATCCTCAACGGCCCACAGCGAGATTTCTGACAGGGGACTGGCAAAAGTGGCTCCACGGAGGAGTACTCAGGGCAGTCCACAGAATTTTCCCTACTCTCACGTGGAAAAACGTCCCCAAGTCCACGACTGTGCTGTTGGTATTTACCTCTTCCCACCGTCAACTCCCGTTGTGTCTCCCGAAGCCTAACCCTGGCAGCCGCCTTAATATCCCCTTCCCCCTTCCTAACTAGTTTAAAGCACGATCGATGAGCCCTGCTATCTCCTGGGCGAGGATCCGCTTTCCTTTATAGGACAGGTGAGCCCCATTAGCAGTACTCATGCCAGGAGCAGAGTACACCATCCCTTGGTTAAAGAATCCAAAGTTCTTGCGCCGGCACCAGCCTTTTAACCACACATTCAACTCGTGGGTTATCCTGTCCTGCTCTGAGCCCCTCCTCCCACAAGTGGGGATAGAGCAGAATATTATTTGGGCTCCCCCCCCCTCAACAGAGCGCCCCAGGTCCCGGAATTCCCTTTTGACAGCTTGCAGGCTACACTTTGTGATTGCGTCCCTGCCTGCTTGAACTATCAGTAAGGGATAATAGTCAGTGGATCTTACCAGGCCTGGTAGCCTTCTGGTAATATCCCTGACCCGGGCTCCAGGGAGGCAACACACCTCCCTGCGTGTAGGGTCTGGCCTCTCATAATACCACACAGAATGAATGCAGCGTTAAGGTAAATTATAGAGGACTTATGCAAACAAAAAAGTCAGTAATTATCTAATTATATTAATTTGCTAGAGGTTTGGTATTTTTCATACTTAGCTATTGTGACACTACCTCAAAGAGGATTTTTCTTCTTCTTGAACTATTTATATATGTTTACAGTTACACTTATGAAATATCATACCGTGACTATCAGATTTGAGAGAGAATACGAAAAAGGGGTGTTCTACATTACACTCTCCTGTGCATCTCAGCTATTCTGAACTGACTTGCTATCATTCCACTTTAAAAAAGAAAAAGATTCTATATGCAAAGCAATAGTCTATGATATTGATTAAAGGTGATGGATTCACCAGAAGCTAATGAGGGTGTGACAGGTCTCAGCATGCAGGAGAAATGAACTGAGCAGCAACAGCTTTCTGTTCGCACATTCCTCTTGGATTTCATTTGTGCTCCACAGCTCTCATATGTATTCTTTGACTTCAGTGGGATCCTGGTCTGTGTATATTTGCATATATAAAATGTATAAAACTAAAACAGAGGTCAATTCTCTGTTACTTAGGGATTACATCAAGGGGGAATGAATCTTGATGCAAGAATCATGTGGAATATGTAAAAGGCACAGCCTTTTACAGACAGACATAGGCCAGTTCTGCCTGTTCATCCATTCAACCAGCTGCAAATCACCTCCACACTGAGCATGTTAGATTCTGAATCCAGCTAATGTATCCCTATTTCTTCCGATCAGAAGCCAGATCCAAATGCAGAGTCTGTTTCTGGCTGTGATCATATCTCACCAGCTGCAGCCTGGTACAGGAGGTCGGACCACTGAGGTTTTCAGGTTTTGAAGGGAATAAAGGGGAACACAGGAAGGCAAAAGGGATGCAAAACAGAAAACAAAACTTGCACTGATCACTAAAAAGACAGCTGGAAAAGAAAAAAAATTGCATTTGAAAGCAAACATGTGTCTCCTCTGTCCATATTATCCACACTGTTGCATAGTCATAATTTTTGTATGCCTCATCCTGCAACAGCAGAAGGTAATCAAAGGAGTTGTCTCTTTAATCAGTACACAAACCCATTAGACACAAGGGTTTGATTAAACAAATACTGCAATCCAAAGACAGAACCCAGTGGGGAAACTCTGACATCTGTAATAAAAATTCTGGTTGGCAAAGAGGCAAAAGTGTAGCAGAGGGGGAAGAAAATCAGTACTATCAGTAGCCACTCCCCACGTAGTAATTTAGTTGTGCTCATTTACTGCAGCAGACAAAAAAATATTCCCCAGCTTTCCTGCTCTGCATGAAAACTAGTATGTGCCGTGCATTCCTCTTTTCTTGCTGAATCTGCCAGAGTTAACCCATGCGGCCTCCCATTAATAACACTGTGACTCTGTCGCATAAAGTAATTAAAATTCAATCCCAAGAAGGCCTGGAGGTAGTTTATTTGCAGTAGAAATTTTTAAGTACCAGAAAGCTTAAAAAGTGCATTTCACACATCAAGTGCCACACCACAGACATCTCAATTCATGATGGAATGAAGTCATTGCACTTCAGTATCAGTTGCAATCCAGCCTTGCTGCTGTTTGCAAATGCAACCAAATTGCTTGAAAAACCGTTTAGCAATCAGATAAGTCAAAATAAGACATTTAACATAAAATTGATGTACAAGTGTTCATCAAAGTAGTCATGCCAAAAGCCTAAAACGATTATATATTTGCAAACTAGTACATTCGGGAGTTGCAATTTTTGCACTTTAAAGGTCTATATAGAGCTATTCTTTTAGGCAGATGAATAATGAGGAAAAAATACCTCAAATTCCACTGGATTGGAAATATCTAGAGTATTTGTGAAGTATGCATTAATATGATTTGGTAACATTTACCTAAAGCAGAGATTTAGGGAATAATCAGAGCAATAATTAGTCTTTTCTTAAAGTGCAATGTGTAAAACCTACTATAATGGTAAAAGTAGTCAACTGAAAGATTTATTTCCAAAAAAGGGCTCATTGCAAACATTGGTCGTGTGAACTAGCCTTTTTCCTGCACTTCTGATACTAAGAACTGTTATACAAACAACACTCCCCTGAGAAAAGCCGAAAGATTCATCTCAGCATGTGGCCATCACAAACTGTACCTGTAAAGTATTTGTTTTGCTATATTGGATTAAAAAGTTGCCAGCTGTTTTGGAAAACATGGTTTTTAAAAGGCTTGAGATGGTAAGTGGTTCCTAGATGTTCCCACTGAAGAGCAATACCTTGCTAGTTCTGTGTATTGCATAAGTGGTTGCTCTTGGAGCAATGCCTGTTACAAACAGTGCCTGCAGAGCACTCCCATGCTGGACTCTCTGTCAAGTGGGATGCATCCAGGCTCTCATTTCCATTGAAATCACTGGCTGAATACCTCTGTGAATACAGAGTTTATGGTTGATATTACTGATTGCAGCAGTAACTAGTAATTAAGCTGTGCTGCAATGGCCATGCATTCTGGCATCCTGCACAGTACTGGCCATAGATGTGCTCTGCATTCAATGTTGTTTCAGGTCTTGAACAAGAATTTTTGTTTTGGAACAGCATCTTGATTGAAATCATCACTACTTTATCCTTCACACATTGTCCCTATTGTTAACTATAAAAAAATGAGACTGAATACAATGGTTTAGTGGCTACAGTGGTGTAGGCCTAACGATTAGGCTGGATGGTCTTGAAGGTCTTTTCCAACCTTGATGGTTCTGTATCTTCAACTTCGGCTTTGTGCTTTTGTCAGACATATAAAACTCTATGTTTTACCTGCTTCTTGGGTTTCTGTAAACTGCATCATCCCAAAATATTCATCTCGTAGTCTGAATAAATGAACTAGAATGTGGTACTACATCGTGCTATAGGGTCAAGTACTCTTTGTAACTAGCCTACAGCTGAAAAATATTTTTCATGTATCGTTAGAAATTGGGTATTTTGGCAAATACTTGACACACAGGACAGTTTGGAAAATGATGCCTATTTGTAGCATCATGTGTCAGACTTTCAATCATATTTGCAAGCTAGGGAGTTTAGGCTTCTTGGGTAAACCCTGAACCACTGCTAATGGGTGCCTAATCCAGGGACTGCAAGTGTTTTGAACATGCAACTGCTTTTATGCAAAAACCTAGTTGTTCCTAGTGGATGCTCTGCAGGGGTGACAGGATTTATCGTCCTGCTATTTCAGTTCAGTAGTGGTGATGCCTTAGGGTTTGCATGCAGCAGCTTTTGTAAAAAATCCATAAAGCATGAACAGTTTATGAAAATTGTTATATTTATTCAATATTCTGTATGCACAATCACACCCTTTGCAATGTTGCTTTTACAAAGTAGAGAGGTTTATAAATAGAAAGGAAAATGGGCATAATCTACAGGAATTTTTTTAAAAACAATCTTCATTTGGTTAGCATAATGACCCTCTATTTCATTTCTCTTTTTCAAGCTCTTTCTTGCTGAGCATCCTCTGTTTCCTCATCTAGCACAGACTGCTCAAAGTGGGAAAAAAACCCCAAACTCTGATTTTTAGTAAGGCTCCAGTACCACAATTACACATAGATGTGTTTATAGCTGAGCATGAGCTTTTGCAGGAACATGAATCACTTACAGACAGCAAAATGCAATTGCTCTCCTTTTTGCTGTATCATTATCCTAAAAGGTGGTTATTAAAATTATTTCAAAGTTAAGATTTAAATAACATTTTGATTAATTATGGACCGTTCATTATTACTGTATTTTGAAATTTTTCTCATTAGCCTTGTATTCCAGAAGCAAATTAATATGGCTGAATTATCGACAATAAATAGAAATAATTTGCATGACATGTACACTGGATGAGTCTAACTGTACACATCTTTTTTTTTTTTCTTTTAATTTCACTTGCAGAACTATTACATCTTTCGGGCTTAACTTAACAATGCACCTTCTTTCAGAATAAAGAGCAAGCTATTTTGAGCTGTGCTTAGAGCAATATAGCTCTCTAGCAACCCTGAGCTGCAACAGGATGAAATCAAAACTTAAAGCACACATAGCTTGCTGAAGAGAAAATACTTTCTGATTAAAATTATGAAGGAGGTAGTGTTCCTGAAGTATAATACAAAACATCAAAGATCAAGCACTACAGTCAAAGTACAGGAATTCTGTGCTAGGTCTCCAGAACAATCTGATGGTTACAGATGTTTCCATTTTTTTGCTTCTTGGAAGCATTTCCCTGTGTTTCAACTTTAGGTATTGCACAAAATCCTGGTGGGAGAAGTCTTTTTTCATACTGACTTCTTTTAAAAAGTGTTTAATTCAACATCTTTAAGACCACAGCTAAGGTATGCCAATGCTTCCCTAGCTACATTAGAACACAGACATGTTCTGAACATAAACGTGTTCTAGAAATTAACTAGAACACAGACGTGTTCTATGTTCACACTGGCTAGAAAACTTACTGCAATGAATGAACCCCAAGTGCTTATGTGCTCTTGGGGTGATGGAGTTGCAGTGCCCATGGGTGGAAAAGAGAGGTAGGCTGAGAACAGTCTGGTCTCCTTTCTGGCCCTTTTATTCAACTTGGTGGCAGAAAACAGGGAAAGATTCTGAGAAGAAAAGGACTGCAGTGGTAACGGTGTCCTGCTGCGAAACAGGAAGTCCTCATCTCTTCTCCTATTGTGTATCAGTGGTAAGCCAGCCAAAATACAATAGAAATTAAAAAATCAAGCTCTTTATTATAAAGAACTGTTCCATCTGTGGGTGCAGGAAGCGTTTAGGTCTTGTGTCTTAGAGAACGGCTATGAAAGATTGTCCCATGGAGCAAAGTGTCTTCAAAACCTGACTTCTTGATTCACAGAAAATTCAGGAAGGTTGGGGGAAGGGGAGGGGGGAAGAAAGAAAGAAATTCCGTTTCTGGAAATACTGTGAGGTATTGGCATATTTGGAGTTTAGCTGGATCAGGTTTCAGGGCAGGTCAGTCAGGGGAGTTCTTTCTGACCCTGCCTTGCAGTCTGCCTAGGAACCCAATAGGCAACTCAGCAGGAATTGTTCAGGCTGTCATGGCCCTGTTCAGTGGTGGCTTTTTCTCAAAATCCCTTCCCCGATACATTCTCATCAATTGCAGTGATCTTCCCTGTTACAGGATCTTCACTTCACTGTAGTTTAGAAATAGTTAAACATCTGTAACAGACTGAGGATTTTTTCCATTTGCCACCTATAAATTGCTTAGTATTGACAATTCATTATATGTAACAGCCAAATTAAAAACCAAGAATCCCCACATTTCCAATGTTTGCCTTCTTTGTGGCTTTTTAATTACATTTAGAATGCAGTTCCAAGGGCTGGTGAGAGACCATAAGCAGCAATATTCATTAAACCTTGACAATTTTGCATTTAAAGGGAAGCAACCCCTTGGGTAACAAAATACACCCACACCACTAAATCACATCAAAGAAAAGTGCCTGGTAGTTATAAGTCTATGAGATAGGAAGGTGAATCCCTTGACAAAAGATACAGAAAGCTACACAGCAAAGAGGTAATTTGGCAAAAAGGAGGTAAAGCCAAAAGCAATCAGCTTTTTGCAGGAGTGAGAGAGTTAGTGATGCAAAAAAGAAATCCACAGTCATATAAAGATCCTGCACTCCATTACTGAGTGTGGCAGAAATTCAAAGACCTCTTGGGGGGAAGAAAAGGCCAGATATGGGCATGTTGCCCACTCTTTTGAATGTCTGGGGTATACCTGTGCATTGTCTTTCGTACCATCAATCTACAGACAAGGATATTTGGATTAGAAACCATTTATGGGTTCTATATTTGTTTAAGCTTCAGTTTTATTTATTCCTGGAGGCTAAAATAGTACAGAATTCCTGGAGGCTTAAGCAGCTCAAGAATTATAAACCCTTGGAAAGGTTAATCTGAAGTTAGAGAAGATATTCTTGGGCAGAAATCCTGAATCAGCAGAAACGTCCAGTCCCTTAGCTCTCAGGAAAAAAAAAAACAACAACAAACTGAAACAAAACAAACAAAACAGGATCCTGATGCACAGTCCTGAGACAAAAAAAGTTCATTGTTCAGCAGAGGAAGAGAACAGACCTGATCTGGGACATCATCCAATAGGAAAAGTGCAGCTATATGCTTTAATATGTCATTTTTAGTCTCAAGAAAAGGAGGCTGAGGAGAGATGTTATCGTTCTGTACAATTACCTGAAAGGAGTTTGCAGCCAGGTGGGTGTTGGTCTCTTCTCCCAAGACAAGAGGAAATGTCCTCAAGTTGTGCCAAGGGAGCTTTAGATTGGATATTGGGAAAAATTTCTTTACTCAAAGTGTTGTCTATCATGGGAATAGGCTGTTGGGTAGTGGCTGGGTCACGATCCCTGGAGGTATTTAAAAGATGCCTAGATGTGGTGCTTAAGGACATAGTTTAGTGATTGGACTTGGCAGTGCTAGATTAACGGTTGGACTTAATCTTAAAGGTCTTTTCCAATTCTATGATTCTAAGGTTCTATGATTATTCCTGTCTTTCTTTCTCAACAAAACCCATCAGGCTCTTCATAAAATGAAAATAGGAGAAATAGTCTAAACAATAAAAGCACAATGCCCTTCCCACAGAAAAAAATCACAGGTCATAAACCTGAGGAACTCATTGCAAAAGGATGTTTTGAAGGCTAGAAGCTTACGTGAACACAAAGGGAGGCCAGGCAACCACATTTTAAAAAAAACAAATAAACAAACTAAACCACAACATTATAGCAAAACAAAAATCTTAAGCTTACTAAATAACTAGAAATTAAATTCAATTAACAAAAAAAGAGTTGGGGTCTTATTCTTCAGGCATCCACCAATGCTAACTGCTGTAAACAAAATACCTCTCTAGCTGGGCTTCTGGTTCTACCTAAGCTCACCATAGGTCTGTCCTTGCATCCCCTCATGGAGCTCAGTGCCACAAGTGAGGTGACCACTCTCAGACTGACCAGCTGATGCCCCCACCCCATCCCCCACCAGAGCTTGTGGTTAGTACTGAAAATTTCTGTTCCATCATCCTCTTCCATCATCCTCTTCCAGTCTCCTTCCTGCAGTCCTCCCTGTTGCAGTCTTGGACAGCAAAGCAGCCAAACAAGCCTCAGAAAGAAGTGCTGTTGCGGTGGCCTTGCCCTGGAGGTCAGCAGCCCCGGGGAAGCCAGTTCTGAAATCAGTACACTCTCATGCGAGTGTAGGTGAGCAGCAGTGGGTTACAGTGAATTGGTTTAAGGGTCCAGCTGCCTGTGCAAACCCCGTTTCCCTCACAGTTCTGTCCAGCTTTTGCTGTTCGTGACAGCTGAGCTAATATTGATGGCTACTCTAAAACTAGCTTTGAGGGCCTTTTATCCTACTGCAAATATGCCCTTCTCAGCTTCTCCATGATTGAATTACCCATTGGCAGAGGGAAGTGCCAAAATTTAGTTAAGACCTTTTTTTTTACCTCAAGGGTAACATATGGAAGGGATAAACATATTGAAGATGATGGTGTGCTCAGACACTGGAGCAATGGAGACAAGACAAGGTTATTGTCTTCTTCATTTGCTCTCCACTGTCTTCTTCGTTGGATCTTGATGAAGTTTTGTGTTGGAAATCTATTCTTTTACATACCTTCATTACTGGATTTGTTTTGGTGTATGAACAAATTACAGAAATTAAATAGTTCCAAAAAGTAACAGTCAAGCTTCCACAAACCCTATTGCCGCCATGTCCTACCAAGACAACTAACCTCTGGCTTTAGAATTAAATTAAGATTTTTTTTTTTAAAGGGGGAAAAAACACAGCTTATCCCTCTTTCTTTCTTTTATTGCCTACTGAGCCCAAATGCCACTTCTGAAGATCAGTATGAGTACAAAAAATTCAATTTACTGATGAAAACACATCCAGATTTTTTCTCCAAGTCTCAATACCCGTGCATGGCTGAGAATGACAAATGAACAATATAAGAGGCTTTTCAATTATACATAACAGATAACCAAACATTGTTTATGGAATGTGTGTTTAGTAGGAATAATGGTCAGGTAGATACAAACTAGATTTAGAACAGAATGCAAGTCTTTGTTGATTTTCCGTCACACAAAACTAATGAAGCATTCAATAAAACCATGCTATAGACTAATTAATAGTCAAAGAGGGGGGTGGAAAGCTATAAATGCCTGAAGAAATGTTCTTTTCCTTCACTTCCTATCATGAACCTAAACCAAAAGCTGACTATTAATGTATTAAAAGAGAAAAAGCAATAGACAAACCCATTATATCAGTTCTCTCTGTTCCTTGCATGCCAGAAATGATGTTATTTCAGACAGTAATCATTTCACAGCTAGCAGAATATGAAAAGTACACAAACAGCACTTCAGAAAAATCACCTGATTCATAAAGGTACACATGAAATGTAAGAACAAAAATATGTTCATTTTTAAAAGTCCAAGTTAAAAAAAAGAGACTCAACAGATATCGATGCATTTAGAGACTACCTGGATAAATTGTTCTTAAAATTCCATTTGGAAAATGCTTCTGTTTTTATCGGATAGTGATATGCACTGGTCATCAGAAAAAGTAAATGAACACATTTCAGCAGTAACAGCACCTTCACCTGTCTGGTTTTTGCAGCTTAAGTGGTATAGAAATTGCACAGGCAGTCTTTGACATTCCAGTGAACCCTCCTCCAGTGAACTCCTCCACTTAGCTAGTCGCTGCATTAGAGGTGTTTTAACACTAAGAGGTTCATACTTTAAATTGCAGTATTCCTTCCTCCAACATTGTCCCTCCCGTTCAGTTAACTCCACTGTCAAAGCTTCCACTGTAAAGATAAAACAGAATTTTATAGAACAAAAGGTAGTGTGGGTGCTCAGGTTAACTGCAGCTACAAACCCTCACCACAAGAAAGACAGTGAGGTCCTCCTGGAGCTTGTCCAGAGAAGGGCAACCAGGCTGATGAAGGGGCTGGAGAGCAAACCTTACAAGGACTGGCTGAGGGAACTGGGGTTATTTAGCCAGGAGAAGAGGAGGCTGAGGGGAGACCTTATCACCACCTACAATTGCCTGAAAGGAGGTTGTAGAAACATAGGTGTCAGTCTCTTCACCCAAGAGACAGGTGATAGCACGAGGAGGAATGGACTCAAGCTGTGCCAGGGCAGGTTCATATTAGACATTAGGAAAAAATTCTTCACCAAAAGAGTTGTTGGGCATTGGAACAGGCTGCCCAGGGAGGTGGCTGAGTCACTGACTCTGGATGTATTTAAAAGACAGGTAGATGAGGTTCTCAGGGGTATGGTTTAGTAGAGGACAGGTATGGTTGGACTCCATGATCTCAAAGGTCTTTTCCAACCTAGTGATTCTGTGATTCTGTAGGCATGCTGTCTCAGCCCGACATGAAGCCTTTAAGTACTCACCAGCCCTCTGCATAGAAGCAAAAGGAATCAAAAAAATCTAAGAACTTCGACTAGCTTTATCAAAGGATTACACTTATCCCCCTTCCCACCTCCTTCTCAGTACCAATAACAGGCATACTGCTGCTCTTGCCCTCAGACAGGCCCACTGAGGGACCCAGGGCTCGAAATTTTTCTGAGAGCAAAATAAGAAAGAAAATCAAAACAGCTGAAGTAACCCCTCAGTCTCTGAATCACCAGCTAAAGGTTTCACAGAATCACAGAATCACAAGGTTGGAAAAGACCTTTGAAGATGATCAAGTCCAACCATTCTCATCCTAAACTAAACCATATCAAAACGTTGATAAATTATTTCACAGTCAAGCAAGAGTAGTGTTTTAGCAATACTTATCATCCTTGTTATTACCTTTATTTCTTTGCATGTTTGTATTGTTATCTTAAAAAAATCATTAATAATTCTTCTCCTACCTAGAGAGAAACCATGAAGTTATAAAACTTCATTTAGAAATTCAGATTTCTTTAGAGGTTTCTTAATGAGAAGTAAAAAGTTATATATAATATCAAAAAAAGGAGAAATAAAAGGAGGATGATCCTAGACAGCAAATCACGCTTAATAAAGCATATACTCCTTCGACTGTTCTCATTCACCCTTTTGAAGAGATCAATGTACTCTTTACAAGATGACTAAATTCTCCTGACATACAATTGATTGGATGTACTGAGGATCTATAGAAAATATTTCAGTCACCTTGAATACCAGTGTTTGAGTGATAGTGCCTGACCACTACACTATGTGCATGAAAACCATCTCTCAGGGCAAAAGCAATTCCAGCTTTTCCCTTTAAAACTCTTCTAATCTTCCACATTGAACAGCCATATTACACCTAAAACACTTGCAACACAAAGGCTTTAGCAAAATTTCAGATACAATTCCTTTAAGAAAAACTGAAGTGGACAAAAGAAGTTCTGTCGCAAGAATTTGCATTAATACATGCGTGAGGCATCTAAAATGAAGAGCCGTTTAGATCAACAGTGTGCTCTTGGGACATTTGGGCTGACAAAATTAGCTGCAGCTCTCCACGTGGGCTGACAGCAGAGATTTACTTCTCCTAACCTCAGAAGAACAAAAAGAGCATCTGGAAACAATGTTTTCATTTTAAAGAAGTCTGTAGGAGACTGCAGTCAAACAGCCATCCTTATCTCCTCCCACTTTCTTTTACTACAGGCTGGGCATAGACTGGATTGACAGCAGCCCTGAGGAGAAGGTGCTGATCAATGACAAGCTCAACATGAGCCAGTGGTGTGAGCTAACAGCTCAGAAGGCCAACCATGTCCTGGGCTGCATCAAGGACAGTGTGGTCAGCAGGTCAAGGAAGCTGGTTTTGCCCCTCTACTCTGCTCTCATGAGACCCCACCTGGAGTACTGCATCCAGTTCTGGGGTCCCCAGTACAGGGAAGACATAGAGCTGTTGGAGAGAGTCCAGAGGAGGGCCACAAAAATGATTAGGGACTGTTCACCAGGGAGTGCAGTGCTAGAAAAAGGGACAATGGCTTCAAGCTGAAAGAGGGTAGGTTTAGATTAGACATTAGGAAGAAATTCTTTACTATGAGGGTGGTGAGGCCCTGGCACAGGTTGCCCAGATAGGTTGTGGAAGCCCCATCTCTGGCAGTGTTGGATGGGGCTTTGGGCAGCCTGATCCTAGTGAAGGTGTCCCTGCCTATGGTGAGGGGTTAGAACTAAATGATCTCTGAGGTCTTTTCCAAAGCATTCTGTAATTCTGCTCTTTCCAGCCTGCCCAGGTGAAGGTATCATGCACTGTCTCCCACAGGTTGCTGGTTCATATCTTTGCCCTTTTGCATGCCTCACCAAACAAGGGCACACCAGCTGGGAAGTCTCCAACTCTACTCCTTCTTTTACCCTTGCTCCAATACACTACGTATAACTACTTAGATAGCAGCACTACCTTTGATGTTACTGCAAGTATTTTTGATTAATGACAAATCAAAGTTTTGGGGGTTTGGCACCATAACTGTATATTTATGCTCAACAGTGTTCAGCTGTGAGGTGCTGTGAACCAAGTAAGAGGTGATGGCTGGAGACATAAGTACACCAGTGTTGCACCTTGGGCTTCTCTATCTACCCCTAATTCATCCAAAATTTATCTACTAGCATTTTAATACCAGCTGTTGTCATCATACTTGCTACATTTCAGTATGCAAGATAAAACATGACAACATCTGAAAAAGCTGGCTGAATCCTTTCTTGTTGGAGCTTTGTTTGACCATATGGCCCTGCCTCAGGAATGGATTCATTACCAGTGTGCCTACAGAAAATCCCTGAAACTTAGTTTTCTATCATACTCCATGTTTGCCAAGTCACCAAAAAAGAACATCTTTGTGCAAATACTGGATTGTTAGTAAAAAAATTGCAAATATGCAATTCACCAGACAAGCGCGATTCATCTGCTTAAGAAAACTCTTCTGCTAATGTCTTCTCTAGCCATCTGTCCCTAAACGATTAATGTTTGTTTTCTGGTGATGATAGAGCAGACCAATAGTTGCCTTTTCTGCAAAGCTCCAAGATAGTACAGAATGCTGAGAGTGGCATGGAACAAAAATCTGACCTGAGTGGTCTATTTTTAAGCAAGAATCAAATGACAGGCTAAATGACTGATGAGGGCAGTCGACTTTTGCTTACTTGTTTTGCTAAAAGTAGAGGCTAGAGAATCTGAGGCTTTGGTAAGTATTTAATGTAGCTAATAAAATACAGTCAATGTAACATTCCCTGTCTATTGGATGGAAAAAAATTGTATACTGTGGAAATACCACTGGTTTTCTAGGCCCATCTGAGGTCCCAGTTTTCGTGCACTCCTCTTCTAGTCAACTTTATCTACTCATGGCTCCTCTTTGAAAGCCTCGACTATTTTACAGAGCACAATACCACTACAATTTCTAGATCTCTTTCTCTCTTCGCCTGTTGTGATAATACTGTTTATTTCCTGGTGTGCTCTTCAGAATTGAAACACAGTGGGATGAAAACACACACATTGGCTATAGTTATGTAAGCACAGAACTGGTGAAATCATTGTAGGAAGTTTGTCAGGTGGTAATGTCCTTCTCCAATTTGCATTTTCAACCTTCAAACTAGAATTGTCTAGTGATTTCATGGCTCAATAAATAGAAATAACTTTTATGCGGTGTGATAAGAAAGATTAGTTTGTTTTATTTATGACATGCAATTCCAGCAGCTTTTTCATTGCAATTCATCATAATAACTCTGTTTTGCACTGTAATATTTTATTATAAAAAATATTTTTAAATTCTTGGCTTCTCTCTGACATATCCTTTCAATTTTTACATACGTTCCCCTCACAAAACAAAACAGTAAATTAATGCATTGACATTAGAAATACTGATCGGCCTAAACTTCTAGTGTTTTCTGCTTAGGTAGGTGGGGTTTTAAGGGTCCATTTTAATTTTTATCTCACCTCTGATCCCCTCTCTCAATGCTCACAGTACCTTCCAGAATAAATCTCAGAACACCGGCCTTCCTGTTTCTACCTTTGTGCTTCCTCAGACATTGAGCACACATTTAACCGTAGCATCCTACATCTCTGCTGAGCAGCAGAGAGCATCTATAGCCAGGTCAAAAGTACAGTAAATGCAGCTCGAGCTCTCTCGCTGCTGCAGCTTTGTACTTAATGTGCCTCCCAGAGGCACAGGGCTTTGTAAGCTGCAGTTAGAACAAAAAGCAGAATGTTTTCCCTCACACACCTACAGCCCCAGCTCTGTTGGGCTGGTAGGAGTTAACACTCACATTACAGCTGAGCACGGATATTAGAAATATTAGCAGGCGTAACCTGAAGAAGACTTTTCTGAGGGCCTTCTGCTCTTCCACTCAAACGTTTTAAGGTGATAACATGGTCACAGGGCAAATCATGCTCCCAATTCTTTTAATAAACTTGTAAATCACTAGAATTCTATTAAATCAATATACCACTCCCTTGTTGACAGCAAGTACCTTCTGATTTTCTAGACTTAAACAAAACTAAACACTGGATTTTGTGTTCTACACGATCTTAAAAATTTCAATTATGAATTCTGATGCTTTACTTCATTCTCAATTCAGACTTCCTCCAAACTAATTTGTTGCCTAAGGCTGAGCAAAGAGACCTCTGTGCCTCCAGTGTGTTTATTTTTCTCTGCAACCAAAATAAAATGTAAGCACAAACTCACATGCTTTTTCCGTATTAGTTTTTTATTCTGCCTTATGATACAGACTTTTTGTGCATGCCATACATTGTTAGGCTGTGTATTGTACTCTTAGCCTAGAGCATTAAATTCTCAGCACAAGAAGAGGTGAAGGCTTTCTGCAATTAACTCTCAAAGCACCTAATGGGTGTCTTCAGGTCCAAAGCAGTGCAAAGAACTGGATTTTGTAAGGAGATGGGTTCTGCCTGACACGTTATAGAATGAGTGCTCTCCAAGCTAGCGCTCAAAATCAAGGACCATAGCCAGGTATATTTGAAGGACATTATTCAAATGATGGGCAAGGCAGGTGAAAACAAATAGCAAAAAGCTGTTCTGCACTTCTGTAACATTAGTTGTCCTGACTGTGCCCTATTCTTCCACGCTGTGCACACTTTTACAATTAATTACCTTTGTGCATCATAATGGCACACAGGGGGTCCAACTGGCCTAAAGAAAATTGAGTTAAAAAGCAAAGATGAAACTGGAGTGTATTTGAAGATCGAGAGTGAGGCACTTTTTTCCCTCCTTGGAAATCTGAAAGAAACTCAAATATGATAAACATACCTTCTGTTTGCTAAAGTTTTTTTCTTCTTCAGGTCCCCTCCCCTTTAATGTATTGCTAAGCCTTCTCCTCTCTAATTATTATGTGCCAGGGACCCAAACGACTCTCACTTGAGCTGTCAAACTGCTAATTGCAAAGAGTTTGTGTTTTTACCAGTTCTTCTGCACACAGATTAATTAAATCCTCTGTTCCTGAGCTCAAATTCATCCTTTTTGTAGTAGGCTCGAGCTTTTCTATGGTTCTCTGGAAGCAAACAAATTTTCTCAAGTTAATCTGTTAAGAATATGATTCTGCTTTTGGGAATTGCTATTTAACCACTATTTAATAGATCCAAATGTGAAGTCTTTCCCTAAGGCAATGAGGGAATGTTATTCCCCTCTATTTGTTTCAGTAATAGGATCTGCCACCTCCTCACTAAATATTGTTAAAACTCAGTGCATTTTTTTACCTTCATGTTTATTACATGCTTTATTATCATGAATTACAGTTGTCTGTAATGATCGCTTAAATTTATCCATGCTGGTATAGCTGGACCTTGGTGTGGCTGAGTTCTGACAACCTCATTAACTTTTCAGTTCAGCTACCAGTCGTGTCTTTATTAGAGGTCTTAGACTGAAAAACAAACATAGTGACAATCATCTTGAAGGGCAGTGAGCATATTACAACATCTCAACCATCTACCTGCATGTTTAAATAATATTCATAACACAGACCACAGTGTCTTTGTAAATATAGTCCTTGATATACAGTCTGCCAGGTATTAGAAGGAGAGGTTATAAAGACCAGGAGTGGCTGAAAGGGTAACCCTACTGAAATATAGAATATTCCCCCTTTGACTGGATATCTTTTCCTTTTCTATTTTTTTCCTTACAAATGTTTCCAAAGAGAGTGGATGATTTATTTTAAAGTGACCCTAATTCAAGGTTATACCAATGAGACAACTGTCTTTCTCCTTGATTTAGATGTTCCAATCTTTCCTTTACGCAAAGACTATGTTGGCTCCATTTCCTTTATAAGTAATCTTACTCCTGAGTTACCAGCACACTGATTCACAAGTTGTTTCACTAGCAGGTAAGTGGAGGTTTACTAAATCTATCTAAAATTCAGAAAGCCTGCCTGGAGAAAGTAGTGAAAGATGCAGTGTTATTTCTGGAATGAAGTGCCATATTTCTAATGTTCCCTAAAATCTTTATCATCATTCTTCTCTAAAGCAAAATTTTGGGAGGGTTTTATGCCTCTTTTATGAAGTTTGACCAAGATTTTCCTCTTTACCACCTGAAGAAGTTAAGTTAGGTAGTAAGAAAGCTTCCACTAAAATCTCTCTTATCTTTTGGACACTGGTTTACCTGCTTCATCTCAATTTATTCACTGCATCAACCAGAGGTCACACATCTCTCACAGACTTCCTAACTGGTCAACAAAGAGTCTGCTTCCATATCTGGATTGGGAATTCTGCAAGGAGAGCTACTCCTGCCAGGTACAGCTTCGTAGCGTGCACTTTGCCGCATTGAGACTGAATTCTGTTCTCACTCTAGTGTAAATACTGAGCAATTCCATCGATCCCTCTGATACTATTATAGATTTTCAGGGGTGTAATTGACAGAAGACTGTGCAGTCTGTTGTGCTCTAACTACCAGTACTCTTGGATACTTGATCCTGTGTCAACCTGCAGCACATCACAAAGGAAGGCAGAAGACAGCAGAGGGCTCTGTCCTTGAAGGAGGTGACCACAGGGAAACCTGGGGCAGAGTAAATGCCTAGATCTAACACATGCTGTAGTTATAGACAGCACATATATGCATGTTGTGCTGTGATACCTCTTCTACCACAGCACCGTTGCTATGGGCTGCACAGAAGAGACAAGCTGTGATGACTTAATTTAGGTTATCTTCATAAACCTGCTACACCTCTCAAGAGGTGAGCTTGGATGGCAGTGCAACTTTTTCAGTGAGACTTTGCCTGCTTTTACCTATAGCATAAGTCACACCAGCACTGGATGCCAACGTGCCACCAGACTAAAGTTATTTACAGGGCCACTACTCCAAATACAAGCAGATTTTTATGGGCTTGCAGAATTTAGGTTCGATTCTTCCCACCTTGTTTTCCTATTTATTATTTCTCCCTCCCAGATAGATGGGCATGAAGATGGCTCTGAGAAGACACATCTGAAAGAGGTGTGTTCTTCATCCTGCCCCCAGCCTACAGGTTTCCCAGAGAAAGCAGCCATCTGTTGAGTTCATTTTTTAACCATTGTCTTTTCACTTTTTTTACTTTTTAGCACAAAGAGACGCAAATATAATAGCTCAGTGGCAAGATAAAAAAACACAGTAGAGTTTTTAAGTAGTTCTCAGGCAAGAAGACATCATATCTTTCATTGATTTTTTTTTTCAGCAAAACATACCTGGGTTTACAAGGCAGTACACAGTGCTCCTAAACAGCAGTGAATGCAGTATAAATCCACACCCTTTTTTCCTGCCATTTAAAAATATAAAATATTATTCTAATGGCTTTGTCTACTTTAAATATTTCTTTGTTTGCAAATACTGGAGCAATCACAGCCAGAGAAAAAGATGGGAATCTCCTAAAAAACCACCCAGGAGATCTGCTCTCTTTAGAGCAGAAACACGGAACTTCTTTTCAAGAAATGGTTAATGCTTTCTTGTACAGCAGATTTCCTTCATGCTTGTTGATAATAAGATTTCTGTGATGGCACCATTACTGGAAAACTTGATGATTTACTGGAAGGAATAAGAACAGAGCAATGGCCTCAGAAATGTCACTTGAAGGCTTCTTGATTGATTTTCACAATGATCCCGGAGAACTATTTGTCCTGTATTCAAATTCACTATTATTTTTCATTCCCTGTAGAAAGTTACATCTATGTCTAGGCTTAAAATTAATTTATTCTGGAAGCAAATAACCAAGAATAGTGTAATGAAAGCAGAATATGAGGTCTGGAGCACAGTAACTAATGTTTCAAAAATGCATGAATCAGCGTACCACAATCTTAATAATGAAACATATATTTAGTAGGCATTGATCATTGTAGCTTTTCACCAAGTCACTCGAATGGATTGAGACTGATCTACTAGAGTGAAGGATGTGACCAAAGGCTGTAAGTACAGCACTTCCAAAGCAATTACCTGCATCAGGAGATGTGGGGTTTGTTTTCTTTCTTTAGGTAGATTATGCTGTTCCAAATTGCAACAGACAGATACCTAGATTTCTTAATGTATCTCAGTTTTACAAAGCAGCATCAGCTTTATGACTCCATGGGTTTCAAAAAAAGCCCTGAAACAACCCTCACAGTCCCATATACTGTCCAGCTACAAAGACAGGGGAAACCCTTACTGAATCTTGTTCCCCTCCCTGATTGCCGTGTAGTAAATGACTTCTAAATGTTCCCCTCCCGCACAGTGCAGCAAGCTGCCTGCACTAGTGGAAAAGCCCCTGTAAGTACTGGATAAGGAAGCAAAACACCAGTCACTGTGAATTTACAGCCCTTGATTTTCAACAGGTTCTAATTTTCCTCTCTATCGGTTGCTCATTTTCAAAATATTGTCCACACACTTTATATGAAGAAGGTTATTTCACTAATGATTTTGTGAGCATTCTGTGTTTATGTCTTGCAACATGACAAGCCTTTTTACCTCACAGTCTCAGCAATTGTGTGTGAAAAATTATAGTTACTGCCACAAGGAGTTAATCAATGAGAAGGTATTTCCTGAGTTTTCAGCATTATTTTTCTCTCTGTCATTTTAATATTCCTTGAAATTTCCTTCATAAATATCCTAAATAATTCCTTTCCTCTCTGCTATTGCAAAGATATTTTTTTAACTATATTGAAAACTCAGTCCATCTTCTACTAGTCATTTTTACTTTTCTTGCTTTCAGTATCTTTGCTGAAATACCCAGGGCTGTGCACGTATTGAATGAAGCTACACTAGCATCATATAGAGGGGAACAGCCCTGGCTAATAAGTTTCTGCATAGTTTAGATGCTTTATTGCATTTTTTATCATTGGGAACAAAATCATGGCACATTGAATGTGCATAAATACAAATGAGCTTAATAAGCTTAAATACAAATGAGGACATCTTTCCTGAAAGTTACATTTTTCCTTATACATAAAACAAACACATAATCGTGTTATTTCAGTGTTGATCTTAAGGGGAAAAGAAAAAGTATCCATAATAAATAAACCCATCTTTCATATTTTCCTCTTCTATATTCTCTGCTAGACCTCCAGTCTGTCCAGTTTTTGATCCAGTCAGAAAACTATTTTTACACAGTTTCTAGACAGGAAAAAACTTAAGTGTATAGAATTTTCCTCAGTGCATACATAGATATCTGATGTTTTAATTTAATCAAGTTTTGCAGCCTAATTTTACTCTAGAAATGCTGATTATAGGGAAAGCACAGCTATAATCTTGTCAGTAAAATTTTGCTCGTAATTAGCCCAGTCAGTCCATGTGTGGCTTTAGATTTTTTTTTTCTGAATTTAGCTTGCATATGTATACACTTCCTTTTTTTGTCAATCCACTATTTTTTTTCCAAAAGTACTGTCTCTATGATTCTATGTCTATCAGTGTGAAGTTGGTTCCTAGAAAGTACAACACACTGAAATCCTATGGAACTTATATTCATTATTCTGATGCAGTTAATCTCCAAGACAAAAGGCACTGAACACTTTTATAAAACAAACGTTTATCTTGGTCTGATGCCAGTTCATGAAACTGAAATTAGACTACACAACGTCCTATGGTGTCTTGGTGAAGAGCCAGAAGAGCTGCAGCCTGCCATTAATACCTGGCTAACCCTATTTTGCTGACCACTAGAGGGAGATCAAAGCAAAAGAATAGATGACCTAATAGATTATGAATACTAATTGGTGATGTTCATAACATTTCAACGGATGATTAGATGAAACACCAGGTATCACAGTATCTTAGTTTTTCACCAGCGTTCTCACATGGCCTTATTTGATACTGTTTTACCTAGAACGTATTTTTGAAGAATGAAAAAAACCTTAGAAGAGAAGGACCGTGCTTACCTGAGTACCTCAATCAATGTGCTCTGTATTAGATTAGTGTTTCATATGACATAGATTTTGTTCAATGAGAAGACTGAGATTTTATCAACTGAACAATGAAACATAAGCACACAGTCCACGTCTCACCTTCCCCTGAGCTCACAGTGCTTTGTCCTATTATGTCCCTACAGCTGTAAGCGGGGGAAACACATGTTCCTGCAAGGCCTTCCTCAGAAAGAGATCTCTCTGTTAGACCTAAAGACAATCTGAGACTGTTCATATTCAGAACAGGACGGAGATTGATGCTGTCACTCTTCTGCTATCACAGCTACTATTTTGTTCAGTGTTTGCTGAACTGGGCTCTGTGACCCTTTTTTCGTTTAGCTGCTTGTTTGGGGCCCAGCTGTTAGACAAAAAGAAATGCCCATTCGAAACTGCAGGGAACAGCCTGCGCTCATGGCTTACCTTCCTATAACTGGTCCAGCTCCCTTCGTCTCCATGAAAACCATTGCTCACCTAGTGAAGAAAAAATTTTTAAAAACTAAATATATAGTGCTCATTTTACAGCTTTAAAAACTGTTTCCTTTCAGAGTCTTGTTTCCTTTTTAAATGCCTTGTATATATGTAAAATCTGGAAACAAAGAAAAAAGGTATTTGTTCATGGTTTTCTGACAAACGTATTTCGACACAAATTTAAGCCGAATGAAATGCTAGAGATGATGACATCAGAAGGCATTTGTTAACACATTGGAGACTTTTTTGGATTGAGGAAAGGTCATGGCCTTTTAAGTGACAAAGAAGTACCTCTGTATATACTGAACGGATTGTGAAGTATATGAAGTGTGCCTGAAACACAGAATGCTTGATCTTTTTCCTTCCTAATAAATTGCTTTCTTTCTATATATATATATATATATATACACACATAGAAGGGCAGGGAACTAACACATTTCATGGTTCTAGAAACAAATCATGTCATGTGTATTGTTGGCCAGTTATCGCAGCTGCTTTGTGAAGTCCAAAAGCAGAAGAGACTTCTCAATACCCTTTCAGTTTTTATTAACTGCCAGCTGCTTAGAGAGCAAATACATGTTAAGGTCTCTCCATTAAAGGCAGGTATGTTTTCCTGGTAAAAATTGATAGATGCAAAACCACCTGGGAAATTATACAGGATTTAAAGTAGATCATTACTTAACTATATCCTATCATTACAGTTCACAGCTGAAGTTACTTCTGTTCCTATTACAGTTGACCAAAACAGTTTGTTTAACATTTTGGGACTGAAGGATGTGTGCTGTTAATTCATTTCATGAATAAATTTTCATTTAAAAAAAAATTAAGTGCAGACCTATGACTCCCAGGTCTTTCAGCTGCTAAGTCATTGCACTTACATTGTAAAGAAAATTGATTTTTTTGTAATAAAAAGGAACTGGGCACACAGGACAGCTTTTGTCCAAGGCTAATCTTGCACAGTGCTGAGAGCTCACTGCATCTATGGAGGCATTTTCAGCCTTGTCACAAGCTGAAGCATTCAGGCTGGCTTGTTGCTGCGTAATATATAGCAGTGCAAATGTTTTACAAATGTCAGAGTGCTGCAAAGAGCCAAACCATAATAATAGTGAATTAATACAGAATTCAGGTAATCTGAATTCTATTTGTTTCCTAAGTTTGTACAATATTGTCGGTATAGTTCCTGGTCTTGGATTCCATTTCCTGTTTCATCCTGCTTTAGGTAACTACAAATCAAACAGAGATAGCTGATAAAATTACAAATGTGTGCTTTTTTACTAACTTCAGTATTGCCATCGGCTCATTACCCATTAGACCAGCTCAAGAGACTGCCTCTTTCTAGATAAATAATGCTTCTGAATATCCAGTGTTACTCAGCTGTTGATTTCTCCCTCCAGGACCTAATTTAACAATGAAAAAGAAAGGGTGGAGGTTTTTGCAAGTTTTGTGATACAGCTACTTTGCAACTGCGTTTCAAAGTTAAAGGGTTTGTTTGGTTGTTGTTTGTTTGTTTTGTGATGGGGTGTTTTTTTCATTTCTTGGGTTTTGACTGTTTTAAGTTTCTTGCTACAGTCAGGCAAACATTCTTAGCTTGTGAAGAACCACGAGAAAGGTAAAATCTAAGTAGTTCAGACATTGCCAGGAAAAAATTATTGTAGCATAAAGCAGTTTTTTATTCTTAAATTGTTAGTTCTATTTTTAGCAATTCTGACACATAAAATTTGGCTGTGAAAGGTTGGTTTCACAGATGCCTGCAATGGATATATTTGAGGACTCCCAGGTGGTGGTGGTGGTGAGCAGCATGAACCCTTTACCTGGACAATGAAGCAAACTAACAAGGTATTGACAGTGAAGGGGAAATCTGTTGCATAAAAGCTGCTTCTGGTAGTGCAAACAACAGAGGAGGGCAAACTTTTTTATCACCTGATGATTTCTATGATTGTATGATTAAAATAGTGACAAAGGATGAGGAAATGGCTGGGGTACTTAATGCCTTCTTTGCCTCAGTCTTTAGCAGTAAGACTAGTTGTTCTCTAGGTACCCAGACAGGGACAGAGAGCAGAATGAAACCCCCATAATTCCAGGTGAACTGTTTAGCAGCTTGCTACACCATTTAGACACATACAAGTCTATGGGGTCAGATGGGATCCACCCAAGGGTACTGAGGGAGATGGCTGAAGTCCTCACCAAGCCACTTTCCATCATTTATCAGCAGGCCTGGCTAAGCAGCGAGGTCCAAGTTGACTGGAGGTTAGCCAATGTGATGCCCATGTTAGCATGACCTCAGTGCAGAAGGTTATAGAGCAGATCATCTTGAGTGCTGTCACATGACATGTACAGAACATCCAGGTGATCAGGCTCAGTCAGTTTCATGAGTTTATGAAAGGCAGATCCTGCTTGACTATCCCGATCTCCTTCTATGACAAGGTAAGGAAAAGGCTGTGGACGTTGCCTACCTGGACTTCAGTAATGCCTTTGATACCATTTCCCACACCATTCTCCTGGAAAAATTGATTGCTCACAGCTTGGATGAGCACACGCTTCTCTGGGTAAAGTACTGGCTGGATGGCCAGTCCCAGAGAGTGCACCCGTAGTAAGTTTGGAGGCAACACCAGGTTGGTCGGGAATGTTGATCTGCTTGAGGGTAGAAAGACTCTACGGAGGAATATGGACAGGCTGGATTGATGGACAGAGGGCAACTGTCTGAGGTTCAACAAGGCTCAGTGCCAGGTCCTGCACTTCGGTCACAATAACCCCATGTAATGCAACAGGCTTGGGGATGAGTAGCTAGAAAGCCGCCTACTGGAAAAGGACATGGGGGTATTGGTCGATGGCTGGCTGAATATATAGTGTGCCCAGGTGGCCAAGAAGGCCAGCAACATCCTGGCTTGAATCAGAAACATTGTGGCCAGTAGGACTAGAGAACTGACTATCCCTCTGTACTCTGGGTATCCCTGTGTACTCTGGTGAGGCCACACCTCAAGTCCTGTGTTCAATTTTGGGCCCCTCACTACAAGAAGGACGTTGAGATGCTGGAGCACATCCAAAGAAGAGAAACAAAGCTGGTGAAGGGTCTAGACCATGGGCTTTGTAAGCATCAGCTGAGGGAACTGGGATTGTTTAGTCTGAAGAAAAAAAAGGCTTAGGAGAAATCTTACCACTCTCCTTTCTCACCTGAAAGGAGGTTATAGCCAGGTAGACATCAGTCTCTTCTGCCAGGTAGCAAGTGATAGGACAAGAGGAAATGACATCAAGTTGTGCCATGGGAGGTTTGGATTGGACATTAGGAAAAATTTCTTCACTGAAAAGGGTTATGAGGCATTGGAACCGGCTGCCCAGGGAAGTGGTTGAGTCACCAACCATGGAGGTATTTAAAACATGCCTAGATGTGGTGCTTAGAGACATGGTTTGACTTGGCAGTGCTAGGTTAACAATAGGACTTGATGATCTTAATGGTCTTTTCCAACCAAAAGTGTTCTATGATTTTACGATTCTATTATTTCTAGCTTTGTACAAAATGACCTTGGCTCTAATTTCTGTAGCCAGTGGGAATATGCATCTGAACTGCAATTCATTTTATTTTTTCATTAGCTTTTAGGATACACTGAGGTTATTCATCATGTTCACAATAACTTTACATCTGATGTGTAGTTTGTCAGCCCTACACTGCTTAGAAGTGTAAAAATACTTCCTAATACCTGGTAGATCTCTAGCAGCGAAAGAATCCTGTCAATGAGCAATTTAATGCAGAGATAGGATATAATGTGTATTGCATAGATAAAGCACTGGATTTAGGACTGTGTACAACACTGTATGCACAGATATTTCTGTCTAGGAGGTTTGAGACTGCACCACATTGAAGCACCAGAAAAGAAAGGACATAATTGGCAACATCCTTGACAGAACCCTAATAAAATAGTGTGCATTAGCCATGTACACATGCTGAAATGAGAAGCTCTGAAATAAGAACATCTTTTTCTGGCTTTCTATTAGTTGTGTGGAAACAACATTAAGTGGTATAATGGAATTAGTCTGTTTACTGTAACTGTGCTAAAGCCATTTTAAGTTCTTTACGCTAACCAAATGCTGTACCTAATGTGAAGTTACTGTAAAATTATAAGCAACAGATGTAATATATTGTACTATTCCTAATACTATATAATTTCAGTGAAGGAACCTTTATTTTTGGCAGGCAGATTAGTTCAACAATATGGCTATATCAGCAAACAAGCATTATTGAAAAACAGTTCTAAGAGAATAGTGACTTAACAAATGCATCCTCTTTAAATCCTACTGAATTGAGGCTTTTTCTGAAGGACCCCATGGTGGCTTTCTATTAAGAGTGAAAATTAAGTTGTAAAACAGATTACTAGGTTAGACATCATAAAACTTAACTGTGACAGAAGCTCTAGGTGAGAACAGGAAAAACATGTCATTACAAAGACATTGCTGAGGTTCTTGTCAGTAACTGCTTCCTTCACATACTGACAGATCTTTACCTAATTGTCTTTGGGAATGTCCACGAGTGCTGCAGTGCAGTACAGTTCATTTATTCCACTACACAGCCTTACCTTCAGGTAAGTATGGGTACTTTCTTGAATGCTTTAAGTGAGCTTGTTTCAATCAAATTCATGATGGCTGGTGGTCTAAGTCTCAACATTCTTCACCATAAGCAGCACCTTACTGGCAATCTCAGCAGATAACATTAGCAAAGCCAGGTCAGAAGCCTGTTTTCCATTGAAAAGTAGCCAAGCACATTCATCTGCATTAAAGCTAATCATATTCAAGCAGAGTGTATTACGGCATTTGGCAACCCTCACTATGAGCAAATGTCCAAAGAAATTTCAGGACTTACTGGTATGAAAGTGCCAAACATTTAAAAGCCGTTTTGAATTTAAAAACAGAGGAGGAATATATTGGTTCTTTTTAAAAATGGGCATTCCAAATAGAAATCGCATCTGTGTTTCAAAATGGGGCTATAAAAAAACCCAGAAGAAAAAGTGGTCTTATATCTTATGGGCAACATCCAAGTTAAATTAATATTACATCTATTTATACATTAATGAACAGCCTAAAAAGCCTAATCCTTTGGAAAGATTTCTATGTGCTTTAATGTAGTTTAGATCAGGATCATTATGGACAGAGAAAAACATCACCTTGATGCTGAAATAAAAATTTGATATTTTCAATAGTTGTAAAATGCAGACAAGAAAAAATATTTTTTAATCTTAATCTGCATTATAATTATGTTAATCAAAAGACAATTTCAATTTACATGAAAAGGAAGCCTCTCACTGGTATTTTTAACATGCACCAGAAAAATATCAATAGTTACAAATGTTCACATCTAAATTAAGGGCATTTTATTTCACCATCAACAGCATGGTCATAACACATTACTGCCTTGGACAACAATTTATCTTGGCATTGGTCTCATTTGTGTCTAATAATACTGCAGATCTTGTGAGGAATGCCAAGCTTTCTCAAAACAAACAGCTGGGCCTATAAAGATTGCCAGACTCTTGAAGTCTGTCGGATCAGTTTCAGTAAGCGCAGGATGCTCATTGGTAAAGAAAACGAGGTATATTTTTTAAAACTGCTTCGAAGCCAGAGGAGAATTTAAACTTTGTTTTCCTCTAAGGCTCAGCAAAGCCTGGAGGAGCTCTTATTTTATCCAAACCAGCTTTGCCTCTCTCTGATGATGTTGATGATATATGTGCATTCCACTGCAGTAGGTTATATTTCAAATGTCTGGTTTTGACATATCTGTGTGGTGGTAAATTTCTTCTTGATATTTATGTTTCTACATGTTTTATTGTAGGAGAAATTGAAAACATTTCAGTTAAGTCTTCTCCAGATGAAGGAGAAAGTCTTCATCAAAAGAAGAATGCTCTGACTGACAGGTCAGCTTCAGAATAAAGCCAAACCTGAGAAAAAATAGTCCAGAATCTTTCCTCGTTAAGAAGAAATGAGCACTGAGAGACCTTTCAACCTCATCAAACACCCAGGGCAGACAAGCATTCCTTCTCTTGAAAATATAAGTGACTTCTCCTTAAATGTCACTGACTGTACCCAGGTTGTGGTGCCAGAGGAGGTTTTTTTCACTGTCGCTGCTGCTGGAATACTGGAAAATCTGCTTGTCCTTATTGCTGTTGTTAGAAATAAGAATTTGCACTTGCCCATGTACTTCTTCATTTGCAGTTTAGCCGTTTCAGACATGTTAGGTAGCTTGTACAAAACTCTGGAGAACATTTTTATCATTTTGTGCAAAATGGGGTACCTGACACGCCGCGGGGACTTTGAGAAAAAGCTGGATGATGCCATGGATTCCATGTTTATTCTGTCTTTACTGGGGTCAATCTTCAGCTTGCTAGCTATTGCAGCAGACAGATACATCACTATCTTCTATGCTTTGCGGTACCATAATATCATGACGCTAAGAAGGGCCTTGGTTATCTTGGCAGTCATTTGGACGTTCTGTGCTGGCAGTAGCATTGCCATTGCCCTCTTCTCCTATGAAGCAGCAACAGTCATTCCCTTCACCATTCTGTTCCCTTTAATGATGTTTTTTATACTGTGCCTCTATGTCCATATGTTCCTCCTGGCTCGATCTCATGCTAAAAAGATTGCCTCACTGCCAACCAGCACAGTCCATCAGAGAACTTACATGAAAGGAGCCATTACGCTGACTATTTTCCTTGGAGTTTTCCTCTGCTGTTGGGCCCCTTTTGTTCTTCACATCCTCTTAGCAAGGTTTTGCCCACATAACCCTTACTGTGCCTGCTACATGTCCATTTTCCATGTGAATGGGACTCTCATAATGTGCAATGCGATCATTGACCCTATGATTTTTGCATTCCGAAGCCCAGAATTACGGAGTACATTTAAGAAGATGTTCTGTTGTGCCAGGTCAAGATGGAACTGGTAAATGCTTCATGAAAAATGAAGGCTGTAGAAGCACAGCTCTGGGGTGCTGCGCAACATTAGTTTTCAGAGTTAAAAATACCAACAGTTATGCCCAAAGTCATTTTCAGAGGGCTACCAAAGAATGTATAAAAACTAAGTATGCACACAAAGCTTTGCCAACCAGATCCCCAGAAATATCAATTCTGCAGATGATTTTCATGCAGGTGATGAAATAATTCTATCTTAACTACCTTTTGTCATTTCAGAAAAGTTCAAATATAAATCTCCTGCAGCAAGTAATGTATTACCCAAGAGATGAGTTCATACCAAGTTATTTTGTACCTGTAACTCCAATTTAAGGTGTATACTATTTTAAAATTCTGTTGTTTAAATCGCAATGAAATGTACATTTGTTTCCAAGCTGCACATTTATATAAAAGTCTGTGATGAAGTAGAAAATAAGGACGTGATTGGATTTTGCTGGAAAAGTGAATTCGTGGCTGTTCTCCAACTTCTAGTCTCCTTAAAATCATGCAATTAGTGTTCTCTAAGTTTCAGAAATAATTTTTGGAGTGTGAATCCAAGAGAAGAAGATAATTTTAGTGACTGAAGAGTTTCTTCCAACATAAATCTGTTGTGGCAGCAAAGACAGGTATTGAATTTTAAAATCCTAAAGCCAGGTCCAGGCTAGCAAAGGGAATTCCTGAGCTTGCCAGCTCCCCACTGGAAGTCTCTGGACCAGTTTGCTTTAATAAAATAATAAGTTGAGCAGGCAGTAAAAGAACTTGATCCAGTCTTGCCTTTCTAAACATGCCACAACAAAGAATTCAAAAAGCAAAATACCAGAGAGAAATTTCAAAGACCTCCAAGGAACTCAGCCACCTGGATAATGAATCAACTATAGCCAGTCTGGAAGGATGCTAAAAAGTAGTTTGCAACTTAGAAAATCCTTGTGAGAAAATTTCAAATTGTCCCTGTCAAAATAGTACAAAGCTCATAAAACTTTAAGGGAGAATAGTTTTCAACAGCAAAACACCCTGAAGCAGTCCAGAGCGTATGGTGAGGAATTAACCTCACAATAATTCAGCGGAGTTATTCAACTTTGGCAAAGAGAGAATATTTAGTAAGAGACAGTCATGAAACTGAGCAAGCCAAGGCATGGCTAGATCAAGAATGAAAGGAAAAGATAAAATCTATTAGAATTCATTGATAAATAGAAGAATATACTCTGATGGAACAGTAAGAAAAACAGGAATTTCAAGTTATATGGAATATAGACCAAACCATGCACATTCAGGTGGACTTAGGCTTACAGATAAAGATATGAGAAAGGGACAATAAACCTGACAGCCTCTATAGAATTACACAAAGTAAACCTTAAATGGGAAAAGACATATGAAATGAAAAACTTTTTAAACTGCATATTTATTACAAAAATGTTTCATCTATTAAATGCAAGTTCAGAAGGGAGTTCAGATATAAGCACATATTTTATTGTAATGAGAAATTTTTTTTCCTTTCAGCTAAAAGCAGAACAAATTTAAAACTTCACAGCAAGAAATGACTGGTAGACCTGAGGGGAAAAAAAAAGGGGGAGGGAAATATACAGTATTAAAGACAAAGAACAAAAAAAGACTTATAGTACCATAATACCATGTGCAGACCAATGATGATCTTCAAAAGGATAAAAAATATTGGACAGAAAGCTGTGTTTTAAGCAGCCTTTGTGTTAACTCTGCAACACAAGAAATATCTACTCAATGTACATTCCCTCAGAACTTTGTTTTCCATCTGCTTCCCTAAAATGTCATCATTAAGAGAACCTCAGCAGCCTCCACCATGTTAGAAATCACTGCATCTTGGACGGAACTCTAACCCTACAGGTGCCATCTCCATGTTCAGGCTGATCTCTGCAAATGTAAATTTTGATAGAATACATACAATGAAAACTAGCCTCATAACTTCTAAACAAGGAGAAGTAATCATTAAAGAAAATAGTATACATTTAGCACTGCAAAGAGGAACATTTAAGACACACTCAAGTAAAAATCCAAATTCAGCAATAAAACATATCAGTGAAATTCTTCTCTATAAAGTCTTTTGCAAAGGACTCTGTCTGGTGAGAACACTGGAAGTTAGGGCTAGCAAAGGGACAAACATGTGAGCCCAGGATGGGGACGGACATGGCCATGGCTACAGCAGGCCCCACACAGAGCCACCAGCTACTGTTTTCTTCTACCACACCAGCATGTGGCTGCCTTCAGCTCTCATCTGACTGCCCTCACCTACACAAGAGTTTGGGGAACTGTCTGGCACCAATTTTCCTCACAGCATCCCGGGGCCCACAGAAAAGAGGAGGAGGAGCTGTTGCTCACAGACACTGGGAGCCAGAGGCCAGCTCTCATCCTCACACTGCCAGTACTTTGCTTTGCAAGCAACAATGACCTGGGTTCCTATCTCACTATGAAGCTGGACACCCAGACCATGCCAAGGGGACAGCGGTCAGAAGCAAGAGCATTGGCTGAGGCACCATTCCCACCCTCATTCCAGACGTCCAGCATGTCATGGTTTTCTCCACTGCCCTGCCTATGTTGCTGCCTTAGGAAATGGGGTGGTACTCCACTGCCATGGCCCCAGACCTACACCAGGAGATCTCAGGCAGACTGTGTGGGGCACAAACTTCTCACCAAGCAGCTGGGCTCACTCCCTCCTTTTCATTACCCATGCCTCAGCCTCACCCTCAACCTAAAGCCCTAAGGTACCTAAGATAAGAACTTAAGATGCAAAATCCATCCTACAAACACACCTTTGGAATGCAAACTGTCCTTCAGTAACTCAGCATCTGTCCACTCCTTCTCAGGCTGTCCCACTGTCTTTCCCAGCACCATCCCCAAGCCTACAACCACCATTTGCCTGCAAAACAGGGAGCAGCTGTCATCTATGTAGATTATAGCCCTGTGAGGGGTTTTTTCCCCATCTGGCTGGTTAAAACAAAGAGTCAACACTTTGGCAGATTTTTTGTTTGTTTTTGCAGGTTTTATCCCACATGATTTTCTTTGACTTGAAAGTAGTTACTGACACTGGATCTCAGATTGCCATGAGATCCAAGCACTGTTCAGAACTGGCTCCCACCTTATGTTACCAGGAATTAACTTCCTATCCTTTGTTGCCTACCCAGGTGTATCTCTGTCAGAACAACATCCAAAAGCACTTGTTCCCATCATGATGCCTGAAGAACACCTAAACTTGTGGTTTGAGGTTACATCTTTAAACCAGTGGTAGAAACTTGGTAGCTGTTACTGTATTAGATTCTAATACCCCATCAGAAAGACTGTGAAAGAGCTACTACCTAAAGCTATCTAAAACAAAGCACAGAGATAGCAAGGTCATAAATTATAAGAACTGTCATTCTCCATTTTAATGTGTTCAGAACAGCAGAACTTGCTGTGTTCTCTGTGTACATTTGTAAGAAATACAGATCTTATGCTTTTGCAATACAGCTGAAGTCCCTGTCACTATATTAGATCTCAAGCTGAGCTTACAAGTTATAGAAAATACAAACTTCAAAAGACACATATAAATGCTTTTATTTTTTTCCAGTTTGCATTAGTTACAATTCTTTCGAAAAGGTTCCCTTTCTGGGGAAACAAAGTCAGGAAAAAAAGCACAAAGTATTCTTGAATAATGAAACTTCTAGGTAGGTTTTAATTTTTAAGTCTGATAGCATTTTTTGCATGTCAACAGGTGGGTAGATCTCCATACGTTATCTCCTAATTGGCTGTAAATTTGGTTTGCCTTTTTATTGATGTGCAGTCTCCAAGCAAAAATAGTTTTTCTATTTCACAGAATCACAGAATCGTAGGGGTTGGAAGGGACCTCCAGAGATCATCGGGTCCAACCCCCCTGCCAAAGCAGCTCCCTAGCACATATTGCACAGATAGGCATCCAGACGAGTCTTGAATATCTCCAAAGAAGGAGACTCCAACACCTCCCTGGGCAGCCTGTCCCAGGGCTCTGTCACCCTCACTGGGAAAAAGTTCTTCCTCATGTTGGTGCCGAACTTCCTGTGCTCCAATTTACAGCCATTGCTCCTTGTCCTGTCCCCACAGACCACTGAAAAGGGTCTGGCCATTTCCCCCTGCATCCCATACTTAAGATATTTATAAACATTAATAAGGTCCCCCCTTAGTCTTCTTTTCCCCAGGCTGAACAGCCCCAGCTCACTCAGCCTTTCCTCATACGGGAGATGTTCCAGGCCCTTAATCATCTTCATAGCCTCCTCTGGACTCTCTCCAGGAGATCCCTGTCTTTTTTATACCAGGGAGCCCAGAACTGGACACAATACTCCAGGTGGGGCCTGACCAGGGCAGAGTAGAGGGGGAGGATCACCTCCTTAGACCTGCTGGCCACACTCTTCCTGATGCAGCCCAGGATCCCATTGGCCCTCTTAGCCACCAGGGCACACTGCTGGCTCATAGACAACCTGTCATCAACCAGGACCCCCAGGTCCTTCTCCACAGAGCTCTTCTCCAGCAGGTCATCCCCCAGCCTGTACTGATACAGACTTGCTAATGTCTCCATACATTCACCTATCTTGCTCTTTCAACAGATTCTCTAAGAGTTGGTTTGTGAAGCCTTCGTTGTATTGCACCAAAGTCACTCTCGAAACACTACTCTGGCATGTTAATGTATAACAGAGGACACTTTTCTTCAAATTTTGGGACTTCTCTGCCCAGCTTTAAATTACAAGTGTTTAGGAGGCAGAACTGCATCTTATCTTTGGGAGAAGTAAGTTCATCTTGGATCCTACCAAAAGCTAATAAGACCAGAAGGAAAATCCAGTCCCTTGAAAATCAAAGACAAGGCTGCAATTGATGTTGCATTTGGAAGGGCCCACAGAACTTCACATGCCTGTGGCAACAAAACATTTTCCAGCCACTTACTGCAAAAACAAAGAAGAAAAAGCTCCTCCTCTGTTTCTGTTGTTTTAAACTGAACTTCATGTTCAGGAACAAAGTGAACCAATCTGATAAAGGCACCCGGGGGAATTGATTCCACTGAAGCAGTCAGTATAGCAGTGAGGGACAGACGTGCAGAGCAGTTTGATTTTGTTCACAAAATAGCAAGACAAATATAGTTTATTTGTGAGAAAACATAGTTTAGAATTTATTTATGTGAGAAAAAATCTTGTTTCCATGAATTATGGCTCTGGGAAAGACTTTCAAAAAATAGGTGTCTTGAACTCCTATTAGCTGAACAAAATTTCAACTTTTCAAACAATATTTAAGTAATTGAAAAAGTTGAACTTGAAGTGCAGAGCACAAATAAAAGCAAGCAATACTTATTTATAATATTTGTTTCTAATATATACTGAGACAAATATTAGCCTTCTATTTTTAAAAATGTCAAGTAATATACTTCCTATAGTGTCAGCTAAAATTATAAAAAAGGAAAACAACAAAAGGATCTTAAATTACCTATTTCTCATGAGACCTAATGCTGCTTGTACTAGTACTAAATTATGATTCTGCTCACAAACTCAGCAGTTTGGTTGACTTTTTGGATTTGGTTCAGTCTTAGGCTTGGAACTCTCAGTACTTTTGTTTCATTATCAAATATCTGCATTTCAAGCCAATACTTTCTTTTAAAAAAATCTTTCTGAGTCAGATTTGAACTAAACTCTTCAAATGATACGATTATTCTAACAGACTCTATTCCCAAAGTAGGCACAAGGTCTATTTTTTTAATTCTCTCAAGGTAATTACAGCAGATAGCCGTCTATGAAGATATTATGTGTTCATCATTCAATAGTGGTTTGATATGGCTTCGTTTGAAGTGTCATTTTTACAGAAGACACAATGTCGTTGTGAGCTTCTGATTCAAAGAGGATGACTTAGAGTATAATTCTGGAGAAGTAAGTGTGACCATTTAAGAAAACTTTTCATGTCCATTTAAAATCAGTTTTCTTATGTCTGAAAGTCCCTTCAAATTACTGCTACAACACAAAGATCACACCATTGAATTGTCACACTTAGTCTAATGAGTGACAATTAGCTATCAAGTACTTCTGAATAACCCAGCTGGAGTACAAATGCCTAACAAATTATTAACAATAATTAAAATTATTTATTGCTTTCATATTTTTTCTATTACGACCATTAAATGGGTTTATTACTGCACATTCCATTGCTTCAGCAGCACTTCTATGCTACCATTTATTACAACTTCAAATCTTCAACACTTACAGCAAAACTTCATATCAACTATCTGAATAAGGGTAAAGCTAATCAAAACCCATTTGCTAATGAGAGGAGTTACTCCACCAGCAGATTCATACACTTTGACAAGATGATGAAGGATGGAGGAACTGGAGGACGTGGCCTGGGTTAACACTTGTATTGACAATTAGGCTGTAGGAATGTCCAGAGGGATGTGGACAAGCTGGAGAAGGGGGCTGGGTGAACTTCATGAAGTCCAACAAAGCCAGATGCAGGGTCCTGCACCTGGGTTGGAACAACCCCCATTATCCATACAGGCTAGGAGATGATGTACTTGAAAGCAGCCCCGAGGAAAAGGACTTGGGAGTACTCATAGTTGAGAAGCTGGGCATGAGCCACCAGTGTGCATCTGTGGCCCAGAAGCCTGATCTAGTGAAGGTGTCCCTGCTTACTGCAGGGGGGCTGGACTAGATGACCTTTAAAGGTCCCTTCCAACCTAACACATTCTATGATTCTATGATGTCAGATGCATGATTTACATGGATACACAAACAGCCTCTTTGTCAGTATTGCAGTATAGAAATGTTTCCAGAACAAAAATGCAGGCTGCAGTGCATGTAGCTTTACAGGGAAACAACTTATTTCAGTGTCATGGCCCTACAGCACTGCTAAGTCTGGCTGTCTCGGCCCAATTCTGGGGCTCCCCCAACAATGCTTATTTCCCAGGACCCCATGTAAGCCCCCTGGAGCCATCAGCCGCTTCCTCAGTGATGTAATAGCAGGTCTGGTCTCCAGCTCCCCACAGCCCTGCCCTGCCCAGTCATGGGCCCACCGAGCCAGGGCCACCTGCAGGCCCACATCCTGGCCCATTACCAGTCAGGTGCCTGACACACAGGGACGGGGCTGTGCTGCTCCTGGATGGGGCGCTGGGAAAAGCCCTGGTTGCCAGGCCCTGCCCTGACAGACCCCAGAGGAGACACATTACACAGTGAGGGTGACAGAGCACTGGAATAGGCTGACCAGGGAGGTGGTGGAGTCTCCTTCTCTGGAGATATTCAAGACTCGTCTGGACGCCTATCTGTGCAATATGAGCTAGGGAGCTGCTTTGGCAGGGGGGTTGGACCCGATGATCTCTCGAGGTCCCTTCCAACCCCTATGATTCTGTGATTCTGTGATTCTGTGATATGGCAACTGGCCCCTGCAGTGCCATGACTTTAACTCGTTATTTGCAAACTGGCAATTAAGAGCCACTTGCACAAAGTCTGCAACTAGACAGGAGCCTCTGAGACACAGCATGAGAGCATCCAGCTCTGCATGGATCCTTGGTGTCAGCATAACACTGTACAGTTTAATACAGTCTCTAAAGCAAACAAGAAATATCTTCACCCCTTTAAAATCCTACCACGTAGGTTATTCTAGCTAATTGTCTCTTCCTGACAATTTAAATTTGGCTTCAGTCTTCAGTGGCATTTAAAGTCTAGGGTAGATGTCTTCCAATTCAAAACTAGCTTCCCAGTCTCAGGGACTCCTGCAGCTACTGACTTTCAAAATTAATTGATATTATCCACCATGCTAAATATGCATTTGAGCTTTCACTTGAATTTTAAAGAATGATCTACAGAGTCTGCTTCACTGATGTACTGCTTCAGTCTTACAGTCTACAGTCTACATTTTCATTTACTTGAGAAATGAAACCACAGCCAGGCAATTTGGGTAATCACATCATCTGGTGTGACAGCTAAATCTGTCTTAACTGCCAGTCTGTGCAATGAGGAAAAAAGGAAGAGAGAAAAAAGCGCTTCAGCTCAGCATGGAGCAGTCCATGTTAGAGGGCAAGCGGAGGGGAACTGATGGAGACCTCAGTTCTCTCATCTGAGCTTAGCTTCCTCTCAGATCACAGCAAAGCCTTCGAAAAAGAGGAGAATTTGGATAAAAGGCAGCCACTGGCTCCTGGATGAGCAGGCAGATGAAAGAAGTGCAGCCTGGCAAGTGAGAGCTTGCTGGTTAATAAGGGGTTGAAACTGGCAGTGTTTCCCGTTAAAGGAGCTGGTACTAGTGGTTGTAACAAGTCTGGGAACAGGCCGAAGGAAAAGGGTCACTGACAAATAATCATTTTTTAAAACAACGGTGTTAAATGAACTAAAGGTGATTTTATGGGTCTGTTCCAACTCTATACACAGTAGTCTTCACCAAAGGCTTTGTCTGTCTGGCTGATGAGTAAAAGGGCCATGAGAAAACTTATTGGGCAGAGGGTTCTGGGTCTGGAAACATTTCCAGCAAAAGCATAGACAGGCCAGGGAAGAAAAAAGTAATTTCTAGCAGAACAGAGAAAGAAACAGGTGAAGAGGACATACTCATCTTGCACTGCTGGGAAGAAGTGTGCAGACCCAAGAGAAAACCACAAATTAATAAAATGGTCTCAGAGCTTAGCACTATTGCCTTGATTGTGCCAAAATCTGAACACTCAAGAATAGTATTTTTATAACAGACGATTTCACCACAGCTACTCAGGAGCATTTTCAAAATGGTCCAGATATTTACTGTTTATTTAACCATTGTTCAGGCTCAAACCCTGTAATGTTTTTTGGAACCAATGTCTGTCCCAGCATGTCAAAGGCAAGGTTTTCTGACAATAATCAGGCAAGATACAGAGAGGAGGCAGAACTGATGTAGCCTGTGAAGAAGTTATTTGTTCAACATATTAGTGCCAGAGCTACATTACCACATGGCAAAAAAAGCACCTGCCCCAGAAATCCCAGTGAAGGGGTAGCCATTGCTGCTGCCAAGAAAGAAGGACATCAGTGGTGGCAGCAGCTGGAAGGAGTGTCTGGTCCCTGGAAGGAACAGCAAAGCTGTGGCTACCTGATTCACCCAGATCTCTTGCCGTGGCTCTTCTCAGTGTCACGCCACAAAGAAATTGAAATATGCATACATGTCTTCACAGACATACAGATATACTTTCTTTATATTGCATCCTTCATTAAGGTTCATTCAATTCAATTCAATCACACAAGTTTTTAGTCTCAATCCTGCATCCATTTGATTTAGTGATCAAAGAAACCTTAAAGTGCTTTTCCTATGTTATCTCTGGATCTGTATAAAGTTAAATTATATCTCATGGAAAGAGTTCAAAACAGTTCCTGAAGAATCTATAACGTAAACAAGGTTTATGTTTGTGCCTGGTGGCTTTGGTTTTGAGGTTTTTTTATTTCCTTCCCCATACCTTTCAAAAATAATCAGTTTCTTCTTTAAATCATCCTCATAAAACCATCTGCCATGATCCTGGTCCCTGTTAATGCACCATGTCTGCAGGTCAGTCATATTAGAGTCAGATGAAGTATTTAAAAAAACCCTCATAATTTAAATTTTAAAGCATATTACACTTTCATTTGAAATTCAGATGTTGAGGTTTCAAAAAATATTTTGTGCATTATATCTACAAAATGCTTTATATCCATTCCATAACTGAGTACCTTACAGTATACTTTCCTCAGCTGATTGTCCTCCCAGCAACTAAGTCATGGTCATAAAATTTAACTTGTATTACTAAAATGAGCCAAAGTAATATCTGCACTAATAATCAGAAGTCTATCCAAATGTTCGCCTCATAATATTCATAACAGAAGATGGCAATAAAAGGCAATACTGTAAAAAAAGGTTTTTAGGACTACATGAGTTAATGACTTTGGTGGAATTTGATGCCTAAACCAGGACCACAGCTGTTTCTATTTTCTTTGCAAGCCACTGCACACAAGCTCAGTGACACAAGCAACCCCTATGAAACAGGAGGCCAAGACTCACACTCATCTTACATGGAGAGAATTTAAATCATAGAATCATAGAATAGAATATTTTTGCTTGGGTGGAAAGGGACCTTAAAAATCAACTAGTTCCACCCCCACCCCACTCCCAGTCAAAATTTGTACCAAATTTATCTGTAGCATACAAGGAACACCAGGGACTGAGAGGAAAAAACTACTGTTAATTCTGCTTCATAGAATCATAGAGTCATAGAATGGTTCGGGTTGGAGGGAACTCAAAGATCATCTAGTTCCAACCCTTCTGCCATGAGCAGGGACACCGTCCACTAGACCAGGTTGCCCAAATCCCCATCCAACCTGGCCTTGAATGCTGCTAGGCTGGGGAATCCCCATCTGTTGCCTTTCTTTTGGGTCACAGGTGTTTAGGTCGATAGAAAAATTGATGTTTGCTCTTCCTAGAAGATGTTTCTGTTGTTGAAACTGTGCATTCACTGGAATAGGGGAAGAGAGCGACTTGTGGGTCAGAAGGACTCCATGGTTCAAGGAGCTCTGTGACTAGGTCCTCCTCTCTGTACTGCTGACATACTTCAGCAAAAATGTGACAAAGTGATTCCCCAGGAATTCTGAACTCTAAGTCCCTCAAGTAACAGGCGGACTAGAATCCAGCCTCACGTACTTCCTAAGGGGTGGTTTAAACATTAGTTTACAGCATGAAGCTCAAAGTCTTGCAAACAAGACAATGGCAGCATTTGACAATAATGGTATCTAATACACAGCTCACTCAAAAAGGGAGTGTGATCACCTGTTCTTAAAAGACATATTCACTATGTGGTTCAGTACCCCACAAGATGATTTGAGTTACCTCCCTCATCACTGTGTTCAAGATTTCTGACACTGTTTTGAGACACCTTATCATAGAATCATAGAATGGGCTGGGCTGGAAGGGACCCCAAGGTTCACCGAGTTTCAACCTCCCTGCCACAGGCAGGGCCACCAACCTCCAGGCCTGGATCTACACAAGGTTGCCCAGGGCCCCATCTAGCCTGGCCTTCAATACCTCCTGTGCAAACTGTGGAGTATGAACCATCCAGAAAAAAAGTATGAAAAAGGTACTACATAACCTTAATTTCCAACTGCAAGCTCACCTGAAAGCAAATACCTGAAAAGTGAGAGCAATCCTGCTTCCTCCTAATTACAAGAAAGATCTGTCTTTGAACCAGTTGGAAAGTGTCTTATTTTTGTGAAGAGTCCCCCTGTATCACCCACTGTCTGTAATGGAGAACTTCTCCCCTAAAGAAGGCAGATAAACTTCAGTTTACTAAATGATCTCATACAGCCTGCAGTTAACTTTGCAGAAGCCCAGACTTGCAGGTTAAGGTTTTGGAAAATCTTCTTCTGAAAGAATGTGATAGGAAATGAGGGGAAAGAAAAAGGTCTTCTGAATTAAGTAAGTGCTCTCCCAGCCCTTCTGGCTATGCCAATGATAAAGCATCCTCCACCAGGAATATGCCTTCCCGACTGGCAATGTTGTGAAACAAATGCCTAAAGAGTCAGAAATAGCATTCAGCAGTTCAAAAATGCATCTGTTCTGTTAATGATACTTTCGTATCAGTATTTTGGGGTCAGAGATGAAGCTATATGTAAATGAAAGTGTTTTTACATCAGTCTAATTCTCTGCATGCTAATTTTTCTTTGAAGGAGGGGAGGTGGTGCCCGTAGCTGGGGCGGGGGGGGTGTCCCTGTCCCCCTATCTCCCCTGTCCATTCACAGATTCACAGAATCACAAGGTTGGAAAAGACCTTTGAAGATCATCAAGTCCAACCATTCACATCCTAAACTAAACCATATCCCTTAAGTACCTCATCTACCCTTTTTTTGAACACATCTAGGGAAGGTGACTCAACCACCTCCCTGGGCAGCCTGTTCCAGGCCCTGACAACTCTTTCAGTAAAAAATTTTTTTCTAATGTCCAATCTAAACCTGCCCTGGCACAGCTTCATGCCATTCCCCCTTGTCCTATCACCTGTCACCTGGCTGAAGAGACCATCGCCCACCTCTCTACAACCTCCCTTCAGGTAGTTGTAGGTGGTGATAAGGTCTCCCCTCAGCCTCCTCTTCTCTAAGTTAAACATCCCCAGCTCCCTCAGCCACTCCTCATAGGATTTGCCCTCCAGCCCCTTCACCAGCCTGGTTGCCCTTCTCTGGACGTGATCGAGGACCTCAATGTCCTTCTTATGGTGAGGACCCCAGAACTGGACACAGCTTCATTAGTACAGGACAGCAGGACAGCAGTGAGGAGAAGATTTCTTTCCCACAAAAGAGAAATCTGACGTTTGCTGGCACCTGCAGCACACCTGTCCCCTCAGGTGCTGAAAGTGGGTACGGGTAGATGCCACACTCCCCAAAGCGCACAAGCCTCCACAGCAAAGCGTGGCAGCTGCTGGCAGGTAGCCAGCCAGAGACACAGGGTAGGTGACACAGCACCAGCAAAGGAGTTGCCAGCAAATGTAACCTTAAGAGAAGAAATAATGCAAAGAAACTGCTTCATTTTAGTAGTGCTTTCTAGCAACAGTGGAAATAGCGGCATAATTATGTAGAGAAAAATGTCAAGAACCAAAGAACCACTCTGCCCAAGACGCTGCAGGTGGGGAAAGAGTTCCTTGGCATAATATTCAAGCAGTAAGAAATGAGAAAGGACTAAAGATGGAATATTAGGAAAGAAATTTACAACAGTATATAATTCAGTAGTGTTAAAAAAGGAAATTAATTCTGACATTTCTGCTTAAAGCCTACCGATCAGTGAATTGCCTGACATGCACACGGATTTTCGAGATGTTTGGGTTTTGAAGGATATTCTAATATATATTGTAGGCAGCATTTTGTGTAATCCCTTTTATCTATCAACATCGGTGACATTTTGCTGCCCTTTAAAAATCACGATTTCAAAAAATCTGAGTGCACTTTCAAAACCTACTCTTTGCTGCTAAATCTCAAACCTTTTCCCATGACCCACTCACCATGTTCTTCAATCAGTTGCAGGATGAAGCCTTAGTATTACTCTCCTAGAGGAGTTACCTCAGGCTATTTTCTTTAACTGACTATACTCAAGTTTATTATAACAATATTAGACAGAGGGTGACAGTTCCCCTCAGACAGAGGTGCTTAGACAGAGGGAAGGTCCCCTGATTAAGTAATAAACACGTTGCAATGTGGGGAGGCCTTACTCTGTGGATGTAGAGTGAACATTCTTATAACAGGGGTAGAAGCTCCTTCACGCTTTCCTCCATGATCTCCAGGATGTGCCAGAGTACAGTACAGTACTGTAGAACTACTGTAAGAGCAGTACCTGAGCCCCGTTACAGGGAACAGCTAGAGAACATTCCATCCCACCTGCATGGTTGCAGCTGAAAGATCCGAAGAGCTTTGAGCTCTGTGCTATCAACACATCCACCCACCAGCAGGTCTCTGCAGCTGAAAAAAATTGTTCTTTAAGTTAATTAGTACATAACAAATCATGATTAATTGGACAAGGAAGGCTGTATCTGGAAATACAGGCCAGAATGCAGACAGCTTCTGATTTCTGAGGAGGAGGTTAAGGAAACAGGAGGTAAGCCACAGGCTGATACTCCGGGGGGGCAGGGAAGAAGAAAACAACTGTGAGTTGAAACCCAAACATGGTTCATCCCTGCAGGAAAGAAGGGTAAAGGTAGAAAAAAACCTCACCCCTACAACAGAGCAGGGAATTCATTCATTTTTGTACTTAGCAGTGTAGACTGACCTCTGTGAGGTTGTTTATGGTTTTTTGGCCCCTGTTCAAACCACAAGAGCTTTCTAAAAAGATTGTTCTTTGAATCTCTTGTTTTTACCAAAGAGATATAACAAGAGTAATGGATTTACTGTGTGGAATTTAACAGCCAGTACACTAGCTTGCCTTAAGGACTAGTAGCATCCCTTCAGGGGAGAACTGCTGTAGCAAAACATAATGGTGAGGATAAAGAACAGACACATGAAATAAGCTTTCAAATATATGTTTCCATGGGAGCAAATTAGCTATAATATATGGAAGGACTGTACCCACACTTCAGCCAATGTTGCATCCTCTCCACTCCCTGGCCACATCTTGCTGTCTACATTTCAAATGTCTATGCATGTTCAAGATTCAGATGTCTGTCCTCAGCTGACTTAAAGTAAATTCATGTGTTATCTTTGGCATGTTTTATAGACCATTTGATAGGTAGTGCATTAACCACCATTTTGTGTACTTGAAATAGAATTGTAGCCACCCCCAAGGTTGAGAGGGCAACAGCTAAGAAAAACAGGCTGAAACAAAGAAGAGCTTCACCTACCTACCAATGGCTTGCATTAGAGCAAACATCAAGGAGAAAAAATGCACACAGACCCTTATTTAAGACATGAGGAAATGATAATTTGGCAACTCATCAGGACAAAAGGAAGAAACAACAAAGACTGCATGTCTCTCATACTGATGCACAACTTGGTTAAGTTTATCCTTAGATTTGTAGCCCACGACCTTTGGATCTGTATACAGATGCCTGTTGTGTACCCTTTTTATTCTAGGAAAAATATCTTTCCCAACTATAACTCCCAGCCGGTTGCACAAGTTTTCTATAAAAGAATTGAGCTATTACTCCAGTATGGCTTTAGGTCCCTTAGAGAATTCACGAGTTGCTGTGCTGCGGTGGGGGAGTGGGGGCACTTGGAAGAGGGAGAGGGACACACAGCCATACAAATCCTGGTCTAAAGAAAGGCTCTCAAAGGAGCCCGTTACAGAGAGCAGTCATCTTGCCTTCATTTAAAGGGAGTGAGCTCTCCCTAGACTGAAAATAAAAATACTGAAAAGAAATACTTGGTGACTGTGTGGCATGTCACTACTCATCTCACAGCTTTGTCTCCATGAGAGTGGCTAAGTTTTCAAACCACTACTGTCAGCAGTCTGTGTGTATCTCTGCCATGGGATGAAGTTCCAGAGAGGTGTTTGTACATGTGGAAAAAGGAAGAAGATAACAATAGTCACCCAAAAAATTTGATTGGGAGGTTCAGATGTGTTCGATGAGTTAGATCACCAACACGTATCACTTGTGAGGTAAATAAAGATTGGATACATAGATAGATAGATAGATAGATAGATAATGTTACATCATTATTATGCTATTTTGCCACTTTATAAGGAAAGTTAGCCACTAAATAAAGCAGTATGCTCAGAGACATAAACCTACTGGTAAGAAAAAGATACAATTTTGGGAAGAAACAGAAACAGAAACAGCCCAAATAATAAGGCCATTATGATCAAAGCACAAAAGACAATGACTATTTCCCACTAACAGATGGATGTGTAGGGATGATGGTTTCTAAGGGAGATAAAGAACTTCATATCCACATCTTTAGTATACAGTGAAGCAGAAACAAAAAATAGAACTAGTGATGCCATCTAACGCATCAATGAGGGTCAAAACCTTAATGGAGAAGGGGAACCTAAACAATCTAAAGAAATACTGATTCAAATGCTGGGGGGAAAATTAATATGGAATTGTGGAGTCAGAATCTTCTTACTAGTAATTATAGCTGCAGCTTTTATTTACAGGGACTCTGTGAATGTAATGAATTATTATACTAATGAAGACAGTTTTTATGTTAGTGCCAAAGTCAGAATTGCAGTCCAAGGAAAGATCCAAAATGTCTCAAAATAGAAATATAAAGCTATGATTTGTATTTTCCGCCTCATTTTGGCACAGTTTTTTATTTGTCAGAATGTAAGAGGCTTGCTAGTTCTCTTCATCTCTTTTACAGAGAGGGCAGTTTCACAATCTGTTACTGCAGCCATTGGTTTTAAAAGCTTTGGTGGGGGTTTTTTTTGGGAAAAAACCCCAACTATTTTGTGTTTGAAGGTAAGTACAGTATAATTTTATGCATTCAGCCATGACAACACTTGGTGATTTAAAGCCAGTGAAATGATTACTGAAAGAAATCCCTAGAATGTTTTGTAGACAAGTCATTATTTTGCCTGACCTCTGAAAGCTCCACTGATCAAAAACTTGTATCTCGTACAGAGGAAAAATTAAGCTATTGCAGTAATTAACTAAGAACTGTAATGGAATGTCCATTAAAGGGGGTAATGTATTCCTTTCTGAAAGGCATATCCCTATCTGGTTTATTAACTGATGTGTGGCATCAGAAGGAGATCTCCCCTAGGAAAGCAGTTTTCGTTATCTTTCACAGAAGTTTTATTAAATCTGTCCATATCAAAGGCTATCAGAAAGCAGTAAGTTCTTTGCTTCCTTTTTACCATGTTGAATGAAGTAAAAAACTATTTCTCTACTGAGTCTCGTCAAAATGAATCTAAGTACTTACACCATTGTCATCACCATGGCAGCTGTATTCATAGTATTTTTCATCATTTTCCAGCTACTGTAATACCTGTTTTGAGCAAGTAGTGTTACTAAAAAATAAAACTGTTTAAAAAGCACTTCACAGATTGTGTATGAATTTATCTTTTTCCCAGCTAATTAAAATAGTGTTTAACAAGGAAATGACTTTTCTTGAAAAAAAAACTATTGATTTTACTTTTAAAGCTTAAAAACTAAAATGTTTCAAACAGAACCTGTTCAAAACCTGCACGTTCTTCAGGAATTAGATAGCTATGAATGTTACTTGAAATGATAAATGGAACTGTGAAAGAACATTTTGATAATGTAAAGGCAGCTATCTTGGGTACAAAGGTTGATAACCACAGTCCTTTCCATCTCCAGTAGTTGCATAACTGAATATTTTGAAAGAGAGTAGGGAAAAAAAAACCCCTACTAGTGCTGCCAAAAAAAAAAAAAGTCAGAGTGAATAGTTACTAATTATTCTCTTACCCAGCCAGAGATAAATATCTGTATTTCAGGGAAACATGTTTTATCTTCTTTTATTATTATTATAATTACAGCGGGTAATTGAGGATTCACAGACAGAATGTGTTTGTACCCAACGGAATAAATATATGCAGTGAGCTCCAGCAAGAGAGTGGCAAAGGAAAAATAGTAAGCAGGCAGCTGGGAATGTCATATATTTCACCCTGGAAGAGTGTTTGTCATGGTATGTTCCTGCTGGCTGATGACCATCTTTCTCATTGGAAGAGCTGTTCTGTTTAGGCACAACAGTATAAACAAAGATAATGCATTGTGCTCTCAGATCTGTGTTGCCCTCCCATTTCTTCCCACTCATAACGATCTTAAAGGGACACATTCTTTTGGCACAAGGGGGATCTCAATGTACAGCCTATGCTCCTGCTGAGCAGTCACCCCAGCTTTGATGCCTGAAGTCATTCTTGAGCCACTGGGAAATTACATTTAAAAACCTGGAAAGAGGTATATTGCAACCCCAACAGAAACAGACACTACATCCCAAACAGTACCTATTTCTCTGCCTCTTTCTTACCTGCTCACCTGTGTACTACCAGTGGGATCCTCTCCCAGTTGGTGCTGTGAGGGTAAATTGAGGCTTCTCAACCTTACGGAACACTTGTGCAATGGGAGACAGGGAAACATTTCCTGCTGAGAGAGACAGATCTTTTCCCTATGGACAGACTTCGTCAATGTTGTGCATCTCCCTAACATGCAACAGTGAACATTATGTTAATTCTTTGTGATCTTTCTACCTGCTGGTTTGAGCTTCTAGACAAGTGAATGATCACAGAATTATCTTGTTGTGTCGTCTACGTCATAAGGAACTTGCATCACCAGTAGCTCTCCTTGCAGTAGTTGTCCATGAGCAATCGTGTGTGGAACTACAGAGGCCATAGATGCACGTTCAGTCATTCTGAATTATACTCCAATTGACAGCTGGTTTTAGGCACATAAAACCAGAATTCCTTGCATACATCATCTACCTGGTCCACACACAGAAAAGCACTCTGCTATCCACAACAGCAGGGAAGAGCATGCTGAGATAGAAGTATGCTGTCTAAGAAAGGAAAACTCTTCCCCAACTTGTCATCTACCAGTGCATGACCATACCAATCCAACTGTCACATGCTTTGGATATCCACCATATTTCCCTCCAGAATGTACGGTTTTTAAGCTTCTAATAGAAGTTCATAATTAACTCTGTGCTCTTTTAAACTGTTTGAAGCAGTTTTGCACTTATTTAGAGTGGAAGTGTTTGTTAAGTCTTACTGGGGAATCAGAAAAAGAATCCTGACACCAGGTCTCCTAAGAGACCTGATGGAAAGAGGAACAAAACCAACCTTCTCTGAACCTGCAGCTGAAGCACAGGCTTGCTCCTCCATTCATATACATTTCCCCCAGACAACTTAATACATGTTGGTATTACCTGCTGCTGGATACTGTCACCAATGCTGACCTCACAAGTTTCTGTCCATGTAAGTCTTGGTGATTTTACTTCCCTAGTAGATGAAGAATCCTTGCTTGACAGGTGAGACACTGGAACAGGTTGCCCAGGAAGGTGGTGGAGGCCTATCCCTGAGACATTCAAGGTCAGGCTTGACAAAGCTCTGAACAACCTGATCTAGTTGAAGGTGTCCCTGCTTAGTGCAGGAGGGTTGGACTAGATGATCTCTAGAGGTCCCTTCCAACCTAATGCATTCTATGATTCTATGACAAAGGGAGGGAGGGAGGGAAGGTGGGAGGGAGGGAGGGAGGAAGGCAGGCAGAAAGGAAGGCAGGCAGGCAAAAAGGAAGGCAGGAAGGCAGGCAGGAAGGCAGGAAGGCAGGAAGGCAGGAAGGAAGGAAGGAAGGAAGGAAGGCTGGCTTCATTGTCAAGGAAACATCTGAAACTGTGGCATTCACAAGTGGAGAATAAGGATAATGATTAAAGTTCAATTTGCTGCAGAGTCAGGGCAGTGCTGGCTGCACCTGACAGCAACTCTTGGTAACCTCATTAAACTGCTTGGCTCATTTACTCAAGCAAGACCAGGAGGACCTAGAAAAAAAAATCAATTTTCTTCATGTAAAAGAAACCCCAAGCCATGAAAGGAACCTGAAGTTGACAAAGGAAGGTTGGTAGTGACAGGACAGGAGCCATTACCCTGCAATCAGCTGCGATACAAAGAATGATCCAGGGAACTGCATGCTGAAAGAGCACCAAGATAACAGGCTGTAGCAGTAAAGCAACCAGAGAAGACTAAAACTTTTGCAGTGATAAGCTAATAACTTTTAAACCCCTCTAGTTCCCCTCAATTGTCAATAACCTTCAAGAAACACTTCAGCAACAATAACCATGGTAAAGAGATGTGATAAAGAACTTGTCAATGACAGCACTTGTTGCAAAAGAGAGGAAAGTGAAGAAATGTCAATCTGTTGGTGCTGGGAGGCTACCAGCAGCTATGCATGACAAAGATTTCCTAATAAAGAGACATAACTTAGCTTTTAAAATATGGAGGGTTCTGAAGTTTTAAGTAAATAAACTTCATTGATCTTGCCATAACTGGACAATGGAAAGGAGAGAAGCAGAAAAGGGAGCTAGTTCATCTATGATGTCCCCTCTATCCCTTCCATGAAAGTTGTCTTTCCAGTCAACTTATTAACTTCTCTGCTTCTCCCTGAACTTCTTGAATCATCTTTGACAATTTCAGCTTTCATCACAGAGCTCTCTGTCACTTGGACTGCTCGAGCAGATCAAAACTGCTTGAGGGAAGTTTCCAACTTTTCTTTCTCCTTGCTAACAGAACAAGCAGGAATTAAAAGTCTGAATGAACTCCAGTGTCACACCTTCAAAATAACACAGGTCACTTGAGAGTCATGAAGTGCTTCTGTCACCGTTTCAGTCTTGTTGCAGTGAAGCTGTATTCAGCTTTGTATCTACTTATTTCTGTGCCGGTATGATCTCCTTACCTCCAACTGTACAACAAAAGCTTTGAGGAGAACAGAAACTCTTTTGACACAGAAGGCCACAAAGAGACGGAGAATCTGGCAGAGTTTTGCAGAGATGTGCTCTCAATGCCCTGCAATATTTAGACCTGTGGCAGCACAATTTCCTTTAGGAAATTATTCTTTCAAAGAGTTTTATTTGGAATAAGGTCTTCAGAGGACCGTAGAGACACCTGTGGCTCAGGTACCCCAGGTTTCTAAGCAGAAGGGCAAGGCTGTTGCATCTTCTACAAAACACACTTCCACCTATGCCAGTTATGAGTCAGCCCTGTTCTGTTTTAAGCAGTCAGCTAGCTGTGAATTAACCCCAGCCAGCAGCTCAGCCGCACACAGCCGCCCGCTCACTCACCCCCAGTAGGATCCAGAGAGAATGGAAGGGCAAAAGTGCAAAAACTTGTTGGTTGAAAGAAAAGACAGTTTAATGGATAAAGCAAAAGCTGCACACACAAGCAAAGCAAAACAAGGAAAACATATGCCACTTTTTGTGGGCAGGAAGGTGTTCAGTCATGGCCAGGAAAGCAGGGCTCTGTGCCACATAATGGTTACTTGGGAAGAGAAATGCCATCACTCCTAACGTTCCCCCTTTCTCCTCCTTTCCTTGAGCTCTTTATTGGTGAGCATGACATCATACAGTGTGGGATATCTCTTCGGTCAGTTGGGCTCAGCTGTCCTGGCTGTGTCCCCTCCCAACTCCTTGTGCACCCACTCACAGCCTGCTGTGGGATGGGGCAAGAAGCAGAAAAGGCCTTGGCTCTATGTAAGCCCTGCTCGGCAGTAACAAAAACATCCCTGTTACCAACGCTGTTTCCAGAACAAATACAAAACACAGCCCCATTTGAGCTACTATGAAGAAAATGAACTCTACCCCAGACAAAATCAGTACATCGATGTAAAGAAATTATATTTGCTTCAGCTATAGGAAGTATGATCAATTAAAAAAAAACCCACAACTTAGCAAATACTATCAATAAAGTTAAAATGAGAAGAGTAGCACCATATGGATCTTTAGTCTCATAAAATACCTAAGCCATCTTGAAGGCAGAGAAAATGTGAGAAAATGTACCAGTAATTTTCCATCCAGAATTTGGCTCCCTCTTGGCTTTTAAAGATGAAACTTCAAATTCTAAGTCATCCATGGACTTTTCATATGTATTTTTAGTAGATAATATAGAGTACAATTGTACTATTTACCAAATATAGCAGTAAAATATCTTAGAATAGGCCCAGAAAGGGAGAGAAATAAGATTTACTATGTATATAGAACTTTTTGAGGTTTGTATTTTTGTGCTTACTGTTCTTTTTTATTGAAATAAGTTACAAAAAAATGCTTCCTCAAGAATGCATTATGCAGGAGAGAGCAAAAATCCTTTTTCTTTATAGGGAAAATGCTTTCATATTTGTTTCGTTCTGACTTTGCCTCTGCTCTACAGAAACAACATTTGGCTGGAGTCAATTTGCATGAAAACCTCACTAAGGGAAAGCAAAGAAGCGGGATATATATTCCTGTTTTGGCTCCAACTACTGCACCTCACTTTCAGCTGGGACATTGGGAATAATCAAGGGCTGATGCTCCCTCATTCATCAACCGATAGAAGCTGAAGTTTCTGAGGGAAGATACTCAATGCTCATACAGATGAGAATTAAATCACATCATCCTTTTCCCCTGACCCTTAAGACATTTAATGTTAATACAGTTCAGGGAACCTAGTGGGATCAACACTGGAACAAAGTGCATTTTTGCAAATTTGTCTTAAGATATGTTGGCAGAAGTCCACATGCAACTCACCCAGCAGATATTCCTCCAGCTGTCTGAAGTCTTACCACATTCCACTGGAGCAGCATTCCTTTTCGAAGTTGCCACTTGTGGGAAATGACATATATTGCATCCTCTGGGGAGCTATTTAACAGGTATTAGCTACTCGCTGAGGCTGAATTATTCAAAAGAAAAAGATAATTTTCATGTTTTCACAATGTTTCCAGTCATTAAGGTTGATCTTTATTGCATAATCCACCTCTCCAGAAAAATTTGCTAGCTCCTTCCTTTGTAACAACAAAGCAGTGAAAAATCAAGTAAGACCACTTCTCAACTAATGTAGAAAAAGATAGCAAAATGATAAGCCTGAATACATAAAAATATTTGAAATCCATTCCTTGAGATCTAAAAAGCTCTGGAGTAATATAAAATTTAAATCCTGGCTGGCTTCAGAGGTCAGTATTGATTTTTCTAGGAAAAAGATAACACAGGACTGTACTTCAGCGATAACATCCTTTTAAATGCATTTGCTGATCAACGGCACTTCCCCGTTTGTGCTCCTACAGAAGAGATGTCTTAGATGCACACAGAGAAACCTCTTTATCTTCAGAAGTTTTACTCATATCACTTTTAGGGTATAAGGCAATTACTGGATGGAAATGATTTATTCCTGGTAATTACATAAGAAAATAACTCTGTATGGCAGCTGTAAGACTCTCTCTGTGGCATTTTCATTCATTTTGATCAGGGGTGGGAAAACAGCACTCAAGTCTGGAGTCCAAGTCTGTAAGAAGAAAGATCCACAGTGGGTTTTTCCTTTTGGCAGCTGTTGTTCAGGCGTTTCAGTGACTGTTCTGAGGTAAATTAAGCTTTTCAGTTACGGAAGTGCTTATCGCAAGGTAGGATGAGTTGCAGCAATATGGTTTCAACTAATGAAGGAGCAATCTGCTCCATGAGACCCAGTTGTTTGGCCAGCTACAGTTGAAATGATTTTAGATCTCAGAGAGAGAGAAAAATACAGGGTGTTCAGAGAAAATATCAGGAACTTTTAACATCCTCAAAATGTTAACTTTTATTTCAAACAAACAACAACACAAATCCCCACCCCGCAAACCACCCAATGGCAAGAAGCTGCACAGGGGCAGGTTCAGATTAGATATTAGAAAAAATTTTTTTACTGAAAGAGTTGACAGGGCCTGGAACAGGCTGCCCAGGGAGGTGGTTGAGTCACCTTCCCTGGATGTGTTTAAAAAAAGGGTAGATGAGGTACTTAGAGGTATGGTGTAGCATAGGATGGGTTGGACTCGATGATATTAAAGGTCTTTTCCAACCTTGTTATTCTGTGATTCTGTGAGGGGAATGCATGAACATGAGATGACTGGAACAAGAGAGAACTCTCAATTACAGGTTTTTTCTTCCTCTTCTTGTGGTTGTGTGAGTGTCTTTATTCCCTCCATGGCCAGACTGCAACTTTCAGTCTAGGCTGCAAAGGAGAAAAATCCTGCTTCATATACAATTGTACCATGTTGTTGAACTAAGTAGAAAACACATGAGCTGAAGTATCCTCCAGGAGGATTCAAATGCTCTGCCTCTTCAGCTTTCCATTAATTTTAAAAGCCCACTGCACTCCTAGGGAATCTGTGGTTGGTTTAAGATGAGTATTTTCTGGTGTTTTATGTCTAATGACGTTCTACAGCTGAGATTGCCTTTGAGAAATTCTTACCTTGCATTTACTGCATTTCCACTTGCTTTTAGTTTGAGAAAAAAGGCTGAGGCATAATGATCATTTTCATTCACTCTCTTTTAAGTCCATTAGGAGAAAAAAAAAATCTAAATCAGAATATTTCAACACTGTAGTAAGAATCTGGAAGAAAGTCATAGAGAGGAAGAGTGGCACCTTTTTTGTTGCACAAAGCACCAGCAGGCAAAGGCATCTGTTTGAAAATAATTCTTTGCCTGGTAGATTATGGGGCTACTAAAACAATATCCAGACATCATAGATGGAATTTCCATCTATAGGAAGTTCCACACCAAAGTGCAGAAGAACTTTTACACAGTGAGGGTGACAGAGCACTGGAATAGGCTGCCCAGGGAGGTGGTGGAGTCTCCTTCTCTGGAGATATTCAAGTCTTGTCTGGATGCCTCCCTGTGCAACCTGTCCTAGGGAACCTGCTTTGGCAGGGGGGTTGGACTTGATGATCTCTGGAGGTCCTTTCCAACCCCTATGATTCTGTGACTCTGTGAATCTGTGAATTTCTGCTCAAACATAGTTAAACATTAAAGGTACACTTGAAAGCTTCAGAACTGCTCCAGAACTCATAATTAAACAATTTCAATTATTTCTAAATTTATCCCAAAGAAATTCTCCTAGACCAATCAGGAATTATTCTATCATTCTTCTTTTACAATTTTATTTACACAGTTTATCATCTTGATGGTTGAATGGATGTCTAAAATGACAGCTCATCCATTTACTTGTAGGGATTTAAAAATTAACATTGACAGGCATGAATTTCAGGTGATTTTTATTATTCCCTTGCATTTTACCTTCTTCAACATTTATAATTCATTGCTAACTGTACTAAATATTTTGGAGGCAGCAAAAAAGCACAAATAACCAGACCTCTGAATGACAAGAGATGCAGTTACCATAATCAGCACAAAACTAAATAAGGTTAATCATGTGACTGAAATAAGGTTAAACAATTCCAGGAAATTAAGTGATGAATTAAATGTGTCATTTCACTTCTAGATTTGGGTAAATTAATTTTAACATAAATTATTCCATGAGCTTAATTCTTCTTTCTGTTTTGTTTTGTGGGGTTTTTTTAAATTGGTTACTTTTTCCATCAATGTTTCTCAGTTGAAGGAAAATTTTGTACAAAGCTACTTCACAGTTCAGGTTGTTCACTTGTATGGTGATTTCTGATTCAATCCTTGTGTTAACTTTGTATAGTTCTAATGTTCTGGTCTTAACCTCATCTCATGAAAGCTTCTAGCATTAGCATCCACATTTAGAAGTGTAGGCAAACTTCTTTTGGACCATAGTGATTGGGCCCTTAAGAAGACAGTGTTACCACTGTTCGTTACCTTTCTTGGGAAAAAGACCTGAACATTTGCTAACTTTCTGTTAAAATAATTCAAAATTTTAGGACCAGAACAGATTAGCACGACCCACCAGTCTGACTTTCATAATCAAGACCACAAAATTTTCATCCTGTGATTTCCACATCAACACGATTGATGTATTAGTTCCTCGCTGTTAACAATGCAGTTTCAGCAAGTTCTTGCCACAGCAGTTTTCACAGCTTTTCACTTTATGTTAATACAGTAGCAGAACCAGACATGAAAAGTCACACCTCCACATGCCTGGTGGAAAATTTACTCCAGTGATAGTACCCACCCAGTCCCTTCACTTACGATTTCTTGCTCCAAAATGAAACGTGCAACCTGTATGAAGAAGGGGCGGTTTGCAAAAATAAATGGCAGGATGAATCATCTAGTATCATTAGGCACTTGAATTTGTCAAGTACAGAACATGGAGACGATGATCCAGCTAAGTAATTTACTCAGGCTCCATCTACCCTTGCAGTGGGCCACAGTGTAGAGATCTTTGAATAAGCTCTAAACAAGCTAGTGCCAAGACTGTGGGAAGCATAGAAGGCACTGACACTGCTGTCAGCAGCTGTCTGTTACACTTACCCAAACACAACACCGTGTTCCCGTGGCTAGATTACCTGTGAGCCTCAAGTCAGTCCTTGTGCCATCTTTTCTTTTGTTCTGTGGGGATATTGGGTCCAACTCTAGGATCACTGCCACCATCCTCTTACCCCAGAGTCATCAAGTATGCAGTCTTCAAGACTTCAGAAGGGTAGTTTGCACTTGTAAAGACCAGCCTGTTCTTATGTACTTGCTTGGACTGGAGACTAAATCAAGAATCCTGCCATGAAGTTAATGAACAGCAGGTGCCAGCCAACTACAGATCTTTTCAAAGGAAAACCTGCAGACTGAAAAAGATGCCCTCAAACCATCTGACTGCAGATAGACTAAGGGGATTTTAGACCAGATGGCTACATATAGGGTGAGTAATCAAAGACAACAGCCTTAGTAAAACTATTTTTAAAAAGCGTTGTTTTCATCCATCACTGATTTTTTTTCCCCACAGTAGAAATTAATTTTAAATTTAGACTGTTTCTGTAGTGTAGAGGAACGTGTTGCTGCAGGAGACACGGGCAGTGCTTATCACTAGCTGCCATGGAAGTCCATGGTCACTTAAGGAAGAAGTTCTCAGTGGACCCACAATACTACTGGACTGGAGCAGTAGAGTGCTGAGAGTAAAAGCAGAAAGAAAACCACTGGAAGTCTAACAAAAAACTGCCTCGTCTGCAGCACAAGCGATACAAAACAGCAGTGGAGGGTCACTGACAGCTAAGCAGCAATAGCCCTAATGCCTCCAAGAAACTGGGAGTCAAATGCACCTCAGTAGAGCAGTAGGAACTTTTTTAAGTGATTCCTATCCTGTACAAGAAAAATAATTTCTGTAGAATAAAAATTGCTTCCAATAGTTTTATAAATACCTCAAGTTGTAGCAAAATACTAGTTCAAAACTGTGGACATCATTAACAAATCTCCAGCTAATTTCCATGTATTTGCAGATGTCAAGAGCAAGCTTCAGGATTTTTACAGAGAATTTTCTAACTCACTCAGAAAATAACAGGGAGAATTTGACACAAGCTTCTGATGTTGCCTTGTTTGTGGTTTTGCCAAGGCATTTGCATAAAAAATAACATTTTTAGACGACCAATTTCCTTTCTAAACCCTTGAGCAACAGTCTGAGCATGTTTCCTTCTGGAATCATAGAATCATATGGCTTGGCTTGGGTTGGAGGGGCCTCAAAGATTATCTTATTCCAACCCTCCACCATGGGCAGGGACACCCTCCACCAGACCAGGTTGCCCAAAGCCTCATCCAACCTAGCTTGTACACTGCCAAGGAGGCAGCAGCCACAGCGTCTCTGGGCAACCACCCTCACAGGGAAGAATTTCTTCCTAATGTCTGATCTAAATATACTTACTCCTAGTTTAAACCCATTACCCCTTGTCCTATCACTCCATGCCCTTGGAAACAGCCTCTCTCCAACTTTTCTGTAGGCCACCTTTAGGTACTGGAAGGCTGCAGTAAAGCCTTCACTTCTCCAGGCTGAATAAGTCCAGCTCTCTCAGCCTGTCTTCACAGGAGAGGTGCTCCAGCCCTCTCTGATCATCTTTGCAGCCCTCCTCTGGACTCACCTCAACACTGTGGAATTTCTAAGCCCCATACTACAGACCAAAAACTGAAAGAGTTATCAGAGTACCTGGTAGGAATTACAGTGGCAAAATTATTACATTTAAGAATCAATCGTTTGTCAGGCTGAATTATGCTGGTGGCTTCTATCTAGAGGTACTTTGCTGTATCATCATACTGGCAATATTCTGCCTCTGCTTTACAAATTTTCCCTATCTGAAAAATATTTTAAATGACAGCAAATATTATGTTGAAAACATCCACAGGAAAATCCAGAAACCCATCAAGCACAACTTTTAAAGTTCATTCCCCCTGTGGCCTGCTTATTAGGCAAGCAATGCCAGTCTATTAAAGAACCTTACCTATCAGCTAAGTCTGTGGCTAGCATCCAAGTCAGGAGCAATGGATATGACACCCTTAAGCCTTGAAATCCTACTGACTGTGGCTGTTTCAGTTAATTAATAAGGAAAATGAGTGGTATTTAGTTTGTTATGAGAGGGAGATCTTAAACTGTGCAGGACTAAGAATGCATTAGGAGGGTTTACTGGTGTGCAGAGCGCTCTCAAACAGTTTGAAAAAGCCTCCACACACTTTCACATTCTGCAAGTCACCACATCCCACTCCCTATCTCTAAACTATGTTTTAGCAATGTATATATATATTTATTCAGGTTCCATTCATTGCAGTGATCATAGATGCGTCTACTTCAGAGTTTTTCACATTGCACAGAAAGCCTGACCCTGTCAAAAAGGTGCTACTCACAGGCCACCAGCCACAGCCCAGAAACCAGGAGGAAAAGAAAAATAAAAGGGAAAAAAAAAAGGAATACACCCAATTGTCTTTATCCCCTGAGGGAGCAATCTTGTCAGCAAACCCTGTGCTGGTATCTGAATACTTCCTCCTGTGCTCTCCCCCTGCCTGTGCTCCAGGGGACAGGAGGAAGAGTCGGAACTAGAAATCCACGCCCTGCCTGCCCTTGCAGCCCAGAAGAGACTCCAGTCACAGCTGGTACCACCACACAGGGCATAACCCTTTTTCTCAGATCTGGTACAGGAGGAAGCTAAGCCTAGGACTGTCTGTAACACTCTGTAACCACGGATGTCTTTTTGGTGTCTCAAAACCCAGTTCTTCAGACCGTGTGATGACTTGCTACTCAACCACAAAGGGATGAAATCAGTATTTCAGAGCTCTGTTTTCATAAATAACTCATCTTTTGCTCCCTACCTTCCCCCTCAGGGTGATGCTATGCCTCTGCAAGCAATCTTGCAGCAGTGGTTTGAGGTTTCATTCATTAGTGTTTGCAAAATACTTTGAGACTGTGAGAAGGGAGATGCTACTGAATTCTTAATTACCTCTGTTCAAAGTCATTTTACCCGATCAATCTGAAAGATCAAAAAAAAAAATCATAGAAAAGTAAACTGCAAAGCAAAAATCAATTTGGAGATGGTTAAATACCTCCCTATCTATCTATGGAGTACGCTTACTATATCTCTGCCAAAATGCATGACTTTCAGGGACCCATGAACACCCCCATCCCAGGGCTGGAGTGTGGGCAGGGGGAACATATTGCAGGCAGTGGTGACCTAGGATGAGGTCTGGGGTCAGCTTCCATAGGGTCTTTCCTGTGTCATCTCTGTTAGCTTACCACAGATTTCCTTCATCAGTATTAATCATATTCTTGTCATTTGATTATTTTTTCTTCACAGCACTAACAATACCAGCACTCCTCTGGCTACTATTAATTCAGCAAAGTTTTAAAGTAAGTATAATTGCTGGTGTCCGGCCTCCCTGGATCTTTGCTCTGGTTCTTCCCTGAGCATTAAACCTTTCATTATTCAGCCCAGTTATTTATTACCCTCTTTACAAATTCGGTACAATCTTCTAACTGACATTTTCAATGAAAGGTCATCTGAAATACACACAGTGTTCCTTGTATCGCCTGCTTTCCCCTCTAAAGGTCCACCAGAGCTAATGCTGTGCTTGTCATCTATTTACTCATTACATTGTGCAACAGGCCTTTGCTCCCCAGCTCGTATGTATGCCAGGCCTGCCTCCCACAAGGTAGCTCTAGGGTGGCTTTCCTCTTTTCCATTCCCCTCTAATTAAACTGGACATGTTTTCAATATCCCCCACTCTAAATACAGTTCCAGCGTATGGCTTAAAATGCCACGGCTAAGTTCAGTTATTAATCACACCTGACTGGAGCGCCGGTGGCCAGCAAAACCAAGGAGCTGAAAGAGGAGCTGGGGGCCTAAACCCACCTGTCATTTGTTGTACCTGAAGTCCTTGCACCTTCCAGTTTTCTGGAAGCTGAGCGCTTCTGCTTTGGGCAGCAAGAGGCACTGATGGCTACAGACAGCAGATCTTTTAAAAATAAGTCCAGTCAAAATGAACCAAAAAGATGTTTCTCCACTTGTTTCACCAGAGGGACTGTCAGGCTTCACCCAGAGTGTAACTACACCAGCAGGATACGTGCCAAACACTGCTTGTTTCTTTGCAAAGTTTTTCCTTCGAAAATCCTCCTCCACATTCAGCGGTGGCCATGCCAGAGTCCCTTTGCATAGTGAAAGCCTGAATATTTAGCAGCTTCTCTGAGAGATGAAAGAGCTGGACTTCATTCAAGGACTTATCTCCTACCTCTTCATTTTTTATGCACTTTATGCGGAGACATGAACTGTCATTAGAACTGCACCTGAAACTCAAGTGATTCATCTCTTTCCTCTGCCATTTGAAAGAAGGACTTTTAAGCACCTGCTTTACAAACGGTGATTACCAAGCAGGCCACTCAAGCCCAGGAGAATCTGAAGGTTTAACCTACCTTTCCCAAGTGAGTCAAGCAGGTACCTTATGAGTTGGATCTTGGGACCCCTGCAGACAGCTGGCAGGTTCCTCGGTCTGAGGAACAGGAGAAATAGAAGTGTCTGTGGACACACTGATTTTCCACTAACACTTAAAATATCGTTATTTTCCTTTCTATAAGGAGGAAGGAGCTAGAGAGATACTGCATCCTGAATTGCTAGTGTATATCTTTGTGGGGAGAAGACATCTTACAGGACACTTCAGTGGAATGGGATTCAGTAACACCTGGTGTTTTGCACACAGACTTGAGATCAGGTTTCCAGCACTCACTGACAGTTTCTCTAAAACTGAATTTGGTGCAAGTTTGACTACCAGGACTTTTTTTTTAATGCAACCCAGTGCTCACAGCAGGAAAAGGCAACTGATCATCACACAGATTTAAAATGCTTGCTTCCTCGAGCTCCACCACTTACCTACCACTGTATGAGCTGAGATCAGGAATATTCTCTCCTTGTTAAAGCCAGGGCTATCATGTCCTCTGGGAAAAACTTTGGAGAAAGCTACTTTTTGTTTCAGTGATGTATCTCTGAGCTGCAGTCAATGGTGGTACTGCTAATAATCATGTTACTGTCAATTTTAAACAAGTATAGGAGTAATTCCTGATACCCTTTGAAAGTAAGAAGATCCTGGACAGATTCCCCTCACTTTAAAAAACACAGGAAACCCACAAAGCAGAAATAGCAGTAAGGTCTATTTATTGGTATCCTGGCACTATGAACTGGAGGGATATAGAAATTCAGGGATTTAGGGGACTGGTTCAAAACCCAAAATCTGCTTTCCAGAAAGCAGTTCAGAGCAATGCTGGGATAAACAAAAGGCATAATACAAAGATGGTAGGTATTCCTAGTGTCATTTTGTCAGGGAAGTTTCTGTGCAATATACAAAAAAACAATGAAAAGGCTAATTTACAGGCACCACTATTTACTGCTTGACAAAGGTAACTGTGTCCTGTTAAAAACTGGCAAACTAGAGAGAAAATGAATCCCATTTTCCTTGTGGGTTTATGTTTTGTTTTGTAGCCGTTAATTAGGTCATTTCTGCACCAGGACATCAAAAAAGTTTATTTGGTGCCTTTGAAAATCATCTGGAGCCATCATACAAAGCTTATAGTTCAAGTTCTCATCTTGCTTTAATCAGGTATGAATCCAGCCTAATTGAAAGGAGAGAATGATGAATCACCATCTGGAGGTAACTGCACAAATTACATTCCTACAACCCTTCTCAAAGAAATGATGGGCTTCCAGGAGAAGTTTGCACCTGAAGTTTGAGGTACCTGATGGGACAATGGCTGGGACCCACTGCAAGGCCCTTCCAATGGCTCTTCCCCATCAGAAGGAGAGAAGCTGTGTGCATTAGATGAGTTCTGCTAAACAGCTGGCACATGACCTAGGCATGTACTAGGACTTAGAAACACAGAAGCACTCCTAAGCACTGTATTTTTGGCATGGTTTGCCTGCTGACGTAGCACCAAAGCCCTCACCATTGAAAACATAAGCCAGTTTAGAGAACAGACAGTAGGTGTTTCTATGAGCACTTGCAGACAGGGAGTTCTAGAGATCTTGAAATTTTCCAAATTATGGAGCATGCTGTACTAAATTAAAGTATATTGTTGCATACCAGTAAGAAAATAAAAGAGAACTAAACACGCAGCCTTGTCTGGCACTGTGGAAATTTCATTTTCACCTATATCTGGATTATCAGATGCTTATCTGATCCCCCCTGAGTCAGAAAGAATAAAGTAGATCAAGGAAGACAACATAAGGACAACAAGGTATGAAAACACCAACACACATTAAATAGGCTAGAATCCTTGACTTGAAAAGAGAAACTTTATAGGGGAATATAAGGGAGTGGGATAATGAATGGCACAGGGAAAGTGAATAGGGAGCAGTTGTTTCTCTTCTTTACAACATAAGGACTCGGGAGCTTTGAAGAAAACTTCCAAGCAGATGTTTTATGAGAGAAAAACACAACACAGCATGTCTAAACTGTGAAACTTACTGTCACAAGATGTTGCAGATGGGTATAACGAGATCCAAAAGTTATTAGATAAATTCTTGTACGAAACGTTCATTGAGAGCTATCGGCCACAAGGCTGTAAATATAACCTTCTGCCCAAGAAGTCCCTAAACCACAGCTTGCTGGAAGGTGTAAGGGTATTCCAAAGGATTGCAATGCACATGTTCAGACTTTGCATAATTCCCCTAAACAGCTGCTCCTAATTTCAGTGGACACCCTTCACTCTCAGTGTTCAGTGCAGCCAGTTACACGTTCTTAGAGATTTTTAGGCAAGCAGCCCAAGAAGAAACTGTTCTAAGTCTGGTGCTTAAGGATGATAAGAATTTAAATTTTACTCAATCTTTAACCTGGCAGGTGCTGGAGGAACTCTCTGTTCTGTCACACGGATTCACTATAATTTTCAAAAACTCAGGATGCAAAAAGCACTTGAGGATATTTTCTTCTTCTTGATATTTAGACTGCTGCTAGTTTGTTCACAGCTGAAGGAAATATGTGAAAAACAAACTGCATATTGGAAATTAGTGTAACAAATAACTGGGTGACAAAGAGCAGAAAGGTTGAAGAAAAAGCAATTATGTATCTTCACATTTCATTTGCTGATGTCATTTGTGGTTGTACTCCATATTTGGGAGTAAGACCTCATACACATGTAGGCATATATATAAACATACACATATATACATACCTCAGATTCTCCTTTTTTGTCCGGTGTGGAGAACAAGCTGGGTCCAAGATGCACACAGCTCAGGTTGTAATACATGGAAAAAATCAGAAAAGGAAAGAGAGCATCTCACCTGGAGATAACCTAACACAGAGGCTTATGCAGGGAGCTCCACTGCAGCCCACGTGTGCCTGGTGTGGGGTTCCCCCATATCTTATTCACACACCTTGCCTAACTGGAAGGGCACTGTGCATACAAACCAACACAGCTGAGGACTGGGACCATCCATTGCAATCCCTGAACACAGCAGTGGTCATCACAAGTGGGTATTCTGTGAAAAAGCTAACCAGCAACAGAAGAGAGGTTTACTGCAAGAGACATGAGAAGCCCCAACAAGGCTTTGGAAAAAAAACAGGGTCCTTTGAGCTTTCAGAGAGCATCCCGTGTGAGGGAGTTGGTGGCTTTCTGCCACCAACTTTTTCTGCCTTCTTAAAGTTTGTGTGTGTGTGTGAAATTCCTGTGGTTTTTTGCACTTATTTTGCATAGGAATCCTGAAAAAACACAGCTTAAAGTCTCCAGAGAGCCACTCAGAGAAGGTTTTCTGAGAGGAAAAGTCTAAGCAGTGAGAATGTGCAATCCACTCTCAAAAAGGAGTTGGGCATGGGTTGCATGGAGGGTGCAGGTCTGTAGGTTGCACAGATGGAAGCAGTCATCCCTCCCAGCCCAAACCCAGAGGCAGTAGAGCCCTTTGTGACAGACTTGTGCCTATTTGTGAAGCAGGATCATGAAGCACAGGATCATAAACAGCCTCTTTGCTCCATTCAGTTATGACGGTTATGTGTCACAGGAGATGCAAAGGCTCTGGGAAAACGAGTATTTCCAGGTACTTTATTGTTGCCTTGTTCCAGAGAAAAGATATGGATTTTCCTAATGCTAGCACAGGAGCATGCTGCGTATGGGATTACCTAGGCAATGATATCATTTCCAAAAGCCAAACTTCTACCAACATACTAAAGCAAGCAAAACTTCGAGCAATATATGACCTCCTTCAGTGTGACCTGGAGACAGAGCAACTTGTCTACTATCAACCATCTTTTGCAGTATTGTAGACTAAAGAACCTAGTCTTCTGCTTCACTAGATGAAGCTCTGTTACAGCTAGGAATGCTGGGTTGTTTGGGTTTTGTTTGGATTTTTTTAATATTCTCTCTGCTCCTACTAATCTACTTAAAATGCAGATGAGTCTATAAAAGTTGACTACACCAGGAATATGAATGAGTTCAGAATAATTTCTTATTAAAAACTTAAAAATAGTGACACAGAAGTTAAAAGCTGAGAAGTATTTAGCCATCAAAGCAACAGCAGGCAATAGAAGTCCTTTTTGGAGCTCTGAGACAGAAATAGTGTTATTTGAGCTAATTTCCAATGACTGACACTAAAATGCAAAGGACTGGCAGTGTAAGCAGGAGTAGCATCATTAGCTGTGGGGACATGGTGCAATGACAGCCTAACAGCTAATTTTTTCATGACTGTCCTTTGACAGCAAATTTCATACTTATGTAACGCTTGCTTGTCCCAGTCTATCAGAATACTTGGTGTTTTCCAAGCTCTGGTAGAAGAAAAGCATGTTAGATGTTGCTTTTATTCTGCAGCTAAATAGGAGAAAGAAACAGATTAAAACATGTCATGTGCTCCCAGAAATATGTATTTCATGTGCATTCCTGTAGTGGAAACGGCCTCTTTTATTTCTTTTTGTTCTTTTCTTTCTTTTTCCCCCCCCAGAACCGTTCCAGAAAATACGTTAGTTTCCCCCTTAAGATGTTTTAACCCTCCCAACCTGTAAAGGTTCTAAGGAGGATGTGATGGTGATACCTAGAGGAATGTAGGTATGAATGTGAATACATTGTATTAGTCTGTAACCCCCTTTCTGAGCGTGTTTCTTAGTAAGGCAAACTGAGAAGCAAAAGCCTGTAATGCAGCGTTCCCTCTGTGGATAATCTGTAAGGTCAGCAGACATGATACAATGAATAACCAATAGTAATGTGTTTTCCAACAATCCAGTTTAATAGTTTCTTCATATGTCTGTGTTTATACAGCAAATAAACTTCCAACAAAAAAAAAAAAAGTAATGTACATTTCAAGAAAATACCCAAAGCTATTACAGTTTTGGCTTCCTCTTTGTTGATTTACAATTATGTACAAAACTGTCTTATTTGCAGTAACCAGTGAAGATTTAATGATGTCTTTACATCGGCTGGTGCCTTTCACTATGCAATTGAAATGTCTCCTTCTGCTATTTACATTCACAGTAGCAAGAGCCCCCTCTTACATGCCACTTACGGATAGGGTAAAGAGGTGGACTGAAATGAGGCAAGATTCTCACTACCAACTACAAACATAGCTCCGAAATCCCGTTTGCAGACATAGCTGTAGGAAGATTCCAGGACCTAGTGTACTGATATAACTGTGATATTTACAGCCAACATAATAAGGTGTCTCCCCAGAGAATAACATTCCCACTCATGTCAGAGGGAGATACGTGCGAGCTGGAGGCAATATATAGTTTAAGGTGCAGCAGACAAAAGGTATAACTCTGGCAGTAAAGATTCACCTGACTTATCCTGCCAGGGACTTCCAAAACAAATGAAGACACAAAGTATGCTGTCTTTATAAATGTGTAGGAGAGAATCATTTTTGGTTCTTCTTACACAAGAGATTAAACTAGGAGGGGAAAAAATGGTAACGTTCTGATAATACTTAAACTGTTTCATAGAATCACAGAATAACTTGGGTTGGAAGGGAATTGTGGAGGTCATCTAATCATTCAAAGCAGGGACAACTTCAAAGTTAGAGTCAGCTTTCAATTTAGAGCAGATTGCTCAGGGCTGTGTCCAGTCAAGTTCTGAATGTTTCCAAGGAGGGAGGTTGTGCAACTACTGAGCACCTGTTCCCACATTTGACCACCCTTATGGTAAAATATTTTTCTAATCAGTTCCTGATCAGAACTTCCACCTTGAAGGTATAACCTAAGGCCCACTGAATCAATCATAGTCCTGCTAAGACAGTCAAACAAGTGTAGAGCATCCCTAAACCAGGTATAACAAGGTTCATTCTTGCAGCTTTTTAGAAGAAGTAATTCATTTTTCCAAGCTATTTCCTGATATCTAGTCAGTAGGGTACCACTGCTTGAAATATTTTCATAGCTTGTATCTCAGTGAACCATCCATTGGCATCACGAAATCAATACCACAGTTGCGCTTCCTTCATCTGTGATAAATCCAATATTTTGCACATTACTCAGCTGTTGCAGAACAGCATGTTTAGAAGAGCATGACTAGATGCAAATTATTCACACAGAGGCCACAAGGGTTTTTCCTTAGAATCCTTTCAACAATCATTTCAAAAGAAACTGTTTGGGGAGTAAAAGTCAGGACTCTGCCACAGCTTCATGTGCCCAAGGTTTTTTAATCCCTGTCTTGCCATTGCCTGCTATGCCTTCTGATCATTAAACTTGTTTTGTCTCTCCCAGCTTGAAAGATGTAATCTACAGTACAGCTTCCTCCAACAACAAAAGCTACTCAGTCCTAGCTGAAACACTCTTCTACTGCCTATACAAAGGCAGCAACTCATCCAACCTTTCCATCTCCACAAAAGATTACATGACTATCTAGAGGGCATGGTACCCTGTAATTCCCCAGCCCAGGCAAATAAAGAAAACAGACAAACTAGAATCAGCTCCGTCTTCATATTCTGCCTTAAAATCCACCTATGGTAGGTAGGTACATCTTTATGCCACCGTGGTAAGAACACACATAGTCAGATATGACAAGGTACTTTATCCAACCTGGAAGATCTCATGGTAACCCTGCCCTCTTACATAATGTATACTGTGTGACAGCAGCAGTTCTGACTGGAATAGAAGACTGCTGATATATGCAGCTGATATGTTGGTCATAGCTGTTGAGCAAGGTACCTGAACCCTGATAAATGGAGCTACTTCTCCGACTCCATGTCTTCAGAAGGAAATAGCAAATAGCTGTTAATTCTGGGCACCAAAATAAGCCATGTTGTATCTGGAGAGACAAAGAATACCAAGCAAAACACACACTGAGAGGCTGACAGGCTCATTTGCATGGCAGGTCACACTCGTTGCATTTAGCAGAAAGAAAAATAAGGCTTTTCCTGTATAATCCTCCTTTAAGATGCAGTCTTCAGTAAGGTAAAGGAGATTCAAAATACTCCTTCTCCCCGTAATACACATGGAATAGCTCCACCACCAGTGTGAGGGATGTGCATGGAGGGAAAGAAAGGTGAAATCACTTCTCAAAAAATGGTTTCTGATTGCCACCGAAATCATGACAGCTGAATGGTGAAAGGTGTTCCATAGGCATCTCAGCAGAATTACAAGATGTGGCAAGCTGTTGCATATCAGTTCTCTTCCGTGGTTTGGTTTTGTTTTGTTAATACTTGTTTGATAGCCCACAGACCATTCTCAGGCTATAGCAACAAATTATCTCTTTGAAGGTCTTCCTCATTTCCTGACTACGAAAAGCATAGATCAAGGGGTCAATCACCGAGTTGCACATAATGAGAATGAGGTACATATTGAAGTGGGACATGAAGCAAACGCAGTAGAGGTTTTGAGGGCAGGAGATCATCAGGATGAGATGAAGGAAGAATGGGGCCCAGCAAACAATGAAGATGCCAAGAAGCATAGTCAGAGTGATGGCTCCTTTCATGCTGGTTCTTTGACGGACAGAGTTGTACCCAGGCAAAGCAGCTATTTTCTTCACGTGAGTACGAGCCAGGAGGAACATATGGATGTACAGGGAGACCATGAGGAACAACATGGTAAAAAACATAGTGATGAGACAAATAATCACGTAAGTTGATTCATAATAGAGAATGAAGACAATGCCACAGCCTGTGCAAAAGGTCCAGATGCATGCAATAATAAGCCCTGATCTTTTCACTGTCATGATGTTGTGATAACGCAGGGCATAGAAGATAGTGATATACCTGTCTACTGCTATAGCCAGCAAACTGCACATGGAAGCCACCACAGATATGCAGATCATTGAATCAAAGACATTGTCTATATGACGGACAAAGGCATCTTCCATAATTATGTGTCTATTGTTTATTAAGTATATTGTTATGGTCTCCCAAGCATTAGACACACTAACAAGCATGTCAGCCACTGCTAAACTGCAAACAAAAAAATACATGGGTGAGTGCAAGTTCTTGTTCTTAACTATTGCACATATAACTAAGATGTTTTCAAGGAGGCTTACAATGCCCAGAGTTAGGAACACCTCAGCCGCAATGACCACTTGCTCACATGGTGATGACTTGCTCTTGACAGTAGGCACAGTAAAGTTGCTGCCAAAGGCACTCAGGTTTAGTTCAGAAACATACAGTTGAGAGGATGTGTTCATCTCTGGAAGCAAACACGTTCTGTTCTTTCTGAGGGACTTGCCAAGGAGTGTGGTAAATGCATTTTTCAAAAGGCAAAGGACCCTGCCAAAAAAAATACAGTATGACAAGAACAGGCAGAAGTTGGCAAAATAAATATCACTCATTTCTGTTTAATTTGGCTTGTACACATCCTACCTCTTTCACACCATATTCCTTTACTGATTCTAAATTAACTTCCGATTGGCTCAGAGTTTTTCTACCCAACCTTACGGGGAATTAAACCCACAAACTAGCAAAGAGATATGTACTCTCCATTCATAGTTTTGTTTATTCTAGTCAGTCCCCCAGAAGTGAGCACGACATCCTGGAAATTTTGCTGAACACCAAGCAACAAACAGTTTCAAAAGTCTCAATTCTCAGACCCCAGAAATGCAGCAAAATACAGTATCGGGTTCAGCAGAACCTTCTCACTTGAATACAATATACAGAAGTTTAAACTATAGCCACAATTAAGAATTTAACATTTTCAGTAAAAAAATGTAAATGCTTCTCGGACCTTTGTATTTCCTAAGTTCATGTGAACTGTGTTACAAACAGCCTGTCTGTGCGATACTAACATGCTCACTTAAGAGCATAGTATTAAGCACCTAACCGAGTGCAAATCTACACATTTCAGGATACACTAAGGTTACAGAATTGGTATGGATGGAATTCTGTCATCAAAATAAGTTTTCTATTCCGTACAGTGAGTATTTCACTCAATGCTATTTTGGCAATGACAATATTCAGGGCAAGCTGTAAGCCATCAGATTCTTAATAAGGCAAACACTTACAGATGATTGTCAGTGACCTGTTGCAACTAAAATTCAAAGCATATAAAGCTAAATAATTTTCAGCTTTTAAAAGTAGCCTTTTTTTTTTTTTTTGCAATCAAGAATTAACTGTACCTATTTACCAGAGCTGCTCCTTCAGCTGCTCTTCCTCTTCATCGCCTGCAAGCTTTCCTCTGGAGAGTAGAAGTTTCAGCCCCCCTCCTCACCCAACATCTGGGACTGGGGACTCCTTGGTGGGAATAGATGACAAAAATAGAGGAAAAGGAATGAGTAAATCCATAGAGTCAAGGCTGACCACGTATAAATTACTTACTGTGCAACTGCCTTTTTATAGACTCCAAGCAATAATGACTTCAGTACTCAAACTGTGGCTCCTCCTCCCCTTCTTTGCCCCTCTGAACTTCTCTTTTCAGATTTATTTTTTGGAAAGGCTTGGGTTTTTACCACCATCTAGTGGTCTTCTCTTGTCTTTCTAAGCGAACAGTGATTCGATGCAAAATTCACGATGAGCTTTTTATCCTGTTAAAGGGGAAAAAGCACCAGGCCTGCTCCTTTCCAAAAACATTTCTTTTTGGCTTTCTCCGCTGTTGCTGGTGCTCCCTGACGATAAGTTCACACTGCAATAGTACTCACAAAGCAGTCAGAGCAGAGGGCTGCTGTTGAAGCAGGAGGCTTATGACTGCTGTAAGCATTTGTCTTATACTCACAGTTATAAATTTGCAAGAATAAGAACCACACTGTTACAAAACTCAGAGAACATAGAGTCAGCTGCATCAGACCACTAACAGAAGATTTAACAAGTAATTTGTGTGAAAAAGTAGAACAAATAAAACAGCTGGGTTCTGGTCTCTTTGCTAGGATAGAAACTTTGATGCAGACATGGAAGGAGTCCACAGTACATCGTGCTGGGAGACAGGGCTTTCCCGAGAGGGATGTGAGTCCACCCAAGGTTTCACAGGGTCTAAGAGCTGGTAAAGTCTGTGCTCAGTATTGCAGTGGCTGAAGACATCCTGTGGGTCTAGCAAGCAGGCAGCTGGTGCTCATGCTGGGCCTTACCCAAAAGGTGGCAAAATCAGTGTGAGTCTTTTTGACTGGCAAACGGGGTCTGGCTCTGCACCCAGATGAGCACATACCTTTCTGACACTACCCAACACCCCTTGTGTTATCCATTAACCAGCCAGTCAAGTACCACGCAGAATGTGAAGTGAGCTTCAGATAAAAAGTCATCTTCAAATCACCACCTCTCCACAAATTAGAGGGTTGGGGGCTTTTTTGTGGTGTATGACAGCTCCAAATGTTTCTTTTTAACCTATAGCATTGTTCTTAAAGAATCACCACCAACAAACACAAACTTCGTTGCCATGTCCTGTGCCATTCTCATGTTTTCAATGCTCAGATGGAGTTTATTGTTAGAATCAGCTAAATCCATATTTCTGGTTATTATATTCCACAGAAGCTTCCTCTATTGTTACTGCAAGGTTCACTCTAGGGACACTGAAAGACCTGGGCCATGGTATGAAATGTTCTTATGTACAAATAGTCCCTGCACCACAGGACACAGTGAGAAGCGTTTTTATTCATTTGAGTACAATGGCTCCTTTAGCATTATGCAGTTATAGTCTGGAGATGAACTTTGCATGCCCCTTCTCCCCACTACAGGAAAGGGAATTTAGATTATCACAAAAGAAAGGTAGCACACTATGCTCAAGTGCAGCTGTTAGATCTGAGCAGATAATGCCAGCCAGCAAACGGCAGCACTCCCTGCTGCATCCAACCTGCCTGGGTGCCAAATCTGAGCTCACAGCTCTTTGCTATATCCAAAAGAAAAGAACAGAGGATGCTCATCTGCCGTTCTCTTTTTTTTCTTTAATGTACAGCATGTTTGAGTTCTCACAGGTTGTCTTTAGTTATCTTTGGTTGTCTTTTCCATAGTGTCTGATTTTCCCATTGCAGAACCTGGAAATCATATACCTCAAAGTAAAATTGTGCTTCTTTCACTGTTCCTGTATCTACCAAGAACTGTGCAAATTCTGTGCTCTTTCCACTTCCAATTATTTTTCTTCCAGTATCAGGTTTTTTTTTTATTATACTGAACTGCTGTTTGTCTTCCCATTTACAAATTCCTCTCTATGTTCAGTTTAATAAACATCTTTGCAATCTGGCTTAGCTGCCTTTACAGAAGTTCTCACTGTACCTGGTAGGACTCAGTAGACCAGTCAATTACAAGAAATAAATCATACATTAGACTGAATCATCTGGCTGTTATTCCTTAGAGCAATGCCAGGTCTCTCAAACAGAAATCACATATCAGCCTTTGGATTCTTCTTCCAGAAGCCAGACACTGCAGCATAAATACTGGTACAAGTGTCTATGTCAGACAAAAAAAAAAAACCCTCTTTACAAGACCTGCAGAAAAAATAGCTATGTGGAAACTGAGGTAGTGATATAGATGTGGCTTGTTTTTGCTAGAGGATGAAATTAAAAACATAATTTTCTTTACCCTCCCCCCCAAAAAAAAGTTGTATCATTATATTGCTGCAGAAAGAAGCTATAAGCATAATAGTTTAAGAAGCAAGAAGCTGAAGGGCACCCTTCTAGCCACCCACTAGCAGTGGGTGGAAGCATGCAGGTGAGTTGTAAGGACTGTAAGTAAAGGGGCATGGGAACAGATCTTTGGATTCTCTCAGGGAAACTCCAAGAGCTTCACCTTCCAACTGGAGGACTCCTGCCTGAACAGGATTGTCTTTCAGATATTCATGATCTTGGTGCTTGGATCCCTTATTTGTTCAGTTAAATATATTCTCTGTCTCTACAGACAGGTTGGTGCGTGGTGTTTTTGAAGGCCACAAAGATCACGTCTGGACAGACAGTGAGGGCAAACAGTACATCATGCATCACAAAGCCTGTGTTGGTATTTAGCTATTAGCTGTACCAACACAGCACAAGACCTGACGCCTTGAGTAGCACACAGAGCAGACAACCTGAGGAACACAGTGAAACCTCTGCCCTATCCCCAAACCAGAGTTTTCCCTCCCCACATGGAAAGAGGAAAGAAGATTGGACTAAAGGATTGGGGTGTGGATGCACAGGTCTCCTTGCAGCATAGAATCAAAACCAGCTGGGTCATATACCAAGGAACCTGGATCTGGAGCCCTTGGGAGAGCTCCTGACATCCACAGTCTACATATAGCCAAAAAGGACATTAAAATGCATCTTCAGGAAAAGGGGGTGTGTTCACCTAACATCCTACCTGACATAAGGAAAATGCTAACTTCCTAAAGTGCCTCTTCCACTGGTCTCAAGAGTTTGCTTTGGGCACCAGGCAGAAAGATCAAAAGTGCCACAGACAGACATCAGCGAACATAAGAAAGAGGCAAAACACAATGCCAACAGAGGAAGGTGTGTCAGGGCCTGTTTCAGTCCCATGACACTCCTTCCCACTGTGAAGCAGTGAGAGAGAGCAGAAAGCCACTCCAGCTGCCTATCTGCCACACAGCTTCATCCGTGACCCGACTGGGAGCCATGACAGTGTCACTGACAGGAACACCCAGTCCCTGCCTGCCACCAGCACCTCCAGCAATCGCAACAAACCTCCCCCTCACCCAGCACATCCACTGGGACAGGAGAGGCTGTGACTACCCTGACCCAAAGGCACAGTTACCTCATGTCAAAACTGTCAGGGCACTGCATGCTGCCTTCATCACGGTGAGATACTGATTTTGTCAATGAATGCATAAATGAGGCCAAAGGTACAACGTGGCCCAGAAGTTCCTCTAAAAAGAGCTTATTACACTTAGATGCATTCTGGTATTAATTTGTGCTAATCCTAGCCTCGGAGTTTTGCTGAAGCTAACGCAAACCTGCCCCGCTTGTCCCGTGCTAAGCACTTTAATTCCAGTGTCCTTCTGTAGCTATTTTTGTCTGTTTGATGGAAACACACTTGTCCTTCATAGCATAGCTTTGGATTGATGCTCTTGGCCTATTTACGAAATCTCTGTTCTGTCTGCTCCTTCCCTACGCTCTCACTAATACAGTGTTTCAAAGCCACAGGGTATCCTCTCAGGAGGCATTCAGCTCTAAGAGGTAACCCGTAGATCCCAGGCAAAAGAGAAGATCATGGCCTTTTCTGCATTTGGGTATAGTCACATAACAAATGTTCTCTAAATATTCTCTTGGCCTCTGCCTTGAGTAGCTTTGGCTGAACTCCACCAGGGCCCCCACTCTGCCCCACCAAGCATTACCATTTAGTTACCCTTTAATAAAGACAGGCAATTAATCCAGACCAAAAATAAAAATGATCAGTCCTTCCTGTCCTTAAATAAAAAGCTGTATGAAGTAGTGGTAGACCCTTTGTTGTTCACTCTTCTGTCCAGGGGACAGTTGAAAGCCTAACAATTAGGCTTTGCACTAAGCAATACTATGGAGAATACATTCTTTTACATCATGGTCCTAGTCTTCAAATCAACATGTGAGTGTATTTTGCAGGAAGAACCACAGGAAAGCAAGACTGGAAAAAGACATCAAAATACCACGTAAACTGTGCCCTGTCAAAGGATCAGCCTTACTTAGCATGACTGCACTAGCACTTCTAACCATCACCCCTTTCGTCTCAGGCCTTCAAAATGGTTTGAGATAATCCCTGGCCACTCTTGGGTAGCACCTACCCGTGGTGCTTCTTGCATCAGAGTAGAAAGCCAAGAAAGATGCAAAACAGTATCAAAAACATCTTAGAAAGGCATTTCCTAATGACCTAAAACAGACAATGTCATAACTAGCCCCCTAAACTGTGAAAGGGTGATTAGAGGTTTAGTAACCATCATTTCAATGTGCCTTCTAATGGCAGCCAATTCCAGTAATGAATCACGCCCTCACATTTTTCTTAGAGCACAGGTCGGTAGTACAGACCTGGTGAATGATAAAAAAAGTGCCAGTTACACACTCCACAAAGCACAGGCAACCAGTGAAAGACCACAGAAACTTTCTGACAGGAAGGACAGGTAATTTAATAATGGACAGAACGACAGAAGGACTGGGGGAAGAACCAACCAACACACTTAGCAGGTTCTTACTCAATATCTCACTCAACAAAAGAAAGAAAAGTGTTTCTTGCTAGACTACAGAGATTTAATGTCTTTTAATCCATTTTTATAATTATAAAAAATAAGTTATTAAAATGCTACTTTAATTACATATTTTAAGACATTCCACATCTCAACTCTGCAAGCCTATCTTGCAGAGGCAAAGAAAAAAAAAAAAAGAAGAAAAAAATCCCCAAACCCCCCACCTTCTAGTCTAAAGAGATCCCCTGAACAGCTGGTTACTTCTCTCTTCCCTCTTGCCAGATGATCACAGGACCAGAGTGGGACTTGTCTTCTAGGAGTGCTTGGTTTGAGCAGAGAGCCCTGGCAACTCAGCATCTCTCCCTCTCCTGTGTCGTCTGTCCTGTCAGGTGTTAGCATGAAGGACAATCTGAAGACAAGGTACAGTGAAAATAGTTGTGAAGTCACTATACACACAGAGACATTGCTATACACACAAAATTGCAGATGCAGCAATGTATGCATGCAGCTCCTATACAGGCAAGTGCAAATGCCTCTGATTCAATATATATGATCTATACAGACAAGTGCAAATGCCTCTGATTCAATATATATGATGACTAAGCATAAATATGCAGCCTAGCCAGGAAGTTTTCCAGAATTCTGCAACAGTAGTATCAACATTTCTGTCATTACTTGTTTCCAGTGTAATTTCTAGGACTCTGTACTGATTGCAGGTCCTTTCCTCACTCTCTGCTCAGGTTGGTAAAAAATGCATTCCTTTCCCTTCCCTTTCCCTTCCTTCTCCCCCTGCCCAAAACAAACAAACAAACAAAAATGCAAACAAACAAAAAAAACCCAAACAACACCAAAACAAACCAAAAATCCCCACAGGAACCCAGTATGATTTCAGAAAGACCAAGATGTGGTTCTACTGAAAATAGCCCAGAAAATAACCCAGAGAGCCCAGCCAGTGCATGTGCTAATCTTTTAGGCTAAGAGGGATGGCAGATTTGTGTCTCTAAGAAATCAGTTGCTGTTGGATCAATTGGGAAATCAATTTCTGCAAGAGCTGAGCTGGGCTATGCCATGGTTTCTCAATTAAATTACATTTCTTCATGCCATCTCTAATTGCTGCTGAATAAAAAGAAAAAAGAAATGGTTTGCATCTGTGATCTTACTTCCTCTTGCTGAGCTCCTCAATCATTGCAGCTTGGGGGTCAATGCTGGTTAAACATCACAGCCTTCAAAGTGGTGAAAAGCTGTTTCTTTGAACAAGTGACCTTCGTGCTTATTGAAGATACTGAATGCCTAAAATGCATCTCAAACTCTCTGGCTAGCTGAAAGCTGAGATTGAAATATTTCCATTTGAGGGATGAAAGACAGACGCTTCAATATTCTTGGGGGAAAAAAATTAAGTTGTAATCTTAAGCAAAAATCAAACTACATTTTTCCTGTGAATCTGTTTTTGAGTTGCCAGCCTTCACAGCCTTCAGGGGTGACGGGCAGAAAGCTTGAGGGCTCTTCAAGAAAATCACTGGGGTGTTTGGAGGGAAGATGCAGCTGTGTACGGCCTTACAGCAGAACAAGACTGTGGTAGGAGTTTCAGTTCCATGCATCCATATGAGACACATCAATGGAGCAGCAGTTTCATACCACAGAAACACCACGGACATAACAACCCCATGCAGCGCTACAGGCTTGGGGGAGACTGGCTGGAGAGCTGTCGGGCAGAGAAGGACGTGGGGGTGTTGGGTGACTGCAGGCTGAATATGAGCCAGCAGTGTGCTCAGACAGCCAAGAAGGCCAATGGCATCCTGGCTTGTATCAAAAACAGTGTGGCCAGTAGGTCTAGGGAAGTGATTGTGCCCCTGTACTCGGCATTGGTGAGGCCACACCTCGAGTGCTGTGTCCAGTTCTGGGCTCCTCAGAAGAAGCCATAAGAAGGACATGGAGGTCCTGGAGCGAGTCCAGAGAAGGGCAACCAGGCTGGGGAAGGGGCTGGAGGGCAAATCCTATGAGGAGCGGCTGAGGGAGCTGGGGATGTTTAGCTTGGAGAAGAGGAGGCTGAGGGGAGACCTTATCACCACCTACAACTACCTGAAGGGAGGTTGTAGAGAGGTGGGAAATGTTCTCTTCAGCCAGGTGACAGGTGATAGGACAAGGGGGAATGGCATGAAGCTGTGCCAGGGCAGGGTTAGATTGGACATTAGAAAAAATTTTTTTACTGAAAGAGTTGTCAGGGCCTGGAACAGGCTGCCCAGGGAGGTGGTTGTGTCACCTTCCTTGGATGTGTTCAAAAAAAGGGTAGATGAGGTACTTAAGGGATATGGTTTAGTTTACGATGAGAATGGTTGGACTTGATGATCTTCAAAGGTCTTTTCCAACCTTGTGATTCTGTGATTCTGTGATTCTAGTTCTAGTGACTATGCTTGTACTCTCCCATGGACATACACAGCCACCACCAGTATTGTTACAGAAGTTATATTAACTCCAGTAACATCAGGCAGCTACACAACATGGCTCTGGTTCACAAACCAAGTGTACTTTTGTTGATATGTCCCGGTCTGTCCGTGACTAGCTCATAGCAAAATTCCCCTAAAGCCATCAGGGAACAACGAAGGTCTGAACACCTGCTTGCAAGCACACAAAGGAGGAGCAAGGAAAGTAGTAGCACTGTGGTCAGTTTATATACATGCAAAAAAATTTTTCAAGAGAAGAAACAAACAAGTTAAGCCAAAGTTTCAGATCAATTAGAAGAATCAGGACAAAGAGTAATAGCAAGTCTCCTGACCTTTATCCAGAGAATAAATTTGCAAGCAGAGCAAGTTCACAGGCACTTCTTTGAACAACAGAACGAAACAAAAGGAGCTTGATTTCCAGCAATGAGAAAGAAATGCATTTGGTTGGCATACATCTCAATTTTAGTAACAGAATTAATATTGACCTGCATTACCAACATTATCAAGTTCAATAATACCATCACTTCTGAAGACCAGGAAACACAAAGTACACTTCCCAATACAGCCTGATTTCAGCCTTCGCTGTAGGATGCTTGGAGATTTGTCTTAATACACAGTGAGAAGCAAACTAGAGAAAATCAATTAGCTCATCAAGAATGTTCAGTTAATTTGAGATTTGCAACCAAGTAATGGTTTTGGTGCTGAGACTTAAAATTAATGGCTACTAATGAGGTGATAATAAATAAGAAGAAAAAAAACCTTGAAGACACAGTTTCCTTTTTCAGATTTATGAGCTGAATAAGCTACACCTTGAAGCATCTGTGGCTGTGGGTAAGCCCATACTGCAGCAGATACACCTTGAAGCTACTGTCCTCAGTGACCACCGTAACATATGGAAACCAAAGTCATGGGTTAAATGAACTCAGTGGATATTTCTGGACATTTTGCAAATATTTCTCAGGTGTTACATAGACTAAGAAAATTATATCTGTGTATTATATCAAAGGATGGGTGGGGGTGGTGGAGGTGGCTAATGAGGTTGTATTGGATAGTGTAAAAACTGAGGATGATGTAAATGGTGGAGAAGTGGAGAATGTGCTGGTGTAGGCTGGGATAGAGTTAATTTTCTTCACAATAGTTAGTATGGGGCTGTGTTTTGGATTTGTGCTGGAAACAGTGTTGTTAATATAGAGATGGTTTTGTTACTGCTGAGCAGTGATTACACAGAGCCAAGGCTGCTTCTCACCCCACCCCACCAGTGAGCAGGCTGGGGATGGGTACACAAGGAGTGAGGAGCGGACACAGCTGGCACAGCTGACCCAAACTAACCCAAGGGATATCCCATACCATATGATGTCATGTTCAGCAATAAAATATAGGGGGAAGAAGTTAGAAGTCCAGAGTTACGGAGTTTGTCCTCCCAAGTAACCTTTACGCATGATGGAGTCCTGCTTCATCTTTGAGTCTTCCTAAATGACAATAAATTTATCATTAGAATCATAGAGTCATAGAATCTCCTCAGTTGGAAGGGACCCATAAGGATCATCAAGTCCAACTCCTGACTCCACACAGGGACAGCCAATTCAGAGCATGGGACTGAGTGCATCGTCCAGACGCTTCTTGACTTCAGTCAGTCTCGGCACTGTGACCACTTCCCTGGGGAGCCTGTTCCAGTGCCTGACCACCCTCTCAGTAAAGAGCCTCCCCTAATATCCAACCTAAACCTCCTCTGTTGCAGCTTTATACCGTTTACTTGGGTTCTATCTCTGGTTGCCAAAAAGAGGAGATCGGTGCCTGCCCCGTTGCTCCCACTTGTCAAGAAGCCATAGACCACAATGAGGTCTCCCCTCAGTCTCCTCCAGGCTTCTTGTAGTTTTGTGTGGCTGAGTTCTGGTGGAGAAGTGGGGGCTGCAGAAGCTTTCTGCAGGCCCTAGAGAGTAAACATCGGCTGATTCAAGTCATTGCTGACCAAGGCCGAGCCCATCAGCATCGGTCACAGCTCCTCTGGGAATCACATTTAGAAGAAAAAACCACAAGCAGCTGCTTTTTGCCACCAGAGAATGGAGGGAGATGTAAGAAACTGTGCAGGCACCATGGTCAGTGAAGGGGGGGAGGAGGTGCCCCAGGTGCCAGAGAGAAAGATGCCCCTGCAGCCCATGAAGAAACCCATGGTGGAGTGGGTGGAGACATATGGAAGATGCTGTTACCCATGTTGCAGCAAGCTTCTGCTAGCATTTGCAGCCCATGGAGAAAGACAGAGACACAGAGATGTGTGAGACAGGGAGAGACCCGCACTGGAGCAGGTTTCCTGAGCGGGAAGCTTGTGACTCTGTAGAGGACCAGGCTGGAGCAGTCCGGGCTTGAGAGAGTGAGAGACCCCATAGCAGTGACCCATGATGGGGCAGCTGGTGAAGAACTGAAGCCCCGTGGGAAAGGACTCACGTTGGAGAAGTTCGTGAAGGACAGTCTCCCATGGGTGGGACCCCACGCTGGAGCAGGGGAAGAGTGTGAAGAATGTCTCACTTCTCCCCCTCCCGGCTAAGAAGGAAAACAACGGTTGAGGAACTGACGGAAACCCCATTCCCCCAGTCCCTGCTCCTTCCCATGCCACAATGGGGGGGGAAAGAAGGTCGTGAAATAATGACTAAAGTGAAGTCTGCTAAGAAGGGAGGGGTGGGGGGGAGGGTGCTTTAAGATCTGGTCGCACTTCTTATTATCTGACTCTGGTCTCACTGGCTGTGCAGTGCAGGGTAATAAATTAGAGAGTTTTCTTTCCTTTATTCTGTGTTGAGTCTGTTTTGCCTGTGACACTGATTGCGGAATGATCTCTCCCTGTCCTTATCTCCACTCCTAAGCCTCTCAATATATATTTTCTCCCCTGTCCAGTTGGAAAGGGGAGTGATAGAGTGGCTTTGGTGGGTGTCTGGCCTCTAGCCAGGGCTAAACCGCCACAAGGTTGTACAAACCAAGGGACATTAGCCTCTCCTCATTAGACTTACCCTCTAGATGCTTTACCATACTCATTGCCCTCCTCTGGACACTCTCCAGTATTTTTGTGTCCCTCTTGTACTGTGGCACCCAAAACTGCACACAGTACTGAAGGTGAGGCCACACCAGTGCAGTGTAGAAGAGGACAATCACCTCCCTGGACTGCCTGGCAATACCATGCTTGATGCACCCCAGGATATGGTTGGCTATCCTGGATGCTAGGCACACTGGTGGCTCATGTTTAACTTGCTGTCAACCAAGACCTCCAAATCCCTCTCAGCATAGCTGGCCTCCAGCATCTGATGTCCCAGTCTGTATGTGTAGCCAGGGTTGCCCCTTCCCATGTGCAGAATCTGGCACTTGCCCTAGTTAAACTGCATGCTGTTGGTGATTGCCCAGCTCTCTGATCTGTCCAGGTCTCTCTGTAAGGCTTCTCCACCCTCAATGGAGTCAACAGATCCTCCCAATTTTTTGTCATCTACACAACTAGATGGTTCTTTTTAATGTCATCTTATATCATTGTGAGATTCATATAGTGAGCTTCTAAAGCACCAGAGGAAGGCAATGGGAATTTCTTACTGTGATAAGCTCCTATGAGTTAGATTATGCAGGAGAAAACATTCAGAACACCTGATTCAGTAGAAGTGATATTTTAATCCTAAAGGTTTGTGCTGGATTTAGCACAAGCTATCAAGTTTATGCCCTGCAATGGGTTGATCAACACCTGACCTGACATAGAGTTAGAACAGACTGGACAGGCAATTCGCACACAGCCATGAGGCATGCCAGTATCAAGTTAGTGCATCAAAATTGTTTAAAGAAATTTGAGCCAGCTGAATGAGTCTGTATTGGATTAGGGCTTTGCATCACAGCCACATTTCTAACAGAGCATCAGAACATTAACTTTACTGCCATGTCAAAACACGGCTCCTACATCCCCTACAACTGAGGTCTTTGCCAATTTTAATATTGCAGGCTAATGTGACGTGCCAGCTACTTGCAACTGTAATAATAATGGCTTTTTCCATGTGAATATGCCCCCGCTACACACAGTGAATAAAACTAAAGTACATAGGATCCTAGGCTCTGTCTAAAAATCTTTCACCCTATTCTTTCATCCCCTTTTTAAAATTTTATTCTTACCTTTTGATTTCTTGAGGTTGTCTTATGTAACCATTTTTTTTCTTCCAAAATACATCCCAGAATAGATTTTCATTAACAGCAGAATCATCATTACTTTTTGAAATTGAGGACATATGTTTGAGTCATTGACTCAAAGGCTAACTCTAGGCACATTAGAAAACCTTCCCCTATGCAGTTGCCGGCCTAGAGTTATGAAAATATCCTGGGGAGTTTGGATTTGGGGATTTGGGGGGGGGGGGGGGGGGGTGTTTGGTTTGGAAGGAGGGTTTGCATCTTTCATACTTCTTCAGCATAACTAAAGTTTTATGAAGTATCTGAAAATTACAATTTGCGAATAAACACTGGAAAACAAAACCATGAAAGAAGCATTCACACAGTATGGCATGAGTGGAAATCCATGTATTTCTGTCCCAGCCTGGCCTCCACATTGGCCATGCCAGAAGGAATACTTGGAAGCCATATGGCAAAAAGGATCAGGGAACAGTTCTGAGTTGAAAAAAAGCAGCCTCCTAAAAGGATGTTTATTTTTCTGCTAAATTTTGGGTCTGGTCTTTATGCCAACGTATAGATCTGTGCAATACAAGTGGGAAGAAAAACTGGCCAACGGGAGATAAAAACTGTTGCAGCCAGCAGAGCTACCAAAGGAAATCTCTGCCCAACCACAGCCTTAGAAACCAAAACTGTTCCGCTAGCTTAAATGTTTATCACACATAAATAAAGTAAAATAAATACAACTGACCTTACCTGTTGAATATGGATGTATAGCAAATGGGCTTTGTATTTACTGAAGCACAGAACAATTAATGAAGGGGTGAACTAGCTCAGAAAAAATTTGCTTAGGTGAGAGAGCCAGTTAGTAGATGAAAGGAATGAGGAAGCCTCCATCAGCAGAAGCATGGTAATGACACCTGCCTATTCCTCCTCCCCTGATCCAGGCCCAAACACAGCCATCAGAGTTCAGTCTTTGCGATGAAATATTACCCAGGCAGGAGGAAATTCCACCAGCTCATTTTCTAGCTGAGGATACCCCAGTGACCAAAACCGCCAGCTCCTGCAGTAGGCAGCATGAAGACCTGTAGCAAGCTACTAGATTTGGATGCACAGGAGTGAGGCAACAGCAGTTATGTGAATGTCCTTACCTACATCTCCTCCCTCATGGACAGTGAATACCTCTTTCAAGTGCTTCTTCCTGGCAGGCAAGTGTCCTCCTGTAGCACTAGATTTTTTTCATATGAGATTAGGACACTGTGTAAGAGACACAAAGGAGTCAAAGCTGATTGAGGAATGGATTTTCATCTTGGTGCCTGCTCAAGAAGAGGACAGGGCAGAGATAGAGCAAGGCTATACCACCCATTATACTATCCAATGCTATGAACATCAGTCTGTAGTCCAGAGGAGCAGGGAAAAAACTGTAGGAAAAATCATGATGCAGTACAGAGATGCATCTGGAAAAAAAGCAGGTGAACATTTCCATTGATTTTGAAAGTCAGAATACTGGAATTAAAGACAACAGCCCCTTTCTGTTGCTATATTAAATTTTGTTTATCACAGAAAATGTACTTCTGATGTTACAAAGCTTTGGTTGATGAATGCTCTGCAGAATGAAATCCTCAGTGGAATAAGCTCTACTAGCATAACTGTAGTATAAATTAACCCCTTACCTCTTTACAGAGCAATCTTTTAATGCAGACAAGACTTAAAAATACAGGGTTTGGGTTTTCAAATCCCATGTTTATGAAGCTCTTCTGATAAGAACAACTACTTTCATCTCCATCATTCTCCAATACATACCCACAAACTTGTGACTTAGGCAGTACACAACCTCAGGTCACAAGAAATTCCTCTGTGAATATGAAGCATGCCTTGGTTTTCAGCTGTTTGGGGGTTTTTTTATGCAAACACTTCTTAATTACAATTTAATTTTCTTCATCACAGTGAAGGACTCACCATGCCCACCCAACAACATCCACTGCTCCTCTCAGGCAGTGGTCCAAAGGGCTCTAATCACACACACCACCTGATCATCACTGATCATTACTCTTCAACAGTGGAGGTGGAGCAGGAGAAGGCAGAAAACCCCAGCTGGGGATTTTGCTCTTCTCAGTGACGGCCAGCAATAGGACAAGGGGCAATGGGTGCAAGTTGGAGCATAGGAGGTTCCATGTGAATATAAGGAGGAACTTTTTCACTGGGAGGGTGATGGAGCACTGGAACAGGCTGCCCAGAGAGGGTGTGGAGTCTCCTCTGGAGACATTCAAAACCTGCCTGGATGCGTTCCTGTGGGATTTAGTCCAGGTGATCCTGCTCTGGCAGAGAGGTTGGACTAGATGATCTTTCAAGGTCCCTTCCAACCTCTAATGTTCTGTGATTGGTACACAATCCCTAAGGTGGCCTTTCTCTGTCAGGGACAAGAAGTTAAAGGAAACCACATAAATACTATCTCATGGGGGGTTTTATTGGTCCAAATTAAAAAGTTACTTTATGAATCATTTATTTTTCAAGTAGCATTTGAAAAGTCAGTGCCATCCTCTTGATCCATAAGTGGCCTTTTTTCTTGGTAATAAGATCAATAAACTAACAGTATTTTGCAAATTCCAAGCTTCCTATTAGATGAAACTCTGCCCTTTGCTTTCAGTCAGGACGCAAACTATGATATTTCAGATTAAAGTATTTTTTTCTTTTAAAACTATCAAAGTCACATTGGGATTTTACCATTAAAATCAAGTTTAAAGAATAATTTAGGCGATTTTCAGGGAAACTTTGATGAACAATCTAAGATAGACATGCTTCTGAATACATTTACCTTAAATTATGACTCAGTAACATGTCTGGTTCAACTGTTACTGGCAGAGAAGGCACAGTGACCTATCCTCACACGCAGAAATACTGATTGATTTCAGAGAAAGCATTGGGAGCTCTCAGAATATCAATAGGGCACGGCTTTAATGAAAATTCCAGCCTCCAGCTTTTCACAGGAGCACTCTACCCAATCTCTAAAGCACATAATGGTGAATTTGGCCATAAGTAGTTCAAAACAATTTGTTTTCTAATACGATTTTTTCTCTTCAAGGGCATTTTGACCACAGATTAGGAAATTGTGAAAGTTTCAAGGAACAGATTCAAACAGATGGGAGCTGAACGTCGTATCGAACAGGCTTGTGTGATGCTCAGGTGTGAGTGAAGCCTCGTCCAGAAATTCACCCCTTTGCCGCTCCCCCGTCCTTTGGTAGGATGAAAGGTTACCACAGCAGTATGTTACCCACTGAAGCTTCTGGAAGTCACGTTGGCCATCATTTGTGGAAAGTTACTCAAAGCTGTATTGATGATTTAGGGTTTGATATCCTTGAGTACAGGTAGCTGCCATTACTGCAGTGTGGAAGTGTAAAATCAGATGCTCCTTCAGTGGTAGGTTCTTTTACTGATGCTGCAGAGGCAATACAGGTTTTCTTCCTCATGTCCATTTTAGATTATACAATTCCATGATTTTCTGCACACTATTTTCTAATGAATATTTTAAAGTGAAAGACAAAATAATGGCTGCTTATTTTTTTTCCTCTTAGTTGCTTTCTTTTCTTTCTAGACATGTAATAAGTACAAATGTAAATAAAAAATGACCCCAGCCTGGCAAAAAACCTGCTTCTTACAAAGTCAGCAATGAATAAAGAATAATAAATATTGCACTTCTACTGCTGAAGTTGGAAGAGCAATAAGTAAAGCCATATCAAGGAAAAATTTGCTAAAAAAATGACAATTTCGCTGAAGCTAGCACTGCATTTATGTTGCCAAATTGCCAACAATCATCTAGGTTCTTCTCTAAAGCCCCCCCTGCACTGAGCAAAGGCAACCAACTAGGTAGTGCATTGCAACCAGCTACAGTAATTAGTGCCTTCCACATACACTGTTAATTGCCTGGACAAAAACAAGAGTCATAATCATGCTGCACTCCAGCACTGTCACTCGGTCACACTAATTGTGCAGCCAACAAATTCTGAAATTTAAAACAATGCTGAGATAAACTGAGTCTTTAATATTCAGCACAAGTGCTAAACTGGGTCTCAGGGAGGCAGGAAATTATGCTGTATATTTGTGATGAAGTAGACGACTGTAATGAGTAGATGACAAGGCTGCAGAAGTTGTGAAAGATCACAATATATTGCTACTCAGTAGATGGAGTGCAAGTAGGTACCACAAAGCAGCCACCAGTAATAAACTTTCCTGCAGTCCCAAAACTTACTCTTTTGCCCTTGGGAGGAAGAGGATCCTAGAGCCCTGGACTTGCTTGTCTCACTGACATGTTACTTTTACTATGTGGTACACACTGATGTTCAGATATCAGTGCACACAAATAATTTTAGCAGCTCATCAGAGTGGCTTTATATATTCATTATTACATGCAGGACATTTTAAGCAAGACTTTTCATGCCCAATGGCAAGGGACCTGATTTTCAAGGGCTGCTGAACAGATCATCTGTAAAAAAACAGGCCTTTTAATATTATTTCCAGTAAGCTGCCTTAAAACATAATTTCTGAAATCGGTAATCTTTTAAAATTCAGCTTTGTTGTAATGTGGTGGGTGGGCACTAGCCAGCAACCAAACACCCACCCTGCAGCTTGCACTTACGCCCGCTGTGGGATCAGGGGAGAATGTGAGGATGGTGAAAAGCCTGTAGCTCTTGTGAGGCCCCACCTCAAATACCGTGTTCAGTTTTGGGCCCTTCGCTACAAGAAAGACATCGAGGCCCTGGAGTGCATCCAGAGAAGGGCAACAAAGCTGGTGAAGGGTCTGGAGCACAAGTCTTATGAAGAGTGGCTGAGGGAACTGGGACTGTTTAGCCTGGAGAAGAGGAGGCTGAGGAGAGACTTCATTGATCTCTACAACTACCTGAACAGAGGTTGTGGTGAGCTGGAGGTCAACCTCTTCTCACAGGTAAGTAGCAATAGGAAAAGAGGGAATGGCTGCAAGCTGTACCAGGAGAGGATCAGGTTAGACAGTAGGAGAAAGTTCCTCTCAGAAAGAGTGGTTAGGCATCCGAACAGGTCACCCAGGGACATGGTGGAGTCACTGTCCCTCAGGGTGTTTAAGGAAAGTTTGGATGAGATACTTAGAGACATGCTTTAGTGTAGTGGTAGGGGGACAGTTGGACTAGATGATCTTGGAGGTCTTTTCCAACCTTAATGTTTCTATGTTTCTATGACTCGTGGATCAAGACAACGACAGTTTAATAAGGAAAGAAAGAGCTGTGCGCACAGACAAAGCAAAAAGAATGAATATGCTGCTTCCCATCAGCAAGCAGATCATAGAATCATAGAATCACAAAATCATAGGGGTTGGAAGGGACCTCCAGAGATCATTGGGTCCAACCCCCCTGCCAAAGCAGCTCCCTAGCTCATATTGCACAGATAGGTGTCCAGAAGGGTCTTGAATATCTCCAGAGATGGAGACTCCACCACCTCCCTGGGTAGGGATGTTCAGCCTCTTCAAGGAAAGCAGGGCTACATCATGCATGATTACTTGGGAAGACAAACATCATAACCATAAAGACAAATGCAATCACTCCAAACATCCCCCCTTCCTCCTCCTTTTCCCCAGCTTTTAATGCTGAGCACGACATCATATGGTATGGGATATCCCTTTGGTCAGTCTGTGTCAGCTGTCCTGGCTCTGTCCCCTCCCAGCTTCTTGCCCACCCTCAGTGGCCTTTGGAAGAGTGGTTTGGAAAGATAGCCTTGATGCTGTGTGAGCACTGGTCAATAGTAGCCAAAACTTTGGTGTGTTATCAGCAGTGCTTTAGCCATAAAATCCAAAGGACAGCACCATATCAGCTGATACCAACTCCATTCCAGCCAGACCCCATACAAATACTTTCCAGATTTTATTTCTCCAGTGTTCCTGTAGATTTTACTAGCACTGGTTTGTCGAGGTACTATTTGTGCCATTCCATCTATTATTTTTGGCACACATGCTGATTGCAAGCCCGCTGGGCAGTGAAGCTAACTCTTTTATAATGAATAGAAAGCTAATGCCCTCAGAGTTCAGCCTATGCAGAAGGGGGATTACAGTAAAATAATTTGAAATACTTAAAGCATTACAGCATTGTACTTGGAAAACAGCTTAACACAAGTCTAGAATATGTGTTATAATGCTTTAATACCACGGCTTAATTGTACAATCGGATGTAGCATTTCTACCTTTAAGTAAAATCAAAATTACTAGGGTTTATTATACTTTAATTCAGAGATTAAAATGCATTACATGGAGAGGCAAAGACAAAAAACTTTACCGTGCCTGTGATGGTCTTTTTGAAGTAAAATTCCTAGAATTGAGCAAGTAGTCGTAGAGGTACAGTGATTGTCTTTTGCAGTGGTTGAAATAAATCTCTTGGCAGATTGGCAGTGCCTCCAAAGAAATAGTCTGTCTAGGTTAAACATGCTTGTGTGCACAGCTTTTGCTCTATCTATCAAACTGCCTTTATCCCAGCCTACAAGTCTTCTCATTTTTACTCTGCTGATTCTGTTGTGGTTTGACCCTGGCTGGAGGCCAGACGCCCACCAAAGCCACTCTATCACTCCCCTTTCCAGCTGGACAGGGGAGAAAATATATATTGAGAGGCTTAGGATTTGAGATAAGGACAGGGAATTCCTGTCCATTCCACAAAACAGCCTCAACACCGAGCAAAGGAAAGAAAACTCTCTCATTTATTACATTACATGACACACACAGTGAAACCAGAGTCGGATAATGAGAAGTGCAACCAGATCTTAAAGCACCTCCCCCCCAAACCTCCCTTAGCAGATTTCACTTTAGTCATGATTCCGCTCCCTTCTCCCCCACAGGATGGCATGGGGTGGGGGGGTGGGAGGAGCAGTTCGGACAGTTCCTCATGAGGTGTTCTTCTTAGCCAGGGGGGCATTCCTCACCCTTCCCCTGCTGCAGCGTGGGGTCCCACCCATGGGAGATAGTCCTTCATGAACATCTCCAACATAAGTCCTTTCCCGCAGGGCTTCAGCTCTTCATCAGCTGCCCCAGCATGGGTCACTGCTATGGGGTGCAGTCATAAATCATTGAATGTCTCTCTTAGGCTCTCAAGCACATACTGCTCCAGCCTCGTCCTACATGAAGTCACAAGCTTCACCCCCCAGCAAACCTGCTCCAGTATGGGCCTCTCTCTATCTCCACAGGCTGCAAGTGCTGCCAGGAACTTGTTCCAATGCAGGTCAAAGCATCTTCCACATGTCTCCACCTGCTCCAGCGTGGGGCCTCTCCACAGGCTCAGGTGGGGTCTTGGCCTTTTCCATGGGCTGTGGGGGGACACCTGCTCCACCATGGGTTTCTCCACAGGCTGCAGGGGCATCTTTCTCTCCGGCATGTGGGGTGCCTTCTCCCTGCCCTTCCCTGGCCTTGGTGTCTGCACTGTTTCTTACATCTTCTCACTCCCTTCTCTGGTGGCAAAAAGCAGCTGCTTGTGGTTTTTTTCTCCTAAAAAGCTGATGGGCTCGGCCTTGGTCAGCAACAGCTCCGCCCTTGAATCAGCCAATGTTTACTGTCTGGGGCCTGCAGAGAGCTTTTGGCTGCTTCTTGCAGAAGCCACCCCTGCACCCCCTCCTTCTCCACCAGAACCCTGCCATGCAAAACTAGAACAGATTCTCTTCCCAGTCCCACTACCGCAGGAATGAATGAGCAACTATATGGTGCTTAGTTGTGGGCTGAGGTTAAACCACAACATTCTGCACCTTTTTGCTGAATAAGGGCTTGTTCAGTGTTAGAAACCTGGCAGTGCAGAGCAAGTTTTATAAGCTCCTTCCTCAGGACTGGATAAATAGGAAGAACAGGTTTCTTCTGCGTTGTGCTTCACTGACTGTACTGTAAGCTTACTTACCCAGAAACACTGAGAGAAGTCCAGTTAATACACTAAATCACTGAAAAATTGGTTTCCTAGCTCATAACCGAAGATCCCAAAGATGGCTTCAACTAATGCCTTTTCAATACATGGTGTAATTGAGGACATACTCTGAAGGTAAGACAAAAAGCACAGGTCAGCTAACTTAGCCTAAATGATCCTTACCATCAGTTGAAAGATGCAAAGAGTCTATAAGACAGTATGGCTTTCACTGCTGGCATTGTAAGGCTGGTAAGTGTGGCATCCAACTTACCACGTGTGAATGATGCAGTCTTGACATGGAAATAACAAACATAAAAAATCACAACTTCTTTGCGCTCTCCATGATGCTTCTCTCAGAGTGGAGGGGCAATGGTAAACTCAGTACATTGGTACTGTCTTTCCATTTCACCTCTTCCCAGTCTTACGCAGCTGGATGACACTTGTGTTTCCTGGTAAATCATCCCAACCTCTGCGAGGTATATGAGGACTTTTTATATGGAAAACACCGAGAAGAGTGGGTGGCTTTAGTCCTACACCCTCACCTAACAGTGGCTTATTCTGTTTATAGCCAAATCTTCAGGCACGCTGAATAGCACCTCTTATTTCATATACGTTCTCTCATTAACATAACAGGCTACGTGCTCACCTGTTGTGATAAAAATTGTAAAATTTGTCTGTAATTGTGAGCTACTTTTTGCCTTTCTTCAGCAAGAAAATACAAGCAATTCATCTTTGGCTTGTGCAGGTAGCACTGTTTCTTTATCCTGATTATATCTGACAGGGTTCCCGAGGACTGCAATATATGTTGCAGGGCCACTGCTTGCTGCAGAAAAACAATCACCACGGTTGGCATATAATTATGCCACACTAATTGAAACAGAAGGCACTTCCTGGGCAGTAATGAGTAATAGAAAGAGTTTCATAGACCAAAAGGCTCTAGAAGCCAACCTCAGCCACTCATTACTCCTTCAGTAGTCGTCCTATGCTAGGTCCAACCTTGACAGAACTACCCACTACTGCATGAGAGGGAGATAAAGGAGCTTTGTCAACTCAGAAAACAATCTAAGGAAAGTGCTGCCTTTTATTTGTGATGGCTGATGGTTCTCACAGGGTGACTTATCAGTCACAACCAGCTCTCCCAAGGAAAATCACCCAGAAGGGATGAGATGGCTTGTCTCACCAAAAAACGTCATGTGGCAATAAGCGGCCCCAGTCATAGTGAGGGCAAACCAAAGCAACTGCTAAACATTATGACACTACCACATTGGAAGAATATATATCCCAACTAGTAGTGGATGCCCCGTCCCTGGAAGTGTTCAAGGCCAGGTTGGATGGGGCCCTGGGCAACCTAGTGTAGATCCAGGCCTGAGGTTGGTGGCCCTGCCTGTGGCAGGGGGGTTGGAGCTCTATGATCCCTGGGGTCGCTTCCAACCCATGCCATTCTATGATTCCATGATTCTATGATTCTATGATTCTATGAACTGCTTCTGGTATGGCTGATCTGCTGCAGGCAGATACGTCATATTTACTCTGAAGCTAATGTGTTTTCTATTGCACCCCTTTAAAATCAGATGTGGGCAAAGTAAGTGCATGAAGAGAAGTTTGGGATTCACAGAAAACCAGGAGAAAATCATAGAATCATAGAATGTGTTGGATTGGAAAGGGCCTCTAAAGGTCATCTAATCCAATCCCCCCTGCAGTAAGCAGGGACACCTGTACTAGATCAGGTTGCTTAGAGCCCATCAAGCCTGACCTTGGACATACATGGCTATGTGGGGTACTATGGACACTGTCCCTTTCCTACATTTACTCAGACACATTCAGCCAACCACTGGTGTTCACTGTGGTGCAGGGCAGTCAAAACTTACCTCCGTCTCTGCAAAAACAGGAACCTAGCAGAAACACTCTGTGCTGGAAAGCCAATTTCTATTTTTCTTGACTGTTTTTATTGTCTTCACACCTCACTGAGCTTTTGACCACCATCCTCTGTACCAGCACAGAACAAAAGATTCAGTGATCCTTCTACTCCATTTGTGGGTTGTCCCAAAGGGAAAATGGGCAGACGAAGTGGCTGTTGCTCTATGTGTGCACATCCTTTCTACACCACACTGCCCCTTTACTCTTTCTGATACCAAGGGACAACTATGCTCTTGTAGCTACTTCTCGGTATGAATTTGGGTTTAAGAATGGGGGGCTGCAAATAAGTGTCTAAAACTCTGCATGTGGATACGTATAACCAGTCTCAGAAAACACATCCTCTATGAAAAAAAAGGGGAAGAAAAACATTCAACTGTGTGAATGACAACAGAGTGCCTAACTTACATGAGGATGGGCATCACAACCTTGCAAGGCTTGACTCTTGGAATACTATGCTGCCCCTGCTAGTGCTCTAGATTGCTCAGAGTTTTTGTCAGAGTAACCCTGGAGACAAGTAAAAGTTATCCTGCCTTAAGAGAACACAGCCACTGTCTTGGACTCAGGCAGCATAAATCTTTAATGCAAGTCTGTTAGGAGGAAAAGGGACCTTGGTCATGGGCTGACAAAGAGCGGACTGAATTAAATACATATAGTACATCATAGTGCTCCTGATATCTATAAAGTGGCATTTTCACAGGGACAGAAATGTGTTTGGGTTTGTGCTCAGGCACAGTTTAGTTTAGGGTTAATTGTACTAACTTGCTTTGCTAACAACTCTGCTTTTGAAGAAGGGTCGAAGGACTGATAAGAAGTGCGTTTTTGCTGAAAAGTATCCTCAGAGAAGAGCTGAAAGGCTGATGAACATCCTGCCCCAGCAGGTGCAAGAGCTGGGGCAGGACAGGGAGGCCTGAAGGCAACAAAAACTGGGGGAAAGGTAAAGGCAGCAGGGGGAGATTGCCACCACCCACCCAATTAAAGGACTATGCAAATGACCCCAAAAACACACCTTCAAGGAGCATGCATGCTAATTTGAATATGCTTGAGCCATAGTAGATGATGTGGTAATTGCTAACTAATTAGTGTAAATTTAGGCAGGTTTTCAAATCCTGTAACAAGATAAACAGATTTTGAGTTCTGTGTGTAAGGGGTCGGCTTTGTGGAGTTACCACCTAGCACCCACCTCTGCACAGGCATGGAATAAATCAAATCCCTCTGCTCTGTGTGTGCATTGGCATACTGCATAGCGGATAACGACCCCACCTTTTGGACAACACTCCCAGGTTAAGCATCGCTGCTTTTTCCTCTGCTAAGAAACTGACAAGATGTCTTTTGGACGTGGGATGCGATGCCACTCCAGTGCCAGGAAAGGACAAATAGCATGTTCAACATTCACATCTGCGTAACCAGCAGGCTGCTCAGAATTAATACGACCGTTCGATAAGCTTGCATTCTGATTACAGCCCAGCAGTGCAAAATCAACACCAAGGAACAAGCTGAACTGTGAACTAGCTCGAAGGAACAATTACGCGGGCTGATGAAAAAAAGACGACAACTACAAACCCCTTCCCTGGATTGCCAACCTCCGTCTGGAAAGACTAACAAGTCAAACACACTTAGAAGAGCAAAACTAGGCCACCTTGCAGCACAAGAAGCCTTGATTGCATCAATATTCAACATGTGTTTCTCTAGCAGCACTGGAAATTGGAGAAGGCAATGACACTTCTACACGTAGCGTATGAATGAGTCCCAATTGCCATCAATTTCTGCATCCCAGAAGTCTGTAACAAAATTTTACTCTTTTCAAAGTATTTTCCACTCTGGCCCTTATTGAAACAGTCAGAAGTTAAGATTTTAAAAGGACCCTAGAAAGGCTAGGGACAAAAAAGAATTCTTTTGAACCAAAGCTAGATTCCAGCTGCCTGCAGCCTCCATGGAAATTCCCACCCCCTGCTATTTTGGGAGCTTAAGAGAGACAGATAGAGGATTCTTGCCTTGAAAAGTCTTTACATTACTACATTAAAAACTACTGTGCTCACAATACCAAAGGGTAGACATACACAAGCCTAAACATGCAGTGTGCACAGTGCTCTGTTGCTATGCAAGGGAAAGTAAATCCACAATGCAAGTACCTGCAGCCTTTGGAATTAAATATCTTCCAGAACAGACGATCTATGGATTACCCTGGTGATTTACACGTGCAACATGCTAAATAGTTTTCAAGTAATGAAAATGATTGCATCATCTAACACAAAAGGTTGATGCAAAAAGCAAAATTTAAAGATATGTTGGAAGGGATTTTAATGGCTGCAATGGCCAAGCATGTAATCTACTAATCAAACCTGCTACTGTGTTTTTGTTGTATCCTTCCAGTTATGTCAGTGCTCTGATATGATTAAGGAAACACCTCAGTTATCTTATGCTTGACTTCTTTTCCTCCATCAGGCTATAATTTATGTGCATCACTAATGTGTTTGTCTCTGAATTACAGCTACAGGGAGATTCTGCTTCCGAATGTGCCTGAAGTTCCCACATGATTTAGGGGAACAGTTTCCAAGAGTTGAGGTGTCATTTGGTTTCTAGTAATTGAAAGGAAAGTTAGTGCTGAAATCAGCACAGCAAGGGACAGAATGACTTTTAAAAGACGATGGCTAACAACATAAAACTAACCTTACAAAGTATATGCTTTTAGTTTGGATTCAGGCACAATGTATCCAATGTGTAAACATCCAGATGCTCCTGCATAGCTCTGGGACATTCTCAGGAAAATAGAGGCAAGTTACAGAAGACAGTAGGAGAAGTCGCTCTGACTACAGTGGAAGTCAGACTGAAGCTTATTCGTCGTTTCATTCAGCTTTTCATCCCAATAGCACATGCTAGCCAAAGGTTTTTGGCAAGCATGAGGGAGCTCAAGCATAAATGGACTCACAAAGTTTAAGAAAAGTAAGAAGCTCACAGCTGTCACACACTTAGGACTGAAAGTAGATGGACTGCTATTTTGGCACAGATCTACTGCAAAAACACCAACAGGCTTACCCCCCTTCCCTCAAGAAAACTGTAGATTAACAATGTTTTTCTGTGGTGTTGAGCAGCAGGCACAACAGTGACACTGGGCATGTGTTTATTTCAGTTCCACACAACTCTCATGGCTGTCACTATCTGGCATGAGAAGTGATGCCTTCAAGTCCAAGACTGTCACATGCCAAGGGAACACACTCTCCCCTTACTTCAAGAGGATACTGCTGCCTTCACTTCTGCTGTTTGAAGATGTCTTGTCTTAACAAGGGACTGCCTTTCAGAGTATCAGCTAAGCCTTCAGCCAGAGAAGATTGCTCTGTTGTAGTTGCTGCACTTTTCAGTAACAAGCTGGAGATCTGCAGACGAGCTTGAGCTGTATCCAGAGTAGCTTGTGCTCCCTGAGGCATTTCCCCTAGATTTATTTTTTCCCAAGCAGAGTTACAATTATAAATACCTTATATCCTTATTATAGAAATAAATACCTTATATCCTTAATTTAATAAGAAAGTTTATCAACTAAATTGATCCATGATTCGTAACAAAATTGCCTTTTAAATTACTGATCATTTCCTCTTTACTTTTCTGGCCTCTGGAAATAAATAAAAGAACTTAGAGGAGAATCGGGAATAAAATTTAGTGGAAAGTATGAATTAAATTTTTGGTGACTTGATTTTTCCGTTTCGTGCCCTGCTTTTATATATATATTTCTGCCTACACAGAACATGGTTTGCCAGCTCTTTTTCATGCAGATTTGGCTCTGGTGAATGCTACATCATTTGGGCTGAAGAAGGACTTTCTTGGCCCGACACTTAATGCCTGTATAGGCATTGTCCAAAGAAGTCAGAAACCTAGGGCCTTGGGAAAATGAGAACAAGGCATGCCATAATTATATTCCAGAGAACTGGATCTGAGAGAAACTTGTTCTGGCAAAGACTAACAGGAAATTTTACAGACACGCAGTCTGCAAAATCACATCAGTACTGTGTATGAAGGAACCCGAATGCACAGGGGCAAGGCAGAAAGACAGGAACCAATCCAAATCTACCAATTACAGGTGTTTGGTACAGGCAGAAAAATTGTTACGTTGTCTGTGTAGAAGCAGACAACCTGCTGTTTAAAGTGAACCAAATGTGTTCAGGGTGATGCTCTGACAGTGCTGAAACATTACAGCTTACCCCTGTTCCTCTCTACAAACCGGTTTCTGGCCGAATCAGCCAATGTAGTCAGGAGACCAGAAATACTTCTGAGTGCAGCATCGCGCAGAACCTTTGCTGAGTCACTTTGCATTTTCCTGTGTTTATCAGCATATCAACTGACACCAGAATTCAATTACTTATTCGTGTAGTTGTATGAGCTCAGCATTTCCCATACTCCTGAGCTTTGGCAGCAGTCTGCAGGTCTGCCCTGCATTCATTCCGCTGCTTTCCTTGCGTCGTTATACAAATTGGCATAATTGCCCGATGGAGTACTGCCTGGCGTGTCTCATTAGCATTCTTTAATTACAGCAGGACTGAATGGCATGTCATTTACTTGTAAAAACTATCCATTGTATAGTACAAAAGTGATTATAAACTAATCTCTAAGCTTTGGCTTCAGCTTCGACCTGACATTTTTATAGACAGCTATACTTCATTCCGGTAGCTCATGACAACACATCCCCTTGACTAGGCTGCTGCCTGTTAATAAGCAATCTATCGTAATTCATTATCTCACACTTTATTAAGCATAGGTAAACAAGAGTCTGGGAAATCCTTTAATTGCCTGTTTGACTTGTTAGCAAATGTTCGCACTAATTTGAGCTATTCTCCCTCTTAGCTCCTACTTGCTGATTCCAGTTACTAACAGGAAAATTACGTTTCTGCTGTTGTGATGTAAGTTTTTTAGTAAAAATATGAACTAACAGTCTTGGCCTCCATACCAGCCCCTCTATCCTAGCTCTCTCCCTGCCCTTTCTCTTTGCAGAAAGCAATGGCAATGAAGTCCAGCTGAAAAAAATCCCAACTCTTCTAGGCAATACTTACTCTGCTCAATGAAGTCTGAGCAAACTGACTGGATAAAGGTTCTCAAGGACGCTGCTACAGAAGAGATGAAACTGCACTTAAACTCAGGGAAAGCAGGAAAAAGGAGAGGGGGAAGAAGAGGAAGATGTTTCTACAGGAATTTGGAATCTGGGAAGCATGTAGGGGTGGTGAATCGTAATCTCAAATCCAAATACTTCAAACTCCTCATCGGTGCAGTTTTAGAGATCTGAGACTTTTTGTGTTGCTAGCCCTTTGTATAAACCAAGCCAAGCAAGGCAGACAACAGCATCAAGTTTTGCCTCGCAGCGTAAGGTTGAGCTGCATAAAATCTGTGGTCTTAGTGAATGATCTACGTGGAACCCTGTCACTGCTTCCTACATAAATGTCATCACCTTAGTTTATCAGACTGGGTTTGGCTTCTAGATCTAACATACAGGAAGCCAAAAAGAGGTTCAAGGTGACAGAAGTAAAAGAAATACCTTACAGTGTAAGTGCAAAGTCAGTATCACCCAGGTTGGTTTATCACTGAAAGAAAGCAGGAGTGCAGTGTTCTGTAGGGAGGACAGGCTGCTTCCCACCTAGGCTGGAGAGAAACACAGTTAGCCCCATGAGCTGAATACAGAGACCCTGACTATGATGTTAGTCTTTCTCTACCACACTGAAGACACATTCATACTGGGTGAAGTGGGCAATATTAACAGCCTTTACCAATCAGGATTTAGTTTCACGCCCACACAGGAGGTTCAGCACACTAAGTGACCGAAAGGTACCACATCTGCGAAAGACTTATTTGTCTTTTTATAGGATGTGTTTCAGCATATAGCTGCCAGATTGCTGCAAGAAAGGGCAGCTCAGAGAGGAGAAGGCATGATAAGCAAAGCCACAGATACTGGCCAGAGACAAGCACATCTTCAAGAAAGGGTAAAAGAAAATAGCTGATTTAAGTCATGAATTCAAAGCTGAAATTGCTAGGCAAGGCACAGTGAGGGCATGTTGTCTGTTCCATGAACCGCTTCTGGCCTTGAATCCACAAGCAGAATGCTCTGTTTTCCCCACAACTTATGGGAAACCCCTCACCTGCTAGACCCAGAACATTTACGTTGCTTTGTAATGTATATTTCTGTCAGAATCTGATTTGTACTGGAGAACCCATGGCCTTTTCACAGATGAAATGTCAGTGTTTCATACAGCTAATAGAAAGTGATTATTTAAAAGAAGTGACAACCACTTACTGAGATTCACTGCAGGCAAGCCACAGAAACGGGCAGTGATTATTCTATGCTGCAGTATGAAGGAAATCCTGCAAAGCTGAATACTTAATTTTACTGATAAGGGTTCTAGTCCCAAAAATATTCTCACTATAAATGTCTCAGTTATGATAATTGAACTGATCGACTCCCACAGGAAACAAGAAAAACACGCTTTCAGCACATTTGAGAGGAGAGGAGAGAACAAGGGAGAAAAGGAGATACATGAAATTAAAAAAAATAATAATCCTTTCATCTGCCTTTTTGTTTGCTGTAAAGTTTGCCACCCTACTCTGCGCAGGCCACTTTTAAAGCAAAAAGCAGAGAAATTAGTTGCTGAGCTAAAACCTTGTAGAGCAGGCTCTAGCTGTGACTCCTGCGCAGACACACAGCCACCGCAGATGCTCTTGGTTATGCTCCTAAGCCACATTCAGAGCTAGCACAGACTGACAGCAGGGGTGGAGAGTAAAATTCAAAATTGTGCTGAAGAAGTAATGTCAGAATAGAAGGAAGTAGTGTAATACGCTGACTTCTCCTGTCAGGCCGGCTGTAGGTGAAAGTCAGCTAACAAAAGAACATTTTAGCCAACCTTCTAAAAGTGGTTTCTCTATAAAACTCTGTTGTTTCATCCTGAGATTCCTAAATAACATGAGAGTGGCAGGTTACAGTGCTGCAGAATTCATGGACTTGTACCAGCAGGACCACCTTCCCTCTCTCCTCAGGAAAGATGGACACAACTTTGCTTCACATTTGAAAATACTGAAGGCAGCAGTCAAGTTGCACATTTAATTTCTATTTACCTCAGGAGTCAACTGAAACATCTGAAGAGGAAAAACAGAAAACTTACTTTTTTGCCTCTTTTTTTCCTAATACTTTGCCAGTGATTAGTAAAACAGTAACCCCATCTCCATTAGCAGATTAATTTCCTAAAACAGCAGTGATTTTGTAATTTGTATTCTGGCAAGGATACCATGCAAGTGCTATCACACCACAAGCAAGTCATACAACCTATAAGCAAAAGGACAAATTTAACCTAATCACTGACACAGGTATACTTTTACAGCAGCCTTAGGACTTCGTTTTCCTTTCAGGCTGTGTTACATCTTATATAACCTTCACCTTAAACAGCTACTAGGCAAACTATACACTATGTGATCAGCCCCCTGGTTAACAGAGTTGGGTTCCATGTTTTTGCCCCAAAGACTCCTGTGGACTCCGACTCTCAGTGATTAACCCAGATGCCCCAGTTTCTAAGAGATCCAACAGCCCATAACGTTTATACTCAAGGTGCAGGGGACCATACATGCTCTTAAAGCAACCCAATTTTCCCTCGAGGCTGTTGTTAAGAGGAAGCAGTGATTTGCTTGTAGCTGAAGAAGCATTTAATTGAATCTTTTATAAATTATGCAAGGAAGCCAACAATTTCCATCCCTATAATTGTTGCTATTTGTTCAGCATGCTCACAGCTCTCATAAAGAAGCAGGCTTCAGCTCCAGCTGTCTGTTCCACAGCTGTACGCTGGCAGGTGTCAAAAGCATGGGAACTTAAGGACTACCTGGACCAAAGAATTCAGAATAATTCTGCTACCAGAAAATTACTACTCCACAGAGCAGTTTCCTTGGACTATAAAAATGAGAGATTTAAAAGCTGTGTTTTATATATAAACCAAGGCTGTCTTTATGTATTATTTCATGTAGGGGTTTTTTTGTAGTTTTAAGCCAACAAAGACTATTTTTGTGACTAAAGACAGAGCAATTTCATCACTGTTAAGTTAGAATAAAAGAGTAGAAGCTGAGGAGGAAACTGCTACTGGTAGGGAGCTAGTAGGTCATCAGAGGAGCAGTCTTATTTCAAGACTATGAAAAAGCCTGAAAAGTTAAGACAAAGAGCCAAGCACCTAGGCAGGAGTGAGAAAGTAGGACTCCAGAAAACGTGAATATTATTACACTGAACCTCATGGTGGTGTTCACTGATAAGTGCAGTAAATTACCAGTTTAATCATAAAATTTTGGGTTGATTCCCATTTAATTTAATCCAATTTAAGTAGTGGTTAATTTAAGAGTGAGCAAAAAAGCACACCCTTCTATCAGACCCTTTCCAAAACACTGTATCAATTCAGACAAGGCTGCAAGATGCAGTGCGACTCATGAAGTGGCCTGTGAACTGAAAGAATATCCTTTCCTTGGGCTTCAGCTGTTGACAGCACAGACCAGCCAGACCTGAAATGTTCAAACACCATACCATGAGTGAATTTCAGTTGCTGGGAGACACGTTAAAGCAAATAAAAAGATGACAATGTTGAGAACCACCTTTAATAAAATAAATTAAGGATGACAGCTTCCATCACCATTGGAAAACCTTTAACTTCTCAAACCCCAATTTATCAAGTTAGCTTTGTTCTGCCTTGCATCTGTTCTCTGAGTGACAGAAACATTCAAGGCAGCACATAAATCTATGATGGTGATGTATTTAAAGGGCTACGCTATAAGGGAGGTCAAGGGGAAGCTACACAAACATAAACTATACCAATAGGTTTCAGTCCTGGTACAAAGTATTCCATATCATCAGCAGGAGGCTTCAGATTTCAGACTTCTTTCCTTAAATCTCAAATGAGGCTTCTTATTCAAAAAAAGGTTGTCTCCATGTCTTTTGGTGTTTAAGTGACCTGATTTTTGTGCTTAACACTTCTGAAAAATCAGGATGCTTATTTGCATTCACAAGTAACAACACAGATGTCTCTTCCCTGACTTCTGTACAGACAGACTCTCATTTGCAGCATACAAGGAACACCAGGGAATGAGAGGACAGAACTACTGTTAATCCTGCTTCACAGAATCAGTCATAGATTGTTTGGGTTGGAGGGACCTCAAAGACCTTCTAGTTCCAGCCCCCCTGCCATGGGCAGGGAGACCCGCCGCTAGACCAGGTTGCCCAAAGCCCCATCCAGCCTGGCCTTGAACACTGCCAGGGAGGGGGCAGCCACAGCTTCTCTGGGAAACCTGTGCCAGGGCCTCACCACCCCGAGTGAAGACTTTTTTTCCTAATGTCTAATCTAAATCTGCCCTCTTTTAGTTTAAATCCATTACCCCTTGTCCTATAACTACACTCCCTGACAAACAGTCCTTCCCCAGCTTTCCTATAGGCCCCTTTAGGTACTGGAAGGCTGCAGTAAGGTCTCCCCAGAGCCTCCTCTTCTCCAGGCTGAACAAGCCCAACTCTCTCAGCCTATCCCCATAGGAGCGGTGCTCCAGTGCCCTGATGATCTTCGTGGCCCTCCTCTGGACTCTCTGCAACATCTTTTGTGTACTAGGAACCCCAGAGCTGGAGGAAGTCCTCCAGGTGGGGTCTCACCAGAGCAGAGGGGCAGAATCACCTCCCTGGACCTGCTGGTCACGCTCCTGATGCTGGCCAGGACATGGTTGGCTTTCCAGGCTGCAGGCCCACATGAGCTTTATATCAATCAACACCCCCAAGTCCTTCCCAGGGCTGCCCTCAACCCATTCTTCACCCAGCCTGTAGTTGTGCGTGGGACTGCATGGACCCATGTGCAGGACCTTGTACTTGGCCTTGTAGAACTTCATGAGGTTTGCATGGGCCCACCTCTCCAGCCTGCCAAGGTCCCTCTGGATGGCATCCCTTGTCTCCAGCATGTCAGCTGCACCACACAGCTTGGTGTTGTTGGCAAACTTGCTGAGAGTGGGCTCAATCCCACTGTCCATGTTGCTGACAAAGTTGTTAAGCAGTGGTGTTCCCAATACCACCAAAGCGGTCCATCCCAATGAATAGGAAGTCTGGAATGGATGAACAAGGAGCTCCTAACAAAACTCAAACACAAGGAGGAAGCATTGAGAGGGTGGAAGCACAGACAGGTAACCTATTAGGAATATGGAGATACTGTGCAAGCATGCAGAGAAGTTAGAAAAGCCAAAAGCCCATGTGGGCTTTTCAGAGACTTCAAAGGTAGTAAGAATGGCTTCTATAAGCACGTAGTGGGGAAAAAAAGAAAGGCTGGAAAAAACGTGGGCCCAGTACTGCACGGGGTAGGGGCACCAGTGGACACAGGCTCTGGAAAAGGCTGAGGTCCTGAATACCTTCACCTGTCTTCACTAGTGTCCAGTCTTAGCCCTGGCCAGCAATTAAGCACCAGGCAGATGCTCGCTCACTACCCCTCCAGCAGGATGGGGGAGAGAAGAGCGAGAGAACTTGAAATACAGTTTAATAGGACACCCAAAAAAGGAAGATAGTAATAATATATATTAAAAATATATACCCAAAAGAAGTGGTGAACAGCAAGATTTCTCTCCACCCAAAGTTGATGCTACACAAGACCCCCAATCTGCCTGGCCTTTCAGCCCACGCACATGAGCAAAGCAAACCAAGGAATTCATTCACCACTTCCCACCAGCAGGCCAGGGTTCAGCCATCACCCTGAAGTCAGTGCTGTGCAAGACCCCCAGCTGCCCCTCAACCCACCCCCAGTTATAAATGGAACATGACCTTGTATGGTAGGGAATAGCCCTTTGGCCAGTTCGGGTGGCGCTGCAAGTACGGAGGAGTTGGCAGATGCCACTACAAGGTCACCCTCAATAACCTTTGAGTACTCATGGCAACTGGAAGGTGTGTCCAAAGACTGGAGGAAAGCAAATCACATTCCCACCTTTAAAAACGGTAATGAGGAAGACCCAGAGAACTCCAGTAGTCAACCTCACCTCAATAAGGTGATGGTTCAACAGATACTGGAAATTATTTCCAGGCATATGAAGGACAAGAAACTCCTTTCATCAGGAGTCATCAGTGTGGATTTATCAAGAAGCCCTCCTTACCCAACTGGATAAACATTTATAATGAAATAAATGACTGGCTTGATAGATGAGAGGAGAGCAGTGGCTGTAATTTACCTTGGCTTCGGGAAGGCTTTTAACACCGTCTTGGATAAGCCGATAGTGAGGTGGATTGCAAATAGGCTGAGCAGCTGGTCCCACAGTGGTGAAGTCTAGTTGGAGGCCACTAACTAGTGGTGTACCCCAGGGGTCAATATGGAGTCAAACTGTATTCAAAATCCTGGTGCCTACCTCCCGTGAGAAGCTGGGAGAGCTGGCGCTGCTCAGCCTGGAGAAGGGAAGGCTCGGGATGGTAATCTTACCCATATGTGCAAATACTTGAAAGGAAGGTGTAGAGAAGATGGAGCCAGACTCTTTTCAGGGGTGCCCACTGACAGGACCAGAGGCAAAAGGCATAACCCAAAACACAGGAGGTTCCCTCTGAACATCAGGGAACACTTTTATACTTTGAGGCTGACTGAGCACTGGCACAGGCTGCCCAAGAAGGTTGTGGAGTTTGTGTCCTTGGAAACATTCAAAAGCTGTCTGGCCATGGTGCTGGGCCACGGTGCTGGGCCACAGGCTCTAGGTGAACCTGTTTGAGCAGGGTGTTGCCCCAGATGACCTCCAGACTTCCCTTCCAACCTCAACCATTATGTGACTTGGCGATGTGTTGAAACTTGCTTAAAAGAGGAAAGGCACTCCACCGTATTTCCCCTCTTTTTATTATTCTGATTTCTTCCAAAAATAGCATAACAATTTACTTTCAAATGAAATTTGATACAAGAAATCTAACAAAACTAGCTTTGATGCACACACTTTTCAATTAAACATTTCAGCACTTCTAAACCGTTGGCATTTTCCAGCTGGTTTCACGAGTACTAATTCTACCAGACAAGAGTGAGTCTTGTTTTCTTAATTTCAGCAGCAGAACCAACTTTGATTCCACCACCTCGGTGAAGTTCTTCTATACAAAAAGCAAACCAGGAGTCGTGGAGGAAAGAATATGACCTAATTTACAGGAGGAAGGCAATACAACTACAAACTCAAATAATGAGAGTACTTAAATCTGTAACAGAAATTGTCTTTCCAAGTTTTATTATAACTTCTTTAAATACTCATGTACCACCACCGTTCCATCGTCTCATCTCTATGTAAACTACACTAGCCAACAGCAGCAAACAGCTACTATTAGTGCAAGAAGGGAGAGAAAAAACCCCTCAAGTACCAATGCCCTCTCAGCAGGGGGTGGATACAGGCATGTGGAAAGCAGAACACAGCAAACCCGTCAGAAATCGTATGCCAGCTTTAAGAGACTGATGGAGCTGTTTTGCCAATTGCTATCTTTAGATTTCATTCCCAAACAAAATATTCTGGCTCTAATTTTGCAGGTTGCTATCCACGTGTACCGGCATGTGTGCACACATACACAGCCCTCCCTCCCACAGTGAACTCCCAGTATCCTCAAGAGTTACAGAGGTTCCCCTTTTAGATCATGAACCAGTACGTGACCATGCTGTTCCTAATACCTTAAAGAGTGCAGTGAGGTTTCCATCATCACCAACATCCCATCCTTGTGCTGAACCCTGCTGGAATTTTATGAAACAAGTAAGAAACACATCCTAAAGATCCATCTAGAAAGTTTCTGGGAACATTAAAACTATCCAAAAGAGTCATGAGAGCCTTTAAATACACTAGAAAACGTTCAGTAATCTAAGTTCAGCAGCTGTTACTGATTACTGCAGTCGTACTTGGAAAAATGACATAAAGATTTAAAACTTTAGAAATTCAGTTGTTTCAGAGCAGTTTTGTACAGAACAAACTCATTTAATCTTGAAAGCACCATGAATGACACTACATATCAGCAAGCACAAAAAAACAAGAACATCACAGGACACCTTGAATGCCACTAAGGTAGATATACACTGCAGGCCTGAGCACAGCACAGAGGTACTCAAAGGGGTTCAGGTATTATTTGTCACTTAGCTCTGCATGCAATGTAGACATACCCTATATGTCTAGATGTATCTCCTTATGGATTAAGTGAGCTCTGCAGTACATACAGTATTTAGGCCCTCATTCTGCACTACCAAAGTCAGGTCTTCTTTTCTATCAACTTCAGGAAGTGCAGGGTCAGGCTTGTAATAACAAACATACTTCTACTAACAAAACATTCACTTCTAACATAAAGGTGTGTCAAGTTCAAACATGAGTTTTAAGAGCATGCAGATTGCTTACAAAGGCTTAAAAAGACTGGTTCAGAATCTTTCTTATATATACACACACAAGTCCATCTGTCACAGACAGGCAATGTAACTCAGAATCATGAGCTTGCTCTATTATTTGGTAGTGTCCTGCACACTTCTGATAATTAAAAAATAAAAAATAAAAAAATAGTTGCCACAATGGATTTCTGACCATTCCAACTTGCACATGGGTATGATCTCTCCTTGCTGCATCCACCATGTCGAGTTTCACAGCTGCTTCTCAAATGCAAACACCAAGTAAATACCTACAGAAGAAAATTGGAACATTTAAAGTTACAGCTCCTCTGCCACTCCACTAAGTTTGCAAAATGTAAACAGGCTGATACTCTGCCCAAACAACCTGCTAGCAGGTTACTGGAATTACAAAAGCTGGTCCATTTTCCCAGTGAGTGACTCCGGCATTTGATTCCAGCACAGCTCTAGACACGTTTTTACAATACAGCTAAGAATGCACAAAAGCAGAATATTTTAAATACTGTTGATATGGCTAATGCAACACTAACTTTAGTTAACAATATTACTGAAGTGTGAATGTAATTCATAAACTACTATGCCGTTCTACACGTAATTAACATCCACTGGTGCATAAAAAGTCATATGGAAACTAAGTTTAAAGACTTTCACATAGGCAGTAATGGAGAATTAGGGGTGAAATTATCTGCTTCATTTTTAATTAAAAAGTGAATAAATTTATGATCAAAAAATACTAATTTTGCTCGTTTAAAACACCATGGACAAACAAGATGTATTTAGAAATGCTGTGTGGCATCTTCTCAACTCCACAGCACCCTAATTCCAGAAATGCAGACTCATACATAGCCCACACCAGCACCCCTGGGAAGCCCTCATCCAGCAGGTAACCAATGCCAGCTATGCCAGAACTCGTTATGCTTCGTACCAGTCACGTAAGTTAAACCAATCTCCTGAGACCATGACTCCATAATTTATGGATTTCCATTTGAACTCAGCTTTTGTTTTAACAGCTGAGGTGCCACAGCTGCACTCAAAATCTTTCAAGACAAGCCCCAGCGATCACAGTGAGCCTCCACGTAATGAGCAAACCCTGCTTACGCCCCAACCATCAGCAGCTCTGTACTCCAAATGTCTCTGAAAGAAGAGACTACTTAGGAAATACAATCACCAACCTTTTAAAGGGAGAAGCAGCCCCTCCTGATTAGATTAATAGTTTACATAATACTTTTACAGTGCTGGAATTAATGCCTATGTTATGAATCGTACCTTAAAAACAGTAATTTAAGAAAGCAAGCACCTTAAGGTTTTTTCATTCATGAACTGAACTGCAGTTTTAAAATGGTTTTAAAAAACACTAACACAACCAGTACAATGGTCTGCAAAAAGGCAAATGATGGTTCGGTGCAGTTACTCAGAAGTTAGTAATAATCTCTCTGGGAGTCAATTTTTATCCTTGGAATCTTCAATCCCTTACATCAGAGTCTTATTAAACTCAACATTGGATAAAAATTAAACAATGTCATGAGTTCTCTCTGGCAGATGTTCACAAAATTTCAAAGCACATTTAACAATAGTGTATCCTTTTCAGTGTCTGAGGCACCAACTTTTTCCTCCTCCTTTTATAAAATATTCAAATACCTCTTCACCACCTATGCTTTAATTGTTTCTTCCTGAAACATATCACTGCAGGCAAAGAGAAAAGCTCCAGCCCCTGTCTTCCCAAAGTGGATCTGTACTATTTTCATGAACTAATGTCCTGACTGGAGTTCACTTTCTACTTGACTGGCAACAGTGTAACATCCAAGTGTACCAAACAGAAGTACAGTATTTCATCTTCTAACACCAGTAAAATTATCATTCAACACTGACATCCTTTCATACATCCTAAGTAAGGTGTCCCCAAACTATTTTAGGCCAAAGGTTGTTGTGCTAGACAAAGAAAAATTGACAAATTTTATGCATTTCCCCCCCATTTCTTGAGATACATGCACTACATAATCTATACACAGGCATTTGAGTAACACAAAATCTTGTTGTATTTAAAATTTGGATTTTCCTCCATAACCAACACTATTTTACACTTTCCATAGCAGTCATTCAGTCAGTATGGAGTTTTCAAAACAGTACTTACTTGTTGCTTCCCATTCAGATTTACTCAAGGTTCCCTAGAAGGGGGGACAAAAAACCCCACAAAAGACAACAAGTAAATAAACCAGTTTCAACAAAAATGAAGAAACAATAAAACATCAATTTAACTCTGGATTATCAGTCTTTCACAGACTCTCATTGGCACGCTATTTAGGGGTGAGAAGAGTGTTACTGTAGACCATAGATGCTTGTAACTCCAAGAACTAGGAAGGCAGAGAACTGAAACACGCCAGATCATAGAACACACCTATATTACACAGGTATAGGAGAGTGGGCCAACTGTCTGTTGGGCTGGAGACCTCTGCAATGCAGAGCACACTGGATCCAACACCACGCAACAATGGTAGGTCTTCACACATAGTGAAAAAACAGCCTTCCTCACAGCCTTGGAAACCTACTCTTAGCTCAGACATTCAGATGAAAGCAGGGCAAGCTGAGAAGTGAAAAGCTGCTACCATTTACCCTACCAATTAAGAAGCATGATGCCACCTATCACTAACTGCATATGATTTTACTAAAACTACAATCTTCACTCAGACCAGTCTCCAGTTTTGTTTTTCTCTTGACAAAGAGACTCAACACTAAAAAAATCCCAAAGCAAACCTCAAGTTCAAACTGAAAGTGTCAACATCACTGATCAGGAACCGTTCATCATGAATGGTTAGGTTAAACCAAGCCTTTGCGAGGTGTCCATCCAGCCTACCTCCCCAAATGCACAGGCAGAAGCAAGCACACAGCTGTGTGCTACCCTGAACAGCTAGCCTGGCTACAGATGGAGAGGCAACAGCCAAATGGCAGCAGCTCCTGGGGAAAAATGACAGCAGGCTTTGCCTGTCCTTTTGCTTGCTTCCCAGGAACAGCAGCTGTGCAGGCTGTCCATCATACACCCAGCTCTGAGACCAATACAGAAGCATGAAAGGCTGGGAGAGGACCAGATGCAGATAGCTCCAACACTGTCATGTGCTGCTAGGACAACAGAAGAAAGAAAAACCCTTTATACAAACATGAGAAAGACAGCAAGCTCAGAAAGGCAGCATGTGCATTACAAGACATGACCAGAAGCAGAAAAAACATATTTAATTGGACCACTGGTCTAAAATCTAACATGACCTCCATTAAAGATGGTTCAGCGTTCCTTTATTTCTGAAGTCATAAATCAAGCTGTCAAAACAGGAGGAAAAATGCAGAAAAATATATGACAGGATAACAGACTAAGTTTTGTACAATGCAAGATTATGGTCATCACAAAGAAAGTTTCTTTTCAGCCCAGAACTGTGAATAGAATATCCTATTTAATAAAATGGAAGGTGGAAATCTATGGATTTAGTTCTATGCACACAGGACTAGTCTAAATCTAGGAGCTCTGTTTAAAAAGAAAGAAGGCACATCAAAACTGCTTTTACAGAACTTTAATAAAGTCAACCAGGAAGGGAGCTGGATCTTCTTCACCCAATAAAACCAATAAAAAAATACTGCCTAAGATTTTAAATACAGCTAGTATTATGAAAAAAGTTTTCAGCTATCCTGTCAGAAGATTAGAAGAAGAAAACTCAAGTTTTAAATTGGTAGTATGAAGATCCAGAAACATAAGAAAATGAACAGTTCTGTTAGAACAGCTGCCAAGGAAGATAGAAAAATACTCTCTCTGTTTTGCATTGCTACAGAATTCTTAATAGCTATGAAATTAAGTGATTTTGATTCTTTGAGTACAGGGTACAGATTAGATGAACTCCTCAGCCCTGCAACTCTGTGATTGTTCAGATGCACAAAGACATTCATACCGATTTTATTGCAATTGAAATGAAGAAGGCATCACATGTCTGAAAGATCAGGACCTCAATTTTAGACACCAACTGCTCTAGTGAAGTAAGAAGGAACTTACCAATGGCAACTTTGCCTTGCCATCTTTAATGAACTCTTTTGCATGCTCATAATCATCAGGTTTATCAGAAACAAGCCTGGAATCACCAGATGTAGAATATGGCTAAAGAAAATAGGAAAAAATTAGAAAAAATACTAAGATACATTAATCACATCAGTCAAGGGTTTGCCACAACACAGCTCAGAACAGAGACCAGTAATTAAGAGGATCTTAAATTTAGATCTCTCCTTTATAGCACCTACAAGATCAGGTCTGATATCCTCTACTTCCCAGCAAATCCAACACTCAGGATTTATAGGTAAACTTTATGTCTCCAAAACAGGGGGAAAAAAGCAACTATAAAATTATTCTCCATGCACAGCTCATTATGAGTATTACCTAGATACATTCTCTTTTAGAACAGCAACTCCACAAACCAGCATCTCTTAAGCAGAAGCACAAAGAAACGAGCCACAGTAAGATGTCAAGCAGAACACTTAAAATGCCTCATAACACAGGGGAGCTGTAACAGTGTACAACTGATTCTTCAGAACTCCTACATAATTCCTAAGGAACCCAGTTAGTTCCGGGATCTTAATGGTCTGTACTTAACAAGTTAAATTGTCTTAAATTAGTGGCCACTTACAGTTCTCACTTTTTTATGAACAAAGCTGTTATGTCAAAGGCTGTGTCACCATGCTACTGGCAATATGCGCTCATTCACAGCACCGTCCCTTTCAGAGTCAACAAGGACAGTCAAGTCCACTTGCAGCCCATGTGATTCTGTTTAGTAAGTCACCAGATATTTGACTCAATAGTTTTACGCTGAAAAATTCTACTGTTTGAGGGAGGAGGGAGGCAGAGAGATCTGTGAATAAAACCGAAGGACGGTATGCCAGAGGAGGGACCCATGCTGGAGCAGAGGAAGAGTGTGAGTAAGAAAGGAGCAGCAGAGACAAAGCGTTACAGACTGACCACAATACCCATTCCCCATTCCCTTTCTCTGCAGGGCAGGGAGCAGAAGTAGAAGGTCAGAAGGGAAGGAGTGAAGCTGAGGCTCGGAACAAGCAATGGGTAGTTCCAAAGCTGGTTTTAAGGTTTGTTTTCATTTCTCACCTTTCAACTTTTTTTGTAATAAATTAAATTACTATTTTCCAAGTTTTGTCTGTTCCACCCATGATGGCAACTGCTGAGTAACCTCCTTGTCTTGACCCACAAGGGTTTGTTTGGTTGGTTTTTTTATTTCCCTCCCTCACCGCCCCCCCGCATTTACTGGGAAGAAGGAACAGAGAGAAGGTTGGTGGGTGTCTGGCAGTCAGTCAAGGTCAATCCACCACAGTTACACTTTCAGAGTTTAACTCTTCAATTCATAGCCCTTACTTCATTGCACAACGTTCACAAAAGGAATTTCAATTATTGCACAATTAATTAACAAGATGTAAAATGCTATTTAAATTAAACAAGTAAAATCCATACTTACCTCCAAGGCCTGCATTCTCTTTAACAGCATTTTATGTTCCTCATTCTTGATTTTTTCTTCATAGAATTCCCGAAATGTCATTTTGTAGACTAATTTCATACCATGCTTCTTTGCCATTCTGTCGAAACAGTAAGCTTAATTAGGGAAGCCACAAAATCACTGTAGTTTTATTTTCAAAGGAACAATTTTAAGCCACAGTGACATCTTATGGTACTCACTAGGATTACACTCTTTAATTCTTTTAGTTAAGACATTTAGGCAAAAAAAACCCCTCTGAACTACCACTACACACTGTACTTTTTTAATTAGGACAATAAAAATCTATACAGAAGTCATTTCATAGAATCATAGAATGGTATGAGTTGGAAGGGACCCCAAGGATCATAGAGCTCCAACCCCCCCACCACAGGCAGGGCCACCAACCTCAGGCCTGGATCTACACTAGGTTGCCCAGGGCCCCATCCAACCTGGAATAGAAAAATGTCTCCTCTCCCAACATACAGAATTAAGTTCCATTTGAACTTCCAAGTAACTACACTATTTTCCCTGCAATATCATCACCCTGCCATGTCAGATACTATGGATATATTTAGAGAACCTCTTTCTACTCAATTTAGTGCCTTATTTCTCAATTATATGTAAACACTGTGGTCATACACTACTGAAGTTACAGGTGTCAGATGCTGGTGAAAACAGATGATGAAGTGTGTGAAAATACACAGGTTTGAAGGGAAAACTTGGTATTATTTAACAACTATACTGAGCTTGAATGGAAACCTCTGTCTGTATGTAAGGAGACAGACTGGAAAGGCAAATCTGAATTCACACAGAGGTAACAGCAAAATCTATGCTCACAGATGAGGAAGGTTTAGAGGGAGAAAAAGTCACAAAAAAAATCCTACAAACATCCAAAGAAGCTTAGAGAAGACAAGAAAGGTACCACAGTGAAGACGATATACAGGGCAGCTTGCTGAAGGACTAAACAAACCTTCCAAAAAGTTAACAGCACTACAGGTTTGTGGATAGATCCAATGTATCAGATACAGACATTCTCATGTGAGGCCTAGCTTAAGGATTCTGACCAGAGCACCTCCAACTGAGTGCAATGGACAGATTACAGGTGTGGATGGAAATGCAAGAAGCTTATTTTGGCGCAACAACCAAAAAAATGAAGAACCAAAAAATGTAAGAAAGCCAAAATATACTTTTCTCCAAGTATTATGCAATGCCATACAAGCTAAACAAATGTGCATTATGTTTCACAGCTTTCATTCTAGAATGAATTCAAAGCTTAACTTACTCTTCTAGTAACGGAAAGTAAACCAAGAACTCTGGGACATCGACCACTTCTTCCAAATGGAAATCATATTTGCAGCCAAACAAGGGATATTCTCCCTTCTTTTCAAATTTTACACTGTACACCTCATTCCCAAATGAGTTTGTTTCTGAAGCTTCAAGTCGCTTTCTATAAAATGAGATAAAAACAAGTGTTACTTGACCAGTTTTCAATTTAAAAGGCAAAAAGGACTATGCATAAGAGGCCTGAAAGTGTTTCTCCCAGTGCTACAGCATTCAGTGACCTCTGTAGTTTCCCACCTCCCTTATCAAATAAGGCAATGAAGCAGCATACTAGGTTTTAACAGTTTATCATTCCTATGCAACCTACCAAGGACTAAATGGACCTAGGAAATTAACCTTCACTCCAGACACAATCTACATGGACAAGTGAGGCTTCCTGGAACAACCAGAGCACAAACTCCCCAGTTACTACCCAGACTGCGGCTACTTTGCCACTGTGTAAGTCACTACAGAGGGGTTACGTAGAAGATCTGTACTCTATACCAGAATAGCCATGGGTGCAAGAGACAAAGATTTGTACAGCTTCACCTGTTTTGAGTCAGCTTCTCCTGACTAGAATCTAAAATTGTCGCAAAAAGCTTCCTTTTGTTCACAGAAACACACCAGAGCACTGTCAGAACAACTGCTGCTTAACAATGCTCCACAGACTTTTGCAAGACTAATAGAATATAAAAGCACTTACACAAGTTCGAAGCTATTTGGAGTTGTGCCAATGAAATACCCCCCAGGAGAGAGGTTCCCACAAGCATTTTTAAGCATCATGTCAGCCTGCTCGTATGTTTCAAATGAGTAATGGTAAACAAATTGACAGCTGCAAATGTCAAAGCGCATATCTGGATCATTGTATTTGGGAGACAAGAGATCCTGAAATAGATTAAAAAGAAAAAAGAATGTAACAAAAGCTAAAGAAACAAGCATGATTAGCTGAAATCTTCCAAGAAAACATGCTACTTCCATAATTCTTTGAAGTTTTCCCTTTCAGTTCCACCTCTGTCACAAGTTCAACAAGAACATGATAAAAAAAAGGTAACAGTAAGGAAAAGTGCTCTGCTACACAGAAAACCATAAATAAAATTTGGGAACTACAGAGATACAGATACACATACACATTTCAAACTTATCAAGTCCTCAAATTCTTTTCATGTTGTCAAGTAACACCATTACACCTGAAAAGTCAAACCTTAATGTTAGTTATCTACGTTTCCAGAGAGATTTTACTACTGAGGGTTTATAACCAGCCACCATTTAGCTGGAAACAATTATTACAATAAAATGTATTTTCAGTATACTGAGTCTCTGTAATGAGAACTGACCCATTAAAGATATAATTTAAAGAAAGGGTTGTCTTAAATATGGCAAACTGCCTGCCCACCGGGTGATATTTGTCTGTATTCTCACACACACACATACATACATGCATATCAACACACTCCTCCCCACTCCACACCAAATAACCATTAACTCTATAGAACTTGGAGCCCTTGAAATTTGTCAGGTTAACTCTGCCACAGTTTGACCCTGTATTTAGCAGTTCTCTAAGTCTTCCTGATCAGACTTCTTTTATACAATCCTAGTAGACACGTTAAGGAAGACAGGAGCACGCAGGCCCTCCCTAAGGCCCAAAACATATGCATTCTGTACTTAAAATATTTCATAGTTCACAGTTCTACCCAAGTTTCTCTTCTCTTCACGACCTCCCATCCGCCCACTCAATCCCAGTCACTACTAGTTCATGCCACTGTCAACATTCTGTACACAGGAGGACAAAAAACGGGCATGTCAAATACCCACAGCAATTTTATCTGTTCATGTACTCCCCCTCTGCATTTTGAGAGAGAGATACAGGAAACTGGGAAACAGAGGTGGGTGGAGACTGACAAGTTGTGAAAAGGAGATTTTGCATTATATACAACACAGATGACAGAGACACAGTCAGGGAGATGAACTGTTGTCTCCCTGGACAGAACACAGCATGCAACAGAAAACACAGGCTCATGTAAGACTGATATGCAATAGCAGGGTGTGAAAACATCTCTTCCTCTCCTAACCAATGCGCTTTCCTCTCCCAACTTCAATTTTGAGCCAAGAGAGATGACCTAGAACCTGCAACAGACTGTGTTCCTCAGAAGGGGCGACAACCAAGAATCCAAGCCAACAACCCTTCCTGCAAGGTTGGGAAGAACAGTTTCAGCCCTTCCACAGATAGGCTGGAACCAGGTAGGCTCTGTCCCTCAGCCTGCATCAGCAGGGTATTTAGCCTGCAGTTCTAGAAAGCAAAAGCAGTGCTGGTTGCAACACTGTCTCCTAAGCCCCACCAGTGTATTCAATATTGCTTCCAGACAGTCTCAGAAATCTGCTCTATCACACAAGTTTTAGAGGTACGCATTAATTGAAGTGTTGCTAGAAAGAAAATACTGGAATAAGCAAAATGTACAAGTTAAATCAGAAAGTGTCCCTTACTCATTCCAACATAAAACCACATTCACCAAGATAGTTTCCAATATCCCATGCTGCCTCCGAGAACTCCAGAAACAAGTAGTCAGCCCCTTCCCCTTGTCAAGTGAAAGAAACTCAAACTAACAGATTTGTTATCTGAAAATGACATTTAGGTTTCAAGTTACACTGTAAAACAGTAATGAAACTCATTTAACTACATCTCAATAACCTGTATGGTTGATTCTCCCAATAGGACAGTGATCGTGTCTTAAACGTACACATGCCCTACATACCACAGCACCAGCATCACTTCCTAGACTTAACAGAAGAGCATTAAATCTCAAAAATATTGTGAAGTGCAGGAACTGTACCTTGGTACTATCTGCTTGTATGAATTCTGCATCAAAAATATGTTCATTGTATCGACATCGGGCTTTCATGTCTTCGTATCGCTGCTTGCACTGCTGCACAGAAATGTCAGCAATATCTGCATATAAAGAGAGAAATTTTTTTCTTTTTAAAGGCAAAAAGCATGTGAACTGCTCTCTAGACAATAAAACTGGTATGATTACTGGAAGACAGCTGATCCACCACAGCAGGGATAAAAGTTGATCTTCATTTATACTGAGGGAAAAAAAACACCCTTATTTCCAATTTGTAGAGAGGGAATTTAATTTGCTGGAGGTATTTGGATTGTAACTCTGTCATTTTCAGGCTTTACTTGAGACAAAAGTTGTAATCTCAAGATTTTTAGAAAGCTCCAATCCTCAAAAGAGCAAAGCACGCCTCCAAGATTTCAAGTGATGGATACAAAGTGCTGTTAGCATTGTGTCTAGGGTGCATTAGCTATAACAGGCTAGTTCCAACAGTACTGAAAGCTCTTCATCTTCTTACAACTATACAAGATGTCAAAGTGCAATTATTTGTGATATATCCTGATATATTGCATCACGGGAATTTTTTAAATTGTTTTTAAGACTGTTCCACTCTCAGTTACAAATTTTCACTGAATAATACTACAACTAACAATATGCAATAAATTTACCAAAGAATTTTGTAAGCAAATTCATTAACTGTCTTTTGAAGACTGCCAACTGAAAAAGAAGGGTAAGACAGAGCTGTAAAACATAGAATACCCAGAATAACTCCCGCTAAAGCAATTTTATAAAATTTTAGTATCTGTTAAATTTGAACTTAAGTAATGCTTCCTCTCATTATCCTTGGCATACTCTTTGGGAGAATGGAAGATTGTATCTCCTTCCCAACATCTAAACAAACAATTTAAAAAAAAATTTAACCATCTTTCATCTCTTCCACTTTCTGAGTCTGAAAATCTTTGGCTGACTGTAACATCCAAGACTATTTTTTGTTAAACAACTGTGGGGACTGTTTATTTTTTTTAAATGCAACTCATATGCATATTTTCAGATAGTTAGGAGTACTACAAGAGATTAGGCATGGGAGAAAATATATTAAATAAAAAATGTCCAGTCTTTTCCCCAGTGTTACACTTTGCCTAAGACAAACTGTGGTAACTGTGCATCTCTTTACTGAGGGTAGTTTTTATGATCTGAACTGAAAGCACATTACACAGAGTATCAATGGTTCTTATTTTTTGCTGACAGACAAGTTGGATGTCTTCAGGTTAAAAGGGAAGCGAAGACTTTTTGATAAAAGGTATATCATTACATTCTTAGGCTTTCTAAAAAAGAGGTAAAAACAAAAGACTGGAAACGTCCTTGTTTTTCCTATAAGACACTGGTGTTTTTTCCCTGGAGAAGTTATTGTGTCTTCTTACCAGTACAGACAAGTTTTTTAATCCTTCCTTTTTTCCATTTCAGCAAGTCTCCACCTTTGCCACATCCCAGATCCAAAACAGTTATGTCACTCTTTTTCCGTCGTACCCGGTCTATAAACTCACCTAGAAAAACAAAGAGAGAGAACGCGTATAGAGGTGTCTGCAATTCACTTGTGTGGTACGGAGATCCCTAAAGGACTAAAAAGACTGAGAATTTTAAAACAACTCAGAACCTACTTTGCCTGTAACTCTTCTTGACATTACAGAATTAAATCTCTTTTTTCTAGAAACCTCTAAAGATGAAAGGAACCACAAACTTGTAAAACTATGGAGAAGATAATGAATATTTTCTCTGCTTAATGTGCTTTGCATGTAATGTGACTGGAGCTCTGAACTGTGTCCCTGGCAGACAAGGCAAAACTGTACATCACTGAACAGCCACCCTGTGCCTAAGTAGGGAAACAGGGTTCCCTTTCATTACCATTATAATTAAGGCAGGTGTTAGTTGAAAGTATGGGAAAACCTTCTGGAAAAGAGTAAAAGCCAATTAAATGTATCAGCCACAACTTTCCTCCACAGCCACAACACAAATGTGCATAATGTTCTCTACTCCATCTCTCCAAGGCCTTGTTAACAACACCAGCTACTCGTTTGCTGTCTTTTTACCATACATATAACAATTTTATTTTCTCTTCTACCTCCCCTGTCTAGATTATCTCTGATCTGACTAACATTGGCATATTATGCAAAACACATCAGCACACTAGCAGCTTTTCTTCACAGAGACCTGAAGTGTTTGGATACAACTGCTGTAATGCCACACTACTGAAATTCATCATGACTGAAAGGCTTCAACACAGGCTCCAGGAATGGCTTTACACACACTGCAATATTGCTTCTAACTGCTCCAATACAACACAACAAAAAGCAGCATGCTAAGGTAAACGGTGCCAACATCTCCTGGCACAGAGCCCTCTTCATGAATCAGTGGTGCTGTGCCATAAGTCTCGTCTTTGTTTGCATACCTGATGGTTTTGTTTCCTTGCTTTGGAATTCATTTGTGAGCTAACAGGCTTTGCCGTCTATAAAAAGCTGCTGATTCTTAAAGAACCACATCCTCTAGTTTCTCCTCTTTTTAAACCATTGACTATGGGCAATAGAGAAAACATTTACATGTTCAGGTTTCCTGTGAATTGCTTCATCTAGACCTGAGGACAAACTGCTTTGGAAGAACAGTTATGAAATTATTTGAAATACATTTGAATGGCAAGAACAGCTCAGCCTAACAGGAACAGATAGATTCTTTACGATTCAAAGCTGTACCTCTCCCTTTATAACGTCACAAAGAAGAACAGTTTTCAGTATGAACTTTTTCGGTTTTTCAGGTCAGCTGATCTTGAAAGCTTTAGCATATTTTTGGCACTTCAACAGTATAAAACACTATCACAAAGATTCAATCTAAAAATAAATACATTTTATTGCACTTGAAAAAATCTTACTATGCCTTGAGACAGAGTGCCATAACCAACATCAAAACAGAAAAAAGGGGGGTTTTATATAAAAATTAGTTACCTTTTACTACAGTCCAAGCAATCAATTAAGGAACCTTACCAATGAGGACACTCTTTGTCCAATTATTAAAGTTTCGGAGGTAGAATATGCGAGACTGGCTACGTTTTTCCAATCCAACTTCTTGAAGTTCATTATAATGCGCAGCTACAGCTTGCCCATGGCCCACCCGATGCTGTAGAAACAAGGGAAGGGGCAGTCTCAAGCAGTGTGTTCTCTCTATTCCTTTTTCATTTAATCCAAAGACATGTTTGTGTTCACTTGAAGTATGTAAGGAAGTAAACAAGTACTGCTCTGAAAAGCACCGTTATTATATCTATATATAAGCGTTTCCCATATTTATCCTGGTACTGACATCAGTACTTCAGTTATCACAGAGACAACTCCCTTAAAAATGCAATCCCCTTTTCAGTAGGTTCACGTGATTTCTGACAGATGATGCCCAGCACCTTTCCTACACAGGAACACTTAATACTTCAGTTTCCTAATACTCTGAACACTCTCAGACTCAAGTTTCATCCCCCTTAAGTCTGGATCGATGAGGAAGATATTCCTTCTTGAGGAGTATATTTCAGCTTTAAGTTTCTTCAAACATCTTGTTTCAGAAATTCAGTGTTTACATCCAACAGAAGTGTATAAACTGTTGATTTAACCCAAACAACAACTAGCTGATGTCATATAAATCCCTAAGTGGGTGACCACACTGCCAGAGCTTTAAAGTGACCATGGTAAATGAAAGAGAGTAAGGACTTGACAACAATAGCCCATTTAATGCTTAACAGTAAGCTGGAGAAATGTCTCTGGTTTAGCCCTAACTGTAACTAGTCCAATAGACTTCTGTCCCAGGTGACAGAGCAGTCTACGTGCAGATATCATGCTCCTAACATTTCATCATTTTGAAAATAATCTTCAATTATATACATGAAATCAAAATCTATTATAAATAAACCACAAAGTAACATAATTTGTGTGGCGGCTTCACATGCTGCTAGGCACAGAAATGTCTCTAGCAACAGTAAAAAACTACAGTGAAGGACTCTCAGTTAAAATGCACAAATGTGCTACAAAGCCCCAGCCAGAATGAGTTCACACAGCAACACAAAGCATTCTCATCAGCTTGCTACAGAAGCCACCAGACCAGTATTTTATTATTCAAATAGCAGTTCCTCAAGGGAGAAGGAGGTCTGACCGGCTTTAATACACTACCTGAATTCTTCAGTGTCTCGTACTATTTTGGTAACCTTCAGAATGAACAGGGGGACACATGTCTGGAACCATTATGACCCCATCAGATGGTTATTACCACACTCAGCTGACTGACACAACAAATATTTTCACCACTTCTAGTTTTTTTCAGGGTAAGCACAGATGGCTCCCTGAATGCCCACTGAAGGTGACGTCAGTTAGAACAGCTGACTTTGACAAGTGTGAGGGACCTTCATTCAATCCATTAATGTGTCTCAGCTGCTGCAAGCACAACTGCAAAGAGCCACGAGCAATCACACCCAGGATCCTAGCAGTTGTGTTCAATGCAATCACCTCTCTATATCCCCAAGTTACCTTCATGTCCTTACCCTAGAAGCACCTGGTTGAAAACATGAAAGGGTTAATAAAGCTACTACCACAACAAAGGTCCCCCTTTTATTTTAGCCATAAATTAACATCCTGGAAAAATTCTGAATGGAAAACCAAAACAAATACATCTTCAAATTATACTTTAATATTCCAAAAGGTCAAAATTAGACTAAATCAGTTTCTACATGCATCAGTAGCACCGATCTCTACATGTCCACATATAATAAAGGACAGTAGTATTTAAACATGACCCTTTTCACCCTTCCATGTTAAGAGGACAAGTATTTTCTGCTATTCTTGCAGTCTTAAAAGAAAAAAAAAAAGCACATCTGTAACCCTTTCACTACTTCACTTTGCTAACACATGATACTGACATTGTATCACAGGTGATGCAGTATGTACAGTTTTCTAAGCTATAAAATACTGAGAAAATTAAAGAGCAAAATTATCTTAAACCTCCTGTTAACAAATCACTACACTAACCCACAGGATAACAATGTACAAAACATACTAATTCGAGACATGGGACTTGGACTAACCCCAGTAAATCCTGCACTACCCTATCAGATTGCTACCACACAGGCAACAGAACAATAATCTCAGAATTAGGCTAAGTGTGTGCTGGTATCAGTTTTCTCATTATATTCTCATTACTAGCCCTCTTTCTCTTCCATTAAGCTCGGTGTAACTTCTGCACCTGTCATTTTCCTAGGAAGCTACCCACAAACATTGAAGTTTGGTGTCTCAGGGTTAAAGTTTATATAAATTTAGCATAAATATTTTCAATCTCTTCTTGAGCTAAGGCTTTGAAACAAATATTTGAACATAGCTCAAAATAAGTGATACTCACTGCTTGCTTACGAGGTTCATCTTCAGGTTCTAGATTCTTCCTTTTTGCTCTGCCATCCTGACCACCACTATCAACTTCTTTTTCATTTTCAGTGGAGGGCACTGTACCTGAAGTCGAACCGTCACCTGCCTCTGCCTCTGAAGTATGAGCTGTTTTCTCCACTTCATCCAAACTCTTCTCTACTTCCTGCTCTTCTGTCTTGGTTAAATCAGCCATTTTTGATAGGTTAGTCCCCTTGTCCACTGATTAGAAGGGAAAACTATAGAGGGTAAAAAAATAAATGAATTAAAATCACCAACCATTTTCAGTGATCAATTTCACTTACTTGCAGTTACGGTCAAGATTTTCAATCCTAATACTGGCATCATAAAAAAATTCCACACCTTTGCCCTCATCAACATAGAGTTCATATTTGAGTAGTTAATGAAGACAGCGCACTAAAATACGTGGAATTTCAAAGTTCTCTCACTATAAGAAGAACAAATGATGGCAAGTTGTTACTCTTCATGTTTGAGTCTTTCTTATCTGTATTGATTCAACTGCAACACGTTCTTATTTTTGAGCCTGCGATCTACCTTTTCACTTCCCCATAAAAAGTAACCTATAAATCACTTTACATTTAGGAACACAAGCTTGCTGAGTCCCTCAATTTAATAAATTATTTATTCTGATATGGCCTCAAATGTACCCCCTCAAAAAATGAAGGTGCATTTTAAGACCAAGTTTTCATATCAGCTGTGGATTTTCAAGCTTGCAGAGAACATCCACCATGCCTCTAGCTTCACTTAATACAAGGAGTGTTCAGTTGTCACCACAGTCCACTAATGCCTATGCAGTCTGTAGGACGACAAATTGCTGCTATACCACTCATAACATCCTTGCCCTCTTTACATCACCACCAGGAAGCTGGACACCTACTTTTCAACAAGGTATAGGAGGGAACAAACAATCTGGAAACTCCTTTTCTGAAACTGGCCTACTTCAGCCTAACAGAAACCCATCACACCCCACTGCCACCCAGGTTTAAATCGCCTGTGTTGGGCCAAAACATACTCAGGACGGCTCTCCTCAGAACAGATGGCCCCCAAGCATGCCTTATGGAAATAACCTATCCACGGCGATACTGCGCCTCCAAAGAAGCCCACCCTTCCTTATCCTTATCCTCACCCTCACTCCACGCCGCTCCCCAGTTCCTTTTACGGCTTCAATTCCGAAGCGATCGGAACTGGGACCACGGCAACCCCAGTGCCCAGGGGGCACGCCCCTCGGGAAGAAGGGCTAGAGAGACCGAAGCGCCCGGGAAACGGGACGGGACCGCGCTCGCAGCGCGGGACGCGCGAAGAAGCGCCAGGCCCTGCAGCGCCGCCGCCCCCCCACGCTAAGGGCCGGGGCGCTAGAAGCTTTCAGCCGCGTCACGGCGGGCCGCGCAGAGGGCCGGCGGGAGGCAGCAAAGCAGGCACGGGCCCTCGGCCGGGGCGCTCCTACGGGCAGGCCGCTGGCTGGGATGGTTTCCGAGGGCCCGCCGAGGCCCGGCCCACCGCGGCAACGGACAAAGCGCGCGCCGCCGCCGCGAGGGCGCCCAGACGTCCCGGCGCGGCCGCAGCCGATTGGCGACGGCCCGTGGCGCGGCGCAGCCTCCCGCGAGGCCCCGCCCCCCTAGGGCTAGCCTCCCGCGCGCGGCGGGGCGCGTGCTGCCCCGCGCTACGCTGCCCGCCCCGCCGCGCCTCTTCGCGCGCGCCGCCCGGCCGGCTCCGCGGCCCCGCCGCCCCGCCGCCGGGCTGCGCGAGAGGGCGCGCAGCGCTTACCCAGCCCGCCTCTCCGCCATCCTGTTTGCGGAAGTGTCGTCGCCCCAGCGCGGCGCGGCGGCAGCAGCGGTAGCGTCACATCCGGAGGAGGGGTGGACCCGGCGCTCCGCGGGCGCGAAACGCGCTCCGCCTGCCGAAGGGAAGGACTACGCGTCCCGAAAGGCCGCGCGGCGGGGTGAGGCGGGCGCCTGCGCAGTCGGCCCCGCCCGGGCCTCAAGGTGATGGTGGGGACGGGCGCTTCTGCACGTTGCCCTGCCGCGCGCGTTGGGGGGCGGTGACGTGACGGGACCGACGCGCCAGACGGCGGCCGGCGCGTCTCCATGGCTCGGGGCCCGTGAGGAGGGGTGGCGGCTTGGCCACAAGGTACCCGCTTGCTGGGGCCCAGGGGGAGCGGCTGCTGCCCAGGAGCGGGAGAGGGGTGGTGCGGGGGACAGCCGGTGGCGGGGGCGGCAGGGCCGGTGGGCGGGTTCCGTCGCCCCACGGGGATGCCCCCCCGACCCGCTTTGCTGCCGTAGTCCCGGGGGATGGGGCTGACGGACGCGCGGCTGCTGGTGGCTGGTCGGGTCGGGGGTGCCCGCCTTCCTCCTGGCCTCTGCAAGCTCCGGGGTCGCTTTTGCCTCGCGTGAGAAGCGTCGGCTGCGAGCCGGTGGCAGCTTCACCCTTAAAGTAAGGGCCGCGGTTCGGCTGCGCTCCTTAGGGTGTTTCGAGGCAACCGCTTCTGCGCCGGTCTCGCCTCTTTGCACCGCTGAAGGCGGCTGTTTGTCTGTGCAAGTGTTTTCTTGCCTAACGTATTTTGCGTGGTTCCTGGCGACCTGCTTGCGGCACGTGACGGGGGCAAAGGGCTGGCTTCTCCCAGTTCGGAACGCGAGAAATCAGGGGTTTGCTCCTCTTGCCTGTTCACGGGTACAGTTAGGTTTTCTTGGGCATCTTGAGCTTTCAGCACTTTTCTTCTCCTAAGTTTTGCATGGACTAGCTTTGGAGGCCTCCGGATCCATGGGAGGCAGCGGCTGGCCATGGGAGGCAGCGGCTGGCTGAATGAGACACAAGCCACTTGGCAAAGCTGCGTAGAGTTACAGTTCTCATTAGTGATCTGCTTCTAGTAATTGACTGTTAGGGAGTCAACTGAGAAGTCATAAGAATTTTTGTTAAGGCTGCGAAGCCAAATGTGAATTGACAAACCGCATGTTCAGCCTCACTTATGTCTATTTCTGAAATGCCTTCTACAAGCCAGCACAAAACAGGGCCCATGAATTCAGACAGTAACAGGTGAAGTGTCCTGGAATTCTTTATCAAAACTAACTCCTAAGCAGGCTCCAAATGAAAGTGCTCCTCAGTTTGCCTAAACCCCCACCATGTTATTGCTCTTACAAGTATAAATGTAAATTGATTTGCCAAAGCTTTGCTACTGTAGGGAGAGGTGGAGAATAGGTTCCTGGTTCAAAATGTGCCTTGCCACCTGTGCTGTTGGCTTATATGACTTGCAGCTGCTCCTGTGTGGGAAATGCATGCACAGGGATAATGTGTCCTCACTGCCCATCTCCTCCTATGGGGCTGACAGCAGGTGTTTATCTCCTTTGCTGCTCAAGGACTGTTTGAAGTAAAAGGGGTATGACTGGCCTCTGTGGCAGCATGATTGAATTGCAGTAGTGGCTTGAAAAGCAGTTCCATCAGGGAAGGGAAAAAGTAAAAACCCAACCCACAACAGTTTGATGGTTTGGATAGGTGGGTTTCGGGTGGCTTGCAAGTGGCAAAAAACTGAATAGGCAAATTCAGGCTGCTGAAGAGCATGTAAGGCATGTGAGAAGTTAAACATTTGTCTAGCATGACTGTCTACAGATCTACTTCAGAGACTATAGCAGCTGATAAGAAAAAGTTTTAACTGTTTTGGGCTTTCTGATGCTTATAGGCATCGCTGAGAAACTAAAGTCTGGTTTTGCAACACAAGGAGTTCTTGATATCCTCTCATCTCAGATAAGAGCCCCTGGTTTGGATCTTGACATCTGTAGGGAGTTTTGACTTTTCTTGAAGATAGGGCCACCAAATATTCAATGACAAAAGCATAAACAACACTGATTTTTTTCTTTCATCTAAATCTGTTATAACGTTCCTTGCAGTCAGTTCTGCAGATTGGGAAGCAGATCAAACGTAGTTCTTGTTTGTGTTGATACACTGTGAATCCAGATAGTTGGATCTAACCTTATTTTGCAAATTAGATGCTGAAGGAAATTCAGCATCAATCAGCATTATTTCAATATTAAGAATGGAATAAAACCACTTGACGAACTGAGGCCTGGGTCCAAAACATGATTGTAGTCTTCCTGTGCAGTGAAGTTTTATCACCTTAGGTCATAAGGACTTTATCTTGATATACTGATAGGTAGCTACCTAGTTCCATCACTTTAGACCAAGGATCAACCTCGGTCAGGGATTCTTAGTGACTACAAAGTACCTCTAGTAGGTTCTTTGATGTGACACAAATAGATCATGGCAATAACTAAGGAGAGAAAAAGAAAGGATGCTGAACACGTTACAGGACTCTTTCTTAATTTTTAAGTCTTGGAACATGATGGCTCTAACAAACAGATTGTTCTTCATATCCCTGTCTTTATTATAAAATTCAGTAAGAGCACACATTATAAAATTCAGTAAGAGCACACAGCTATTACTCAGTTTAAAAATCCTTTTTTTTTACTGAAAGTTATCCTGTGGCAATACCTTCCTAAATTCAGTTGATCTGGAAGATATCAGTATAGGTATTTTAAGTGCAACATACTTTGTTCATATTAAGTCAAGAATGCATCCCTTCATGCTGTCAGGAAAACTGTGGTTTAACCAGGTGTTAGTAGGCCACATCCGTCTGTCTAGTTACATCAGTCCTCTCGCCTTCTGCCTAGCTTAGTAAGCAAGCAGCTAAGGACAGAAGTGATTTCTCCTTTAAGGCACTGGGATTATACAATGGGGATTTACCCTGGCTGGTGTCTAGACTTCTGCAGCGCAAGTGGTGATTGTTTGTGTTCCCATAAACTTTGTGTTTCCTCTGAACAGTTCTGGTCTTTTCTACCCAAAGCCTTCCATCACTCAGTTCTCCCCACATCATCTTGGAACTAGCTACCTACCCATTGTATGAGTCAACAAAAAATGTGAAATTTATTGTTTCCAGTGTTCTTCCTGAACAAAGACATCTGAATGGTAAAACTAAGTTTTACTCTGCACATCAGAAGATGAAAGTGCCACTTAGCTGGGCTGTGAATTTTAATTCCATGGATCTACTATTTGATCTTGTCCAAAAACTGACCTTGACCATGTGTAACAGTTCTTATATAAACAAAAGAAGTAGTTGTGTGGCTGTGATTCTGACTTTGTAGTGTGTTGTAGCAGAGGATGCACTGCAGCTCTCTAGAAGCTGTGTAATCTGCCCTTGCAGAATGGGATAAGGGAAGGGAATGCTTGCTAATACAGTCAGATGCTTGTGAACAAGTTATAAAACACAGCAGTAGCTTTTTTCAAATGGATGGATTTCATTGGCTCTAAATAAAAACACACGAGTGGCTTTACAGCAGTTTTGTGTCTCCCAAAAGTGGCTGGTGGAATTGCTGAGCAGAATTTATCTTTTACCTGTAATGGTAATGCTTAGCCCCAGTGTGTGCTGGTCAGCTAACAATTTGCTCTTAGTATTTTTTGGATTTAAAAGCTGGTTTTGCTGATATTAAATTAGATAGCACCTTTACTTCCTACTGTCTCAGGCCATAGGGTAGTACTTTCTGATGGAGGGGTGGTTCTGTGCTGAAACACAAGCCTTGGCCTTTGTTGCTCACATCTCATAGAATGCAGCATGCTGTCAAAGGTTGCAGTGTTGCAATCACAGGATTCCTTTCTCAGTGTGAATACAGGAATTTAGGGAACCTGCTACTTCAGTCTATGATTGGGAGCATTATTGGGGTCCTGTTACTGAAGTTCCATCAGAGTTCCTTCTGGTGTGAAAACATAGCTCTGAGACCCATCTTGTAGCTGGTGTCATCAGGTTTTTTGCACAGCTAGCAGTATTAGCAATTGTATTCTCTATCCAAAAGATTTATGCACTTGGGTATCAAGATCTTAATAAAAATAATACTTCTCTCATAAGAAACAATTCATATTTGCTTGTGGAGATGTGGGGAATAGCATTTACTAAAAATTAGATGTGTGGTTTTGAGCATGTGTGTGTTCTGTAAATGTTATGATCAGCCTCTTCACACATAATTTTTTCAAGATATCCTGATTGATACTACACATATTTCCCCATATGGACAAGTTTGAATTTACAACAGAGAACACAACACTTACTTTGAATATTTAGAAAAGATTTATACTGGAAGTGAATGTCTGCCAACAGTGATTCTGCTTGATGATGAATGCTCTGTATTTTTTGGGGGGGGGGGTGGGGGGGAATGACAGCTTTTCAGTGTTTGAAAGTGCAAAATAAATGTGGTGAAAGAATAAAGGAAAAAAATCTTGAACCTAATGCTTCCACTGTGAATCCTATTCTTAATGAAGCTGGGGTGTTTCTCTTTTTGTTGGTGTGGGGTGTTTTGGGGTGGGGTTTTGTTTTGTTTCTCTTTTCCTCACTGTGGGGCTGTGTTACATTTGTTCCTATTTTGTTCCTAATTGTAAGGCTTCAGAGTTTTTTCCTGAGAATCTTTTTTGAAAGTCTTGGAAGTGCTGTGGGAGAGTTTGAATGAGAGACTTGTTACTTGGATGGGGGTTTAAGTGCTTTGTAAAGCTGTTACTATTTAAAATGCAAATTATATTATGTATTACAGCCGGTACTGCTGATTACACTTGGGTTATGGAGGGAAGAGACACAAAACAATGAGACAAGACCTGCAAAGATCCAAGGTGGCAAAAATGGCATTTATCAAGGATAGGAAAGAAATAGCTTTGGGTGTCACAATGGAAGATGAGGCAGAGGGCTGTACAAAGTTGATGCCAAGATCTAAGTTTAAATGTATACATAATAATAAATGCATTTTATAATTAGTCAAGAGAAAGTATTTGAATACCTAAGCTCTTATTCTATGGTCTGGTCAAAAAGGCTGAACTTTATTTGGGTTAGTGATTCATTAGACCTTTCAGGAATTAATATTAGATTGTAACTCCCAGGTATTATAAGTATATAATGTTGTCATATTAATATTTATAAGTATATAATGTTATAATAGTATAATCAGTATAATATAATATTATAATATTAATTTTCTGTGTCAGCAAAGCCCTGAGCTACTAGAAAGATTATCAATTAAATAATGAGCTTGGCTACTAGAAGCCAAATTATGAAAAGCAGGAAGTCTTGAGAAAGCTGGAGTGCAGTTTTGTCTGCAGCCTTCTGACTGCTATTGATGTCTCTGTTAGTGGAAAAGACACGTGCACAGCAGCTCTGAACTCTGAAGAGTGGTAACAGACCTTCAGGAAAGAAATACCTGAACCTTGAACGTGTAACTAACAGACATGTTTGTAACACCTTGCAGTCTGTGTTGAAGCGTAGAGTCAGAACTCTTGAAATGCTCAGTTTAGAGTTTAAAGTGGTGAGGAACCTGCTGAGTTAAAGTTTGATGAACTGTCAAGAGGGGAGATTCTAAGAGATTGTAAAAGATTCTCAGACTGGTGTAGTGAAGTGTAGAAAACTGATCTGTGTATTTATTTGTGTTTCAGCCTCAAACCCCTCACCAGTTATGTTGGGTTTTGGTGGGATTTTTCTTTTCTGAGGGAGTTTCAAGCCACATGCAGGAAACTGCTGACATGAGGCTTGTCACTCTGAATTACCTTTTGCAGCCCCCTTTAGTTATGTAGTAGAAACTTCCCACCGCTTTGCAGAACATATCACCCCACGTGTGCCCCTCTGTGTTGATGGGGCTCTGCCTGAAAACCCTCTGACGGGTAAAAGTGTTTTGGGGGAGATGACATGATGCATTGGGATGAAAGAGGCTATTAGGGCTTGCTTGGGAAAGCTATTGCCTAAGAGCAGAATAGCAAGGAGACAGAATTAGATCTTATTTAGATCACTAGCTTAAAGTGAGAAGTAATGTGTGGAAGGGCAGAATAATAAGCAGATGAGTACAATCCCTGCTTTGAACTAGCAAAGGGGCTGCTTTAACCTTTATAGCATGTGTCTGGTTTTAAGCTTCATTAACCTCTACGCCTAACTTTTCTAACTTGCCTGTTACAGGTATGTCTATAGAATGGCAAATGGACAGACATCAAATCAGGTAGCACTTTAAAAAGCAGGGGTTTTACCCCCTCCCCTTGACATGTGCCTGTTGGAAAGAATCGGGGAGAGTGAAGACCTGTTGTAGTTGGTGTAATAGGTGTACTTATGTAAAAAATCAGTAGAGGGCAGAATAAAGCTTCTGAATGAAGGAACCCAGCATAGCTGTTGGAATGGCAGCTGTTAAGGAAACGAAGTTCTGGGGAGCAGAAAGCACTACAAGTGGTTGTGATTCTTTTTTAGAAGAGTTTGAGAGAGAACACTTACACTTCTATATAATGTTTAGCTGCTTGCAAGCTTAAGAACTAATGCCTTCCAACACAGAGGAAAACTGTTACCACTGTCATGATGATTGGGTGCAGGACAGCTGTTAAGCCTCCTGCTTAGCATTCCACTTCTATAACTCAACCCAGTGGCATTGCATTAGGTTCTCCTGCTTTATTTACCTTCTGAATCCAATGTTCAGACTTCATAAATGCCTACAAGCACTGTTCTTTCTAAAGCTACTTCTTGTGGTGCTTTCTAATACTCAAGTTTCGGAAGATTGCAGTAGTGAAGATTGCTCTGTGTAAGTACCTTATGAGGCTTATTCTACTTTCTTGACTTCACTATGTTTGTTTTAGGAAAAACTAATGTAAAGATAATAGTAAAAACTAAAGTAGATCTAATAGCAAAAGGTATTAGTTGTAATAAGGGTAAAAAGTGTTCACCTGTCTCCACTTATGTCAGTATTGAACTGTAGCAGTATAATCAATTTTAAAACTACAGCTTTTACTAAGTGATTACAGAGATTAGACATGAGGGAGATGGGGTGGGGGCTAATGTTTTAGGGTAATTTGCCAGCAAGAGTTCACGCTTTCATTTGATTTATTGCTCCCTTTAACCCAAAATGTGGCGTTAGACTTTGTTTTCAGACAGCCCTTAATGTTAGGCAGAATTGGACAGCTAGTGACCCCCAAGCTTCAAATTATAACCAAGTTTCTTAGTTTAGAGTGAGTTAACAGATTGTATCAGGGACGCTGCAAAAGTAGTAAAGGTCAAGATAAAAATGCTAAGTGCTCTTTCACAGAGTTTGGAAGTACCATATAAAGAGTAAAAAGCTCTTTTGCATTGCCATTTTCCTGTCAGTGCATAGTGACTGCATGCTTTGCTGAAACGTGGCAGTTACAAAGAGGCTGATGGTTACATATTACATTGAGTTTAGGCAAAGTAATGCTGCTTTGCACTATTACAGCAATGATTTTAAAAAGCGTTCCGAAACTTTTAGGCAACCCATGTGTATTGTGTGTTCAGTTGTGGTTTTCTTATTTTGGTTTATTAGCTTGGCAAAATATTTTTTTTAAATATGCTGTCAATAAGTTCTTGATAAGAACGATTTAAATCTGAAAAACAATTCTGATTACATTTATACTAGATATAATAAAACTAAACAGTACAGTGGGCTTTTCTATTAAACTGAGCTGTTTGGATGAGAATCTCTGTACATTTGCTTTTATGCAGTTTGGAGGGTGAGCTGGAAAGGGTTTCTGACAACTTAGTGTGTGTCCTTTCAAAATTTTCCTGTATATACAACATGCAGCCCTCAAAGCTTGCTTGATTTCACACCAAAAATGACAAGAATGTAAATTAATTCTGTGATTTCATAGAAAGATGCCTTGGGAGTAGATAAAGCTCATGGATTTTCATTGGGAACTCTCCTGTGGTATAATTAATGTTCTTTTTTTAAACAGTAACAGAACAAGTAAAAATGCTTTAAATTCATCCGTATTCACATACTGTATCCAGAGTGTTTCTGGTAGAACTGAGAAAATAAACCAATGTAGGCTACACAACGTATACTCCCAGTTCTCTCAGATGCTTTCTGACCTCTTTTAGGAAATAACTTACACTCATTTTTCTGCCATCTTATGTGCATTCCCATGCTTGTATTTTAACTTCTATGGTAGCTCAAAAAAACTCATTTATAACAGGGAAACTGTGTTTTATCAGTTATCCTGATGAAGGTTTCATCTCACGGCATCTCTGGCCTGATTTCTCTTTCCAACAGCAGATATCCATTGCAGCCTTTGTTGCACCTTTGTTGGCCTGACTCATTGCTTCTGAGTTTTGCAATGATCTCTTTCTTTTTTTTTTTTATTACATTGTTAGTGTGCATCCAAACCCATCAATTTGTGGTAGTCACATAGACCAACTCTGTGACATTAAAAGACCCTGAATCTTTTTGTTGTCCCCGGGAACAAAAACAAGTCTAATCTCTGCTTCCTAGTAATCACTGGAAGGCAAAGATTTAGCACAGCAAGTGCAGGAGATGGGGTATGTGTGCAGTACATCAGGTACGTGCCAAAGCTAATACAAATTAGAAGGACAAAAGCTTCCTAAACAAAACCTCTGGCACTGTAACGAGAGGCTGATCTGTGCTTTTACTCAAGAGGTCACTAGAGCACTCCCTTTCCGCTTGCCATGAGACACACGTGCCTTCAGGAACTGTATGGATGTCCAAGAATCCCAACCAGGAGTATGTCCTGGATAGCCAAGATCCCTTCAGCTCAGCTTACAGCCAGCTGGAGATATTACTAATAGTTAGCCAGAATGTGACAGTACTGAAGAGGAGACCGTATTCCAGAAGTGTTTGTATATCGTTTCATTGTTTGCCCTACGAGCATCTATTCAGTCACTGACTACACAGGATTCTTGCAGCACAGAACATCTATATTTGTCCTTGGGCATCTCCATGTTTATTTTTTTCCTCCTGGCATTTTTAAGAGGAAGCTAATGTAGAAATCTAAGATGCTTTAAAACACCTTTTGTCCCCCCTGCGAAATTCTTATGCCACAGACCAGCTGCTTTACCACCTTGGTGTCTGAAGCTTTCAGTCTCTGTCCTTTTCTGTACTTTTGCAGCATCGTGCAACAGCATAATAAACCCCAAAACAAACCCCCAGAAATGCACCTTTCAAAGCCTGTTTCTTTATTTGAGTGTAATTATAGGTAACATTTAGGCTGCTGTCCTGACTTCCTTAGAATCAGAGGGGGTTTAATAACCTGAAGTTACTGGGGCAACTGTATTACTTGTATATCTCCAGTAATTTCTTTTAGGAAAGTACTACACTTAGAATTGGGGGAATGTTCTATGGGCTCATGCATTTTTCCTGTGGCCTGTTGAGTGCACAGGGCACTAGGAACTTCCTTGCACTAATTGCATCTTTAAGGACAATTTCTCTGTATTCATCTTATGTTTTAGAGGGATGAAAGTGGAGTTTTGTATTTAGACCTCCCAACTGCATTTATTGGGCTCTTAAGAGTTCTATGTCCTGTTTAAGATTTGTTTGCAATGCCGAGCCAAGGAATTAAAATACTGTAATTCAGCAGCTGCACCCATTACCCCTTAGCAGAATTAATTTCTTTAGAATTTACTAAGTGTATTATATTAATCTGTTATTTTATTCTTTTGCCTTTCCTACATCCTGCTGTAAATATTATAAATGTGATGCTTCCCTCATTAGTCTTGTAGTGTTGCTGGATAGTAGCATCATCCTCAACTTACTGACACTTCAAGTCTCTCCTTTGTTCATTTAGATCAGTAAAATAAAGTTTGTACCTATAAAACACAGTAGAATGTTTAGGAAAATTCCAACCTTGTTTTGAAAAACCTGTTTTATTCTCTCAAATATAAGCACTATCATACCTAAGTCTTTTTTTTTGATAGATACTTGATGTTTAACGAAGATCTTGGTGTTTTTTTAAAGTGAGAAGCAAAAAGCAAGCTGTTTCACAGAACATTATCTAAAACCATACTATCATCTGTGCTTAGAAGGCTCAGGATATTTTCAAGATGTGCCTTAGACTGGGAGGGAACCTTCCAAGTCCATCTGAGGATATAGGAACAAAAAAGAGGCATGGCAGGTCTTGTCAGTGGCCCTGCTTTAGGGCCTTGCTTTGAAGTAGTTCCCTTGCTTTAAAGCCATCAGTGATGTTCTGTTTTTAAGTCTTGTATGGTGCACCTAGCTCTGAGCAGAGGCCTTGAAGCTTGCCTGCCAATCACAGCCGTGTTAGCTGCTGGCTGATGAGTATTGCACAACCCTTTGCTGCTTGGCATGAAGGAGCATTCTCAGCCCTGGGAGGCCTTTCTTGCCCCAGCATTCTGCAGCCATTGCAGTGTATCAGGGGTGTGGTATGGTGTTACTTTTGTGCTGTCAGCAGGTGGACAGCGATGCCTAGAAAAGGTGTTCTGAGAAATGCTGCTTTATATACACGGGAAAACTCAGAAATATTTGTTCAGCTTCTTGCTTCTGTGCAGAAGAAGGATCTCCTTACAAGGCCATGGAATAGAGAGCCCTGTTAATAATGTTATGAGCCAGAATTGGTGTGCTGAGCATGGTTCCCCCATGCTGTATGGGGGCAATTCTCAAAGCTTGTTTGGGACAGGTATTTTTCAATAGATTACCATCCCCTGGAAACAGATGAACAGCTCTGACTCAAGAGCTCCCAGATTCCCACAGATGGTTAGGTATCCTTTGCTGAATCTGTTTGCTTGATGCTGTAAAAACCTACTTAGCCCTGACGGTCAGAGTGTTGTGTACTATTAATGAGGGGGAAAACAGTCCTCTCCGGAGAGTAGTTGTCCCTCTGGAAAGGAGTGTCAGTAGGCAAGCCATGTAGTTCTAGCCTTCCAGCTTGTTATAATTTGTATAAATCAGGAAGGTAGTTGGTCTATCACAGAGTGCCATCTTAATGCTTGAGTATTGCTGAGTGTTTTCACTGCTTTTTGTTTTGAGAAACAATTGCGTCTGGATCTAACAAGTCAGCAAGAATCTCTGCCGCTTGTAGAACCACAGATACCACGAGCAGTTGCTGCTTGCAGACTGACTGGTCAAGAGGCAATACCTGTAGCTGCTGTACTGCTCTATAGCAACAGTACTTCTTGGCTCTCACTGAGCTAGTAGTAACTAAACAGGAGTGAGTAACTGCTTGCTTACATAGAGACAAGAGTTCCTGTGAGTTGATGTAATACCTCCCCTGTCAGTATGAGTTCAACAAAAGTCTGTCTGCTTCACATGGAAAGGTGGAGGTTCCCAGGGAGTTGGAAACCATTCCTCCTATCTCTTCTCCACACTGTAATTCTACTAACTGTAATTACTTCAAGCACAACAATACCATAGAAATATCTAGAAAACATATAGGTAGGGATGCGTTTGGGTTATGAAACGTTTCTCTCATGCAAGAAAACAGTAGTTCACACTTGAACAAAGAAGTTACACAGAGAAACGTCTCTCTTTAGGGTGTAATTATCCAAAGGGGAATTTATACCAATAACTTCAGTATGTAAGGTTTCAAGCTGACTGGAAACCTTCATGTTAGTTTGCTGTTGCTGCTCTTCCTCTAAAAGTGCCTTTTTTTCTCCTTTAGCAGACTCATCAGCATGTTGAAGGCATATATTTGAAAGCTGGAGAACCAGGGGAAGAGTTGCAACTTTTTGAAGATACAGACTTTATCATACTTTTCTTGTTGCATATCTAGAAAGTAATAAATGGTATGTACCACTTCATTTTTTTCATTTTTTTAAGCTTCTGCTTATGTTATGAAATATTGATAATTTTCAATAGCAGCCCAGACAAGTTATGTTACAAAACACCTGATTGAAATATTTCTAAGGCTATAGGTGAAGGGGAAGCAGACAGGAAGATGACAGCAGAGTTTCAATTAAACTTGAATGATTTCTAGTTTGGATCAAGAATTGTAACAAATAAAAATGTAAAAGCTTCAGAAACTTTACAACTTTTGAATCTTATAGCTGACCTTTTTTACATAAAATCAATTAGTGGCAATTCTTTTGGTGGGGGGAAATTACTTCTTTAACTTTCAGTCTTTTTATCAAGGAAAGGAGAAAGTACTTAATTTTTAGCTCAAAGGGTGCATTTGGCGGGGGGTGGCTTCTTGACGTCTGTGCATGCCAAACAAAACTCTTCTCTTCTGTGGGGATCTCTTGATGGTTCTCTTGAACTTTCAGGAGGAACTGTTAAGTATTCAAAACCATAAGGTCAGTTGAGTTATACAGTTTTAAAATATTCTTTGCACTGTGGTATTTTTGAAAACTGTGGTTCAGTTTTGTTCCTGTAAATACATGGTGTTCAACAGTACTGTCCCCCTTGCTAATAGATGTACGCTGGCGGGCTGTTGTGGTTAGGTTTGCTACTGTTAAGTTTATTGGTTTCTTATTGTTTGGGGTTTTTTTACTGTATAAACTTCTAGTTCAAAATAATACAGAACATTGAAATTATACCAGAACTAAAAAAATACTGTCCCCAGAAATAAATTTTCATTGCACTTCAGTGAGTTCATTCTACATTTATGTACACTGAAGTATTGGTTAGGCTTTTAGTTGCTACTAGAAGTGAAGTTTCAAGGATAACTTTGAATAACTGCCAGATTATGCAGATAAAAGCAGTAGTTTGCACTAAAAACCTGAAAATGAGCATTTTAGCTGTGAAGGGTGGTGTGTACTACATGAAGGGACCATTTTAGTTCAGAAAGCCAGAATGATTTGCTGACTTCTAGAAGGTAACTTCTGCAAAGCAAGCTAAGGGAAACCTTTCAAAGTAGGAGAATATAAAGTAATTTAAAGTTTAAGAGTTTGAAGTGGCATTGGAGCAATTAAAAATCAGATGACTGGAATGCAGTGTTGTGTTTACTCTTTCCTTGTTTCCTCCCTGCAGACGTTTCAACCAGGCTGGATCAGAATGCAGCGGGGGCTGTTACACGCTGCGTCTCAGCTGGCGCACGGGGCCTGCTTGGGGTTCCCTCGCGCTGGTGTCTCTCAGTGCCCAGCAGGACAAACAGCGCTGTCTAACGTTGGATGCAGAGTGATTCTGGCACTGGACCCTCCCAAACGATGTCTTCATGCAGGTGCAGTACACTTCACCTCAAAGAAAAATGCTTTTCCATCACAGCCAGCAGACACTCCTCACAGAGCACCAGAAGAGAGAAATCCTGTGCCTTCGGGCACTGAGACACCCAAGCAGAGCCCTGTAGAGCCAGATTCTTCAGAGCCTGATCCATTACAAGACAAATCCATTAGTCTCGTTCAGAGATTCAAGAAGACTTTTAAACAGTATGGAAAAGTCATGATCCCAGTGCACCTCCTGACTTCCACTGTGTGGTTTGGATCCTTTTACTATGCAGCCATGAAGTAAGTTGACGTTTCATTGCAGTGCCCAGTGCTGCTGGTGAATTCAGACTAACTTTCACAGGTGAAAGGGCATAAAAATGGAGCCTTACATCTCTGTTATACATAGAGGCACTTTTTAGCATGTAATAATAATTTCTAACTGAAGCATAAGATTAGTAGCAAAAGCATATGGGATTCATGAGAATGATAATAGTACATGATAATTACTGCTGTGTACCAGGTATGCTGCTAATGTTTGATGGAATGCTCATCTCCCCAAAATAAGCCTGGATGTAAACAGCACTGAAATCATTAGTAACCTCTCACAAGGTAAAGATAGGCATTTGGAGTCTTGATTATGAATAGGTAGGTGAGATCTATGTAGATCCGTTCTCTTTTTTTTTTTCTGTTGCACTTGAGGGGTAATGTACCACTTCTTCTCCTCTTCGTCCCCAGTCCTCCCTCATCATTGGACTTCCATGATATTCACTTCACTCTGAGCTCCTCATAAGCCACATACATCTTCTTTTCTATTTTTGTTTCCTGTCTTTAGTGTGACTCAAAAAAAAGTATTCTAACTTTAGTTTCTGTCAGCTGTAGTATGTGCCAGGTACTCTTCTGGAAAATGGCATTTATTAGAAAAAAACCTCCTATAACAGCTGTAGCTGCTAGTTCAGATGAAAGAGCTTTTATCTACCTGCAGATCTATTTGCTAAATATTAGTAAATGTTTGTGTGGAATGTTGTGTGTTTAATAATAGAAAGTCTGAAACAATGGCAGTTTGTGGCAGCAAGGATGGGGCTTTGGCATCAGAATGCCTTACCACACAAGTGTTTGTTTTAGTTACTCTAACCAGCTGGCATAATTGCCCTTTCTAGGAGCTAGAGATCCAAATGTCATCCTAAATTTAGCTCACATCAGAGGAATAAAGGTCTGGAGCTATAAAAATATTTTGCTTTGGATGAATTCAGGCTGATACTTTCATCCAGACATTTCAGATTGAGTGAAGATTACTTTTCTTGAAGCACTGAAGTTGGCTGCTAAAGTAGTACTTGATGGATGAACACAGCTGAAATGTTTAACTAGAAACTAACTGTAACAGAGGTTCAGTTTGTCCTGCCACAAGAGCAGCACCCTCTTGAAGTGGAAAAATAACTTTCAGAATGACTGCTCATGGCATGAGACTAAACAGTGGTGGTTTATTAAACAACATGGTTAATTAACACTGTCTTTCAGATCTCACTGGGCCTCTATTTTGTACTCTGGAGATAGGCCTTCAGAGTGTGGGTTACTGTTAGTAAATTACTGCCTGCTCTTGTTCCTGATGCTGAAGTGATCTCAAGCACTGAAGAATGCTTTGAGTACCAGGGAGAAATGGATAGTGATACTGATAATACAACACTTCTAAATATTGGCAACTCAGGTCTTCTGTAACTCTGTGGGGCTTTCTACTGTGATGTGTCCTCCATTCACTTTTAAATGTCCATGTACTATCATGTGTCCTCTTCTTTTGCCACATTCCATTTGTTTGATACATTTCAAAGTGAATGGAGGACACTGAAGTCTGGATTCTGTGCTTCTGGGCATGCTGCAGGTTGGTCTGAAGTTTTGAAAAGGGGGAGGAAAAAAAAAAGTAATTTTGGGCAAAACAATGTAAAGCTGAACCTGCCCAGCTGGACCCTGAGTAGGCATCTTGCTGCCATTATATCTAATTACATCCAAACTTACTAAACTGGGACACAGGTAAGTTGTTAGCTGCTCAGCCCAACAGGGATGATACAAATGGGTCAGTTCTTGGTGTAGTGCTGAAAGGAACATTAATTTGCTGGTATGTACAGAAATATATATATATGTATCCTGTGAGTATATTGCTTAGATGAAAAAATACTTTGTTACCAAATGACAAAGTTTGTGTATTAAAGAATAGAAATGGTACTGTAAAACACTCTTCAGGTTTCAAAGTCCAATTCAGGTTGCCAATTTTTTTCTCTTTTATAGAGGAGTGAATGTTGTTCCATTCCTAGAGTTGATTGGCTTACCAGACAGCATAGTAAACATCCTGAAAAATTCCCAGAGTGGAAATGCATTAACTGCATATGCATTGTATAAGGTAAGTATTATAGTTTGCAGCAGAAAGAATTAATGCTGTTTTCTCTCTTTGATAGTTACACTTACCTGAGCATTCATTGTTGCAGTAAGAGTAGTCACATGCAAGTTATGGGCTCTGTGTTCCTTGAAGGAGTCTATCTGTATTGCTAAAATAACTTCTTTGTTTGATGCACAACTATTGTCTGCACTTAATTACAATTAAGTTAAGACCAAGGTCAAACTAAAAGGCAAGATGGAACTACACAGGCAGTGGAAGCAGGGACAGGTATCCTGGGAAAAGTACAGGGATGCTGCCTGGCTATGTAGGGATGAGGTCAGGAAGGCCAAGGTGTGGTTGGAGCTAAACTTGGCAAGGGATGCCAAAAAAACCAAGAAGGGCTTCTCCAGGTACATGAACCAGAAAAGGAAGGTTAAAGAATGTGTGCTCCCCCTGATGAGCAACAAAGGAGAACTGGTGACACAACAACTTTTTTGCCTCAGTCTTCACTAGTGACCTTTCTCCTCACTGCCCACAAGATAAGGACCTGGGAGACAGAGTCCCTCCCACTGTAAGTGAAGATAAGGCTCATGACCATCTGAGGAACCAGAATGTGCACAAGTCCATGGCACTGGATGAGATGAGATGCAGAATCCTGAAGGAATTGGCTGACATAGTTGCCAAGCCATTCTCCAGGGTATTTGAAGAGTCATGGTGGTCAGGTGTAGTCCCTAGTGACTGGAAGAGAGGAAACATCACAGCCATTTTTAAAAAGGGTAGGAAGGAGGACCCTGGGAACTACCACCCTGTCAGCCTCACCTCTGTGCCTGGGAAGATCATGGAACAGATCCTCCTAGAAGCCATGCTGAGGCACATGGAGGACAGGGAGGTGAGTCATGACAGCCAGCATGGCTTTACTAGAGGCAAGTCCTGCCTGACCCATCTAGTGGCTTTCTGCAATGGAGTAACTGCCTGAGTGGACAAGGGAAGAGCCACAGATGTCATCTGTCTGGATTTCTGCAAGGCCTTTGACACAGTCCCCTACAACATCCTTCTTTCTAAGTTGGATGGATATGGATTTGATGGGTGGACTGTTCAGTGGATAAGGAATTGGCTGGATGGTCACATCCAGAGGATGGTGGTCAGTGGCTCCATGTCCAGATGGAAGATGGTGACAAGTGGAGTTCCTCAAGGGTCTGTGCTGGGACCGGTGCTGTTTAATATCTTTATTAATGGTATTGACAGTGGGATTGAGTGCACCCTCAGCAAATGTGCTGATGACATCGAGCTGAGTGGTGAGGTTAATGGACTGGAGGGATGGGATGTCCAGCCTGGACAGGCTGGAGAAGTGGGCCCAGGTGAACATCAGGAGGTTCAACAAAGCCAAGTTGCAGGGTCCTGCACCTGGGTCAGGACAATCCCTGTTATCCATACAGGTTAGGAGATGATGTACTTGAAAGTAGCCCCGAGGAAAAGGACTTGGGAGTACTGTGTTCAGCTTTGGAGCCTTCAACACAAGAAGGACACGCTCCTGTTGGAGCATGTCCAGAGGAGGGCCACAAAAATGATCAGTGATGGCAGTTCATGGTGGCATCAGCAGCACTTGCTGGTGCTGCCATTGCATCCCCTTGTCTTAGCACTGACTGGTCTTGGAGTGCTTGTGCCTTCCAGACTTTGATTCACTCCATGGGCTGGGCGGATCCCAGAAAAACCTGTTCTCTTCCAGTTCAGCCATGGCTGGGGAGGGCCCCAGAAGGAACCCAAACAAACAGGCACCTCTCCTGTGAAGACAGGCTGAGAGAGTTGGGCTTGTTCAGCCTGGAGAAGAGAAGGCTCTGGAGGGATCTTATAGCAGCCTGCCAGTACCTGGAAGGTGCCTATAAAGAAGCTGGGGAAGAACTGTTCAGGAGGGCATGCAGCAATAGGAGGAGGGGTAATGGTTTTAAACTAGAAAAGGGGAGATAGAGGTTGGATATTAGGAAAAAGTTCTTTGATGTGAGGGTGGTAGCTCACTGGAACAGGTTGCCCAGAGAGGTAGTGGAGGTCCCATCCCTGTAGATATTCAAGGTCAGGCTGGATGGGGCTCTGAGTGACCTGATCTAGTGAAGATGTCCCTGCTTACTGCAGGGGGTTGCGATAGGAGACCTCCGAAGGTCTCTTCCAACTTAACACATTCTATGATCCTCTGTATCCCTGACACAATTAACAAGGATGAAGAGGTAAAGTCTGAACACCTCCTGCTTTCCAGATACAGTGTGCAGTTATTTTATCCTAGAGGATTCACTGGTTTGTCTTCTTAATTTAGTTCCCCATCATTGTCAAGAACTTTCAATGTCTGTTTGAATCAATTACATTCAGGTTTGGGTCTCTCTCTCTCTCTCTCTCTCTTGCTTTAGATGTGCACAGTCACTCATTTTTGGGAAATCTGAAGCACACCAGACCATGCAAAAACCAAGTGCTGTGCTCACTTTGAATGGCACTTACCTGTTTGGTTTCCAGATGGGATGTGCTGCTTATCTGGGTTATTTCCTCAAAGAGAATGCAGAAGTACTGCTCTTCTGCCCAAAAGAGACCAATAAATACATGTGGTTCAGTATAAATGTTTCATTGCAGCTGGGAGATCTGGCAGTGTTGACACTGGAAGTTGACGTGGAAGTACCCGAGTAGGCTGCAAAGGGAAGATTGTGCAGGCCTGCTCTCTGACATTCTGGAAGGATGGATTAGTCTGTCTAGAACAACAAAACCAGTTTGTTGTGTCTTGGGTTAGTTGACCTCTTCAGGTCTCTCAGCTCTAGTTTTGTATGTGAGGGTCCTGATTTTTGGCTGAAAGTTGCCTGTACTCATGTGAAGCGTATCTTGTGGCCAGTACTTTCTCTGTGCTTACATGGCTCAGTGTTGACATGCTGTCTGTTTTGGGGTCCTAATGCTTGTCCCACCAGCTGCACAGGGAGGTTTGTTGTTTTGTGGGCTTTTAGAAATGGGAGTCTAATGCCTGTGCTGGCTTTGTCAGAAGGATGCTTCAAGCAAAGGGCATGCATTTCTGGGGGGCGTACTGCAAATTGGGGTATCTTCTTACAAATAGAAGATCTTTCTAGTATCTCACACTGGCCAAATTAAGTTCTCAATATTAAAAATGCCTTTTGTTAGATAATACCATCCTGTTTTATTGATGTGGTGTGTTTTTTGGTTTCTTTAAGATTGCAACCCCTGCCAGATACACTGTGACTTTGGGAGGAACATCCATTACTGTTAAATACCTACGTAAGAGTGGCTACATGTCCACACCACCCCCAGTAAAGGAGTATCTGCAAGATAGGATGGAGGAAACAAAGGATAAAATCACAGAGAAGATGGAGGAAACAAAGGATAAAATCACAGAGAAGATGGAGGAAACGAAGGATAAAATCACAGAGAAGATACAAGAAACCAAAGATAAAGTTTCATTTAAAAAAATAAAGGACTAGGAGAGTTACTTAATTTTTGAATATATCAAACTTAGCACTTTAACCCTTTGTGAGGCAAGATGTACAAAGTGCTCTTCTGAGCTGCTTTTTCTTTTTCCCTTGTCTGGGATTCACCAAGGTTCAAGTTCCCTGGGGGGGGAGAGGCTGTGTTAAAATTTCAGTTTACACAAGCAAAAGCCAATCTCAGCTCATTTGTGTGTCCACTGCTGATACTGTCAACAGTTACTCTTCCCCCCCTTTATTTTCCCCCCCCCTCAGAAATGAAGATGGCTTCCTCCAAAATCCAGTACTTTTCTTCCATCCTAGTATGCAGCCTTTCTTCCATTAGCCTGAAGACTTTTCTCCTGGCAGAGGCAACCTATTTCAGCTTTCAGAGCACCCAGCCCTCTTCTGTTGTGGTTGTCTCTCCAGCTGGAGACAGACCGTCACCACTGAGGCTGCACGTGCAGGAATGGATGGGTTGGCTGCAGAGCTGGAATGGCTCTAATGGCTATGCTGACTTCAGCTGAGCTGTGGGATGGTTTTGCAGTTGGGACTAGGAATCTCTCTTGGACAGTGTCTCTCTTCAGAAATCTCAGCTGAAAGCTACAGGAGGATGAGTTAATCGCAGTAGCCATGCTGTCAAGTATGCTTCTTCACTAACGTTGATTTACAGTAGAAATAAAGTTAATCAATAATTGTATATTAAAAACTAGGACTTTTTATGATGTTAAAGTTTACAAAAGGTGTTATTTCATTTTCAGAACAAAAAAAAAAACATTGGAAAGAAGTTTATTTGAGGAATTGGTATGCTAAGGGGCTTTATGAATAAATGCAGAGTTACCAGACCCCAAAGTTCCTTCTCCTATGCAGAACCCCTCAGACTTCAGTAGAACAATTGAAAGTAAGCATATTTCCTTAGGCTGTGATCAGTCTGCCACACATGTCCCCTTGATTTTTATTTTTTTTAGGTCAAGCAGATACTCCTCCATGGCTGAAACGCTGTCTCAGATGGCACAAAGGACTAAAGTTCCAAGCATTCTGTTTGACTGGGCAAGCAAACCTCTCCTGTGCTTTTATTCCAATGTAGCTAAATTGAAGTGGGTTTTTTTCCCTATTTCTCTTACAGATCTCACTTTGTAGCAACTCTCTGCATGTGTATCTTGTTTAACAAAGGTGGCTTTTTGCAGGGGGATATGAGGAAGCAACAGAGTTGGATCCAGAGCATTGTAATTGACAAGAGGAAAAGAATATTGTTGATAAATTATCAGCTCTGCCCCACTCTTAGGTTTTCAGTCAAGTCATGCTGAAGTGAGTTGAACTTCATTAACTTAACTGTGTAAGATTGATCACATATTTCTCTGCCTCTGTCCACATGTCAGATAGTAGCTGCAATCTAATGCCTACCTCACAGGGATGTTGTGAGGAATAATCATTGTATATTTGGTGCCCTGAAGATGTAAAGTGCCATGTTTCTGATACATATTATTAAAAAATAACTCTGTGAACTCTTAATGCTGCTGAGATGAGCCTTACTGTAGGATTAGGGTTAACTGATGCTTTCCTTCCTCCTTTCTCTTTGTACTTTTCCTTGCTCTCCCCATTCACATGTTCTTTTGGTTTTTGGCATTTGTTCCAGTTCTCCACTGTTCCAGGTGCTGTTGCCTGTGCCCTGCAGCACCCTGTGAAGTCCAGAGTGTGCCCCAGTAATACTGCATGGTTATGCTCTCAGCCTGGGGCCAGAAGTGGAAACATCTCTGTGCAGCTTGTGGGATCCATCTTGTCTTTGCATTTGTTAGGGGCTGCACAGGGGCATCCTGGTGTCCTAGGCTGAGTCTGTAGTGCTGGGGTATGTCAGGACCTGTTCATTACACAGATGTGCTTTTTGCTGCCCCCCCCCCGGCCCCCATCTTCTTGCCCTTCCCCATGTCCTGGGGCCTTGTGATAGATCATTGCTTCATCATTATCAAAATAATTATCACATGATCCATCACTAGATACGATCTCCTGTCTTAACTACGTGCAGTGTCTGTCCTCTGTGGCTGTTTCTGCATCTGCAGAAATGGCAAAAGTCTCTCCAGTAGAACGTTGGGCCAGGTTTGCAGCATGAACAACCCTGAGTGTCTGGGACAGCTGGCTCCTCCACCCAGGCTGTCAGCCAGCAAAGCTCACAATTGGGTGGCTTGATAAAAGCAGGAGGGGAAATCTTTCAAGGCTTTGAAAATCTGACCTGGAGAGCTTTTGTCCTAATCAGTCAAAAGTTGGGTTGTATGGGTGACCTTGTCTCAAGTCAGCTTCATCTGGAATCAGTGCTTGGTCTCCCACCAGCCAGGGGGTTTGTGGGTCACCCCAGGGTGAATTGCATTAGTTCACTGGGTGCCTGGCACGTGCCCAGCTGCACAGCAATTTTAGCTATGGGATAAAGCTGACTTTCAGCCTTTTATCTCACTTAGAACTTACTTTCTGTAGCTCTGACCACAAAACTGGAGTGCAGCTCTTGTTCTTGAGCAGCCCCTGCACCTGGAAGCCAGCATCCATCCCTGTTGGTGAGGTCCTGTGCTGGGACTGTGCTCGCAGCTGGGTGTGTGCATCAGGCAAGGGCGGGCCCGGGTACAAGGCAGGGCCTCCTACCTGTGTCCAAGCCAGTGCAGCTGGCACACTCCTGTGTGCAGGCCCTCAAGCTGGGAGGAACAGAGAAGACAGTGTCATGGCTGGTGAGAGCAGTTTGGCTGCAGAGCCTAGGGCAGCCAACAAGGAGGTGACCCAAGGAAGGGAGCTCCCAGTAGTGTGCCAGGAGTCCTCAGGTCAGAAGGTGGGGAGCACCCAGTCAGTGTGAGCAAGGGACTGCCTTCTTCCCCTGGCACCTCAGCATCCTCAGGGGAAGGGTCCAGCCCTCTGCCCCTCCTTCAGGCCCTGGCAGGGGTTGGCCCCTCTGTTTCTTTGCAAAACCTTCAGGAATGTGTTGGGACCAGGACTGAGGCACCTGCCATGACACAGGCAGCAGGGAAAGTGCTGGTTTGGTGACTTACCTGCTCCTGCCTGCTCCCTGCCTCTGTAACACCACTCTAGGGCACCGTATTGTCTGCTCCTGGTATAGGTATCGACAGGGAGGCACCGAGTGCCTGCCAGAGCAGAACCTAAAAACAAAGTCACAGCTGAAGCAGTGCCCGAGCAGGACCTGGCGCCAAAGGTAGAGCCTAAGGTGGGGCTACAGCCAGAGTTGCATCCCAGGTGGAGCCAGAGCCAAAACAGCAGCCTGAAAATAGAGGTAGAGCAGGAGTCTCCCAAAATGGGGATGATGATGATGATGCGGCCTGTGTAAGGGCCCAAACCAAGTGCCTGCTGAAGCAAGAGATCAAGCCAAAGGCATGACCCAAGGTGAGGCCAGGGCTGAAGTAGCAGCCTGCGCAAGACCTAGAGGCAAAGTCTGTCTGGGGCCAAATTCAGAGCCTGGGATGGGGCTGGAGGCAAAAATAGCCCTTGGGCCTGCTTGTGCCTTCCCAAACAGGGTCTTCAGAGCAGATGGAGACAAGGTGCAGCTCCCCCATTACAGGATGTGTGTGTTCTTAGCTACAGGCGTAATGTCAGCAGAACACAGGGTGCAAATTTGAGGTGAGGGGGCCTTGAGTGCTGAGCAGCTAATGTAGTCATCACTCAGACAGGTGGCTTTTAACACACACCCACCTCACCCCACCCCAGCGCACCGCTTGCTGCCAACCCACAGCACCTCATACTGCACCAGCGACCAACCCAAACCAAACATGGTTAAACTTTCAAGTTGGTTTTGGCACCACTGATCTACAGAAGGAAGGGGCTGAGAGAACCAGGCTGACTTTGCAGCCTGTCAGTCAAGCTTTACCTGTTGAGCTTTTCCTGACAAAGCACCAGTGGAAGTCACCAGCTCCAGCAGCTTTTTCCCCCCGAAAGCCAGAAAGTTTGCAGCTGTAGGCAAAATGTTATAGCACTTACAAGCCTTAACCCCATTGTCAGGCAAGAACAGGCTGCCACCAACCCACTGAGCAGCTAGGCAAGCACATCGGTGCTGTGCTCTGTGACTTGCACAGCTTCTTCCCCAAGTAACACTAGCAAGGGCAAACGTGGCTCAGCTTACAGCACCATCGCAGCATCCTGACACAGGTCTGGGTGTATGCACACACTCAGGGGCACTAGTAACCTGGAACATTCTCACTCCTTTGAAATGAAAAACCATTTATTTAGTTGTGTATCACCCCCACCAAGAGTTTCTTGCTGCCCAGGGTTAAATGTAGGTCAAGCTGTCTGAGCCCATGTCTGTGGCACAGGGAGTGGGATTAAACTGGAATTTTCCACTCAACTCGGCTGTCAATCACTGTAATGTCTGCAAATGTGACATTAAACTGGAGTGAGGATGCTGTTTTGGCCTACATGAAAAGAAAACCCCACCCTCTTTCTCCACCTGAGGCATGGCTATGTCCTGGCTGCTTGCTTAAACAGCCGCGGTTAGCAGCCAAACCTGGAAAAATAGCCCAGCATGAGACAGCGGTACATGTAGGTTATAAGTGAGAGGGGAGAAACCACACCTCATGGTCGGAGGGACTGGGAATGGTGGCACTGGGAAGGTTACTCCCAGCACCACCACAGACTGTGCCAAGACCTACCGTGCCCTTCTTAATGCACGTTTCCTCACCTTTAAAGCAGTATTAGCACCTTCCTGCTGCCCTCCTGCAGCACGCTTCATAGTGGAAACCATTATGGGGTACAAAATATTTCACAGCAAGCATCACAGAATCACACAGTTTGAAAAGAGCTTTAAGATCATCAAGTCCAACTATTCATCTCCAATGCTAAACATAGCCATTAGCACCTCATCTACCCTTTTTTTAAACACATCCAGGGAAGATGACTCAACCCCCTCCCTGGGCAGCCTGTTCCAGGCCCTGACAACTCTTTCAGTGAAGAACTTTTTCCTAGCAGCTGATCTAAACCTGTCCTGGTACAGCTTTGTGCCATTCCCCCTTGTCCTATCACCTGTCACCTGGCTGAAGAGACCATCTCCCAACTCTACAACCTCCTTTCAGGTAGTTGTAGGCAGTGATAAGGTCTCCCCTCAGCCTCCTCTTCTCTAGGCTAAACAGCCCCAGCTCCCTCAGCCACTCCTCATAAGATTTGCCCTCCAGCCCTTTCACCAGCTTGGTTGCCCTTCTCTGGACTTGCTCAAGGACCTCAATGTCCTTCTTGTAGTGAGCATCTTCTGGTCTACATGTTAGTAGCTTCATTAAGGAGAGCAAGCCTTTGCCATGCCCCTCCAGCTGCAGGTAGTAGGCCCGCTGGCATCCCAGCAAAGCCTGCCCTCAGCTTAGCATGGGGTGGACACGCAGAATGCAGCGCTGCCAACTTAAATAACCTATTAAGGACAACTTGGCACACCTACAGTAATCAGAAATAGGCAGTTCAGTAGTGATAAGTACAGCACATCATTTGTGTCTTGCGTTCTGACACACTGTGGGGACAGGTAATGTTACAGGCTATACGGGCCACAGAGACAAAAGGAACCCCAGCTGCAATCCCCACCCCAAGGAGCAATCATTTGGCAGTCAACCTGAAGGGGGGGTGGGTAGGGGAAAGAAAAAAAAAAAAAAAAAAAAAGAAAACAAGCCAAAAAACCCTAATGTGCAAGTTTTTGTGCTAATCAGTGCCAGACTGCTGTAGAAGTGGCACAATGCAAGCTGCACAAAAGCAGGGCATCGCCGCGGTGGAAGCGAGCGGTCGGAACAGGATTCAGCAGTAAGGCTTTTAAAAATGTGCATTTTAATTAGAACTCATTTAAAGCACAACTGATCAAAACAGTGATAATGAGAGAAGCCTAATTAATTTTTGTCTAAGTAACGAAGTCTCATTACAGAGGGGGGTCTTCAGAAGAAAAGGGTTTGGGATGTTAAAAACAGGGTGTTTGTAATGAGACGCGATACCGCTGGGAGCCTGGAAGCCAGACCGAGAGGTTTCACAGGGCTGCAGCAGCCACTGTATTAATCTTTTAACAGGAAAAAGTAACCCTACTGAGATGAGACATCCCATTTATAGCCACGCTCCGAGTTGCAACCACTGGCAGAGATATTAAAACACAATCAAACAGAATGGCATATTATAAAACAAAAATAAATACAATTAAAACCAGATTAAGTAAAAGATCAAAGCGGTTTCCAGGGAGTTCAGGGTTCAGACAGCAGAGGAGGAGCAGAAGCTTGAGAGATTTGGAGCACTCCTAAGCACTAAGGAACCTGCCGTTTCCCAAGTACTGAAGAAGCATTAAAATGCTGTAGGTGGAGGAGGGCTAACTCAGGGTGGGTGAAAGGAAGAGAAAACAGTCACTTTTGAACCAGAAATGAACACTGTGACATTTAAAGAACCATTTGAAAAGAACCAGGGCAAGGGGAACACCCCCCGGTTCCTGTCAGAGGGTAAGAAAAGGCTGCTCAGTGTGAGCCAGGTGTCAGAGGTGGGCTGGGCCTGTGGCTCCCACAGCAGAGCTCCTATTCTCAAGAAGACCTGCAAGAAAGCCCCAGGTTTGAAGTACAGCCCCCCTCTATGCACCGCATCCCAACAGCGGAGAGATCAAGCTCCAGCAGGCACAGGTATAAAATACAAGAGAAATATTTCATTAATAATCCTGCTAAAGAAATCTGCTAAATCTCATTAATGATGCTAAAGAAAGCATCACTTTTGTGCCTAAGCAGAAACTAATTGCTTTGGGAAAAAGCAAGCTTTCCTGGTCTCGTTAAGCTTCAGCATCACAAAGCAACAGGTACCAGCCATGGGCAGTTCCATCTACCTCCCCCCATACTGTACCACAATCACTCGTCATAGGTGCCACCCAAAGCCTGGCCCAGGTTTCTTAAGCCAGGCTGTACTTTCCTCCTGCTTGCCCCTGAGTTATTACCCCCTGTGTTTGGTTTATTAATCAGTATGTGCAATGATTCGGGGCCACTGCTCATCCCCTGTCTGGGTGGTCACCACTGATGTGCCAGGACAGTGAGAGCAGCCACTGCTCCAAACGAGATTGAGGTGGGGCTCTGAGCTTGAAAGAATTGAAGTCATTGAGGGGCTTACTGGACTGTTAACTCCAGGGGTGACAGGCAGGGGCTCCGACACAGCTGCCTCAGGCAGACAAATCTGAACTCATCCTGGTATCCATGGCCAAAGGTGAAGGTCAGAACACAGATGCATAATCCTCATCAGACATCTGCTCCCCAGGGCCCTCCCCTGTGCTTCAAGGGCTGAGACCGCCCTCCAATTCCTTCATGGTCACAGACCTGGCTCCTATCAGCGAGGGAAGGGGACAGGTATGTGCCTTACAGAAGGCCACTCTACCATTTCACCTCTTTCACTGAGTTTTGGTTTTCCTGCTTTGGAGAGAAAATAAATCCACCAGGAGACAAATGCATTTCATGGTTTTTAATAATTTTGCGCCATGGTTTAACCACAGCATATTAAGAACAAGCATAAAATCTGTATTTAAAACTAACAACAGCACTTAGAGCAACATCTTCTTTTAAAAGTATTGCAATAAACAGACCTTAGGTCTAAAAACTAGGACATCACCATTTGTTCAATTAAAAGAGTCAGATACACAACAGTTGAAATCTTTTCCTGTATATAACAGGGAGTTACAGTGGAAAATAAGCAACAAATAAAGTGTGTTAAAAGGAAAATAAAATTTTTTAAAAATTATATATAAAAATTAAAGCAAGCCAGGTTTGTCATAGCGTCACATGAACAGCTATTGAGAAATTCCAATACAGTTGTAAAAAGCCTTACCGGTTTTAATAGATTCGTTTTTACAACAATAAAATTTAAAAGAAAGATTAAATATTGTTGATAGTGCTGTACATATTTCAGAATAGCTTGAAACAAAATGGACAGAAATCGGGAGACGCCTGGAAAAGGTGATCTTGGAAAGCCACAATGTTGGAAATACAAAAACAAAATAATAATCCATACAGCAATAAAGCATTTTACACTGTAAAGTAACTAGCAAGAAACAAGAAAGGAAGGGTCAACACTCTAAAAACAGGCATTTGATGGTTATTTTAAGTGTAACAGCCTGACTAATGTACATACCATCGTGAAATGCTCTTGAGTACAGCAGCACCGGGCAGCTCTACAGAGGTAAAACCCCTATGGATGCTTACATCGTCTTTGTACTGCAAGTAGGAAAGCCTTGTTAAAGAACATTAAGGTGAATTGATTAGTATTTTTGCTGTCCAGGTCTATGAAGCCCAAGGCTCTCACAACTCCTGCTCATACTTCTTTTACACCCTCGACTACCCACCGTGCTCCATGGCTAACAAAGTGCGACCGGAGCTGAGAGTTACACTTCATCTGCTCTTCCCACTGCAGCTTCAAAGCAAATCAGCGCCTCTGAAAGGAGACGTGGTCATGTTTGGTCCGCTCAATATGCAAGTTTTGTTAGGATAAATCCCACCCTAGATTCCTCCAGCGGGAGGTTTGCTCTGTACAGAGTTTTCCTAGTCAAGGCCTGGGGCTTTTCACTTGGTTTTCTTCCTTCACGCGCGGAAGCGGCGCTGCAGTGCACAGGGAAAGGTGAAGGGGGCCAGGCAAGGCAGGCTTCCAAAGCAATTCCTCTACGCCCTGACCTACAGTGCATGAGTTAACAACTGACAGCCGTGCAATATGTGTATTCCCCTACAGCACACGCTCACTGAGGAAACAGCTCAATACACAGACGGATGGATCCAAGCTACCTGGGAGGGCTGGATGATGCAGAACTGGCCATAAATAACTTCCACCCTGCTTTAAAACAAAACCAAGAACCAACCCCCCCAAACAAACCCAAAGCCACCACGACCAACATTCAGAAACAGGACTCCTGCGAGGGCTCTTGAAAAGGTATTTACAGACAAAATGTGTAGCTGGGAGTTTCAGGTCAACAGAGAAGTCGTGAAGGACTGTGCTCCAGGGCACCGTCCTCGAGCGCAGCAGGGCGGACTGAAAGCCTGCTGAAACCAGAGGAAGCCTCACCACTGACTTTGCTGTGCCCCACATAAGGCCCCCTGAGTTTTAGCGCAGCGCTTAGCTTGTCAGCCAAGAATCCAAACAAAAACACCATCTCAAATGTATCCCAACACGTTGCTACCTCACATCTGTGGTTAAAGCCTGACAAGTATAGAAAAGCTACACAGAGACACGAGTATCCATGAAAGGTCAGTCGGAATCCACCTGCAAGGGGACGAGTCTGGCTCCAACCAATAAACTTCCCTATCTCCACCACCCTGGGATAGTTAGAACAAACAGCTTAGAAAAATAAGTACAGCATCTGCGAGTCTCTACACTAGAACTTCATGTTGAGTTTTCCTGAGGTATTTGCTTTACTGAAGAGCCCGTGCCAGGAGCGTGCAGGGGCATGGGGACGGGCAGCCAGACACATGGGGACGCCAGGGGAGAACCAAACTGCCAAGGGAGCCTGGCAGAAAGTGGAAAACGTTGAATTCTCTCCCACACTGCTTCCCACACTGGGTCTGAACAGGTTTAGGCATTTTCTCCATAACCTTCAACACAGAACTGGGGTTCAGCCGCTGCTGTCAGAGTTGAATGCAGCAGCGCTACCAACTCAAAAGCTGATGCTCAAACCCAGCACCAAGGATGCTTCCTACTGCAGCAATTTCTCACCTACCCTATGGGCTTGCACCCCTGCGGCTGCAGAGGTCAGGAGCGAGCCCCCAGCCACATGCCCAGCCCTGGGATGCTCAGTGGATGCAGGAGCACATACACATGGAGTTCATGGAACAAGGGTTGGCTCCTGTCACAGAGCTCCCACTGGCCTACTCTTAGTTTTGCAGGGATGGCTGGGGTCAGCTCCTGCCTGCCAGAGCTTCACTTCAGATCTTGGGTGTGAATAAAAAGGTTCAAAAGGTTTTAGCCCATTTCGAAGCTCATCAAGGATAACAGTTAATAAATATCTGCTGGAGGAGTAGTAACTAATACCCGTCCAACTCAGCAATAGCGAGGCAACAGCCAGTAAGAGAAGCATCTAGTTACAAGGTTAAAGCTGTGGAGGTTTTGTTTGTTTTGTGGTTTGTTTTTTTTTTCCCCTCCTTTTTCTTAAAGTGACACATTTTTTAAAAAACAAAACGAAAAGAACAAATCTTCACAGCAAAGATGCAAACAACCCATTGCTATACACAGGCTAGTGAAAAAGGATTTGTTCAAACTTTTTCCCTTATGATATTATATTGATATTTAATAGGAAAATAAAATACATAGGCTTTTTGTCATTTGTATGCATTCATCTGCAAATTTTTCTTACAAAAGAGGACCAAGCACAGAAGTTGGCATTCACAAAGTCTATGCCTTTTTGTGTGTGTGTGTGTTAAAATTGGTATCATCTATACATTATCTTACAGTATTAACAACATCTATTTGTTTTTGTATGTTTGCTTGTTCTACCCATTGGGTAGGATATGTGCATAATATATTCAAGTTGTACACAGCACCATACAAAGGAAAACAACCCCAAACAAACAAAAGAAAAAAAAAAACAAACCAAACCAGACAGACAACTGAAAAAGCACCATTTTAAGTGAGGCACAACAAAGGTGGGAGCATAAGGCCTGATCCAAAGCCCCCCCAAAGTTGGCAAGAGTCTTCCTCCAACATCACCATGCTTTGGATCAGGCCCTCTTGAGTGCAAGGGGATTATTCCTATCTGCTCAGACCTGAACATGAGGCACCTTAGTTGCTTACAAACTACCAACATGCAAACCTCCTCAAAATTATACCTAACACGGACACATCTAATTTATTAATAAAGCTACCACAGCAGACAGACTAGCACGAACCAAGGAGAGAAAGGAACAGACAGCTTCATCGCCCACGAGATCCTACACACACGTCGTTCCAGAAAGTTCACACCCCAAACCATTTAAAGCAGCAGCAATATAGCAAAGAAACTACCCTTGTCAAGTCCCAGGGCTGTCAGAGGGAAGGGGGGGGAGTATCTAGGATATGAGTTTGTTTATTGTCAACAGACATGGAAAGGTAAGGTCTTTCATAGGAGGGAAGCAATGCTAGTACTACCCGGGTTGCTTGTGCTCAGTCTGAAAATGGAAGAGAGAACAGCAAGGCAGAGCTAAGGGCCAGGAGAGTTTGCAACACTTCTCAATACCCAGCCATGCTTGGCTCCCCCTTTCGAAAGCAGGAGAAAGGTAACAAGTGGTTACAAAAACCAGCACTATCACCCTGGCACGTATTTAGTGTGAACAGCAGCCCCCTTCACTCCATGCCTGGGGTACTTCCTAGTGTGGCAAGGCCACCCTGAGCCAGCCCCTCCATGTGGCTTTGCTGGGGAGAGGCACCACAGGTCTGATGCTGCTTCTGGAGGCTGAGCTTGGAGGTGCAGCTCCCACTTGTCCCCCAAGCAGAGCTGTACCCAGAAAATGATTCTTTTGCTGGTGTGAGTGTGCTGAATGGGGCCTTTGCCAGCACACCAATGGGAAGTGTGTCAAAAGGTAATTTACACCCCAGTTAATGAGCACAGACTGGAAAACAATATATTACAAACAAACAAAATCTTAGCAACCAATGTTTTCAGCTGGGCCACTCTCAAGACTAAATTTCCAAACAGAACATACAGAACAGAGTCTTAAGATGGGAAACCTCTGTTAAATTCAACATGTCCTCACAAGGGACTCTCCACGCTCTGAAAGACCTCAGCAGGTCTCAGACAATTGAATGGGAACCCCTCTTTCCAGGGATTTCAAGAATTGACACATTCAGGGCTAGTTTAGGAAAAAAGATGCCACTGCACTGTCTGGCAAGCAGGCCACACAGCACAGGAAAAGACCAGATACATGTCATTACTTGCAACGGCCTTTATCTAAAAAGCAAAGGTGCAATCCAAAGCCAGCCTTCATCTGAACCTACTGTGCACATGGATCACTTGGTCCTTGGCATCAGCTAGGACTGAAGAAACATGCTTCTGAGATTTAGAGTGTGTGAAGTCCATTCCCTTCCTGCACATCATACGTCTACATTAGAGTTGTCCCAAAAGCCTGAGGATTTTTCAGAGCTGACCCAAAAAGAGAAAGCTGTTGGATGGAAGATGTGCTGGAGCACCAGGTCACAGGCAAGAATTTGCACAGCAAGAAACTCTCCTACTGATACGAACAGGGCTGTGCTGCTCACAGGACTGAAGAGGGAGTATTCCTCATGTCTCCAGCTGTTTGGCAAGCCACCTCCTGCTGTTCCTGAGGGCACAGCGTATCTAGCCAGAGAGCACTCCTGGGACTTAGTGGTAACAGTCAGAGAGAACCTGTGTATAATCCTAAACACCTTTAAAGGTCCCAGCCGGGGTCCTGGGGACAGATGGACAGGGAATGGGACAGGACAGGGATGGGGACAAAAACCAAAACAGCAAAGAAAAGCACAAAGAACAAATCTGGAGCATATCTGTTTCACCAGCAAGCTTTGTTTGCTTTGACAATGAAATCAGGTCTCTGTAGCTACCATGAGATTTTGGGGCTCAGAGCGAGACAACAGTTAGCAATAGATCTTCTCCAAACCATCTGACCATGCCTTGCAGATTGGCATGTCAGTTTAAGGTATGATAGCTCACTGCCTGGCAGGGCCAGGAATGACCACTTGAGCCTGTGCTGTTCCAGCCAGCCTGCTCATGGGGCTCTCCAGCAGGACTCCATCGCATTCAGTCAGAAATCACACCGCTTCACTCCTCGCCCTTCCCTGAGCCATGGTCACAGGGAAACAGAACCTCAGCAACACTCTTTTCTTTGTATTTCCACAACACAAAAACTCAAGAGGTTTGAGGTAACAGAAGCAGCTTCCAGCTGGGATAAACTGGTGGGAGAAGTGGGCAAGCAGTAATAAAAAGCCAAATGAAGCACAGCTTGACTCATGGTTCCTACGGATCCCACGACTGCAGGAACATAAAAAACTTCCTCACCAGCCAGCAAGTATCCGTGCTCGGAAGGAAGTATGCTGTAGTACAGTGACAGCAGGCTGACACTAGGCTAAGTGCAGAGCTCATCAGCAACAGGATGAGATGAAGCTGAAGTGGATCCTCCCTAACAAAACCAGTCTATTCACACAAGGTACTGTGAATTCTGCATGTGCCACACGCTACAGGAAAAGGATCCGAATGCCACGCTGCCAACTTGGTACTAATCTTCATACTCCTCACTCACTCTTTGAAGCAGCATCACACGCTCAAAGCCTGTTTGTACAGCACTGAGATGAACCCAACCAGAGTCAGGCTGAACGTACATCCAAAACCAGAGCAGAGTGCTCCATCAGGAAACTCTGAGAGAAATCTCTCTCCTGTTGCTAACCTGCTTGCTATTTCTAGGTCTGTGAGATCACACACCAAAGATGATCCAAGTTTAGCACCAAGGAGGGAGCCATGCTAAGCCACGTAAGGGAAAAGTTCACCTTTGTGGCAAGACAGATACCATAATACTTTATTTCTTAGAAGTCCATTTAAAGAAGAAAAATAATCTTTTAAGTTGAAAATTTCTAAAGTATGGACGTTGCTGGACTGAATTTTGGGAAAATGGGTTACAGGGCAAAGGTCAGGAGATGCAACCAGAATTCAGGCAGTATGATCTGACACACAGAACTCCACACACAGATTACGTGGGTGTTTTGCCTTATCCACGTAAACCAGAACAGCAGTATGGAGGTGTTATCTACACGATTTAACTCTACAATGTTTGCAGAAACCTTTTATAACTTAAAAAGATTCATTTGAATAGATGTGGATATTAATTCTGGATACTTTCAAAGGGAGTTTTCCATAAATTACCTATCTTCAGAGATCACTATTTTCTAAGCCTGTAAAGATTGACAGCGCTGATGTTCCTTCTCTTGCCATTCTGCTCTGTTAGCAAGGGCCTATTCTCTCTCACTGTAACAAAAGAAAAACTAGGAAGGGAAGAGACATGCTGTTGTGATGTTACACTACTGACAGCACCCCACTGAAGCAAACTAACATTCATCAGAAAATGCCACGTTTACTCCTAGGAGAGGCCCCAAAACGAAGTAGCAGATTGCAGACTCACCCATAGCAAGTGACAGGCGACTACACCGTCTGAGCTGGCAGCAGAATACGGTGGGAAGGGAAAGATGCAAGAGGAAATGCAACCATTAGGTGAGAAAACACTGAGTTCTTTTTTAAAACAAACCTTTCCTACAGAAGTGGAGCAGACTACATTTTCCATGCAGAACAACAAGAGTAATTTCCTCATCCAAGAAGCATTAGAGACAGCAGCGCACACGTCATACCGGCCAATGTGACTGGGAAGCCCATAAATCTGCTGGCACGCAGAGACAGCAGAAGATGGCACAGGGCTGTCTTCAAAGAAAGCATCTTCCCAAGAGGTGACGTTGAAGGCAACTTCAAGGCTCACTTCGCTGAGATCTATGCGCGGGACAGAGTTGGTACTGGAGCAGCCCGAGCCCAAGGCCCAGTCCCGGTGTGCTCTGCCAGGACAAGTGAGTTCCAGCTGTTCTCACCTAAAGGCTTCTCAGCTAAATCATCCTCACTTAGGCAACAGCACAGCGTCTGTGCAGGCAGACACACATTCTCCAGCCTCAAAGCTCCCTTCTGAAGAACAACAGAGATCACTGAATACCAAAATTAATGTTTTCTGGGTTTGTCTTCTGTTGTTGTTTGTCATGTCTTTTTAAAACTAAGAATTTTATGAATAGCTTTTTTAGAAAAAGCTAATTTCACAGCTTTATTCCCAGGAACTAGACATGACAAGAGCCCCTAGCTGACTGACTGCCACCTAGTCATCTCCTAAACACCCATCCTGTGAGTCCAAGGGGGAAGCGAATCCCATCACACAATCTCTCTCTCTCTCGCGCTCTCCCTTCAAATAATGCATAAATTAAAAGGCAGCTTTACTCTGTGTTACCAGCATGAGCCAGACCAGAAAACAATTAGAGAAACAAACGAGGCTGCGTATCCAGACTAACAGTGACACAAGCGCATTCTAAACCAGAACAAAACCAAATCACCTCATGATTAATCTACACTGAGGCCCGTAAAACACACACACAGACACGCATACTGTTTTGGCATTAAAACTCTGCATAGATCAAAGATGCACTTCAGTTCTCAGAGCCCCCGGTGAACAGAAGTCCTGCAGAAATCCAGCCTCCAGCCGTGGGAGCAGGCCCATGGGGGACAGCGCTCCTCCACAGTGCGCTCAGGGCACTCAGTGGCTGCTGCCCCCAGCCAAGCACAAGGCTTAAAAAAACAGGGGAAAAAAGTGAAAGATCTTAAAAATTAAAAGGTCTATGACACCCACGCATACACATATAGATTAGAAACTAGTCAAGCTAAAACTCTAGAGGTTCTTCTTTTAAGTCCATTTCCAAAATGCATTTTAAGTGCAAGTTGTGCTTTTTCATGTGCTTGTGATGCCACTACCGCCGCTTGCCAACTGCCTTCCAGCGCTGCCTGTGCTCCCACATGGAAACAGCCAGCAAAGCAGCACCCCACCACACTGCTTCACAGGCAGGGAGCGTTTTCCAGCTACTCTTAAGAAAGGCATGGCAAAACTAGGGCTTACAGACGCTTAGTTAACAGGCAAGTCACCGTTACCCACGAGCATAGTCCTGCTGGCATCGATGGGATGACATGCACAGGGGAAGGTTTCCGCATCAGGGCCCAGAGCGAAAGGGTTTGCAGGGGGGCTGGGGGGGAACAGCTGGTGCTCCCAGAGACGCCGCAGAAGTCAGCGCCGCCATCACGAGCACTCTTGGTTCTGCTGCGGAAACTGCACGGGGTGCATGGAGGGGGTGGGATGGGGTGGAACTACAAAGGTCCCTTCGCTTCAACAAGACAGATTCTCCAGGACTGAACTTCAGTATCTAAAGGGCAAAATGGAGAGTGAAAAGCACAACAGCATCACGTGATTTAACAGCATCGCAGGGGAAAAAACCCACCTTGTATTTTTAAACAATTTATTGCATAATGTCATGATATGTGACTAAATACATGTTAGGCTACAGTGAGGACAGAGCTCTCTCAAACCATAGGTACTGGCGATACTGCATTACGAAAAGGAAAAGAATGGCAGCACTTGGTTAGAATCAATACAAATCAACACAGCTGGGATTTTGTTTTGCCACTTACAAAACCAAGAGTCTACACTGCAAAATATCTAAACCCTAAGTGATGGAAAATGCTGGGATTTCATGTTTGCCTTCTTCCATCCAAAAGTCTCCAAGACACTTCATTGACATGCTATTATTTGAATGCAAATTATTGCAAAGACAAGTTAAGTGTCCCTGTATTTCTTGATTTGTAAAAGTCAAGAGATGTTAGGCTAAGTCCTGTCCCCTTTTTCTAGCAAACCCAGGGGGAGGGGGGCAAACTCCTCCAGATTACTTCTGGGGTTCTGTCATTATTCCACAGGTGAAAAGACAACATATAGAAGAACTTCACATAAAACAGTTCCCTCATATATATTTTTTTTAAAACATTAAGATAGTGCAACTTTTTAAAACACATTTATCACAACACAAATTAATTCCTTGCATTCATCTAAGTTCTCAACTTTATACCTTGGCACACAAAACAGGAATTTCATTTCATGTTAAAAAAAAATCCACACCCTGGGAGAAAAAAAAAAGCAAACTGGCCAATTCTTCCCCCATTTATCTAGCAAAACCACCTTCTTCCTTCTGCCATTCAGTGAGTATAAAACAGGCTATACAAGCCTCATTTCTGTGCTAAGTTAACTTTTAGAATTAAATAATTCAAATAGTTTATTAAAAAAAAATAATATATTCCCCCCCTCTCCCCTGAAACACTGCTCATAGACAAACTGAATGGAAGTTTGTATTTCTTTTGATCTGCTTTGCATGCAATTCCCCTGAAAGGAATCAGAAACAAAGATCTGGTTTGCAGGTTTGGTTTTACTAAGTTGTACCACGTGAAATGTAACAACATTGTGCACCAGAGCATGGGGGGTCTTCCTCCACTGCTCTCTCCTTGAATCTCTTGTCTTCAGTACAAACGCACCTGGGCCAGTAACTTAGACCAGGTTTCCTGGTTTGCGGTCTTGGCTTTTGCTGGGGACTATTGTGCTCTCTGAATTGTTCTGCTGAAACTGAAGTCTGCTCCCCCTCTGCGAGGAAGGAGGCGCGTTGCTGTGCTGGTGATGGAAAAAAGAGGAGCCTGGGTAATGCCCCATGACCTCGCTGTATGTCGGGGGTGGTCCTTCCATCCTTCCGTTACTGCTATAGTTGGTTGCACTTATGCCCGAATTGCTGCTTGGTGGGCAGGGGCCCCCATTGTACATCGAGATGTCTATCAAGTCGCTATCAAAAATGGTTCGGTTGGGCGGTGCCCTGACAGATTCCCGGTTGAGCTCCATCTGCTGTTCGGGGTCCCGGAGCTGCAGGGTGCACGGGCCTTGGTACGGCGGCGGTTCCTCCCCGTCAGAGAGGGAGATGGTGGGAGGAAGGTCAATCTCATGCTGCATGTAAGGGTAAGTGGGTTGGAAGCGACTGAAACGGTCCCGCTGCATAAAAGATGGGGCGGTAAACCTGTCCCTGGACCTTGGGGCATACATGATCTGAAATGGGAAGAGACAGACACGTGAGTCCACGCCTGAGCAGAGCGCTGTGGGTGCTGACCTGACAGAACAGGAAAAAAACTTCTCCTCACCACTGATCTTAAAAGATTAAGCCCAGCAGGCACCGTGCACGCGTGCTCCCACGCACATGCATGCGAAAAGAAGCAGTAGGAGTTGCAGGAAGGATCTAACACAAGATACTTGAGAACAGCTTCATGAAGGAAGGCCAAGACCTCACACAGCTCCTCCTGACATTAAAACATGCAGAGCCGAGAGCAAACAATTCTGTTTCTGCACACAGGAAACACTTTCTCTCTGGTTTTGACAACTAACTAAGTTCTACAAAAATGTCCCAGTGCTGAGTTTCAGTGGCAGTTTGAGCCACCCCCACCTACTCAGAGTTAATGTAATTCCCTACATCCCCCAAAAATTCAGGTGGATGTTTTACTGCATTTTGTGAAGGCCTGGCATATCTCACGCCTTCACTACCAGAACATATCAGGTATCCTCCTCCTCCTCAGTTCTCAGCCAGAACTCAGCCTTTGGGGAGGACCTGTAAGCAAGGCTGCTGCATTGGGACTGGAAAAAGTGTCCTCGGCATATTAAAGCCCAGAGAAGGTCAAGCTTTACCAGAGGAAGGAGGAGTTCAAGACACTCCCTGAGAAGCTGTGGCTCCTCACTTTGTCTATCCCAGATAGAGACACACAACAGCTTCTTAGATCTAAATCTACCAAACCTCTCTTCTCATTTTTGGGTACACGCACACAGTCTGTAGCTCTCGACCCTCACAGATTGACACAGGTGAGATGGGCCACTTGGAGCAACAAATCAGCACAAATTAGACCAGGGATCTGTGCTTGCCAGAAGACACCGGTGATAGGATGAGTGTGGCAAATCCAGGAAAAACACAGGGAGAAGAGCAATTGGGTCTCACAGATTCCACTGAATACTCAAATTCCTGAGCCACTGCATGAGGGAGACACCTCCACCACTTACCTGTGCATGCTTACTATGACACAGCGAGCTGTGGATGGAGATAAGGGGTCAAGGTAGGCAGAATTTCATTCTTTTAATGAAAAAGTATTAAGCATTTATGGAACGGGAGTTCAGGTAGGGTCAGACATCCACGTGAACCTGGCTCTTGGTCTACACTGAAAAAGCTTTACTTACTAAATTGATGCATGCTTTTGAAAAGAGACAAACACAGAAAACAGGAAAGAGGAAAGCACATTATTTGAGATAGTAAGAAATCTGTCTGTACCTCTGAAGCACCCTGGCGTGAAACCGAGCTCTCTGAAGGCCACAAGCACCCTTCCTGGAATGTAGAAAAACACAAAAGAAAAGTTAATAGATCACACCACCATCCTACCTCAGATACCAGGACTTTTAGGAGCAGTCAGCTTCTAAGGACTGGCTGCCTCCACCTAGCAAAAGGTGATAGACAAGTAACATCCCACTGCTTGCTCTCCAAAACTTGAGCAAACAGCAGCTCTACATCCAAGCGAGCCAAGCCTGGTCCATTTTGCAAGTGCCGAGACACCAGCCACTGCACCCAGCCATAAGGGCCCAGCAAACCAGCTGCAGCTATGAGTGCATGGCAACACAGAGAGATGACAGGAGACTTCAGCACTTCACCTCCCAGCCTGTGACACGGCCACATCAGTGTGGTTGGCAGGTCTGATGAAGCTGACATGCCAGCCAGGATCCCTACTCCACACCAGAGCCAAAACAGTTGCAAAGAAACCAAACATCTGTAATCCCAGCAAAGGGATAGTCGCTCTAAACCCAGGGATAATATTCTGGTCAAAACTGTCAGTTGCCCAATTCCCACCACAAACAGTAATGAAACAGCTGAGGCTTCATCAGCCACCAGTTCTCCTCTTCAACCACTTCCCCAACCACCTTCTCAGGCCAAAGGATTTTCTCTCTTGTGCCTCAAAAGCCTGTTCTGGTATTGTTCTGCACTCAGGGCAGAATAGAAGTGGAGAGAACAACATGTGAGTAAGGAAAAACAGTTTAAGGCGTGCCATTATTTTCCTCCTCAATAGCTTGCAGCAGCAGTAACTACCACAACAGATATATTTTATTGGAAAATTCCAAAGCTGAAAAGGACACACCAGAGCAGCTATACAGCACAGAATTTTAATCTCGGTGCAAAAAGAGATAATCAAAACATCATATGGTCATGACTGTTTCCTTGGTGGAAATTCAAGCTGCATGATTTTATAGACGTAAGAAATTTCAGGAACAGGAAGGAAAATGCATACTGTCCCCAAAAGCAGTACCCTGTGCAGACAACTTTCAAATCTTACTGTACTGCTTCTTCTCACCACAGCATCTTTCAACATATTTCAGATGTAAAAATAGACATAACTGGATGTGCATCATGACACTCAGAGACCAAAAGCCGTCTGTGATCTTGTCAGGAGAGTCCACCGCAGAGGAAAGCTGCTCTGAGAGGAATCTCCCACAGGATTCAGCTGTTAAGGGAAATGCTTTGAATAACAAAGCTGGTCAGTCACGGCTCTCCTGTAGCTTTAGAGAGCAGAGACAGGGGGAGGCTGACAATTGCAATTATTTACAACTTCCCTTCGCAAGTATCCCTGCTGCAAGGCCGGATACAAAAGACGAATCTCAGACCCATGTTATTTCAGTGCCTATATAAGGTTTTGTCACTAGAATAAGTTTTAACTGTGTATCGAGTATACAGACATGCCTGCAGACACCTTCCTTTCCACCTCTCCATCACCCAGATGCCCCCATTCTGAAGCATCCAAGAGTATGTTTGCACAATCCAATAGAACCAGGTTCTCAGCAGCTGACCCAGCAGGCTCCAAGCCTGTTGCCATTATTAAGTAAAACATACTAGTCAACAGTAAAGTGCTTAATTAACTACCCAAGAACTACAGACCATACACAGCCCAACAGCTGGTTCCTGAGCAATGGTTTGAGAAATGCAGTAACATGCAGCTTTATGCTTAGTCCATCCTTTCAAGTGTTTAGAGAGAAGAAAAATGGCAAACCCGGCCCAGAAAGGAATTCAATCTACCACCACCACTCATGTTGCTTAAAGCCCCTTACAAAAGAGAGTTTCCAACATGGAAGCAGAAACAACTCCCATCCTAGGGCACATCTCCACTACGACAGGAGAGGAAGAAGAGACAAGAGCAGCATAAGCACAAAAGCTTCTCGCGCCGAGACTGCGCAGGAGGCACACACACCTTGCTCCTGTTCAGCACTGCAGGTACCACTTGCCCCAAGAGTGGAGCTGCCTGTTAGTCCTACTGCTGATGTCTGAACCCCAGTACAGTAAAAGACCCTGACATACATCCTGTGGCTGCTACAGGGACTCAAGAGTACACCCAGGGTGCAACCAAGGTGACGAGACCAAAGGAGGAAACTCTCCCCACTCTGGGATATACTCAAGGAAATACACTGCTTGGGATGTAGCTGAACTCCAAGGCTGTGAGATCCTTCAGATGCAAGGATGGGAAACAACACAGCCCCCATGGCACTATGTCCTACAGACCACCTGTAGCTACTCCCTTCCCCAAGGGAGAGGGCAGCAGCCAGCCTCCAGTAAGATCTCTACCCCAGAAGCCCAAGGAACTCCCCAAGCAGATGGCTGGGTAGCATGTGCTCAGCACAGGCACACTTGCAAATTACCAGGTGCTCACACCACATGTGGAACAACCTCACCATGTATGTGGTCAGTCCAGTGCCACAGTACTGGATTCTCTCATCACCACTCAAGAAAGGCCAGACTAAATGACTCAATCAGGAAAAAGGTACTACACTCTTTGTGCATAGACAACTCTTAAAATGGTCAGTGAGAAAGGAAAAGAGAAGGGGAAGGAGCTACCATGCAACTGTGTGTGCTGGGTTCAGCTGAGTGTTAATTTTCTTCACAGTAGCCAGTACAGGGCTGTGTTTTGGATCTGTGCTGGAAGCAGCACTGATAGTACAGGGATAGCTTAATTACTGCTCAGCAGTGCTTACAGAGCCAAGGCCTTTGCTGCTTCTCACCCCACCCCACCAGTGAGCAGGCTTGGGTGGGGGGTGTGTGTGCGTGCACAAGGAGTTGGGAAGGGACACAGCTGGGACAGTTGATCTTGACTGAACCAAGGGATATATCCCATACCATATGATGTCATGCTCAGCTTATAAAGCTGGGGGAAGAAGGGGGGGACATTTAGAGGGATGGCATTTGTCTTTCCAAGTAACAAATATACATGATGGAGCCCTGCTTTCCTGAGGATGGCTGAACACATGCCTGCCCATGGGAAGTGGGGAACGAATTCCTAGGTTTGCTTTGCTCACTTATGTGACTTCTGCTCTACCTATTCAACTGTCTTTCAATCCAGGAGTTCTCACTTTTACTCTTCCAATTTCATCCCCCATCCTATAAGGGGAAAAGTGAGCAAGCATTTGTGCAGTGCTCATTTGCCAGCTGGAGTTAAGCCACAACAATCCCATGTAATGCAAACTTTGGGGTTTTTTTTATTGACTTCAAGAGATTCTCAGGTTCTTCTTCACTTCTCAGTTTCTAAGAATTAGAACTCCCCCCAAATTCTACTTACTTAAAGATAAGACTTCCACTTTCTGAAATGTATTACAGGTATTAAGAGTGCTCTTCTACCCTCGATTAAACCAAAGGGGTTTTCTCCTAGTATGTGTGTGTATATACACACACCCAAAAATACACACCTGTTCTGCAAATAAGGTTTCAGGCAGTGTCGTTTCTGATGTTGGCCCTAGGTGGCAGTGATACATTACACCACACTAAAGCAGTGGCTTGCTCAAAATGCTCTGGGAAGGCACAGGGGCTTGTTCCTCCCTGCATCTTCCTAGGTGACAGAGACTACTACTGCTTTTAAGACTGCAACAGTTGCCCTGCCTAACACGAGGAAACCAAAACTACTGTGCCGTCCCCAAGAGAAGGGCAGGTATTCCAGCAGGATTGGAAGCTATGTTTCCCAAGGGTAGGAAAGGTTACAGCATCTGGCAGACCAGTGCATGGTGTATGGAGGGTAAGATGTAGTAGAGAGCTTAATTACCGAGAGTGCGAAGCCTCTCACTTGTAGCTGTCCTCCCTACACATACCGTGATTATTTATGTTACTTAATGCTTTAAAACTTATTTCCCCAACTTCACAGCACTTCACCACTAAGTAACCTTCACTTCATCCAAGTGAAGTAAGTACTATCAGCCTTCCTCCTTTATGTGGAGCAGCAGCAAGTTGCCCAAGGTGACACACGCTGAGTCAGGAGCCGTTCAAAGCCAGCATTCCTTGCTTGTAGCCCTACCTGTAGATTTCCTAGATGATCCTACCCTTATTTAAGATGTTCTGACTTTACTGTGGCAGACTTCAAAGAGCAGCAGCCAGCACACACTGTACCTCCTTGGCAGCACGCCCTGAGGAGAGGCAAGCCTGTGTCCCCCACACTGGCAGCAGAACTGCAGACATCCAGCTCCTGCCAACCGGTGTTTGGTGCACAGGAAAAGGTCTGGGCAAAGCAGGGTGGCCTACAGCACTCACATTCTCTTCCCAGCTACGGGCAGGGTTCTTGTTCCCACTGGGATAAAGTAAGAAAATGAAAATGAGTGGGCCAGGGATGCCAGCAGGGAACAGAAGGAATAATGCTAACACTGGTGGGGAATAATTTAAAAGGCCAAGAGGCAAAACTAACATTTGAAATCACCAACAAACCCCTGGAGCTGTCAGTATTACCAAGTATTTTCTGTCACCCTCCTGATGTTCCCCTTTTATTCAGAAATAGCTGTTCCAAGAAGGAGGGCAGTATTTTTACAGCTGTGCCTCTGGAGCTTGGCATTAGAGATGGGCATTATCGATGTCAGTCCTAACGCAAGCTGACTGGCCCCAGCAGCCACGCTGCCCTTGGTGCTGGCAGGCAGGGGCTGGTCAGGGCAAACATCTTGTGTGAGGGATGCAGGGACTTTGCTGCCAGGAGCGAGCTTGGGGCAGTGGAAGTGGTCAGTACTCCTTCAACAGCCACTTTGTAAAACAAAAAGACAGAAAACTAGAAGCCACAAGGATGTGAAGGAGGAATCAATTTTGGAACATTGGAAGCTCATTAAGTACCTCCTTGCAAGTCACTTAATCTCTTTTCCCTCAGCATCCCCCTGGAAATCCCTGATGAAGGCACTAAGAGTTAATCATCAGAAAGCAAGATTTAACTTGGTTTTCCCCCAAACAGCAGAGAGCTCTGGCAGCCACTCAGCCACAGCTACCTACATTTGGTTACCAGCAACTCTGCCCTCCCAACACAATGTCAGTCCTCCCGAGGCACTGCCACACCACACACCTCCCCTGGGCCATCAGACACACACCCTGTGCACAGACGTGCCTTTCCAAGGCTGCCACATGGCTCTGCTCTGAAACCCACCCCCAGCACTGCCAGCAGCCTAAGTTGCTCCCACCGGAGAGGCTGTGGTAGAGGCTGTATCATTCCATTGAAGCAGCCCTGGGCACTGTCCAGGTACTCTTCACAGGCTTTGCACTCCCCTTCAAGATGCTCTTCAAACCAGGCCCCCTGGGCTGTGAAGCCAAACACGGCTGATGGATCAGCCAGTGGAGGGAAACATTCAGCATTTTATCCATCATGACACAACACTGTTCAGTACTGTCCACGTTCGCTTTGGGTTGCCGTTCATGCCAACACCATTGGCACTCAGCATCTTTCCACCTCTCACAGTTAGGACCCCAAAACTTGCATTTTTGCTCACGGCTTTGAATGTTTTAATATCCACACTAGGAGAGGGCAGGACTTGCAGAGCCCTTGATAGCACTGTTGCAGAAGCATCCAGCACCCCTGAGCACTCAAAGGGTGTCCTGCCCCTGCTGTGATCTGTTTAAGGTCTCAGCACATAACCAGTGTAATAAAAACAAATAAGAGACCAGGGGAAAGATTGGAAGCTGAGACTCCAGAGGAGATGAACAGGAAAAATAAGAAAAAAGATGAACTGGTGATCATACAGGAAAGCATATTTACAAGAAGGGAATGTAACAACTACTTTTGAGTATGTACTTGTCAGAGCAACATTTTTTCCCCCTGGCATCAGTCCCTTTTCTGCCCTTCAAGTGTTACTAACACTCATGATTCCACTAATGTTCTATCTTTTGAATACTCTTAATTTCTGAACTTGGAAGACAGTGAGAATTTCAACTTCCAGGTTTTTTTGGGTTTTTTTTGAAAATGAAGGAAGTTCAGAAGAAACCCACAAACACCTTTTATGTGAGTTTTGCAGGTTTGAGGTTGGTGACAAAGGAAGAGATAAATTACCTACTGCATTTCTGTTCTGCTTTCTAGAAGAACCAGAGCAAGAGATTATCTGTTCGATAGCTGGTCTTCCCAGGGCCAGAAATCTGTGCAATTCAGCCAGAGCTCAGTGTTAGAAGGCATGATTATCTAGGACAGGCTTGAAGAAAAGGAAAATTGAAGCTAACAAAGGGACAGAAACAGCCCATCTGAATAGGAAAGGCACGATTCTGCATCTTGACAGACCTATGCTACCTCAGTTGCGTGGAAGGGGGTCACCTCATAGGTGACTACAGGAAAAAGCCAACAGTCAATCTGCTTAAACCATTTTAAGAAACACATCTGAACTTCCTCAGTTTCCATTCACTGTTTCTCCATCAACAGAATGCCTGAATCAGAATATTTCCTTCAGACTCCTATCAGTAGTTAATAAACATTTACATCTGTTTTCAGAGCCTATACACCATTTTAGGAAGTATTCCCTTGGAAGAGAATCTGCTTACTGATACAGCATTTGCCCACAGAACAAGGCCTGTCTAGTTAAAAAGTATATTCTGAAAGTGTATAATCTAAGCTGCTTTTTATTGTTCACGATATTTACCTCATGCAACTCCACTGCAGACAACAAGAACAGTTTGTTTCCAGAGAAAATGCTTTAGTTCCCTTGACCCCTGTGCACTGCTCACTGCCTTTAAGGTCTGCGGCATAAGCAGCGCACAACCAGTTTCTATCAGAATTTCCTTCTAACAGTCAAGACAAAGGAAAATTCAAATATATTTGACTGACACCTGACCTCAGAGACCACAGTCCCATTCCCTACAAATACGACCTTAATTTAAGAACAGCTTCAGCTGATCAGAATCCCAGATAATTAACAGCAATAACAAACCCATACCAGAGAGGTTTTGGAAGAATTAGTAATCGGTTCTTGCAAACCAATCAATTCCCACGCAGTGCTGACTTGGCTATGATTATCATTGCTTATAAGGGTGCCATCAAACTGAAAAGTCAGGATTTCAAAAATTATTTAACAGCAGAGACTAAAGCGGCTCCCAAGTCCCCACTGCCAAACTGCATGTTCTTCTTCACTAGGAGATGAAGTCTCCTCCATCACGTCCAAAAGAAAAGGCACCAATTGGTCTGATAACAGACAATACTAATGAACCATACAAAGGAAATAATGGGTTACTTCATGCATCTGACAGCTTATTGCAGTTTTAAAAGATTTGTGAAGATGAAAATGTGCTTCCTTTATCTCAAATTATTTCATTTTAGGTAATTGGAGCAATTACAGCTAACACTTTTTGAACAGAAGTGTGGTTCTTGAATTACAGCATCCATTTCAAAGCAACATTCAAACTAATCTAGCTAATTTTTCCAGCCCTGAAGTCCACAAGGTTAAGGTTTGACAAGTTTCCGTTTCATCTATAACCAAATTAGAGCTAACTATTCCTGTGCTCCTGAAGCACTAGAGTGAATGAGGCTGCCTCCCCTTGAGGAGACAGCTCCTTTCCTCCCCACACTGTCTCCAAACTAAGAGCTATTCACCCCAGCAAAAGCACCTAGATGATGTGCTAAGCAAGAGCTCAGGGAATCCTGCATTCATCATCCTTCCCAGCCAGCTTTCTGAAGGGAGCTGCCAACTGCTTGGACTGATGGGGTGGCTCTACAGCAGCCACTCAGGCCCACCCTGCCTCCTCCTCCTTCCCAGCCCAGGCACCTCACTGGCTGGTCTGGCTGAAGTCCAACTCACAACTAGTTTAAACCATGATGGGACTGCACCTTTCAGTTACAGTTGGGCAATTAATTGTATTTTTGTCAGTGAAATGAAATGAAGCTGTGAACCTAGTGCTGTTGCCAGGAATTCAATGCATCAAAAGGCTGCCCTCACAAACGGGCCCGTGGCTGCTGCAGTTCAAAGAGGCCAAGGGCACCACTTCAAGTGCACTGAAAAGCACATCAGAAAACAGACCTCCCTGCAACACCACAGCTCCTTCATGGCTTGGGGGGGGTGTCCCAAGGTCAGGGACACTCTGTGATTAACCTTCACAGGGGAGCAGTACATCCCACTCTGCAAACTCCTGGCTCACAAGGCAACAGGTGCCTACTTACTGTTGGATTGACTAAAGTCAGTCTTAACTAATCTCAACCGAGATTTGGTCTTAAACTCTGTAACAACACTTTTAACCACTGTGGATCCCTGGAGGGATCATTTTCCTAACATTATTCTGCTGTTTTGAGTGAAAACATAGATTACATTCTCCTGGGCCCATCTTTTGGATCCAGCAAACAGTTACTGCAGCTTCACAAGACAGCAATAGCGCTAAGACTCCAGGATATTAGCACATGTAAAGCCACAACATGTACTCCAACTCTTCGTACCCCAGGTGAGCTCAATTTATTCCCCCTCCACTCCCCTTTAAGTTACAGCAGCAGCAAACAGGATGTCACATCTGAGCCTCTAAATGCAAAATGAGAATAAGCTACATAAAACATAGCAGGGTCTAAAAATAATCGAAGACAGTACATATTCAATTTATGTTCTCTTTTTTCCTACTGGCAAACACAACCTCAGCCAAAGGCTGAGGGAGGTCAGAAGTTTTTCCAACTGTTGCCCATAGCGTAGCTCCCTCCTCAGGAGGCTTTGCTGCAGACCACAGAGTGCTAGGAGGAGTTGTCAGGTGCAAGGGGCTCTCACTCACCGTCTGCAGAGTTTCCTCCTGCCTTCGGCTTTGGCTCTGCCGGTTGATAAAGGAGCGTGTCGAGAGTTTGTAATGGTTCAGCAGGCAGATGATCACTACCACCATAACAGTTATAACCACAATTATAATGATGATTTGAACAAACTCCAGTTCAGCTAAAACAAAGGAAAAAAAAAAAAAGAAGGTCAATCACATGCAGAATGTTGTCCATCAAAGCAGTAATATGAAAAAGCCCTCAGTATTTCACCACAATTGATCTGGAATAGGATCTTACTGCTGTCCATTTCATAAAGCTTTGTAAAGAAGACTGTGTTCAAGAAAGTACAAAAATTCTTTCTTTTTTGGCACTGCTGATCAGCTGGTATGAGTGGCTGCAGGTCAAAGTGACAAAAAAATCTTCACAACATCCTTCTCTGTAGTCTTTACAGGTAAGAAGTTCTTCAGGACAAACACCACAGACAAGCTTTTCAGTTAATACAACAATTTCACCAGAGGAAAAAAAATATACACCAAACAAGAGCATGCACAGACACCCCCCTTTATTTTAGCAGCTGCCTGCAATGCCAATAAAGTTCAGAGGGCTACATGAGCTTCAAAGCAGAAGCCATGGAGAGAGGAATCAGGACACAGTGTCCAGTAAATAATCTTTGATTTTTTTTTTTTTAATTTTTATTAGCTAAACAGCACAAAAGCTCCCTAAATCAAGCGGAAACCAAACTTTGTCCCTAGTGAATTGACACAAAACATAGATTTTCAGCTACTGACTTCCCTCCAACTAGAGTAAAATTAACTTTTCTATGAGATTCTCATTCAGGTAAAAAAGTAAGAGATCGGGCATTCTAGAACAAGGTAGGTTCTACTACAGCTAAAATTGAAACTGGGACCTTGGCTGTTGCAAGAGATACAATTACAATGAGCTCCACCAGAGCCCATCACCTTATCTGAAGTCCTCCCTATACCACAAATATTAAGTATATTTAGAAGTGAGTCACTCTTGCACCCTTTTGGCTACACCAGAGCAGCAAGGATGAGCAACGTCAAGGGGAGAAATTGCCCTCTGGAGTTACACAGTTGCAGATATTTCTATGGAAACTGCATTGCTCACAGGGGATGCTCTCATCTTGAAAGACAACTCCAGTTAATGGGAGGAGGTCTTTGGTTGCTAGGCTGGTACAAAAAGCAGAGCAGCAGCGCAGGTTGCTCAGTTTCAGCGGTTCCCAAAAATGGCAGTACTTCTGGGCACCAAGACATCAGCTTTGGGGATCCAGTATTAAATTTCTGTTTTAAAAAGTCAATGAGGAAAGAAAGACAACAAAATATAAAGAGACAAGCCAAACACGAAAGAAAACAAGCTTCCTCCCTCCCACCTCATCTCTTTCATTTGTAGTCATCCTCAGCCTTCTGTGTGAGAGCAGTGCACAACACCACAGTCAAGCAGTGCTAGGAAAAATGCTGCTTACACATACAATCCAAAACGACCTGGAGCAGAACTAAAGGAAAACCAAGGCTGTTCCATTATTCTAAGATCTGTTCCTAACAAAACCTCAGATTATAGGAGGTGCAAGTACCCTGGTCTCCACCAGAGGCTGGTGTTGAGGTCCAGACGTTTGTCACAAGTTACCAGTGGGCACTGGCACACCACCATCTAAGTGCTGAGGTTCTGACATCGTTTCAGCAGCAGTAAACTAAACTTAAAGGCTAAAGAAAGGGTAAAGGCAACAACACATCTATCATTTAATTTCCCTTTGCTGTTAGGTACCATCCACTCATCGAGACCACCAGCATTTTCAGAAAATTTGATTAGTCAGTGCTTTGCTCTGCTTTTGCCATCAATCCCATATGCAGCAATCTTTTCTCCCCCTCACCCCGAATCACTACAAGCTATCAGTGTCAGCACCAAAAGATCAAAAAGCAGGAAGCACAGAATTAATTAAGAAACAAACCCACTGAAACCATGCTTAAGTAAAAGTCATTTTTTTCCTGGCTCAGAAGCACAGAATACAGCTTTAACACAGCTGACAACTGCAGCAATTCACATTCTGCGGGTACTAAGCATCAGAGTGGTTCTTTACCCAAAACTTTTTTGCTTCCTTGGGTCCACGTAATACTTTAGACTGGAAATTGAGAGTCTGTTGCTAAAGGGCAACACGCAAAACAAGCAATGTTGATTTAGGCTTTCCTAGAATGCAAAGATCACTGGAATAACATGTTACTTCTCTATCTGCCAAGGGCAGAGTCTTCTAAATTTATCAAGGCCCCAGGATTTCAGTGGTGGGGGGCAGCACCCCTCCTTCAGGAATAAAGGATTAGGGCTGTGAGCATTTCCCTCGGGGGAAGAATCATTTGGAGGATGCATGACTCAAACATGGCCATACAGTTTAAAAAGAAACAAGAAGTAAGCCCCCCAGCACCCAGGTGCACACAACACACAGAGGATATCCTAAGCCCAGCTTTGCACGGCAAACACTGAAGCACAACAAACGTTCAGGAGGATTTCCTCGCTGGGAAGCGGAGGGAAAGGAAAGGCGGTTTTCCATCTCCTCTTCCTCCCGCCATGCGTTAGGTTAACAACAAGAAAAAAGCAGAGACAAGAGCAGCAGCCGCCTCTCTATTGCCAGCGCTGCTCAAGGCAATCCGCAGAGTTTCTGTCGGCTGCAGAGGCGCACCAGGTGACCCCGGCCCCCGCCTCCTGCCCCACCGCCCCCGGGCTGCCGGGCACCCAGGGCCCCGGCAGCATAGCCTTCCGGGCCGGCACCTCCTGCCCGCTCTGCCCATAGGCTAACCGGGAAGAGACCGGGGGGGCAGCTTCGGGGAGAGAAGCGGGTACGTTTTTACCTCCCCAATTCTCTGTGGCGCTCATATATACCTGCTTCTTCACGGGCAGGGAATAACAACTTAATTCCCCCCCTCAGAAGAACATTCTTCATGGCAAACGCACAACACGGTAGAAGCGGCTCCGTACCGAAGGGAGACACCTTCGCGGAAGGGTACGGAAACGAGAAGCCATTTAGAACCCTACCAACAATCACGCAAGCAGAAGCGGCCGGACCGTCACCCCAAGCCCTCCTCCGCCAGACACTCTCCCGGGCCAGGAGAGCCCCCCGGCGCCCCGCGGCTCTGCCAGCGAGCGCACTCCGACCCGACCCGGCAGGGCTGTGAAGTTGGGTTTCGCTCCGGGAAACCCAGGGAACCGAGCTCGGCGCAGCCCTGCCCGCGCAGACACACCGCAGGAACAGACGGGTACCTCTTTCCAACAACAGGTCTTTTAACCGCGCATCCTTCACCGCTGTCCTGTTAAGCCGCTCACTTGACATGCTCGCCTCCGGCGGACGGGGGGCTCAAGCCGCTCCGCCAGCCCCCGCGGCGGGTACTGCATCACCGGGCTCCATCCAGTGAGGGGACGCGCGGTCCTGGGGCCGCCCGCTCAGCCCTACGCGGCGGGGACCGACACACAGCTGCCGTCCGGCCGTCCCGCTCAGACCGCGGCTACCAGCTGCCGCCTGCAGCGCGCCGCGGAACGGCAGCCCGGCGGGCGGGCAGAGCCGGCACCGGCCGCTCTCTCCCGCTCGCCACCCCCCCACCCCCCGCCCGCCCGCCCGTGCCCCCAGCCGCGCGTGTGCGCGCGCGCACGGACGCGAGAGGCGCCTCCGGGCTCCCGGCGGCGGAGCCCCGCCGGGCCTCGCCCGCCCGCCCGGGGAAAAACCGACTTCAAAACAATAACGGTAAAAAAAAGAAATTAAAAATAACCGTAAAGAATAAAAATATCTATTTAAAAAAAACACCCAAAAGGGGAAAACCCCCCACGGCGCCCCGCTCCTCCCCGAGCCCCGCCGCGGGGCCTGGGAGGGTAGGAGGGAGAAAGGTGCGTAGCTTACCCCCGCCGCTCTTTAAGCCCGGCGCGGCCCGGCCCGGCCCGGCGGGCGCTCGGGGCGCCCCGACTCTTCCGCCTGCCCCTGCCCGCCGCGCCTGCGCCGCCGCCGCCGGCCCCACCCACTCGCACGTGCCCGCGCCCCGCCCCGCCCCGCCCCGCTGTCACGCGCCCGCGGGGGGAGCCCGCCCCGGGCGCCGCCGCCAGCTGCCGGCCCCAGCGTGCGGCCGCGACGGGGCCGGGCTGGGCCGGGGGCGGCGCGGCGCGGCTGGGGGCAGCAAGCGCAGCACCCTCCCGAGCGTTTAACGACCCAGACTCCGCGCGGAAAGGCACCGGTGGGGAAACCTCGGCCCCAGCCGCAGGAGGCGAGCACAGGAACCCGCGCGGCCGCCGCTTCCCTCTGCGACGTTTTAGGCAGAGCCGGAGGAGTCGGACACCGGGGAGCAGCAGCAGCCGCCAGAGGAAGGAACCGGTGCCTCTGGCCCCAGGCGATCCCACGCGCAACTTAAAGCGGCAGCAGAAGGGGAACGGGGAGCACAGGGGGCTCGGAGGCCCGGGCTCTGCCGCAGCAGCGCCTGCCGTCCCGTCCCCGCAAGCCCGTCTGCCCGTCCTGCCACTGAGCCAGCCTTCCTGGCTCAGCTCTTTCTCAGGCGGGTGGGTTCCCCCACCCCAATCCCAACCCTGACGCGCAAGGTGGTAGCAGGGACTGGAAGGCCGCTCCCATCACCGTCGCTCGCCGGAGCTGTGCAGCCTCGCCAGGAAGCCTGGTGAGCACCATGTCCCTCGTTAGCATGATGCCCCTCAACGCCCGGGATGTTCCTCCTGTACCTGCTTCACCAGCACGGCCAAGCCTTCCTCCTGATCCTAGTAACTTCTCTGGATGATGCTAGCATCTCAAAGTGCCATGCGAGATCAGCACATGTCTATGTGAGCAAGAAAAGGGAGTTCACCCTCTGGTCTACGCTCTGCCAGGTCTTAGGAGCCGCTGAAGGCAGAGGAGCCAGGCCGCAGTGCTGGCAAGCCTCCATGTCCCACTCTCAGTGGCCTGTCTGGCTCAGGAAAGCCCCATGCCAGCACTGCTCCCCCTCACAGCATGGCCACAATGGTCCAAGCCCCCAGGACATGCTCTAGAGCTGACCATGGACACAACACCTGCCTTTCCGATCTACAAACCCAACAGAACCGTCTCAAAAAAAACCCAAACCACCAGATCCCTTGACTTGAAGTCAAAGAGCAAAAGCCAGGCAAGGAAAGAGCCTGAGAGGAGGTCACCCACTGGGCTTGCAGTAGGAAAAGTCAGGGGTTTTAAAACACCAGGGAGACACGCACATGCTGGGATACAGAGCCACCGCACACATCTTGAGATACGTATCCGCCGCGCACAGCGGGGACCCCTCGTTTGGTTACAGGTTCTCCTCACTGTCTGGATTTAGTAAACGGTTGTTGACGTTTAGCTCAATATTGCAAGGTCTAAAGCCCCAATCCAAACAGTACAGTCAAGCTGGGGGAAGGGGCTTGTGGACTGTAAATAAATATCCTTTGAGAGTTCCTAGAAGAGCAGAATGATTTTAATTTGTATGCTGACAGAATGTTTTTGTGCAAGTGGAGTATTAACTGACCACAGCACCAGCAGAGGGAAATAATCCAGTGGAGATAGCGATGTGAAGCACCTTCAAAACTAGTTTTTAATATGAATCAATACTTTTAGGGGCTGAAGGACTGTGCAGCAAATGCCAGGTAGTCCACAGAAGTTGCTTTGTCAATAAGGACAAGGGACCTGCTTCCTTCTAAAATGCCCCTCCTGTTAACAGGTTCCACCACAACATCTGAGCGGGACAGGACGGTTGCTCTGGTTGAAGCTCCCTCAGCAGGCTTTGCCACATCGAGTCATAATGCTCCTCCATAAGCCATTACAAGTCTAGCACATTAAAAATAAAGCCAAGGGCTAGTTAAACTTGGTCACATTTGGGTGAAGTTTTATAAGGGATGTGTTTACTGATCTGGCTCCAGAGTCTTGACCGGGAACACCCCCCCAAACTGGAACCCACAACAACAAAACCTGATTATTTTTTTACTAATAGCCAAGATGCTAATCTTTTAACTGTAAGAAAACATAGTCGTGCTTTGGTGACCAAAACTGGACAGGTGCTGCTTTCTCAGTATGAATTTTGTATTTCTGCTGCTTATCCCTTCTTTCCTCTGCTTTTCCTCTAAACACATTACTGACTGTGGGCATGCTCTTGGGCTCACTTGAAAGAGTAAGAAAACCCCCACAGTCTTGAAAGTGAAAAATTTGGGGGTATTTTCTCCTGCCTGCAGCGAGCCTCTTGGGGTCACTCACCTGGGGAACCTGGATGGCAGAGGTGTGTGCGGAGATGCTCCCCCCATCCCTGCACTGTGACACAGCTCAGGGCCACGTGTGTAACTTCAGCCCAGAAAACTATCTGAGATGGGCACAAATCTACAACCATTAACACTTCGCACAGGGCCACGCGTCCATCTGTGCCTCTTCCAGGCGACACCAGGACAATGCTACACGGTCAAAGCCATGCTGGGGCAGCACATGCTCATCGTGGGAGAGCTATGCTCTCAGACCCTCAGGTGGGCAAAGGGGGCTCAGAGAGGAGCTCTGAAGTTTTTTGGGACTACCCAGACAATTCCCACGTGCTGCAGTTCCATCCCTGCATCAAGCCATGGGAGGGCAGGCCTGGCTCCTTCCCACTGTCTGTCTTGTGCCAGCCCTGGGGGGCATGCAGGTGATGACACAGCTGAGACACAGAGAAGCTGGACCAGGTCTCTGCTCACAGGGGAAATAGTCAAATGAATGCTGACACCAACACCAAAAAAAGCAGGCAGGTCATAGTGAGGGATGGAGCAGGAGACTTGGATGATCCCCTTTTGGTAAGGGTCTGCACCTAGATGGGCTTCAAGCAACCAGAGATGCATCTGCCAAACACCCCATGTCCCTGCCTCTCAAGCTGCCAACTCCTGGGGTGAGCTTTCACCTTTTCAGTTAAATTTGGGGTTTATAGGTGAAGTTTGTCCAAAAAAGACACTGAGGAATGATACCACCCCAGGGAAAGGAAAAGTGCTGTTCTCATTGGCAGTGAATTCAGGTAACTCATTTGCCAGCAGGTGCATATCTAGATGTATGATGTCATTGTGCTTGATGTGATTAGGTGCAAGCAACAAGCAGGCAGGAGCAGTGTGCAAGAGATTACTGATCCAAATGAAAATAAAAAGCAACTTTGGTGGGGGGATTTAATGCAGAAGAAGACAGTGTTTAAGGTGTCTAAATTAACTTGCTATTAAAGCTCTTCTTCACTCTGTATGAATAGGAAGGATTGTGAAACTGATTTATCTTTAAAAAAACCCAAAACAAAACCCACAGAAAACACACCCTTTGCAATCCTCAACTGAAGAGCTCCCTCCAAATCTTGTTTCCTAGAAAAACAAAGCAGTCCTTCATGTGTGTACAGTAAGTTGCACAGCCTGAGTGGTCCACAGGCTGGCCACGTGCACGGGGGTTTGTTTTCCTGTGCTGGAAGGAGAGTTCAAATCTGGGACACTGAATTATAACATGCTGCCTTAAAAGTAATCGCCGTTTCAGACCTGACTAGCCCTAGCTCTGTTTACACTGATGAGTGAGAAAATCTACTCCTGAATTATCCCCACTGCAGTTCTATTAGTCCTCGCACGCCGGCTTGACACAGGCAATTTACAGTTGTCTCCTCCAGCAGGGTTAAGTGGTACAGTGAGAATAATAGAGTGTCCCTGTTTACCCTGGAGATTACGCTGCTGGTAACTTGGATGCTCCCATGCCACTGCTGAAAAACAGGTACAGAATTTCCTAGTGGTGATACATAAGGAATGAGAAACTCCGGGCAGGAAAAGGCAGCTGTAAATCTGAGGGTTGTAAGCAGCCCAGGCTACCCAGACCATGAAAATATCCCTGAAGGGACAAGGCAACCAGGTGTCCGAGAACCACAATTTCACACGGGAACCCGTTGTGCTGAGCGCTGTCATCCAGCGACTTCCACTTGTTTGAATCACTGACTAATTCAGTCCTCCATCTAGTTCTGTTAAACACTCCTGAACAACATCAGCTGCCCTGAAAATACAGAAGTCCCTTCCATCCTTCATTTTGATCACATTCCATTGCTTTTGGCTTACTTTGAGCTCAAATCTAATCAGTGGTTGTACAAAGAAACCACTTAAGTAAGAGAAAAGGCAAGAAGGCAGCACAGTGGATTGTTTTCTTTTATTGTTATTCAGAGTTCTCCCAGCAGTAATTGCAATTAGTACCTGGTACTGGACTCTGTGGAGTCTCAGTGGTTACAGCATGACTACTCTGCCTGAGCTTCCCATGGTTTCCAGGCAATTCTCAGCAAGTACAGGGAAGAATCATCTCTCATTATTATTTTATTATTTTTTTTTAGCCCACTCAAACAGGAGCTAGAAGAGATGCACTAAGGACCACATTAAAAAGCTGAGAGATCACATAATGCATTATCCTACCAAAGGGACAGATGAAACTTAAATGAGAGACAGAATAAGCATGGGTGCTAGAACCTATGGATGTTCAAGAATTCACCTCCAACACGAAACTTAAAAGTCCTGATGTAGAAATATAGGTTGCTAAATAAATAAGCTATTACTGGTATTTTATACCCAAAATGGAATGTTCACTCTTCCACTGAGAACTCTTCCCAGTTACAGAGTCTTCTGCCCAGTGGATTATAATTATAAATTATAATTATAAATCTCCATTGCCAGCAAACTCCCTGGCAGCCAGGAAAAGAAAACAATGGGCACTTAACTGCAGATTACCAGAGTATCACCACACTTCAGTACTTTCTGACTTAGGTGTATGGAAAGGCTTCAGAAAACTGGACGATGTAGAAACCTTTTAAGATCACAAGAAAATCCAGCAACCACGATCTGAGACAGAAACCAAAGGGCAAGACACAGAACCAAGATAAGAAGGGAAAGCAGAACCATGGTTACAATAAGGTACTAAAAATACAAGTAGTAGAATGTGAAGACCTGTATTGAATTTCTAACATGAGTTTTGGCTGGTATAGAGGTATGAAGCTCTGCCTCACTCATGGTGCTGTCTAGTACCTGAAAGTAAAGGATGAAGAGAGGAATCTGGAAAATGTACCCAAAGAGATGTGGAGGAGAAAGGGAATCAACATAATGCAAAATCTGGGGTCAGTGGTGACAGAAAAAGAATGCTTGCACAGAACTACGATGTCCATGTAAGCTAGCACTACCATTATAAGTAAGGGACATACATTGATACAAGCAAAACAAAGGAATTTTCTTTGTTTTCTTTTATCCTACGATTTTCTTCTCATTTATCTTGCACCATTTACATACATGCTGTCTGGATGTGTAATCATGAGGGAAATTAACCCTGGATAACCCCATGCTGCAGCACGTTTGCACAAACTGCTCTAGAGAAAACAACTCCAGGAATGAAATGGGGGATGTTCAAACCATCAGAAATCAAGTGAGTCACAGACATGATAGGTCTGAAGGATGGGAAAATCTCTTTATGAGAACATGCCATTAAACATTACAATCAAGCATAAAATTGCTCTGCCACAGTATTTTGTTTTATTTGCATTGTTAAATTTCTTCTCCTAACAATAATGGATACCACTAATGATTTATACAAAAGGAGCTGTGTAAATGCATCCCAAATGGGCAGCTTCTTCCCTCAGAATTGTAGACTCAGTTTCCTTCAGCTTGATCGCAAATCAGTGACTCACACAAATCTCACATCTGCCTCAGGATACAATGGCGCAGCGTCTAACGAGGTTTCATGATGGATTGAGTTGCAAGAGAGGTGTGAAAACTTGGGCTAATTTTAAAAAGCATACTGCATATCCACAAAATGCCAAAAACTGTATGTGCTTTGCCATTAACAACTGTTACCACTGAATCCTGTATGGCTGTTTTACTAAGTCCATTACTTTTGGCCTCTGCAGCCCCATCTAAAATAAAATACACTTTTTGTATACACTTTGCATATGTCGATGCACACAAACACACATCTCCCCCCACCAGCCCAACTCAAAGTAATTGATTTGGAGAAGGAGCCCACAGTTTAGGAGTATTTAAATTGTTCTGCGAAACACATTCGCCTCACTTGCAGTACACCTCAAAAAAGAGATGGGGACCAAGATTTCTGACATGCAAAATTATTTAGATTTGCTGCAGTTTATAACTTAACTTTACGGTACAGCTGAGTGTTTTATTCTCATTCCTGGGCATTCAAAAACTGTTGTCAGGCTCCTTCAAATTGGGAAAAGGTTTGATCATGTTGTTCCAGCATTTCTTTGGCTGTTATGACAGAATGAAGGTACTCATCAACTCCCTTGATTCCAGCAGATGAAGCTTTAAGGAAACCACTTAATTTACGGCAAAGTCTTGAGAAGTGACAACACTGGGAATAAAAATCGAAATCTGGTCAAGACGTCTTAGGCCAGGGAGAACAAGAATCGCTGCAGATAGAATGCCCTCAGCTCATGGGGAAGCATCAGGGAGTTCTTTTCTGACTAATGGCCTAGGTGAGCATGTAGACAATAATCCTCCCGCAGGAGATGTGAAGAGGAGACGGGAGAGGAAGCCCACAGAGAACATCAGTTGTGGGATGCTTCCTGCAGTTTTTCCATAGCCACTCCCCAGGAGCCAGTTTTAACCTCCCATCCCTCAGAAAGCAGCAGTGTTTCTGTGGCTTCTTTCAGACTGGCAAAGGAGTAAAACTTCCCAAAACTACATCTTCTGGAAAAGAGGGAATTAGGCGAGCGAGCTCAGCACTTGGTGGGAATGGGATACATCACTGCTGCTTGTGAAAAGCAGACCTCCTGGTAAACCACCAGCGAAATGACAACCACATTGCAGAAGTTACCGCGCTATTTTTACCAAAGCAGAATATGTTATCTTTTCATTTTGTATAAAGGCAGTAAAAATTCATAAGATTCACGCTCTGCATTTAAAAAAGAAAAGCCTGGTAATACAGCATGCAGACCACATGGTTTTTCACATTACCATGAATGGTCTACGCTCCTCAGTCTTTTGACACATTCACAGGGATGATGTTTACGCTGACTCGTTCGTGGTGCATCATATCACATTTTAATGATTCGGTTCAGCTCTGACAAAAGGAAACATCTGCCATAGCTTTTTTTCTCTTCCGTGAACTTTATCACAATTAAAAATCTGACGTTTCACCAGCCTGTGTGCCAACCGAGGAGCACGCCAAGTTTGGTAATTCCTGATACATACAAATGCGTGCAGCATGAGCAGCTAGCACCAACAGCGCTAAGCCATCACTGACTTGTCAGTTCCCACCACAAAAGAGAAAAAAAAAAAGATCACAGTTTGTGGGCAATAATTTCATAATCTTGATCTGGTTTCCATATGACAGAGTGCAAGAGAGAGAAAGCAAAAAAAAAAAAAAAAAGAATTTAAAAAAAACCCACCTCGCTTTACAGCTCTGTGTGATGACAACAGAAGGTTTCTATGCCTTGCCCTGTTGCAGCCAGAAAAATATTAAAGCAGCATGTTGAAAGTGGCACAGCTTCTAAAAAATTATTTCCAACCCTCACTGGATGGACAGCACCCTAGCAACTTGATTCAAAGCTTAAATCCACATCTACTTTACATAAAACGAGGCCAATCCCACCCAACGCAATGAGAGTGTTCTTGTTTTCAGCAAAATTAATGGCATTGACAAACTCAAGCCACTTCCAAGACACCACGTGTACAACGGGAAGCAGCTGGATCGTTACCACAAAGACCATCAACCTCTTGTACGATGTGTAAGGCCGGTGTACCTCTTGCACCTCCAGGCAGTTCAGGGTTGAAGCCAAAAGGCACGACCAAAACCAGCAGCCTGATGACACAAGCACTGAGTGGAGCAGTGGGGTCCCAGTGCTCTCTGGGCTGGGATGGTCCTGAGCCCAGGCAGCTGTGGAGGGATGGATGTTTCTGCACAGACCCTGGGGACAGAGCTGGGATCTCAGCAGAGGCTGAAGGGTGCTTTCTAACGCTGCTCCTCCAGCCACCATTTTTTCCTGTACTACCAACATAATGCTGGATCTGGTAGGGTGCAATTAAATTTGATGTGCCTCATAGAGGGACTCTAGGGACTGAGTAAGAAAAGGAAAAACAACCCTGCATACAGAGTATACAAGACTGCCCCAAATGTATGGTGCAGGAGATGTTTATGGTCTACCAGCTACAAGATCAGACCAAGACTCAGCTTCTCTCTCCAGCTATATCAGAGACCTGCTACCGACCTAAGGCAAGTCCCCTCAGCCCCCCTGCCTAACCCCACTCCTCTCTCGGTACCACAGCAGCACCTATGCAGAGCAGGGCCTTACTTCAGGCTTCACCCGCTGACTGGTACCAGTGGGGTTTGAAATGTGGGCTGCTAAGCCCCTTTTGAAGACGACACATGAGCTGCTATATCACAAAGGCATACATTTTAAAATCCTGTCCAGTGGCAAACGGACAGGTGCCCTTTCCCAGTGAGCAAAAAGGCTGGCCCCAGGCAGCAGCAATGGCACTTTCCCGGGTGCCACAGCAAAACCCAAAATTTGCTTGAAATCTCACCAGACACATCAGAACTGACAGCTGTTGTACCTTGCAGTTGGTTGGATGGTATTTTTGGATGGGAGGCTGCATTTTAAACTACTTCATCCTATGATTCCACTCTGTACAACTGTACAATCGATACTGTACTGACTCACCAGCAGCGCTTTTGTGTAGCCCGCTGAAAAGGTACCATTACACATCATTTGGGTGGGGCAAGACTTTCTGGGTGAATCTCCTTGTTGGAGAGGAAGTTCTGAGAGTGAGTAAGATACCGGTTTTCAGGGTAACAGAGAAACTGTGCTCTCCCACGTGTGCATGCACACAGAGCAGGAAAAGCGCACTCCCTCCCTCTCACTTCTCCATATTGCCCCACTGGGGTAGCAAAACTACTCATACTTCAGATTTGGTGTGGTCCTAATTTTTGGTAAAACCCATGGTTTTCCTTAGGATTAATTAAGACAAAGGGTTAAAACCTGTTAGGCTGCCTCCAGAGAGAGGAGGGGAAGAGATTCTGGCCCAGTGCACCTTCCAGACAAGACCAAGTGCAGGGCTGATGCAGCCTTCTGGAGAAGCGAAGCGCAGACAGATCTTTCCATCACCCCTTTCGGCCTAAGATCAGGGGTCTCTGCTGTATTTCTGATCCGCTGAGTTTTAAGCCAAAGCTGCAGAGAATCAGCCTGAGCCAGGCAAGCGCATTGCAATGCAGCTTTGTGATCCTCTGCCACTGGAAACGCCTCGTGCAACGATTCAAGAAACAGCCTTGACTGCTCACCCATTAACTGTGGGACGTGAGTCAGGTTTGAAATGCTGGGAGACAAGCTATTTTTACCACGCTTAGGATGTGCTGTCACAACGGTAAATCCCAGTGGCAGATTTACCAAAAGCGCTAAGGGGATTTGTCCAGGATTTCGGGATGCCTGGCATCCTGATCTGCAGAGCAGCTCAGACCAGGCTTTTCGCCATTCACAAGTCCCAGACAAACGACTCGTGGGAGTGTGCAGCGTGCCAGCGCCGCGCACACTCAGCGCACGCGCGGGCTCCGGGACGCATCTGGTACCGGAGGCATGTGCTGGCCACCTGCACACGGCATCTCAGGCTCCTCACTCACTGCACGCCGGGCTTCATTAACACCTACACAGGCGCACCCCCTCTCCCACCCACAGTGCCCCTGTACACCACACCATGAGGACCATGCATAACAACTCCCTGGGGCATATGGCAAAGACCCCGGGGGGCACAGACCCCAACCCCAGGCAGGGCAGTCCATCCTCCCTGTACATCCCACACCACTCCTGTAGTCTCAACCAAGTGCAGCACACCCTTGCAATTATTTCCCTGACAAAGTTTACACCCTACAGCCACAACTTCCAGGCCCACCTCTGTTCTCAGGGATCTGATGCCCTGGCTTGCTGTAGGTACACAAAAGGGTCTCAGGGGAGGAATCTTGGTGCACCCATCACTTATGGCTAACGCATGAAGGCTGAGAAACACTGCTGTATGACACTAAGGACAGGGAAGCAGAGCTGGTACTTTGGAAGCTGAATGTCATCGTATTAAGGCAGTTTTGCTAAATTAATTAGAAAAGGCACACGCTTTCCAGTGCTCATCCTGGGTTTTTTTTTTAGACACGTTGAATACCTTTACCTTGCTGCCAATATATCTGGTTTCTGTTTTACACGCTGAAGACGGGAAGAAGGGAATTGCTCAAGCCAAGGTTGTACATATAAGGAACATGAGTCTGTCATACAACCCAAACTGGCTCTCAAGCTTGAATCTCTCCTTTTTTGGGCAGACGGCTTAGACATGTTGAATTTAAAAGGACTCTGGCATTTTTCCTTCATGTCCTCTGAAAGCTCAGACTAGGACTTTTTGTTCATTGTAGGTGTCTTCCTCAAAGCCAGCTTAAACCTGAACACCTCCAAACATTTTCAGGAAGGCTTTTTTTGGCTTTTTTTTTTCCTTTAGAGGTAAGAGTTGTGGTCCCAAGTGTGAAATCTCAGAATTTTGAGGGTCTTTTTCTTTCTGCTAAAAGTCACTTTTTTTTTAGCTTAGTGTGAATTTCATTGCATAAAGAACTGAGCCCCAGTTTCCAAAATGTTCATATTTTTTCTGATACCTTTTTTTCAGTTAATACTTGACAATTCTGCCTGAAGTAGTTTTAGTTTCTCCATTGCTTGCACATTTTGTCATTTCTAACACGACAGTACTGTAACCCGCTTGTTTTCTCAGTGCATCTTTCAGCATCATTTGTACTTCACAGTGCAGATGTCTGATGCAGATCAAGGCAGGCGCTGCAGTATATTCTGTTCCAAAAGATATCCCCACCTCCTCATTTTGTTTTGCAACATGGCTATCAAAGCATTACATAAATAACATAATAGTTAGCATATATCCATTGTTTTACATATTCAGACTGGTTTATAGCTGTTACTTGATTTCTTCATGTGCTGCTCCCGTGACACAGATACAGAGGTGATCATTTGATACGAATTGCAGCTACAAAGCAAGCCAACAGCTAAACTTAAAGAATCGGATCGACAGCCTATTCTCATTTTCTAAGGCCAGAATAAATCCCATTTATAAGGAAGAAACAACAACAACAACAAATTGCAGACCACCTCCCGCAGACACACAGAATGCAGGTTAAACTTTGGTAACTGCTTTTTCCTTGGGAAGCTTCTAACCCAAATCCAAAGCCTGAGTCCTCTCCCTTAAAGCTTACACCCAGAGGCATGACTCACTGGTCAGTGCAATCTTCAAAGTTTCCCATCTTGAACAATTTATTTTCAGGAACAAAGCTTGGAAAAGGTCCAAAACTCCCATGTGGGTTGGCAGCAGCTCAGGATGCTGTCTAGGTGTGTCTGGCTTGCCCAGCTAACAACTCTTTCCACTTCCTCTATTCAGAGCACACTTGTGTTTCACTGTACTGCAGTGAGCCACCCAGTAACTTCTATTCCTTCATTTCTAAAAAGGCTACCGGCTTCTCCCACTGGATCCCCAGCTTTATGGGCTGCCAGACACTTGGGCTTTTAGCTGATGGTTGAGGATTCGACAGCGAATGTAAGGTTTAGGATTTACGGCTGGGAAAACAATTTCCCAAAATATCTGTACGATGCAGAAATATGCCACGTTATAACGGTGAGTATTCTTTCTCAAAATGGAAGTGTTAAACTTCAAGCACAGCTCCATGCCTGCGATGAGCCAAGAAACTTCTGAAACGAGTAACAGGCTTTGCTCAGCACCCTGCGGGCAAAGCAGGCCCCCCCCTTCCCGCTCCTCTTGCCCCTCCAGGTAGCCCCAGCACGGCAAAGACTCCTTTCTCAGCTATGCTTTTAAGCCAAACTGCCCTGAATACTGATACCAGGACAGTGTTTCCCAGCTGCTACCTTCAAATTGTTAAATCCTGGAATGGTTCTCACTGAAGGTTATTAGAATCATAGAATCATTTAGCTTGGAAAAGACCATTAAGGTTATTGAGTCCAAACATAAACTAATTTTTCATGTGCAGAAGCACAGAGGGAAATAAACACTAATATTAACCTGTTCAAACAACAAGAAATCCCCTCTTTCCCCCCTCCCCCCATGCTTAAAGCTACAAAAATTATATCCATAAGGGCATTTATAGAGAACATCTTATTTAGGAAAGAAAACAAAAGTGAGTGACAGTTATTTGTCACTGCTGGTAAATAAATTTGCACGGCTTACAATGTTTACCCTGGAGTACGGCTGAAAGATCCATTCGTGCTGCATTAGAAACCCGCCTCAATGACAAACTTCAGCTCCCCGCTCTAGCAAAGCTGATGTATTGACTAGACAGGTAGATATTAGGTGCTCCGACTGTCTGGATGCTATGGAAATCATGCCGCACGCATCTGACCGTTGTCAGTGGCAGAAGACAAGCGCCGGCCTCATTCTTATTCTAGCCAGGAAAAAGGCCTCGTCTGCATTAGCCTTTTTACTGAAAGGCTGCCATATTTGTCAGTTCAGACGCATGTAAGATAAGCTCTTTCCCCGTTATCTAATATTTCACCATGCAGTGGAAACGAAGGATAAGCAGAATCTAATAGTCTATGTGGGCAGGAGATCTTGAATGCTGTCAAGCTCAGCGTAAGGCCTGGATACCCTAGACAAGGGGAAGTTTACAGCACAAGTTAATCACTTCATTTTGAAGAAAAACTCGCAGGGATTTGGAGGAATGGTTACGACTTATTCTGGCTACGTAGCGAGCAAGGAGAGAAGTGTAAAACCCTTAGTGCAGCATTATTCTCAGTGCCTCTCCCTCCCTGTAACGTAGGTGCCGCTCGGCTAAAATCGCAGTCCAGTCAAAGGGGATTAAAGAAGGCAGCTGTAAAACCACTGCTTTCCCTATGCAGCCGGAGGAAACAGGAGAGGCAGGGAGAAGCAAAATGAAAAATGAGAAATTAAATCCTTCCTGTGTTCTTGAAACATCCTGGGCCAAACCAGTCCCTTGCATGGCAGCTAGCAGAAGCCAAAAGTACCAGCACAGCCTGGTTTACACGTACTCCTGCCCTCTAACACTGCCCGAGTCTCACAGAGAGTTGGTAAGCAACCTGGCAAACACATCAGGAAGGCTCTTGCTCTGTCACAGGGCTCCCAGGCGGGCACATATCTAACAGGCTTTTATGCTGTGTAATGTGGATACAGCAGTGCTAAGCCACTTCTGAATAACATTGATAGCCTGTTTCAGAGCTTACAGAGTAAGTCTGATTTAACAGCATGTCTGCTTAATAGATACACTATCCTAAACACTAGTGACTGTATGTTGTGGTTTTGTGTGGCTGGGTTCTGGTGGAGGAGGGAGGCTGCAGGGGTGGCTTCTGCAAGAAGCAGACAGAAGCTCTCTGCAGGCCTGACAGAGCAAACACCAGCCAGCTGAAGGCCGGAGTCGTTGCTGACCAAGGCCAAGCCAATGAGTGACGGCCACAGCACCTCTGGGAATAACACTGAGGAAAAAAACCACAATCAGCTTCTTTTTTGCCATCAGTGAGAAGACGTAAGAAACATTGCAGATACCAAGGCCAGGAAAGTGGGGGAAGGAGGTGCCCCAGGTGCTGGAGAGAAAGATGCCCCTGCAGCCCGTGGAGAAACCCATAGTGGAGCGGGTGTCCCCCTGCAGCCTGTGGAAGATGATGGGGAGCAGAAATATCACCTGCAGCCCATGCAGAGATCCCACACTGGAGCAGGGGAAGGCACATGGAAGATGCTGTGACCAGAGTTGGAGCACGCCCCTGGAGAGAGAGAGATCCATGTTGGAGCAGCTTTGCTGGGGGAACTTGGGACTCCATAGGGGGCCAGGCTGGAGCAGGGGAAGGGTGTGAAGAATGCCCCCCCAGCCACTAAGAATGAAAACTGTGAGGAACTGACTGAAACCCCATTCCCCATCTCCCCCTGTGACACCTGGTGGGGAGAAACGGAGAAAAATCAGGAATAAAGTTGAGTCTGCAAAGAAGGGAGGGGTGGGGGGGAGGTGCTTTAAGATCTGGTCACACTTCTCATTACCCGACTCTGTTTCACTGGGTGTGCAGTGCAGTATAATGAATGAGTTTTCTTTCCCTTTATTCTGTGCTGAGTCTGTTTTGCCCGTGACGCTGATTGTGGAATGATCTCTCCCTGTCCTTATATTAATTCCTAAGCCTCTCAATGTAATTTTCTCCCCTGTCCAGCTGGAAAGGGGAGTGACAGAGCAGCTTTGGTGGGCATCTGGCCTTCAGCAAGGGTGAAACCACCACACTGTATGATCACACTACTCCATTTTAATGTGCTGACATGAGAATCAAACTGTATTCGCACAGAAGTGCAGCCCCAAGTATAAACTTTCAAGGTTGTTTTGGCCCACCCAGAATGGCCAAGTTATGCGCAAATGTTGTTGGGCTTTTTTCATCTGGAAAAAGTTGATTTTTTTGAGGCATAAGTGTTAATAGGTGCCCCACCAAAATGTGACAAGGTTTACAACATGCATGTGGGATGTGGTACCCAGCATCCCTCTGCTGCCTGTTCCTGATCCACTGCCCACATTTTAAACCACTGTGTAAGTGATACAGTGAATTGTGTTTGTGCATGGACTCCCAATGTCAGCTCTGCACTTAATACCTCATCTGGTCACCAATAATAATTTTCATCCTCCTTGCAGTCAACAACACTTTGGCTGTCAATAGCAACGGTCCCAGGATAGCCACTGTCAGCAGCACGGCACTGCGAGTGCCCGCACGTGACGACAGCTCTGCCGCATCGCCCGCCTGTTCCCATCGTGTGACAACAGAGTATAGAAGTCACAAGAAACCTATTCCCAGGGAGTCAAGTGCTCCTTTGACGTCAGCACTCGCCGTCCTCGCAGAGTAGGCCTACTGGGGGAAGATGCATGCGACATGTGAGCCTGCAAGGAAAACAAAGCCTAGCCTGCGGGTAATTTTAGGCTTGGCAGCCTTAAGAATGTTCTGGGCCATCTTTATCTTTGGCTTTTCCAACTCCTCTTCCTTTAAGGTCATACCCTTAAAATCGGTTGTGCTGCATTTTCCCCCTCGGTCTCTTCCCTCCCCCATGTGAGCCCGGTCAGAGGGTGCAGCAGTGTGAAAGCCTGGACCTCCCAGGAAAGCCTTCCTTTTGGGGAACTGGCAGGATGCCTGACCCAGTACAGACCTCCCAACCTGCCCACATAGGTGGGATGGGAAGGGACGATCTCTTGCATGTTATCTCATCACCAGCTGACTGCACACCTGTCCTCAGGTCTGTCAAGAGCTTCTTTGCCTTTTCTCACATCAACCTTGCAGGGTATTTTTCCTTTTCCTTTTCTTTTTATTTTTTTTTTCCCAATCAATCATGTACATTAATCACTTCATTTAAGATGATCACTTTCAAATTACTGGGGAAAAAAATAGTGAGGTGCCAGGAGCTGATGCCATGTGGAGTCTTCTAGCTGGCCAAGTTCCATTTCCCCTTACAGATCCTGGAACCCCAAGGCCTGCCCAGCAGGACTCAGATACTCACTCCTCACACAGCAGCGAGACACCACTAGCTGCTCTGCAGAAATCACCCAGAGTTATAGGCAGGGTAACACCAAATATCCTTCTGCTCTCTGTGAGCTGCTAGTTGCCCACCATGGCATGCTGGGGGAGAGGAGTGGATGCTGGACCACTGTGTCTCTGCTGACATGGGGAAGCTGCTCATCCCCTGGGCACCTCATCCAAAGGCTGGCCACCATCTAGGCACAGGCCCTCTCCAAACTGCAGCTGCAAAGAGTGAGGATGTGCCACTGACGTTGTCAATCCTGTGCTCCCAGCTCCAACGTCCAGCAAAGTGGCACCTCATGTTTAGGGAGCGTAGAAATGCAAAACAGAGAGAAAGGCTACAGTGGCTTTTCAAAATGTTAGTTTTGCTGTTCATTTCCTAAAATGTAGCAGGGTTTTACTCTAAAAACTAAAAGAAAAAATGTAGCACTCTAAAGGTGTGTTACATTTTTTATATACGCTACACCCTTTACAATATTCCACCTCTGCTGGTGTTTTCCACACACAGCCCCCAGAACACACCTGTCCCATCACAACATGGTTGGTTGGGTCCCATCCCCAGGTATCGTACAGCATCCTGCCCACCTGTGAGCTCACCTGCAGGTTCACCAAAAATACCAACTTCTGGAAAAAAGTGTCTTTCATGAAGCCATACAACATGACCTTTTCCTTCACATTCCAGCTGCCACTCCAAAGCTGCACAGAAATGAATGATCTCATTTTCTCTGCTTTTTAATATTATTTTTTCATCTTCTTTTTTTTTTTGAGGTTTGGGGGTAAGGAGAAACCTTGATTAGACAGATGTGGCTACTTAAAAGCAGTCTCTAGCAACTCCATTCTAGGATGAAACAATTGGGGCAGAATGGCTCTCTGTTAATGTTACATTTAGTCATTAAAAATGTGCATTTGTGATTCTAAAAGCTGCTAGAAGCAAAACACAACAGAGAAATACATACTCAGATTTACATCCAGTTTCCAGCCTGGTAGATTCAGTGAAACTAAAATTACCATCTCTACCTTTCACATGCATTTATGGGCAAACATACATTGAGTAATAACCACCACTGCTGTACACATTTGAATCCTCTTTCAGCAGAGGACTAAATGCCTTTTGAAAAAACCTAAATAATTTAGCATGGTAATAGTGTGAAGTGTGTAAAGCCACTTTTATAAACTACTGCATCTAGCTCTGGGGTACAGCACGGGGGATGTCGTCATCCTAAAGCGACAATGCGAAGGCTTCGGGCAGGAAATACACACAGCCCATAGATACAAGGAACAAAAATACTTGAACAGGACTGGAAACCATCAGGCAGTATTAATAATGGATAATCCAATTAAATACAACAACAAAAAATAATGCAAACTATACAGTGGGATCTTTAATCATGAGGATCTACAAGGATCTTGGTTTCACATTTCACCTTGGTAAGATTAGTTTATTCTCACCATTTATTTGTATTACAGGAACGTAAAGATCCTTCAATCAAGAATCACAACTACAGTGGCCTAAGCTCTGCATAATTAAAAAAAGAGACAGTCCTGGCATCTGTGATCCTGAGGTCTGGAACTACATCAAAGATGAACCGCTTATGAAACAGGAGGTGAGATTAAGGAGTAAAATACTCACCTCCACTGTACAAAATTTTAGGTATTCTTAACCAAACGATTGCCTAGACAAAAAAAAAACCAAACCCAGACCCACACTGAAGGAAGCCTTTTTAGGATTCTCACAGCCAACAATATTTTCCTCTATCAGGGACCAGCCATTGAACCACCATGACAACTTTCCATTGTGCTAGGACGATCTCCCACCAAGCCACACACAGAACACACAGAGCCAGACTAAGGGAAGTAGCAGGAGAAAGTAGCACCCACTGTCTTTTCTGTATTCCAAATGCTTTCTGCTCTTTTTTTTTTTTCTGAGCAGCAAAAGCATCAGTGAAAGCAAGGTCCAGAGACTCACAGAAATAAAGGTGTTTACTATCTTTCTATTACCTACCTTTTAGTATTTTTGGTGTCTCAAAAACCAGCATGCTCTGGGAAATAATCAAAGGCTTAAAAAACCCCAAAATGCAATCTGAAAGGTTCAGCTTCAGCAAAAGCAAACAAGATAGATGGACACACGGCTCAAATGCTGTGGCTGCGTTACCCAAGAGTCTCCTTCACCAGCAGCAGCTGGGAAGAACATCTCTCAAAGCTGTTTAATTTTTGTTCTATCCCTAAAACTTTGCTTCCCTTCCAAGACTATAGAGACCAGAAACAGAAAACTATACCTGGTTTTCTCCTAACAATTTGCAAATTTCACAGCCCACTTCAAATAACTTCTGGCAGATTTTTTTTTCCCCCTAGAGCTCCTTGGAGCAGGGAACCTTTCATAATTTGCTCCTGCCATGCCAAGCAGAATGCCAAAGGGAAAAAAAAGGGGGGGAGGGCGGGGAAGGAAAAGCCATAGAGGTATGCAGAAATGAATCAGCAGTAAAGTAAGCTTCAGTGTTAAAAAGTGGGAAAAAGTCCCTCATTAAGGTAAGGGAGTGTTTGACAGTGAGCGGGTGAGACGAAACGGGCGCCCATGCAGGTGCTCGAAGTGATGATCTAACGGTCTCTTCCGATTTCACAGTTCAGGATTTCCTGGCTCACCGCTGCCCTATCTGCAGCATCTCTGCTCTGGAAAGAAAAGTCTTCATATCCAACTCATTTGTTAAAAAATGGCTCTTTAGGCTATTGTGAAAATATAATTTACAGTGCCTAGACTCAGTCTGTGCTTTGTTGCTGAGGAGAGCAGAAACAAACTTACTGTTCCTCTTCTACAGTGGTTTAAAAGCACAGCGCAATTTCAAGGGCAGATCAAAGTTAGACTAATTATTTCCTTTCTGCATATCCTATAACTAAATGTAACAGGTCACTAGGGAAGGGTGAAACAAAAGATGAATGTATTTGCACACACTAACAACAAACACAAAGAAACAAGGACATTATTTATATAATAAAAAGATGCATAAGGGAAAACATCAAAGCCTGTATGAAATATACAAACCCACAAATATATCACCAGTGGTGCCTTAACAACTGGGGAAATAAACTGTCTGCTCTCTTTCTCCTCACTTCAAATTAAATGTAACTGCTGAGGAGGTTAAATCCTTCACGAGCCTTTAGCACTACTGATCATGAAGGTTTGATAATTCTAGTATCGCCCATTTGAAGTTAATACCAAGACTAAAAAGTACTGCTCCTTTGTTTTCTGTTGTTTAAAACATTTGAGCTTACTAAGGCCATATTTCAAAGATTTAGTCTGCATTTCTAGAAACAGGCTTTACTATATATATTTATTTTTTTTTAATGAAACTTGACATTCTTAGTTATACAGTTCCAGGAATCAGGACTTTGAAATATTCCAAATATCAGGAGAACTGAAGAATGGTCAAGAACATAATTTGCCCATAGAAACCTGCAGAAGGCAGTTCTGCATAAATTCCTCTCTAGGAAACCTCAACAAGGACATTTTGCTTATGTTAACCGTTCCTTTGTCCTTCTCCCCAAGTTACTTCATCTGGCAGTTGAGCAATCACAAGCTTTTGGGGAAGAAAAACAGTGTGTAACTCCCGTGTTTTGTCCATCAGTCAGCAACTGGTCTCCATGGCATGTCCTTAAGCATTCCTACTTCAGCCACTGCTTCAAAGTGCCTACACAAGGTAAGATGACCCCAGCATACAGGGACTCCTACAGAGATCACACAGTACAGCCGCACCTGTCAAGACTCAGGCAACTGCCCAGCTTCTGCTAAGATCCATTAAACTCTCCACGCTTCAGGACAGTTTTTGGTATCGGAGCAGCAGTGCTTCTTGTTTGGAGATCTTTCCCTGAAAGCCATGTTCTTGGATGATAAGCTTTTTTCCCCTCAAAGGGCAAAAGAGGTTCACTGGAGTTGGAGGAGAAAAGGGAACGGGCCTTTTCAAGGCAGAGAACCAGGGGTCTTCAGAGAAAGCCCACCTGACCAGAAATGTGGCACACAGGGAAGGTACCTGAGCAGGATGGAGGGCTGGCTCAGGTACCAAGGGTGCAAGGAGCACAGGACCTCCGCCATCAGCTGGAACTCCAGAAGTGGCAAAGCTGCACTCCTGCAGGAACACTACTTTGCATATTTATTGCTATTTTCTTTCATCCCTGAAGCCTGAGGGCAGGCTGTCGCCTGGCTCACCTCCAGGAAAGGTTGCACGGATCAGACCAAACGCCGACAGAGGCCCACAGCCTGGCACGCAGAGATCTCAATGGCACACCTAAGCTTCCACAGTAAAGCTAGGAGCAAGCCCAAACTCCTTCTCCGTTTCTACATGCAAATAAAGGGCCTTTTATTTGCTTGACAGTGCTCTTTATTTTTTCATGTGTGCCCTTTTTACTGTTCCTTGACTAAGAGTACAGATACAGGCATTTCTCACCCACACAGTACTCAAATGACTTTCAAACCTTTGTGTAGCTTGTCATTTTTGGTAGCTTTCACACCCCTATTGAAACAAAGCTTAGACAAACCCTGAAAACTAAGGATCTCTCCAGACATGTCTAGACTCTCAGCTCAACAAGGCACAATATTTCTGAACTCTCTAACCTTTATGGGAGGTGACCAAAGCCAGCTCAGACAGACTAAACTGACACACCGCCAGCTAATACCCTGAACACCTTAAAATGCAAATAGCTGTAATCTTATTAAAAATGATGCAATTCTCCCTACCACAACAGCAAGAGGGGGATGGGAAGGAAAAAATATCGTTGGTAGCATAGGCTGCCATTCTCATCAGACAAACAGAACTGTAGCAGTTATCAATTATTTCCATTTGCCCTTAACAAAGCTGGAGAATTAGGATTTTAAAATTTTTTTTTTAAAAAAAAATCCATATTGAGCCTGGTAAAAGACTATAACTAGGCTATGTGTGGGAGGTGAGGAACTGCCACCATCTCCCAAAGACATGACTAATACAAGATTTGGTAAGTCAGGAAGACAATGCCAAGTCCTTCCTCACACTGTACGACTTGGATGAAAGCAAGTATGTAGGAAGGTAGCTGGAGCACGCCAGTGTAGGCTCATGCTGTACACTCCACTATAAAACAGGTACTCACTAACTTAGCTCTTTGCAAGCCAGAGCTGTTGTGCTCTCCTGCCTCCTACCTCCAGTTCAGGACTGCAGGAAACCTGCACCCTGAATAATGGAGGAGCTGGGCAGCTGCAAGTCAGTTCTACCTGGAAGAGGGACTGTGCCACCAGCGCGGTAAGCCTCACGCTGATTGACATTGTCTAAAACCTGCTCATTTACAACCTGTTGAAGTATGGTCTCCATTTCCAGTCCTGCAGGGCCTGCACTCTGAATATGAGGGAAATGAGGATCGTTGAAAAGTTCCTTATTCTGATGGGCTGCTTATACCTGTACTCATGAAAAAATAATACTGCCTTGGATTTCTGTATGCCCTTCCAGCAAAGGATTTCCAGATTATTCCTAACAACTTCTGAGTACTGGGCCTGGCCTCTGTGGAAGTGCCTCAAGCGATGCTGCACACCTCCAAGCTTGTGATTGCTTATGTTTCTGGATATCCAATTCACTCCATTTCCAAGAGCAGTAGCACATAACCAGTCAGGGCTATGAAAGTATCAAAAAGGACACTGATAACAAACTGGTTCCCACCATGCAGTATTGGTGGACAAGCTGCGCTACAGCAGTGCAGAAGCCTTTCAGACGTGCTACTGAGAAAAGGCTTAGGGGAGAAAGGACCGCTGGAGTTCTGGAAGCTATTTACTGTGGTAATCTGCAACGGGTGTAGAGCAGCATGTACAGAAGGAGTATGGCAAGTTGACAGAAAGCAAGTAGCAAGCTGCTTCTCTTTTATTGAGGCTTTGCTCAGCTGGGTTGCCTTATGCAACCACCACCAGAGCAAATTCACCATGGGAGGAAAGAGGAAATAGAGATTGATTTATCTTAAACCCTGTAGAGCTTCTTCATTCTCAGTTTTGCAAAGAGTGCAGCCCCAAAGCACAGATCCTATCACGTGAAAGACCTGTCAAACAAACCCCTAATCGTTCTATAAACACTAGGCCATCATCAAACATACATTTGCCTCCAGATCATGGATTATCACTAAGCGAGGACAAATCTCTTTTCAAGTGATATCTCAAAAGTAAAACGAAATGAACCATACCACCCAAAACCAAATGAGACAAAAACCCTACAGCCTACTGCCCCAACCAGATGCACATGTCTATTTTAGATCAGAAGAGTGTAACTATGAAGCTATTCTCCGGCAAGCCTTCCCATGCCATTGGAAAAAAAAGCACTAACCAGTCTTCGCTGCGGAAAAACCCTGGCTTACGTCAGGCCACAAAAGGAAGGGTGCAACAGTCGCTGTAAGCAAGCTGGGTTTTGCTGCTCCTCTGATGGATTGGAGATGAGAGATCTGGTGACAGTCTGCCAAAGGACCAGCAAGAACATCAGCAATTAGAGGAAACCTGCAGGGAACAGGCAGGATCTGGAAAAAAACCCTCCAGGAGGAGAGTGAGGAAACAGGGCAGGCTGCCCGTGCCATGGTAGCTGGAAAGCGGATCCCTGTCGTGGCTGGTGATCTTGTAAAGACAGTTTCAAAAACAGCAGGCAACACAACTAGCGCTCTCTCTCTCTCCTCTGTTGCACTGGATCATGGAACAGATCGATTCCATTAACAAAAAAATGAAATTCTGCCACTGTGAGGCACTTAGCTTTGCTTTCCTAGCTTACACAGGGGTTCAGCTGGCCAGAACTGCAACTCGCGGAGAACCTTGTGTGGCTACTGCTAGTTCAGTGTAGTGGGTTCCAGACTTTCAGTCTCCAAATTACTGCAGACTGTCTTTGAAGTCCAACACCAAGCCATCACTCCTGGTACCGTTCAAATGACTTTGCAGAACTTTTTCCTGCAGGATCCAAGTGTTCATGTGGCACATGTTGGGCTTTTACTTTGGTTTCAGTCTCAGAATGAGCTGGCACACAACATGGGAAATCTGAGTGCATGGTGCAGAACTGGTACAGCAAGACAGGAGTTCCAGGATTTTCTTCACAGCCCTGCAGTCTCAACAGAATTTAAACCCAGCTCAAATGGCAACACTGTTGGACTAGGACAGTGTAAAAAAGAGGGAACAGGAGGGCTTCCAGTTACAAGCCCCACCTTCAAATTGCTAGAAAGACTTGGGTCAGCCATTCCAAGTCAATAAGCTAAGACCCCTAGTGCAGAGCTTCACCCAAGGAAAGAATTTTGCTCACGTCTTTTGCTCCTCCTCTTCTTTGGCTCCGGCCCCAGTACAGTGCTGCTGACTGTATAGCTCCCATGATCTGGCATGTAGAGACAGGAAATTGGAGACACTATTGGGAACATAAGTGGTGCCAGCACAGTGACAGAGAGGCAGGAGCTCTCTCTTCCATAAGTCTCCATGACCATGCTCAGTAAAACCATGCAGACAATCACCGCTGTGCCACAGAGAAGGAAAAGACCCTTAAAAGAAAACATTATTCCAAACACTGACAGAGGAATTGGGAAATGTTGTCCCATTTTCCTTACACTGCCAACTCAAGTCACCGAATGCAAGGGAGGGATGGGAGAGATGGACCACAGCTGTGCTACACAGCACGCACTGCTGCACGTCAAAGATACAAAATCAGAAAAACAACAGGAACTGTAAACTCTAAACTGTAAACTTTAACAGTGTTGTCACTACTAGCCCTCCGCATTTGAAACCTGACAGCGGTGGAGAAGTGCAGAAGAACCACAACGATCACCAGATGAAGCAGAGGAGAGATTGGGGCACTCAGAAAACATCTGTGATGATTCTTTGGTCCATTTGGGCAATCTTCTTGGATCACCTCACCAGCCCCTAGGAAGGCTACATAAGCCACCTTTGTGCACAGAGCACATGCTGTACACCCATTGCCCATGAACTGGCAGAGCCCTGCCCAGAGCCACTGAACCCTTCAGGCTGGAGAGGCCCTGAGAGGTGCCTCGTCCAACGCTGCGCCCAAAGCCAGGGCAGCACTGAATCCAGATCTGGTGGCAACTTATGTTCTGCTAACCAGGCTGACTATAAGAAATGTCCTTCAACTCACCAGGAAAAGGAGGGAACAGCGCTAATTTAAATTACCTAATTTCTAAATTGAATCAGACGTGGGTCTAAGTAAGGCTGGGAAGGGTTTGTGCAAACAGGCCGTTTTGGTGAAAGGAAATACTTCTCCAAGCATGAGAGCACTTAACAGCATTTCTAAGTTACACAGGTCACTGTCTTACCCCTACACAGCCTATACAAGTAAAGAACCCCTCAGAAAGTATAGTTTAAGCCTGTCTCTTGGGAGGAATCAGCTACACCAGCAAAATAATGTCTTGGTTTTTTTTTTTAATAATTTTATCTACCCTCCAGTTTCTGCTGGCACAGCTGAATGTGTTAGGAGAGTGATTTATGCACAGCCCTCTCTGACGTACCATTTTCCAGCGCAGACTAAGCTACGGTCAGAGAACTTCAGGGTACAAGGAGTTTGAAGGAGCTTCCCAACCAGTTCAGAAATAGATGTCCTGCCATTTTAGAAGTATAGCAAACAAGTCACTGATAATCTTTCCTTTATGAATGAGGTTTGTCTCTCAAAAGCTTCAATGCAATCATTGCAGTCAATTTTGGAAAAGCAACTTAAGACATTAAAGATTACCTGAAACGAGCAGTGCTGGAGGAGAGAGACAAAACTTTGGCAGGAAAACATACAGGTTGGTAGTCTGAGGAATGCCGAGTACATACGTTTTACCCCTGAGCTCGCTTTAACACAGAGTGGGTATTGTCACTACGAGCTGATCTGATACCTAAAGAGCTCTGCAGGTAATACAGAAGTAGGTTTGCGGATGTGCCAGCGCTGTAACAGCCCTGCTTATGTGTGGCACACAAGCTGACAGTGACAAAAGAGTGAACGGGGAAACTTTATTTCATTTAAACAGAAGAGTTCTCAGATCGGTCAATGAGTTAGCTTGTGTTACCGAGGCAAGGAATTTCCCAAACACACCAGGTTCAGAGCTGCAACTGTCCTACATGTGGGATTCCAGCAACCTCACTGGAGAGCTACATTGTTTTAGGAAATCATTACATGTGCTTTTGTTATTTTCTTTACTCTGCTCTCACTTCTGATTCCAGAGGCCTTGTCTTCCCTTGCCCCAAATGACCCATTGCTGCTACCACAAGCTAAAATTACACATAGCTGGCACATACACTGAGAAATACGAAGAATAACTTTTAATGTGATTTGCTTTTAAAGGTGAACCAGTAGTTACTAATCAATTGACCTATTTCTACTCTAATTTACCATACTTAAACACACAACCCAAAAAATAACTCTCTTCAGAAACGAAAAACCACCTCAGAAACTTAACTGGAGAAACAGGTAAAGATGCCTTTACCTACGAAACTACTTGGGGAAAAGAGAATTAGTATTTATCAGGAAGATCAACTGCAATGAAGAAAAGAAAAGCTTAGAGAAAAGGTCCAGGTCATGAGGATGGTATGTCAATTTCAAAGCTGCAATGCAATGTTCCCTCCCATCACGGAACCCCCACCACAGTGGTCATCTATCTCCTCTTCCAGTTCTTCGTGCCCCACACATCCAGACCTAGAGACTTGACTCCTCCAACCAGACACCAAGCTTCCCGCACATCCAAAGGAAAGCTGGCAGAACTAAGTACTTTGCTTACAAAAACATGTCCCTATGGCTATTAGCAGAAGTGTCTATTTTAACAGTATTATTTCTTTTCACCTATTTGTGCCTTTTTTTTAGGAGGGGAGAAACCAAACCCACACACTTTCTCCTTGAGCAGGCTACAGAAAGAACCTAATGGGTTTCCCTTTTCTTTCTGGCACAGATCCTGGTCCCAGTGCTGGGGCTGGTGAGATGCCTGTTGATTTCAGAGGGAAGAGGATCAGGCCCAGTCCTGCAGATGTTACTCATGCAAGTACATAGCTCCACCCTTCATTTCTCACATCCCTCCATCCTCTACTACTGAAAACACAGGGGGAAGCTGGGAGGACGGAGCCCAGTGTGCAGTGCTTGGCGTCTCGTGTCTTCTCACCTTTATCGCATGCTTCCCCTCAAAGCCCTTTGTCATGGCGGGGCTGGGGACTGATAACTAACACACACCATTTCACACTTACAACAGCCAACACCAGGTCACTGGAAACGGGATCTCAGTGGGAGCCATGCACCCTCATCTTTGTTTGTCAAGGACCATGGATGGCTCTTGTGGCCTGTGGGAAAGTCAAAAGTCAACAAAGCTATCTCAAATACTGTGGCATTTGCTCTTTTTCTTAAAGTCCCAGTTCCTGGAGTCATGTTTCTCTTGAGAAACTTGGCATTAATTTAAAAACTTATCTTTCCGGGTTCCCATAATTGCAGAGGATAGCCTGAAAATCTGGCTTCAGAATTTCCCAAGAGGAAATAAAAAAAAACCCCAATAAACAAATAAAAAGGACTGGAAGTTTTTCTTGGTTTGACGTCATTTGTTGATTTTTCTTAACATCACCATTTAAAGCAATTCTCTTTATGTCTCGACAAATTATTTTTTAATGCCTATGAACAGCAGTTTGCTCCGAGCTAAATTCTGGTTCAGACTGCCATCAGTGAAGATTAACAAAAATGTTTCTTCACTTGTTTGTCAGCATTATCCAATATTCATTAATTATATTTTTATATCTATTATTTTATAGTAATGCTTTAAACCTCTTTATTGGATTAGAGACAAACTTGGGAAACAAAAGTCTGTTCCCAATCTAGAAAACCCTCAAGGCAACTAAGAGACTTGGATCTCATTTTATGCTTATGAAGCTGGTGTAGGAATCGTAAATATATACCTATGAGACACTCTAGATTGGGCAAGAAAAGCTGACTGCTGCCCCTTTGCAACTGGACAATTTACAAATAAGTATGTAATTGGGTTTTAGTTGCTGACCTGCATAATAATGTGCACTATTTCACTATTTCCGACTCAAATAAAACGATGCTCATTAGAAAAATGTTCAGCTTGCATTATTTCAACACTCAAAACTGCTCTTCCCTAAGCAGAACTGGAATAGGAGACAGGCATGTACATTATTTTTATATATCTCTCTACACATACAAACACACTTTTCTTTTTCTCTCTTTTTTTTGTTTTCTTTTTAACCACAGTTTCAGCCTTCAGGAGAGCAAGATACACAGCTCGGACCACTGCAGATGTTTAAGAAGATGCCCTAACAATGCTTAAAGAAGAGGAAAGAAAGAAGAGAATTGTATTTGCTTAATGTCTACGTATTTTATGCACGTGGGTGCAAGGGTGTATGAGCTGTAACCCTCTCTTTGCATTGTTGGTTTAAAAAAAAATGACAGAGAAAAGAATGAGACTTTCAGTGCAGCTGGGTCAGCTCGTACCATGGGACTTGTATCTGGCACCGGCGCGGCCCAGCTGCACAAAGTATCTTATGCCAATGTCACGACCCAGCTACTACAAACCAGGGCTATTGCACAGCGGTAGCAATCTCTAGCAACAGGCTGTTGGGGCTGTAAATTCGCAGCCCTGTCTTGTCCCCGGCCACCTGGAACCATGCCTGGCTGAGAAAAGTTCCTGCTCGTGGACTGGCACCGACGGAGATGTTGATGCACCCCAGAATTTATGACCCTCTACACTTCAGCTGCTTACAATAACCCTCCTCATAAAGCGCCATCAGATGGGCCGGGTGGTCGGTGCCTGGCTCACCAGGGTGGAAATGCTTCCCCCACCCCCAGAAAGAAATAATCCCATGCGTTTCCCCCAGCTTACCCAGCCCTGGCAGCCATCCTCCTCCATGACCTGCCGTCATAAAACAAGCTGCCTACAGAGAAACACGTACAAGGAGCTATTTCACATGTTGTTTTTTTAGCAGGAGTTTGAGTCTGGGATCCCTAAAACACATTCACAAAGGTCTGTGGACTGACCTCTAATGAATTTTATCACCATCCCAAAATGAAAATACCTTTTATTTATTTTTTTGGACGCCAGGAGTGAGGGGGGGCAAGAGGTTGCAGAAGAGATTTTCAGCAGCAAGGAATTAAAGAAACTAACAAAAAATCCCACACAACAGTGCAGCGAGCTTTGAGGCAACTTAAATACCATACATTTGACTGCAGGTCTAGTCCTGCCAGCCAAATAGGAAAGCTAGAAGTTACGTTGGGGAAGTCAGGCTTGGAAACCTAAGTGGTTCTGCTCACTCCTCCCAGCCTTCTGAGCTTGACAAAGCTTTACAAACTTTAGGGCAAAAAATCACCAAGTCAGTACCCGGACCTTTATGAGAAAGGAAGTGATGACTGAGGAAAACGTACAGTGGGTTTGTTGCCCAGACAAGTAGTAAGACTCAAGGACATATTTCCGAGAAAAATAATACAATATGCATTGAGCCAGCCCATCAGGTGATGGAAGAACCAGCAAGAGAGCTTAACGAACTGCTGCTGCTGTGAAAATAATAAGATGTTGCAGACAGGGTGCCTCAGCTCCGGGAAAAGATGGGACAAGATAAAAATACCAAGAGAACACAGTGCTACCAGGACTGACTCCAAGTTTCTACACCTGCAAAACATTCTCATGTGTTAATAGTAAAGCACGGACTTTTACTTAGCATTTTAATACCGACCAAACCCAAGAATAAGTCATATGGAAATTTAAAATTACCAAGTTCTTTCCTTCTCAACTCTCCCCGAAGGACTTCGGGTCTAACGTAAGCATAAAAGGCATTTGAGGCACCGAGACCATTTCTCAATGGTGAAACTGTAATTTGGGATCAGAACAAAAGACAGTTGATTCTTCTGAAAAATACCCATTCCCTTTTAAAATGGGAGCAAAAAGTTCCTGTGAGGGGTACGCACACACCCAGGAGGCTGATGTGTTTGCAATGCAAAAAACCAACGTATCAGTCGGAGCTCAGTCAGGAACTGCCAACTGACCTCAGTGTGACTGCACACGGAGCGTTTTTCCCAAAGGCAAACTCCAGAGAATTTTCAGATACTGAATGCAAGTCCTTTTTTTTTTTTTTTTTAGTTATGATGATTTGCTATGATGAAGATCCAAATGATAAACTTTTCCTGGTTTCTTCTTCAATTTTGAACTCAGTGATACAGAAAAAAACCCCATAAATCAGTCATTTTTTCCATTCCCACAGAGAACTTTTTTTATGGGTCCTCTGGAAAATGCTTACAACTCACCAAGTGTAGCCTTTCAACCAAAAGTTCCCTAACATTAAGCTAGTATAAATCCTTCCTCCTCTAAAGTGTTCAGCCTTCAGTAGGCTCAAGTAGTTGTAATTTTGAGGACTTGAGGAACCACAGGACTGGTCAGTTCTGCAAAAACCAGCAAAAAGCCCCAACCAAACACATGATAAAACCTTTCAAAGCTTCCCCCCGCCCCATTCTTTTTTTCTCCTATACATGTGTATGTTTCATATCATCCTGGTTCTGTGCAGAGAAACCTGAGAGTGTGTTCTCCCACACTTCCACATCTTCTTTCAGATTATTTTTTTTCTGCTTTTCCTGGGAATAAATGGACATAACCGAAGAGAGGAGGAACTCTTTACATTCACATGGAAAATTTGGACTCCAATTCTGCCTTCTCCCACAGTGACTGGGGTTAACGAAAATCTCAGTGAAAACAACTGACTTATTCTGGTGGAAACTTTGGAGAAAGAAAATAAAATGAGGCTATCGCCTCCCTACAGAAATAGATCAGCAACGTATGTTTAGGCAGTGGCATTTTTCAACCATATATTAATAAGAATACTCAGCTTGAATATTCTACAAATTCCTTAAGATCTTGATGCCTCTTCCTGGGAGTAGCTCTTCATTAAATTTAATGACTTCTTAAAAAAGGAAAGAGAAAATGGCAACACCACCTGCTAGCACAAGTGAAAACTACCTAGGTAAACTTGGGGGGGGGCGGAAATTATACTGGGACCTTCCATGACATTTAGTGGGGTAGTGAATATTGTCTTGCATACACTCATGCACACACAAAGAGGGAAAAAAAAAAAAACCCAACCTGTTTAAAGACAAATTCCTGTCTTTCCCTTACAGTCCTCCCCACCCCCAAGCCGAAAATGTGATTTACCAGAAGGAGCTCACAATGCTGCTCTGGCTGAGAAAGTACACTGAGAACTTCACAGTGAGCCCAAAATAGCCTGAAAAGAGGAAATGGGTGGGGGTGAGGTTCTTTCTTCTGCTCACAAAGGACTTCACCAGCCGATATAGATCAAGTAAAAACAGTCCTGACATGCAGAGCGGCACTTGGTGACAGTCCTCCCCTCTTTTCCCAGTCTGGTTGGCAGCTACATGTTTCCGAAAGTTGCCCCTGCCACTTCCACAAGTTCAAATCATTTGTAAGGGCATGGATCACAGCACAGAAAATTTTGAGGGGATAGAAAAGGTACTGTTGGGCTATCGGGGGCGAGTCGTTCAAAGAAAGATGACAATTATTCGTAACTAAATGATGATGAAAACTTAATTTTCACTACTACGTTACTTTTTCTAAAGAAATGCTGATAGCACTTGTGATGGACACCATGTGTCTGCTCAAAGAAAGAAGTTCCCCTCAAGAGATTCAGTCCTGTGGACTGTACCTTGATTGCTTTGTCATGGATTCCCTCCTGGACCTTCATAACATTTTCCCAGGAAAATTTAACGTCGTCAATTACCAATGAAGTAAGGACACATGCAGAACCAGGAACAATCAACAGCACAGTTGTTGTACATGAACTTCAACTTGTTGATTCCCATCAAGCACGGAATAGGATAATGTTAATGGCATGGTATGATTAGAGAAATTGATGAGAATTAAAATACTAACAAAAATGTAGAAGTACATGGACAGTGCTGGTGCCTTCACCATGCATTATAAAATCATCCGCCTGTACAAAAGCAGCAATGGGAGATGAAGCAGGAGGCTTGTGAAACTAGGAAAATGAATAGTAATTATAAATGAGTAAAGTTATTTGAAAACCCTGTGTTTTTATTACTCCATAACCATATCTTTTACCAATGCCAAAGCTTCAGTCTCCCGTGTTCAGAGAAGTAAGTGTCTGAACTCAAAAATAATCTGACCTCAAGAAAATGGTTGGAAAAAAAAAATCAGCAGGGGAAAGACATACTACTTAAACTCAGTGGATTAAAACAGCCAAAAGTGATTTATTTCTGGATTTGGGAAGCACATCCTCACCCCCAAAAGAAAATACTGAGATACCCGTAAATATCTCCCAATACAGGTCCTCAAGTTCAGTCTATAGAGTAACGTGATTGATGAACACCCGAAATCTTGAGCGGCAATCTAAAGCTATTGAAAAGAAAGAAAAAAAAAAATATCAACTGTCTACAAAGCAAGAGAAGAGGTGCAAGCCCTTGCCTCTTCACGAGGTGTGAAACTAGGCAAAAGCTCTCAGGGAATTTTATGTGGTGGTTGTTCTGTATTTTAGTGACACCTGCTTCAAAAGGGAAGGCCACCAGAGGAAAGGCGTATTAGATCTCTTCTTGCAGAGCTCGCTCACAGCTCCCACGCTGAACATCACTGCCCCCTCACGCGAGGGCTCTCTGCTCAGCTTCCACACACAGTGAGACAGATTAGCTTAAATTGCTGTAAATAACTCCTACTTGCTATTCTCGAGCCCTTTATTCCAGGCTGCTCTATATTCTTAAACTGTACCTGAGTCACCTTCATGTGTTATCCTCGGTGCTCTGGGAAACTCGGGGTTTGGTAAACAGGTTAAGTAAATGAAGAGATTAGTCAGTGTTGTGCTTCAGACGAATGCAGGATGAGATTACACTGAGAGCAAGTGTATTAACAACATGAAGAACGAAAGGTTTCCAGACTCTTTGCACTCATCTAAATAGCACATACTGCACAAAAAGAAACCGCTCCCAAGATTTGTGCTTGAGTCTTTTTCACCCTGGTGTTGAAGATGACTACCAACTTAATTGGCAAACTGGGTTTTTTGGTTGCCATGCAAACCATGGGCGTTGTGAGTTGCCTGTAACTGAAATCAAAGAAATTGGAAAGAACAGAGACTGAGGTGGGAAGTAGATAATAGCATTAGTTATGGCAGACAGAATAGCACAGCATACTTACATTTACTCCTCACCATGTGTTAATGTGTATCTCTACAGCAAACAGCATGAAATTCAATATACTTAAATACTCTTTTCTCCACACAGAAGAGCTAAGGCAAGTTAAAGCAAGCTCAATTAAGAATGAGTACTGACATTTCTTCATTTGTTTTTGTGAGTTCCCTCCCTTCAAACAAACACTAGTGACACCAGGGCATGACAAGCCATCACCAGATTGAACTCAAAGCATGCCAGGGATAAACCATTAGGTGGGCAGCAACATGATCCAACCAGTATAGCAATGGACAGAAAATCTAGAGAGGCTTGGAAGCAATCCAGTCTCTTCTATTCTGCTCTGTATTTCTAGTTGCAAATCAGTCCAATCCTAATACCGCCATTTTCCACTGGCCACAAGGGAGGCCACCAGAGTTAGTTCTCTGTAAAAGCACTTGATAGGCAATTGCAGAAAAAAACCTGTTCAATAAATTATTATGTCCTAGAAATAATTCTTCACATGAGCTGACTTTACAATCTTAGGTTCTCCATGTTACATAGACCCTCAGCATGGACATGTTCAGGTTCTGGTAAGTGCTCCATCATCTCAGTATCAGTGGCATTGTTCATCAGCTTGGATCATTAAACAAATCAGCATCCTCAGAAATGAGAAGGGGGAAGGAGAGGATAGAATTATTTTTCCCCTGAAAATTATTTCTTCTGACTAACAGTGAAAATGTCTTGGACATAAATCTGATCAAGCAGAACAGAAACTGGCTAAGTTTTCAGACTGAAGAACTGCAAACTGACAGAAAATGTCTGGTGCCAGTATTCCCAATAACCCATCCCCCTCACAGTTTTCTGCTGCAGACCTTCAGCTGTGAGATGAGACAATGATTACAATAACTCTTTACACATACAGAACCCACACAGCCACATGCAGAGCTGAAAAAGTTTTTCCAATCCAGTGGCACCAAAGTAAGGAAACCCCCACACTGGTGCCACTGCACCCAGCAGCACAGCACCTACCAGTCCCGGTGGTGATACACGCAGCCCACACACATCGTGGGACCGTAATTCGTTGAAGTTTCAGTGGATGTAAAAGGCAAAGGGTAAGCAGAGAAACAGGAATGGTGAGTTGAGCCCACTCTCCTGAGCACCTGCTGAAGGCAAGTGGCAAAGCCAAGAAGAAAATCCGTGTCTATGTGGTTGTAAAAGTCTGACATCTGAAGAAGCCATAGGCACAATGTATTCCTTGCCTTCAAAATACAACACTCACTCCTTGTCTGTCCTTTCTCCCAAGCCATGCAGAATGCTGTAGCATCTATCTTCTGAGCTACCTGGATTGACTTTTTTTTTTTCCCTCTAATGATGCATAATAATTTCATACAGTGGGTCACAGTTTCAGAAGTTCTCAGAATGCAGAAATGTTGAGCCTTAAAAGAGCTCAGCACTTCTCATTTCCTGAATATGTAATGACATATCTACAGATCTGTCTTGTTCAAAAATCTAACCTTGGTAATCTCTCCAGAGAGGACACACTATGAGAGGAGCCATTGAAACCCTACCCCTACTGTTAGAAAAGAAAAAAAGAGGCTTAAATTATTGTTCTAGTTTTTAATAACAACTTATAAAAGCAAAACCTCAGTCTCTCTTGGAACTCAAACAAGTGCCCCTTCACAGTAGGTGCCAGTGGAATTCTCACAGGGATGCCACTGACTCTGTATAACTAACTTCTACGGTGTCTCAAACCTTTTGAGCCTCTCGGCTAGCTCAAGGCATGCTCAGAGCCATGTACCCTATCAATCTAGTGTTCACACATGTACGCTATTTAAAAAAAAAAAAACCTATTTGTCTACGGTATGAGGCCTCTTTTCAAAGATGCTCATCACTCTGCTTCCTGTTGACTACTCAGGAAACAGTGGATCCTCATCATCTACAAAAACTAGGCCATAGATGACTTTGGAGTTGAGCTGATGCTCGCTGAGATGACACCTTGTGCACAGTTACAAAAGTCAAAGTCTTCCAGAACCAAACAACAGATCAGGGAAAGAACAGCTTGCAGAGTTAAAATGAGAGCTATTCTGTCTACACAAAAACATTAAAAGAAAAAAAATCCTAAAAATCTGTCTAATTTTACTGTATTAGCAGTCACATTTTAAAACACAATCTCTTTTCCTAACAGAGACAGGTCTCAATGAGATGAACGATGAGTTATGTCATGATGAGATGAAGGATGAGTTCTGCAGCTAGCAAAGTTTTATCAAGAAGAAAACAGCCGTTGCAATAAATGAGAAGCAATGTAGCATTCATCCCAGCAGCTCAGCCCCAGCATATGTTGGCAAGAGCTGCAGAGGTGGTTGTTGGCCAGGGAGGAGCACCTGGGGACAGCACCAAGAGAAGGGGGAAGGTAGGTCATGGAGGACACCTGCATGAGGAGACTCAGCTCTTGGAAGGGATGAGAACGTGCTGTGGGCAACCCCGTGAGCAGGAACACGCCTTGCTGAGCAGTGCCGAAATGGTGAAACGCAACGCTGGCAGACAAGGACTGGAGAAGAAAATCTGGCAAGCTAGCATAACCACCGGCATTTCGACCGCTCCTCTTTAGCCTGCCCTGTTTGGATGACAGGGTGTCAGTCTCCTGCTCATAGAAAATGGTTGGTGAAAATGGGTTCTCACCACAGACTGAACTGCTTGGTACTTTCTCTACTTTCTCCCCTCGAGTTATGGAGGTGATGGGGGCAGCTTTGAAGCTTGGAAGGCTTTGATACAGGGAGGGGGTGTGTATGTACAGAGAAAGCAACGAATCGCTTCTGGTTATGGAATACCTACACTTTAACAAATAAATTAATGAATTTCTTCATTAAACCATTAAGGGAATTTGATTTATGTTTATTTATCGCCAAGGTGATGGTTCAGCCATGACCTCTTTCCCTGAACCCCGAACAACTTAATTTCCTCTCGGCTTTATCAGGTGTCCCTTGCGAGAGTAGCCGGAGGAAGGGAGGGAAGGGAATGAGGGAGGCCGCGGGCAGAGCAGTCCCCGCCGGCGGCGGCGGTCGGCAGCCTTCCCTCAGGGGGGAAGGGCAGGGCCCGGGAGAGGAAACCCGAGGGCGGCGGGTCGGGCGATAAACCCGCCTGTGGCGAGCGGGGAAACCGCTCCCCGGCGCCGGGGACACCTGCCGGCCAACGGCCGCCAGGGCGGGAGCGCCCCTCAGCCCCGTCCCGTCCCCCGCCGGGGCTGGCTTTTTCTGGAAACATGACAGCCGGCTTCGGGGAGCCGGGGAGGGGAAGGGGAGGGGGGGCCCGGCAGGACGCGAAGGCGCGACGTGGCGACGGTTGTTAAGGGAGTGACAACAGTGCGATCAACAGAGGGGCTGGTGCGCGGGGAGGTGTGATGCCCCGGGTTTTTATAGCTGCCTCATGATGTCAGCGAGCCGCGCTGGCCGCCACGCACGGAAATAGCCGGGCCCTGCAAACGCGCGGCCATCAATCCATTGGCAGCCCTACACTGAACAGTTATTTTTGAACGGCCCGAGCAAGATAAAACTTGAATCAGGGAAGAGTAACTGATTTACAGCTGCTTTAAGGTCAATTTGCTTCTCTGTGGATGGGCAGAAAGGCTTCTTAGCGTGCACAGGAACATGTTGGTGTAGGGACCTAGGCCCTGCTACCAGAAATGCAGCTGGCCTGACAGTTCCAACCCACCTCTGCATGCAGCGGGTGCAGCTTGTTTTGGGCAGGAAAAAGAGGCAGCACCGGGGATCTGGCTTCCTGCCTGTGCCATCCGGCCACAGAGCAGCCCCTCTCATCGCCTGAGTCAGCGCCTTTTGCCCCACAGGCCCACTCCATCCCACAGCTGCTGGCCCTGCAAGAGGAGAGGGCAGGCATCTTGGCCCACAAAACCTGACTTCGGGCTTTCCAGTATTGCTCCAGAACTTCAGCACTTGCATCCTCTCCAAAAGCTGGTTTGCCCGCTCAAATCAGACCTGGCCAAAGCCTCCATACCTGGATGGCAAGGGTGCATGAGAAAGCCCAGCCTGCTTAAGTTCATTCTGTCACACCATGTCTTAGAAAACAAGGAAGATGCGGAATCCCCCAGTAGCAAAAAATAATGTGCTGAACTACAGCAAAAGCCTTGACAATCAAACTTCTGTTCCAACAAAGCAGTAACAGTAATCTCCTACACCACTGCAGCGAGGCCCTGAGTCACATTATATTTACTCCTGATTTTTCTCTTATTAAAAAGGAAAAGTATTAGGAACATTTACTAAGCTTTCAGAAGAGCAAATGATGGGGTACCCTTAAAAAGTAACAATATTTTGGTGCAAATATAAACTTTTCATGAGCTTCCTGAAGCACACACAGCATAAAGGCAGTGTCACTGCAGAGAAGGTATCTGCTTTCAAGGGGATTTGCATTCTCATCGAATGCTGGACCAGGTCCAGACCAGCCGGAGGATAACCACCCTCTAACCTCCCTGTGGAGTCTTACAGAGACGAGACTGAAGCAGTATCATTTCTGACAGAAATAAAATCCTGGCTACTGCACTGCTGGGAACACTACAGATAAGAAGAAAAAAACAACAGAAAAACCCACCCCAAAACCAAAAACCGAAACCAGGACAGAACTGGAATTAAAACAATTCTGCAGAGCTCATTTAGATAAAACCTTGTCAAAAGTCCTGATATGGGACCACATTATATATTTACTAAATGCTAGCATAAAATTTAACAAATGGGAACATGCAAATGTTAAAGCTGGCCAGTAATAAAAGAGCTCAATCGTATGCCCAGGTGAATCAAGAAGGTATATAATATAGCTAGTCAAATGGTACATAAAAACATTGAGAGCATTAAAAAACCAAAATCAACAATTTTTTCACATTTCCATCAGTTTGTATTTCAGCGCTATCATCTCAGAGGACAGGATAATTCCTAGCAATATTCCTCCAAAGATTCCAAACAAGTGACCTCAAGCTTATGAATCATAGGTCATCGCATTACGGGTGATGGGTGCATACTCAGTACTTCCTCCTTGATGGAATGCACCCAAGGACACGCACAAGAAAATCCCAGGACAGACTGGTAACAGCTTCTAGGTATTCCCCAACTTGCCATACACATTCTGCTGTAGCTGTAGAAACCTTTGAGCAGCCACGCAGCAAACTGGATCAGAAAAATGATAAGCGATTCCTGAGCACCAGCAAAACAGGAGGCAGCACAAGAATGGGAGCAAAACGACTGCACAAGGCAGCAGCCGCTCAAACTGTTTTGCCAACATGGCCAATAAATGAGTAATCTTCATGTATTGTTTTCAGGGCCAATGAGCTCTAAGACTGTCCCAAAAGTAGCAGCATCTGAATTGTATTGGACCTACAGAGACCTTTAGCCATGGCTGGACTGTTTTGTGAAAGTATGTCTAGACTACAAGAAAATGTAATCTTCCAAAGTGTCCTAGTTGGACACTGTAATGTGTAACACATGCCTGGCTGTAATACTGGAAACCCAAATGACAGTCAAATATAAAATCATGACATTACAAAAACATTAAGTACAATTTACTTTTTCAACTGATACCTTAATCTGTGCTCCTTTAAATCACAGTTTAAATTACTTCCCAGTAGAAATTTGGGTTTGCTGCTTTGTAGCATTTGTAGCAGAAATACTAAGCTTGGTCTGAAGAATGCATGAACAGAAATGTTTGTCACCAAAAGCACTGGGAAAGGCAACAAAGTTATGAAAAAAACCCCAAAACCATTTTGATAACCATGGACATGACTGACAGCAATCAAGCAGGTGAGCACTGAGGGATGTGGCTGCATCAGGACCAGCAAGCCTGTGCCCTCAAAAGCCCGCAGTGCTGATTAGCAGAAGACCTGTGCTGTTAAAGGAGGAGGATAGCAGCATGGTTGCACCATGCTGTATGTGCTGTTCCTTTTCCTGTTCTCCCAACAGGGAAGCTCACTGTAGCCACAAAGGTATCCACAGCAGGTAAACGCAGGAAACAGGCAGCAAACTAAGGTTCAACCTAGGCTGAAGTAAGCAGGATTTGGAAGTGAAAGCACACCATAATGTACTTGACTGTCAAAAGATAGAGAAGATCTACCCCAGAAATAGGGCATCACAGATGCAGAAGGCAAGCAGTGTGGTCAGAATGTGGTGGGTGATGTCCCCTGACCTCCAGATGTATGCAACTGCTCTGGATCAGATCATTTCTTGGGCATGCGTTTCATGGAGCTTAAAAGCACGGGGGTTGTGAGAGTGGGCATGAAATTGGTTAGAGAACAAGTGTGGGATGAATCAGTTGTATTTAAAACAGGTATCACCTTCTCTTTCCATAACGTCTCACTGAGGGCTGTTTTGCATTAATTTCCTTGTCGTTATGTGTTATGATTAAAACCGAGATTGTCAGATAATCACTAGAATCTCAGAGTGGAAACTTGTAGAAAACTGTGGACTATTAAATAAAGTTGCAAGAACTACCAGACAATACCGCAAAGAAAATATTTTAACACATTACCTTGTTAAAAAAAAAGGCAAGCCATTGACAAAGAACCCTTCTGCTGTTTATTTTACCTAGTTAATAATTTTTAAGGTACAATTTGCTCTATAAGAGTGTTTTTAAAATCTAGCGTTCTAAAAAATCCCCACTTTCTTCTCTGCTTTTGAATGCCCTCCTAGAGCTCCAGGAGAAGCTCCATCAGCAGTGCAAGTTAGACCAGGTTTAGGATCTGAAAGAATTCTAATAATTGCCTAAAGACAAACTTCACTGAAGAGAAAGGGGAAGGAATATACAGCAATAGTGGCCTGTCTCTAGAAGACAGGACAGATTTACTGGAGGGGACAGTACTTAAAACATCAGGAGACCTGTGCCATCACATGTGTGTGTGTGTGGCTCTTTCTCTGCCACCACATCCACACAAATCTAGGGATGTTTCTCTAGGGAAGGGCAGCTCTTCCACCTGATACAGAATTCAGGAGGTAACGCAGTTTACTGTTAGTATTTGAGCCAAACATTAGGAAAGGCAAAACCAGGAAAAATAGGAAGGAACAGGGCAATCTTGTAGGAGAAGTAACCTGAAGCTATTCTAGATGTGCAGCTTCCTCCCAGAATGAATGCAAATAGTTACCTGAAAATAAACTGACTTTTATGCTGAAATGAACTGCTCTCACAGATTTGGGGAGGCGGGGTAGGGGGGGGAAGGGGGTGTCACACCAGTACAGCTTACAGCTGCGAAACCACTCTGCTAAGGCTATACTGGGAGTCCTCCCAGTACAAACTCATTCTAAAATTGTGTCTGTTGTTTTTGTGCAAGTATGCTTCATTCAGTTCCAGGGGAGATCCTTACCTAAATAGCTGATGCCAGCACGGACACATCTATAATGGTACAGGAGTAATACAGACACATCTATGCTGGTATAGAAGTTTCTGTGATGCTGCTACAGCTGTTCCCACATGGGAATAACTGATACTGGATAGAGTACACCCGTACTGAAATCCAACTATTTCCACACTGTTTTCTGAAGAAACTGAGGGGTGCCTGCTTCTGAACACTGGTTGTTCTTCAGGCACCAGTTGCTGTTTTCTGGGATTTATGACTGAAAGGATTAAAAACAAAGAAAATTAAAATAGATCTCCAAGGGATATTAATAGCTCCTTCAAGCTCTGTCGCATTCCAGATCTTATTATTACAGAAAACTATTCCTAAGGTAATTGATACAGCTTCCTCAATTGAAACAGGGGTGGTTTTTTTCCCAAAAAGTAAATTCTAACTCATTATACAAATAGCCAGTATCCTAAACACAGCCATCCACCCGAATAATAACTGAGCGACCATTTTCCCCCATTTGCACTTAAATTTAAAGGGGAGTTGAAAATTGGGGCTATTGTAAATGTACATGCATGCTGCTGTTTTGCAAGCACAGGGCTAATGCCCCAGAAACACTGAAGTGCCCAACGGCATCGGTGGGGATTGCGGGCTCAGCAGAGCCCTTCTTAGGTGTGGGCATCAACACGGTCACTCACAGAGGTTTTGAATGCAACCCAGATAGTGGACAGTAATTTTGTATTCATCTGGACGTTCTGTGAGATGACAATTCCTGACTGTAGTTTTAATGTTACAAATCAGGATTTGGCAGGTTGTTTAAACATAGTTCATTTATTTTCTAAAGATTCTGGCTCGCAGCAAGCAAAGAAAACACTTTCCCACCAAGCCAGCAGACCAATCATTATATTAACGCTCTCACACTTGCTGATAACCTTTAAGAAAGCTTTACCTATTTATATCACAGCCATGAAAACGTCCGAGAAGCATGCTAATTAACAGTGATAATAAAAAATAAAGCCTTCAGTCATGTGTTCCGTTCAATCACTTACACCCTATATTTTTAAAATGAACAAAATACATGTGCAGTTTGCCGGGGAATTATTTTAAGGTCCTGGTGTCCCTTAGAATCTCTCCTCACGTCTCTAGATGTCTGCCTTTCGCTCGCGCGGACTGAAATGTCTAGACATCCAAATTAAGGAGTGACCAATCACCGACAAACCGATCCCTCTGCGTTACAAGGTCAGCAGCAGCAGCAGCAGCAGCGCTACAGAGGCGGGCGGGCGCTTGCACACGCACACACACACACACACACACACATACTTGCAGCCGGCACCGTGCAGGAGACCTTTATTTGTGCACGAAAATATTGATGTTGCTAAGTGATCCACAAGCCGTCACCAGCCCCGAGTCTTTCTGTTTGTTTATTGCTGTGTCTTCTTCCCCGCGTAAACAATGCAACGGTGATGCAGAGATAGAAGAACCCGTCTAAATTAAAACGGCTACCGGAGCTCATTTATTATGTCTGCATGATATCAACCTGTTACTTTTTTCTCCTGATTTTGTTCCCTGAAGTCAGGAGGAAAAAATTTAGGAGGGACTTCAAAAACACACATGTCCTGAGTGGTCCCGATCGTCCTACTTTCCTTCAGTTAAATAATAAAACCCAATTTATTTGCGAAGGCCCCTCTGCATCTTAGGCTTGCTGGCACCAGATTTCAGGAAACTGTTTTGAAGTTAAAATAACAGTCCTGTATTAAATTCGTATGTCTAGTTAACCAGAGTAACAGGCAACCTGAAAGTACCCTCTCATGACACCATGTAAGTGTGGATGCACTTTCCTTACCCAAAAAGTCAGTCCACTTCCATTCAGTTCTAGAATACAAGATTTTATTTTTAAAAAATCCTTTAAAAATCCCCCCAAACCAAACACCCCCACCCCCATTCTTTTTCGAGGCATTCCAAATTTTAAAAACTGCATTTTCGGTAGTACTAGGAGTAGGTTTCTGGGAACACAAGTGTTCATGACAGGGGGCCTGTTTGGAGTTTACATGATAATTTGGCTTTCTTGATTTCAGGAAAGGCCGGGTTTCCATAATCACCTTCCTTGGCTAGCCTTCAAGGCTTCTGGGGTGCCCCAGAAGCGTCACAGCCCCCCAAGCTTGTGAGCCCTCCTGCTGCCTTGTAGCCCCCCGAGGTGAGGTGGCCAGGTAAGATCCTGGGGAGCCAGGCAAACACAGATTCCCCTGAGGTCACTGCCCTGTCTGCAAGCATGCTGGGAAGAAATCAGCCCCGTGTCCTCCCAGAAGCTTACAGATTTCCAGAAATTTTGATGGTCAACATGGCAGACTATTAGCTTTCAAATCCCTTTTTCAAGATTAAAATGTTTCATAGAGCTTTGCCATGTTGTAACAGAGACACCACTGGAGCAAAGCCACTCTCCCCCTCACCTGCCTGTACAGCTACTGGACCCACTGCTTACACAGAGCACATTAGGAAGACAGCAAGTGTATTTTAATTTCTGTTTATTTTATTTTATTTTATTTTAGCAACAAGATACAAAGGTGACTACCATTGCCAACTGGCTGTGGCAAGCACAGCTTGAGGAAAAATTCAGAACTCCCTCCACCCTACCTCAACAGCAAAAGCCTGCACAGCAATATAAGGATGAAAATGAGCTGGGAACTAATGTAAAATGGTAATTCAGGTAACTTGGGTTTGTTTTTTGCTCTAAGTTACTACCAGTCCTGTAATAAACTCCGAGACAGGTGTAAACCTCTTGGTTTAATTGCCATGTGCATAGAATCTCCTCCCAAACTCTCTCTCTCTCCCACTGAAGTTTTGTAAGTCTTGATGCATAACCATACCCAAAGCAGCGGTGCTCCGAAACAAATCTTCCGTTCAGTCAGCCGAATCAGGCACGGCAGCAATCGGTTCGGTAGGAAACCAGAGGGACAGGACAGCTCGGTCCCTTCCTCCCTACATCAGTAATCTGCTGGATGAGTCACTGTCCCTCTCTGTCTCGGCTTGTCCAGCTGTACAGTGTTAATGGTAACGATACCTTCCATGCAAAAAGTGCTGCTTTAAATTCCAGAGATCAAAGACCAGAAATGTTCCCATTCTGGACAAAAGCATAACTTTGCTTTATCCTCAAGCTGCTTGCACAGCCAGCACTGGGAGCAGACCATTCCTGCAGTAATCATGAGGTAAGCCTATTAACCCTTATGCACCAAATCAATACTTTCCATTAAAGCATTATTTCTGCAGATGTACTATGGACAAATGTTTTAGTTGTGGGGTGGGAAAAGAAGAGGGAAACGAGGACATAAATAGAAGATGTTTTCCTCAGAAAAGCTGTATGTTAATTAAAAATATTCTTTTCCAACAGATTTTCATTTGTAGGAAGAATGAGACGCTGCAGGCAACGGGCTTTAACAGTAATGGCACTACTTCGAAGGACCTGACCTGCCTTCAACTTCAGTGTGAGCCCTCACACGATCAACACACCCCGTGAAGAGCACACAGCTTAATCACACCCCCATACTTATCTTACGCCTTCTTCCTCTTTTCTTGAAAAGTGTTTTACATCTCACTAAAATCCTAATCGTCCTGCTGAAGGTTCCTGTTTCTGCTGTTGCCTGTCTAGAGGAGAAAGCTTACTCGCAAACAAACAAATGCCTATTCCTTGCAGGATGGAAGAATGACAAGGAAGAAAGTACCAAGTCGGACAAGTATGACTGGAAACTCACATGTAAAGAATTCAGATATTTCAAAAGATGTCTTGATAGGTATATTCCCACCTCATTCCATGCAAATAAGATTAGCATGTATTACTGAGAATTTTATGCCTCAGAAGAAGGCCCTAATTATATTTCACACTGCTCTCAAGATTTCTGTAATATACACACATCTTTAATGTGGAATTTTATACACTATTTACAGCATATAGGCTCTTTTTGATATTATTACTTTTCTGTGAAAGCTCCTTTGAAGTCAGGTAATTACCTTAAGCGAAATACTTAGCCTGTTGTGAGAATTGAACTATGAGATTTGTGTAGAACAAATAAGTCATCATGTAGCCCAGTATAAAGGTTTCCGAGCCACAAGTGGGGATGGAAACATTAATTATCAAGACAAAGCTGAGACTGTGCTTTAAAGGTCACTTAAAGTGGGTGCTGATAAATCTGTATAGTAGTACATCTTGCTTCACACATGCCCCTAAAAGCTACTTCAGCTAAGCAATAGTATAAAATTATTTTCTTACTAGTTACAATCCCTAGTAAAGCCACAGCTTGGGTTACCACAGACCCAGCCAGAGTCAGGTTATAACTGTGAAGAGGTCAGAAGGAGTTACTAAAATGGTCAATAACAATCTGCAGAAACTTCTCTCCAACCAGAAATGTCACATCATTAAAGACTTGTAGATGTGGATTCTTCCTGTGTCTTTCTCTCTCTGCAAAGCTACGAATCTTTTTAGTGGGATAAATGAGGTATGGCTACTGTATATCAATATTCAAAGTTATGTGAGTTTTATATTGCATTCTGATCTAGGACTGAACCCTGGCCAACCCGTGTCTGACACTCGCTTTTTCCAGCAGAGTCACTTGTAAATGAGAAGGTACCAGCGGATCCCCTCCTCACGTCCTCACACAGCTCCTTGAAAATACCTAAAAGTACTGGATGTTAGAACACCGTGCCTCACAGATCCACAGTTTGTCAGGGGAATGTCATCCCTCATACGCAATGTCACACTGAACCCCAAACTTTGAGATGTAACAGAGACACACACACACACACACACACACACGCACGCACGCACAAAGGGCGAGTCAGCCAGTGCAGGGCTGCAAAACCAACATACTACCATTTTTCAACAGATGGAACAAATTCACCTAGTTCACTGCATCCAGACAGGTCTCCCCAACTGCATGCACTTCTGAGAAATGAAACTGCTTTTCTATTATACTTTTTGCCTAAGCAAAAGTTTAGCTTCTTATTAAGAATGCTTAATAAAACCAACACACATTAAAAACAGTCAGCAGGGAGTGTTGCAATTAGATGCTTGCACAGTGCTTCCCTCTGTGCCTACATGCAAATATTTTTCATCTTATACAGACTTTCAGAAACTTCAGCATGTCTCTGCAGTAATAGAGACCTTCTCCCTTTTTCTTCAGGGCCATCAATTGCTTATCACCACTATTGTATTCCATAAACAAAACTACTTGTAAATTGCCTAAAAATCTGAATTGTCCCAGCTTCCGCCCCATGTGGAATCTAATTACAGCATAACCGAAGACACTGATACTGCAGTTTCATGCCCAAAAAATTAGGGGCAGAGGGGAGACTATTCTTAAGAAAGCAGATGAGGTTAGGGATCAATAAGGAGTTACAAAGCTGGAAGAACCATGTCAAAGATGAATGAAGCATTTACATCGACTATACGAAACATCTTCCTTCACAGAAATGCTGTTGAATATGTTCTTTTCTGAAGGGAAAAAAAATGTTGAGGCTAATAAGGGCAATCACGGGGAAGACAGGCTTACAGTTCATCTCAATGGAGTCAGTGAGATGCAAAATTCACTCTGATTGCTGTGGGACTCTCTGTATAAAGCCAGACCCCGCAAAGCCTACAAGAGCACCGCATGCTCTCAGTGTAATTCCTTCCATCTGAGTGAAGGATGCTCAGCAGTTTAAAGGGGGCACTCCTCCATCTTGTAACACGTGCTGCGCTTCACCTTGTAACAACGTCCACAATTCTCTGTCTTCCTATTCTTCCTTCCCAGAGCAACATACTGGAGGGACTACAGCATATACATGAAAGAAACCCACCCAGCAGGAGGAAGGTTTAGGAGGGAATAGGAGGAACAAGAGGAAGGCTCTGAATCACAGGCTCACAGGAGGGTTGAGGTGGGAAGGGAACCTCTGGAGGTCATCTCATCCGACCGCCCCGCTCAGGCAGGGCCACCCAGGGCCAGCTGCTCAGGACTGTGTCTGTCTCCTTCCAGCCTCGCCCTGGCAAGCAAGAGGCTCTGTTCAAGAGGACCAACTGTGGCAGTCTCACCTCACGACTGTCCTTCTCTGAACTAATTCCACAGCCTGTCTTTTACGTACCCTTTCCATAAAGGCTTCTGGTCGGAGCTTGGTGGCATTTGACATCGGCTTTTCTGACGCCGCAGTCTGAGAAAGGAGGCTTCCATTTTGTCAGAGCTTTGTTCCCACTACTGTACCCTAGCCTGCAAGCATAGCAAAATGTCTCTCCCAGAAGCGAGTATGCAAACAAACAAAAAATGTGGTAAAAATATTCAGTGTGAAGGAAAGCCACACCCATCATCTAGGTCTGTCCGAGTCTGTCTTCTCGACATTTGTATATCCTAATGTTCCAGGTTTGCTGGTTTAGTAACTGAAAGTTTGTCTGTGTGACTCTCCTGCACATTCATTACGATTTTTATAAAGATACTCCTTGCAAATGCCTTGAGGTCACACTTAAAACCATGGTGTGAACTATGCCAGACATCGAGTTTGTGAAAGAGCTTCTTCCAGGACTGTGCGTGATGTCTGTCTCTCTGCACAGAGCAAACCAGAAATGAGGTGCAGCTATGGCGGGCCTTTCCCTGCCGCTTAGCAGCCGCCACGGCTCCTCTCGGTCATGGCCGATTCCCACGAGATGCCACGGTGCAATTTAATCTGCACTTAATCTGAGATTTCAAGTGATGACTCCTTTACTGACGCAAAAGTCTGCCAGAGTGCTGCCTCGCTGCACATCTCTCACGAGCCACTTCTCTCTTGCAGCACCTTTCCAGTTTGCCCTGAATCAAAGCATTGCCCGTCCTCCCCTGCAGACTGCAGAGCCGTTTATTTACAGCTCTTCTGCAAAACAAAGTCTTGATAGCCCAAAAAAAAAGGTAGTTTCAGTTTGTGTGATCCACCTGAAACACTGCTCAGGCACCGGAACATCAAAATGGGAAGGAGTTGAAAATAAAAGTAAGACATAAATGATGAGCATTAAGGTGTTTCAGCTCTGATGGTTGTCAGTGCTACTAGTGTTTTGGTTAAATCGGTCTTAAAACAGACTTTGCCTTAATCTTTAGGAAGAAATTTACAGTGAAATGGAAAATTAACACTGGTTCAATCAATACAACACCTCAATTACACAAAATCTCCGTTATCAAGGTGGAAAACAAGAGGAAATTCCATTGGTGGTAGCCATGCAAGAGTTTGGAGAGAAAAGCAACCTTTTGCCAAAAGCAGAGTAAAGGCACATCTTCCCCTTCTTTCCACTCTTGTTACTCTGGTTTCTACCCGTGGCTGTCTGAGTGGGTATTTCAGCTCCCCTACCCAGGAGCATCCTGCACAGCAGCTCCTGCGCTGCTGGATGTGTCCCTGCCTGTCCGCGGCCGGGGAGAAAACAGTTAAGTTGAGCAGCAAAGCGACAAGAGAGGCAGCAGCCTCCGGCAGCCATGGGAACAACAATTCTTACAGACTAGAGGCTGAAATTTCAGAGGGAAATAATCCCAAAAGCCGTAGCCAGGTCGGAGAGGGGGGCCCCAATGGCACTGGCTTGAGTTTTAAGGCAAAATGTTACTGTAGACGTGCACGGACCTGACTCTACCATGCTCTGAAGTGCCATAATAATGACAGCCACATACCTGCAAGAGGTAATAAAGCAAAGCAGGAATTTTGCCTGCACAAAACGTAAACATCAAAACAGATGGCGCAGTTATGTTAATCAGTTAATGTTTGCTGAGTGCTTTGAAGATGCAAAGCACTATAAAGGTACTAAATACTTACAGTCTTGTCTAGACATCATCAGGCTCATTTTTAGATTGCAACCTTTTCAGGCCAAACAGAGCCTCTCTCTGTACACTTGCGCTCCGCCTTCTGTAACGGCCTCCGATCTCAAGATGTATTCGTAAGGGAGGAGGATCGGAGGAGCAGCTCCTGGAGGTGAAAAGCTCAAGCCAACAGCTCCTGCACAGGAGAGTTTCAGGCTAAATATCATCAGGGAATCAGATGGGAGATAAAATGTACTATACCAGAATCAGAACAAACACAACGGGTTTGTGCAGTGCAACATGCTAAATGTGCATTCAAATACAAAGACTACTTTTTGGGATGTTTTGCCAGAGAAACAGGTAGAGATTGAGGCTGTCACAACAGGTAACCCTCAACAAAACAGCTTGCCAAAACACTGAAAACCGTTTACTGCAACAACAAGCCAGGATGAGAAAAAACATCTTTGACAGAATAAATGATGTACGCAGACTTAACAGAGCTGTGAGAAGTGCAGTGGCAATCACCACCAGGCACAGTCCAAGTATGGAATTTAACAGAGCGAGTTATGAAAGATGAGATCACAGATTTTGTTGAGGTTTGGGGAAAATCCATCTAAACCATTTCAAAACTTGCACTTTTCATTTGCTCTAAGGAATGTGGTATGCAAATAGAAGTAAACTCCAGAGACTTATTCGGCAATAAGCAAGCCTTTGTGGTCAGATGCTTTGCAACGCAAACCAAACCCTACTATTCTGATGTTAACAAACCACAGATTTCAGAAGCCTTTTCCACTCATGTTTCCCAGTCAACTCCGACTGCAAACTGGGAAAGAAGTCTGGTGTTACACAAAAGGTGTAGACAGCAGAAACACATAATCCTTATTCATACTCTAAAAATAGACCCAAACTGACCACCCAGTGCATAACCAGTGCTACCGAGCATGGAAAGGGAGTTAGAGACTCCAGCTCAGCCGCTGGCTCCCGGAGTCAGGGTGTGGAGGCCGGAGGGTGAAGCACCTTACTGTCCCTCTGACTTGCTGCAAGGCAGCACTGACCAGACCCACGGGGGGATGGCATCTCCTTCTCTTTACTTCAAACAGAAGCCCAGCTTTGGCCAGGGGGCTCGTAGTCAGGATAGAAAAGACTGAGGGAAGAAAGGGGTGTTTGTGTTGAGAAAATGTATCCCTTTCACCCTAAAAATAAACCACCATTTATTTTTTTTTCAGCTCAGAAATGTACATTCTGAAGGGTGGGGGCATGGGGTGGGAGGGGAAGATGTTTTCATTCTCATTTGTACTTTCAGAACATCCCCCGAAATCTACCTTCCTACTCCACTAGGGAAGCGTGTGAAGGGTCTGCTGCAAATCCCTATTGCCATAAACAGCTGCATGACAAAGGCCGTATGCCATAGATTCACTTGAATATTAAGAAGAGGTAAGGTTATTCTCTTGCTTTTGAGGTTTTGTTTTACTTATTTTCCAGCCTCTTCACTTCAGCTGTTAAACATTCATTTCTAAGCAGAAGAAAAGCCTCAATATCATTACAGCTTTTATTTCTCAATTTGTTCTCAAATAATTTCTGTCACCGTCCTGAAAACAAAAAATTAATTGGAAAAGCATTAAAATAATAGTCATGAAAAAAAAAAGAAAAAAGTAGTCCTTTGTACTGACAAAGCACATTAAAGAGCAATGCCAACACCAATCTGAATTCCATCTTTCCAGGGAAACTGTTGCCTCTCCCTGTCTTCCAAAAGGCCTGTATATATAATAAGCCCAATTTTCAGTCTCTTCTTAACTGGGTTACCCTTTCCTTGCCTGTAGTTTTGCATATGTTCTCGTAATTACGGCCTGAAATTTGCAAATACAATTACTTGCTGACACACTTTGTTATTTGAATGATAAAGTATTTGATTGTATCCAATGCAAACAAGATTAAGATATGGAAGCAAACGTGTTTTAGCAAACCTAATGTACCAGCTTAAGCTTCTGTTGGTTTATGGAAACATGATCCCCTAACAGCGTGTCTACACCTTGTAGTGAAGTATTGTCTAGAGACCTCTCAGTAAAAGCAGGATAGCTGTACCACTTCATTACCACATCTGCACTTGCCTGGTAAGAAATACAGCTACATTTCTTGTTTATTTATTTATTTGTTTTAAACAGAAAGTTTGCTTGCATAGAAATCATCGGATTAACAATGACATATTAATGGAATCACAAAATGCCTAACAAAAAGGTGCTGCTAAATTAACCTAATTTAGAATTCATATTGAATCTTGAGGTTTGGAAGTTCATTACATGTAATAGAACTTTCTGATTTCTCTCCTGAAGAGAGAATTTCCCTAAAGTGTTAAATCAGCACTTGCTGTCAAGATACTGAGCGAGGAGGGTTTTAACCGAGTTGGGTTAGGTTTGTCAATGACTTTTGAAGCACCATTTATTTCTCATTAAAGTCAGCAACAGTTTTATTAACTTTTTTTTAACAAAATTCCATGGGAAATCCTTAAAACTGCACATTGTATCTCTCTGGGGGTTGACCCCCTCTCAACCCCGGCCTTGTAGGGTTCTCAATGACAGCTGGATTTCCTAGTCCTCATTGTAGATGCAAACGACTAACCAGAAAATCCAGACGGGGTTCAGCTGTATTTCGGGAACAGTTATGACATCAGAGGTTCTTGGTACAGGAGCACAGGTGTGAAGCTAAGGAGATTACACTAGCAATTCATTTTGGTTAGCGTCTTTCAGGAGGGAATGCAGAGTAGGGGGAAGAAGCCCACTAATTACATTTAAAGATACTATCAGAAATTCTAAGGACAGCAAAAAAGTTAGCATATGCTTAGAGGCATTGTCAGTAAGATCAGGAAGAAAAAAAGATTGTTATTAATATCTTTTTGTCTGTGTTTGAATATACTGTCATCAGAGGTGGGGGGGAGGTGAGGGGTGGGAATTCAGAGCCTGGAGTCATTTGTTTCAGTTCTTGAGGCTGGCACTAAATAGAAACACAACTAAATACAGCAAGCTATTTAACAAATGAATATTATATGGAATCAATCAACATAACATGAGTTGCCACTTCAAACTATTCAGAAATTATGTCAGTACTTGTATCAGGAGACCCTGAAGATTCCTACACCTTTTCTTTAATTTTATCTAGTTTCAGAGCATTCCAGGATCACATGTTTAAGCTTTTCCATGCAACTGAGAGAGCTGGAAATTAACCTTTTTTTTACAGTGGGAGTAAAATGCTTAAGTATTTCTGTAATCAGTATCCTTGGAAAGCAGGTTTTAAAGAAAATGCAAATCAATGTGTGACTCTAGAGGAAGACTGTGAGAGTTGGTAGCTATAATCCAGCAATGACAACACACCACAAACTGGACATGAACTTCAGAAAGAATCAAGCAGCAAAATTCCAGTGAAAACTTGAGCAGCCTCAGCTTCAAGTTATAATCCAGGATGGCTGCACCATGCTGGCCAAACCAGAGAGAAAGCATTGTGCAAGCATCCAGTTAGAGGACAGGTAGCCACTGAGCAGCTCAGTATTTAATGGTGCATTCACAGAATCACATACTCTAAAGGTTGGAAAAGACCTCTAAAATCATCAAGTCCAACTGTTGACCCAACACCACCATATCTACTAAACCATGTCCCAAAGTGCCACATCTACATGGTTTTTGAACATCTTGGTTTTTCCCTACATCCAATCTAAACCTTCCCTGACACAACTTGAGGCCATTTCCTCTTGTCCTATCACTAGTTACTTGGGAGAAGAGACCAACACACCCCTCACTACAACCTTCCTTCAGGTAGCTGTAGAGAGTGATAAGGTCTCCCCTCAGCCTCCTCTTCTCCAGACCAAACATCCCCACTTCCCTCAGTCTCTCCTCATAAGACTTGTACCACAGACCCTTTACAAGCTTTGTTGCCCTTCTCTGGACATGCTCCAGGAGCTCGATGTCCTTCCTGTAGTGAGAGGCCCCAAGCCAAACACAGCACTCAAGATGTGGCCTCACCAGACCCAAGTACAGGGGCACAATCACTCCCCTACTTCTGTGGGACACACTATTCCTGATACAGGTGTTTCAACCCAAGTGTTTATATGTGAGGGTCAACCTAACTTCTTCGTGTTTCAAAAGCCCTAGGTGACCACACTCAATCACCCACATACAATTACTCTGGTGGTCCAAGAGGAAGCCTACACTTCATCTGATGTATTTACTGGACACATCCAACCAGCACACAGCCTATCACCACCTGAGAGAAGCACGGTACTTTTCTGCAAGGGCTGCCAAATGTTGCCTCTAAAACCAACATGAACTCATGTCTGTATTCCAGACATTTGTCCCCACTGGAGCTACACAGGATCAAAAGCTGTTTACTCCTTTGGCTTTGTAGGTTCTACACCAGCAAGGTTTCAGGAAAATGTGCCAAAACCACCAATCAGGGCTTTCATGTTGTTGCTGGAGCCTAAGGAGGGATGACACAGTGTGTTTACAGCTCACACAGCTCTGAACCCTCCAGTTCTCTGGGCAGGCGAAAATCAGCATGATGGCAGTCCCCCGATTCCAGCCTGCATTCTGAACTGTTCAAATCTTTGCAGCCTTTCTATGGTACCCAATGCATTTTGACCACAAACCACTCCAGAGTGTAGGTAGAAACAGTTGGGAAGATGTTAATCCTGTCCTTATGCGGCACAAATAAAAATGAGAAAATACAGGTTGCATGCAAAGTGATAAATGTCCAAGAAATTCCTCTTTCAGTTGATTCCAAGACTCTGCCTCCTATATTCACAGGAGACAAATTATTTTGGCATACAGAGATAAGAAATTCTGTCAGCTCAAGTTAATTTTGTACCACAATTATCAGAAAATGCTGGTTTGACCTCTAAAAAAAATATTTCAGGCTTCCCCACTCTTCAAATTTAATTCCAAGTGCTGCACAACAGTTCCTGCAACTTAGAAAAGTATTTTTAATTTACAGATGAGGAAACAAGATAAAATTGTTAAGTGACTTCCCCAAGTCATCATTAGATCTGGAGAAAATTTCTGAAGACTTGATCCTGGATCCGGCGTTGTCCATTAATCAACACTGTGATTAACAGTGTGTGAGTATAAGCTATCACCACTATAAATGTTTGCATTGTGTCTACTAAATGGCTGCATGAGTTGAATAAATGACATTGAACTACTCTCTCTTACTGGGTTGCTTTCCTGTTGGGTCAGCATTGCAGGCTAGGTCACGGCACAGCTGTAGGAGAACTGTCACAAGGAAGTGGGCAAGAACATGTGGCCGGAGGTAAAGCAAGACCCAGTGCAGACAGAGATAAAATTAGACATGGAAAGCAGACAGTGATCTGACAAAGTCCTCTGTTTTAGCCACAGGGTGTAGCAGGGGGGGTTTATTCATGCATAAAAACGTAGAAACAGGGTGCTGGAGAACTCAGAGATAACTAGTCCAGCCTCCTACTCTAAGGTAGAATCCAACCCATGTAGATAGCCCATGAGTGATGATTATCTAAGCTGTTCTCACCTCTGCTGAGTACAGTGCATTGAGTACCCCTCAGATAGCCTCTGATGATGTCTTATCATCTCAGCAATGGAAAGGTCTTACAGCGCTTTAGCCTAAATCCCCTCTGTGGCACATTGGATGACTGATTTCTTTGCTCTCTCTGGAAATTATGGCAAGTCCTTGATCACTGTCACTTAAATACTGACATTTTGCATATCAAAGACTTACCTCCCCTTCTGGTCACCTGCTTTGTTGACTAAGCAAGCCAATTTATCAGTCTTTTCTCTGTGGTTACCTATTTGAAAACTGTCATTCAAAACTTTACCTCCTTGAGTTTTGTCCCTTTCAAAGTGAGGGAACTCAAACCAAAAACAGTGTCCCACTGATGAAGATCAGTACCAGACATAGCAGAAAAACTGCTTTCATTGTCCAACCGTTCATGTATCCTTATGTGGCAATGGAAACCTAAAATACCGCTGAGGATGCTGAGTGAATCCCAACAATTTATTTTTATATGAAGAATAAAATTAAATATGATGCAAAGAAAGTCCCTGCCCTACAGAGCTAGCTCATCCTTTGAAACTACATAATTACACACACATTCTCACACACACTATAATCTGCCTAGCTGCCTGTACAACCTACAAATTCTACCTGTTGTTATGTACATTTAGTTATTCCACAGTCTTTGTATTTTAGATATGATGTGTGCCATGACCTTGGCACTACAGTCACCAGACTGAGCAGGAACGTCCTCGATGTGACAACAGTTGCACCTATCTATAACTGCAAGAACTGTCCTTTCAGACAGATACACCCACAGGGAAGAGTTGCTGGCAAAGCACTCCTCCTAGTTCAGACACCAAATCAATGCTGGGCAAGTAACCAGTCACTTAAAGGTGCTCTTTGCCTCTCTGGCCACTTCAGAGGAGAGAAATCAAAAAGCAGAGAAGGCTCCCAGCTGCAAGGCCCCCAGTGAATGCAAAAGATGCAGATAAAGTGCCAAAGGATTGCTGCTGTGGTGAGAGAACATAAGCAGGCATTTGGGAGCAAGTCCTTCTGTTTTCATAAGGCTTCCCGTATTGCATACTGCCTGCAGTCAGAAGGACTCTCATACAAATCTTTTGTTGCCCACTTCACCTCCTTCTTTCAGAGATGGGCCTGAGAGAATTGACTGAGAACTGCAAGCTGCCAGAAGGACAGGAATCTGGGGAAGCACCTGCTTGAGCTACTGGCTACATGGGTTGATCAGTACTGGTTTTAGTGCTCTTTGCTTTTTTCCAGAACTGTTTTTCTGCCAGGTAAATTCCCATAAGAAGTTTGTAATAGGGGGACACACCTGTATTTGCATGAGAAAGAGTGGCTGGAAGGCACCACCTGAAAGTCACCAACACTGACTCAAATATGAAAACAGAGTCTTCAGTCCCTTTGGCCAGGCCTGAGAAATCACAAAGGAAATAGAGAAATCAGTTCAAATAAGGCTAAATTTATATCTTAAGAACCTGTAGGTCCATTTGTATCAGTTATCTATTGCAAACTACCTGTTCTGTCCTGACATACTACAGTTACCAACATGTGCCGGACTTCACCGAAATTCCCTCTTACAACTCATCACAACACAAACAAACTACGTTTTTGCAAATCGTGGCAATAGATTTTCTTTAATTTCCACCATCAGTTGTTGAAGCAGACCAGTAAATAACCACAGCACAGTTCCCACTGAGCTCCCAAAAAAGGCTGTAAATACATTTAACAACCTGCAGCACAAACACATCTTCTGCTTTCAACCGGCGCTGAATACCTTTCAGAGAGTGGTTTTGTTATGAGTGTATTTGAAGAGAAGAAAGGCTTTAAAGGACACCACTGAAATGCCTCTTTTCCCAAGGGATGTATCCACACTCCCTGCTGCACTGCATCTCCCAGATGAATCAGCGATCCGCAAATACCAGCAGCTAACCATCTTTCAGAAAATGAATTCAGTAATCAGTCTGATTAATTTAACATTTACTTATTTTACCATGAAAACGTTAACTTCAGGAATACGTGACAACTGATGGCAGTCACAGAAGCCTGTAATCGTGTCTTGGTCGGCTCACGGTGCTTCCATGATAGGCTCCCACTGTTAGTGCTTAAACTCACTCAGGTTTCTGACTAGCAGGCATCTGGCATTTGACAGATTGCTGGTTGTGGCACTCAGCTGGGGCTTAAGGGGTCCCACCACTCACCTGGACTCACACCACAGGTAGTCACCACAACTCCTTGTGCCACCATCCTCCAAAGCGCATCGTTGAATTGATCCAGCATAACAATATCTAGTATTGGGAAGGGGGTAGGGGGAGGGTTGTTACTGGGGTTTTTTTCTTCCAGTGTTTTTCCACACAGATTTTTTCAGTGATGGCTCAGCAGTTCAGCCCTGCCAGCAGCCGTGCGGCCAAAACCTTGGTGGTAGCAGGCAGATGCACAGAGCCAGAAGGCTCTTGCACAGACTTCACCAACAAAGCCACTGTCTTACTGAGTTACGCTCTCAAGAGGCAGCAACCTCAAAAACTTCCCTTGAGCTTAGCTAAGAAATGCCACTACAGTAGCATGTTTAACATGCTGAGGCAGCTCCCAACTTAAGAAAACCAAACAAATAAAATAGAGACAGAAAAATCAACCTGAAATTAAAAAAAAAAGTGTTCTTGAATGAAACCTGATTTAAAAATTATGTTTCTTTACAGCATCAGGGTAACTGATGCTCCATCAGATTCAGAATTCATCAGAGTTGAACTGAATTTGTTGAAAATGAAACCAATTACAGTTTCCCCATCTTTATTGAAAGTGATGGTCTTTGGTAAGCATATAACCTGGTGTTCAGAAAATGAGTCCTTAAGAGGACATCCCTAAGAGCGATTCGATGCAAGCCCAGAGAGCTGGTGACGCAGTCCCCACTGCCTCCTTAACCCTGAGACTAGTCTGCCGTCATCTCAGGTTGTATTAAACCAAAGCCAGGCCTTTACTGATGCTGGTGCTCAATGTCTCACATTTATACAGGAGAAGAGCTGGCGTACATCTGCCCACCATTTCAACTCCACCTCCAGCTGAGGTAAGCAGGAGTCACTGGGAAGGTATTAGCCCTCTGTTTCAGCCAGGACCATCCCACCAAGCATACGTAAGAAATGACTAACAAAGGAGACATCAGCTCATGCGGTGTGCCACGTCACTGGGAAAATCATGTTTCTGCCTGTGTACAAATATACTTCTCAGTTCAAATGGGCAGCTCTTGGGTATGGCACAGGACTGCAGATTCAGGGCAGGGTTAAACTCAGGGTGGTTAGATCAGGTAGCCAAGTTCTGGCATTAATACTCAGGGAGTTTGTGAGAAACTTTCTCTTTCTGCCTCTGTTTCCTTCCCTCACTCCATTCCTCCCTTTCTGGTTTTATTTTCACTTCAACACTTTGAGGCAAAGACTGAAAGCTTCTGTGCAGCTGTATGGCATGCAGGCTGCCTGGCCATTTTATGACTTCTTGTCTCTTCTACCTTGCCTTGTCTCACGGTTCCTACTGTTGCACCATGCTCTAGTTTGTAGAGAGTTTCTGCTCCTATTTCTAATTGCAGGGCATGTAAAAGGCGCTAAGCTTTCCATAACAACAACAAATCACTATCAAACCCAGAAAGATAAAAGAATTTGAGATGTTCTTCCTTTAAGCAGAAGTAAATGATGGGGTGTGGAGCAAAGGACGATCAGAGAAAGCTAACATGAACTCTTTCCAAAATGGAGAGCACCTGCCCAGAGCATGGGAAACTACCTTTGTGTTCTTTGCAGAAAATACTTGCCCATGGACCTACCAAAGATATCTGTTAGGCTACAGAAGGAGCTCACATCTGCCGACACTTCAGAGTACCTGCTCAAAGTGGAAACTCCACCAAACAAGCAGCTCCCCATGTAAGGCTCCAGTGGGGGATGCAGGAGCTCCAATTAAATTTGGAATAACCTGATTCGTCTCCAGTTCCAACCTGGTCTAGGAAAAAAAAAATCTTCTGAGATGCACATCACTCTTACACTCTCCTCGGTTTTGGTTAAGCGTGTTCTGTAGGCTCAAATACTCTTGACTCAAACCCAAGCCTACTTAAGGACACTGTCACGAACTACAGCAGAAGGCCTTGTTCTACTGTAAATGTGTAGTCTGAAACCACCACCCAAACAGTAGTGACTCTTGCAGTCATTACTGTTACATTATCACTGAGAAAAAGATACCTGGAAAGAAAGGGCTTTGTTACAGTCCCATAAGGGGAGTAAAAATGCGCCTTAGAAGAGACCAGCATTATTTTAAATGGATTTAAATGGCATTTGCCTGGTAACTAACACCTTTAGCAATGCAAGTGAGTGGAGACACAACAATGCCCAGCTGCAAAGGAAAACTTACGTGCTTTGCTCCTGTCAGAAAACCTTAAAGCAAATCCATTGTCCGGTTCTGCTTCAGTCAAAGGGCTGTTTATGCTGTGAAACAGTCCCAACAAATGCTCCTGAAGCAATGACAGAAGGAAAAATTGGGCGGGGGGGGAAGAGTTTTGCAAGGATGTTTTTTCATTTTATTAGCTCAGACATTGGGCTTTTGGAGAAGATGTACAAATAACTATCCACGGTGACACTACCTCAGCCACATACTAGGTTAGAGAAGCTGAGCAGCAGAGTCTGGGAAAAGTTCAAACTATTTCTCAAAGTAACCTCTTGTCCATCTGGCACATTTCAGGGGACAGAATGTCTGGGTCACATTGGAAGGACACTGGAGTCCGTGAGCAGCAGTGAGAGCCATGTTGCAAGCTGCCTGAACTGCTTCGCATGAGGCAGCTGAAGGAGGCAGGGGGGAAGTACCACTGCAAACATCTCACAGAAGCCCCTGAAATACTGTAAAGCTCAAGTAAGACTCTTTGTGCTGCCAATCCTTGTGATTTCATTGCAAGTCTCGTGATGCTTTATTTAAAGTCGTGGCTTTTGGAAACAGCTGATTGCCTTGGAGTCAGTTTCCGTCAAAGACGGCCTCCAGCAGAGGTTTTGCAGGAAAGCCCGAGTAGGCCGCAAGGCCTCAAGAAAACAACCTGTTTATTAAAGGCTCCTGATCTTTAAGCTAATCATGATTTTGACAGACTGGCTCACGACTTTGTTTAATAGTTGGTGTTAGCTGTAACAGAGAGGTGCCAAAAACCCTCAACAACCTCTGCCTCAAAACTTAGCCTAAATGAATTCCTCAATAGCATGAGAAAATTGGCAGCAAGAACAGAAAGCAACCTCTGCATTTCCTTTGAAAGTCTCTCAAGAAAACAAAGCAAAGCAAACCAAAACAGACCAAAACCTCATGCTTCTCTGAATCAAAGGGTAATAATCAAAACCAGCAGAACTCCACAAATATGTCAGGCTTATGGAGCCATTCCTGGAAGGGAAGGTAATAAAAAAGAGGACGAGAGTTTCTGGGTTGTTGATTCCAGCCGGATAGCTGTAGCCTGGCAGTCAGCTGCAAAATAGGTGCAGCAACTTCAGAAACAGGAGATGTGGGAGCTGGTGGAAAACAGATGGATGGTTTGCCTGCTACGCCAGGGAAGGTTATTTTTTGCTGCTTCTACTTCCATCCGCACAAATTATAATATACATCCTGTGGATGTTGACTTTGAGGGAAGTGGGGCGAGAGGATAGGGCCACGGCCACAGCAGTGGGAGAGAACTATCAACACTCATCAAAGGAGCCTGGATGGCAAAAAACAATCTTCAAGTAGGCCAGATCAAGATAAGAGAGATGTAACGCCATGAATAAACTATCACTTCCACCTTTGCTACATTTATCTCTTCCTTCATCGTTATTTCTCCACTCCCCCCCACCACTCCTTCAGATTTCCATTTCCAAGTAAGAAGAAGATCAAGATGTGTGCTTTAATTTAAAAGGGAAGGCACAGAGGAAGACACGAAGAGATTAAAGTAATCAGACTTACTTCTCACTTGAAAGTTTTGGGTTTACAGGGAGGAGGCTGGTGTGATTTGAGTAAACAGTGTTTTGTCAGGGTATCATTGCCACGAGCAGCAGAGCATCTCCAGCCAAGAGAGCAGCTGAGCCTGGTGGTGAGAGCCACGCCAGAGATGGGAGTGGAGAACAGAGCAGGGAAGTTCTTCCCACCCAGCCTATTTGGCAACCCACCGCGGAGGAATGGAAACAATGATTTTTCTGCAGGAATGGGATTACATGCCCCTATTAGACACAGATAGGTATATTCTTTTCACAGACCCCTTCTCTTTAAAGCTGCTACCAGGCCAAATGCTGTTACCAATAAAAAGTGTACTTCTTCTATCTAAGGTGGAAATTAAAAATAGTTACAATCATGCAAAGAATTCCTTGGGACTCCCAACCAATCGCTGCTGGGTCTATCCCTGCTGAATTTGCCACATGGAAATAATTTAGGGGTGGAAAGCCAGCCAGCCAACTCACATGAGACTTGTAGTCCACATTTTTCTAGATTTTGGTCAAAGTCTTGTTTCCCATTTGTTTTTAATATATCCAGGATTCCTCCCAGACCTGGTAAGCTCTGCACCACTTTTGTTCATTCAGTTTAAAATCTGTTCCACAGGCACTAGGTCCAAACAAACAGGAAAAAAGCTTCAGGGAAGAGAGCACAGCTGCCATTAAAATTGCATTAAGCTTTCCAAAAGACAATTTCACTGGCCTAACACACCTCTAGACAATGACCACAAAGCAGAAGGTCAGCTAGCCCCGTCTTCCTCATCAAAGCGACCGTACATTTACATGCTTAGAGGGAAACACAGATGTATTCCTTAGAATGAGGCCACAGACCGATGTGGATGTCAGCCCTGCGCCTGAGAGCAGGGCCTGACTTTGGCAGGGAGAAGAGCGCAGGGAGGACCAGTGGAATCTGACCTTTCATCTGTCTGTCCCGCATTGAGCGAAGCAGAGTGGTTCGTTCAGGAAGAGCCGGAGCCCCTACAAAACCTGTGTGGGGCAGCTCCTGCCTGGCACTGCTGTGGCTAACTACTTCTGAAGCTTCAGTGGGTGTTTTTCACTTTGGTCAGTGCTTGTCACGGGTCACACCCCGTCGTCCTCCAAGAGCTGAGCTGGTGAGGGCTGGAGGGAAGGTTGCAGATGCAGCGGTTTGCAGCCACTTCTGCAGACTTGGCAGTTGGTTGGCCCCGGCTGCCGAGATGCGTCTGCTGCTCGAGCACAGCTTAGTAAGGCTTTTGAAAGATGTTTTTGCTTCACTAGCAACTGATCGAGCCAGTCGCTGCTCAAGGACAGAGAACTTTCTGCTGTGGAGACACCAGATAATTGTTAGTTTACTGGACTCTGTTGCTGTTTGGAAGAACTTGGATGGTGCCCATGCTTAAGCTCTGAAGTCAGGGTGATGCGTTACTGGTATAGTGTACACTTGTGCAATAACACTATATAAACGGATAAATCACCACACGGAATGTATTTATACGTGCCTGCTGAAATGTATACTACCCCTGGGGAGCCTTGCATATAAATGTAAATATTTAACAGCAAAATAGGGGCATGTCTGCGTGTCTATCAAAACATTTTTCACTCGAGAACTTTATTTAAAGCTTGTAACACGCCAAGTAAATATTACTTGCTATGTTACAGAATCTGCAGTTTGTTGGTGATTAATGCTTGTTTACTTAAAGTCTGTAAGTACTGTTTGAAGCTGACAGTAACCAACCTCTCTATATACACAGTAGTCCTCAGAGGGACGTACTGCCCTCTTTAATATTTCCCCAAGAGTCACCGCTCTGTCCTGTGCTACGGAAGAGTGAAGGCGAGGTACAAGTAGGGCCGAACAAAGCAGAGTCACACACACTACATATAGACGTGTCGTGCCCTACCAAGAACAGATAAGGCAGAAAACAATTTTCAGGTAAGTAGCTCAATACTACAGATAAAAGTATACAAATGCATGCGTTGCATAAAACTTTTCAAAGACTCTGTGTAGCTAGATATGAAATCAAATTAATGGCCAACACAATATTGTGTAAGCCTAATTATCAAGATGATGGGATATCTTAAGTTAATTTAAGGAATATTAACAGGTTCATAAATCTTGTCAGATAAATTTATCAGATTGGAATATTCTGAAAACCTCACCAAACACGCTCTGACTTTAGAAAGAGGAAGATTAGACTCTGCTGTTGCACATCTCCTACAAAAACAAAGCAGAAAGGTCAAAGCAGTGTGCCTGACATAAATTGCACTTGGAAATTTCATTACAGGTTGGCACGCACTCTATTCAGAGCATCATCTAAAGTTACCTTCAGCCAGGAAGCACAAGATAAAAGGTTCCTCAATATTCAACAGAATATCAAAAAAAGGAAAACTGTATCTCCAGTGCAAAGCCCTCCAAAATGCTCAGTAAAGCATATTCCATCAATGAAAATTACGCTCAAGTGAAAGGAATATTTAAGGACTATTCTGCTTCCCAGCCTTCCCACAGGACCCAGCCAGGCTTCCCAGGCACGGATCACATCCTAGCCTGGTACACAGCTCCAGCTCCCGTAACGCATCTGCAGCTCCATTTAGTCTGAGCTACACTTGCAAAACGAAGCATAAGGTAACTTAGAGGCTAATGGCATCAAATTAATTCTCCAGCATAATTGTAACCGTAGTTGATATAAGATTCAATTCTGTCAGTAAAATATCAAAGGAATTTAAGCATATCCTGGACAATTATTCTATCATCTAGTAAGAAGAGGCCTTATGTCACAGCCAGTTAGGTTAACATCCAGGCACACTACCCCGGGACCTCTCGGCAGGCTTGCCATACTAGGGCCTGTCTGACGCAACAGATTTTGTTCCATTCCATGTTAGGCTGTCAACAGAAATGTTTCAAGCCTCATGGTTTACAACACTGGAAAACAGAAATAACTGAGTGCATCATAGTTGCTACAGAATCATGGGAGTCCGGAGGAACAACTACCCCAATGCTTTTCTTCTAAAACAAAGCTGAGTCTTCTCCTGCACTGATTAATTTGAAGCAACCGGACATCCATAACTTCTTAGGTGAAACTTCTGCAGCCAGGGTATGGGACTTTGTCTTTAATTAACTCTTTCAATCAGTTTTGCTTCCAAACACAGACTTCTGCTGCTTGAATATCTAAGATATTCAGTAGGTCATTAATAATAAGAATCAATCCTCTGCAAAATAGCTTGAGTTGGGCGTTTTATGCTTAGTTTTAGAGCCTCTGATTTGAAATCTGGCCACATCATTTAACAGACCAACAACCTTAGCTGAAAGGTGGAACCCTCTTCCAGGTTCTGCCAGTTCCCCCCACCCTTCCTCAGCTTCACAGATTCAAAACAAGGGAGGGGGGGGGAAATCTCCTGCTTTTCCATATGTTGCAAGGATTAATATTTGTTCATTATATTAGGGATAAGAAATATACATAAGCATGTGTCTTTATTTGAGGTGCATGGAGCCGTGCTGTTCCAGGACTTTGCAGTCTTTACAAACCCTGACACTGAGCAACATACAACTTGATCAAATCTAAAACTTGGCTTACTGGGCCTTGAGAAATAGTGTTGACTGCTTTCATAAAAGGAGAAAGCTTCTCCCTGCAACATGCAGATGACGGCAGAATTGGCTGTTACAGGCTGCTGAGGGTAAGAATTTCACAAAGCGTATGACGACATCTGTACAGATCAGAAGGCTGTCCAGACTTACAACAGTTAAAGATTCAACAAGAATACTAAGTGTCTGACTTCTGGGATTCAGCCAATCACAATGAGAAATCAAGCTGAAGCTCAATATGTAACAATTTTTTTTTCCCTTTAAACATTCTTCCAAAACCAGAATGGTTCACTTACACTTACAGTCAGGGGGCATTTTCTACCTGCCTGGTTGAGTCAAGGATGTTCCAGGAAGAGCGTTCATCTCCGTGAGACCAGCACAGGACCAGTCCCATCCTCCCTGAATGAAGGCACAAGTGCTCATCACCTCTCCAGCGATGGGATGAGCTCGCAGTGGGAACACAACAACCTGTGGCCCTGGGACCCACCAAAGAGGGTCCCACAAAACTCAGTAGGAAGGTGGAGCACATGACATGGGCCATGCTGGGCTGTCGGGGCTTACTAGTTCCTGCTCAGTGTAAGTCCTTCAGGACACCATGTGGCAAACTGAGCAAGACGGTGGCTTGGTTCAGGCACAGGGACCAGCCTGAGTGGACCTACCGAGGAGGCACAAGCAGATGTACAGTAGAAGAGAGCAAGAGCAGAAGGAAACTATGAGGTGCTGCAAAACAGAATAATACCCTAATCTCATCATTGCCAAACTTCTGCAGACACAACAGCAATGGAGACTTCCCAGAGGATACCATGAGTGAGGATGTTTACAGGAGCTTTCAAGAAAGAGCACTGGTGTTGAAAGCAAAAAGCTACGGAAAGTTTGACCATGTCACTCTTTTCTTCTAATCCTTCCACCAATCCCCCTTTTTCCGTAACAAAATCCCTAGCACATAAATTGCTTGCCTTTGCTTTCAAGACCTATTCATTTCCTACCTATCATATCTCATTTCTCACCGAAATACCAGCTCCAGTCTCTGATCAACTAGTGATGCCAACATTCATCACCAACTTCAGTGACAAGCTGGGACAACAATCTTTGCAGAAGCATTTGCCATGGATATGAGCAAGACTGCATTTGTCAGGGCAAGAGAAAAGTACACAGCAGTACTGAAACATGAAACTGAATTTTAGCTAGATGAGAAGGTGGATAGAAACAGAAGATGTTTTGAAAAAATTCTAATTTGTCTGAGACTCTTCTCAGACTCTTCTTGCAGCTGTGTGTAATTCCACATACCCTGTCTCAAAGCCAAAACAAGGTTGTGTTCTGAGGCTCTCATGACTTTCTGCCGCATTTCCTTGCTATTGGTTTCATGTGAAAAAGTTCCATTGTTTTCTAAAGGGAAGCTCAGCTCCCCAATTAATTATAATGGCAGGCAGCAAAACAATCATATAGACAAAACAATTCAAAAGCTTAATGGGCGCTCCTATTAAAAGGAGGCTACTTATTGTAAATAAAGGGTTGTTTTGATTTAATTTCTACATTCCTTCACCATTATTCAGAGCCATACTATGTACCAACTTGACCGTGTTGTTCTAAGTGCAGGAGGTGCATGAGCTGCAGGCACATCGCATGGAAACAGAAAACAAGACATTAGTACTTTTCAGCTTGGACTTTGGGTTTAAAATTAAAAAATGTGAGTTTGTGAGTAACTGAGCAATCATGATGCTTTTATTGTGCATCCCAGCAGGTCACACACCATGGATCACAGACTTAGAGTATTTGAGGCTGGGAGGGAGGGCTGGAGGTCAGCTGGGCCAATGTCCCTGATTGAGCAGTTGTCCATGACCGTTTTCAGGCAGCTTCTGAATATCTCCCAGGATGGAGACTCCACAACCTCCCTGGGCAACCCGTGCCAGTGCTCAGCCACCCTCACAGTACAACAGTGTTCCTTGGCGTTCAGAGGGAACCTCCTGTGTTTCAATTTGTACCCACTGCCTCTGGTCCTGTCACTGGGCACCACTGGAAAGAGCCTGGCTCTGTCCTCTTTGCTGTCCTCAGGCTTCAGGATCTAGCTGAGATCTCCGTCTCTCTTTCATGTTATTAGTGTTGTTGATTTGCACTATTATCACCATTTCACATTGGTGGTAAATGAATCCAAGAGAGACCTCAATTCCTCAAAATTTTCTGCTTTACCAGCTACCCCTCTCCACACACACCACCGACAGAGTGAAAACTGGATGTGACACTTCTGAGCATTGCATGGCCAAGTGACAGCACAGGGGCCGTCTCCTGCTGCATGTACCCCATGGCCAAAACACCACAGCAGCTCCTCTGAACTGGCCACAGCATTTCCCACCAGTCAGCTGAAGAAGAGAGAACAAGTGCCAAAAGGAAAGAGCCAGGCCAAAGATGAGCCTGTGTGCTGAAATAGACTGGCCTTGGCTTGCTTACATTTCAAACACCACCATCCGTGGTTTTGCAGGGTTTGCTCTGTAATGGATTCCCAGATTCAATTCAGTCCACAGCATCCTTTAAGTTGCCCATAGCTCCCACCATACAAACATCAACAATGCGTACATTCTGAAGTGAGACACAAGATTCATCTCAGAGCAGACAGCTCTAAGACGACTGTGAGGGAGGATTTGGGAGTTTGAGGCATCCCTGGAGCATTTCATGTTAAAAAAAAGATGCCCAGCATGCTACTGTAGTGCTCTGCCAGGACCAAGTATTAACTAACCTATCATTTTACCAAAGAAGCTCAAATACACACCAAGCAGAGTTAGTATGAGCAGCAAGCAAGCAAATTGTCACCAGCTCCTCATAAACCACACCAGGCCAACAACAGTACTTCATCTGCAGATGAGAAATGATTTGCTGAAACTCCTCATCCAGTCAGCAGCTTACAGGCCTTTTCTGCCCCCCCAAATCATACACATCTGATTACGATAATTACTCCAATCTGCCAGCATATCTGCCAGAATGGACCTGACGTAGCAGCTATTACCAGTGAAGCACAAAGCCTTTCACAAGAGGAAAACCAGGGAAGCTACGGAGTCCTTCAGGACTGGCAGGATGACAGGTGATGAGGGGTTTCCACCTAAATTCTGTGAAATCCATCAAGGCCCCAGGTGGTTCCGGTCTTACAGGCAGCATTTCAGTTTTTTGCAGTCTTTCTCCTAAAGCTATCCCTTCTCTGAGAGACTCCCAGAAAGGCCGTGAGATGCTATGGGTAACAGGTAGGCTGTAAGAATATAGACCGGCCAATCCCTGCCAGAATAGTCACCTCATTTTATAGCCCAGTTTGCATTTAAGGGCTATGTCGAAGTATAGGTGAGCTTCAGTAGCGTATCAGCTGCAAGAAAGTAAATGCAAATGTAAAATCATGTCTTCTTTGATCAAGGAAATGGGGGGGTCCATTGCACATTACAGAAGAATGGCTGGGTTTTGACTGGGAGGAGTGAAAGAACGTTTTTAAAACTCCTCAAGGATATGCAGGGTTATTTAACTGTGAGTATGCTTTTCCTCCTGATACAAAATGCATAAAAATAAAAGCCAGCACTTTCTGTGAAACAGCTCTACTCCTTTGCCATTTGAAGCGCTTGAAAATATTGCTTACTCTACTATTTCATCTTGAAACTTCTCCCGGGAACAAATGGGAAGAAATATACAAAAAAACCCCCATTAATATGAGCAATCAAGTCTACAAAAATTAATATGATGCTGCAAGAACGCTGCAGTCACTCCAACAGGCTGTTATTGATATTTAAAGGTCGGTTTGCTGAATCTGAAGACCTTCAAATTAACCAAGTATTTAATGTCACTGCTCTGCATCCATGGGTTAACCCAATCTGAGTGATAATTTAAAGTGAGCAAAATAAAGCATGACCTGAATTAGGTAATGGCTGATGAGGTACAATTAACATTACTGTTCAAAATAATGGGTCAGATTCTCTTTGCTATAGAATTTCTGCTTGGTTCAGTGGGAAGGAGGGTCAGAAAAACAATTACAGCTCTCTGCTTACTTGTCCAGCCTTGAAACACAGACAAGCCTCAAGTCTGCTTTAACATGCAGCGGGAGGAACAGCTCCTCAAAACAAACTCTGTCAGCTAAAGAGAGCTGGATGGAGTATCTAAGCCATAGCTTCTCCCTGTCTCTGCCACGCTGCCTGGAGATACCCGTGTCCTAGGATATGGCAAGAATGGCGTCAAGAGGAACTCTCTCAGGAGGAGAAATCCCCAAGACGTGTCTGAGCAGAGCCCCAGGTAGGCAGATGTGAGGACAGGGAAGAGGAACAGATAATGACAATGGAATATATTTTGTAGATAAAAAGTATATTAACAGAAATAACTGGATTTGGTGGTGCTGCAGTGGAATTTGGCTATTTACAGAGCAGCACTGCAAGGGCCTAAAAACTGAAAGAAATGTACTGAAATTAATTAGCAAATACAACCCCAAGTTGTTAAATTCAATATAAAGCAAGTAGCTGCCTGAGAAAATAGAAACAACTTGCTTAAAAACACTAAACTACAAACTTTTATATCTTGTGTCCTTTATTTTACTTCCAAAACTAGACAGCAATACCCTTACAGAGAAATAAGAGACATGTGCCACACCAGACAAGATTCAGCTCTGGCTGCTAAATCCACAGTCCCTGGACAGGTAGCATAGACCTGTGCTCCTTTCCTCCTCAGTTTTACCTGTTAAGCAGCCCAAAACCAGGATGGGGCTTTAATAAAGGGGTTTTTTTTTGTTTTCCCCTCACATACAAAATAAGCAGTGCCTAGCTTCCCAGTGATCTAATAAAATGTATTGGGCACTTCTTACTTCGAAGGACAACTAGTTTAAATGGGAAAAAAAAATTGTACACACACACACAAAGCTACTTTACACTTCTTTTTGCACAGTAGAAAGCCTACAGGATAAGATCTTGGACAAATCAAAAGAGGATTATGCAACCTACATTTGAATAAGGTTTAGACTTTCAAAGCAAAGCATTTTGTAAATTATTGTAATGAAATATACACACACACTTTGCCCCTCTTCCTCTCCCCAACCATTTAGTTTTCATAATATATTCATCATAAGTGTTTCTAATATAGCACCATTCTCCAAACAAAAGGAAGGCATTTGACTCAGAGCTAATGCTGAGAGAACACAACCGCAGTTTAGGAGAAAGAAAAAGGAAAAAAAGAAAAAAAAGGGAAAAATATTCTAATGCATTATAAATAGCAGCACCTTTGGAAAGCACAGACATTCAAAACCAAGTTTGACATGAAATCTGTATGTTTAAAGGCTGTGAAAATGCACAGAACAGAAACACCTTCATTCTGTTCTGTAAGGATGATACTTAGCTCACCCTCTTTCCCCCTGCCCCACTGAAAAATCCACACAAAACCATAACAGCCCCCAGAAACACTCGGGGGGGTGGGTGTGTGTGTGAAGCTACTGTATTCATACTAAATTCACAGAATTCTGTATAGAAAGAGAGTATGTCAAGAATAAAATCACCTATGAAAACAACTACACCACGGTAAGTGTGTATGCACAGTGAAAGCAGTCAAAAAACCTGTGTGGTGCTATTCCTCTCTCCCCCCCTTTATTTAAGCTGAGGCTGGATATCATATATAATTAAGAGGCAAAGTGTAAACCAGATGAATACTTTGGTATCTACTCTCTTAGATGACAGAGAAGAAACTGTGCTAATTATCTGCATTTACCCCCAGTACAGAGCTTCTCCTGACCAAGGGCAACAGCTCAGAATTCAAGGTGGAGGCAGAAGATGCTGGAATCGCCACTCCCTCCCTTGCGCTTGCTTAGAGCATTGATTTTTAACGTCAACGCTCTGTATGCTGCTGAAAAGCCATCACAGTACATGTGATGTGAGCTAAGTACCATGAAGCTTTTCAAAAACCAGGAGTTTCTCACACAGGATTAACTGGGTAGGACGGCACTTGGGTTACCTTCCTAGCCAGGAAAGGAAACCAAAAATAGGAAATTAACATTCCAAGGAAGTTTTTGCATGTCCCAACTTAATGCCAAACAAGTTTCACAAAAGGTTTCATTTGCTTACTCGCAGGCACAGCCTGAGCAGAGCTGCAGAGCAGTTAAGTTGGGCGGGAAGTTTGATGAAGCTCAGGAGACAGCTTGATGCTTCATTTCCACTTGGCAATAACCGGGAACTCCCAGGGTATTCCTGGGAAAAGGGAACTCGGCTGAACTGCTTCTTGGCTTCCACAGCTGATTTATACCTGAAACGTCCTAAATAACAGCTATGGAATTGTTCCCCGTGCATCTAACCCTCCTGTTCTGCTCTCAGTGCTGAGATGCTTTTTTACCTAGCAAATTTTACCCTGCTTTGGCAGGGAGGTTGGACCCGATGATCTCTTGAGGTCCCTTCCAACCCCTACGATTCTGTGATAGTTATGACAGAGATTACATCACAGTGATGCATCACCTAGATGCTGTGGGTGACTGCAGACTAGCATGCATGATGCTGTGCCTAAGTGACATTAATTTTTCTGCAGTATTGCTTCGATGAGCAAATAAAAAGGAAAAGGCATGGCATGTAAAGGTCTGCTATCAAACACAACTTCGATCCTTCCCTGGAACTTCAGCAATAAGGATAATTCACCCTTTTACTGCTTTAGTCATCAAATTTTATTACACTTTTGGTAGCATGAATGTTTTCTCCCTAACACTACAGCGCTTGGTGATTTGTAAGGTCTCTTTGTTCAGCTTTGAGGAAAAAAGGTGCAAATTTAAATACCTGTTACAATCACTGCTCTCTGCTCCCTCTCCCCGGGGCCTGAGACTCTCAGAGCCTGAAACGCATTTAGCAAACTGAAGAAGAGCATTTGCAAGACACAGGTTCTGGGAACAGCCACACACTTACAATACCATGTATGGACTCTTGGGGCTCAGCCCAAACACTCTGACCCTGCAGTAACAGCACCAAGTTTCAGAAGCAAGAGTATTTGTCTCTGGTGGTGGGTTGTTTTTCTCTTTCCCCCAGCCTGATGCTTCTTTTAATCATACTTGCAGAGTAAATCCTGACAGATTTTTTTTTGGCCAGGAGCCTTTTTTCAGTTCCAAAGAGCATCAGAGGGGTCTTAAAACCTGGTGTTCAAACCTGGAATTACTGAAATGCAGGCAAGGGGAACCCAACTGCACACCCAGCCACACATTTTTAACTTCACATGCATGATCATGCACCGCTGTCTCTGTGTAGAGAGAGTTGGCTGTGTATTTCTGGAGCACAGAAATTTTGCGACTGAATGGAAGATGTGGCGCTTCAGAAGTCAGGTTGGCAAGTAGCGTAACAGTATGATGGGGCGTTTCACCTTTCCCTCCGTGCAGCCCTTCCCTGCTAAAGCTTTATGTAACTGGATTTCAACATTACATAACACGTATGAACACATCACCGCCTTCACGGCTGAATCAAATAAGTGCATGCATTAATAATGGTCTAATAATAATTTGCTAATGGGTCTGGAGTTAAAAGCTCTGGAGTCCAACTTTGATGGTGATTACCTGCAGAACGCAGGAAAACAAACACAACCTCTTTATGTCTCACTCTGTTTGCCATTTAAATGGGGGAGGGGGGCAGGGGGGGGCGTGATGTCAACCCGACTTTGGCACTGTGACTGTGGTAGTTAAACTGATCTTTGTGAATTGTATTAAGAACTTCAAGATAAGAAGATGTTTCAGTTACTGTTGTTAGACAGTCACATTCAACACATCATCGTTTGCCTGCGTATCTATCCTGTTCCGCATGCAGAGAGCAGTGAGTCGCACAAAGATGAAGTGGATACAAACTTTTGGTCCCAGATCAAAAAAAAAAAGTCTCAGGAGGCTGGAAAGTGACTCTTACACCGACACACAAAGTCACAGGTATGTGTGACACATGCACATACCCGTGTCTGTCCACATGTGCTTCCTACACCGCTCCCAGCACCACACATGCTCTCTCACCTACCCTTAAACACTTCACAAGCCAGAAAAAAAGCTACTGCAGGAAGCAGATTCATCTTCCTCTGATGTGAAACTGTATGACCCTGATCTTTGGGGAATTCCTTAAGTCTTCTTGTAAGCAAACAGTGTTTTATTTGAGCAAGGACGGCGATGGAGGGCATTCCACACACAGCTGTGAGTACATGGAGACAGACACACTGTGACTAGACCGAGAAATATGAAATCCTTTGAGATTCTGCAAACTATTACTTATTAATTTTCCATAAATCAAAGGAGTTAATGAAAAGTATGCTCCTTTCCTTACTTAATCTCCCATTCAACGTCCACCTCTTAACATAAATTCAATGTACACTATTTTAAAGCATCTCTCAAGGTGCATTCCATAGCACCTTGAAAGAAGATGAGAAAATACTGCCCAAATAATGTTATGAATCACTAGACTAGTGACTACTAGTGAGAAAAATTAAATCAACATTTTAGGCAGCCCTTTAGCAGAGGAAAATTCCCTGAGGCTGATGCCTTTTCTTTTATGCTGTATTCTTACTCCTGCTTTTGAAAAATATTGCCCACCTTTGATTAGAGCAGAGACTAATGCATGTTTCAGTATCTAAACTGAGCTCTCAGGGTTCTCTAATACAGCAACTGAAGAGAAAAACAGATCTTACAAAGGCATATCAATTCTTCCACGTACTAATACCACCACCTTAATGGTGAGTAAAAGCCAAAGCATTTAGTACATACTTCTTGTTTCTTCTTTTGTGTAAGCACATAGGATATTGCTAAACCACTTCAATAAAACTCTGTATTCTGTAAGATTAATTTATCTAGCCATCCTTTCTGACAGTTTTTAAAGCTTACCAAAAAACCTTACTAATATAACCTTAACCTACTGCCCTTCTTCAGTATTTGATTGTACTTTAAAATCCAATCTTTGTCTTTAACTATAAGATACAGAAATATGAACAACAAAAAAAATCTACAATGAATCTTTTGAACTGAAAATAATTTCATAAGAACTGCCCCTAAAACACCCTAGAAAGCAAAAAGGACCCTTGGGCTCTAGCATCACTTTCCTCACCACCCTCCCCGTCCCTAAAATCAAAGTGGCCAAGAAAGAGTCTTTTGCTCCTAAATTCCAGCTAAAATTCATCATTAATAGGTAATAACAGATCAATTGCCATCTTGAAGGCTTTCTGGCTTATGGTAAAGGAATCTGAGGTCCCAGCCTAGCTCCTGGAGAAAAGGTGACCACAACATGGCCCGTGGCAACTGATTCAACAGTATGCATTTGCCCTACTGCTCCTCAGAAGCAACGTTAAAACCAGACACGGCTCTGTGAACAGCAAAACTAATGACATCGGATTTCTCTCAGCTTTCTGTTTGGATTGCTGATGTTCAGTAAGGTGCAAGCACTAAGAAAAGTTCTTCCAGTAGCATCCATACCATCCCTTTCTCAGACAGACTCTGGTGCTGACTTGGCACCGGGCTCTTCCTGCAACTTTTCATTCCATGGGCTCACTAGCAAAGTATTTCTCTTTCACCTGCTTCTCACTTCTGAGGAAACCATCACATACATCTCTAAGACCTGTTCCTCTGTTGGGGGACTACTAGTTCCAAGGCTGTTACAGAGGGGTGAGGAGCAGGCAAGACAACACTCGTGCAATGGTCACAATCAGTCACCAAAGCCATTTTTCTCTGGGAATTTTAAACAGGGAAGAAATGTTTTGCAGTGGTTTTAGTACACAGCAATTCTCATTTGCTTCTAAGTGTCCGAAACATTAGCAGAGGAAAATATTCAGAGCGTAGCAGCATCTGATAAACACTGCACTCTGCTAAAAAGGTGGTTTGAGCTTTGGGGAGGAAGTCAGCCAGAGCTGCTGGCTCCGTGCAGATGCACACTCAGTAGCCCTGTCCCCAGGGGAGAGTGGCCAAGCATCTCTCTCTGCAGCTGGAGAACCCTTCTGACACCTACCCACCCACCCCTGTCTGTGCTGGACCACAGACAACACTGCTGAGCGTGCTGTGGGCAGCGCTGCACCCTCCCACCCCACCACCAGCACCTCAGTTCACCTCCGCTGAAAATGTGGGATGCTGAGGATCTTTGTCTGTTCTCTTGCAGGCAGAGATCTGGGTGCCACTGGCGTGCTGGGGTAAGCAGAGACTAAAGTCATTGCTTCACAGATCTGAGCTCTGCCTATTTCATGTCTGTCTGCAAGACCCAGGACAGTATTTAAATTCACACCATTCAACAACAGTCTAAAAACCTCCTCTCTTACAAAAGACACACGGGAAGCATTTGAGTTTTGTGTTGTAATGTCATGGGCCAAGAGGCTTGGTTTATTGGGAGCTGCAATTTTCTCACGAAAACAATAAGGAACTGGTGAAATCAGATTACCAATATCCATGGTAGCATGTGATCTGAACTGCTGATAGGTGGAGGACAACAGTGAGCTAAAGAATGGGAGTTATGGAGCCTATCCATTTGACGACTGCCAATGGCCTCACTGTTTAAAAAACAACCCCCCCCCAAAACCAACAAAAAAAGCAAGCTCTTCACCTTATTTACCTGTTCCTTATTTATTGACTGTTGCATATTTTACCTGTTTATGAAAGTGTAACAGGATAGCTGTTAACATTTTAATAGCATCGTATCCCAGGGTGAAGGTCATTACAGACTCAGATCACAGTATTTCTAAGGAAGAGGTAAAACAAAATAAAAAATGTAAGTCAACAAAATTTGGAGACACCACAGTTCAGGACGGAGGGGTGGAGGCTCGGGAGTTTATAATTATGATGTGAAAGGAGATATTTGCTTAATGCAGAGATCACACCATGCCTTCAATGGATCTAGGGGTTCAAGGCAATTAAGAATATATATTAAAGAGGAAGTAGCTTCATTTGCCACCAGGTATGCAGTGCCAGCACTGTTTTGTCATGTTGACACAGGCAGAGATTACTGATAAGATAAAGTATTCTGGAATCTACCATACCTGCCTCTTAGCAACCTGCCGCATTTCTAATTTGGATGAAGATGTAAATTCTCAGGTAAAAAGATAAGCCATGGGACATCTTCTAGATACTTCTCTTCTTTGAGTAAAAACAAAAATGCTTGCTCAAGGAGAATGTTGTAACCAATGACTTACATTATTTTTTTTGTCTAAGCCTTGGGATTTAAAAGGAAAAATTAATTGGGGACATACTGAAAAGATTTTGTTCACTCTTGTACGGTCACTGGCCAAAAAGCAGGACAGGTGCTGGCACTGTACGTGGCTCCTGAAACAACATCATATTTTCTGTCACATCTTAAGCAATGATGTTGTTGCTTTTGCCTTAAGTGAGGAAATATTCTGGAAAAAAAAAAAAAGATTGTGTTCCACTTCTGTTTTCCCTTGAGAAAAATTTAGAGAGCGGTGTCATAACCCAATGTCCATTCTTCTCATCTATGGATGACAGAATGGAAAATGCCACTTTATTTCAGAAATGAGCTACTTGTTTCTTCTTCTGTTAGTCATCCCTGCCTGCAGGCGCAAGGGTTGTGGGGATGACTCCTTCAAACTCCTGTCTGGAGCACTGGTGCTTCCCCTGCCCGACAAGCTAATGCTTGCACGCTTTGACAACTTCGGCAGCCTCGACACTATGAAAGATCCAGTTCTTAAAGCAAGAAACCCAACGACTTTTATAGTTTAACTACAAATTAACAACCAGAAATATCTCAGTGGTCTACTTGTCCTTTCTGAAAGAGGACAATCTGACTTTCACCACTTAACCCGCCTGAAACGTGTTCAAGGTCTTCTGCCGACATTAAACTAGGGCAAGTCACTAGCAACAGCAGAGTGCCCTTTTTTTGACGATGCCATATTGGAAATACGGGCATGGTGTAGAATTTGATTATCTTTTATACTGTTGAGGAAAAAACCCAACTAGGTCGGAGACCACCCCCCTCAGATATTTTGACAAAACGCAGGACTTTGACACAGTTTACCAAGACCAACCAAACTCCAGAGGGCCACAAGGTCCTGTTGTTTCCTTGACGAATGTCAGGACACTGCTTCCCTTTCTATTCATGGCATCTCCTTTATGCTACTGCTCCTTAAAGCCTCACTGCTGTTTTAAGAAATTAAATGAAAACAACTACAAGATCTTCATAAGCAAGGTCTAGCATCTAGATCCCTATCCCTTTGTGGGCTTTCTTTTGTCTTTCCCTTTTCACTTCTGTCAGAAATACTAACTGCCACTTAATCAAAATTATAGCCTTACAAATTAAAAAGTTCAGCTCTGTCACTAATTAGAGAGTAGAGAATCAGTGTCCACTTCTCCAGTGCCTTTATCTATGCGTTAAAAGATAAGGGATGTTTTTATAAAGGAGTTTCTCCGTTAAGACACTCAGGAGACAGCAGCTTGTTCCCTTTACCAACAGAAAACTCCCTTCCTGGAAAATCACTTGGCCATTAAGCAAGTCTATTGGTGCAGGACTCTACATCTCCAGGGCCCTCGTCCCTTCCAGGAGAGTGGTGCATGCTTCAGCAATATTCTTTCACTTAATTTGGACCAGTAACTGTGAGAAGGAGAAAAGTCACTTCCAGAGTTTGGCCACCTGGAAGAGCAGGTCGTGCAGAAGCCACATGTGTTCTGGTAGCACAGAAGGAGGTGGAAGATGCCAATTAATTAAGGCCTTTTCTCCAGGAGGTAGTTCCTTACCATTTTCAGGGGTTAAGCCGACTGCAGTTTAGAAATACATCCAGTGATCAAAACAGAGAAGAAATCTACTATATAAATACCAGGCTTGTGCAGAATTGCTTCGGATTTGTGAACATCAAATTAGAAGAACAAAAGGCTTAATTTCACTGTGGCTTTTTTTCCTGCCCTCTTGATAACATAAGTGATGAAGCCAGGTGAAGGAAAAGCACAAAGGTGGCCAGGTGACCAGGCTTGAAATGGAAATAGAGGCATAGATGGGAAAATACCGCCGTGCCAGCACCAAGGTAGAAGAGGGGTGACTTACGGACATCCACAGCTCTCGAATGCACACAAAGGCATTACTGTGAGGGCTTCAACAAACCAGTAACGGTGACACCGTATCCCGGACTCCTTGAAACTTGCTATGGAGAAACAGTGTAGTGGTAGCCAAGCAGGTGGATAGTATGATGTTCTTTTAAAGGTGCTGCAACAAAACCAACTGTTACTTGGGCTATTTTTCCTTTGCTTTGTGTTTTGGGGGTTTTATTACTATTTTTATTACTACTTGTCTGACTACTCGTCTGAAATACATTATGAAGCTTAATTTTTTAAAGAATATACAGCATGCTGGGAGTCTGCGATAGAAGACACTCTACACAGGCCAACTATCATAATTATGCTATGATTTTACACCCAGCAGGAAACTTATGATTTGCCACCCAGGAACAAAGCTAAAGAAATGATCTAAGGTAGCCAATTAAAGTTTTCATAAAGAAACCCTCATCCATTCTCAAAACCCAAAATCTCCTTTTATAGCACAATCCTCTTAGCACTTATCTCTCCCTTCCTCATTAATCCAGTTTCACCTAGCTGGCACTGACACATGCAGAGACAGGGAGGGAGATACACACACTTTATTTTTTTTTTCCCTTCTGTTCTTCTTGACCTTTCTGATTTGGTTCAGCATTTATACTAGCCCACCTGTCTGGCTGATCATCCCTGCAACGTGCCCTTCAAGATGAAAAACATAGTTTGATAATGCCCGGTGACAAACCTTGCAGAGAGAAAGCGGGCGAGCAAAAGAGAGAGAAAGCACTAAGGGAAATCGCTTCTAACCAGGATCTGCTGCTGCACAGCTAATCAGGCAGGTATTCAGTTGTTCACTCCTGCAGACTTGCTTAGCATAGAAATAGGCTGTCTGCCCAGGAAGATGAGGTAATGTCTAGGTTTAATGCCAATCTCTCTAACTGGCAGGACACATCGGGTAAATATTTCTGCTGCAGGAGATCACATTAATTTGATTTTGCTACCAATTTTCATTATTGTTATTATTTCTATCACTATGAATATGCATGAGTTTACCTGATAGCGTGGAGGATGGAAAGAGAGGGCACGGGGGCTCCAGGTGAGGCTGCCTGGACTGGTCTCCCCCCCTCACACTCTTCCCCACACCCAGTGCTGCCTCTACCGTGTCCTCTCATCTTCTTTACTGAAGGACTGGGGGTTTGTCTGCTCACTTCTGTTCTCTACTCCATTTATGTAGTACTCCCTTTTCCACTCACAGCATATGCTTTGTCCCTCCTTACTGTACCACAAAACCCACTTTCCGTTCCCTACTGCGATCCTGTGGCCATCCACAAGCGCTTCTTACCCAAGCACTGCTTCACCTGCCACCCCTTCTATCAAACTGTCAAAAAAGACCAAAACCCCCAAAACATTGAACAAAACTTCTCACAAAACGCTGCCAAGCAAATACACAGAGGGGTCTTTTCACCCTCTTTCCTCTCTTTCCGAGCAGAAAAGAACTTGAAACGAGCAGAAAAGAACTTGAAACGTCCAAGTGAATACGCAAACACAAGTGCAAGTCTGGCTGTCCATCCTGGAGCTTCGTAAACACAGCCAGAGCTCTGTAACTTAAGGGGTGCTTAAAGGAAGTCAGGAGCACGAAGAGCACGCTGTGAAGAGCAGCATGAGAGAGGCAGAACAATCCTGCAGGAACGCCACCACGACTGAACTGTCCTTGACATGGCAGCTCCACAATGGACAAAGACTTGGGGGGGTGGGGGGGGGGAGAGCGGGAATCTCATGATAAGGGAGGACATGGACTTATGATCTGAGAACGGGGTTGCAAACAAGGATTTCCCCAAAGTGACATGTTCGTGGCCTTAATCACCCTTTTTATTCCTCTGTAAGTTAGAACAAAACCAACTGTGTGTGCCTTAAAAAAAACCTGCCCAAGATACTGCACGTTCAGTTTCTGGATCATTTGCTTTTGGACTCTACAGTCTGGCTGAGGATACAACGGTGCTTGTTGCAGGCTCGGATTTGGTTAGAAACAGAGGCAAGAGCAAACATTTATTTTTGGCAAATACAATTATATTCGAAGTCTTAATGTTGCCTTCATTCAACTAAAAAAGCCTCAAATAGAAATACAAACTGGTATTCCCCTCCTTCTTCATGAGGTACCTCCAGAAGAGCTGATGCCAACCACCTAGATACTAGATATCTATATAGATTTCTTTCAGTCTTTGGGTTTGTCAGCATAATGGGCACAACTGCCCTTTCAAGGCTACCATGCTGTAAGAGAGCTGCACACAAATCTGCTCCAGTCTGGAAAGACTGTGACAGCCAGGAGCTTAGACTGAACATCCTTCTGCTCTCCAGGGATGTCTGAGCTCTGACCACGGGATAGGCTCACACTGTAACCAACCCCTGTGGCAGAACCAGTCTGTGAGTCCCCAGCTCAGGTCTGGCATGCAACCTTCCAAAATACTCATTTATATTCATTTATATATTGCTGTGCACAACTGTGTGAATGTTGCGTAAAACCAAATGTGGTCATTTTCTTCTGTGGTAAAGTTTAACGTGCTTAAAACAATCTTCTCAGTATTAAAACTGAACAAAATCTTTGAAAGCTGCTAGCAAATCTCTTGCATTCAAATGGCTTTTTTCTCTTCTCTCACCTTTCATCTCTTGAATGTCAGCACATATTTTAAATCATGTAGCATCAAAGAGGGTGAGGATATGTTTGAGTTCATTCTTTTCCCTTTGATATCGGTGTATAGATGAGCATTTCAATGTAAAATCTGTTACTACTTGTGATCAGCATCCACACACTGAAGACTGCACTCCAACTCTTCACTTCTTTCCTTCATGCTTCAGGACATGCTGTCTTTTCAAACTGTGCTGTTCCATTTGGTTCCACCATAACCATGCTTTACACCAGGTTTAATATTTAAAATACACAGTCTGCCACCTGAAAATAGTAAATCAGCTTCCTTGGGGTTCAACCAATTCAGGGCAGACATAATACAGACTTACCCACGTCTATGTACTACATACATGTATTTCAATCAAGTTCTTTGTAGTTTCTGCTGAAGGAACTGCTCAGGCATCACAATTACATTACAAATTTGTTTCTGGTTCATCACTACCAGTCATTCAAACACATGAAGGGAATGCTTCATGTAAAGAAAGGCTAAAATCTGCAAGAGGAGGAGAGGTGGAAGATGTCACAGTTTCTTCCAGACGGCTCTTCACGGCAAACAGCAAGAACTGAAAGCGAGGAAACTTCTGTAAATCACACGTCCAAAGTGAGCTCTGCTTTCTCTTCTCTCACGTGTGCTGGATACCAGTGATACCTGACAAACCTTAGACAGAAAATGATCCAGAGACCTTTGTCAGAACTAGAAAGGAATGTGACTCTGTTTGGCAAGAACGTGGTGACTATTCCCAAGCTGACTACAAGCCAGAGCATGAAGAAAGGAGCCCATTTTCAGTGTTAGGGATGGGCAGGCACAGAAATCCAACTTGGAAGGAAAAAAAAATCTCCCCTCACTACAAAGAGAAGCACAGCTACACCAGGGACCATGAAACCTGTAGGCTTGGTGTTACTGGGACCAAACCACGAGACTCTGTGCCCAGCAAGCCTCAGTTACTTGGGCTGACAAGACAAAGGTAATGGATGTGGTCTGCACACTCCTGATAAAAATATCTTCTTACATTGCATATTCAACTGAGGCCATGCCCTGGCAAAAAAAAAAGACCACCATAGATTTGAGAGATGACACCTTAAAATGACTTTTCAATGTATTGTAGCAGAAGGATGTGTCTGTTCAGAGGAAGGCTGGATAAGCCTGCTACAAAAGGGCAGATGTCAAGAGGATGGGGCCAGACTCTTCTCAGTGGTGCCCAGTGAGAAGACAAGGGGCAGTGGGCACAAACTGGAACACAGCATGTCCTGTCTGAACATGATAAAAAACTTTATTACTCAGAGGGTGACAGAGCACTGGGACAGGCTGCCCAGAGAGGCTGTGGTGTCTCGATATGCAAGACTCGCCTGGACGTGATCCTGTGCAATGTGCTCTAGATGCTGCTGCTTTAGCAAGGGGGCTGGACTAGATGATCTCCAGAGATCCCTCCCAACCCCTGGTGCTCCGTGAATCTGTAAATCTCTAAAACAGCAATGGTATCTGAATATTGGACATCACCAGGTTGCACTGTATGCCAGAGTGCTAACAAACTTCTTCACATGCTTCCATTTGCTGCCAAAACCCCAACAAAACAGGTTCTCATCTCTAAGAGCTTCGGTTTAGCATCTTTTACAAAAGATGATTTCATTTTAAAATCCTGGAATTATTTTTAGCAATGCCAAGTTTAAGCCATGATGTCACCAATACACAGTAATCAAGGACAGCTGCTTTTGAGTGCCAGTACCCTGACAGGTTGATGATACCTCTGTCTTATGCCCCTGAGTCACTCGTTCTCTCCTTCTGTATGAACGCTCTGTCAAGAGGTTCTTAGCAGAGATTTAGCCACGTTCAGTTTCTACCCTGGAGACAAAGTCCAATGACAGGGCAAGAAGCAGCCACAATTGCGGTGAGACTCCTGCAGTAGCACTCAGCCTTCCCAAGGATGCCCAGGCTCTTTCAATACATTTTCAGAATTATGTCAACAAGAAGAACATGTTTCTCTGAGTGTTTCTGATTTGTTGTTTAATAGAATGATAGCAGCTTTGTATGACTTTAAAAAACCCCAAACATACAGGGTGAAAGAGATGGAACAATTAATGTCTTAGCCATGGACCAGCTCTGTGGGAGTTAACGCCCTGCACTGGTACAGGCCAAGTTTGTGCCAAAATGTTGCCCTTGGGGTACCTTGCCAAGCAGAAAACAGAGCAGGGTAGATAGGTGGCTATGCTGGATTCTCTGTGACATGCAATACTTGCCATACTGTGGGTGCAGGAAAGGCTTGATCAGGTCTCTGTGATCACTGGACCTCATCTTTAGGATGCAGGGAAAAAGAGGTCTCTCAAAAGAGGTCTCTCTTCTCCAGCACTTCGCAGCTGGAGAAAGGGGTTTGGGCCCCTTTGACATCACTGAGCAAAGGTTTTGCTAACTGGAAAGGGAGATCTGGTGGCTATGATGAGGGCACAGGAGAATTTCTTTAAAAAAACCCAAACAAACAAAAAAAAAAACAACCAAAGTCGAGAGGATTTTGACAACAGGGTGTACTCAGGGCATCTACCACAAAAGTCACTCGGCAAATCTCACTCATACCTCTAGGCTGACGTGAACTTTTCACTCTTCCCTCCAATCTGCTGAAGAAATTCTCCCAAATCCCCTCAAGTGGTGACAAGTGCTCTTATTCTTGCTGGCTGCCAAACCTCCTTCCTCCCCCAGCCTGTTACAGTAGTAATTCAGGAAGAAGGTAAAAGGGGAGGAAAAAAAGAGAATATCTAACATGGCTTCCCTGAATCCCAATCACTAAAAGCCAGGTTGATGGATCTTTTCCTGAGAGAAAAATAAATAAATCAATAAATAAAAATTATTTGGCATGTTCTAACTGCATCACAACCACAGGACTAAAAGGGGTATTTTGCTGCCTTCAAGTCAAATAGAAATCGGGGAGTTGAGGACAGCAATTAAGTGAATAGCAGACACATTTTTAATGTAGTACTTAACTTTTCTCCAACGTAAGTTGTCTGGTAAAAAACATGTGAAATTTAAAAAACAATCTGAAATGAAACGTTTTGGCAACTTCCAAAGTGAAACACTGAAATGGTTCCCTAAAAAATTGTATTTACCATGTTTAAGAAATTTGTGACAAGACTGAGATTAACTTGGTTAGCTTGGTTAGTTCTAACCTGTGCTTCTCAGTGAGCTTACACCTCACCTGCTTTGTGGTTCACACTCCTGCACAGCTTAGCTTCTCACTCAATCTTCAACAACAATTTTGCACCAGCAACTACAGGTCAGACTACATCAAAGTCCAGAGATCCCTGAGAAAACTTGCCGTGAGATCGGTGTGTTGCTTTTCAGACCATCAAGACATCATTCAATTTCCACTGCTGTTAGCACAAAAAAGTCAAACTTCCAGTTGTTTCTTAATTTGTTAGTTAACTTGGTGGCAATTTCAAATACAAAACACAAGATATTCCCTAATTACTTCCTTGACTTCCCTAATTACTTCCTTCTCATAAAGCCACACGTCTCAGTTAATGCTGAGCCTTTTGCGCAAAATCAAGCAAGCTTATTTCCCCCCCTCTTAAAACTCCTACCACCTTACCTATTGCCACATATCCTTGATGACAAACCAGTGAGGTGGTTTCTCTGGGACAGTCCTGAATGGGGAGCAAGATTCTGATTTTGAAAAGGCTTCTTCACATGGCTCTACCACACAGATGCCCAGGACGTCTAGAATTACCATATATTGTTTTGTCCCTCTCTACTCTGCCCTCGTGAGGCCCCATCTGGAGTACTGTGTCCAGATCTGGGGCCCCCAATATAAGAAGGATGTGGAACTGTTGGAGAGGGTTCAGAGGAGGGCCACGAAGATGATTAGAGGCCTGGAGCACTTCCCTTACGAAGAGAGGCTGAGGGAGCTGGGCTTGTTCAGTCTGGAGAAGAGAAGGCTGCGGGGGGACCTCATTGCAGCCTTCCAGTACATGAAGGGAGCTTATAAGCAGGAGGGGATTCAACTTTTTAAAAGGATAGACAATGACAGGACAAGGGGGAATGGATTAAAGCTAAAGGAAGGAAGGAAGGTTTAGATTAGATATTAGGGGGAAGTTTTTACACAGAGCGTGGTGAGGTGCTGGAACAGGCTGCTCAGAGAGGTGGTTGACGTCCCATCCCTGGAGGTGTTCAAGGCCAGGTTGGATGGGGCTCTGGACAGCCTTGTGTGGATCCAGGCTTGGAGGTTGGTGGCCCTGCCTGTGGCAGGGGGGTTGGAGCTCTGTGATCCTTGGGGTCCCTTCCAACCCAGACCATTCTATGACTCTATGATTGTTCCTTAAAGAAAATGCCTTGAGTGCTTCCTCACCATGTGCTCCCAGTCCCTTGTTCATGTTCTTCTGTTGTACCCTCTGGGTAGCAGACAAGCAAGAAAAAGCATTGCAGACACTTTCCCATAGCTAATCTTTATGAACCAACAGCGTTTCTGACAAGCCATTACCCACAAACTATGGCTATTACCAGAGGAAAGACATTTTTCAACTACTTACAATGGTACAGCAACAGCTTAAAAAACCCCTGACAAGAACATTGTATGCATCACTTCAAAAGTTTACGCTAGCCTACATCATCTCCCAGCAAGCTAAATTCTCCAAGGAATAATTTTTCTTCTTTTTTTTTTTTTTTTTTCTGCCTAAAGTCTTGATGTTTGCACTCGTAGGCTGTAAAACCAGGCTTTCTCCAGAAGATGAACAAGTTAACAACTCATTCGAAGTAGCAAGCCTGAAGTTGTTCTGTAGGCTGATGACTACAAGGCATTTCACAGAATCACAGAATCGTAGGGGTTGGAAGGGACCTCAAGAGATCATCAGGTCCAACCCCCCTGCCAAAGCAGCTCCCTAGCTCATATTGCTCAGATAGGCGTCCAGACGAGTCTTGAATATCTCCAGAGAAGGAGACTCCACCACCTCCCTGGGCAGCCTATTCCAGTGCTTTGTCACCCTCACTGTGTAAAAGTTCTTCTGCATGTTGGTGCAGAACTTCCTATGCTCTAACTTGCAGCCATTGCCCCTTGTCCTGTCCCCACAGACTACTGAAAAGGGGCTGGCCATTTCCCCCTGCATCCCACACTTGAGATATTTATAAACATTAAAATGGTCCTCCCTTAGTCTTCTTTTCCCCAGGCTGAACATTCCCAGCTCACTCAGCCTTTCCTCATAGGGGAGATGTTCCAGGCCCTTAATCATCTTCATAGCTTAATCATCTTTTCCGTATTGGAATCAGCAAAAACCACATCGGTTTGGGATTTTTTTTTTTTAATGTCAACATGGAGGTCTAGTTTTCAAAGGGACTTGGACAGCAATGCCTTGAATTCTTCTCCTTGTGCGAATCACTTCATTTCCAAGGTGTGACAGAAATTAATACTGCATTATTTTAGCCCCTTCTCAAATTCCACTTGTCCTCCCACAGGACTGTGTGCTCTTCCTCACTGACCACCCGCAGGTAATGCACGCAGCAAACGATGGCCACGGTGAAAATCATCCACCAAGGAAATAATGGCTTCAGCACAACCAGGCCGACTGACCTGGCACCATTTCAGCCCAGTGAAAATCATGTGAAGTAAAGAAGAATCTGTGATTACAATTTCAACCACCCACCTGTGCCCACTCGTGACACTGTTTGCTCACACTACCCACGCCGCAACGCACGGTTCAGTTCCAAATTACCACCTCTAAGAGAAGAGAGCCGAGTGGAAAGTTCCCCAGCCTTTCCAGAACAGCGCTGTTTAACATGAGAATTGCAACAGTACCTTCCTCATTTCTAACCACATTTCTTTCCTATATGGTTATAGACTATTTATATTTTCAGTAACAGCTCATGATACCATCCTTTCTCTATAGAAACGTTAGTGGAACTCAACATATGCCATTACGATCAAGGAGATCTGTTATGCTACGGTCTAACTCAGCCTTGTGAAGTTATCACCGCTGAGCAGAGATGGCTAAAAGAAAGTCAGGTTTTCATCTGCTGGAAACACACCGAGATTTACTCTTTAAATACAGCACACCGTAGGGAGCTGGCAGGTACCGTGTCTTTCACTACTGTGATACCTGTTATTAAACACATTTTTTAACACATTGAGCTCATTAAGGTTTTCATTTAAAAGCAAATGGTTTCCACTGAAGACAACCACGCTGTAATCTTGATACGCAAGCTCCAGTAGCCCTCAGGACCAGAACTGAAGTGCCTTCAGCCTCTCAGATTTGGAAGGCTGCATCTGCAACATTCCCAAATAACAGATCACTGTTGTTTGGGGTTTTTTTTTCCCTTCACTTTGGGATATCCAGGAGAACGCAGACAAGGGGTTTTATATCCCATTTTCACTGACTATAAGTTTTCATGTCAGCCAAAGTGAAAGCTAACACAGTTGGAATACAGTAAATGTCAATATTTAATCTGACCTTTCCTTTCCAATTTTTTTAAACCACAATGCATCATCTCAGCATGATTAATAACAACTCTTCTGTTGCTTTCCCTGAACCGACCTGAGGTATTTTTGTTGCTAGGTAATGTTTTGTTGTGAGCTGTCCTCCCAACATAGGAAAGATTAAGAGATCTCAGATGGAACCAAAGACGGCATGCCAGTAATCACAGCTGAAAGACGCTTGCACTTGACATCTTGAGATGGGAACAACATGTCTATTGTTTGAAGCCATCAGTCCTTTGCTATAATGAATGACAGACAAAACCACCTACCTTGTCAAGAATTGGGAACCTTGTCAAGAAGTCATTTGTACTGATTGAATAAACAAAAGGGGAATCTGGAGAAGCAGGTTCATAAAACAAACAAAATGTCCTAGAAATGGCCCGTATTCACCATTACATTCCTGAGTAGAAAGGAGCTCTCAATCTACTTTAAGTGGTCGCAGGAGGATCCAATACTCAAAGAAATCTTGCATTGACCTCAAGCTTCCACAGCAGCTTTTATAAGAATACAATGCGGCACTGCCAAGGGAGTGGGTTTAGCCAGAGAAAAGAGAGCTTTGGCCAAGACATTCCTCCATCTGACTAATCCTTGGCTTTCCAAGAGCCTGTTGGAGCCACTGGCAGCTGATTCAAAAACCCTAACACCTTTTTAGTCCCGACCTATCTGAGATAATATTTCAGCAGCCCCAAATCAGGCAAAAAGCGTGGTCACGTTGCACTCTTCTTCCAGACTTTAACCATACTTTTGCCCAACCAGGGCATTTATTCTAAACCCCTTTTTCTATGCAAGGATCAACATTCTTATTAGTGTATTTACAAAAAATACACAGCCGTACCTCCGAGTTTCCCAGCAATACCCTTGGCAGAAATAAAGGAAGCCAGACTGACAGAAAAGTTATACTCCAAGATTACTGTGCTGTATTCCTTGCCAAAGGGTAATTTGTCAATGCAGTTGACAAATTGAAAAAGGGGAACATTTTTAGTGCCAGCCCCAGAAAACAACAGAAGTGAAAAACAACTCTCATTCCCTTACTGAAAATATCACCGTATAGCCTGTTAAGATAAGGAGGGGAAATACAAGGGAAGAAAAAGAAGTCACAGCACAGAGGAACCTAACTCCTTAATCTTACATTCTTTAAGACTATCGGAGTAAACAGAAACACGGTCTACTCTTCCCTGTTAACAAGCTATTTGCACATTCTGGTGGCACCTAGGCTCCCATCAGGAGTCAGAGATCCTTTTGTGCTAGGCACTGTAAAAACACTTACTAAAAGGACAGACAGCCCCAAAGGCTTTATTATCTAGAATAAATAAATTACCATGAATTAAGACTCAATTTTCTAGCAGTGTGGGTAATTAAACACTGGAACAGGTTGCCAGGTGGCAGACTCCCATCACATAGAGTCCTGAAGACTGTATTTCTCTCTAAAATATATGCTTCCAACTAATTTATAGGAAAAAACCTAAATGGCTAACTCCAAGAGGGAGGGTCAAGCTGAATAATTACAGTGATCAGTTCTGACCCTTGAACCCATGATTCCCCCCCCCATTCAATCTCTTATTGTGTTAAACCAAAGGCAGATAACAGTAATGCTCTCTTCTGCTAATATTTACCACTCTGAGTAGCAACAACGCCAACCACACTGCAGAGCTTCAGCCACCACCAATGAGGTTCTCCCCTGCTGTGCATCCCAGTTTTATTTTCTTCCACAAACTGGAGCAGTCCTCCAAAGTGCTATACTATGGCAAGATCCACTGGACAGGATGGAATGACACTCCATGGCAATGCAGAGAATTTCACTTCTTCAGTACCTAACCTGGTGGCTGTACCTGGTTATGCTGGCAGCATCTCCCCAGATCTGGAACCCCACAGGAATTATTTTCCTTTCTTTTTTAGCACAGTGTGTGAATCACAGGGTTCAACCCCAGATCACAGCTTATCCAGATGGACATTAAACTTGTGGTGTGGCCTCCATTCTCATCTCTTTTCTGAATGTGGCATGCAACAATTTAATCCAAAATAAACCCCCTGGGGTCCATATGGGGGGCCTTTTAGACCCTTTTAGACAATCTAATGAAGTCCTCTGGGCTCTAAATTCTGTGAAGCTGGTATAACGGCTTCTCCATGGGAAAAAAACCCAACCCACCGAAACATTCTTTTCTAGCATATATAACTGTTACTTTCAGTTTAATTAATACTAAACAGCTTAATCTTCATTATATATCTGTGTCTATGCAACTGTCTTGGCTACTTGGAAGCATTAAACTACTTGTCCCCAATGACTTCTTAATGAACAGCATTCTTCTACTGCATGTCTGAGAGCTTCTCTCCCTTTATTAGACCTATTACAGACCACTGTGCACAGGTGGTCATAAACAGCACGCTACATCTATACATTATTCATATGTATTACCATATTAACCAAACTCAGAAATGCAGAGCAACGTTAAAATAGAATGGATTTCTTCAAAGCAGCGTTCTCCTCTTGGATTAATACAAATCTCTGTGAGATGTTTCACTCCCTTAGGCCCCCCAAAACCTTCCAGGATTGGAGCAGAGGGAAGGCAGCAGGAAGACCTTCAAGATTATGCTGAGTTTTGTTATTGCAGCTTTAAGAAAGCTGGCAGACTGCTTCCCACATCCCACACCCTTCCCACATCCCTGCCAGTTGTCTTGAAGAGTGAAGACAAATTAACCTTAAAAACCTGAGGTAGTTGGCCAGCAGCTGTAGAAATGCTAAAAACAAGGAATGGGTGAGACAGCCAAATCACTTCATTTCCTTAGGCAACAAGAAAGAGAAAAAGGAATGGGCAAAACTCTTTAGGACCCAAGGAAATTTGGGTATACACGTCTTTGTGCTTGAGGGTAAAGTATTCCCTTCCTGAATGGCAGAATAGAAATAGGTAAGAGAAGTTGGTGTTTCAAGTTACGAAAAAAACCCTCAAAACCCCAAGAAAACCCATCACACTCAAAATTCAGCAGTTTTTCCCTTCTTCACTTGAAAGTCATTGACCGAGTACGACTTCTATTACGTTCTCATTCGAGTTTGAATTCCAGGCACGATGCAAAGCACAGAGAAAACAGACCCACTTGTATCAAAGAAAAACAAACCCAAAACCCAGCAACCCACATAACCACCACTTTTCAAAAAAGCTTTGCTTACAAAACATTAAGAGAAGAATCATTTGTGTCCAAATACCATTCGATCTGGCATTGCTACCCAGAAATGCTGCCCAGTATAATCAATAAGACAGATCCTAACCTTCAGGGATATTTTAATCATCACAACCATCCATGGTTATCAGCTCATATTATGTGTCCACCCCTACAACGTTCTTCAAGGAGAGTGCACTGTACTGGCACTGGTTTTAGGGCATGTATTTTATGATATAACAAGTAGCTACAGGTCTAAGAGGATGGCAACATTTCCAAAATGGCACAGGCATGCCACCCTCCTATAAAACATAACAAAAATCTGTGTCAGTTCAGTGCAGGGGCTAAAGTTTTATACAGAGCAGACATCTGCCTGGTAATCCCCATCAGCGCAGAGCCTGGTTGAACACCACAGCAGGAACATCTTAGGTGCTGTTTTCCAGCAGGGTTTATGCTGGTTTCAAGATCCATCACTGCAAATAGCAACACAACCCCCTCCACCCCCCCCCAACCCCCGAACCCAAATGAACCCACCCTCCATTACTGCTCAGGACTTAGAAGCGAGTTACACAGCTTCTCTCTCCAGCTGAGAGAGAAGCAAGGAGAAGGACCAGACAGCGCTGGAGAGGGAACTTAAGAGGACAATGCAGGCACTTTCCTCAGGAGCAGAGTTATCCAGACCTGACTCATCTCACATCTGCAGCTGAGCCGCTTACACGGCACTTTACTGTAACTGCCATCTTAAAAAAACCCAACACATAGCACAAACCAAACTAAACAAAACCCCTTTCAGCCACAGATAGGCATCATCTGCTTAATATAACCATATCACTCCTTTCCAAATTTGAGAGATGAAAGGCTTCTCTTTCAAAAAGCTGTGAGACAGCAAATTAAACATTGTGATAAAAGAAGTTTCTGATCAGCAGGTGCCTCCCGTGCTGGCAGCAGGCGAAGATACTCCTGTCTGTCAGCAAACACGGTGGCCCCCGAACAATGAGGGCTCCCACCTTGGGGGCTCTGCCAGAAACGCTATCAGCACCAATATCAAGTAGCTGGCAGCACATGGCGTTATGTGCAGAGACCGCCCAAAGGTCACTGAACATTTACCTTATGGTTAAAAGCCAAAATGAGATTATCCCCACGGATGCCACCTAATAAACACACACACCAGGCTGTAAGGCATGCCAACTTGTCTGGAGCGATAACCGCTCGCAGTGTTTGCGCTGGCTGGCAAGAGGGGAACGTGTGGAAGGAGCTCGACACGTCTGCGCAGCCCCCGCCTGGGAGGAACTCCAGACATCCCCAGCGCCTGCTCTGACGGCCCACGCCTTGCATTCTGTGCTTCAAAGCTTTGCCCCACACACAGGTCAAGCGGTGCCGCCTGAGCTGCCTCAGTGTACCTGAAACAGCGCCGCTGCTTCTCGTCTCTCTGGGGGCCTTTTTGTTAGATGGGTATTTCAGCCAAGGCCCGTAGGTCAGCACAGAGTTATTATAGGGGAAACCCACGCAGCGGATGCCTAAAATGTGGGCAGGCCTCAGAAAATGGGCATTGCTGTCAGAGAGCTCGCTGAAAGAAAGCTCACTTCCCACAGACCCCAAAGGTATTATTATCCAGAGAAAAAAAAGGCCAAAAGAAATCCCTCGAGCTAAGACCAAAGACCTACAGGAAGTATGGAAAAGGGGCTGAAACAAGATCTTTTCCTACTTGCTCTGTCACTTGCAAATGTAATTTCTACAATGATGCACGAAAGTAAATGCATAACAAATGGTACCGTCCCAGGAAGGGATGTTATTCACGGCAATGCACAAGTTAAGAAAGAGTGAAAAGTAATGTGCTGTGTAAAACTGTCACAGATACAAAAGTTCCAGCACCCTGGCAAGGACCAAATGTTCAAGAACTCCCGGCGACAACATCAGCTGATTTCTGTATAAGGCACCATCTAGTCCTGATGGGTGGACAAGTGAATTTCACAGGGCCATGACTTCACTGCTGGCTAGGAGCAGGATTTACAGCTTGCCATTACTGCCTCCCACTCCTCTGGCCACCCCTTCCCATCCCCTCGGGAATGGCCCATGCTGGCACCCCCACCTGCTGTATCCCCACTGGCCACTTCAGTAGGTGGGACACCCTGGCCCTGGGCCTCTCCTACAGACATGTGCTTGACACAGCTGACAGGCTGTCACTGGTGCTGTGCTGTTGATTACTGTACCTTTATCAAGAATATAAGGAATGTAGGGTGCTGTGATGCTCAATATTAGGTCATTTCTGCCTCACTCCTCTTCCGTGTTTCCACCACCAGCTTGCCCCTCTCTCTTCTGTTGGCTGGCTGGCTGTAGAGCTTATGTTTGAATACAATCCAAAAGAAGCCTTTGGTTGAAGACCATGATATTTATGGCAAATGTTTATGGCAAAATCTGTCCTTGACACAGACACCACCGATAATTGTTCTCCTCCTGCTTGTGATGCCCTGACACAGCACCAGCAAAACACATCTCATGCACATCTTACAACTTCTACATGCAATATGGGGAACAGCCATGAGAAAAATAAATAATCCTGCTCCAGCAGTATGGGATCAAATCAGATAAATGTGACTGTCTGCTCTTGGGAAAGCCTCTCTCTTTATGAATTACTGAGAGGTAGGTTCCGAGTTCTCAAAGTAATTTTAGATGTAGCCTCTGGGTATTTCTCAGAGGGAATCGAAGACAGACAGTATGAGCCCAAAAAAAAAGAAAAAAAAGGGTAACACTTTTTAGGATCATGCCCATACTATTAGCAAATGCCTTTTTAAAACAACTGTTGCTCTGAGTTTGTTGCCTTCACAACATCAGGAAAACAAACGTCGCACCTCACACCGCCTAACACTGACTTCACCTAGTCAGTGGACAGACATTTGCGTGGCCCCAAGAATATCCCACTGTTCACCCTACACCAGCAAAAGGCACCATATGGCCTACTATATTGGTGTCATATCTAATTTCTGAAATTATGTAGGGCACTCTTTCAGAGAAGTAGGTTGCTGTGATATTTTGGATGCAAAGGTCTTCCACTCTTGGAGACCTGAATCAAACTTTCATGTAAGCATAGTGCTTGTTGCTATGACATAATTGCAAGCTTGTTTATGTTATGAATACTGTGTAATGAAGTCTGCATGCAGTCTCCTCTATTCTGGGATTGAAAGTACTTTGACTTATGAGTTATGGCAAACATTTTCAGTCTGGGTATCTGCTGTCACAGGAACTATTTGGAAGGCAGTGGGGCAGAAAGGCGTGCACAAGGGGAAGGTGCTCAAGGACGTGATCAAAGGAACAAGAGTACTACCCAAAAAGCAAACCCACTGAAATAAAAAAGTGCATGAGGTAGTATGTTCCTTGGATTCCTTGCTGCTTAGGACAAAGCTATTCCTAGTAACCCCCCCGCTCCTCTCCAAACCAAACTGCTAACCGTGAATGACAGTCACCGATCTGACTCAGTACATACACCAGTCCCTGAATACACATCAATTTAATTTGAGACAATACAACAGTCATCACTATCCCTTCCCCTCCTCATGGCTGGCACAGGCCCGTAGTCCTCCCTAAGGAGGGGGGTATGACCAGCGTAGGAAACACCGGCATGACCTTTCACAGTTCATTTTCTCTCAGACCCCAGTGCAAGAAAGAAGTATTTGGGACCCTGGGCACATATCATAATTTCCCCATCTGAGGTGGCAAAGGGAGCAGCTCTGCTCTATGCAAGTGCTCTTGAGTACTGATCTGAAGTTTCTAGATAGAAGATGCATTAACATTTTCTTTTCTGATTTGCATTTTCCCATTCCCAGAATCATAGAATAGTCTGGGTTGGAAGGGACCCCAAGGATCACAGAGTTCCAACCCCCCTGCCACAGGCAGGGCCACCAACCTCCAGGCCTGGATCTACACAAGGTTGCCCAGGGCCCCATCCAAACTGGCCTTGAACAAATATATATATTTCATATATATATATATGAGAATATATATATGAAAAAGCAGTCATTGTCCTTCTATAGTTGATCACAAGGGCAGTACATACCTCAACAGGGTGGTTTCACCCAGTAGAGTCTTGAGAGGGTCTGTTATTGCACCCCTTGCCTTCTGCTATAAGCAAGCCAGTATTTTTACTCTCTACAGAGGCTTCTGCAAATGTATTTTAAATGAAATTTCAAAAATTGTGAACTATTTCACTTGGGTTATGGAGAATTACAGAAAGAAAAAAAAGAGAGAGAGAAAAGGAGAGAGAAAAAGACACTGTGATAGAGGCTATTTAAATTTCATTCTACAGTTTTAAGAGGTAATTCTTCAGGAGTATGGGAAGAACATTGCTTGAGAATGGAGTATTCAGTGCCACAGCATTAATTGCTTTACCTGAGAGCGCAGCAATCATTTAGCCAGGCTTCTGGCTCTCAGATTGGAGACAAATAAATTAATTTCATAAAACTGAGCCATGGTACAAAAACTTCATTTCTCCTCACCAGGAAAAAGAACTGATAATTTTTTTTCCTATAGAACTTCAGAAAGGATTTTTTTTTTCTTGCATTTTCCTTGAATTTGTAACAAAAGGCAGTTGAACTAAATATATACTCTATCTTGGGCAAAAAATCTGGGTGTCAGAAAGGCCACAGCACTGCATAAAATAGTTTGCAGAATGGAGGTCACAAAGGGATTGACTTCACCAACGCTCTGGTAGGGAAAAATAATGGAGGACTAATGCTACATTCAAAAAGGAAAGAAAACCAAATCAGATTATCTAAGGGCAGACCATCACTCAGACTTACTTCAGGGTTTGGAAACCAGAGCCATGCATTAGTGAATGACTCCTTTCCAGGTGTAGACACCACCACTGAAAAGCCAAACTCCAGACATGACTTTCTCTCTAGCATTACACACAGCCACACATGTCCCAGCACCCCCTGCAGCTCCATAAAATGACCTTCCCAAAGATGCTTCTGCAGTCACCTGCAGAAGAGGCCTGTCTGTGCTTCTGGGCATTCAAGGTAGAGAGCCAGAACTGCGAGAAGGCTTTGAAGGGCCATCAACTCTCAAGTTATTTAGGCTGTGTCTTCACTGCGAGGTGTGAGGCTTCTGTCTCTGAATCCTACCTCCAAGCAATTTAACCCATCTACAGACCAACAGACTGCACTGAGAAAGGTTTATGTGTAGATACAAGCAAAGCTAAGGGTAACACCTGAGAACCCAAGACAGAACCTGCAGTGCTTTAGAGGTTGCATCCAAATCAAAAGGAAAAAACATGCTTTCTTGCTTTTCACATTTTTATAGCAGAAATAAGCACATGCTTTTGTTTGGACCACCTCTGACTACAGCTCCAAAATCAAGAGAAAATTGTTATGAGAGGGTGAGTAAAATAGAAGGCACTCACCAGCAGAGATTTACTTTCAGCCAAAGGAAAAATCAAAACAAAATATATATGTAGTGCAAGTTGAGTACTAGAGGGGTGCCAGAGGTCCCAAAAGGTACCGAGGTACACTGACTGAAGTGCATTTAAGAGAATACCAATAGCTTAAAGCTACACTATCATACTTTGTCGAAGGTCAAGCTAGAAACCTACCTTACTACAACATTTATCTCTACGAACAAGACTCTGTGCCGCCTCTGGTGATTTGCATATTGTCTGCATTGTTTGCCAAATGCCACCAACAACCTCTCAAGGCCATTTAAAATTGGTAACACGCTGTATCTGGTTTAAATAGGCTGAGCAGGTGTATACGGGTCCTTAGGAAAAGCGGTGCGGCTTAGGCAGGAAGAGTAAAGCCGTTCGTTAGTAAAAATACTAATACCTGGCATATAAACACGCCTTTGGAAACCCACCATGGCAGGAGAACAACCTCGACTCGCAAGTCAGAGAGCGCCAAGCGAGAGAGCACTAAAGTGCACTTTGCTGTCAGCCTCTGCGGGCCAACTGATGAGAGGTACTGAGTGTTTATTTGCTAAGGACAGCAGTTACACAAGGCACCCTTCCTCTCCCGCTGCCTTACGTAAGCTTCCCCGTCTAGACACAAGCTTGACTTTGACGGAACATGCTGGTCCTACATTTTTCTCGGGACTTTCCTCACCATCTGGAAGCTACAGGGGAACAACAATGCGCTCAGCAGCGGCTCTGCCTCCCTTCAGCTGCTTACATAAAAAGACTGGGCTTCTAAAGTATTCAGTGGAGGATGAATAGAGTAAAAAATCCAACTGCTGGGGTTTAATTTCTGACTTCAGTGGTATTTCCAAGGGGTTGATCTGTCATGCCAACACAGACAAGAATCAATAGTTCTCAGTTATTTCTGCAAATAGAAAAGAGAATCTGGACCAGCCCAGAAAATAAACACACAGAAAGGGAAAAAAGGAAAAGGGAGGTAATAAAGGACAAGGAAACTACACGTAAGCAGGCTATATATAAACTGTTTTATATAAAACACCTTCTATACCCCACACGCTTTTTCAAGGCTTTCTGGCAATAACAAATGGTATTCTGTTCTCTGGGAAGTAACATAGTCTAAATCAATGGCATGTTGAACTCTAATACAAGAATGCACTGAAAGTAACATATGGGTTTGGTTGAGGTCACAATAATACCTGCACTAGACAAGCTAAAATTGCATCTTTTACTGGAGTTCTGAAAAAATCTGGCGTTTCAGTAATTCGTGAAGCAAAATGAGGGTAGAAGAGTCTCTATTAGATGTCAGGAAATTGCTAGGAGTTCACGAACCAAGATCTCCTTTTACTAAGAATTCAGGTAAGCACAAAAGGAAAACAACACAGGCAATATTCATGGCCACTGCAAGTTTGTTTTCTAGTAGAAAATAAACAAGAACAGAAGATAATGAAGTTGATCTCATAGTGGAAAACAATTGGGCATCCCTTCAACCATTGCTTGACCCATACATACTTGCCCATCCCAATCCAGAGGCTTGAGAGGAGCCAGCCTGTGTACCCACAGATGTGGCGCAGGACTGCACACCTTAACACGTTTCCAAATGGAAAGCAAAAACTCAGAAGCAAACAAAGTTTCTGAAAATTATCCTCTGGAGCCTGTGCAAAGCAAGGTAAATATCTTTTGAGATCAGCCAGTTAAAAAATAAAGAAAAAAAGAGGAAAGAAAAACCCTGTTGTAGTTATAAGTGGCTTGTTGGTGGAGTTCAGCAGCAGGGCAGTCTGCGATTGATCAAGCTGGCTGTCACCAGTGGGAACCGCTATGAAGGGTTTTGGCACAGGGACTGGAACGGGATGATGAAGATATTTGCTCAACCAAGGGAAAAAAAAGGAAACATGAACTAATGTTGAATAAAATATATATTAAAAGAGATTCCCAAACATGGTTCACTGTAACCCTATAAGCTCAATAATTTTCTGTGGTGACACAGGAGGACCGAAGGAGCTGTTGATGGGAGGAAGAAAAGGCCTTTTTATTCTTATGTATATATAATAAAAAACACCCTTAGCTTTTGTAAGAAGTCAGTTAAAAATTGTTTGGCATCTCCCAAGATTACTCTGCTTTGATCTCACTGCCAACGTGATCCACACTAAATGAAGAAACAGAGCTTACACTATATATCTGTCAGTAAGAGTCAGGAAAGGCGTCGGGAGAGGCATCAGGGAGGAACATCATGACATTCTCACCCATGTCATTTTTGCAAATCAAGGCAGAGCTTGCTATAAAAGGAAGAGGAGGACAAAAAGCCATCACCTCTGTGTGAAAGTGCTTTTAAGTAATGGGTGAATGATGCAAAACAATGTGATTAAACAAAATTACACTGGTCACTACGTATATGGCGGGGGAGGGTGGTGGTGGTGGTGGTTGTATATGAATACGTGTACACCCACGTGCAACTCTCCTGCTGGCAAAGAAGAAGAAAAGGATGTAGGTGCCTTGACTGACAACGTGGAACTTCTGCCATCCACCCCAAACTGCCAGCATTCATAACACCTGTGATTGTGTGTCCTTATAATCTCTCCGTTACAAGATTACATGATATTCTGAGCATAGCATTCTCAGGAGAAGACAGAAATTAAGGAAAATAAAAAGAGTGCAAGTGATGCTGTAACAGGAGTGTAGAACAACCAACATGGAGGCACTGGCCCGTTCATTCTTTCTGGCAACTTTGCAGTGGCACAGGGCACTGCCAGTACCTGCTGCTATATTGAAAATATGAAATACTTGTAAAGAACAATAAAATTGGAGTTAAATAAATGATGGACAGACCTTAACTATTCTGCATTTAGCCAAAAAAAATGTCTGGCCATATAACTGGGGAAAAAAAAAAATTGATGAACTGCCGAGATCTGAATGTTTACAGGATTTAAAAGAGAGAGGCAAAAAGCTGAATATATCCTGTATCAGCATCGGTTTGAACAGTGTTAAAATTGTTGCAAGTGGATAGCTTTGAACAGCCTGCATGAGATCTCACCTCTGTGTGTATTGTACAAGTGTCCAAACCACAAAGCCATCAGCCCAGCTGGCACTCTTATGTTTCAGCAAAGAAGTTAATACTTCAACCTGACCTGAAGCCCGAATACATAAGGGGTATTTGCTGCTGAGACACTAATGCTGGGCAAGCTCGTGGTAGCACTGTCCATATGTTCTACTCATTACAGTACTGCCAACACCAAGTACTCAAAAATATGAGTCAGGTACCATAAAATTTCACATTTGGCATAAAACTAGGCGTCTCTTTTAATAAATAATGGGCTTCAACATTTTATTTCCTTCTAATTTCTGAGCACTTACAGCTCCTAGGCATTTTTCAGGAATGTCAGGAAAGCACCACTCAAACCCAAGGGTTGAAATCCTCATGAAATCCTGTGATGCCAGTAGACAGGCTTCACAGTAGGAAAGAAGCAAATACCACGAGACAGAAACAAACCCAGAAAGTTAGAAATGTTTTTTCATAAGAAGCCTCGAGATCACCATCCACAGAAAGGCAGTAGGACAGCAGTGTGTATCCTTCTTGCCCAAAGTCCAGTGTTTAAAGCCAAAACCCTGTTTTAAGTAAGTCTACCTCAGTTCTTATACAATAGATGAATTACTGGCACTTCTTGCACGATACGTGATTTCCACGCTAGAATGTCACATTGCCCCTGTAGGTTTAGAAGGAGGACTGATCTTCTGCATGTCATCACACAACTGAGTTATATTTACCTGCTCTCATAGAAAAAAAAAGACAAGTGTTTCTATTAAACAGGCTTCTTGTTTTGAAAACAGGTTTCTTATTAAAGTGCCAAACTATCAGAAAGCAACACACCACACCTAGGTGAGCATCACTGTTCTGGGCATCACCAGATACCTCTGTCTGCCAGCCCCACAGCACAACACTGGCTTTCCCTCGCTGGATTGAAAGCAGCTCATTCTTCACTCGTTAGCACTTCTTCAGTCTGACAAACTCAAAACCTGTAAACCTCAATTAAATATCTGGCTATTGTAGAGAGCTGACATCTCCTCCCCAACTGAAGATGCACTATGCCTCAGCTACCTTAGATCTCTGTGACTCATCCTTGGGAAATCTGCAGTTTCACAGGGTAGCATCTCTTTAAATAACTGTTTTTCTCAGTTTCATTAAGTTGTGTGTTTACTTTAAGGAACATTTCTTCACTGCAGAGTCGAGGGACTACTCTAATTTAATCCTCAGTGATATCTCACTGCACAGACAGAAGTGCTTCCACAGAGGGGAGGCGGGTGAGCAGCGAGTCCGTAACCCGGCTGATCATCAACCGTCCCCATGGGAGCTGCTCTCATGTAGTAAGCTCCCCACGGAGCGGAATGGACACAGAGCAACTCCCAGGCAGCCACTCTGGGGCTCTCTGTTGCTCATCTGCTGATACCACTGGCTTTAATTCACAAGGAGACTTGCTGAGGTTAACCAGTTTGGTTCTCCCCATCCTTGTCTAAGCACTGTTGCCACTGTGCAGCAAACAAAAGTCTCACTCAAACCAAAGTATTTCATCTATTACTCATGACCATATTCTTTGTGGGCAGGCCTAGAATGCTCTAAAAATTACACAGGGGATCACAGAATCATAGAATGGCATGGGTTGGAAGGGACCCCAAGGATCATAGAGCTCCAACCCCCCCTGCCACAGGCAGGGTTACCAACCTCCAGGCCTGGATCTACATCCGAGATGTAGAAGTGACAGAAGAAGAGAATAAACAGGTAAATCTGGGGAAAAAGCAACAGTGAGTGACCACATCTGGATTATATAACAGCCTGAGGGATGGCAAGGTCCAGCTTCCCTGTGCTAACTGTCTCCTACAGACTGCCCTGAGGGTGCTTCCCATGCGCCACTTTGCTTGGTCTCCCCAGGATGCCACCCTCTGGCACGGCACAGGAGCATGGCCATGCCAAGGCTTCCCTGGTGGCCAGCAACCCTCGGCAGCTCAGCATCTGCAGGGATGGCTACAGGCGTGACTGAGCATCCCCCGGCACATCCCCGCCAGCTGTAACCCCGTGGATCTGGGCTTAAACATTACTGCAGCCACAGAAACAGGTTTGAGTCTGCGTTGGAGTCGCATCTTCAAGCAGCTGGGCTGAAGCCTGGTTTCTCCAATCTCCACTTCTAACAGCAACTCAGCCCTTGCCGGTATCTGCGCCCGTCGTAATTAGATCTCCAAATTGCCACGCAGGCATCGCAGTGACAAATCTCTCTTGCTCTCTCTCTCTGTGCCTCTACACTCCCCTCAGTCTTTGCCAGATCCAGTAGGGCATGTGAGATGCAAATGCTTTCACACCTACGTGTTTTGTTTAATCAACCACAGATGCTCAGATTGATTGAGCAGTGATTTGCATAGATTAGCATGATGTCAGTATTTATAATACAGGGGAAATATCATGCCAAAATCCACCCCTGAGGTGGTATCTACTCACAAACTAAACAGCAATTGCATAGATTTTCTAGTAGAAAAAGAGACCAAAATTAAAAAATGGGAGATCTTCAAATTGGATTTAGCAGATTTCCACCATCTTCTCCCCTCTTGCAGGTTTCTTTCTTCTTGCCTACCTGGTGACATCAGAAATATTCCTCCTTACCTTTCCTAGAACAATTACAACAGCTGTCGAGGCTGTCACTATAACCAGATCTAACTGAAGCGAAGGAGATACACACTGCAAAGTAGGTATTTCTACACATTGTAATTACTGTCTTCCTTGGAGCTAGTTGTAAGTAAAGATCATCACTTTTCCTATGAAAATCTTCATGTTTTAACAAAAAAAGTGACAAATACAGTGGAAATTATTTCCAGAGTTCAGTTTAAAAGTAGTAAGAGTTGTCCAAAAGAGGTCTGAAATCTCTCAGAGCTTTTTGCCAAGAAAAATTACATTTTTAAAGAAGACTTAATTTCAGACAAATAGAAATTGTCAGCACTTCTAAGCAGCACTAATAATTTTTTTTTTCTTCCTGGCCTAAATTACAGCAAGCTACAGGATTCGCTTTTGTATTTCAGTAATAGGTGTAGTGACTACCTTTACTTAAAATGAATTTTAAAAAAGGCCCAGAATACATAACTCAAAAGGATGAACAAGAGAATTAGATTAGACATTAGGAAGAAATTCTTCCCTGTGGGGGTGGTGAGGCCCCGGCACAGGTTGCCCAGAGAAGCTGTGGCTGTCCCCTCCCTGGCAGTGTTCAAGGCCAGGCTGGATGGGGCTTTGGGCACCCTGGTCTAGTGGAGGGGGTCCCTGTCCATGGCAGGGGGTTGGAGCTAGGTGGTCTTTGAGGTCCCTTCCAACCCAAACCCTTCTGTGATTCTGTGATTAAATTAAGTGCTGCATGCTCTTCTGGAATTCCGAGTTAAACATTTCGTTAAAACATAGCAAAAAGCGGTGAATACAGATTACTTTAGACTTGCAATAATCCCCACTTTATCACTCATGATATTAATACCTATTTTACAGCCAACCCTAGTAATTATCTATCAGAGACCTTCACTTGCAATGTGAAATGGTTACCATGACCAAAGGGTACAAGTACAGTCAGCTCTCATGAGATGCAAGTTCTACAAACAGCAACACAAACCCCAGGTACTTCAAAGAGTAAATCAGATGGCTTTTTGCTGAACTTCAGAGAGAATGGCAATTACTGTACTAACACACATACAAAACTAAGGGGTTTGGGACTTTTTTCCCTAAAGTTTCAAAATAACATTAGGGAGACACATTGAGATATGTAGATACATTGAGATTGACGACTATTTCCCTGCCTGCTTCCAAGAACCAGCTTGCTTGCTTGCTTGCTTCCTTCCTCCCTACCTTCCTCTCTCTCCTCTTCCTTTCTTCCTTTCTTTCCTTTCTGCCTTTTTATTCTTCCTTTTCTTTCTTTTTCTTCTTTCAAAATAACAGTCCAAGATGATGTCCTAAACATCATACCACCATTAGACACCAAAATCTAGCACCACCCATGCAGCTCAGGCATTACTGGCACAGAACACCAGCTACAAATACTTTTCAGCCCTGGTCTACCCCCTCAGAGGATGACATGGTTTCCAGACCACTGAAAACTAGCTTGGGGTTGAAAAACCCATTTAATTTGTTTTGAAACCAAAATGTAACTTGTACTCTGGTAAGACAGAACTGGAGTCTCAATTCCGCATCAGAAGGTTCTTACAATGTTAAGAGAAATACAGGAAGGTTTTGTTTTCTAAACTGGTCTTTGTTTTATGTATTTTAAATAGTAAACAGAGAATCAAGAGTGAATTCAGCAAGTATTTTAACGGAGGCATATTTAAATTTTACTCTATGAAGCTTTGCAATTCAGTGCCCTAACACTCAACCAACCCAACCATTCCTGGCAACACACGACTACCTTCTAACAGATAATACTGATTGATTTTTCTGCCCTTCTTAGAGATGTTTTGTTACCAAGATGTTTGTAGTTGGGCTATTTCTGAGGAGCAAACTTCTAAAGTTGTCATTAGCTGGCAATTAAAATATACTTTTAGCTCCCATTAATTTTCATTGAACATCTGCATGCACCGATGAATCCCCTCCCATACTTCCAGTGGAAAAACCCAAGGCTATTAATAAATGAAAAGTGAAGAAAAAATGAATTAAAAAAACCCCAAACCCCAAACACATGGTCCTGTCCTTGAACATCAGGACAACATTTAGAAGGTGCACATATTCTTGTGGAAAATGCAGCCAGTGTGTGGGAATCGGTACAGTGATGCTGTCAGAAAAAGCAGGCGCTCACTTGTTGTTTCTGGAGTACAGGGATATGCACTTTCCTCTCTAAAAATGACTGATGCACCGCTTGGAAACTGAAGCAATAATTATTGCACAAGGTTAAACAGAAAGGAAAAGGAAATTAAAAAAAAAAGAAGTCCTTTAAGGATGCAGCAAGAGGATTTTCTGCCTGGGGCTACGTTAGCCATCCACTGTACAGTATCTCGTTTCATGCATGAACGCTTCTCTGGGTCACAGCTCTACGCTCTCTCCCTCCAAAGCTTCCCCATTCACCCCTCTGCCCCAGCCTAAAATACTGCTATTTATAAAGTGCTGGGAAAAAACTGCTGTCCCAACAGCCTCCCAGGTTTTATAAACAAATGCATCTATCTAACCTGATACTGAGTTTATAACATTTTTCAACCAAGAGGAGTAAACAAGATGATGCGCAAGGCCATTACTTCCCGATTCAGGCAGGATGGAGAGGGGTGTTATTGACAGATGAAAAATTGCTCCTATTTTTGCCAGCAAAATTAAGAACTCTGCTAGAACAAAATGAAAACTCCTTCCAATTTCCATTAAAATAATTTTTTTTTTCCTTAAATAATAGAACTCAGGCTTGTTTTAGGAAAACCACACTCAGAGCCAATTAAGGTATGGTTTATTGGGACAAATGCTGGTTTGGGTTTTTTTTTTCTATTTCAGTTTAGTAACACCACAATTGTTCAAATATGCCCTATATTATATCCCAGGGGGCTGAAATCTATGCTGAAATAAAATAAGGACAGATAACCAAGTTCCAGAACAACAGCTTTAGGGTTGGCTTAGAGAGGACGGCGCAGTGACATATATATGAGCAATGAATTATCTTGGACTTCCTCATCCACATTGCCATGGCATTTTCTGAGACTAATACAATCATGCTTCTGACACCCAAAAAATTAGCTTGGGTATCTCAGCAATCATGACTGCATCCACACACACACATCTTCTGATGTTATGTTGTATAAACACACCGATTCACCAGTTGCAGCCACCAGCGGCCAGTCTGCAAAGGCAAGTCAGGTACCACCTAGAAGGGAAGGCAAAATAAATCCAGTAGCAACTTGCTGTATGCATCTGTGGAATTGCCATGACTGTAGGTGAGATAAGTGGCAAATAACAGTTTTATCTGTCTAGACTAAAGGTTTAGATTGGCTCGCAATCAACTGCTTCTAATGAGGCAAATCTCCAGGACAGGAAGATGAAAAAGAAGAGAGGAAAATCAGTATATGAAAACTTTTAAAGATATCAAACATCTTCACAAAATCACAGAATGTTTGAGGTTGGAAGTCTTCTGCTCCAACCCCCCTGCACGAGCAGGGCCACCCACAGTTGGTGGCCCAGGGCCATGCACAGACAGCTTTTCAACATCTCCAAAGACGGAGATTCCACAACCTCCCTGGGCAGCCTCTTCCAGTGCTCGGTCACCCTCACAGTACAAAAGTTTTTCCTGACATTCAGAGGGAACCTCCTGTGTTTCAGGTTGTGCCCTTTGCCTCTGATCATGTCACTGGGCACCACTGGAAAGAGCCTGACTCTGTCCTCTTTGCACCGTCCCTTCGGGTATTTAACAGACATTGATGAGATCCCCCTGAGCTTTCTCTTCTCCAGGCTGAGCAGTCCCAGCTCTCCCAGCCTCTTCTCATAGGAGAGATGCTCCAGTCCCTTCATCATCATTCGTTGGACTCCGGTGTGTCCATGTGTCTTTTGTACTGGGGAGTTCTGAGACTCTTCCCCAAAGACACTTTCTCAGCCTGAAAGTAGCAGATTTCTCAAAACTGAAACAAGTAAATAGCAAGGATTTACTCCAGAAGGTTCTTGTAATCTACTTTCTCATCCAGAGTTATTAAGGGTTTTGTGTTTCAAGAGGTCAGTACTACTATTACACTAAAACCCACCAAAGTCTCTAAACAACAAACATTTTTATGCATACCAGAGACAGAATTATACATACCATTTTTCACACAATTTATATCTGTCTTCTAGAAAAGGCTTGAAAAATGACTAAAAAGGAAAGTTTATTAAATTGTTTACTGCTCAAATACATTCTGAAGCAAAAATAAATGCCTTGCCAGCTGGTGTTCCTGTGCTCTCTGCAAAGAAGCAGTGTTCAACACTTATCTCATAGAACCCAAAATTCTTCTTTCTGCCTTCTCCCCCCACAGTGCTGTCAGGTTTTTTTCCTAACATTTCCTCTTTAAAAAAGCTAGATCAATAAATAAATTCTTGATATAGTTGTTTGCATAATGTCATGAATGCTGTGGGACAGCACAAAGTGATCCTTAACCTATCCCTCACTGCCCGGGGCAGCTCAGGTCGGGAGCAATGCCACAAGAAGGAACAGACCATCGCAGGGTGCTGATGTGGCCCCCGCTGTGTCCCAGGCCTGAAGCCCCAGGTGCCCAACCTCTTCAAAAGGGAAACTTCTGTAACCCTTTAAAAGCTGTGGTTTCTGAAAATCAAAAGAAGAAGGGAGAAAAAAGGAGGAGAAAGCATGTGCTAGAGTCGTCCTCTTTGCTGGGAAGGAAGCAACTCGATATAGGATTGTTAAAACCAACATTTTAATGAAACCAAAGACAGGATATCAACTTTTAAACTACTCCTCTTCACAATTTTTTCCAGTCTATTTTGGGGAATAACAGCATGAACATGTTAATCTTGTTCTGGCTTATTAGTAAGTTATTTATAATACACTTCGAAATTTTGGAAGGTTGTATTATGGAGTCAGAGTTGTATTGTCTATTGTTTTAAAACCAGGTGCAGGAAACTCAAGTAGAGGCAACATGCTCACTGAAAAAAAAAAAACAAACACCAAACCAAACTAACAAAAGAAGAAAAAAAAAAGATTGCAGAGCTTCCTTTTTGTAATTTTCTCACATATTTTAGCAAATGTAGGTATCCCATAAATTAATATACACCAAGCACATATGGAGGCCCCCTCCCCCACCCTCCTTATGAGTATTCTATTACAAATGCCAGTGACTATCAGAAGCTCATCTTTGAACACAAACTCCAAATGAACCTTAAAATTGTTCTATCTTGCTAGTTGATCTTGTATTAAAGACATATAAGTTAGAGCAGTCTTGACAGGGCAAGGGAAGCTTTCTGCAATAGTTTGGTCTCTGTACTTCCAAGCAGGGACAAGAAGTCGTCTTGCTTTGCTGAACAGACAGGACAGAAAATTATGTGTGCTATTCTTTTTTCTTACTTATGTTTTCGCTGTTCTTGCAGAACAGGAATAAAGTCACCTACTGAAGATTCATCTCACTAGGGCCTGCATTCCCCAGGTCTTAAGGAGCTGGAGAAATCCAAGTACCAACAGTACAAACACTACGATGAGAAAGGAGTCCATATTTTAATCTAGATGAAATAATACTGACTTCAACAAACAGATGCCAAATGTGATACCTTTTTCCAGCAGCAGACTGTGTTGAACCACCACAATGTAATTATTAGCCAGCTGCCAATTCTGAGCAGGATGCTTTTCCGATCTTGCGCAGTTACAGCCAAAAATTTGCTTAATTGTAGCTTAAGGTCAGGTAGTCCAAGACAAACCCTGTGTCTGAGGAAGTTTTATTTATGTACCACTTATCTGTTCTTCCCCTCAGAAAATTCATTACCCAGTTTTCCTTCCTGTTTAACCTTAACCTCAGCTTCCAAAGAAGTATCAAATTCCGCTTGCAGAGTGTTCTTTATAATTAGACACAAATTGTTCAAGAAGTACAATTATAACGCTTTCTGCTGGAGCATCTAAAAATGCTGGATATTAATGAAAGCTTTAATCATCCTGAAAAAACACTATGGTATCATAATTCTATCCCATCTTAAATTCCTTTGAGCAGAAAGAAATATAAAGACCGATATATGAATTATTACTGTGCACACAGTCATCATTCCGTGAATTTTAGAAGTTGGGTTATAACAGTCTTACAGTGTTTAGAATACACCTGTCAATTAAGTTTTCATCTGTGGTGCTGGATACAGTAAAGCTTATTGTATAATATACAATTGTATAATATAAGATTTATATTATGATATATTAAGGAAAAAAAGAAAACATTCTGTTATTATACTATATTGTGTTAGTATTACTTTTATTGTACACCTGTACTATAAAATACTAACACAATATATTAAATACATGCATCTGTGACTTCACATACATATTACGCACATGAAACAGGCAAAAGAGGCGTTCAGATGCTGGAGAGTCTCTGATGAGCAATGTACACAACATGACAGCATGGATCCTTAGGCCTGGCCAGCTGAAGTGTTTAAGTGCTAGCCAGCAGAAACATATCACAACACAACTATACCAATTATCACCTAAAGCTGAAAGAGCCTACCAAACCACTGGCTGGTGCTAACAGAGCTTCTAAGACACGCAAAGTGTCCCAAAACTATTTTTACACTCCTGAAGCTTTTTCAGTATCGATATATATTTTCAAACTAACATAGGCACTGAGGGAGGTTGTGGTCTTTATGTTTTAAGCCATACACTCTTGGTTTTCTCTCTCAACTGCCTCAAATCTTTCTTCTTTAATCCCACTGCCTGCCAGCAGGTCAGCCTCCCTTTCTCATTTTCCACATTTTCCATATTTCCTTCTTTGGTCATTCACTGGCAGCTGTCAACAAAATTTACCCGCTAACCTGCTTGCTGATGTTGACATTTTCCAGGAATATGTGCGTCAGTGTACAGGGAACTTAAATAAAATGAAAAAAAAAATATGCAGGTTTCCTGGAAGATGCTAAATTAGGAGTCCCTTATGCAAAATCTCTTCAGTTATGCAAAGGCTGAGCACCCAGTGTCATGTCCTGACAGCTAAACTCGAGCACTGCCCTTTGCTCTTTCACGTCGAGTGGCTTTTTCCATCATCAGCTTATGCTTCCATAGGCCCAGGTTTGGAAGTTTTCTTTGGTGCTGTGGGTATCTGGGAGGGTGTTCTGGTTTGGTAAGCGGTTCTGATGAACAGATACAGTAATGGATCACCATATGCTGGAGAGCCCTCTAGTTAATAGAGAACTCTTGCTCCTTGGCTTCTAAAATTTGCTTCAGGAGCTGCTGGGCTATGCCCCCCTTTTATTTCCCTTCTGTACAGTTTTATTTCTTGCTGGCTCTGATCATTAACAAAAACGGACAGCAACAACTTTTTGAGAGCCAGGAATGTTTTCTTGCTTTTCACCATGCCTCTCTGTCATCTTCCTCCAACATATATATTTTAGGTTGGGGAAAACTGTTGTTGTTTCTCCAAAGAGACACTTCCAAACCTAAACCAGGAAGTTTCTTATTTAATGTTTACCCTCTGTTTCCCTTCTGAGAGAAAAGGGTCTAAGGTCTTCTACAACTGGACAAACATTGCTGGAAGGCAAGTAGCTGGTCACAGATCCAGAAGACTGAAGGACACTTCCCTGGCCACCAAGAACACAGCAGACTATCTCAAGATACTTTTAAGATACTCAGGACTTCTAAAAACAGTTGGAATACATGCATGATCCCAGGGAAAACAAGGGACGCAGTTACCAAACTGGACAGATTTCTATTTCCAGCAGAAACTTTACATCCCAACCAGCCCTGTTGCACTCACTCTGTAGATCATAACCACACTTCCAATATGAAATTTTTCACTGCTACATGAGGAACACATCACAATTCAGGTCATTTGGGTACTATGATGTCAATACAGGCTTCAAAATCCTGATCAGAAAGTTTTTAGCCTTCTTGTTTAGGTCAGAAAATATACAGCCTTAAAAACCACCCCTCTTTACAAGGTTGTATCATAGGTCACATTTTCCTTTTACAAATACTTACCTGACCAGATTATTTTTTTTTTTAAACAATAAAGAATTAGGATATAAGTTCAAGGCTGAGGACTCAACGAAGCAATGAAACCTGCGGACTCAGACAAACTCGATCCAACAATAATTTTGGGGCACTTCACATAGCAGGCTCTTGGGGAGAAGCTCAGTTCCACTACAACCATTCTTTTTTTGCAAAAGCATAAGCTGGGGCTTTTTCCAGTACATTCGTCCAAAACTAAAGATTTGTTCTAAAATAAATGTAAATTGGGCCTTGTAACAGTAATGAAAACAACCCCAACAGAAGAAAATGCAACCCGTAAATACCCAAGTGCAGCTATGTTAGCAAGGGGTGAAAGATGACACTTTTCTCTGGCAGCAAAGCTAGTCTGTGCTAGGTGGACTTAGAAAAAAACACCACACACGGTATCGCCTGTAATCAGCAGCAGCAGCAGCAGCAGGCACATCTAAAGAGAAATGAAACCCAAACAACACAGACGCAATGGAGTTTTCCAAGAAAAGAACAAAGGAAGAAATCGATTGCACTCATTTTATTGAAAATCATTAAGAAGAATTCGAAGAAACCAATTCCCAGGTTGTTTGTTTATTTTTTTCTGGACTGAAGGACTAAAACCTACCAAACCAGGACACTGTGGCACGGTGTAGGAAGCACAAATCCAGTTTTTCATGAGCAGTGAAGAGGACCTAAATCAAACTGCATATAAAAGCAAAAAGCTTTACATACAAAAATTAGTTTTATGAGAAATTTGGGAGAGCAACATCTACTGTTTCAGCAGAAATAGGAAAACAAGTCCACAATCTGCTTTTGAAGATCCACGTGGCTTCATTGAAGACAGTGGATTTTAATAATTCATAGCTTGACATTAATAAATATTTTATATTAAATATTGTATCAGATATAATATATGTTAGCATTAAGTATTAATGTTACTATTAATTTAAATTAAAATTAGTATCTTTGTTTATAATACCATTTAGTTTATCTTGATTGTGTTGTCCTTTTGGGTGAATGAACTTCAGCTGATGCTCTCTAAAATTATTTGGGGGTTTTTCCCTCCCCTTTTTTTCCTCCCATGACCTTTTCCACTTAGCAGTTTAATTAATATCTATTTCTAAGAATAAGTGCCATGCTGGAGAATTTAACTAAACATGCTGAACGAACCCCATTTCTGAGAAGACCTGTAACAACACACCAAGCTTCAGCTGAGCTTCATTTCCCGGAGCACAAATCCCTCCTTCAGCTCACTGCAACGTGTGACTTATCACTGAGAATGTACAAAGTTTATATTATGTTTTGTGGAAAAAATCTGTAGAACTCAAGCTCAGGTTAATACAGACCCAAATGACCTTCTCCAAAAAAACTTCTTAAGCTTCAAGAAAATAGTTCTTCATGATAAAACGGCTATTTTTAAGCAGAGTTCTAGTTCTATAGAGCTCTTCAGTAAACAGCCCCTTCCCGCACACTGCAGAGACTACCTCTTACTGGGGAGAGAATATAAACAAGTTTAAATAATATAAATACAGTTATAAAGAAGATATCAATCTTTTAAAGCTGGAACTGTTCATTAGACAGTGGTGCGTGTGTGCATGCAAAGCAACCCTGTGATCTGACACGGGTCTATAAAATCCAGACTTTGACCCTGAACTGGTTCCTGAAAACTCCTCCTACAGTGGCTGGGGGGTGGGGGTGGGGGGAAATGACAGTTTCAAAGAACAGGAGTGGGAAGGGAGAAGGGAGATGGGAGAAGGGACAAAGGAGAAAGGAGCCAAACCGACACATCGTATTTTTCATTAAGCTTCCCATGACTCAAAACCTGGTGTCCAACACAGGGCTGGATAAAAATCCAGAAGATATAGCACTGAGTACTTCTTTGTTCGTTTTATTCTAATATATTTTGCCACAAAGAACAGAAGCAATACTGTTAGACTGGAATATGTCACCAAACTTGATTCTTTTAATCTGAAACTGAAGTCTAAATGACTTCTTTATCTGCCTTGCTGGTTCGTTGTCCCTCTCCAAGTGCCTGAATGAAAACGAGGAAGCTCAAAGCTGTCAAATTTCCAGATGTCAGAGGATGTCACAACACCCATACTTTGAACAGAAGGAAGTGGATTGATTTGGTTAAAAGGATTTTAGGAGGCAAAACATCAAAAGATGGCAGGAAGCAAGAAGAAGGAGGGGAGATCTCTGGCTAGTTCCAGCCTTGGCAACAATTGAAATGAAGAGAGATGAAGCCAGATCTAATGAGCCCCTTCAATGCCTTCCTCAGCACTACCCAGCTGAAACAGTAGGTATGATTCAGTGACAGGAAAGCAGTTTACTCAAGTTTAGTACTTCCACTTCAAGCATGAATTCGAGTCCCCACAACTGGCACCACCACAATATTTGTTTTCAATCTGTTTATTTTCAGCATCAGTTCAAGTTGTCAGTGTACCTGTTCACTAAGAGTGCCCTTATCCTACAGTCAGCAGTTCCCTACCTCCTTCTCTCCCACCCTGTATGCTACCAGACACCAATTTTACTACTCTGAATGTCCATGTTACAAAGGCCTCCCTGGATGCGTTCTGTGTGTCTAGCTCTCAATTTCTTTTGAAATTAAAATGAAAAGTAGTACCCCTTGTACAATATTTGTGTTTAATTTGTCAGTCAAACACAGGTCTGAAATATACTCAAACACAGGTCTGAAATATACTCAGTGCCTGAAAGTCTTTCTTTCCCTTCTTACCTCTTTTCTACTTAGGAAAGTAACAGACATGATGAATAATTAGATATCCAGCAGGGCTAAATCAACGATGCTCCTTGGACTTGGTTCACAGTGCATATCATTTCAATGCAAGGTTCTTCCCATCCAGCCCTACCAAAGGGCCCCAAACAACTCCAGTTACAGATCTTTTTAAGCACTGCCTAATTCAGGAGTGAAAGGAATGATGCCATGTAAGAAAGTATGGGGTCTACTTCCCCCACTAACCTGAGCTGAGATACCATATCTGAGCAACTGGGACCCTTACCCTGTACCATGCTATTTCCCAATTGCTTTTACCAGATTTTAAAACAATGGAGCATTCCTTCTTGTTATCTTCATGAAAACACAGCAAGTACAATCAGGTGTTGTAAATATCATGGGCCTGAATGAAGGAGAATCTGGGGTGGTCCATCTGGAGCAACACCTGCGCTGCTAACACACATACACAGAGCTCTGGATGCAAACCCAGCATCACGAACCCCAGAGCTGACTGTTGGGTTTTACCTGCACAATTCCCCACAGAAACAGGAGGAACCAAAAGTCCCAAGGAGTTACAACAAACTGACTTCAAGGCAACCAGCAGGAAGGGCGGCTGGGAACGTGTGCGCACGCAGTGAGTTTTGGGCAGCGATAGCTACACAAGGCAGGGCGATGTCTTTGGGAAATCCAGCAGCTTTTTCTTCCCACAACCTGCCACACCTCCTGCTTTCTTCCCACCAAGTGACTCGGCAGGCAGCCTCACTCTGCCTACCGCAAGTTATCCATCTTCCAGTCTCTCTACCAAATCTCACCCAATCTGTTTGTTCTCAGACTAGTATCGCCCTTGTTTCTCCATCCTTGGTGGACACACCTAAAAGGCCCAGCTGCTTTTTCTAAGGATTGTCACTGTTTTAATACCCCAGTGTAGGATTTAGTCTTTTAAGGTCAGCTAAGGGCATCTCCTCCAGGCCACGTACACTGTAAAACATGCAATGTAACAAATGAAAAGTTCTGTCAGAGTATAGTTATACCTATAAGCAGAGGAAATACTCTGTCAAGCTGCAGTGCAAGGTGAGGATTTCATGTCCATGAAACACAACATGCTTTTTCCATGTCTACCTTCAGTACTTTATGGCTCCCAGGGACTGGCAGGCGCAGCAAACAGTCTGCGAAGGAATCAAATAGAGACTACAAAGTCAAGGTGTTGCCTTGATTCCTCTTTAAAATAAATATTGACAAGATTCATAGGCCAGTGGTAAGACTCAGAGACCTGGCTGATGCCTTTGGGAGGCCAAGTGATTCAATCTCATGGAAAAGAAATACCTCTGCAACTGAAAGGATTAGATGCTTGCTCCTATTTATATCCAAGTAACTTTACAAGACCATCTTCCATCCCAGCCAAAGAAGGAGAACCACTCCCCCCCCCCCCTACTATGCTTCAATCTTCAAACAGTTGAGTTATTTATAGCTGTTCTCATTTCAGTTTGATTTCACAGTGTTTATGGTCAGCAAGCTCTCCCTCAGAACAGCGCACCTCACCACGCAGCGATGCACCGTTGGTGTGGCAATATTATGCTGTGTGGAATATAGGGGTTTGGGGTTTTTTTAAAGATCAACACTTTAGAAATGCAGTTTACGTGCAATCATCACCTATACCTGCCCTGTTGGAAATAACACCTAAACCCCTGGCTTCCAACACGCAGTGCCTGTGCCTTCCCCCTGTTTCCCCCAGAGTAATGTTTTATCACCATGGATCACGCACAGATGCAGCTTCATGCATGAACAACATGAGGCAGAAAACCCCAAGTATTTTTCTGTTGTGTTTTGGTTTTTTTTTTAAACTGAGATAAGCAGATCACTAAGAAAATCCCAATAACTGCATTTCTTTTTCAGATGAGCACAGATTTTTTTTTAATCTCAAAAAGCTGTTCCACATCTGCAGACTTGTAGCGGCTGGTGGCTCCACCTTGAAATCGGATTTTCTCTGGAAAATCACCTCTGGAGTTGTTTCCCCCACACACACACTGGTCGACAACTATAATTAATTAGAAGAGGTGTGTGTCTGTCTGTCTGTCTGTCTGTGTGTATGAATAATGGAATGAGACACAGCTGGTAAAACTAGCAAAGCTTAAATGTAATGTCTTGACCACTTGTCGCTATTACAAAATCCTATGGCATTTTTCCCTTGTGTATTAGTCTTGCAATGGGGATAATTACATTCTGTCTACTTAAATCCTCCATTTAAATAGCTACTATGGCTACATATAGAAAGATATTTGTGTGTCTAGCTCCTACTTAAATGACTTGACTGCCATTAAAATCAGGGACAAACATACCTTTGGAATATGGCTTATATATGCCATAATTAAAAGGAAAGAATTTCTATAAAAAGCCTACACAGTCTGTAGTTTAGTAAGGTAAATTTTCTACTTAGCTAAAAATATGCATTTCCTACAATAACCAGTTATCCATCTAGGTAGAATGTGCTATAAAATCTATTATCGCTCTTTGTAAGCCAAAGACCATCAGGATCATGAAAAACATGCTCTGCAAGGGAGGTTTTGAGAGTGAAATCATGTTTCAGCTTCCTCCTCACTGGAGAGGCCAAAAATTAGAAATATTAAAAAAAAAATAGTAATAGTCTGAGATGGTTCAAACAAGTAGTTAAGTTTGGTTAGCCCCACAGAATGGAGAAAGGAATCATTATTATTATTATTATTATTATTATTATTACTGTTGTCTAATCCAGCTCAGTATCTTGCAAAGTCCTGCAAAATTCTGTATCCGTGGGTGCAACTCAAAGACCTCCACAATCCATTTGTATTGTGCACAGACATGTTTGTGCACAGCTATTAGCTTGACAAATGATGTCTTTATAGAATCCCTAACAGAAAGTGTGGCCAAATAGGTAACTGAAGTGTTCCAGGCAATATGGAGAAACAGTTGTGCTCGTGTAGAAATTAGGCTTTCCAACCGAGATCTCGAAAGCCCCATTTGTACTTGAAAGACATGGCTCTTGTTTCACTTCATTTTTATTTTTTTTTTTGCTGGCCAGCAAATCTCTCATCTGTATTCTGCAAAACACACCTTTCAGCTGTGGGAGGAAAAACAATGGTCTAGCGTTCTGTGGGGAGGGAAGATAAGGAGGGAGAGAAGGGGAGGGAGGGGGAAGAGGGATTATTTTCCCCAGTTACCTGGAAGATTAGAAGCGCTCTTCTAATTCATAGGCTTTTTCATATGGATAAAGGAGGAAGTTGTTTCAGGAAAGCATGAGAAACATTTTATGAATGCAGAAATCGGATCAGAGAAAAGGCATCTCTGCGTTTGTGTTCTAGCAGCAAAATTGGAGTCGCTCTTTCTGATCTACAGACGCTCCTCTTACCTGGAATACAGCATGGTATAGAGTAGTAGGTAACTTATAGCCCCAGTGTGGCAACACTAATTGTGCTGTCTGTTACTGCATGTTCCTGTAATGATGGGCAGGGCTGAAATGTATCACGGACCTTGACTTCACCAAGGGAACAAAGACTTCTAGAACACACGTACCTGCGTGTGCATGCACACGGGTGTCTTAGGAGGTACCGCAATGGGGGATACCAATACTTGGTATTGAAACTTATGGGAGATAATACAGTAGAATACAAACTTTGGATGAACTGCAGTAGTTTTCCTAAGGAGCCGTTCATCATACGGACAGTGTCACCACGAAGCTCCCCCAGCTGTGGCAGGTCAGAAATTGGCAGCTCTTCGCTGACTCCTCACTGAAAGAGGCGCAGTGAGAATCACCAAGGGGGTAGTTGAAGGTTGAGGTGGCAGCACACTGGGGTCATTAAGCATGACAGGAAGAAAAAACGGCTGATTCAGGTTTCCTCTCCAGTGTTAACCAACTGCTGTCCCTTCAAGGGCACGAGAAGCTGATGGCCCTACACTTACAGTAATCCACACCAAGAAATTAATCTGTTGTAACAAGGAAGTTCAAGATACCTCACTTTCAAAACAATTTTAATTGAAGCCTGTTACTTACGGTACCGTCTAGAGATCAAGACAAGTGTGAAACCCAGGCGCAGGACTGCACTCCAGCCAGCGCACAAACACCAGTGTTATTCAACATTCCAGCCGCTAATTAGCAGACGGATGGTATCTGAGTAATAGCTGGCTGGTGCATATATGACCACACATCTGTTTCCCACCTCTCTGTGCCACTCTGCATGTTCACAGCCTACACACGTTTCTCTCCCAAAGTCCTAATTAATGGATTGCTTGTGTTGCAATAAGCAGAGGAACTGTTAGCATCTCCTGCGAGAAAAGGAGATCTATAATTGTCGTCCACTACTGTTGAACAGTGACGTATGGAGCTCAGTGCGTTACGGTTAAGGAGCAGGCATTGCTGAAGGTCTGGTTTATTAACCACATGAAGGGCTGTAGGGAGATTCACAGAATCAAATAGCAATCCATATTGCAACACATCTAATTCTAAACCGTGCTTGCTTATGCCAGCTTTCTCTGCAATTCCTAGCACAGGTCTCCCATCAGCGTGCTCTCCTGCGCTGGGGATGCACTCAACACCGCTCCCAGGGCTGGAGCCTGCTGTGAGATAGGTAATCGAGCACGGGCAGGCACAGGTAACATGGTCCTCAGTTGTTTTGGGAACTTGATGTGCCAGCCTCTCTAGCTAACCACCTTCTGCGAAATTGATGCACAAGAGAGCCCAGATTTCTGCGTTATAAGATCTGACGGAAAGCTGCTACACGCAATCATCGGTAATTACTTAAGTCAGGAAAACTGCACATAAGGACTTTGATCATAGCTGAACACAAACACTATTCCGAGCCACTTACTATGGACTGCAGTTTCACACCACACATGGGAACCTACGCCCCGTCCTCCTGGATGAGGACATTCAGTTCTCTCAGAGAGGGAGGAAGTGTCCTCTCAAGTTCTCAACCTGACCCTACTGTTAGAAATACAAGTTAAATGCCAGGAACTTCAGCCTTAAGCATTTCCTAACCTCTCCTCTCTGGATAGATTACACCCAAGTGGACTCAGTGTTCAGAGGTTTCCTTTTAAAATATTGCTAAATTCTTGCCTCAGCGACACTCTGCATGATAATGAGGTATGCAGCCTAAAGACAGGGTGTATGAAAACATTTCTTTTTTATCAGCTTGAATTGCACTGAGCGATCTCATCCTACACCACAGTTCCTGACCCACCTTCCATTCAACACCCATAGTTCTCTGTACCTTTTTATTTCCCCACGCTTTACCTAGACTCAAAAGTAAACAAATCCCAAATTTTTGGTCTCTATTCATATCAAAGTCGGTCCAAAACTACTTTCTGCTGTTTTCCTATGTTTTCTATACCCTCAGCACGTTTCTGTGCAGCACCAACGCCTGAACACAGCATTCCAGATAAGAGTGAAATGTTGATTAACGTAGCAGCATCGTAACATTTCACATCCTATTTTTATTGATTTAAAATATTTTATCTGACTGCAACTATATTCCCTGAAGAGGCCTTCATTTGGCCCTTCACAGTGATGCTTTGGTCCTTTTCCTTAAATTACACAATTAATTAGGATCCAATAAACAGTATTAATAGCATATACTTTGCCCTCCGGTATGAATTACTTTGCATTAATCAAGATTGAATTTCATCCATCATTCTGTTGACTGCTGACTTCATTTGATTAAATCCTTCTGATACTCCTCTTCAGACTTCACCAACAACCAACCAAATGTTGCATTACGTCCACCATTTTTACGATATTCTGCTCCAATTGTGGAATTATACTTGACTGATGAAAATCACTCATATTCTTCTGTCTCTAGTCATATTTTAGTGCAATTTGACTGTTTTTATATATATATAGGTATATATATATATACCTACTTTAAAACTATCCATTTCCTTGCTCTTAGATGTCGACATACAAGTGAAAAATTAAAGAGAAATTTATGAATATTGGACAGTATGTGCTAATGTCAATATACAGAATAAAGCACATATTTTCTAAACTTTTTACTTCTCACTGTCAGCTTCTCATTGTACTTTTTGCAATGTAATATCCACTTTTCTAAGGTTATTACAGCTTAACATCTCTTTGCATGGTTTTCAACAACATAAGAATTTCACCTTCTATAATTACTTCTGCAAAGTAGATGAACATCATTATCTCCATATTATAAATAAAGAAATTAAGGAAGAAAACCAATAATGACTTCTTCAGGATTGCACAGGAACTCTATGGCAGAGGTACCAAGCAAACCTGGAATTGATGGTGAGACTTAACTCACTGATCACCAAGTCTTCTGCTCCTTACATCATTTCTATCCTTTTACTTTCCCAACATCAGTGGAGTTTATTTTCTCCCTACATTATCTAGTAGGCTGTAAAAGAGGGAACATAGTTTGAAACCTGTGGGTTTTATATATATATCCTGGAGGAGCATCCACAGCCCCACACACTCACGGCCAGCTGACTGATCATCTACATTGTAATAGCCAATCAAAAGTGACAGGTATTCACAGTGAGAGCTACAGCTTATTACAAACAACAGCCACATGCACCTTTCATCCTGCTAATTAAAACAAACAAGCCAGTACCTTTGTCAGGGTGGGGGGAAAAAAGAGGGGGTTTGCAACATGATGATTCCTGACAATGTCTAGCAAATCTTTGCGTGGTACGAACAGTAATTTCTTGAGGAATATCTGAATTTGCTGGAAAGAAGTCAACATCATTCCCTACTGAAACAGGTGGAAGGTTCTGCAGTACAGCAGCATTATTCTCGGTATTAGCTGCAATGCACTGAAAAGACTGGGTATGTGAAGCAGCATGAGATGGGTGGCCAGGCTGAGGTACTGGAGTAGAATACAAGGCCAGTGTGTCTGTTCTCCAGAAGACCACCACCTCTCCTCTGGGAAACATGGAGAGATGACCCTTACAACTGCTCTACAATTAGTTTCTCAAAACAGATGGCTTATTCTTAGACGAGCTAAGTTTTGAAGGTAAACCAAATAAAAATACCTGAAGTTTAGTAGGAGATGAAGACCATGAACTACCCAAGAACTGAGATATCCATCCCCACCACCACGTACTGGGCTGTACCCATTCTTACAGAACCCCGTGTTTGAACAAAGACAACCCTAGCCCGTCCAGCCATAGTCACACCCATTTGTTTATACACGCTTACATTCGTTATCTCAGACCACAAAAAAGAACATTCTAAACCTTCGTAAAATATAAAAGAAAGGAAGATTGTTTTGGAGGACTGTGCTGCCAAGAACACAATAATATCACCCTCAGCCCCCACACATTTGTTATTGCATTCAGCACAAGTGCCGGATGAACATCTGCACTGTAAAAATTCATCCCATTAGCTCCTTCAGCTTGTTAGCATATTTTAATACTGTGATCACAGCTTTCTATTTCTATCAAGGTGCTACTAGGTGCCAGACTCAGTATTCACATAGTGCGTCATTATTATCTCTACACCCTCCAGGTCCTTAATCTGTCTTACTTTTATGAAGCTATTACACAGCAATACTGAAACAGAAGAAAGAAGAAGGAGAAATCTGAGAAGGAAAGAGGAAGCTACCGGTGTAGCAATACTGCATGGAAAGAAAAGTAGAGCTGTGATCTTATCATGTAGGGTTGGACTAATGCTGGACTACACACACACTTCTCTCTAGCCTCTTAGACTGTATTGTTAAGTTAGAGAAATCATCAGGTGCATGCAAAATACAATTAATTTAACAACTCACTCACCTGACCTGTTTTCCTTTAGCTCCTAACAGTGGCTCAGTACAAACAGTTGGTCAACTGCCTTGTTTGTTGTCTAAGTAGGATGTGAAAAAATATTCTAGCCTTGACTAGATGATCTCCAGAGGTCCCTTCCAACCTCTATCATTCTGTGATTCGGTGCTTTTAACCCTAAACCGGTAATTAGAAGAGTGGGTATTTTTAAACAAAGACAGAAATCCCAGTTTATGTTTTCACAGGAGCTGAGGTACAGACCTTTCTGTGATGCTGGTATTTCTCTCAATGCTAACCAGTCTGTATTCCCTCCTTACACCTGCATATGACAAGCATGTGAATAAACCAAAAGTGAGCGCGAGCATGCCACAATATGCACACACGTACTCCCACAGTATCCCATGCCTGTGTGATACAGTCACAGGTGACAACTGGGTTTTCTACGTGCAGCAGGCTTTGCATATACATTTGGGTTTTTTTGTAAACATCCAAGCCAAACAGAAGCCTTTTTTCATCACCAGATGAACTCGGTTCACTATTAAATATAGAGCTGTCACACGGTCCACAAATCCTGACCAAAAAAAACCCCAACCCCAACACCACTCAGAAAAAACCCCAGGAAGCTTAGAAAAATTAAAAATATCTATTCATCACAAAATAAGTGGCAAACAGTCTTTCAGGTTGACATGAATTCAGCACTTTCAAACTTGTGTCCTACATTCAAAATGCTTTGCCATGAAAAAAATGTGCTCAACATACAAGAAACCAACCTGCCCACACATCTACTGATTAGTGAAGGGTTGGTGGATCTTCTCTCGTTCTTACACTTCTGGAATGAGACACTTTCTCTTCACCTCAGCTCCTGCCCTTACTAAATGCCGGATTCTCTCAGGGACCTAAGTCCTGGGCTCCTCATGCAAAACAGTGCAGCATTCCTCCAAGGAAGCAGGCTTCCTGGGAAAAGCATAACTATTTATCCATGCTTATACTCTTTCACTTAGCATCTGCAACTGGCCAGTGCCAGAATCAGTACTGGGCTAGCTGGGCCTTTGATCTGAGTCAAGACGGCTGTTCCTATGAACTCATTTAACTAGCTAATGTTATTCAAATAAAGCCCCACGTCTTAAGCCAAACTGGACCTTGTTATTGAAATGCTGTATTACATTCTACTAGTGTGGGTTCATTCCAAATGGAACCATGCCCACGACCAGTCATGAGAGACCCCTTCTGATGCTTCCTTCTTTGGTTTCGTTTCTGTGTAACACAGAGTGACAAATGATGAGATCTTAAGAGTGGGGGAGAAGGGGGAAAGCAACAATTAGCTCTTAATTCCCAAACTCTTCTGTGTTCAGGGAAAGGTCTTTAAGCATATGCTTTAGTGAGGCAAGGACTAAGGCTTTTAATAGCACTGCAGTTTCATGGAAACCTTAAACCACCCATGCACAGGCCACCACTGAACAGAGTCACTTGTACTGCCCTCTGCATTGTGCCGGCACAAGAGTTTGCACGGCTGAGCTGAGAACAGTCTCAGGTGTGACACCAGCCAAAGCAGAGGGGAAGTTTCCCAGGAGTTCATCAGAACCAGACCAAGTCTCCAACCCAATTCTTGCGTGGTTTCACAAACATCTGCACAGGAACAAGTGAGGGAATAACCACAAGGAGCAACACTGGCTTACGCCAGTTTCAAGCACTTATAAAACTGTGGAGAAAACAGGGTTTCTCAGGCTGGAAAGTCTAAGAAAAAACAGCTGCACATTAATGGCCAAAGCAGCATGTTTTGGTTAAACACTACGTGGTATGGAAAAGTGTAATTTCTTACAAAATATGGACCACAGAGACTACTGAAAAGCATGGATTTCTTTGAGCAAAAACCTGATGCTTGTTACACATTAAGCTACATAGAAACTTCAGATTAAAATTTTTTGGTGTGCGTTTATTTATACCACAACACAGAAGCAAACTCCCAACTCACCTTCATCTCAGCTGCTACCTTAAAACAAAAGAAGATGGGACTGCTTAAGAAAGATTAAGGTGGTTCATTTCATCAGGGAGATGAAGACTTTCTGGAAATAAAGGGTCAGATGTGCATCTGCAGAATGAAAAGAAATCAAACACCACAGTCTGCGGCATTCCTAGAGAGGGAAGGTCATCTGGTTTGACTCGATGTGTCTTTTGTGTGAGGGAGTTTTTAAAAAGTATTTTTTATTTTAAAAGAAGCTGCCTCAAAGCACAGTCTCTGAAACACTTTAAACCATATTACAATTAAGGAATCTTCATACTAAGTCCCCAGGACCTGAACAGCTTCCAATGCTGTACAGAATATTTCGTGGCTGCTCCTCTAGGCTTACGTGAGCCAAATGCAAACACAGCGCAAAAGCAGTGCTCCTAATGAGCATTTACCCATGATAACCAATGTGAACTGCATGAGCTACAGGGACAGCAGTAGCTTTGAAATTCACACAGGAGGATTTCAGAACTTACAAGAGACTTAGCCAGGCAGCTCCAAGTGCGCTGCACAGTGTGACCCCTGCGAATCAAAATACAGGGAGGAAGGACAGCGATGAACAACACGTACTAGCAGGGACTGAGAAACTAAACCAACAAAAGTTGCTCAGTTCCACTCTATATGATTTCTGATGTTGTGTTTGAGCACCTGGTAGTTGTACATGAAATAATGCCTGAAAAGAACTGTCTCACAGCTTATTCTCTTCCTCTCTCCAGGGGGAGAATTGTGCCTGTGGTATGATATGGTGCTGTGGCTTTTTGTACTTGAGTTTTAGGCCTACATCGATGAAGCATTTTTGCTACCATGCACTTCTGGTGGAGGAAACTGTGAAAAAGGGTGCTCTCAGGGTCTGTGGGAGGCCACTTCCCTCCCTCAGAGTGGTCTGCAAGGAACTCCCACCTCCTGCAGAGCCAGGCATACCTGGAAGACAAAGTCACATCATGCCTGGGACTGCTGCTCGGAGGTTTCCAGCAGGAAGTTTAGGTACTCTCTCAGATACATATAAAATCAGTCTTTGAATGAAGATTTTAATAAGCTGTACACTTTGAGCAGGTAAACTTCTCTTTTGCATAAGAAATGAGTATCAGAAAAAAGAAATAGAAGAAAGTGAAAGTGTTACCAGGCAAAAACATACTAAACTGTGATGTTTATCATTAGATGAAGTTTCCTAAAAGCTAAGAGGAATTGAAGGAGAGGTGAACAAAATGCGCATGAAGAACAAACACAGTTCTAACAAATGCTGCTTCTAGATCTTGATTAAAGGTGATACAACTGCCTTACATACTTCAGGAATGAATAGCATTGAAATTGCCACATTTTCATCTGCAGGGCACCGTAAGCTTTTCTTTCTTTCCTTGTTTCAGCTGGAAACTTTGTGAAATGGAAATTCCTTACCAAGGGCCGAGTTCAGCTCTGTTTGTAAGCAGATGCAAATACCTGATGTTGTACCAGCATATTTTGCAGTTGTTATTGGCCATGGACGTGTGTGTTTGGCTTGTCCGAATTGCTAACGCTGTGAGGCTCCGGATGAAGAATGGGTAAACTCCAACATTACTGAATTCCACTGCAGTTTTATTATGGAATTAATGGGACCAGCATCCTACTTCATTTATTAAACATCAGGAAATACAGTATTTTAAAAAAAAAACCATACAAAATATTAAAGGAAACCACAAAATTCACTTTAATGTCTTGCTTTGTTTCCTAATTTTCAAGCTCATAGTAATTGTGACCATTCTATGATGTGCTTCAAAAGATGAGATGATTTCAAAACAAAGCACAGAACCTGCTCATAGCACTTTAAAAACTAAGACTGCACTATAGACTGAAAACCAACTGGATTTTCTAAATAAATGCATCTATTATCTGGTATTCAGTTGTATGCACACAGAACTGAAATCCAGAGCACTATGGTTTATCCTGCAATACAAAACCCAGAGATGCTCATGCTTTGTAAAGAAGTTGGCATATGTATCAAATTAAGTTTTTTGTCAGAACTCCACCAGTCAAAAAGTATTTATCACTCTGTCTGCATCAGAAATTTTTATTTCTTTATCATTAATTGTGCTTAGTGACACAGAAAGGACAAGTAACAGCATGAGAGATCACTAAATAGTGCAAGATCTGCCCTAGGCTACGGGTCTCACCTGGCTTCTCCTTTCCAAACCGCGGGCAAGCTCATGTAACCTCATCCTAACAGCCGGGGACGTACAGAGCCCCGGGTAGGGAGAAGAGATGAAACCTTTGGAACAAGTGGGCCGAATCAAGGAAAAGTAAGCAATCAAATAAGCATTTTTGAGCCTATACGGTGACGAAACCGATCGATAAATACAGGTGACCGTGCAGTTTTATGCATGCGCCTTACGGCCAGATGATGGCTCTCCCAATCCACCCCCACCCGAGATCTATACTCCCAGCTAAATCACCCCGCCGTCCCTGGGCAGATGCAGCTGAAATCAATAGCGTCGTAACACCATCCCTCTCTTTTCCCCCCTAAATCCCTGTAATAGACGAGTTTGAACTGAGATGGGTATTGACCGGCTCCCAGCACCGGCGGGGCCTCTCCTCCCGCCTGGCTGGGGCAGGATCAGCCCGGATCGCTATCTGATTAGAGGGGAGCACGTCCTGACTTTCCCCAGTCACTTAAGCCGGCGTCTCATTGCTTGTCCTTAGAGACCACAGCTCCACTCAGGCAGAGAGCGTCTAGACAGTATTCATGATCCATCTGTCTGGCACAGCCAGGCTGATGACAAACTCTATTAGACCCGAAACAATTTTTTTTTTAATTTTTTTTCCCTTTCCCCTTGCTCTTCCCTCCTCCCATCTCCCTTTTCCTCCGAGAAGCAGTAATCTGACACTGAAAATTACTATCATTGTTGCAATGCTCAAAATAGCAGTGCCAGACTTTCATTAACATCAACGCTAGACTGCTAAATATTTAAAGAAATGGATAAATTTCACCTGAAGTGGGACAGCCCGGCACACATGAAAGCAGAAGCACAATCAAAATGTAAATCTAAGCGCTTGTTTTTATCTGTGCAAATTCGGTGTCACAGTCAGAGGGGGATGCCAAAGGTCTCTTTAAACAAAATATTTTCCTTTGATTGAGCTTTTTGTTTTTAAAACAGAATCATTCTCCAACCCCTGCAGATCCCTACAAGGCTGGGAGCTGACAGGAGTAGGTGGGGGTGGTGAAAGGGAGAGCTATATATTTGATTTGTTTGGGTTTTTTTACCTTGCAGAGGAAAATGAACTCCTACAGCAAACTCTTCTATGCCAAAACAGCCATGACACATCACCTCCATCAATGCTGACAACTTGAAATTTGATGTAGACATAATTTTCACATGACAAGAAGGATTTGTTCTCCCTTATTGTATTCTCCTTCGAATTCTCATGCATGTCAATATTTGTGTTTCGTATGCCGGTGAACACATAGGGATCACAGCAGAGATAAGCTACCTGTACTGCTTCCCACCGAACAATTAAAGAACCAAAACCTCCATCACTGCAACCTTTCTCAATTAGACATGACTTGGGTACTGCAGTCTGCAAACAAGACGACAGGCAACGCTTCCCATTTCAAAATCTAATTTACTTTTAGTAGCAGGACAAAGCAGGCTGATCATTTGTTGTGAAACAAAGGGAAATGCTCGAGCAAATGAACTGTGTCCTGCTAGAAGCAGGCACATTGTTTCAATTCCTCCGAGTCCAAATTTTGCAGGTCAGGTGGAGCAGCAAGCTGCTGCCAAGGCCAAGTCTGTAATGTTTAAAACCCTATTCTTCATCTCATTTTTCCTATCGCAGCTTTGTGCTGTGTCAAATACACCCTTGACCTCCAAGTAGTGTTAAAAGACCAGTCATCTCCATTATCCCAATCAATACGGCTTTACGGCTGATGAAAATAAGAACAGTGAGCAGACCTACCGAAAGTCGACGCGGCCTACTTTGTGGGAGGCTACCTGTGGGGAAGGGTGGGGTAACCTCGGAGTGGCCTTGCTGAGGAGGAAACATACATTTAAACGTGCAAAACCAAACCCCTGCTGAAAATCCCAGTGCAAAACAAGCAAGCCTTTATCTTAACACGTTTGGTTTGGAAGCCCTGGCGTGTATCTTCACCAAGCAGCACCTGCATGACTGCAGACTCCAAAACATACACCCCCCACCTCACAGCCGGCGCAGTTCTTCCCCTGCTGCCCTCCAATTCCTCCGTGCTATACAGACTGAACTGCTCGTGGCGCAAGGGAGCTCTACCTACAAGTCAGCAGAGGAAAATTAATAAAACCAAAGAGCTGTGGAAGTAACCTCTTTTTTTGGTACTTTGCACATGTGAGACATCTTCCCGGGGTCAGCAGCAACTGAATTAATGGCCTTCACACTGGAGCCAGGTAAGAATAGCAAGGAGAGAGGGAAGACCAAGTCTGGGAGATTTAAACTCCTCTAATAAAATGAGGTAGCATCTGCTATAATGCTGAGATCCTGGGAGCAGGTCACCCACAAAAAATATCTTTCTATACCACTGCTCATGCAACTTAACTAAACTAAACAATAAGCTCCAACGAGATGTTCTGGATTTGGCTGCTGGCAATAGCACAAATGAGAGATGCTTCAGTAGCCAGGAAATATGGGCTACCACTAACATGGCACAGACTGCTTAAATAAACTGAAGCAGAACCTCCACATGAAAATTTATTTATTTAGATATCATTTGGGGGCAGTGTATATATTACTGTGAAATCAGATGAGGACTGTTTCCACCACAGGAGGACAGAAGGTTGGAATACAGTAAAAGAAAGGGATTCTTGGAAGAAACAGCAGAAGGGAAGGCATACCACAGTAGTGCCAACATGCTCTGGGTAAAGACAAGACCAGCTCAGGGAGAAACCGGCCACCCTGCTCGGACAAAGACTAGCGCACACTTCCATGTGTCTCCTTTCAATGGTCTCCTACCCATTCAAGAACCGTGCACAAATGAGGAGATGCAAGAACAGAGCTGATGTGTAACACAGACCAGAAAGAAATTCCTGCTTTAAACCTCCTCAAGTGTTTGTTTTGGGTATTTTTAACACTCATTTCCCTCTTGTAGAGCTGTATTACCTTCCTGTCACTAATTAGAGGCCAATGAATATATGCGTTTCTGTGTTGGAAGGTAACCTCTACAGCTGGGCCATTTCAAGCGCATATACTCTGGAGTATTCTGGTAGGGATCCCCATTAAAATCATTGAGCAAAAGCACGCACAAATTCCTTAATTCAACATGTCATCCCTCTAAAGCCTGGGGAACTCACTTCAACAAGTATTCTACAAACATTTTTTCAATGCTGGAATAAGCCAGTATAAGCACCTGCCACATTCATAGCAACACTCATTCCTATTACCAATTGCCACTGATTTCTAACACATAACAGCCTGTCTAATAGCCAGAAGATGATAAATATCACTAATCCTCATTTGTTTTCAATACTGTTTACAGTTGTATTATTTTTCTGTCTGGTTTTGATCTTTTTTCTCTTTGTTTCACCATTAGGACCCCATTTCACTGGGTTTTGTTTTTTTCTTTAAAACAGAAGTCCCTTTATTTACCAGTGCTTGTCGCACAGTCCCCATTGCAATGCAGAAGCACAGTCACCATCAATATCCCCAAATGTGACAAATAGTGAACCTGCTCTTCCACAAGGTAAGCAAAAAGTTAGACACTTCTAACTGCCCCTAGCAATAAATCCAGTATTTCCTCTACAAACTTCTCATTTGCAACGTTGTTACAAAACCAGCAAACGCAGTTCTTAGAGGACTAAATAAGACTCTTTCCTTAATTATTCCTCTTCACTGAGCACTGGGGAGGTCTGAAGTAGCAGGACTACTGGACACTGTATTTTAGAAGGAGTCAGAGAAAATGAACAATGATAATAGATTTAATGAAACATTATTCATGTGAAGGAATTTGGTTTTATTTAAATAATTATTTTTTCCCAAACCTTCCCAGAGATTAACTGACAGATGGGAGTAACAGTCCTCTGATCTGTAAAAGGCTGATCTGAGAAGGAAGCAAACAATTTTTCTCCACGACACATCTTGCTGTGTTTGGTCTGGATAAACTTTACACCGCTGGAGATGAGGAGGATGACCTGCCAGCCCACCACCTCAGCTGCCTTTCACACATGCCTGGCTTCACGTTCTCAACCTACTGCAAAACCTGAAGGAGGGTTGTGGCTTAGGAGGAGACCAGAAAGTTCACAGCTCCTGGATCATGCAGGTAACAATTTCTACAGTCCAGAGGCCTTTTCAGGAAGAGGCCAGCATGTGGTGCCAACACGCTGCTGTGAGTTCTGCACAACTGCCACAGGGATAAAGGGGTGCTGAAACACCACCTGTGGCCCAACTGAAGGAGGCTTTCAGAGTTCCACCTAGGATCTCCACCCAGGAACTCATAGAGTGCTGCCCTCACACCGGACATGTGCAGGGCCACCACCTGCAATGACCCAACTGCTGCTTGTCAACAAAGTCCTTCCCTACATCTGCTACCACAGTGGTTTTCATGGCTACTTTGGGGCAAATGGTTGTGCTAGCATGGTTTTAAGAGAAGAACAAGGTTTAAGAGAAGAGCTGTACAGTACCCCTGTCAAAAAACCTCCTGTTTGAACACAAAGATATACCTACAAGTTTTTCATGCACAAATAACAAGGCATAAGGTTTTTACAACTCAAAAGCCACGGTTAGCCTAAGTTCATGGGCAAATACATGTGTCATTTTCATAGGAACCCATCACTAAAGCCTATGGCTAGTCCTGCGGCTTTGGAAATAGTTCCACTCCAAGAAACAAATCAACAAAAATAATATGAAATAATATAAAGGCATATGTAGGTCGTTACTATTTCAAAACCTGTGATATCACTGCAGAGGTACCAAAGTGCCACAAGTACAAGATTTAAAAATATTTACAGTACAACATTTAGACACACAAGCAATTGGAGGTTAGAGGGCAGAGGAGGAAAGGTGTATATCCAACACCTGACTTCATCTTCTATGATGAATGCAGTCCAGGGATTCTGTCCTGCTTAATGGCACACACATTCATTACAAAAATCGCACCTACTAATGCTGCTAATAATTCCCATTATTAGTAACAACATAACCAATACAGGTAGTTACACTAAGCCATAGTCACAAAACAGAGGGGAAACAGCCTGCTGAGGGATATCAGTATTGGCAGAACAAAATCATCTGGAAAGCAGTAAGTAATGTAACAGCACTTCTATTGTACCTGTAGACCAGAAAAGTTATTGGAACATTTCTGCCCTATCCAGAATGCTGAATTGTCATTTAAAAATAAATTATTGCAGAACATACAAAACCAAAATTAAGGTTTGATTTCACCGAGGGCAAAGCACTGAGAGTGCAATTCGGGTGACAGACTCTCCATGAGATATTTAAGCACCAAAGAATAGCAACTAAAGGTATTTTAAATATATACCTACAAAATCACAGTGACCTACCAAGTGATGCTGATTTCATCACTAATAAAATATATTTGATAAACAGGAATGATGATTGGAAGGACCATGACTTTCTTAATAGTCTTCACAGTATATAAAGACTGTCACACAGTCACACAAAGCATAAAATATTTTGTAGAACCTTGGTAAACAAATTATTTCATCTTTTATATATTACGCTTCCTTTCACAGAGGCCACATATGATCCATATGTTTACCTCAGTATCTGCAGCAAAAACTTCCGTTGCGTAACTACAACTTTCCAGGTTTAGAATCCTGGAGAAAGCGTGTTACAAATCACTGCTGGCTCGGAGAAAAATGGTATTTATTTCCTCCATCTCTCCCCCTCCCCTCAGATATTGTACTGCAGACTAAGTTTCTGAACAGACTGAATTCTGAGGTGAACAGACATATTCAACGTGTATATATACACGGACGTACTCAAGGAGTCGGTACTTACAGCTAAAGATGCCCGGAGGTGGATGCTCTGTTACAAGCAGGCAGTTCTCTTCATCACTGTTATCCCCACAGTCATTCTGTTGGTTACAAATCAATGAACCAAGATACAAGCATTTGCCACTGGCGCAGGTGAATTTGCACTCTGAAAGGCAAAAAAGAAACCGAAATAAAAATTTGTGAGGAAACACAAGGCTTACCTCCTTCAGTGCTGGAATGACTGGCATTAAAGGCAATCTTTTCCAAGTTGATGCTGTCATGGTGGAGGGGTCTTTGGCACTTTATCCCCAAAATAAATAATACAGTATTTGTAAGCGTTGCACATACAAATATATATGTGACACATTCCAGATCACCACAATCAATCCACTAGCACACAATGTTTGCCATTTGGGAAAACTCAACTTCTTCTTAAAAAATCAGCAGTAGTTCACCTGGAATACAAGTCACTTTGGACAGAGACATTGTTCTCATACCTGTTTGTGTGGCACCTCGCATATTTGGGGCAAGACAGAGCTATGAATAAAAATAACAACTGTCTCACATTAAAAAACAAACATCTTGCACAATGTAAAACAGCATCAGCTGTAAGGCAGTAGTATAGTTTGTAACCAGGAACAATCCTGTCCAGACACCAGACAATTATTCCTTAACTACCTTCCCAAAGCCAATTTGCCAGTCTCCCAACTAATTACAATCAAGCACTCAGTCTGCGCCTAGAACTCCCACATGCCAGTTCGCTTTACACTGTCGGTAAACTTCTAAAACCTCTAGAAAGTGCCTGAACTCTATACACAGGCATGCTGTGTTTTTTACACTTTCATTACAAAGAAATTAATGTTTTCCCCTAAATACAGTTCAGTCCTGAGAACAATCCCTATGAGGCCAAGTATTTCAACAAAAACGTTGGTACTTCAGTTCCTTCTTCTCTCCCTTTCTTTGCAGAAGGATGCAGGCTGGCTAGCTAATCCCGTGTAAGACAGCTCATGAGACTGATACCTAGCCCTTTAAAAAAAACTGGCAAGGAAAAACTCTTTACCTCATCTCCCATTCAGATTTTACACTGACAGGAGAGCTGTGCAGTCACCCCTTCAGACAGGGATGACATTACCTCCATCCTTGGCCTTTTATTACTGGTAAAGATTCCATAAGTGCTAACCCGTGGTAGCTTTTAATGGGAGTTACAGTGCAGTGCCTTGTCACCTTGGATGGCTTTTTTCTTTAATTTTCAGAGCCCAGTCAGACTGGGCTTCAGTCTGGCTTGTCTTCTGTCTGAAGCTGTAACACCTCAGTAAATAAGGCACTATGTACTAAGGATGTCTACTATGGTTGATAATTAAAATTCCATTGCCCTTCTGCTAAACTAATCGTTTAAATGCTACTTCTAGAAACAAAGCTTTATAGTAAGCATCTGAGATGTAATTAAGAAATGTTCAGAAGAATATACATGCAATTATAAAAAGCTTTCTCACTAGGCTTGTTCCAAAGTTAAATATACTACATACACATATAGAACGGAGGACGTATTATATCTAGACAAATTATAATTTAATGATTACACTTCCAGCATGCTGACAAGCTCTGGAGATTCTCATTCACAAGCAAAGGCCAAGTAGACGCAATTAAAACCAAGAAACACTCCCAAGTAGTTTATTAAACTAGTGCCACTCCCTGAACTAGCGCTTCCCTAAGGCTGCAGTTCGGCTTGGCTGATTCTGCTTAAGAGGGATGATCCCTGGTCCTTCCCAGAAAAGAAGACAGCATTTGTTCTTCTTCAACAGTGTCAACAAGTGAGTTTCCTTTAATCTCCATGGCACTTGGACTTCCTCTGAACTGAGACAACAGGACCTCCAATGCCAAAATGGCCCTAGAACAGTTACTGAGGTGTGATGCTTATTCACAGGTATCCTTCCGTGTAACACAGGCACGGTGAAAGTGGAGGAGGGGGAAAACAAATTGGGAAAGTCAACAAAATAATTTCTCTTAGCAAGTTTGCTTTGTAGGTAAAAGGGATTTGCAGACTTCGCTCTGAATGCTTTTCATCAAGAGTTCTAACAGCATTTTGGTACACAGACCAGCGGAAACCTACTGCTGCAAAAATATAATGCCTCAACATGTGCAACATATAAAATGCCACTTAGGAATACAAATAAAAGCCATCAGATACTATGCAAGAAAAAAACCCCAGCGTTCCCTGCAGAAAAAAATCTATCCTTCTATTCCACTTGGTCAAACTGCTCTTAAAAATCAGTGAATATTCGCCTAAATAATGTCCTCAATATTTAAGTTTTTTCCCAACCCTGCAGTACTTGAACTACTCAAACTGTACAGTAAATTACTGTACAGACAAAGTATTTCTCCCTGCTCCTTTGTCTCCATGTCCTTCTCTGCTACAACCAAGAACTGAAGAGGCATTTAAGGGCTTAGTTTTTCTGTTTTGAGTATACAGTATATTAAAAAAAAAAGTCTAACTAGAGTAAGCCCTTGAAACCTAAGGAACTAAGGAGGTCATTATCAGTTACTTTTGGAAAGGAGACTTAAAAGATCAGTCTCAGTATTACCAGTCTTGATAATTAAACGCTTTAGGACTCATTTCTGCAACTTCACGAAGTAAGAAACTGTAACAAAAAAAAAGGACACGTCTGCCTTGGAAGATCAGAAAAATTGGCTTGAAAGGGTTCAAACTTTCCAGGTATCTTAAATGAGCAATGTAACACAGGGTGAAATTAGAGTGGTAAAGGACATACTGCTTCTATTCGAAAGACAAATATCAAACCCAAATGTTTCTTGAAGTTAGAGCATTTGGCATGTTCCTTTGGCCCCAGTATTTAATTCTTTCCTGTGTCTTTGTGTTGACTCCTACTGTACAGCTTTCTATGCTTCCCCCATGGCTGCTACAAAGTGATCAAGCGAGATGTCAACTCAAAAGCAATTAAAGCTAAGAACTTTGGGTTTCTGTTTGCCACCAGATTACACAGTCTTCAGACAAAAGACCAAATGAAGCATTACATTTTTAGTAGGTCTATTAAAGTCTTAAAGTTCTGGGGTTTTAACTAACATTACCATAAGAGGACTAACCAGAAGAAAGAATTTGTGCTTTAAGCCTGGGGATTTTTGTCCTCGTTAATGGACCACATTGAAAATTGAATTCAAAAGACCAATCAACTTTTCTTGTAAAATTTTATGGCTACTTCCTCCTTCCCTCAGATCAGATCTGTGCACATTGCCACTGTCAAGGTGAATTAAAAAGAAAAAAAAGTCATCAGGCCTCTTGTTCCCTGCTGATGTGTCCACATTGACCGGAAGACTGATCACAATACCACAGGAATTCTGTGTTGATTTTAAAAAGGCCTGTGCTGCCCACGTCATCTTGCCTTCTGATGTCCCACTAAATCTATCTGTCAAGAAAGGAGTCATCTTGTACTGGGCCTGGCTGAGGTGGAGTCAACTTTCTTCATAACAGCCTCTATGGTGCTTTGGTTTAGATTTATAACCAACGTAGCGTTGGTAACACACCAGCATTTTGGCTACTGCTGAGCAGTGCCTGCACAGCATCCAGGCTTTCATTTCTTCTCACTCTGCTACTCCCAGGGAGTAGGCAGGAGGTGGGCAAGAGGCTGGGAAGGGACTCAGCCAGGACAGCTGACCACAACTGACCAAAGGATCCTCCATGACGTACAGCACTGTGCTCAGCAATAAAAAACAGAAGGTCATCTTCCCATTGCTCAGAGCCTGGCTGGTCATTGATCTGCTTGCGGGAGGTGGTGATTTGCATTACTTTTTCCCCCCCTTACCTTCACTTACTGAACTGTCTTTTGGCTGTTACTCTTCCTATTGTCTCCCCTTCCTGTGGGGTGGGAAGAGGTGGTGAGAAAGCGGCTGTGCAGGGGCTTAGCTGCTGTCCAGGACCAACCCATAACACACACATCTGCAAAAGTAATTTCTAAATCTAATAGAATTTAATATCCAATGGAGGACATGAAAGTGCAAAACTTGGCCTGCATTATCATGTTCTGTTAAAGTCTGAAGGAAATACTCAGAAGAAAAATACATGGATGGGACAAATCAATTAAACAGATTATTCAAAGGAAATAGAGCTACTTCTGAACACAGAACATCAGGTATCTGCAAACTGTAAATGAAAATTCAGTATCTTGAAGTAGTTTGCATAGTAAACGCATTTAAACAGCATGTGCTTTTACTAAACCAGAAGAGAGCCCTTCCTTGTAAAGCGAGGTGGATCAAAGTCAGGAGATAGTCAATAGCAAATATTAGAGTGTCATCAAACTGAAAGTTGGTAAATAAACCTGCAGAGTTCTGTACCAAAATACTAGGAGTGACCTCAAAGCACTCCGTCAGGGAAATCCAGACCAGTCCAGACTAGACCAATGTGCCTAATGACACACCAGAGAGCCCTTTTCAGTACAAACCCTTGTACTTGACTTGTCTAGACAAGAAGAGGGGGGGAAATACTCCTGTTCTGAAAACAAGCCAGCATGATCCTTCTTTCATGAATAATGTTTCAAAGCTAGGCAGTTTTCCTCTTCGTTTCCAAGGAGCAATTAGTGAAACATCAGTAGATTGGTCAGCAAGACTCCAACTAGAGCTAAACCTGAAGCAAGATGACAGCCACAGGAGGTTGAAAAAAACCAGTCCTTCTTACAATTATGTCTTACTGTGTTTGTAATTATGTCTACAGCACAATTTTATAATTTATCTTTCTGATATACTCATTCTTCAATATAAAGTTTTAATAAACATACTTCCAGGTAGAACTAGACTGCCTTGGGGGAAAAAAAGGAATACAAAGATTGCTATTATGAACTTTTTCTGGTTTTATAAACTGTATGCAAGTAGTAAAAATAAGCATATTGTTCACAGGTTCCAGGTAGATGTTCATACATATAAACTCTCTACATACAAATACCCACTAATATGTAACTGCTTTTCAAATCGTTAACTGAAGGCTATGTTTCAGTTGCAACAGCAAAAGATGGCTTTGCTTCGTGATACAAAAAACTCCTCTGATCAGAATTGGGTTTTTATTCATTGACATGCAAGATCTGCTGTATTGGGTAGGCTTATTTTTACACTTTCTGTGCCTACCCAACAAGATAATATTATCCTTGCATTCAACCTAATTCTTTTAGACTTCACTTACACTTGACTTCATCCATATGAACAGCATTCCCATTGTTTTGTCATCCCGCTTACTGTAGGGCATTTTTAATTATAGCTAAGTGCTGTTTGGTTTTGTAATCTAAGTCCAACCACAGGCCAAGGGAAAAAAAAAAAAAAGCAGAAATGAAGTGTCATACTGAAAAAATATGGTAGTTTAGGCCACTGTTACGATGCATGTCACAGCTACTTATTTAACGGGTCTGAGATGATTATCTGACCCAGCGGCAGAGTTCTATTCCATCCATTCGAATAAAGAACTAAAAGAACTATAGACACAGCCAGGGATCTCACATCATGGTGGCTAAACTGTAGGAACACGGTTCAAATGCACAAAATGAAAACCTGAATGATGTCTGTGACACTCTCCCAAAACCCAGCAAACCAGTAGCAGCCCGGGCAGCGCAGCCAGAGGAGGGTGATTAAATACCCTGCTGGCGTCACGTAAGTAGAAGGCGAAAATCTCTTTGCCTCTGGGTGGATCTAGATCTCCAGAATAAAGGCCTAATTTCTAATTTCTTATGTAAAGACTCCCATTTTAAGTATGTCATCATACTTCTGTTCACATTGCAACACACAAAACAGCCTGAGAGAAAGTATGTTTAAGGGCATCATCACCTGTAGTAAGAGGCAGAAGGAGTAAATTGGGGAGGGTGGGAGGAAGCACACTGTGCTAGAGAGTAAAGAAATATAAACCACAAACGCTGGAGTCAGTACAATAAAACCCTGTTGAACTTCTGATAAACATCTGTCTGTGTATTATTTTTAATATTATAGATTGTAGTTTTATAATGGGAAGTAAATCATAAATAGGAGGCAATGTACACAAGGAACATGTTTATTTGGGAAAAAGCTTGGTTAATAAGGAAGATGGCAGGCTGCCACGCGACCTAATAAACCTCTGTTGGGGCAGGGAAGGGAGGGGATAAATAGGTCTTTATAAAACAAAAAAAAACCACTTCATAAGAAGAATACCAAGCAGAATACCAGCAAAAATGAAAGCGGATCAGCTTATGTAGAGTAAGAAGCAGAGCTGTAAGCCACAGTCAAATGCCTGTCCTTACTGCCCACAGCCTCGCGCCGGACAGGCAAGTCGGTGCTCAGAGCCACGCCACGTGGAGACTGAGGCCTTCCCTGCTCAGCAGAGATTATGGCCTTAAAACCAGACTGATTGAAAGAAGATTGCTACCAGTTCAAAACCAGTCTCATTTGCTGAGCTGCTACCCTCTTGCAGTCCCCCATGCTCACTTGCTTATCCAGCAATTATCTTTTCATCTTCTTAAAGCAAAGCCTGAAGCTATGCCCTTTAACTAGTTATTATTTATGCCAGCAGCTACAAGGGGCAAACACAATATTCTTATGTGCAGGTAGTGAAATCTACTATGCAGTTCACCAGTTCAAAGTGTTAGGACATTTCACTAAGCTTACCTTAATTAACAGTCTGGATGGAATCGCACCAGAAACCATGGGGACAACTGAAAGACCTTTCTTTTGAGATTTGTCAGTGGAGTTGGTTTTAGTCTGTGATCCTTCTTCTTCAGATATACCTGTCTCCAGTGTGAAAAGAAACAGGAGGCCCTCTCCCTGGAGTCCTTAGGAGCACTATGAGAAGACTTTTCTCCAACACTGGAAAATTTTTGGCATCTAGACTAAGTTCGAGACTGGCTGTCACTCAGCCATCATCCCGCCTGGGCAGTGAGCCTCCACAGCCTCGCAGCAGGAACCAGCAGCTCCCCTGAGCAGGTCTCTTCAAGAGTGAAGGAGCCAACAATTCCCATTACAGCACCCATCTCAAAACAGACAACCCTCTTCAAGGTGACCTTGAAGACAGTCAGGCTCACCTAAACAGCCAGTTATGCCACCAGAAGCAAAGGCAAATAAAGGAAAAGTTCTTTTATTGCCACCTTCACAGACAATCTTTTCTGGTTTATTTATGACTTATCTTTCCATAAAACAGCAAGGCAGTACCAGAGTACAGGTTTGTATTTACTGCCCTTCTACCCACTTGTTGGGTTACCCTGACCTGGCAATGACCTGCCTGTTTATGCCCCAACAGCATTCAAATGCCAGAGCCTCTCAATAAGACTTGAGAATTGCATCCCCTGCTCCACACTCATGTGAAGTCTCCTCTACATCCTCAACAAAGCAGCCTGACACTTTCTCTGGCCACAGATCTTCCATGGAAACATTCTACCCAGCATCACCTGCCCTGTGATCGCCTGCTCTGGAACTTGGGTCAGTGCCAACAACTCAAGCCGAGTCACGGTCTTGACTTTGACCCATGAGGTGCTTGGGTCAGAGCCTGCAGAAAGTAGGACACACAGCACCGGGGCAGACATGCACAGCTGCCAAGGTGGCAGATAAGGAACACCTTCACTCCAGCTCCTGAGAGGGAACCACCTACACGGGATGGGTTTACATGAGCCACGAGAAGGCCTCATGTTTCTCCCAGTTTAATGCAGTGGCAAAGCAGGGCCACCTCCTGGCCCATCACATAACCCCAGAGCGGTCGCCGATGCCTGAGGCTGCCCTGCTGCTCCCCACTGCCCTGCTCCTGTCTGGGGTAGTGGGACAGGCCATGGCTGCTAGGCCTTGCCCTGACAGACCCCAAGGGAGTCCTCACCTCCCTGACATTTCTATATGTACTAGCAGAGTTTTGCTCATCAAGTATGGGGAAGGCACACTGGTGACTCAGCTAATGACACTCTCGTTTTCAGTTGTGAAATTACATGAGGAGACGATTAAATACATTAAATATGTACCTTATAATTTTTGTCAAGTACAGTGTCATTATCACGGGCAAGTGCAGATGAGAAGTATGTGCAAATGAGATTTTCTTAACGTCTAGTTCTCCTTAATCATAATTCAAAGAATTCCTGAATTATGGTAAATATTTTAAAATTATGTTAGTTGGTTTTCATCTTAGGAAATCTTTAATAATCACAAGCAGTGTCACTTACCAAGTTTGTAGAGTGCTGCATACATAAAGGAATATGAAATAAAAAATAATGCTACTGTAGCAGCTTATTGGTTTTTTTTCCCTTGGAATATTGTTTGCATAGCAAATAGCTCGAGACTGGCTCATTTTATCAGGTAACATCACAACCTTTGATTCCAGTGAAATACAGACTAAACCACATCACTTCACAGATGCATTTCTAAGTTTTGGTTGCAGTCCTAAAAAAGAACCCAGATGAGCACACAACAGTTACTGCAACACCCGAGGACTATCTGGGGCTTGGGGGAGAGGGGATGATTGGTGGGAAAAAGGACTGTCTTTATGTTCTCTGTTATTAAATTAGGTCAGATTACTTAAGACTGTGACCTCTGTAAGGGAGGAACTGTTTTCAGTTAGCTCTCCTAGGAGGTACTGAAACGCTGAATAAATACCATTCACATCTGCAATCGGGTAATGTTACTGGAGCAAGGAGGGGTCTGAGAGTACACCCGAGAACTTGACTTCCCATACAAGTAACGTACAATGCAGGCAAGAGTATACCCTGTTTCAGGTGGCTGTTCAGAAAATGTCGACCTAATACTTATGACAGTATTTTTTACATATCATCCTACACATACTGTGCAGAAAATGTAAGAGAAATGGAATATATTTACTATCTGTCAAGATGCAAGACAGTTGCAGAGCTTCTGCTGTAACGTGAATTCCAGATTTTAATGGACAAGAGAGTTCTCCTTTCATTTCTTAATGGCATTTCGTGGTGCAATGCACGCTAATGTGAGAAGTGACAAGGGTTTTTTTAACATCTGTAACGTTCTCCAATCCACATCTGCAGAGATTTGCATGTTCCTGTAGTAAATACCTTGTCACTGTCAGGTTTTGTACTTTAAAAGAGATTTCCTTTTAAGTCCAATTATCTAAAAAGTGTCTAACTCAGGTCACTATGCCTCATTGTTCCCGTAACAAAAATATAAGCAATATAATACACAGAGTAGAACCAGACTGCTCTCGATGGCTTGCACTGTACAGCACAGACAATATTTTTTACAAACTAGTACTGTCTTGTATCAATTGTTATTTAATTCTTCAGTGCTTATTCAGTTCCATCTAAAAAAATGAGTCACACATTTTTATTCACCTTAGTAGCTTTCCCAGAAGGCTGGGGTTTTATGGCTAAACCTTTTAAAAAAATAAACAAAACAAACTTTTTCCTGTTAGAGAATTCCTCTCTTTAACCCCTTGCCTTCTCCTCCAGTCAATTGCCATGCACAATCCCTCCCAAATAGGTATTACAAATGCATACACGCAGCCTCCCACCGACATGCATTTCCAGATAGCGGAGCTGGCAGTCCCTTAGCCTGCCTAACATTTTTCACTATAAATGCCTTGGAGAATCCCTCCACTGTTTGCTGTGTGCAGCAGGTCTGTGACGCTGAGCGGGAAGAACACCCTCGGGCTACAAAAGTGCCTTTTTCTTTGTCACAGGAAATGATCTTCTGCTTTTATGGAAATAAAACCTGTTTTTTTAAATAAATAAACAAACAATCTGGTTATCTTGCCATTGTCTATGTCAGGAGAGTCTCTGGCAATGCTACAAAATAACTAAAAGGCGTAGACGCTGTAAGGCTCCAGCAATACCACTGCCAGAGCCACAGCCCAAACCATATTGGGACAGCCAGCAAAGAGGCAGACTAACTGTGGTGGGGAAAAGGGGTGAGCTCTGCTCTCCCCCAAACTTTCACATAAGATTTCCATTTCAATTCCATGTATCCCTGATGCCAGGTTACACCACCGGCAGACACCTCTCCCAACGTCCAGCACACGGGACAGACGGATCAGAGGGAAGAAATGTGAACACACAGCAAAAAGCCAAGATTTTCTGACTTGAGAGTGTCTCATTTAGCAACCTAAGCAGCATAATTTCAATAAAGACTCTTTCAGGCTCGAATGATTCAATTTCATTTAAGCATCAGCAATGTATTTGACCATATAACAGCTACTTAACAAAGATTATTTCATCATTTCCTTGACCAAAGTGCTTACGAAGTAGACAATGCAGAGAACACTGATACAGACACCCTGAAGAAATCTCTACTGTATAAATCTTTCTGTATCATTTAAGAAGAGTGTGTTCAGGACAGTACATGTCTGGCTGTGAACAGGAACATGCAATTAACACGATGGCGGATGGTGCTGAGTCTATCCGTGCACCATCTTGGGAAACCTTACTGCACAGAAAACAAAAGGAAACAGCTCCCTCCCTGCCGAGGGAGGAAGGATGGAGCCAGGGCACCCAGGTGTGATGGCAAGGGCTTCATTTCACAGCTGGCATATCCACATCTGGCTTGGGTGGAGCTGCAGAGCTTGGCACCCTGCTGGCACAGCTGGCTTTGAGAAGTTAGCCATCCTCACCCCTTCCTAAAAACAGCACTGCAGAAGGACCACTGCATAGTTCACACCAGAGGCTGGGTGCCCGCTGTACCAGCACACCAGAGGGAACGCCAGCCTGTCTGTCACACACGTGTACATGTGTGCCCTGGGCTTGGGGGACCACTGATGGGTGAAGCTGACTTTACCCACAAAACAGGCATGGCGTTGGAAAGCCGAACAGCATTTGATCTGCAAACCACACCCCAAAATCCTGACACATTAGCTCAAGCCTTCTTGACATTATTAGGGCTCTTCTGGACATTATTTCTGTCTGTGGTTTATCTTAACATGCTGGACTGAACTACCGTGGTTGGACATGCAGATCAGCCATGCCAGCCTTGAGACAGCAACATCTGTCAGAAAGACAGGCTAGGCGGCTGATAGTGATAACCATTCTAGCCATCTAATTTTAATCTGCCACTGCGTATCTGTCAGAAGCCCTACAGAATTTTTTGGGTGGGGACAAGAGATGGGCTAGGACAAATCTCCGGTTACCTCTCAAGTTATCAGTGTATTGATGACAAGTTAAAGCACGTTAAAAATTATACAGGTGATGCACTGAATGCAGGGAACCACACAAAACCATACCAGCCGTGAAAGAGAATAAATAGCCAGAGCATCAGGAACTCAAGAGCAGCTAATTGTGTTTTAACTGTGGGCAAGGTATCATATTGTACCAGCTCATTATTACTAATCTGTTCAGAGACAGTGATAATTTTTGGTGTTTTTGTAAGCCAACATAATTAAATTGAGGTCGTTTTCATAGCACTGGTCTCTCTTCAGATGACTTCAAATAGGAAGCTCACAGTAAAGAGAAAAAACCAGCTAATATGCTGTGCTGTTAATTTTCCAGCAAAAACAAAGGAACAAGATATTTGTTAGAGCTTCCTTGTGTGTGCTAGCATACCCCATCCCTCTAATTTAGAGTCCTTTCACTTAAAAAATTATGTTGAGACATTAAGAAACACCATCTAAACAAGGAAATATTTAAAACATAAAATGCAGTACTACTGAATGTTACTCTAACATAGACAAAATCCTTCTTGAGAGAAATGACAACTCCCAAACCCAGGCAGCAGATTAAAAACGTTTTCTCTTTTACAGGCACCGTGTTCAGACAGATGAAAACTAAAAAGCATGATCCCACATCCTCAGTGAAGAAAAAAAAAGAAGTTTAGCAGCTACCAATGTAAAGAGCAATCTAGCACCCAAATATTTTGGGATCTGAAGGTGAACAAAACTCTGCAGTGGTGTAACTCAGCCCAATTAAGCTCTCAGCTATTTACCAATATGTAATGAAGGCTGCAATTAAATGAATGCTGTGAACACGTTAGCACATTTTTAATAAATCCGTGGATCAAACCTGTACGGTTTGTAAGGTCTGAGGCAGAGATGTGGCTTGCAGTGCACAAACACCGCCCGTCCTTTGAAATATTAAACAAAAAGCGCTCACCTGAAGTGCTTCAGCAATGGTTTACCCCTACCTTTTCTGCTTTGTGTTACAGTGGATTAGGAACAAACTAGCTAGAGAAGCTGTAATTAATAACAGTGGGGAAATGATATTGAAAATAGGTTGTTTCAAACTTCCTGCAGTAGCTCCATATTTGAGTTGGTTGCAAATTATTTAATGTGCTCTGCTACCTCATTGAAAGAAGATGGGAGCAGAGGTGGCAGGACCATACACCCTGATAAAAGGTCACTCGGAAGGGTAGGAAGGCCCTTTCATAACAGATCAGAGTTATATGAAACAAAAGAAAAATTTCCTTAAAAAGACCTACATGTGAGGGGTTCTGAAGAGGTCACCTGTTTTTAAAACAATAAACACACACTCTGATACTTCGTGGTCCACAGCATGCAGTCATAAAAGGCTTCAGAAGAGACAAGCACATTTAAATATAAACAGATAAGCATGCAGAACAGCAAGAACTCCCATTCTTCAGAATATCCTGCAATTGCTAGATGCACAGCTTAACTGCTAGCACATTTGAGGGAGAACACAGTTTTGGTTTAAACACGTCTTCTGGATTTCCAAGCATGACCTCACACCAAAGCTTAAAATATGGAATGAAAACAACCTTACTCTACAGGCACATCTGGAGCATGCCATTAACGAAAGACAAATTCTGTTGACTTGAGATTAAAACATCAGCATTCACGGGATATGACACACAAAGTAGCCACTTACTCTTCTTGAAAAGCCAAGTTTGCAGCAGAGCTGCTGCTGTGGGACTAGCAGGATGTCGTTTCGTTCGGTTCCTCAACATTATTTCTCAGGACACCTAAATCACCACTTTTTGATTCCCACGGTGAATTCTAACGCATACAGCTGTAGGATGCTGTTCTTTGCAACACTTAAAACTACTAAGTTGAGGCAAAGTTTTTTAAATGCTGGGTATTAGAGAGACACAAAGGAGTAACTGAAGAAATTAATTCTATTTTTAGTTTCCAAACAGTACATTAGGGTCCTTCAGAGAATAACCATCCTGCAGCTTTTTAGGAGGGTAATTACATCAGATAAAACTTGGGTAAAAAATCATTTCTATTTGACAACATCAAAGACGGGAGGAATTTGCAGGGTGTCTACAAAGCCAGCGTTAAAATCACAAGCATCAGAGAAAGGAGCAATGGATACAGCAGGTCAGGCACCTGTCTAATGATACATTGATGGTCAGTGAGCCTATCTCCTTTTTTGACGTTTTGGGGGCTAATCACACATATTTAAATAACTCTGCTTTGCCAAATTCAGCTCCTAAACATGTATTCTAAGTGTCTTTCTCACTTTTTCCTTTGTGTCCTGGTTTCAGCTATGATGGAGTTAAATTTTTTTTTAGCAGTGAATGGAATGCCATGTTTGGGTGTTAGCATGAGAATAGTGCTGATAGCACCCTGATGTTTCCGATTTGTTGCCGGGCAATCAAGTACCTTTCTCAGCTCTGCATACTTCCTTACTAGTGAGAAAGGAGAGGACGAAGCCAGGACAGGTGACTCGAATTGGCCAAAGAGCATATTCCATGCCAGTTACGTCATGCTCAGTTTAAGGGGGGACTAGGGGGAAGAGGGGGAGACAACGCCAGGACGTGCAGTTTTTCTGGGGCGGTCGGGTTGTCCGGGACGGGCTCTAAGCTGTGCGGCCTGAGTTGTGTGGTTTGGTGAGAAATTGAATTGTGTATCACCAGTTTCATCTATTTTGTGCTTTAAACTTCTGTTATTGTTATATCTAGTTTTCTGTTATTGTTTAGTAAACTATCCTTATCCCAACCTGCGTGGTTCTGGTTTCTAGGTTGTAGTTTCTTTTCCTCCTTTCTTCCTTCCCTTTTCCCCTTCCCCCAACTTTCCTTCCCCCTTCCTTTTAAAAGTACAAGCGACTGTGTGGGGTGCGGCCCTTGGCTGGGGCAAAACCACGACAGTTATTTTGGCGCCCAACGTGGGGCACGAACGGTTGGGATAACGGTAGATCTGACCCTAACTATCGCAATTAAGATAAGCACTGTTGTTTAAGCAATCTCTGGTCACGATGTTGTGGTATTTATTTACAAGGCTGTGGCAGCAAAACCACCGCATGCTGTATACAATCCTGGCAGGATTCTTTACTCTCTCAGGTCTGCGGCTCCCGTATTTGTTCCCATACTTCATTATAGTGTATTTTATGATATCGGTCTATGATACAATAATATCGATGATCATGAGCTTAAGCTGGTACTTGTATGAGGTTTTGCTGTCCTGTCCATTCTTTGGACAGGGAGGGGTTAATAACAGTAGCCGGTATGGTGGGGGCACTGCTTTCTTTTCTTTTGGGCTAAATACAACAGCTCTTAGGACAGTTTTTGAAAACCTTCAATATCTCTGGGATATTCAAACTAGCATTTTGCTATTGGTAGGTTTGGGGCAGATGGTTCAGTTTTTGTTATATATCAAGCATAGGTTTATGAATACCACTGAAGAGCTTTCTCCGAGACAGAATAATCACGAGTGGCAGGGCATGTGGCAAAGTATGGGCAAGTACCTAGGTACTTTCTCACGCCCGATGGTTTGGAACTTCACTCCTGAACAGTTACAAGACCCGGATCAAGTGACTGCATACCTAAGGGAAAATTGCTGTAGGTTTCCCAGAGATGGACACCTTACTGCACTGTGCTGGGCTCTGGCCACTATTTATCAAACACTGCTTGATAGCAGGCAGCACTGTCAGCACTGTCAGCACTGTCAGGGAGAAGGGAAAGGAAACAGACTGGCAGATACTATAGCTGCTGCAACCACTGGGGCTGACACTGCAGCTACTGCAACCCCTGTGACCGACACTGCAGCTACTGTAATCTCTACAGCAGACACTGCAGATGATCCGAAAAACCAATCCACACCAGTGTCTGTTGCTCCCGTACAAAAGAGGAAAGGCACAAAGAAATCAGTTCGCATAGTGATGGATAACGATGATGATCAACCGGGATCATCTCGAGGATATCAGGATGAGGCAGAACCAGAGATTGTTACCCGATCCCTGACTCTGAGTGAGCTGCGTGAGGTTCGAAAAGATTTCACCCGCCACCCAAGTGAGCACATTATCACTTGGTTGCTCCGATGTTGGGATCACGGGGCCAGTAGTTTGGAATTAGAAGGCAGAGAGGCCAAGCAGTTGGGATCCCTAGCTAGAGAAGGAGGAATTGACAAAGCAATTGGGAGGAGGCCGGAAATCCTCAGCTTCTGGAGGCGACTACTGTCAAGTGTGAAGGAAAGATATCCCATAAAGGAATATATTACATGCCAGACACCCAAGTGTAACAGCATAGAGACATCTGTCCAGCACCTGAGAGAATTAGCTGTACGGGAGATAATTTATTATGATCTGGACAATTCACGGCTTCCCGCTGATCCCGATGAAGTCCTATGCACTCCAGATATGTGGCGTAAGGTTGTACGAAGTGCACCAGCAGGGTATACCAATTCACTGGCAGCAATTGACTGGAATGATATGGCTCCGCCAACCGTAAATGAGGTGGCCTGCCGACTCCGGAAATACCAAGACAATGTTTCCCTCTCCGTCATTGCAGCAGTAGAGAAACTGGTTCAACGACTTGACAACAATGTGTCCAACTCCCAACCCGTATGGAGCAATGTTGCAGCTACTGGGAGAAAGCGTCCATCGTTCCAAGAGGGAGAATACACACCACGACGTACATTGTGGTTTTACCTGCTTGATCATGGAGAGGACATGAGGAAATGGGATATGCAGCCCACCTCAGCCCTTCGAGCACGAGTAAATGAGCTGCGGGGTAAAACATTCGCACAACGAGATTCTGCCAGGAAGAAGGCTGCACCAGTTTCTACTGGGCAGTTCCCTAGACCAACTGGAAGGCCTACCTATATGTCTGATGTGCCTGATCCTTTTGAAGGGACCTCTAAGTCCTTTATGCAACCAGTGGAAAACAAATATGATCAGCAGCAATAGAGGGGCCCTGCCTCCAGCCAGGTGGAGGAGAGGGATAATCGGGTTTATTGGACTGTGTGGATCCGATGGCCTGGCACATCAGACCCACAAGAGTACAAAGCTCTGGTGGATACTGGTGCCCAGTGTACTCTAATGCCATCGAATCATGAAGGGGTAGAACCCGTTTGTATTTCTGGAGTGACAGGGGGATCCCAACAACTAACTGTGCTAGAGGCTGAGGTGAGCTTAACTGGGAAGGACTGGGAAAAACACCCCATTGTGACTGGTCCAGAAGCTCCGTGCATTTTAGGTATAGATTATCTACGTAGAGGGTATTTTAAAGACCCAAAAGGGTACCGATGGGCTTTTGGAACAGCTGCTTTGGAAACAGAAGAAATTGAACAATTGTGTGCCTTGCCTGGACTCTCGGAGGATTCTGCTGTTGTGGGGTTGTTGAAGGGTGAAGAACAGCAAGTGCCAGTTGCTACGACGACGGTGCACAGACGACAATACCGTACTAACCGAGATTCCCTGATTCCCATCCATAAGCTAATTCGTCAACTGGAGGATCAGGGAGTGATCAGCCGAACCCACTCACCCTTTAATAGTCCCATATGGCCAGTGAGGAAGTCCAATGGAGAGTGGAGGCTGACAGTAGATTATCGTGGCCTAAATGAAGTCACTCCAGGTATGAGTGCTGCTGTGCCAGACATGTTAGAGCTCCAGTATGAATTGGAATCGAAGGCAGCCAAGTGGTACGCCACAATCGACATTGCGAATGCTTTCTTCTCGATCCCACTGGCGCCAGAGTGCAGGCCACAGTTTGCTTTCACTTGGAGAGGCATCCAATACACGTGGAATCGTCTGCCCCAGGGGTGGAAACATAGCCCCACCATCTGCCATGGACTAATCCAGAATACACTGGAAAAGGGTGAAGCACCAGAGCACCTGCAGTATATCGATGACATCATTGTATGGGGCAACACAGCAGAGGAAGTTTTTGAAAAAGGAAACAGGGTAATTAAAATCCTTTTAGAAGCCGGTTTTGCTATAAAACAAAGTAAAGTCAAGGGGCCTACGTGAGAAATCCAGTTTTTAGGAATAAAATGGCAGGATGGGCGTCGTCAGATCCCAATGGACATTATTAATAAAATAGCAGCTATGTCTCCACCAAGCAACAAAAAGGAAACACAAGCTTTCTTAGGTGTTATAGGTTTTTGGCGAATGCATGTCCCAAACTACAGTCTCATTGTGAGCCCACTCTACCATGTAACTCGAAAGAAGAATGATTTCCAATGGGGCCCTGAGCAACAGCAAGCCTTTGAGCAGATCAAACGCGAGATAGTCCATGCAGTGGCCCTTGGGCCTGTCCGGACAGGGACAGATATTAAAAATGTGCTCTACACTGCAGCTGGGGAGAACGGCCCGACCTGGAGTCTCTGGCAGAAAGCACAAGGGGAGACTCGAGGTCGACCGCTGGGGTTTTGGAGTCGGGCCTACAAAGGATCTGAGGCCAATTATACTCCAACAGAAAAGGAAATACTGGCCGCCTATGAAGGGGTTCGAGCCGCCTCAGAAGTGATTGGAACTGAAGCCCAGCTCCTCCTGGCACCCCGACTGCCGGTGCTGGGCCGGATGTTCAAAGGGAAGGTTCCTTCTACACACCATGCCACTGATGCTACGTGGAGCAAGTGGGTTGCACTAATTACACAGCGGGCTCGAATAGGAAACCCCAATCGCCCAGGAATCGTGGAGGTGATCACAGACTGGCCAGAAGGCAAAGATTTTGGGATGTCACCAGAGGATGAGGAGGTAACACGCGCTGAAGAAGCCCCACCCTACAACGAACTGCCAGAGAATGAGAAGCGATATGCCCTGTTCACTGATGGGTCTTGTCGCATTGTGGGTAAGCATCGGAGATGGAAAGCCGCTGTATGGAATCCTATAAGAAGAGTAGCAGAAGCCACTGAAGGAAAAGGTGAATCAAGCCAGTTCGCTGAGGTGAAGGCCATCCAGTTAGCCCTGGACATTGCTGAGAGAGAAAAGTGGCCAAGGCTCTACCTTTATACTGATTCATGGATGGTGGCGAATGCCCTGTGGGGGTGGTTGCAGCAGTGGAAAAAGAACAACTGGCAGCGTAGAGGCAAACCTATATGGGCTGATGACTTATGGCAAGATATCTCTGCTCGGTTAGAGAAACTTGTTGTAAAGGTACGTCATGTCGACGCCCATGTACCTAAGAGTCGGGCCATGGAGGAACATGAAAACAACCATCAGGTAGATACGGCTGCTAGGATTAAAGTGGCTCAGGTAGATCTAGACTGGCAACGTAAGGGTGAATTATTCATAGCTCGATGGGCTCATGATACCTCGGGTCATCAAGGGAGAGATGCAACATATAGATGGGCTCGGGATCGAGGGGTGGACTTGACCATGGACGCCATCGCACAAGTTGTCCACGAATGTGAGACATGTGCTGCAATCAAGCAAGCTAAGCGGTTAAAGCGCCTTTGGTATGGAGGACGGTGGATGAAATATAAATATGGGGAGGCTTGGCAGATTGATTACATCACCCTCCCACAAACCCGCCATGGCAAACGTTATGTGCTTACAATGGTGGAGGCAACTACCGGCTGGCTAGAAACATATCCCGTACCCCATGCCACTGCTCGAAATACAATTCTGGGCCTTGAGAGGCAAGTCCTCTGGCGACATGGTACTCCAGAAAGAATCGAGTCAGACAATGGGACTCATTTCCGAAACACTCTTATAGACACCTGGGCCAAAGAGCATGGCATTGAGTGGGTGTACCACATTCCTTATCATGCACCGGCCTCTGGGAAAATTGAACGATATAATGGACTTTTAAAAACTACACTGAAAGCAATGTGTGGTGGGACATTCAAGCATTGGGATACACACTTGGCCAAAGCCACGTGGTTAGTTAACTCTAGGGGATCTACCAATCGGGCTGGCCCTGCCCAGTCAAAATTTCCACGTACTGTAGAGGGAGACAGAGTTCCAGTAGTGCATATGAAGAGTGTATTGGGAAAGAGAGTTTGGGTCATCCCTGCTTCAGGCAAAGGTAAACCCATGTCTGGAATTGTTTTTGCCCAAGGACCTGGCTGTACTTGGTGGGTAATGCAGAGGGATGGAGAAGTTCGATGTGTACCTCAAGGGGATTTGATTTTGGGTGAGAATAGCCAATATAATTAATGAAGTAGAAATTATAATAATTGCCAAATAACTCATTGTTGTATATTCATTGTTGTTATGATTGCTGTATGTTGTACCATAGCATTATAGCCAGAGTCATACAAGTTAATGAAGAATGAGTGCCATGATGATGGAACTAAAGCCTGGCCTCTCAAGAACTTTTTTGCTCCCGTTGAAAATAAACTCTGACCCACAGACTATGAGCATGGACCATGCCAGGTGTATCAGTCAAGAGCCTGAGATGCAGCATGCAACGAGCCAATGGAACATACAATTATCCTGAGAAACTGTTACGACAAATGGAGCCTGAAAATCATGGACTAAATGAACTTAACAACTTCAGAGGGATGATTCACAGACTGAGGGAATAAGATCTGTATGCACGTATGTGTGCATACATGTGTACATACATATATGGGTGTGTGAAACACAAAACTGGTTGTACCCAAAGAAAATTGTTGGATCTGGTCATGACGTAAATGGTATGGAATAAGGGGTGGATAATGTCCTGGTTTCAGCTATGATGGAGTTAAATTTTTTTTTAGCAGTGAATGGAATGCCATGTTTGGGTGTTAGCATGAGAATAGTGCTGATAGCACCCTGATGTCTCCGATTTGTTGCCGGGCAATCAAGTACCTTTCTCAGCTCTGCATACTTCCTTACTAGTGAGAAAGGAGGGGACGAAGCCAGGACAGGTGACTCGAATTGGCCAAAGAGCATATTCCATGCCAGTTACGTCATGCTCAGTTTAAGGGGGGACTGGGGGGAAGAGGGGGAGACAACGCCAGGACGTGCAGTTTTTCTGGGGCGGTCGGGTTGTCCGGGACGGGCTCTAAGCTGTGCGGCCTGAGTTGTGTGGTTTGGTGAGAAATTCCATTGTGTATCACCAGTTTCATCTATTTTGTGCTTTAAACTTATGTTATTGTTATATCTAGTTTTCTGTTATTGTTTAGTAAACTATCCTTATCCCAACCTGCGTGGTTCTGGTTTCTAGGTTGTAGTTTCTTTTCCTCCTTTCTTCCTTCCCTTTTCCCCTTCCCCCAACTTTCCTTCCCCCTTCCTTTTAAAAGTACAAGCGACTGTGTGGGGTGCGGCCCCCGGCTGGGGCAAAACCACGACACTTTGATACTACAGGTGATGTATATGTACTAAAGTTGTGGAGTGATACTATGTATATATGTATGGATATAGAAAAATATAAAAGAACATTTAAAAAGATAGTAATGTTTCACCCCTTCTTATTTTTTAAAACATTATGTATTTCATTCTCTGTCCCTTATCCCACGGAGAGAAAAAGTAAATATATATTACAAGTGCCTACGTGGTGAAAACTAAGCAACTGAGATGAGAGAGGACTACTTCTTAAATCACTTAAAAACTCTCAAGATCAGATCTTCAACTTTAAGGGGGCTTCACATATTTATTTCACTTAAAGCTTATTTATATCAAATATCTAGCAATCAGCAGCTTACATTTTGCCTTTTGCGTGAAGATTTCAGCATCTTCCAATTTTTTTCTCTCTCAAGCCCCACATCAATGCAAAACAAGGAAAGTATAATCTGATTGATAAAAGAATTGTACCAGTGTTCTTTTAAAATAATTTCTTTCTTTGCAACATATAGGCAAATACCTCACAAAGAAATAAAATCAAAGAATAATAAAAAAACCACAACCAAAAAAACCACTGATCTTCCCCCATTAATTCCTTGCAAAATTCACCGTTGGCTCATACCATGATATAGACATGAATATATTTAAATATATCTAAAAAGATATACTGTCACATGAATATCTCTAAAGTGCAAGCTCAAAGCACAGGCATTGTAGGCCAAGGTTTGAAGCAAAATCTGGCCTAAGATGGAGAGTACTGACCCTGAGACTCCTTCACAAAGTACTCAGCCTGTGAATTACTTTATACTCTTTAAGTATACGGACAGTGTAGAGTTCGAAATCTCAATGCAGAACCATCCCAAAAGTATTGGGAGTTATTTTACATGGAAATTCCCACAGGTCAATGGGAAATGCAGTTTTTATTTTAAACAGTGAATCATCTGATTTGGAATCCATGTCAACCCAGTGCATTATGTAACGTATGATGTGCATTAGGCAACACAGGGCAAAGAAACACATTCCAACCACACATGGAATGCTCCTGCCAGACTCTGCTACAATTTTCCAGCTTCCGTTGTAATACTTGCAGTCTGCATACCAAATCAGCCAGCCAAACAAAAGGGCTGGCCTCAATTATTTTCATATCATGTTTAGGAGAAGAGAGATTTGCTGGCTACACTGGCTGCTGTGAGAGGGAGCAGCCTGCATGGATAAGACTGTGTACCCGAAGATCCCAGGGGAAGAACTACTACACTGTCTTAAGTAATAGTTTTAGAAATTTTTCTTTTAAAAAAAATCACAGAAGATTTTCTAAGATCTTCAAACAAAAATACTGCAATTCTTTTCTTAGCTGCAGTTTTTCCCCAGTCTGTACAATGCCAGAGAAGCTATTTGGCTTTTCTCAACATACCTAGAGCTGGAATAAAGCTAGCAATAACAGTAATAGTACTGCTGCCAATACAGCTGCTGTGAAATGATCCAGGTATGTAAAGCCCGTGATGACTGTAAGAAGGAAGGTACTAGCAAACTGGGTAACATTATCATGTGTCTCCATGTTAAGGAGAACCTCTGCTGATTAGCGATTTTAATAATTTTCTAGTTCCATTAGGTTTTTTTAAATCTCATCAACTATTAATTCATTTCTGTTATCTGTACAGATTTTATCAATGGAAACTGGCCAGTGTTTCAACCCAGACAGCTATCAGATGAGATATAATGCTCTTGCTCACTTCCCTGTAGTCCAAACATTTATCTCTATGAAAGAAAAAAGCAAACCTACACACTTCCATGTCTCATCTTGCATGAAAAGTCACTTTTTTTTGTGCAGATGCGGTTCCAAGTGTGTCTTTTAAACCACCTACGAAGAACGATCGTGTCAGTGTATCACTAGCACTGCTGCACTGGCTAGCAGAGCTTTCCCTTGTTTATCTTGCATTTCCTGAGGCAGATGCACCTGAAGAAGAAAACCTGAGCAATATCCCCTCATTGCTCCGTATTTTTCCTACGTCCTTCGCTTCATTCAGGATCTAATCTCCATACTCAGTAATAAAGCTAATGTTCACTATGAGACTGCAAGGATCACTCTTTAAATGGGGAAGGAAACATTGCTTTAAATTTCTTGCACCAGTATACAAGGATGTCTTTGTCCCTGGTGACATCTTTCCCAGCTATTTCAAATTAATCAGATAAATTAAAATGCTGTATCTCTGTGTGAAGGGACAGAATATTAGCAGGGTATGTGAGGCATCATAAGGATGGAAAGGTGCCGTGACCTATGCCTAAAATACTACGCGTGACAGTCTATGTCAAGTGTCCATGACCCTGTCACCTCTCCACCCTGGAGGCCATGAAAATGGGCCTGTCCAAGACAGCTGTCATCCCATAATGGCTCCGTGAGAGTTCAGAATGAAAAAAATAATTGCATTATTAAATTACAAGTTTATGAGAAAGGTGTGAAGGTTTGCAAGAACTGCTCTGAGACTTCTGCTGCAGCCATCACGATGGATACACCGAGCCCCCAACGCCCTGAGAAAGGTTTTGAAGAGGAAAAAAAAAAATGAAAACATAATTAGCAGGCAACTGAATCTAGGTACAGACTGTCTTTGGTTCATCATTCTATTCCCCAGCACATCAGGGAAAGATAATTTTAAGAGGACCTACAAGTGAACAGAGACCAGTAATTCTTGGCTTAAACTGTTATTAAAACCCCAACAGCCATTTTATTTTATTGCCAGTTAGCCACTAGTACCAGTGGGTCGAGGGCTCGAATTTGCTGTGATGTCATGCCTTCAGTCGCTAACACAGCAGTGGTAATACATCTGTCAACAACTCAATTCCAACTGGACTATCAGAGGACTTTCAATGGGACACTGGGCTACCCCTCAAAACAGGGACCACACGTTTCTGTGACCAGGTGCCAGCCCTGCGCCAAGCGATGCTCCCCAACTCCCAGTGAGCAGGCAGCGCCCAATGCCGATGGAGTCTCCTCTGCAGTAACAACCATCAACCGTGCAGGCGCTATTTGCAGCACACGACAGGCCCAGGTGCCTCTCCCAGTTCCCCTATTCCAGAAAAATGAAGAGGATAATTAAGCATGTCTGGGATTTACTGAGCTGGCAGATTTAGTACTGAAGGAGAACACCTTGTGCAGTAAGCAAAGTCCTGATGCATGCAACATTACCTGCAGGGGCAAAAGGAGACAGCTTTATTTGTCTGCCAGCTTCCCCATCTCACATCCAGCCATTTTCATACCTTCTCTCACCATGCAGAGAACACCCTCATGGTACACAAGTTTTCCAACTAAACTAACATTGATAAGGCCGTAATTTCAATGGCAATACCAGTTAGCTTCTGAAAATGAGCTTCATGTGTCTGTTTTTACTTCCTTTCCACCACAGACAGTCAACAAACACTGGTTTTCTAGGATTAAAACTAATTCGAGCTTAAAAATCTTCACAGCTGCTTATTACGGATTCACACACACAAATGGTTACCAAGCATAATGAAAAGGGAAAAGGCAGAAGGTTTTGTGCCTGAGCTGTTGAATGGTCATAGCTGCTTTTTGGATGCCACAACAGAAATAATAAATACTGTATACAAGTGTCATACAGAAACTGGCTCCAATGCACTCAGGGGGAAACCCGAACATTTTAATAACTGACAAAAGGTCTATCATGGATATTAGCAATGTTATTTGGCAATGTAATAAATCATTAGATGAAAAATTACACTGAAACATAAAGTTTAAGTTCTTTAGGAAGTTCTCAGCCTATCTGCACTTCATCCCTTAGACATATCTTCCTTACATTTGACATTTCTAGGTTTTCCACAGGTATTTCCTTCCTCATGAAATGTGAAATTTACCATGTGTTTATTTTAAAGCTCTTTGTTTCAGAAAATTTTCCAAGCTTCCAGGTTACTAATTTAATACTAAAAAAAAAAGTTACTACAAGAACAATAAAAAAACTATTTTAGTATTAAAACTTCTTTTGTAGTAAAAGTTACACTTTTATGGAGCAGCAGTGGGAGAACCTCAAGTGCACAATGTGCTTAAGTAGTTGAAAAAAAAAAAAACCAGAAAAGAAAAAACACACACATGCCTTACTTGATGGTTCCTGCAAGTTCTCTGTGCGTTCTTTATAAAAGCTGACTAAATCAGAGAGTAACAGAGGATGTTGTGGTGTAGTGATAGGACAGAGGTAATGGCTTCAAGCTGAAAGAGGGTAGATTTAGATTAAATTTGGGGAAGAAATTCTTCCCTGTGTGGGTGGTGAGGCCCTGGCACAGGCTCCCAGAGGAGCTGTGGCTGCCCCCTCCCTGGCAGTGTTCAAGGCCAGACTGGATGATGCTTTGGGTACACTAATCTAGTGGAGGGTGTCCCTGCCCACGGCAGGGGGGTTGAAACTAGATGATTTTTGAGGTCTCTTTCAACCCAAACCCTTCAGTGATTCTGTGATTCTATGTGAGAGATCAGGGAATCCAAGGTCTTAAGATCCCCAACCCACTTCTGCTCCTAACTGGCAATTACCAACCTTCAGCCCACATTTCTGTTCAGCACTTTACACACACTTGTATCACAGATACTTGCATATCTTGCTACCACACAAGCCAAAAGTGTTAAATCACATAAGCAGAACCCCTTTAGACAGTCTGATGACAAAAAATTTCTATCTAAAGCTAACAAATATGAATCCTGATGTTGTAATACGGCTTCTTACGCATGTAAGAGAAGAGACACAGTCATCTTTAAAAAAATCTTGCTCTTTTTCAGATGCACACACAGCAGTCCAAATACTGGAAGGGATCTTCCAATCACTCACTCCTTAGCACAGCTCTTCCACTGAAACCACTACAAGTCAGCTAGGTCAAGTCTTGGCAGGACCGTCAGAGCGAGCAGAATCCAGTCTCTCAGGCTGTGAGCAAGAAAGGGACACGAGTTCCCAGTAAAGCCTCCTGCTGCATGGGGAAGAGACAGAACGCCATACAGCCACACTCTCAAGCTACCAACCAGACCACAACCCCTGAGAGGAGGTGGTGAGTCTTACCCAAAGGCTCTTCTCTTTCGGACTGGTCATCAGAAAGAAGTGAGAAAGGTGGCACATGCACAGGGTAGCTGTGAGGGGACAGGTACTTCTCTTATGGATATCTGAATGCATGGCGTGTGCATTGTCATTGGTCCCAAAAACGTTTCCATGGCAAAGCTACCAGCGGAGCGTAGGCAAAGCTCTGAGAGGAGCGGGGGATCAGGAGGAAGGAGGTACATTAAAACTGACAGAAAACTGCGATTGCTACAAAGAAGAAAGTGACTTACCAGCTCTAGAAAAATTCCCCTCAGAAGGATGCAAAGCTGTATGTTGTGCCCGTGAAGGTAAGGTGATTTGACTGAGGAGCATGAAACCAAGCTTGAAATAGATCACTTGAATCACGTATGTCAGGTCACAAAATAAATACTTGGGCTACCAATAAGGTCTGCAGTGAAGTCTCAGGGGATGGGAACGACGTAAACCAAAAAGCAAATCGCAGGCTCAACTGCTTCATTGGGTTTTTAGCACAACCTCCTTTGAGCTCAGGCAGAAGAGTCTGCCCTTCTGGCTATACCCAGCGTGAGACGACGTGAAAGGAGAACGCAGCACAAAGCGAAAGGGCCGAGAGTAACTTTAACTCGGGCAGTTCAAAGGAAACAAGGGTTTGTGTCCTGAATGGCAGAGGCCAAAATTACAAAGCTGTGGTTTATTACAGATGCGGCAGTTGAATCGAGGCAAGCTTTCTACAGGGACAAATTATTTTTTAATTGATCAACAGACACGAGCAGAAAAAAAACAGGCAACGTTTGGTGCATGCAGACCTGTCATTCAGGATCTTTTCCAAAGACCTGAGGAAGGAGTCGCAACGCACACCGCTCTATTTTCTCCAACTAAACCAGATCGTCTAATAAAAGAAACTACCACTCCCTATAATTTCTGCCTTGTAGAAATTATTAATACAGGGATGTATAGCTCAACATGATGTATTCCACAGCAAATGGAATGGCTCTTCTCAGTAACAAGAGTACCCATGAGGTCATCAGAGATGCAATGTCTTTCAATGTCAGCATTAGTCATTATGGGGAAACTGAATCTCCAAATACCTAATAATAAAGTCCAGCAGAATAAATCTAAGGATAAACATTATGTTTGACACACTGTGCAGCCATGGACCTGCTAATATCAATATCTGAACTCTAAATCGTATGTAATTTACTCTTCACACCACCTACAACCGTCGTTCAGAGGCAGATGCAGAGCCGTTAAGTCATCATTCCAAATTTCAGCTACGGTGTCATAGGAAGTACAATCCAGAGTCATCTTTATTTTTTTTCCCAGAGAAATCCACCTGGGATAAAGCAACTAAATGTTATTAATACTGGGAATAGAAAAACAAAGCTATGTCATATCTTCAGACTGATAATTATCATAGCTTTTCCAATCTGCTTTATTTTAGCCTTTGTTCCTTCAATTTTTCTTTTTCAATACGTTATTCTAAATAAAACTATTTGCTATTTTAAGGATGACGTTTCCATTCTGCGTGATTCTTCCTAACATCCAAACTCTGACAGCTAAACGTCACCAGTTGCTGCCTGTTCAGAATATAGAAATCTGATGACAGGTGTTAAACCCCTGTAACCTCTTGAGGGGTCTACTTCTGCAGTAAAAATTGACAGAAGAGAAAAACTGAACAGTATTACTTTCAACTAAGCTGCAGATCAAAGCAAAAGTAATGGAGACGGGTCAGGAAATTGTTACTATCCAACTTCACATTAAATGATTCAGTCACTTATAATCAACAAAGGTAACAGTGGCAGGTAAGAATAGCACTGATACCTTGGAACATCTGCACAGTGGTGAGAAAAATGTATCTTCCCCTTGCATTACAGGCATATCTGATTCTTTTTAACATTCTGAGACTTGTAATACTCCTTTCTAAATGACCTGGACACATTATTCCATTTTGTCTCTTCTGGTAGATGCATTTAGCAGAACTAAGCGTTCTGAACCGCTGGTCAAGCGTTACTAAAATGGGATCTCTTGTACCATTTCTACAAAGACCACCTTGCCTTTATTTAATTTCTAATTTCCAAAGAATAATCTTGAAAGATTCGAGTCCAACAGAAGCATGCCTGCTGCAGCAGGCTACACAAATATTCTACACATTTATCCTCACAGTTTAAGTCACACCTTTTAAACCCCGTAACAGACACAAGATACTGGCAATATCACACAATGTTAATCAATAAAAGAATTTTTAAGGTTGTAATTTTGAAATGCCTCTGTTTTTCTACTTTTCTATCTGAAGGATTACTGCTCCACTCGATTTAATGATTCATTATTAGCAGAGAGGTAAAAGGAACACATGAGGTTAACAGACACAGCTATTAGCTGTAACCTAACCAGTGTTACACTGTATAATTTGATCTATGTTCTTCAAGAATAAAATTCAGAAAAAAAAAAAAAAAAGAATTACTACTAGCATCTCTATAAAAAAGTACAGAAAGCCTGAGGGCAAATGCGTGGGATAATAGCAAAGACAAGAGGAAGGAAAATGGGAGTGCACCAAGAGTTTATTTATAAATATCTGGGAACTAATTTCTTGGCATCATTTAATGTCTACACAGTCTCACATTGATCTAACTTTTAGACAGTGGCTCTACATTTAAGAACAGAAAAACTAGGAATCAGCACACTAGATTTGTTATACTCTTCTCAAAAATGAGCACAGCTCTTTCCCAGCTGAAAATGTTTTAAGACACTCATTTTACAGGTAAGATTTCCAGAATTTGCTCCCTGCACAAGTATTTAAAGGTTTTTCTAATTCAGTGTTGGCAGACCTTCAGTGTGGTTGCAATGACAGCAATCACTGCTACGAGAATCACATTAACCAGTGTACACACATCTAATTTCATCTTCAGCTTTCCCTTCTGCAACCATCAAAGCCAGGCTTCGCTGTCTTTCTTCCATCTCCCTATGAATACACTCTTTCCAGGTGGCAAGCTCAAGCACAGATTCCTTTCAGGGTGGAATTGTGCAAGTCCCCATTGGTTTCAGACATTGTCCCTAAGTGTCACTTTCCTCATTTCTCCCATTAACACACCCAGCATCCCATTGCCTCTCTGTTAGGTCACAGATACTGAACAACTGTAAAAGAAGCAACTTCACTTTCTCTAGCCTCCTGTTACCAAGTACTGGCAGCTCTGGTGGCCGCAAAGCTGCCTTGTGAGCTGAACAGCAGTGCCATGGACAGGGACAACGAGGGGATTCTGTTCACAATCACAATACTGACTGAAAGCCAAATGCTAATACAGCAACTGCCAGTTTCCCTTGCGTGAGAATTCTGTCCCCACTGGCTGTCCAGGCCTGGTTTTAATGATGTTTTGCTTATGTAGCAGAAGATGGCCCTCAGCAAACTGGAGAATCTTGAATGCTTATTTAAAGATTTCCTGGAGGTGAAGGGCTTATATGCCTGAATACTTGTGGGTTTTGGTATCTTGTTTGTTTGCTTTCCAAACAGACCACCAGTTGTAGTATGAAATATGATCATTCCACAAAACTTGCCTCTTCTCCTGCAGAGAAAGCAAGTTACAGAGAACAGACCTTTCTGAGGCTCTTCAAAATACATCTTAAACTGCCACATAAGTCTGATCCATATGGGTACAAAGCAACAAGCCTGCCTACATTACATTAATGAACATCATATTTTGCACCTAAAGATCCTTGAAAAGGAAGTGAAACTAACACGGACAGCTTTATTGTATTCATCACACTAAATTTTATTCCCATAAATCTCAATAATCCCACTCTCTAGTTGCCAATTGAGTGACTTTTTCTTAAAGCCCTTAAGTAATATCCCATATCCTTCAAGCAGCCTTGTGTTCCATCACGTCCTTCTTCCCAATGCACAATTAATACTTGCAGATGAGAAGGGCTGTTTGTGTCACATAATTTTGTAGGCAGCTGCAATTCTTCTTCAGAGAAATTCTTTCCAGTGATACTGGCATAAAGCAAACCTCCAGTTTCCACCAGAAATCCTACTGACATGCTCTTCTCCTCGTGGCAGCAAGTAAAAGAGTAAGTATTCAAGGGAGGAAATATGAGAAAACAGTGCAGTAGGTATACTGCTGTCCTGGAGATAAAAATAAATACGTTGGTACTTGTGGTTATAATCTCACCCTTCGGACTGGGTTCAGATTCAGAGGCTGTGGCTTTAGTTCTCAGGTCTGCCAAGCTTCCTTGCTCACGCCACGTAAATATTTCACCTGTGCCTCAGTGCACGTGTACATGGAGGACAGCAGTAGTCTCAAGTCCTACTTCTATCTTGCCTTTTCTAGAGGTTGAGATTTCAAAAGGGGCTGACCTTCACTGCTGTGGCATGGCATGATCCTCACAGCAGTTGAAGGGTTCCTTCGTGCAACTGATCACTGTGAGCAGGAGTCATATCTCTGAGAGAACATTAACTTCTTTGTACCAAAAAGTAGAGTAATATGGTTTTAAAACAGGAAAGTACTTGAGAGATTCTACAAAAGCCAAGTCAATGCTATGTCACTTTCTCCATGCATACACTACAGAAGACTCTGAATAAAAACATCTTTGAGAGCTATACTTGTTGCCTTTATTGTTGGAGCTTACCCCTATTTCTTTTATTACATAGAAACTCTCCAACAACATCTATAAACAGCACTGTTTTGGGCACAAAAATTGTGATCTCTACAGGGGAGAAAAAAAGAAAAAAGTCTTTAGTTCACAGATGGCATCTACATCCTGAGTTAAGAACAGTGAAGTTTTCCTGAACTTACTCTTGCGTTGTCGCGGCAGGTCATGTGTCTCTTCAAATTCCCTCTCTGAGCAACTGGAAGCAGATATTATCTTGAAAGTATTTCTTTTGAGATAAACAAATCAAGTATAATAAAGCTCAGAAAGGGGAAAAATGGAGACTCATGCACAAACTCCCAATTTTTTCGTTTAAATCAAGGACCGACTGAGCACACAGCCACGCTGTGAATCAGTCTTCAGCCAGTATAAATTACTGGTTTGTACAGTCTAAGCCTTCAGGATAAACAGACAATCCTTGAACAGTTCATACCCAAGCAAGATTTCCAGGCTTTTCTGAAGCCAGTACCTTGTCCTGGGTCCTCCTCCCACCACCTCAGCATGTGTACACCTACAACACACAGGCACACAGCGCTGTCAGCAATCAAATGGCATTGAACGGTGCTATTTTACTCGCTAACAACAGGAGCAAGCTTATCCTCAGAAGCATGGACAGAAGATGCTGCTTAGATGCTGGCTATAGAATAGGATTCCTTTTGGGTGTTTTCATCATGAAAAATCCTCATTGTTAACTCCTCGCTCCTCAAACAAAGCTTCCTCTATTCTTGCCCTTAAATCAGACGGGTGTAACTTTCTACTGAAGAAAGCAAGAAAGCTAAGGACTGAAATAGCCCACAATAGGACAGAAAATTTAAAGGAATAAAATCAAAACCCACAATGTATGAAAGACATACCGCTCAACCTGTTCCTGGCTATTAACAGATTGTTAATCCCAGCATGAGAGTGTGGAAACAGCACCATGGTTGGGAAGAGCAGGGACAGTGCCCCTGCTTGCCACCCGCACATAGATACATCCACTTGACCCCCTGGGAAATACATCTTGATGATTCTCGGAGAAAGCTTAGGGATTCAGCTGCCCAAACTACTGGTTAAGTTTTACAGTCAAATTACAGTGGGATGACTGCAGGAAAGGACTTGAATATGATACAGAGGAACTCTGCTTTGATATCGAAACCCAAGTTTCTGGGCTGCAGATACTGTCAATGCCCACCTGCCCTGAGCCCCCTTGGTTCAGAAATCAGCAGCTTCCTAGCCCTACATGAGCACAACTTTGGAAAAGATGGACCCCAGAGAGCAGCAGTGTTATTACAGACAGATCAGAGTACTGCATCATACTCTCTTCCAGGGAGAAGAGTATCTTTGGGTGTTTGTAAGAGGCTGGCAGGGCTCGAAGGCTACACCCTATCACTAAGTAACGATCCTACTAGAAACTGAACATTTTGCTTATTCACTGCTGCTGAGGGCTGAGTAGAAATTAAAAAGGGTGGGAGTATTCCTCTAGAAAGGGTTTGGAGCAGGGGTTGGGCAGTCCCTGGGGAGAAAACGTGGGAGAGGCACAGCATGGGGTGCCTGCTTGGGTGGATCCAGGTTGCTCCATACTGCAGCGATTCTGAGGAAAGCCAAGCCCCAGGATGGGAGATGTAGCTGATACAGCCACCGGAACGTGTGCATTCATGGAAAGGCTCGGAGGAAGGACCATGTCCACCCACAAGAAGCTTTACTCTGAACAAAATCCAAACCAAGCAACAACAAAAAAATGCCTGGCTAGTCAATTAATCCCCATGCCTCCTGGGCTTTTTTCCTAAAAAGCAAAAGGGTGTAAATATCAGAGAGGTAACACTGAACTCTCTATACATGCTATTACCTTCTCTTCAATAACTTCTAGGCTTTCTCACCACAGTTATCCTCCAATGCCAAATATTTCCACTTCTCTATATACCCAAACAGCAATTTCTGATTTGTAAAGGCATTGCTACAGCCTACAACAAAGAAACACAGCATTATTTTACACCATTTATTTCATGGTAGAAGAAAACCAATAGAATATCAAGTTAAATATCCTGCTTGACATTACAGAAAACCCAAGCATTAGACCAAAACTTCACCCTATTATTCACTCAAAACCCCTACCGCCTGGGGCTGAGTGCATGGGAACATCCTGCACCACTTTTTGCATGAATAAGATTAGGTTGGGGTTAATACAGTTAATGCTTCCACTCGGCCACTGATCCTCCTCAGCTTCCAAAAGGGCACACTCAAGTGCTTCAGTAGCTTTGCATGGGTTTCAGTGTTAGGCTCCCTCTTTTACAGCTTTTAAGCGTGGAAGGAAAGGCATTTCCAGCCTACTTCAGGCAGCTGCAGGGCTTCCATGCAGGATGGCACCCGGGGAGGCAGCTCAGCCTCCTCCTCCTCTTTCCTGGGTTACATCATGCAGGATCTGATTGGTTGGTTTGAAGCTTCTGCGCTGCCAACAGAACAATTGTCACCCCTTTTCATTTTCCAGATTTTCCTTCAGAGACTACACGTTCATTTTGTCCATTCAAAAAGTCTGCCTTTTTATTATGATTAAACTCTGAGAAGTAGCATATTTACTGCCAAATTTATTGTCATATTCAGTCTGGAATTGGCCATTTGGCTGATTAAGTTGTATCACGCGAAGGCAGCGTGACAGCAACGTGACATGTACTATTAAGAAATGAGAAATGGCAGATGGGCATTTCCAGAGAGGTGTGGTAACGCTACAGCTGAGTACCATCTACTTAAAACGGTTCCCAACGGTGAGGATCCAGGTTCAACATCCTCCAAAAACAGGCCACACCATTCCCTCCCATGGCTTTGGGAAGAAGTTTGCCATTGTCAGCAATGCAGTACTTCATAAAATAATTTTTCTAATAGCATTGGCCATGATGTTTCTCTAAATTTGAACCATCTCTCACCCCAGCCCGCACAATTCATCAGCCCTTCATTCAGGCTCTGGACTGTCCTTCTCAAGAACAAGTGGGCCACGCACACATAGCCAAGACTACACCTAAGCTGAAAATTAAAGGACTTTGAAATGGGATTTAAATTAACTCAATGAAAATTAATAAAGATTAATTTAAAATTAAAAATCAAAACAAAATCTTTCCAGATCAGAATAGAAACTTTAGCATGGAGCTTGGTAATGAATGGCGTTATGTGATGCAGTAGCCTGCAGTATCAAGGGAACAGATGCCAGGTGTGTGGCTGATCCTTTCCCATATCCAGCATCATCCAAAATGTTTCACAGGACTTCACACCACGGCATTTCCTCTGGGGTCCTCTCAGCTTCTCTTCTCTGCCTCCACATTCATTTGGCTCCAGGTGGCTTCAGATGGCAAGGCCATCCTCTGGAAGTGACTGCCACACAATTTCTCCCATTCTTCCCCTCAGGAAAAGGCTGTGTACTTCACCGAAACAAGCAAGGAGGTCTGCTGCCCAAGTTAAATAAATATTGGAAAAGAGAAACATTTAAAATATCAAATCCTTGGCCTGTGTGAAATGCCCCGCCATTTGCATAAGGAATGCCACAGTTCAATCAGCGGAGGCCACATTTGTCTACTTTCACATTAAAAAGCCCTTCAACCAGATGTTTGAAAGAAACTAGCTGTTTCTTGAGGTGAAAGGAAAGAAAGAAGAAAGGAAGGAAAGGAGAAAACATGATGTTTCACTTACACAAAGTTTGTGATCAAAATATAAAGGCTGACCTCCTGGATTTGAAGAGCGACCTAAAGCAAAAAGCATTGCTGTTCCAATCACTGATCTTAAGGACAGCAGAAGAACGAGGCTGTGACCAAAAGCTATTGCTCTCATATTGCACCTCTGCTCACAAACTGATTTTCACAGTTTTTCATCACTCTCCTGCAAGTCTATTAATGCATTTAACCCTGAAGAGGTTAAATGCATTAATGCACTTAAAACAGTTTTCACCAAATGCTACTCACTGAGTGTAATGTATTCAGATAGCAAACTCATTAAGAGTGAGGTTCTATCTCCTCCCATGTATTTTTGCTGAGAATACTCTCTGTACTCCAAAAATTGCACACTCTAAATAAAATATCGAAGGGAATACAATGGATTGTGATCTGTTGCTTTCTGTGTGCTGAGTAAGGGGCGCTGCAGAAAGCAATCTCTTTCTCCCAGGAACAGAGAGACAGTTTAAGAGCTGTCCATGGGTGACATAGTAACCTTGAAAACTCATAAAATAAGAATGCATTTGTTAAAACAACTGCAGAGATTTTAGGAAGGCCAGACAGACTAGCTTCAAGAAGCAGGAGAAAACAAAACTGGAACAGAGGGGATGGGAATGTTCTGCTCCAAAGTCAACTTGTGTTTTTTAAATTAAATGTTTATCTGTAATTGAAAATCATGCAAATAATGACAGCAGCAATGTGGGAGACCTGTGTTGATGTATAAATGAGCTTTAGACTACTTTTAATATTAATTACATTATATACTTATTAGAAGATATTTCAAACCTGTTTTGCTGTTTTACATTGAGCCTCAATTATAATTCCAAGGAAGCAGTCTACCTTCAGCATCAGATACACCATTTATATATTTGATGGTAAGTAAATTGCACACAGTTTTATTAATAATAAAGAAAACGACCTCAAAGGGTGGTTCCTTTGGCTTTGCACTGTTTCTGATTATCCTTAATAATTACCTTTTAAATAAGCTTACTAAGAATGATAAAAGCTTTCCTGAAAATACTCACCTACTGTGAAATGGAAGAACGGATATAGCATTTCTCTAACATTAAAATATTTCTATACAAATTGCACAAACACGTGTCACACTCCCAAAAATGAGATGGTTAAAAGAGGAGGTCGGGCTAGAAGGAATGCAACAGAGCCATACTCCAGCAAAAGGAGAGTTAAGACTTTAGAAAGGTAAGACTCTCGATCTGTCCTTTATCAATTATTCCAAGAGCTCAGCAGAATCTACTTAAACACTGAGAAGACACAGTAGTGCAGGTGGGTTACTAACTTTAAAAAAATGCACATTTATTATCCAGGGAACTGGCAATAATACAATCACAGAAAAGTTAAAGCTGGAAGTGCTCTCATGAAGTCCATTCCCCTGCCCCAGGGCAAGATCAACTGTATATAAACTATTCCTGACAGATATTTGTCTAACTTGTTCTTAAAAAGCCTCAGTGACGGAGACTGTGCAAGCTCCCTAGGCAATCGGCTGCAGTTCTTAACTACCCTTACCATTAGAAAGATTTTCCTAACGTCTAACCTCCATCTCCCCCACCATGGTAAGCCTGTCTGTTCATTCTTGCTCTATCCCCAGCAGAACTGGAAAACAGCTTCTATTACCTTGCTCTTTACATGAAATTTCCATATACTTTTAAATGGTTATCACATCTTCCCTCACTCCCGTTCTCTGAATGGATAATGGCCAACTGGGTCTTATGCAATCTGCTGGAGCCATTTACCTGGCCTCCCATGTAATCCCCTCAAGGAGCCTCCCTATTCTGCAACTACCACCCCCATGCCAGAGACATCTCCACCCAATACGCCAGCAGTTAAGCAAAACAAGATGCAGGGAGAGAAACCAAACTCTCAGATTGCCTTCCTGCAAAAGGTCCAACACAAATGAGCAGAAGTCACCATGGAAAGAGATGTGAGGCAGGGAAAGGTACTAACCCCAGAGAAAAGCAGACAAGGTGAGCAAGGGTTGAGCCTAGAAAAGAGGTTAAGAGGCTTTTAGACAACCTGGAACTAAGTCATAGTGAGTTGGTCTGGAAGGGGGAGAGGTCTGGAAACAAAAGAAGGTGAAGGAAAGCCATAAAAATCAGAAAGATTACCAGAAGAGTAGGAAATCTGGGAGAGAAGTGAGACCAGATGTACACATGGGGAGGGATGAAGGACTCTCAGTACAACACAAGTCCTGAGTGTCAGGGGATACAGAGCTGAGGTGGGGTGACTGCAGAAGCTCCGCTGAGCTGTCTTCCCGTGAGCAGGAGATGAGTTTGGTTTCTCTGCTAAAGCAGGGCCTGAGGGAGTGTCAGCCAAACTGAGGAGTTGCACCTTGGGAGTAACTCAGCCTCTCTGGAAACGGCCCAAGGTCAAGCTTTGGCGACAGTGACCTTGAGACGTAAGGCTGCAAGGGATTATGGAAAGATTTGAGGGTGCCATCACTTCCACAGGGAAAGGTGTGAGGGAGAAGATATGAAGCTATGACAGAATGAGATCAGAAGGTGACAGGCAAAGTCAGCGCTAGACTGAAGGGCAGGGGCCCACTGCACAGAGCAACCTCTTACTATTTATTCTGGTTTCCATAGTGCCAGAGCTAATAATCCCTCTGGCAGTGCTGAGGGTCACAGGGCAGGAATGCCTCCAAGTCAGCCCAGGTCTGACAGAACTTGTGCTGAGACAGAGCTAATAAAATCCTGATGGACCTAACCTGACCTTGCAAGGTCAGGAGGCTTCATACACTGATTCCTAATCCATCCCATAGTGTTCTACTTATCCTTTGATTATCCTGGATGTCCCTGTGCCACACACTCCCCAGTGATGGAGAGTTCTCCTACATCAGCACTGGTGAAAAAAGTAGCTAATGTTAAAAAATAGAGCTTGGCTGTCCAGGACCCCCAGCACTGCTACCCTAGTCCTGGTGCAGCACTGAGAGTGGCCAAGGCAGAAGGTGTAGTTCTTCATTGGCAGCTAAGAAGCGTGCAAGTGAGGTGGCCCTTCTGACCATCACACCAAAACACCGCTGTTACCGTGGCCACATCCTGCCATGTAGCCTAGTGCATCAGACACATGCCCTGGCACAAATCCCCGCTGCTTTTTTGGGGACCTATAAAAACATCTTCAGAAAGTTTGAGAATTACTGCTGTAGTCTGACAAAGACCGTTTGGGTGTGGGGGGGGTTCAGTTCTCAAGGGTCTTGTTGTCTAGACCTCTGTGCTTCCTATTCGCTCTTCTCTGGATGCTTCCAAAGGGGACAAAGCACACTGCTCAGAGCAGAAGTACTACTACACACACAAATGCTAAGTAGAGTGGAAAAATTATTTTATGTGTCTTATATGCAGACTCCTGTCCATATATTCCACCATAACATTCATGGCACGGTGTTTTTGATTCAGAGCCATTTCCTGAACTCTTGCAACTGCCCAAGTGTTTTCTGCAGACCTGCTGCCTCACCAGTTATTCTATATTTTGATTTGCACAGCCTGCCCAACCACAATTTGGAACTTGTCTTTGATGAACTGCATCATATTTATTTTACATCAGTTCTCCAATATACCACATTAATTTTAAATTCTAATCCTGTGCTCAGAGGGTTTACATCCTCTCCCTTGTTGGTGTCATCTGAAAATTTTGCATGCTGATTCTATCATCTAAGTCATTAATTAAAATACTGAATATTTTCAGGCAATCTGGGGCAGAATCCCACTTGACATACCCTCCTAGTTTGACTATGAATCACTAGTAATTATTCTGAGAACAGCTTTCCAGCCAACTGTGTACCCACCTTGTAGCCCATATTGCCACCTTGCTTATAAAAGGGTGAAAAGCTTCCAAAAAACCAAGATATACTATTTCTCTACTTACAGGGAAATTAGGCTCCACTGACAAGGAACCTTCTGGAAAAAACATGCAACTTCATTTATCATATTATTATCTACAGCTATTTATTTAAAAGCAAAACAAAACCCAGTTGATTATTTGATTCAAGCTTCTTCCCCCGAGAATTTAAGATGAGCCCTCCACTCCAAAGGGGAAAAAGGAGGACCCTGGAAGGTTTACATGCAGTGTTTGCTCTTCAAAGTGTTTTTGAATGTAGACTGTCCTCCAAATGTTCTCCTCCAGTGTAACCACTAATTGCTGAGACATTGCTTCAGCTATTTCACCCTATGTTGCAGAGCTAGCTTAATAAGCTCCAGCTTGTTCTAAAATACCCATTATCCTATCACATTAGCCTATAATCAGTTCTGTCCCTGTTCTAGCTGGAATTCTGACCCTTTGCAGGGTAGCAGGCTTTTTCTTGCCACTGGATAACAGGTCGCCCTTTTGGGCAAAGTGTGATGCAAAAAGTGTCATAAACTACTTGGTTGCCTCTGCAGATATTGAGTTCTGTCATTCCCTCCTAACTAGTAGTCCAGAAACTCCCCCTTCCTCTTATTACTACTGAGAACACGACATGTTTCCTCGTTACCGTGTCCTTCACTGGCTGTACTCTGTTCTGCACCTCGGCCTGGCTGGTTTGGGCCCTTGCATTCTGCTCATGTGCTTTCACACACTCATCTCCAGCAGTGTATCTGGTTTCCACTTTCTGTAGGAGTCCTCAATTTTCAGATCATGCAATTCTGTCTCGGTTTATTTTGTCTATTTGTCTCTTATGCTATTTTTATTGGGGCACCTTTTATTTGTGGCTTTAATATTCTTTATTATGACTGGAAAATAAAAAGTTAGTTCCTTTGGAAACTGCCAGCCTTCCTGATGTTCTCAGGTTTGTTTCCCAAGAAATGTAACCTATCAGTTCTATGAGCTGAAAGTAATCTACCTTCTTGCATACTATTGCTTTTATTCTCAAGCTCCCTCTCCTTGTCTTCTGAAGAATGATAAGCTCACTCTTCCATGATTGCTATCACTCAAATTGCCTTTTACCATCATAGGCTCAGCCATCTCTTTCCTCATCAAGCCTAGGAGCCCTTCCCTTCCATTGCCTTTTCTGTATTAAGCAATCCTGAATCTATTATACTTGTGTGATCTACTGAAATTAGTATTTAGCCCTAAAGTGAGAAATCTCTAAGCTAAGCTCCTGTTTGGCAATACACAATAAAGTGATTGGATGAGCCCATCTCTTGGAACAAGAGCCATCTGCAAAAAAGGGCAGCTTTGGCATCTGTGCCAGTAAAGTGAGCGTACAGACAGGATCAACATATCTCCTAGCCTTAACTGTAAGCCTTTCCAGGTCACAGTGATTAGCAAGGTGGAAAGGAGGTTTATGAAACACTCAGAAGGTGGCTACACAGAGGCATCAGTCTTCCAGGCTTCTCTTTCCAGCGCTCTGTTCAGTTGTAAATTGCAATTACTCTGATTGTTGCAATAGCTGCAATCGCTCAGGGTGGCTAGATTCAGTGTTGACACTGCACAAGTTTCAGGTATCAAAGCTTTTTCTGTACAAATGAGCTCCCATGTGCATGCAGTCATGCCCCCTCTGGCACCAGCAGCTACTGTTTTCTCCTACAGCTAACCTGGCATTCCCATAGAAGGCCCAGTATAGGAAGGATCAGAGGGGTGATCTGGCATTACGCTTTTATTGCAACTCTTAAATTAGCATAACACAGTCCAATGAATTTCTCTAAGAAATACATGCCTACCCACTGTTTACTGCTGAATGCATTAAATGAATCCAACAAGGAACAAGTAAGATCTCCAAAAAGCAAATATGAATATCAAATTGATACAAGTTGGAAGAAACAGAAGTCCTTGCCTTCTCCTCATATAAAGCAATGATATTTCAACCTGTTTCCTTTACAACTCCAAAAGAATATAAGAATTCCTTATGACAGACTGAGCAACCTTCATGCTGTGAGTCTCCAGAATAGGTCTTAATCTTCTGGGTTGTCAACACAATCTGACCGTTGCCCTGGGCCTCCAGGGACCCCAGTATAATCCTCCTGAGTTTTACAGAGCACCATTTGCCAAGTCTCTTCCACCCAGCAGCAGCGATGAGGTTATCAGCTCTCTGACAACTCACTGACCAAGCACCTCGATCACAGTGCTTACCTTCTGGGAGCTAAGGGACAGGAAAGTGTAAAGCTGGGAAGAAAATAATTGTCATATTGCAAGGGTGCTAAAGGTAATAGTTTTCAGCGACAGAGAGAGCTACAGAAGGCAGGGCGGGAAAGGAAGAGAGCAGGTATCCACACAGTAGGAATTCTAGTGGAGAGCAGAGGAGTGGCAAAAACTCCTAGGAATGAGCTGGGGACTGGCAGAGAGCAGCGAGGAGGAAGATGCACAAGCAGGACAAAAAGAGGCAGTGGGGAGCTGTAGGAGCGTGCTGCTGGCCAGGGAGAAGCTGGAGGGCCCTGCGGTGGTCCAAGACTTTGCATCTCCCATCAGCGCTGAAGCAGATGTTGTAGAAAGCATCCCATTTCCTCTCCTTCAAGATATGTCTTGCTGACCCACACAGAAATTGTCTTGTAAATCAAAGCAACAGAGACAGTTCAGGACTGCGCTACCACTCAAAAGTGATGTGCCACTGCAGACAGACAGACACAGAGTTCCCACCGCACTGCAGCCTGAAGGGTGGGACCAGCCTCTGAGGCTGGATCTGCTTTGGCAAAGGACAAAGTGGGAGCCCACCTTCAGGGAAATGAACAGTTTTGCTGTTCCTTCCTGGGAAGAGCTCCTAGAACATAAAGCATCCCAGGGTAAAGCACCCCGAGACAGAACATGATGTCCTCACACATACAAACCACAATCCAGTAACCTTCTAATGGCAAAAACTTTAAATTGCAAAAATACATGTCTTGCACATCACTAACTTTCACTGTGGTACTAATCCATTATCTAGATCTACTAAAGCAGGAGGAATATTCAGTTGATTTTCTACTCATTTCTTGCAGGATCACAGCTGGCCGGCAGATGTAGAAACAGAGCAACAGGATCTTCTGGTCCCTGTTTCCTTCTCCCACCCTCTCAAATCAGAAACCAGTCCAGACGGGGAAAGCACTGAATGAACTCCAGCAGACTTCACACTAGAGGGAGCTTTCTGCAGAGAGACACGCCACCTTGGCATCTCATTACATCGTTTCCAACATATCTACAGGGAAATACACTGGAAACGGTCACCATTTAAACCCCCCAGTTCTACCAGTTCAAGCACTGCAGCATGGATGGGAGTACAAGGAGAAGGTACCTGACAACCTGTGCCCAGATGTACTCTGGCTGATGAGATAAAGCTCAATGCTGATGTTTCCAAGAAGCCCCCTGATAGGAACCATGTCCATCCTGAGCCCTGGCCAAACTCCCGTGTTGAACCCAAGAGCAACTTAACGGACCACATTTTATACTGACCCGGGAGGCCACTCATCGTTAAGCTTTTAATGAGTACTTTAATGAGGAAAGCTGAGATACACCTTCCCTAAGGCTTGTGGCCATCCGTTTCAGAGGGCCTGAAATAAGTCTGTGTTATACAAATGTTGAACTGTTCCTCAAGCAAACTGTTAAAACATATTATTTAACTGGAAGTATACAAGGCACTAACGACAGCCAGGACCTATTCACTCCAATAAACTGTTCCAAAACTATGGGCTGAACTAGAACAAAAGTCCTTACCTGTGAAAGCATTTGTGGCCTGGAATCCAGCTTCCTGCATACTGCTCTCCCAGCAAAGCTTGAGATTCCCGCCTTAACCTGTCCTTACTGGAGACAACTTCTGAGCTTGGAGCTGTCAAGTCACTTCCATCTTAGCTCGTCAGAGTCCATTTCTCTTTCCGTTCCTGTATTTGGCACCATCCAGTTCCCACCTGATCTCAGGTCTGTCGATCCGTAGGCAGAGGGGTTCTGCACTGAACCTAAGCAGGAAGCGTTGGACAGTCCCATCAACCAGCCAGCCAGAGGATCTGGGCCATGATGAATGCGGAAATGAAGCAAATTGCCTGCCAAAACTTTAGTTCCCTTTTACAATTAAGTTCTAATCCTCTGTTCATCCAGCACCATTTTCTCAGGTCTCGGCCAATGATGATGTTCAATTGTCTCTCCTCTCTTGTGTTTCTCTCCCCTCAGGCACGCTCACTGAGAAATTAAAAAAAGAAGAGATTATGTTTCCTGATGACCTGTAGCAACACTAAAATTAACAGACTCCAGGGAACAAAAACCCAAAACACATTATCAGGGATTGATTGTACACATTAAAGGAGATCTTCAGAAGGCAAATATTGTGATTTTGCTGAGATGCAAAGTGTGACCACACAGCTCTTTGAAGTGCAAAGAGGAACAGTGCTGAGGGTGTCACATGCATCTCTGAGAACATGATATGATTTACATTTCAAAAGCCATATTTAGCAGAGATGGGGGCAGCAATACAATAACAAAATTGCAGTTAAAAGGGAAAAGGAAAAATACTCAAGGCTCTCGAGTCTAGTCTGTTCAAAACCGCAGTAAGATTATTAGCATTTCATATGGCTGCTTCCCTTCTCCTCCAGAGCAGGAAAAGCGTGCGCTGTCTGCCGACACTATATATGCTGCTCTAACAGCCTTCTGAGGTTAAAAACCTCTGTATGTCTTGCTGCAGACATTTGGTGGGGTTAAAAACACCTACAGGCTATACAAGAGAAAGGTGGTTAAGTTCTTCCTGATACTAGTGCTTCTGCACAGCATGGGTATCTGCGGCTCACTGAAAGCTAGAGGTGTCGCACATCCAGCTTTTACAAAAATAGGATGCATTTGCTTTTAGGGGATGAAGGCAAACAGCAGACAGGTACGTGCTCAGGGAGAACATTATTCTAGAAAAAAAGACAAGAGGACTTGGAGGAGAAGAACCCACTCTGCTCCCCAGCCATCCTATTCCTTCAGGTAATAATGCTTGGCTCGCTGTCTCCCAATTGAGTGGCACAGGCAGGCTGAATCATCTGTGATGATCTTATGATCTACTAATGGATTTTAGCTAATGGACCTAGCCAGGGCTTGCAGTACTGGATTGGACTTGAAGGCCCATCTTCTGGAGCAGCCTGTATCAGAGGTGCTGCAGAGAACAGCCCACAAGCAGACTCAGAGGCAGTTATGAATAGCCCACCACCTGCTCCTCATTCCCGCTTCACCCTTTCCCCTGACCTGCAAGATCAGGGGACTAGCTTATACTCGAAAGTGTAGTGCTCAATATCCCAGACGGCTGAAAACTGCAGAGAAGATTTTCATGCTCCTCAGGGGCACCTTCTGCCCTGTGGACACCACTGAGTGCACAGATAGACACCCAGATAGCAGTCCTGGAGAGCTTCGTTAGGGACCTTTCTTGAGGGACACAAAGGACCTTTCTCAGGACCTTTCTCAGGTGTGTCATTGCAACCAAGTGAGCCTGACACCTGATGAATGCCCTTTTCCTCCCAATACACTGAATGAAAGCTAGCTGCTAATAAAGACATCCTCATGACGTTGCTGCTTTTTCCCCCCAGTTTTTTTCTGCCAGCATTACTGAAGAACACATTTTTTTCTCAAAACCCAGCACAGGACTGAAAGATTAGTTACTTGTATTCAAATCTAGTCATTTACATTCAAATCAACTAATATTATGGAACAGATTTCGTGTGTTTTCCCCATTCTTACACAAAGATCTCAACTTAATAGAAGAGAAAGTAGAAATTAAGAAAAAATGCCACACAAAACCCCAGTGCCTCTGCATGTAGCATCTTCCATCAGAAAAAGCTGCATTAAAAAAATGTTAGTTTAAAAACACTACCACTGCTGAACACCAGCTACTCAAGATGCTTTTTCAGCCCTTCAAAGTGCACTATACAACTAATAACCATTTCATATGAGGTTATTTTATTCTAAATCACATACAACTGCAGAAGTATAGTATACATACACTGCAGCACACACTTCTTTTGGCTCTTAACATTGTGCTAACTATTCTATAATGACTACAGATGGATGCTGTACTCATTTCCCAAGCTTTTTCTCTAGAGGCCCGAGTTTCTTCTATATTTGTAAGAGCAGGTCCATATTTGCATTCACATTTTCAGGCTTGTAACTTTTGGTTTATAAATCCACAAGTTTGATGCCTTCTATTTTCAACATTTTAATTTCTCTCCCCATCTTAGAAATGCTCAAGAGGCATGCACTAATACCCTAGCATCCAGGGAAATTATCTTACCGTTACATCTTTGTATTAGATATAATAAGCTTCTGATTCTTAAAAGAATAAAATACTTCTACTTCCTTGAAAATTAACTTTTTATTAGAAGACGACACTTTCCACACCGTCAACACTTCTGCTAAACTAGTTAAGAACGCAGCAGCGCTGAAGAAACTCCACGACGTGGGCACTGTCTGCAACCGCCGCTTCTTCAGACAGAAAGATGTCATTTTAACAACATTACAGGACAGTGAAACACTTACAGAGTTCATTCAGACCTTAACGCTTAAAAGGTAGCGCACTGCATCAGGATTAAGTCCTCCCTTAAGGACTCGAGTGAAAGAAGATACTGATATCTCTTGATTGCCCTAAGTGAGCGCTTCCTATCAGTGGGAGAGCACTCTTCTCCCTCGGCAGATAATGAACTCAGAGGTTGCCGGCAGGTTGTAAGAAAAGGGAGCAGGCTGCTGGGGCCAGCCTGTGCGGTGCTCGGCACTTGCTGAGCCTCTTCACAACTCCAAATCAAGTTCAGTACTTCTAAAATGTTTCGCTCTCATGGCTAAGCAGGCTATTTTGTGAGTATTTTCAACAGGCAGACCTTGGAGTTGGTCACATTTGCATGAGAGTTTTCAGGTCTGGGTTTGTGAATGCATCCATGTAAAGGCAACACAGCAGCTGAGCCAATAGCATAGCAAATCAGGAAAAAGGCAAATTCCATTTTTAACAGCATGGAGAGCTATGACCTTTCCATTGTACTTTACATTACCCAGAGATTTTCCATTAAAGCTGTGCTGGTGTTTACAGAGAGGAGGCTTGTGTTTGTTTCCTAACAGACTGGCATGTTTGCACGCAGAGAATGGCTCGGGACCTCTGCAGACACGTTTCGGGGTGGCTCAGCCAATTCCAGTGAAGCTATGAGTTTATCCTTTTATGTCACTGTGGTGCAGAAACCACCCTGCTTAGAGGACCAAAAAATGTAATGCCTATCTGAAAAGAGAGTGGAAAGCAAGCGACACCAATAGAACTACAACGAGGCGATATCTTTGATGTAACTATTATATTTTTCACAACCTGCAGAGACCCCGGTGGGAACACATCACATTGTACCCATCAGATGGCAAAGAGAAAACGTAGATGAGAAATCCTCTCTTCGCTCCATCTGTTACCTACTTTCCAATTGCAACAGGAACTCCGCTTCCACTTCTGCTTTCATTCATCCACTGCAGTGTTACATGAGTCTCAGAAGGGAACCAAAGCAAAACATTGTGTCTTATAAATATGTAACTGTGCTATAAAGATTTTTGGCTACTATGTGCTTACGTGATTGAATACCTAAGGAAAACTCAAATCCATTTGTTTCCATCCCCTTCACCTCTCTCAGATTTGGTCCTGGGAAAGACACCACCATCTGAACCTCATGCAAACTGCAAACAGAAAATATTTTGACTATTTAACACCTTATGTGAGTTACATGTTCTGGTGGTATATTTAGCTAGTCAACCTGCTATTCCTCTTTTCTAAACACTTGGAGAGGCAGTATTTAACGGCCACTTCAAAAAAGACTCCAAGAGAGAAAAGTAGCCAATGAGCGTCGTTAAATCCTGCAATAATATCTACATTTTATGAAGTGTTGTGCAATCATCAGTCAGGACCAAGCCTGAAGGAATTTGCACTGAAAGCAGAAGTGAAATACTGCTTTTCCAAGACTAACATCTCTGCAATGTCTTGAAAAACTCAAAAGCACTGGCTGACATGTAAATACTGCAGCTCAGGGGTTTGTGTTTGGGGTTTTTTTTCCATTTCCTTTCTCTATATACAGCCTGTTTACTTGCCCACATATTGTTGGTTCCCACACAAGCATTAGGTACTCGCTGGACCTGTCGTCAGAAGGGCTACAGCCATGGGAACTGTGATAGCCCTTGGTGCAAAGCATCCTAAAGGGCAGCGTTTTGCTAAGGTGTTTCCTAACAGGAGTATCTATAGAGTAAGCCCACGCATTTACATTTTTGAGAAAGCTACTGAACAGTTTGTGAGATCTTTCATTTACCTTCATCAAAGGAGGCCTCGATGCTTCAATACCTAGCTTTCAAATGAAACTTGTGCAGAAGGGCAGAGAGCCCGAGCTAGCCCACCCTGCTCTCGCCACGCTCCCTGCCAAAGGCAGGTGCCCAAGGGGCCCAAACCCCCGCGAGAGCTCGGCCACTTCCTCTGTGGCTATAAGGAGGGCAGAAGCAACGCTGGCCCAGCCAGCAGCATGACTCCAGCTCCACGGGAGATTTATGGGTGTTGCCAAATGGAAGGAAAAAAGGTAATCTGACTAAAGCAAAGTGTTTAAAGCAAGTGAGTAGATGAGTACTTGTCCCAGCTTCAGTATATAAGCCTATTGGTTAAGGCAGCTTAGACTTGGATATATATTTAAAGAAGTTTCTGGCTGGAAAAACACTTCCGTTTTGGTTCTTTATAAAGCAGAATTTGTAAAAAATACCTTTCAAAGTTTGCTAGAGCAGTTTAAAGTGAAATGTGTGTGCAGACATACAGCTTGCCTTCCCTTGCCCTTTTCGATTCACCGAGTTTCCCAAGCTCTGGTTTTGCTTCTCACAGAGACTTCTAGACTGGGTATATTAATATCTACCAGTTATGCCTACTCTTTCTTAGGCCTGTGTTTTCCTGTATGATCCTCATTTATTCTATTCTATCTATAATTTGTCTCCCTTCCAATCTACCATTGCACCAGCCCTAAGTGAATTCTGGTTCTTGGGAAACACTACGCTCCCTAACTCCAAGGCCTCTTAACTCAACGCGACTTTCACAGGAGGCCATGCAGAAATCATACCAAACCCCAGATGTTTAAAGCATGTTTATCTAATCGCATCTTTCTCACACACACATACGCATCGTTTGTTTTCACTCGCTATCTTCCATGGTTGTAGAGGTCAGTTGTGACTTTTCAACAGCTGCTGTATTTCACTTGGTGAATTTCAGTGACACGCAGAATGAGTCTCTATGTTAAGTTATGTTATACATATTTATATTCCTACAGACACCTCGAGTTACTCTTCAGCTTGTTTAGGAATAATGTCCAAGTTTCTTGTTCCTTCCTTTTTTGTTGCAGCACTCCCTGAAACCGGGCAAATGGAGGACAACCGAGGCGAGGTGTGGCCTTTCTGCATTAGTTGAAGCAGGGCATGGGTCTTGAGGGGCATATGGCCAAAACCAAGCATTGTTTTTTTTCCAGCCTCTTAAGAAAATGTTCTATAAATCAAACTCTATCCCCATTGCCAATGCCAACACACGCTGCAAACCCCACTACAAACAAGGCCTGGGTTAAAAAGAAAAGGTGAATCTTTTGGTAAAGCCAATTCTTCTCCTCCTCCTCTTTCTTTGTTTCTTTTGGGAGCAAAGCAACCAACTGAAGAAAGGACATAAAATTGTTGTGTTTAACAGCTTAATGCCAAAGCAAACAGGCTCTGCTAATCAGATAGCAAGGAGCATTTCACTTGGAGAAATCCTATAAATTACTGATAACACAAAGGAGCATGCCATGTTTCTTTCCATTAATCTTCAGTAAAATAATTAATTTGGGTCCTCTATTTTCTATCTCTATGAAGAAACTAGAGCGCCATACATTTTCCCATAGCTGTGCTGACAGAATGCAGTAAAACCCCCCGTGGAAAAGTTTACTGAGATCTCTGTGACAAGCGATTGGGTTTGGATGAGATAATTATTGAGAGAAATTGTACAAGCCGTGTTATGCAGGGCAAATGAGAAGATTGCATTGTTTATTTTTGGACATTAATAAAACTGTAATTACCAGAAGTTGTCAAGAGAAATCATTAATCATGCTGCTCTGTGAACCTGACTAGTCAGAGAAAAACCCAAGCTCTGAATTTTATTTGCCAAAATAACAAAAAAGTTGTAAAAGCAGAATCCAGTCTCAATCTTTTTCCAGAGCTACACAGGGTCAGTATCTGAAGTTGCAGAAGGCGTAAAAGCAAAAATTACATTAAGCAGATTGGAGACAAAATCCCAAGTTTTTGACTGGTGTTCCCATGACTTGTATGAGAAACGAGCAGTTGCCAGAAATCCAGGGGATTTTGTGTATCTCCCTGACGTCGAGTGTCCAACATCCAACTACACTCCAAAGGGCATTTAGCATCCCTTCACACCACGGGATAAACTGCGGTTGGAGTCACAGCTGCAAAACCAGATCACCCCGTAAGCCCCAGTAGAACAGGGAAGTTACTGGTTTAACTCTGCTGTGCCATACAGGATGCACAAGCAAGGAGGAAACTCCTTAGGAGAACACAGCGTGGCAGCTGCCAACCGCTGTTTCGACCATTATCAACGGGAAGCCAAGCAAAAGATGAGACACGTTTCTCTCCTCCCCCTCTCCCACAGCATCAGAATGTTCCTTCTGGCTTCCTTTCACCCCATTTTGAGAGCCCACCACATAGACACAAGCAGAGCACGTTGTTTACAAGCTCTCTGTTTACCACACATGCATCACATGTTTCCTAGCTTTTCACCAGCCAACACAAGCTCCCCAAGTTCATGACCTTTCTCTGGGTTTTTAGGTGTAACGGGAGCACACGGACACTTGTCATCTCTACTGACAGCCCTGACGTAAGAGAAGCAAATAGGCAGTGCTCCTTTCCTGCAGCAGATGATAGTTATATTAACCATCCCCATCACTCCCAGGAGATTCAGTGGCACTCTTCCTCTCTCCACTGACAGCGTTTTTTGGGTCAGGGCATCATACCTGCCAGGGAAAGGATGCACAACCAAAACCAACCTCTCCCACTGAATCAGTTAGAGTAGCCCAAAATCCTAAAATACACAATGATGATACAGACACACATAACTACTTCTCTCAAAAAAAAGCAGACTGAGCGGATCTAGCCAAGTTGCACTTCGTTTCTGAACGCAGAAACATCTGCACTCTGACTGTTCTGGAAAGGAAATGCAGAAGACAGTCTCTCCCACATGAAAATCTCAAGCGGCGTATGGACATGGAACGGTGCAGTCCTCCCACTGAACAGCACTGGGAACTATGGAAGTAAACATATATGGGAATCCAAAAACTCAGAGATTAATAGGACAAGTCATCCAACATTATTCCAGCCTCTGTCAAAACACTCCGTACGAATGAAGATGCACAACACAACGCTCATTTTGGCAAGCACACAATGCAGAAGAGAACAGTGAACCCATGCTAATAGTACTGAAAAGTGAACTGGTGCTGAAGAGATACTCAAAGAGGCATGGAAACTGTTGGAGAATAAAACTATCCTGGAGAGTAAACCCACTGTCCATACAGCACTTGGGTTTGCTATGTACGCCACTGGGAAGCGGGGGTGCTCAGCCACTCTTAAGAAGGATCGAGCATCCCATGCACTTGGGCCATAACCAAAGAAAATCCTCTTCTGCTCGAGATTAAAATGTGAACTGTATAACTGAATTAGCATGAACTACCACCACACTAACTGAAGAAGCACTGATAAGAATTTCATAACTTTCTGGAAGGCTGTATCAGTCAGTGCTATGGAAGTCCATCTGCTCTGAGCAGCAGCTGTTCAGGAAGGCAAGGAACGCAGGAGTAAGGCCCACCAGTATTTTATACATATTACTACACAAAGCTAGTTCCAGTTTCCTGCAAATCCAGCCACACCACAAGAATTCATCTGGTTTATTTACAGTGTCAGTAGCCAGCATCATCTGCACGCCACAGAAAGAAATGCAGATGGCATGTTAGCCAGACAAGCACAGCCCAGTTTAAGGAAACTGTAGACAGCACCGGGCACATCAGCTGCTGGCTGTTCCCAGCTCAGCAGGCAGCAGCATTCTGCAGTACAGCTGCAGCCGGTGCAGGAGGTCAGGCCTATGTGCCTGCCGCTGCTCACTGCAGCCGGTGCAGGAGGTCAGGCCTATATGCCTGCCGCTGCTCACTGCAGCCGGTGCAGGAGGTCAGGCCTATGTGCCTGCCGCCGCTCACCTCAAGTCTGCAACTCTCTCACGCTGCCTACACAGACTGTGTACTGCACAGACCCATTTTACTCCCTGCACCACAGAAAGCTTACAAAGATGTGTGACCGTATCCAGAAAGAATCCTGGATATAACAAGCACCCAAAACTTCTCCGTTAGAACTGCACCAGACTTTAAATAGCTGGAAAACCCTCAGGTTTGTTGATCCATATTCTGCCAGTTTGGATTTTCACTTTAAACTACGACAATCGACACGAAGCAACAGTTTTAAACTCCTGTTTGCCTCCATTAAGACCAGGTCTTCATTTTGCCCAGTATCTAACAATACCAGCAAGTTTAAACTATGCTTAAACTAACATCAAACTATAGTTTATACTATGCCTGAACTCCATGCAACAATCCCAAACCGTTGCCTTAACATGGTCTCCAAATGCCCTGCTTTCCAGAGCATTCACTTGAATTTTATCCTTCAAATGACACTAGATAATGAGATTAACATGGAGCCTGTATCAGAAGCCACAGCCAAGCAAAAATTTCGCTTGAGTCCACGGTGGGTTTGCCCACATCAGGCCAAGGAAAATGAATTCTGCTTTATTACTAAATAATCCAGGAAACACTGAAGAAATCGCTCCTCCAGCATTTAAATGTGTGTACCCCTAAGCTCCACAGTCAATGAGTCATGAGCAATTGCCACAGCAACCAACAGTACAACTTTACTCCAACTTTCAACCTGGAAACAAGAAAAGGAACGAAGTAACGGCCTGGCATTTCTTGGACTTGTGAGAGTGGATCGGTATTTTTGGGCATGTTACCTGATCTCTTATGGCATCCCATCAGCAAAGTAGATATAACTCCTACCTGTAGATTAAGGAGCTATGAAACGCTTAGGGGGCAGAGGTGGTACTGGTAAAAGAGAGAGAAAAAGCTAAAGCTCTGTTTTGATTAGTTTGATTTTGCTCTCTTGGGAGTGTATCATTCCACAAATGCAAAATAACTGTTAGCAATGTAAAATCACAGCAAAAAAACCCTTTTAACTCGGTAAGAGGCCAGTGATTCTTTATTTCCAAGCAATACCAACAGCACATACTCTCCTTTAAGCTTGGCCTTCTTCAAAAAAATCTGTTGGGAAACAACTCACAAAATAACTCACAAAATTCAAGGGGAGCGCACAGCTGGGAAGTAGTATCCTGAGGTGATCAGCTCCGTCTCATTTTCCAGAGAACCACACAGTTCATTCTCTCAAATCCCTCATTACTAAACATACAACGGCAAAAAGGCTATTTTTTTTTTCTGGTCCTTGCAGGACAGCTTTTTACATAAACAAACTGCATCAAGGCATGGGAAGTAATGCTGCTACCAGTTAAATCTGTGAAATTCCCCAAGCTGAGAAGTTCTCGTTTAGCATAGACAGAAGAACAGAATTTCGACTCCCTCTCGTCAGCTGTAATTCGGGAAGCATTTCTAATCCCCATCGGCAAAACCAAGCAGCACACTGAGAATGCCATGCTTGTGGGTTTCTTTCATCCAGCACCCTACCTACTTTCTACCAACATTTTTTTTTTTAATAACAGATATATTTGAATATATCCTTGTCATATTTTAACATCAGCCTTGCAACGCTCAGACGCAGCGTCTGGACAGTGCTTCTCACTGCACACAACTGAAGATGCATGTTAGCAATGCAACACTGACAGCATCTCCTTTACTAACTGGGGGTGGGGTTGGGGGGGAACATGCTCTGAGGTTTTTGACCAACCAACTCAAAAATTGGTCTTTTTTATCACAGAAAATTGGTCTGCTCTGTTTCTCTCATGCAAACATCCCATTCAACTGTTCTCTTCTGGTACTATCCACACATTTAAGGAAATCTGACCTCTCTGGCTTTGTTTTGCACTTCAAAACATCCTTTCAAGTACGAACTCAGAATGTTTACCTTCAAATACCCGTAAGATTACGTGTGGTCTTTCAAGCCTACCTGCTTAGTCTTCTTCCCCTGCAACCCTCTACCAGTAAAGACACGGATTCTTAGAAGAAAGGCCCACACAGACATAATTTGTAAATAATCCTGAGTTGTAATTAAAGCTTCACAGCTACAAACGGAAACACTGCAGTCTCATATTAGAAGAAAATAATGATCTCTGCAGATGAACAATCATTATCTTCCTTGTTCAGCCACGGAGTTGCAGCTTTGTATTTCCCAGCTGTTAACCTCCTGAATAATTTTTACTTCCCCCTCCCCCAGCTCTCTTTCTCTATTTAAACAAGTGGAAAATGTAACGGGAAGTCTGACTTTGTGCCTTTGATAATTACGTTTCCAGTATCATGGAATGTTTTCTAATAGGAGCATCTGCTTTTTGCATTGCAGCCCTACAGCTAAGAAAGCACTGGACTTGTTAATAAAGTACAATGAAGAACCAAACATCTGGGCAAGAAAGATGGATGGAAGGGGAGAAACTGTCTTCCTCTCAAAATATTCAAGAGACACCAAGGAAGTAGCTGGAAGCAATGATGCTGATGATTCTTATTCCACTATATCCTGCTGCAAAACACAGACCTATCACCTAGGTGTGATTCTGCCCCTCTACTCGGCTGTCGTGAGACACCACTTGGTGTACTGTGTCCCAGTTCTGGAGTCCCCAACATAACAAGGACATGGAACTGTTGGAATGGATCCAGAGGAGGGCCACAAAGAAGGCTGGAGCACCTTTCCTGTGAAGACACGCTGAGAGAGTTGGGGTGGTTTAGCCTGGAGAAAAGAAGGCTCAGGGGAGACCTTATAGCGGCCTTCCAGTACCTGAAGGGGGCCTACATGAAAGCTGGGGAGGGACTTTTTAGAAGGGCATGGAGTGATAGGATATTGGGGAATGCTTTTAAATTGGAAGGGGGTAGATATAGGTTGGATATTACGAAGAAATTCTTCTCTACGAGGGCGGTGAGGCACTGGCACAGGTTGCCCAGGGAGGTGGTGGTTGCCCCTCCCTGGAGGTGTTCAAGGCTGGGTTGGATGAGGCCTTGAGCAGCCTGGTCTGGTGAGAGGTGTCCCTGTCCATGGCAGGAAGATTGGAACTTGATGATCTTTAAGGTCCCTTCCAGCCCTATCTGTGATTTAGAGGAAACAGAGGGAAAAGCAGGAAAAATCCCACCTGTATTAATCCATACCACATAGTTAAAAGCTCCTGACAGTGCAACCCGTTCCCATGCCCAAGGAACAGGCAGATGGGTGTACATAAGTTCTTTCTGCTAACAGTGCTGGCAGAAAAGGGCTTCGTATCAACACTTCAAATACTGAAAAGAGAAAACAGGACAAAAATAAAACAAGAAACACTAAGATCCCAGAAGAGTTAAATAGCTAGAATTTTGGATCAACAATTTGAGCATCTTATATAACACAGTTCATCATATGGTACCCAGTCACTCATGCGGCAAGAGCAGAAACTGGGTTAACTACAAAATTCCTCAGAAACAAACTGAAAACTTGATTTTAAAACACTTCTAAATGTGCCAAATACTTTGGTACACCGTTCGAAGTTAATTACCATCAAGCTAAATATCTATACTTCGCCTTTTTAAATGTAGAATCTGTGGGGCTGTACACTGATCCTGCAAATGGTGCTCACTTGCCTTCAGGGCATGCGGTATTCCTTCGCACCGCTGGCCTAAGGGAACACAAAGGCGTCGGGAAACCTTTCTAAAGGGAGCATGGTCAATCCCAGGACCCATTGGTACACCGGAGTCTCCCAGTTAACAGCAGTGCACTGCATTATCTCACCGCCAAAGGGAGAGTTGCTCTGTGTCCCTGGGCTCACTGCCTGGACCTCTGATCTCCCAGAAGAGCAGTGAGGTCTCCTGCCACTGTGGGTACAACATCCAGAGGAACCACGTACAGCTCAGTCTTCCTACAGCAAATGGAAAAATCACTTGTTCTCTGCGGAGTCTGATTCTGCAGAAGGAGTAAATTGCTATCCAGTATACACACAAGCTAGCAAGACTAACCCCCACTCACCTAGGCATTTTTCTGACTTTTCACACCTCTCCTAGCTTAACGCTTGCCATCTTGGGTTTGTTGGTGTTCTTTGGTTTTAAATAACACACAAGAAAAAACAACCAAAGTACGGTACAGAATCTGCTCCCAGGACCAAAACCAAACCAACCAACCCTGGCACATTAATTCAGTACACATGATGGCTTTGTAACAGGCTGTTTTCAAGCACGTACATCTTCACAACTTTAAGAATCAACAAAAATGTATGGGGTTTTGCTCCCATTATATAACATTATATATCAAAATACATCCAGTTTCTGTCCATCAAGACTTCATGGCAAGGCTGAAGCTCTACATTTATTTTAGAGTTCAAAAAAAGCTCTGGGCCTTGTAATTAAAAACATACAAGACAGACAAGGGGGAAAAAATAATCAAATATGCATTTGCAGACAGAACTATGTGGATTTTTAACAACCAACCAAACCAAATTTACCTCGTGGCCAGAAGCAAACATCAAAAATGCCAGCTCAGAGGGCTATTTTCTTTGAGTAACACGATCACTTTGGGAAACTATTAAAAGAGCAGAAACTTAAAAGCAGCACAGGCAAAAACCAAACGCAGTTCCAACTCCGTTTCCCAGCTCAATGCCTTTTTCCCACACACACGCTTTGCCTTCCATAACTCAGCTGCAGAATATAACAACAGATCTGAACTGACAACGCCAAATTTTAAGTGAAGCACAAGAAAGCAGTCAGGCAATGCGCGGGCATTTTATAGGGAAGTTAGTGGTGCTCACAGCTGGAAGGAACCTCCACCCCTCTAAGGGAGAAAGGGATCCAGTTTCCTCATTTTATTTTAATCCTTCCTTGAAACAAGACAAATCTGCTAAATTAAAAAGGCAAGTAACACTGGAAATATTTTCCTAGCCTGAAAAAAATCTTTCTGCTCGAAGCCCATGACCAGACTCCTAAGTGGCGACTTCAGGAAGAAAAGGTGATTTTCTATTTCTTAAAGAATGAAACTACTTTCCTTCTCCCGATTCACAGAGGAGCTTTCTGGCTCCTCTTTATGCAACAGCAACACGAAAGGACCTCTGATCATTGTAAGAGCTATACAAAGTGCCTCTGAAAATTGTCTGTGCATTTGTGTACAGACTTGTGTGTAAATATCTTTGTATAAAGCCCGGTATGCAAACTGTGCCAGCAAAGATCAGTGATCCTTTAGAGCACTTTGTGGCATTAATGCAGACATTTTTCTGCTTAAAGAGAAAAATAATTTATGCTAAAACATTCACCTCTGAATAGTGTAATTCAGCCCTCCTTCAGACAGTTTTGCTGAGATTCACACATCAATCTTACCATGAAAGTGAACTGAAGGGAGGCAAAGGAGGGGACCTACAAAAACACCAGGAAGTAAACACGTCACATATCCAGACTAAAATCTGTTAGCTGCACCTCAAATCTAACTCCTAGAATTCAGACTTTTCTCTTGTTATTTCTGTTTGCTGGATGAAAAATTCACTGCTTCACTCTTTCCTACCCCCCATTTAGGAAAGCAGATGTCTGGGATCTAAGGTTGGGTGGGGACATTGCAAGGTGACATTTGGCTGCAGCATCATCAAAGATCTTTTGCTTGTACTTGGTTTTGGGAAGGCAAAAACATCGCCTGCGATGGACGAGGGTCACTCCGCCTCTATTCCTGACTGGTTCTTGACTCCTTAGATGAGCTCATCAGCAAAACATCACCACTTGTAATACTCATTCAGCCCGCAGAGAAATATGTGAAGTTTATGGATGCCACTAAAAAGTCATGGCCCTCAACTGTTATCCAAATGTATGATGTAAATGTAAACAGATGTATTTATCTCTGCAACCCGCTGAACCGTAGCAGCAGTAGACTTCCAGTTTTGTTCCCTTACTTATGGTTTTAACTTCAAAACTTACTTATAATCTATAAAACACACAATACTGCTGCAAAAAAAAAAAAAAAAGCACCCCTATTATGTCATTGAAACTGTAAAATGTAACTGCTGCACCTATTTCCCTTAGGAATGCTGAAGATGTTGGGCCAATGCCCTCTGCTCACATCATTAAAACAAAGCTACCCATTGCCATGAAATCATTCACTGTGCAGAAACTTTATAAGCTCTTCTATTATCTTTTATAGCTTAATTTGAGAACTGAGAATCTCTGGAGTGCTTTGCAGCACATTAATAGGAGACACTTTGCTTTATAAACTTTATCATTATTAGCGCACTGCCTGCGTCAGCTCATTGCAGTAGAATTTGGTGTTCCCCTCCTTCCCTTCAAGACTGGATTTTTTTCAGTGATTTACAAAGGTGGTGGTTGTTCTTAGGGTGTCTTTCACAGGACTGCTGTTATTTTGTTTTCCATAGTGCTTTAAAAGCCCGTTATTAATTATGCTGTTGAAAAATTCTTCTCTGAAGCCATGAGGTGTCATGGGCTTGACTGTACTCCTATTTCGCTCACTAAAATCAGGGAGGTTCTGAAATCTGAAGAGTGCTACTAGAAATTAAGAAAACAATACTGCAAGTGTCAGCCAGCAAACAAGGGAGCATTTAGTCTCCTGGGACGGCTTACATCAATCTTTATCCAATACCTAATGCTAAACATGATCTGGATTCAGTCACTTGAGGGGTTTGAGGACAGACAGGTAGAAATGCAGACAGACAGCAGAGGCCACGCTGATACCAGCAGCTTTCATAATATCCCTTCAGGTGTGATCCTTTCCCTCTTCTCTAACAAAACCTCTGCACCAGCAAATGTGCTAACGCAGCCGTATCAGTATCCATAGGGTCTGTAACTGGGCTGGCTTATTTCAGTCCCTGAGGCACTACTTTGCCAGAAGGACAGACACCCCCTTTCCCAAGGTTGCCCAGGTGGGACATCCACCCAGATGCGGAGCACAGCCCCCAAAACTGCATGAGACACCTGGCCAAGCCCTCGCCTGATGGTTATTCAGAAGCAGCACTGCGACACTCACACCTGCATTTTCCACAAGGATGAGGTTGCACATTGCTGGTGTATTCATGTAGGATGCCCAACTGTCAGATCTGGGGCTAAATTTGTAAACAAACTATTTCAAGCAAACCAAGAACACGAAGTGTTTTTGCAATCATGCTTCACTTTGTTAACAAATACTGACTGGCAGCACTCTTCCGTGGGTTTTCTTGTCTCAAAGTATATAAATTGCACTGCATCCCAGCTCCTCACCCATGCTGGGTTCCTCCTGAAAGGGGTACATGAAGGGACTGGAAGCACATGCAGATTTGTTGGACCATCACAGGCAAATAGTATTTCTTTTTGTAAATGATGAACAACATTATTTAAACTTACATTTACTTATAGAACTTATTTGAACAGAATTTATTTACTCTATTGCTTCTAAGAAACAACTAGCTAAGCAAATAAATTCTCGTTTAGATGCGGTTATGTGGAATTAATATTCTCCATTTAGTCTCCAGAGTATTAATTTTTAAGTGTGAAAAAGCCTTTACCAATATAGCTAAGAAAACCTAAGGTCATTTTAGAGACATGTAAAGGCAAAGAATTTTTCCTCTGTTCCTACCTAGGTCATTACATACTCGAGAATGCAGTTAGCTCATTTTGCAAAAATTAAGAACTCAGACTCTGACTTTTCAAAAATGCAACTAAAAAGAAGGCACACACAATCAAAAAATATAAACATAAAGCTAAAAAGGTCGTCTTTCTTGTTTGAGCCTGACAAGACTTGGAAAATGCCTCCAAGGGCTCTGATACCCTCAAAGGCTGGAATCACAGAAGCCTCATGTTGCTAAAAGCATGATGGAACATTCCTTTCTCTGATTGATACCCTTGAAGACACAGTACAGACAAGATGGTTAAGATTTTCAAATCAAGCTCCTAAAAATGATTGCATCGTCCCCAATCTATTTAGGAATATGCATATGCTAATCAAACTGACAGGTTTTACAGCAGAATTCAAGACAACCCAAGTCCTGCTGCTCCTTGAGTCCAGCAGCCCTGAAGCTCAAACCTGCTCATACTCACCTTGTCTTCCCAAGACTCCGCAGCACAGCATTTATTTTACAGAATTTATGTTTTTCCTCACAGCCCAGGATAAAAATGCCTTCAGAAATTAAATATGCACATTTGATACTCCTTTTCCTCCTTGTCCTCAACATATGGCCCCAGACCCAGTTAACAACTCTGTTCAGACCCTGCTCTGACAGGAGAACCTCCTCAGGGGGCTTTTAACAAAAGTTCTTCATAACGTCAGTTCAATGTGGGTACACAGGTGAGACAAGCAACGTTTTACTAGTGCCTACTGGTAGCGCTTTAAAGTTAAGAAGCCAAAACCAAGTTTCTGCCCAGTTTCTAAATAAGGGAGGACCATAAGTTTCTCAAGAAAAGTTCACCAGAGCATTTCATCTTCACAAAGGCAAAATATGCTTTTTATTAATCCCATTATTGGAAACTGTGGAGCCAATCTGGTTAAAATAAAACATACCGGAACACAGGCAGCCAACACAGAAAACTTCAGTCCAAAAGTTAAAGACATATGAAGTGATAAGCAGCTGAAAACAATCACCCAATAGCAAATATTTAATAAAGAGCAGTAGCTAGATTGCACACATTTGTTGTAACAGTTTGTGCATGTGTATGGTTCACACACATTCGCTCCTCACTTCTGGAAGCCCCAAGTTTAACACAACTTCTATGGCAAAAAAAATTAAGGAAAATATTTTCCGCCAATAGTTGAAACTTTTATTAATAACACAGAAAAATAACCAAGAAGAATATGACTAAAACCTTAAATAGTAAACTAGGTAGTTACCAAGACATTGTTCTTATATGAACACAGACAACCCATCCAAACACATGCAGGAGTCCATGAGCTGTTTACAATTAGCTCTGATGCATTCCCTTGTACATGTGAAATATGTATGTGAAAGACTGAAAATCTCTGCGTTTAAAAGCCTGTTCCTGTCCACTGGACATCTGAGAAGATCTCCAATTCTCAGAGCAGGCGGCTTTCCCAAAGAAGTTTCCCAGGAGAAACAAGACACAAGGAACAATATTAGCATACTGTAACGCTCATGTAGTGTATTACGAGATTATGCAAAAGAATTTTAAGAACTAATTTAATGTGGCAAGAGGGTAGCTCTTACTCCCAACTACCACCATGTTGGATGAGGCTCATAAACAACTTCAGGAGAACTCTTAGAGCACTTCCAGTAGGCATCCCTGAGATGACCACGGTTACAAACCGTTTTGCAGGTACCACATCTTCCACTTTCCCACTGCAGGAGGAGGAAAAAAAATACATTGTTGGTGGTTTCTGCCTGCTTGTGAGGTGAGGGCAGACATTTATGTTGTCATGATCCCATGGTGTCAGCATGACAACAAAATTACTGCAGATTTCACAAATAAATGCAAAAATTACAACGTGCAAATTTATGCCATTTAGAAACTGTGAGGGAAACAGGATCCTCTAGAGCTCATGAAAAGGCAAATACTGCTCTGCCTTCTCAGGAGGTCAGCAGCAGAGAGCTCTGCTATTGCAGGTGGAGCTTCACCTGAGGGGCAGGTGTTCCCATGTCACTGACAAAAACCTATCACCCACACTCATCCCCTGTCTCGTACTGCACTGCTCACTCCAGCCAGACCAGGAGCAGGGAGGGCTAGTAGGGCATGGGCTAGGGCAAAAATCTTTCTTAAAGCGCTGTGATCTGCCAGAACAGGACTTAGGAGGATGCTGAAATACAACAGTTGCCTTGCTAGCCTGCTCTGCTCCTAAAAGAAGGCCAAAAAAAAAGTTTGGTACACAGGAAAAAAAAACCCACACTACCTTATTATGTGTATTTCTAACAAACAGATCAACCAGGCTTTTAGAGCTTGTAACAAAGCAAAGAATCTCAAACAAATCACTTCATCAACCAGGAAAGTCATAACCAAACAGGCCATAGCAGAGTCTATTAAACCCAGCTGCTAACTACCTAATGCCGCCACCTAAATTTGACTGGTGCATTATGCCCTTGGTGTTTTAAACCAGAGGCCTGATTAACAGCTTTCAAGTTAGTGTTTAAGCTCACAACATTAAGTCAAATGCAGCTAATGGAGCAAGTTCCTTCGTGTTAAGGATGAAAATATTCTTAGAGGAGGTACAGCCTCTGGCTATCTCCAAATTATAGCAAAACTACAAATAACACCTTCAAATAAAACATACTAGCCAGTAAGTTACTGAAGATCCAGTAGAGACCATCTGAAATTGCCTGGAGGAAAAACGCTTAACTAAAAATACTCGTGGAGGTGAAACAAGCAATCTTCTCTCTAAATGCAAAGCCACCTTCTGATAGCTCTCTAGGAGGAGTAGGAGAGTTAGGAAATACAATTCAGCTTTGAAGGGTACAATCTCTCAGGGTTCAGGGAAAGCTGTTTAGATAAATTATGAAAGAACTGAGTGGCAGAGATGAAGGGTAAGGCAAGAAAGGAGAGAAAGAACCAAGCCAAAATGGTTTGTAGCAGACAACTGCTAAACTACTACCAAAGAAAATTCTTTTTATCATAAAACTACAGGCCAATACCCAGTAAAAGCTGCTTCCCCAAACAGCAGCAAACAGCAGAAATAACTGCAATGAGGATTATTTTCTATCCCTGTTGGCTGATCCAGCTGTCTCATTTTCCTCTCTGCTGAGAAAGGGTCTGCTCTCTCCACACAGCAGGGAGAAGTTTGGCTATTAAAAAAAAACCAAACAAAACAACAAACAACTCTTATTAAAGCATGAAAGAACCAACCCAGAAATCATCAATCTCTCTTGTTTCTCCTACTGGGCTGGCTCTGAGAAAACATAGGGAAAACACAGAGGGACTTTCTCCCCGTGCCCCAGCAGCAGCTCTCCCCTCTGCAGAGGGCCTGGGCCATCAGGGTCCCCCCTTGCCTCTGGCTCCAGTGCCCACAGGGTGCAAAATGCTTTGCTCCCTCACTCCTCTCCATGGGCTCACACAGGTTCCCTGAAGGTTTAGTCCAGGTGCCCGTGGGACCACATTTGGGACAGCAGCTCCTTCCCCCTTTCCCACACATGCATTACAACCGTACCAGTCAGTCAATCCCAGCCAGGGACCATCGCCCATCGCTCTGCCCTCCTTAGGAGCACTGCGGATGACTGACCCCCAGGCTGGAAGTACATCTCCCTCAGGTAGCAGTTGACTGCAGAGGTCCGACAGCAGGCTGCTTGTCCATCCCTGCCTCACCAGGGCTTGCGATTTGCCCCAGGGAGTGGTTGGGTTAAGAGCTTAGGAACAAGCTGTAAGGGATTTCTTTCCACGCTGCAGTCTTACTGATGGGTGGGGTAACGTTTCTAATAGCCCCATTTATACGTAGTCAGAACAAGCAAACAGCAGAGGCAGCATCTCCACTTAGGTTTTAAGTCCTTTTATGAGTCACCATATAACAGAAATTAAAACCAAAAAGGTACGTTGCTGAGTCACCTTGAAACTAAAGACAAGAAAGGCTTTTGTTTTTCAAGACTGAGTTACTTGAACAGGGATAACGTGAACAACTCATCTATTTAGGATTAACACTTTTAATACTTTATCCTGTCAGAGGAAACGTAGAGGGACACAGAAAGGTTGTCAAGCCGGAGGGATGCTTATTAGTGTATTACCAAATATTTTCATGAGCACGGTGAGCAATTAATTTCTATAAAGAAACTCACTCTGATTCAAGTTAGTAATATTATCTGCAGAGATGTGACTTAGTTTAAAGAAAAAAATCACAGAATCACACAGAATCACAGAATGTTAGGGGTTGGAAGGGACCTCAGAAGATCATCTAGTCCAACCCCCCTGCCAGAGCAGGATCATCTAGATTAGGCCATACAAGAATATGTCCAGGTCTGTTTGAATGTCTCCAGAGGAGACTCCCCAACCTCTCTGGGCAGTCTGTCCCAGGGCTCTGCCACCCTCACTGTGAAAAAATTTTTCCTTATGTTCACATGGAACCTCCTGTGCTTCCATCTCCTTCAGATAGTCTTAGTACCCCCAAAGCTTCTAGGGTCATGGCTTCTGAGTAACCCTATTATTATTAAATTTTTTAAAATAATATTTTAATAAGGATATGAAGTTTCTGACGCATACACACACTTTTACAACTATGAATTAGGTTTTTGGTTTATGTTTTAACCTTGCACTGGATTTCAAGTGCATTCCTGCCCCTGCTCATTCAATGGAAATACTGCCAGCAGCTTCGCTCCGACCAGAATTTTACCTGGGAGAGCCGCATTCATTTCACCATTTTCTAAGCAAACCCAAGAGCACTGTGCCTTACACAATGAGGACAGAGCTTGAAGAAATCAGTTAATCTTCCATTTTATACATTTCCCAAGCATGCATACTTAAATGCTTTAATACTTGGGGTAGCTACTGTGTACACTGATTCCCATTTTCAGCCAAGGGTCAGAAGAAACTCCTCAGCTTTATTTTCTCATAATCAAATGCAAACCTTTTTTTAGAAGTTTGGCAAACATCATCTGACCATAAAAAGGCTTGCACCACTACACTGCTTCAAACTCCTATCACAAATTACGAGTTCACATTCACTATGGAAACAGACTTTCAGCTCACTTGAGAAATAACTAAGTCATAAGGATTTAACTCCCCGTGCTATTCATTAAAAATAATTATTCAATGCATAAAGGCTTGGTGCTGAGCGAGGGAACGGTCAGGCCGGAGTATTCCCTTTAGCTGTAGAGCAGACATCTCAGATGCACCAAAGATGCGCTTCCTCACACGCTCCCCTTTATTGCTCATTTGGAAAGACTATCTCTAGAATAAGATGAGACTTCAGACACCCATTTAGTTCCCCACTCCTATATTGGCTTTTCTGAAAGGAGCGCTGATTACTGGTAGACAATAATGATTTTGTAATGTGAACATCTGTGCAACAGAAAAACAGACTGAGATCAAATTAATGGCATGTATCTCACCATTAAGCAGGTACCAAACAGCAAAAGATTTCTTTTAAACTACCAATAAACCTGACTAAATTCTTACCAAAGAATTAGCCATGGAAACACCAAAAGCATTTAAAAATCCATGAGTGAGATGCTCTTCAATACTGTTTTGAAATAAAGAAAAACTTTTTAAAACAAACAAAAAAAAATCAAGTTACTCTTAGGCAAAGCTTTAACTGAGATCTGAACATACAGAACTCTGAATTTTCTAAGTTACTGGTCTCACAGCTACAATAACTCAACCATATTGCCCACGAGTAGCAATTAATTAAATTTAATAAGGTACACTACGAGTTGTTCCTGTTTTAAAAATCCTAGCCAGGACCCCTAAACAATGTTGCTTTTCTTATTCCACTTTTCAAATGTTTAAAAATCCAATTGAGCAAAATCATCCTCAATGCTGGAGAAAATCCCAATGCGTAAAAATTCACTTAAGTGCTCTTAATAGCACTTTAATAACAAACCAACCAAATTTACACGGCAGAGGAAGCGCCAGTTTTTTAACAAGCTACTGAATACCTCCTTCCTAGCAACAGAAATATAAGTTATCTTTAATAACATGCACAGAAGAAGGGTTTGGGTTCCCCCCCACCCCCCATTGCTGAATTCTGAAGCAGACATTCACCGAGGATTAAAAAGCAACCATTAGCAAAAAATGAACTCGGCGTGCTGAAAATTCTCTATTCACTTCTAAGCTTGCAGAAGATTTTTCTTCCCTTTCTCCTTCCAGTGAAGAGGAGGGTGACCTTAAAAAGCTTGAAATTATTTTCCTCTCTTCAGTATCTGAATCTGAGGCTGTATCATACAACAGAAAGCGGAGGAGAGATCTCAGGCGTTACACAAGCCCACAGCACCCTTCTAATTTCCTGGCAACCACAGCACAAGTGATAAATGGGAAAGCAGCAAAATTTTTTCCAACTGTCTTTTACCAAAAAAAAAAAAAGAAGTATTAGCTGAAAAGACAGTACGAAAGCCAGTGCCAACTGCTCTTGGAAAAAGAGATTGGAGGCAGCCTTTAAAGGAGTAGGGGCACAAATGACTGGTTCCTGAGTTAGAAAGTTAACAAGGTCATTGGTAAAACCATACAAAAATATTACCAAGACCTCAAAATGATTACCAGGCTATCCCACCTACGTTTGGAAGAAAGGTTAATGCAATGAGCAAGAGAAATCCATCCCTTGGATTATTCCTTACATGTTTACACCGTGATTACTCTAATCTGATGTTTTAAACACTCTCACCTGCTTCCTCCTTTGGACTTCTCATCATCATAGCCCTAACACTAAACCAGAGCAGCTTAACTGGCTTGGCAGAGTTGGTACAGAAAGCACAACAGCCCCACGTATTTCACTGGCATACTCCAGATTGGGAAGAAATCCACAACAAATAGGAAAAAACTGGCAAACTGTGACCAGCTAAAGAGCTGGATTCATTTATACTGACAACTGCTATCTTTCCTAGCAATGTTTGGGTTTGCTACAAATTAGGTCCAAATTCAGAGGTTTTTCAAGCCAAATTCCACTGGAAAATCCTGTATCAGATGTAAAATCCTCCTTTCCAAATTCCAGGTGCAGCCTCAGCACTTTTTACTTGTTCTCAGCAGGAAAAAAAAGTCCACAAGGCTGGTTAGGACCCGTATTTACAAACCCTGCTTATGAAGGCAATCATTCCTCATGGACACTATGGAAGAATTCCAGATGCTTACCGGTAAAACATAGGAACCCCCAGAAATGTAAGGTCAACGAGCCCCACATTCACACCTGAAACCAAAGACTGGGAGAGCTTTACCATCAGCAAATACCTCGGGAAAGATGTCAAATGCCCTTGCAGACAACCAGACATCACAGCTCTTTCAGGGGCTATGGGTTCCTTTAAACTCTCTGCTCCCTCACCATACCACCAACACTCGCTTTCAACTGGGCACGCTGAGCAGCAAAGAGGAAAAAGGCAGTAGAGTATTTTTTCCCCTTTGTTGGAAGCTCACATGCCCCTCTTGGTGCAGACCCTCTCTTGCCTGTTTCTGTTTGGGGATCAGCGTGCCAGCGGCACTCAGTAAATAAAAAAACCCCAAAACCCTGACTCCAAACTGCACACATTATTTGCAGCTCAATAAAAAATAATGCTGGGTCTTTGACACAGGTTTATATAACACCTAATATAAAAGGGTTGTTACCTTCTCATGAATAAATACATAGCGCAGGAAGGAGCCTGGAAGCATTTTCTACCGAAGCAAATAAAATCTGTTAAGCCCAAACTCCAAGTCAGTTTTTTCTTCAGGTTTTTAGACCTAGGGTTTAAATTTGGGACCATACCCAGGCAAAAACTAAGCAGACTTGTTAAAATAAACTAAGAAGGTACATTTTGAGATGCAGTGATCTTGATTGCTTTGGTTTGTTTATCTATGTGTTCATACAACTTTGTTACCTGTGACAAGTGTCTCCGCTAATATGGGACCGATTCAGCCACCTGGAAACAACCAAGAGCTTTATATATATTAATTATGCTCTAAGAATAAACGGTAGTTTTTTCTTCTGGTTCCAGTAGTTACTGTAGAGCTTTATAAAGTCTGATCCTCACGCTTAGAAAACTAATGTTAGAGCATTTTAATCTTTATTATTCTCCACAGTTTGGAGTGACCTGTCTCTTCGACTTTATAAATAACCCAAATACTCTGTACGCTTAATTTGCTATCACCATAGCAATTCATTCTTCTTTCCAAAGGATGAGACAAATTCTTACTCCAAAATTAAATGGTTTGGGGTTTTTTGTCCCCCCAATTAAATCTCTTCTTGTGGCACTAGAGCACTGGGCAAAGTTTTTCTTCAAAAATCCCTTTCTTCTTAACGCAAATTTCATTAATGCAAATTTCATTACAGCAATCATCATAAACCTTTCTTTAACACTGGGTCTTATACAAGATGTGTTTACAACATTTACTACCTTGTTAATTCTTTTGTTCTATGGAGCAGGCATTTGCTGTGACACTGAGTCTGTCATTCTCATCAACTCAGTGATTCATCTGCCTTGCCTTTCCTACACTTATCTACCAAACTGTCTTTCCTAATTTTTTGTTTAACTTATCACTGTTTAGGTACTGCTCGCCCTCTTCAGACTCTGAACCAGGCTTTTTCCTTTCCACTGTGTAAGTTCTAAGGTTTGAAAAGCTGTTAAGCACTGCAATTCATGGTACCCTGACTCATTTCTTCAATGACTGCTGTTTCCCACCAAAGATAATAGTGTTATTTGTCATATAATTACAGAGAGTTAATTCACCCGCGTGTTAGAATATACGATTCAGGAAAACAGACACAGGAGCAGCAGTTAGGTTCTTTGGAAATCAGAGCTGTCTTTGGTGCCCCTGCCATGCTCACTGCCTTGCTTACAACCAGCAGAAATATCCCACGAAGAATTTTTCAGATGGATAAAGGGACATCCCTGAAAATCTGGGACAGTCCAAGAACCCCACTCTCCAGACCCTGGGGTATTCACATTATCACAGGTTTTGGTAGGAGTGGCAGACATGTAAAATCCTGCTCAGCCTGGCTCCTGTCTTTTCAATTAGACACTACCTTGGTCTTGGGAGAAGGTGTCTGTGTCACTGGAAGTTGTAGCTACAAAAGTAAAGACATCCATAACTGCAGGCCAGGTCTGAATAGGGGTGTGTTCCCAGGAGAGGAATGGAACTCAAGAAAGATTAAAGGGATGGAACTTGACAAAGATTAACATGTTAGTTCTGAGCTCATCTTGACTGTTTCTGATAAGCATGAATAAAGGGTGCAATGAAGCTTCCATACACAGGCTACCAAATGCTTGTTTTCTTTTTTTCAGCTACTGGAAACAAGCATTCCTTCTTTTCCAGAAATTTGGATTCTGTCTTGTGCTGTGTTCGTTCAATTTACGTCTGCCAAAAAAATTCCTGTCCCAAAACAGAGCAGCTTCTTCCAGAACACTGACTGTGTCAAACCTGGAACAGTCCAGACTCGATCTCACAAAAACAAGCCCGTTTGCAGAGCTCAGTTGGACACATCCTTCAGACTCATTAAACCTCTACCTAACATCCATTGAATGCCCAGGGCTAAGGTCAGTCAGAGACAAGCAAGGGAGGAACTGAAGTCTCAAGAGACTTGATTTAGAAGGTTTGTGTCACTTTTTACAAGCCATCACAAAGTCAGAAAAGACTTCTGGCTTTCCATACGGATAAGTGCTACTGGATTTTTGACTGGGTTAGGGCTTACAAAGCAATGAATCCTGACAAGATCACTCTGGAAGTTAAATTTCAAAAATACACTTAGGATACCAAGAATAATTGTTTGAATCTTTGTCACATTACCATTTTTTTCTTTCTAATATTAAAGCTACTGTAAGAGTAGAGGGTGAGGAAGAGGGACAAAAATACATTTATGTTTCATATACTGCAGCTAAAAAGACCTTAGGAACATACAGTGTTGCCCATCTGCCTCTCTGATGCTTCAGCAGAATAGAAAAATGGTTGAAGAGCTCAGGAGATAAGTCAAAATTATCCAAATGCCTGAGGGCTGGAAGATGCTCTGCAGTAGAAGTAATACCATCAAAAGCCACAACTAACATTACCTTGCTAGTCACAGGAGATTTCTAGCTATCCTTTTGTTTCCTGACAACTGAGAACTGCAAACTTTTTGGCAAGGAACACAAAAGATGGCTAACTGTAACGACATGAGAAGAGCTTCAGAAGGCAGATGAACAGAAGGAACAGATGTGGAGCAGGTGTCTGCTCTCTGCTTATAAAATGATGTTTTTTCAGGGTCACCACTGAAATAACAGAAACTTGAAGCAGAACATAAATCCTGAGAAGGTCCTCATGTCGGGCTTTCAAACTTCAAATGTAGGACTTCAAGTGTTCACTGTTACTAGGTAAAGCTCAAGGGTCAGTGATTTCCTTACTAATTTAGGAATACACCAAAAATAGAAGACAGCTTGTGGCATTCTTGTCAGAGCCGACATATGGAGATCATAAACTCCGAGGTTTGTTGCTTCTTCTCTCGCTAAGGAGCGTCTGAGTCTACAGTTCCTTACAGCTACATCCAACCAGGTGCCATGCTACCATATCCCCCCTTCCAACCAGGTCCATGGAAGGCCAGCACCAAGACCTGAGCCACAGGCCGTCCAGCTTCAGGTGAGCTCAGCAGTAACTGCACTGATTAGAAACTAATGAGAGGTGAGATGCCTGAAACATCTTTATGACAAAATATTGGCTCAATATCTTCATGTGCTCATGAATGACCTGCTCCATATCTGACTCGCTAAATCACCTGAGGTGCTTGAGCCAGCGTGAGAGGGCAAGTGAAGAAGCAAAACAGCCCTTGTTCCCATGTGACATGAATTGTACAAACCCACTGATGAAGTCAATGTCAAAAGCAACTGCTTTGAGTTAATTTAGACATTATGTTACTAAAAGTATCTCTGGACAGCCCAAAGCTGCTGGTGTACTTCTGCCTACCTAAGAAACAGACCATCCACTGGTAGGCTGTACCTAACCACGATCAAGAAGAGATGCAGTTGATGTGTTTCTTAACTAGCAACAGAAAGCAGGACAATGAACACCACAGACAGCCATGGCTGTAACACTGACCCCAAACCCCAGGGTCGGATGATGTTGTAACGTATTATTAGGTGCTGTCTAGTATTCAAACGAAAAACCTGAGGCTTACAGCCAGTGAACGATCATACACTTCTAGAATTATATTTTTTTTTCATTTTTATTTCGTACCTTAGGTTTCTCGTAGGTCATCTCTGAATGCACATGCACAAATCCAGTTATTCTTCACCCTTCCTTAGCTGAAATGCAGGAAGAAAACCTTCAGTGTCCCTGTCAGCATCCCTTGCGTTACCAAGCACAAAATCCTCTGTGCTGTGCGGTGCACTAGCAGCCAGCAAGGTGCTGGTAACACACCAGGGTTTGGTTACTGCTGAGCGGCGCTGGCACAGCACCAAGGCTCCAACATCCCCCCACCCTCAGCAGCAGGCTGGGAGCGGGCAAGATCCTGTGATGGGACACAGCCAGGACAGCTGACCCAGGCTGACCAAGGGGATATTCCACACCGTGTGATGTCTGCTCAGCAGTAAGAAGCTGTGGGAGAGGGGGATGAAGTGTGGACATTAATTTTTACAGTGTTTGTCTTCTGGAACAGCCAGTATGCGTACTGAAGCCCTGCTTCCTGGGAAGTGGCAGACAATGCCTGCTGATGGTTTTGCTCTGCTTCTGCACACAGCCTTTTGCTTTTGATTTATTAAACTGCCATCATCTTAACCCATGAGTCTGGGTTTTCCATCCTATTTTTCTCCCCTCCCTGTCCTGCTGAGGGGAGCGACAGAGCGGCCTGGTAGGCATGTGGCCTCCAGCCAAGGTTAAAGCACTACATCTCCATAAGCTTTCAGAAGCCTCTTTCACCTGCTGAAAAGATCATCTCCTCCTTGAACTAAGCCCAGTCTACCAGAGGACAAAAGCCTCTGGCATCTTCAACAGCTGCTCTTCATCGTAAGTCAACAGAGGAGACTTAGAAACAAGGGAAAGAGTTTTCAAAAGAAATGGATACTGCTTTATGACACTTTGCAGTCAGGGGTGGTAAGAATGCCTAATGACTTCCCAGCACTCAAACAAAACCCTATGTTGCAGCTAGTATTTTCCCCAGCGATAAGCTGTGTTCTTACACACATGGCAGAGGTGCGTGGTGAGATCCTGGGCTCCAACGACTAAAGAACAACAATACCCCAATCAAGGAGCAGAAAAGTATTTTTTGGAGCTGAAAGCTTCTGCAGAAAAGTTTCAGCAGCTCAGCAGCTTCCTGCTGTCTGAGCTGAGCACAGCGAGATGAATCACAATGCTCTGCAGAAGAGATCTTTTTCCCTTCCCAAACAAAATTAAAGACTCTTCTCCTATCTAGGGCTGTTTTAGGGGAATGTGCTCTATGCCAATGTACAACTGTAACCACTGCCTGTAACTTTGCAACAACATTACTGGTAAAAAGGGAGAAGGGCAAAGAAGTGACACAGAAATGCATGCAGGTGATGATATCCCCTAGAAAGCATGCATATTTCTTGGCTGTGAAAGGTCTTCTTAAAAGCAGTCAGAAGTCACTCACCTTTGTATATATTTCTCCTTAGAAAACTTGTGGGTACCTGAGGGTGATGTGATTAAAGGGCTTCATGAGAAGTTGTTAGCAGAAAAAACATCACAGCCAACATCTAACCAGCCAACTGCTTGAATAATCCCAACCTCAAACACTTGTGCTACCACGTACAGCGATTCCTAAAATATTTTTCCATCCAACATTTCCTCCCGTTATTTTTCTCCCTGCTAAGACATCAGCTCTCTATTCCTGCAACATACAGCAAGAACAAGCAACTGTTTGCTTCATCAAGAAACAACACTAAAGCAGGTGACTAAAAGCACCCACATTTCACATTTTCAGGCTACCGTGGCACAGCCATACTTGGCTGTTAACTGCTGTCAGAATTCAGGTTTACAATGCAACACAGAGTCACAAACCTGTTAGTTAAGCAAGTATAAACCACCCTTTTAGTAGTTTAGTGTTTTTTTCTTTTAGTCTTGCTATTTATTTGCTAATAACATACTCCAGTTCAGGTCTGCTCATAGCTACTATGACACAAAAAAAAGCTGCCAGCAAGCAACTACAAATATTTTACACCTGTGACACACTACAGCAAAACACAAACTTCTTGGACCTGCTTAAAAAGGGTTTTATTTTGTTTCACACCATGGCATCAACAGGACACTTTGATCCCAACTCAGCTAAATCCAGTAATTAAAAGTCCATCCATCCCTCTGTCCTTCCTCCCACTCCCAGTCCAACTAATTTTCAGTTGTAACTTACCAAGAGCAAAGATTTTAGTCCCATGTGAATGGGAAAGCCGTTAGAAGTCAAAACCAAATTAACCTATTTACAACTGTGCCTAAGTTCCATTACTGCATTTGCAAGGAAAATCTTTAAGCACCCAAGTCCTGGTAACTTTTAGAGCAGGGATGGGAGAACAAAACTGGGTAAAGGGAGAGGTTTTGCATCACTTGGCTGCTGTGCTTAGGCAGACTGACATCATTCATTTCCAGGGCCGGTCGGGAGGTAGTGAATTCCTGACTGCTAGCAGAAGCGTTGTATCCAGAGGAAACTAGTTTTGTACATGTGGAGGACTGACATCTGAAATATCAGTAAGCTACCTTTTCCTTAAGAATAGCGTAGCTATTTTTTTGCTGGTATTGCAATTTTGTTGAGCTATTATCTGGTCAGGGATCAACAGAGGAAAAATATCAAAACGAAGCATGCTGCTCAGTCATCGCTCTCCACAGATATGAATGGAAACATTCAGATTTGGCTTCATGGAAATACCATACACTTCACGGGTGTGTCATGGAAGTGTATTTAGCTATCCTGTGAACTCAGTAATCTTCATTAAGTTATTCCTGACTTACGACAGAAAAACCTTAATTGATTACAGTACAGATACATTTGCATAAACATCACTGTGGCAAAGAAATTACCCACATTTTGTAAATGCTCCCTATTTTGAAAATATTCCGTAATTTTCTAACTTGGCTTGAATAAACAAGGCAAAACCAAAAAAGGCAGGCAGCAAAATCTAGGAAACTCAAATGTGAAAAAGATTATTTCAGATTACTGTTAGTCTGGAAGGCATTAAAAGGGGGGACATAAATGTTTAGTAAGGTCTGGTTAAAAGATTTCCTGGCTTGTCATTAAAGAAGAGATTTCCTGAGAGGCCCGAGAAGAGAGTCTTGAAAGCTAAGCACAAAACCGGGCAGTCAGACAACTCTCTTTCTGGCCTGATTCTGGGTGGGTTCATTCGACCTCTGGCAGCCCACACCAGCCAGTTTGTCAAAGAGAGTAATGAAATGGGGGTACTTGGTCTCAAACAATTAAAGCCCAACAGAGATGGTGAATCTCGTGGCTCCAACCGGAGTGAGCCTGAGGTAAGAGTGCAGGATTTCTCTTTAAGTCAAAGCCTCCCTCTGAAGCTTGGCACCCAGAGCTGATGCCCAAAATAGACTCTGTGAAAAATGTTAGCCTGAATTTCCCTTTCCCTCAGCCCGAGCTCTTCAAAACTGTCATCTGATGGGAGGTAAAAAGGGAAATTATAGATCGTATTAATTAAATACTTCAGATGTTGCCTGGGAAGAGGAAAGTTTTACCTTGTGAAAAACTACAGCCCCCCCCATACCAGTGTGGCTGCAGAGGCCAGACAGTTAAATGCAGCAAAAAGTAAACTGACAGCAGAACCAGAAGTAGAGTATCACCCTGACCATTTGCACCGGGCTCCATCTATTCTGCCACAGGCACCATACTTTACACCACTGTACGATACGTCTGACCACTCTAATTTGCCAACCGGCCGTATTTATAATTGGGGTGTCAGGTAAGGGTGCAGACAGATGTCTCTAAACAAAGCCCTTTGCCTTTTATTTACTTCCCTTTATATTTCTGCTCAAAACAAATGGAGACCATATTAATGACTCCAAATTTTAATAAGGGTTTTTTGTATTCTTCCCTTATAGGATGACTTCTCAATTCAGGCAGTAATTTGACTAGATGAGTAGTCATTCAGAAATGGTACAGGTATCACTGAATACTAAAAAAGCTTACAAGTTACAAAAATATTCAGCATGGTGACAGAGAAAGGTAGAAAAACTTGAATTCCAATTGTTCAAAGAACAGAAAAAAATAAAAAGGAGCAAAAGTACACTGGGTTTATATTCCATTATTTGATTAAAAAAAAAGGTGGGTTTTTTTAAAACTTTTTAAATTTCTGTTTAGCATTGGTGATATGGGACCCAGAACAGGATTCAAGCTCTTAGAGAACAACATCTGTGATAAAACAAAGGCATTTAAATTATTTTTAACTGCAACAGAGTAGAACAAGGACTGCGTGCATTTTTCAGCTCCATGTTGTTTCACAGTAGAACAAATGCCAACTACATCCCTGTACTAAATTTTGCTAGTTCAGAGTCACTGGAGTTGAACCAAAAGCAAGTACCCACAGCACATGGCAGAGCTCTGACAGGCAGTGAGCCTCTCGAGTCTCAGTGAGCCTCTCGAGTCTCTGCTGCTCTCAGCCCGGGCCACTCACATGAGGGCACTGCCAAAACACAGACCCTTGCCCACCCCACCGCATGCCAGTAAAGTGTTAAAACACATATACTATATTTAAATATTGCCATTGCTACTTAGCCGTTATCAAGATGAGGACTAACTCCACGTGAATAAGGAAAGAAAGTCATATTGCCATATTCAGACATGCTTAAGATAATTCAACTTTACAGTTTTGACATGTGTAGCTTATTAGACTCTGAAGAATGTAAAAACACCATTGGCATTTTTCATATTGCAAGTGTCTGGTAGATAATGGCCGTGCAGATTTTATGCAGAACTGCACAAGCAAACTTGCCAAACTTTCATCATCACTCCTTCGGAAACTCTGAGGGGGCCCATTAAATTGGCATTTTGTTTGACATGTACACAGAATGTGCTTAGCATGCAGAACAAGTATGGCAATAAACCTCTTCTTAACAGCTGTGTTATTTTAGCTAATGATAAACATGGATCTAAAGCCACATATCACCACAACTTAAATTGGTGAGAAAAGCTTCGTCACCCCACGGAAAGAGAGGCCATCACAACAGAGAGGAAGTCATTTGTTTATTCTTAACTATGCAGTTAATTGTCTTCCCAGTAAACACAGCCGAATATACAAACCGTTGTTCTAAATTCAGTGAAGTTCATGTTCATCGTAGCTTACTGCCCCTCTCTGACCTTGCTGCATCTATTCTTTCGCGACAGACTCCTGCCCACGGGCACTCGTGTACAATTACCTCCCATCCCGGTGGAGGCTGCAACTGCAGCACTGAGAGAAGAGTTTATTAGCTGGAAAGTTCCCTCACAGTCTACGAGCTTTGGAGGCCAAAAAAAGCCCTTTTCTGTCACCATCATGGCTCGCTCCATTCTGACTCCATTCAAAATGAAAAAGAAACCCTGGGCATGTGAAATGCAGATGTTAACGAGAAAGACAGCATATTGATTTGGTTAAGCCATTTAATTTTGACAAACTGCCAAAACAACAATAAAAGAATGGCAAACCTGAAATATTGGAGATTTCATCAGCAGCCTACAATGAACAGGGAGATAATGAGTCCCCGGCAACCTCTAGGAAGGGATCAATGCTCTCCATGGAACTGCAGTGACTGGGAATTCCAGACAGTGCCCTTCGATTTTCTCTGAAATCTTATCTTTGCAAAGTAAACAAACACAAGATAATAACCTTTAAACTTCTCACAGCCATTCATAAGCGGGTTTGCTACTACAGGACAGCAGCTGACATTCAGTATTACTCTCTGTTCAATAGGCTGACACTCTGAGCATGGAAGAACTTGATCTTTTACAAGACCCAGGTTGCAATTCCCAAAACTGTGACCCTTGAAAAAAATAGTAAGATGAATCACTGCACCTCAGAAGCATTTCCCAGCTTTCCTCTGAATCAGCAGAGCTGTATACATCCCACCTTCTCAGCGAAAACAAAATTTATCATACAATCAACTGAGTCCACAATTGGAAGCCAGAGAAAGCAATAAATATTGCAGAAAGCACTGCAAAAACTAGTATCTAAGTTTCAAAATGGGAAAAATACCTTTGTTTTCAGCATTCTTTTATGACTAAACTTGGCTCATTTTTTTTTATTATTTCCTTGTAATCAATCTAATTCTGTTTCCTCTGTTCAGAAAAAACCTAAACTACAACAGAGCTTTTAAGGACCATGTGCCTGAAACATTGTTTGTCTCTATGGACATCTTAACTATTATTTTTAAACATCTTCAAAATTAAGTTAACACCTATATAAAAGCTGAATTTTTCAAACTAAACTTTGACCCATCCATCTTCACAGAGTTAAAAGAAGTATTTTACTCTAAATATTTGATAAATGGTTTCTAAGTCCTTGACAACAACGGCATTTAGACTACAAGAGCCCAGAATCTTCTTCAATTATAATTGTATCATTTTATTACATTGGAAAAAAAGAATAGAAAAAGGTAAGTGCTGCTACATTGTCCCCCATATCGTGTTTTTTACAGCAATTTGCAGAACACTGTCACTAAACACAGTGTTTTACAAACCACATGAGAAAGGTCATTACCCCAGCGAGTTTACAACTACAGCAAACAAACCAAGTACAACAACCCTTCCATTCAAAGGAGAGAGGACATTCCTTCTCAATATATTAATGTATCATCATTAAAGGGATCTTTGAACCACTTCGATCCCCAAGTCAAGCAGCACCAAAAGACGAGAAAAGGGGACACATTTTTCTCCTTGCCCTTCCTTACTCCTAAAGTACTGACCAACTGATCTAAGCTGACCAAATGATCTATGTTAGGTAGAGTGTCCTACTTTCAGCACACCCAGACATTCCTTTTGGGATGTGCTATCTTGCTAGGCAAGCGTACAACCACCCTGATAACTTTACCACAGATATACCAAACAATACCTCAAATTTTGTTTGCAGTTTACTTCTGCAAATTCAGACCATTTTCAGCCTCTTTGTCCTGACTGTTCTCAAGTCTGCACTACTTCTGTAAGGGTGTTTTGTTGTTTTTTAAAAATAGAATTTATTCTCCTGTTAAGACTGTATTCTTCAAAAACTCCAGCAACTGAAAATAAGTGGTATCGTTCTCTGGCCTCAGACACCTAGTTATGTTTATCGTGTTTTCCAATGCAGGATTTAACAAGGATTTCAGAAAAAAATACATTATTATACCTAGTCACACTGGATACTACTAGGAAGATGATTTATTTTTATTACAAACTGATGCAAAGGTTTTATTTGATTTTTAAACACCATATTACCAGGTTCTGAGGTAATTAACAGCCACAATCTCACATCATCCCCTGTGAGACACCACACTTGGTGTACCAAGAAACAGTAAGTAATGTGAATTATCTGTCCTTACACCTTAGTGCGCTCAATGAGGACAGGAATACCGTATCAAGTCCTAGGAGAAGAGTTTTGGGTTTATTTAATTTTTAAGTTAAATAAGCTAACAAAACCCAAGCCTTTCCCTTGCCTTCAGACTCACAACCCTTCTGAAGGGTTGAGGCCAGACAAGGTCCAAGCCCTAACATAGCACAGCTCCCAGCAAACACCAGGAAACTGGCTTGGCTGAGCACTGGGAAACGCAGCACTGGAGATGCCAGCTGCTCTTCCACTGGGTATTGTGGCAACAGGAGATTTCAGAGGCAGAGCACAAGGCCCTAAGCAAGCACCCCAGTGCCTCGGAAAGAGCATTTGGCCACTCAAACTGGTCAAATACCATAGGAATGACCTTGCGTAGCACAGACTTAACAGAGCCATGCTACAAGGATAGGAAGTGAGATACCTACACTTTATTTACATATACAAAGGAGGACTGTCCTGTAGGAAGTCAGGTTGTAGCTCTATCAGCTGGTACCTTCTTTGTGAGTTTTTGAGCACAAACTTACTTTCAACAGTGAAACAGTACCAGTGACCACCAATGGTGCCTCAAAGAGAAGCAGACATGAAAACATAAACTTAAGCTACCAAACTTGGAATGATTTGACCCACGAGTCTTCAACAGATCTTGGGAATGGAAAAAGCAAAAGCTAAACAAAACCCAGTGACCCTGGAACAATGGTGTTCCTAACTTAAATAAGCAACAACTGTGGCCCATAGAAACAACCAGCAACGTATATGCTTGAAAGATGAACTCTCACCTATCCTTTAAATGTCTAGTAATGAAAACATTGGTCAAACAGAAGAACAAACATTACTTACATATACTCATAAATGGGGACTCCACATGCTTTTCCTTTTTAAGCAAAAAATTACAGAACAGACCATTCTGGTGAACCAGAACTTCTAAACTAACCAAGCGGGGTCAAGGAACAGTTCTTCGGGAAGAACCAAAAAAGGAAACAAAAGGAGGAAGAGCATTTCCTCTTCGCAAAGCTTCGCTTCAGCCTGCAGTCCCGTAACTGCAGTGATGAGATAAACCTTTTCCTCGCTAAATAGGAAATGTCTCTTCCTTGCAGTAGAAAAATGCACAGACAAATCACCTCGAACTCACAGATGTAAGCCTGAAATTAAAACAATTTGCACATCCATGACGGACACCAGCTTTATAAACAAAGAAGTCCAGGATAAGAGGTTAACTATGAATACAAATGTTCAGCAAGACACTAAAAATAGTAGACACGTCTGATATGTTGCATTACTGCTAAAAGTCATTTTAAGATCTTTTTAAGCTATATTAACATGTTTAAGTTTCACATATACATGTTTTATGAGAAGTATTTATGCATAAAGAGGTCCCAAATAAAATTACAAAAGCATTACAATAGGTAAGCTACTTCAAATTATACTTTAGCTTTACATATTTTAATATTTAATGTTACGTACACAAATGATACATTACACTCACAATATTTCATGAATGACATTAAATATTAAAAGCTGAAGAGAAAAAAAGGCATATGGTTTTAAATAAGAGGAAAGAGATCAACATTACTGCAAAAAATAAATATAAGATGGTAGTTGTAATTTTTTTATTATTTAAAACGTCCATCCACTGGCAAGAATAGCTATTAACTTCACTTGGCAAATGATTGTATGTAGCTAACAGCAATGGTTCCAAGAAGTGGAAGTGTTTTTCTCATTAGAAGGTAAAGAAACAGAGGAAGATTGGAAATGAGAATAAGGCAATTCCCAGAACAGGTAACGCATTTTGGGGAATACTGCAGTAGGCAGGACTTGAAATCAGATAGCCAGACCTACTCAAAGAGCCAGTTTTAAGGCTTTAAAGCTTTTAAAGTTTGCTTTTCTTTCCCACTGCCTAAATTAAGGCCCTCTCTCAGCCCTATAGATTTTTCCCATTAAACAGCGGATTTTGCGATTACAAAGAAGAGGAGGATGTTTCCGAGTGGACTCCAGCCCCACGCAAGAAGGGAGAAGGGTGCCCCAGCTAACTCCAGCAGACGTGACCTTTAGAAAGCAGTATTAGTCACCCTCTGCTTGTGGGCGCTTTGACACATTAGCACTTTGCCAGATCTCCGGGCGGTATTTTATCAGCCGGGCCCATCCAGGCATGATGTGCATTTTCACAGCGCATTAGCATATCCAGAGGAGGAACACTGCGGACTGCAGTGGCCTTTCCTTGTAGGACACGGGCTTGAAGTGTGAAAAAACTTTTACTGACATTCTCACTGACATCCAGGAGCAGCACTCCCCCTACCCCCCCCCACTATATACAAAATTCATCAGCATGTAAAACCTAGCACTGCAGACCAAAGAAACTAATTTCCAGAGCATCTTAACGATTAGCACTTCAATCTCTGACCTGCTCACAGCCTTGTATTCAAGAGAGTTCATCATCTTAACTCTTCCCTTAGTACACATTACAATACAGGTAGGTATATATCCTACATACCGTAAAAGCCAAATGTTGAAGTTTAAAAAGAAATCAAACGTATCTGACAACGTAAACAGAAACCCTGCTTCTCATCTTACATCTGTACCAACCAGAAATAACCCCGGTGAAGTCAGTCAGCACAGGTATACAAAGGGAGGGAATCTGGTCCAAACAGTAACATAACCCTTGGTACACAGACGCAACCCAGCAAAAGACAGAGCCGATGAACCGACCCAAGGTCACACAGAGAGATGGCAGAGCAGCCTGTAATAGATTTTTTCCTCCTTAACTGCTGACCAGTTTTGCACTTGATGTTTTTGGTGGCCACAGAATCCTAGTCCTTCAAGCAGGGGATTCCCCCCTCTGCACACTTGCAAGGTTATCTTATCTTGCACACAAGGTAGGAGGGCTCAGATCACAAACAGCAAAATTCTGTAGCACAGCAGCTTGGAGTGTAAAACTAGATGTGGTCCTGGCTCACTATTATTAAAAACATTTGAATCTGCTTAAAAATAAAACTTTTGAATGTTAGTAATCAAAAATCGCTGTTTCTCTTTCCTTTATTATTAAACATAGCGAATAAGCAGAAATTTGGGCTACAAGCCACCCTCAAGCCCTTGTTCCTGGGCACTTTTTCAAATGTCCATGTGGCTTCACCAGTTTCTGAAACACACTGAAAGTGCGCCTGAGCAAAAGATTGGGTTTGTCTTCACTGGCAAACCTTTCTGTCAGCTGTAACACACAACATACATAGCTCACTGCTTTGAAAAGGAAGGACAAGAGGGATTTCTTTACCTTTCAAGTATTTAACTTCAGAAATTTGGATTGACAATTGCAAAAGGCATGCTCTTCCCGACCTGGATGTGACTTTGTCAAGGATATGCATCAATAGGAACCCAAGAGTTTTCTGGGGTTTTATTAACTGGTAGATGCTAAGCAAGCCAAAAGAATTTAGTCTTAGAAGCAGAGGCAATCAAATTAAACTGACTGGATCAAAAGTGTAACAGCAGTTCACAAAGGACCCACAGTAAGAACGTAGCTATTTAGTTTAACATTTTTATAACTAAGCCTCCTATTATAAAACGTAACTTTTCTTAAAAGGCATTTCTATCATCATGTCATATATTTTACTCAATTCTCCAGTCAAAAAGAATAATGTTTAAATTATAAAATTTTGGCTAATGTTACGTAGAGAAACAAACTTTAACCTGCATATATCAATTTCAAAATAAATATTGCAAGTTAATGTTCCATCTTCTTCGTTCTGCATCTCTGTCTTTAGGGTTTAGCATGAAGTGATGAAGAAGTTTATCTCCTATATAAGACATGCCACTAACACTGATCTATTTCCTCCCCAAAACATCAACAAAAGGAGCTATGGGTCATTGAGCCAAAAAATTAAATGCTGAAATGTACATCCAGCAACGCTACTACCCTTCACTAGCAGATATCCTGTGGGGGAGAAAAAAAATAATAAAATAAATGCAACTCAAATGTCTAGCCAAAGGAAAACATTCAGAAAAGAACAAGGTGAAATTCAGTCCCGCTCTTCGGGGTGAAAGGTATCCTGTTACAGCTTCAAACCTTTCGTAGCGTCTGCTCGAGCACAGCTAGAACATGTGGAGAAAATTTATGGTATTTTATCATGGTTGGCTTGGGGGAAGGAAGAGGTTTCCCTGTGAGATCAGGTTCAGGAAATTATTAGCTTTTTTCCCTTCAGTTCTTCAACACACATTCTCTTCCACTGCTAACATCGCGCTCATTTTGCCTACAGAAAGCCGACTACCCAAAGCAGTACTAAATTAAGGTTAGCCTGCACTGTGAACAGGCACTTCAGAGGAAGGCACACCATTTTTTCCAGGTTTGAATAAAGCCAAGTCAAATTCCAGTGGGTATTTGAGCAGGAGTTTTGCACCTGATGAGCTTAAAGATCCATATATATGACAAAGTGATGAAGTCTAAAGGAAAACAGAGAGTATCTGTAATTGTACTGTGTTTCTCCCCTACTAGTATTTTACAATCCAGGCTTGTTCCTTGGAGGTGAGGAGAAGAAACAGACTAATCACTTAATACAAGTCTTATTATACACCAAATAAAAAACATTATGATTTTATCAAAGGGAAGGAGACTGCATTGTAAAAAATAATGGTACTTTCTCAAAGCTGTACCTGCAGTGTCCCAATTTCAGCTGTTATTCATCCAGTAGCTCAAGTCACAGCTAAAGACAGATAAGATACTAAGAACAGGACATCACCAACTCCCACAGCAAAACAGGACTGGAAAACATTTTTGGGAAATGCTGGGGAAAAAACCCACAAAACACTTGGTAACTAAGGTGAAAACATAACAATTAAACATATACCACCATCCAGTTCATCCTTTTCCAAGCCCAGTAGGAATTTCAGAGAATTCCTGCATATTGAAAGGGACAAAGCTGCGAGCAACTTCGTCCTGGTTTGAAGAGGATTTAGAATAATTGCTGTCAAAAAAGTTGATAGCTTGAACGGCTGCAAGCAGAAAACCACAAATGTCTTGTAGTCACTGAAACAGGAAAAAGCTGAAAGACATCATATGACATGTCAAGTAGCTGCAGAGATCAACAGGAAAAATAGGTAAAATATTTGTAACTAAAATACATTCACTAAAAAAACACCTAGGCCTGGAGCCTTCTAACTGTAACAGGATGCTGTAACTCAAGTATTTGTAATGCATTAAAGCAAGACTTTCTAGTAATGTGCTGAAGAACACCAGAGCACAACAATCAAGGAATGATGAAAGAAAACACACATATACTCAGCATCATCTGAACCATGACGATAAATAATGAATTAAAACTTCCACTGGGCAATACTACAAGCTATGTCTGCCTGTGGCAGGGGGGTTGGAACTCTATGATCCTTGGGGTCCCTTCCAACCCACACCATTCTATGATTCTATGTCATCAAACCTACAGTTCTACTACCCATCCTGGAATAGTTTTTAATCACTGGACAAATACAGCCAGGGCACAAAATGTCCATCACCCAATCTGCTTTCATAATTAGTGTTACAGCTACGTGATGCACTGAAATTCAGGCAGGAGACAAGCAATCCTCATTGCCTGTCAACCAAGATCAACAGATATGTAAATCCCTTTTTATTAGAGGTCCCTTTTAAATATAAATTCCATGTGATATATTTCCCCTACTATGTAGTAATACAGCAATGTGCTTCTATGCAGCCTGTCTCTGATCTACAAGTTTGACACCAGTAATTTAAATAAGAATGGTATTTTAGAAAAAACAGCTTTGAAAGATGCATAATTTTTTCCAGAGGATTTCAACAGGTACAAACTTTGGACCTTCTGACTGACAAGACCAAACCTCAGCTGTATTAAAATGACATTCAAACCTAGCATTTTCTATTCCATCAAGAGGGTGGAAATGAAGAAGGGTGACTAGAAACAAGCTTGCGCATGTACGAAAGCCACTGCAACACCACCACCTACCTCCTTTGGTCACATTACTGCAAAACAGTTACACCCACCCACCCCCCCCAAAATCCCGGCCAGAGTGATCTCATTTTACTAGAATTTTTCAGAGGATGAGATCTTTGGCAGCAGTCTATCACAGCTCACATAAAATACTTTAATTTTTCAAAAGAAAGGGAAAAAGAAAAATCTCTTCTGTAATTAGTAAACAGTTCAATATAAAATATTAATGTACCATCAAAGACCTGATTATTCAGAATTCTTCTTAGTGCTTTGAAATCTGAAGTTCATTTTGAGCTAAATGTGCTTGTTTTAAGTTTTAAAAAGCTGACTGTTTCAAAGTCAGCAACTGAAAACTTAAATGAAACTACACTAAAAAATAGATTAAAATTCTTTTAAGTCCTGTATTGTCAGTGTATGTATCTCTCTCGAATTTAATTTCATCCTCCACATTATATTTAGCAATTTTAGAACAAATACCTCACATTAAACCACAAATTCTTCATCTTCCAATGTTATTCCTCAGTGTCACTTTTTTTTATAAATACTGTTAATGTAAAACACTGTCAGTGTGTGGCAAAGGCTGCTGTTACAACCTGGAATGCTTCACTAGCGAATGTGAGCTCAGCGAGCCCCGAAGAACTTCCCAGCAGTTACAGTTTAATAAAACAAGAGTCATGCCCTGATGACCAAAGCTTTATTTGAGAAAACAGTACGAGTGCTTTGCTGAGTTTTAGGTTAAGGGAAAAGAGAGAGGGGGAAAAAAAAAAAAAAAAGAGATAGATAAATTGTTTGGAAAAGCAAACAAGTCAAAGCACATACAGAAACTAGAAAGCTGGCAACAAACAAAGTAAGTTTTTATGACAGAAGTGCAGAATTAAAGCAAGAGCATTCAAATTTACCTACCTACATCTAAAAGAGCCCCCTCAGAACCATGTAATCTCTATCAAGGGATAATTTGTTGAGAGTGCTCTAGCACTGCAATTTGTACTTAATTACAGTTCCACAGTTATTCCTTATTTAAGCTGTAATGCTCTCCAGGCAGACTCCATCTCAGAAGGGTTATGGCATAGCAAGGGATGAAAACCATGCTTCTTCAATCACCAGAAGAGCAGCAAAATATCCCACGTAGTCGCTACTACATTACTGAAACGGCATTTTAAAATATTACTTTCATATACTTTGACTGAAATTCATACATCACACAAAATCAATGAAGAGTTAATCAAAAGTTTAATTTGCATCTAGAGTCTAAGCCTGCAATAATAATTTAATATCACTGAAAATGTAATCAATTTCATAGGTGATAAACAAGGGGGCAAAGGGTAACATTATCATAAAAACACAGCAACTGCCATATTCAATCCTTTGGGATTCTTTAGATCCTGCTCTACTAGACCCTTATGGTTTACCTAATCAAATAACTTTAATCAACAGCCATAACTGGATGCTACAGGAACAAATTAAGACCCATCAGCGCACACACATATAAAAACATTCCTCACTTCACTGACCTGTGTCTTAAACATTTCTTAAGCCTCGAAGCCCAAGATTTTTGGGGCCCCTCCACTGAAAGCTCCTGACATTTTTGTGGTAATTGACATTATTGTTAATATTTCTTACTCAGATGATGAGCATTGCTTGTTGGTGAGGACAACACAATCCATATAGCAGCACATCTCAGCTACAGGAGATCTACGAAAACGCCAGTGAGTATGCACCAACTTGAATGTACCACAAAAACATCTCTCTGAAACACATCTTCAATAATAGAGACAAAACCAGAAAGCCAAAAGCAAGAGCAAGTTAGGAAAGCATAAGGTCTCCTAAAAAAGGAAGAAAAATATTCGCTGTTCCTTAATCACCTTTCCCTCACAAGGCCAAACCAATCCTTCCTGCTCTAAACCAAACCTCATTTTAAAGTGAACTGTTTTATCATTAAGCTGTAGACAGCCAAGCTGCACTTCACCACAAAGAGCATCGTGGTTAAAAAGAAAAAAAAAACCCTGCAATCAGAATACCAGATCTTGTGAATTTCCCTTAGAATGGAGATCAACCTTGTGGGGTCTTGACAAAGCCAGGTAACCAAATAAGATAAACATGAAACAGGAAAAAGAAATAACTAGTTTGTGAGACAATAATACGTTTCCAGCAGCAAACTAAGTGCAGATCTACATCTACAAATAGCTCTCAGCCACAGGATTGCTATTTTGTACTGCAGTCCAGAACATGAGGTTTGACCTGTATGCCATGTTCTATGGTGTGGTGGTATAGGCCTGGCTGGAGGCCAGACGCCCACCAAAGTCAGTCTATCACTCCCCCTTCTCCACCAGAACCCAGCCACCCAAAACTGTGACATATGGGAAAACCAGAAAATTTTGGTGGTCTCCAATATAAATCTGCCATAAGTAAAAATTTAAAAATGTATTCTGCCAAAATGCCACAAATGCCATAACAAAGTCATTGTACATGTGTAGGTAGTGAGGATCTGATCGTGTTGATACATGGACCCACATACATCTGGGAGACCTCTTGGCATCCCTAGAGAAGACACCATCACGCCTAGCGTCAGACTACATGGATGGCCCTGGGCAGGTCTAGTCCCTGTATCAACTGTACAGCTGGGGAGCTGTGGAAGGAAGTCTAAATGAAGTCTTTGTAAGATTTGCCTTTTAAACCTCAAAAATAACACCACTTTACAAAACTACTGACCCACTGCTTAACAGGTTTAAAGATGTCCAACCGCTTGCGTAAAGACATCCTTTTACTGTCATATTTTGGATGTTGGATTTCATGTGTATGAACACACGTTCTTCTGAATTAGCTTAGACAAACCACAGAATCATGAAATCACACAATATGCTGAGTTGGAAGGGACCCGTAAGGATCATGTTCAACTCCTAAAAAGGGTAGACCAGCTTCCCAGAGTGATGGACCCCAAGTAGGGCTGAGTTCCTTCACATTTCAAATGAAATTTATTCAACTGCAGAATGCCAAGTCACAAACACACCCTACTATGAAACACACTCCCACAGATAACCCTTTTGTAAGTACAGAATGGTGCAACTACATTAAAATGCAACCTAAAAATACTATTTTCCTAATACTGCAGGAAAGTGAAATAAGCTATATACAAGGTCATTTGCACAGGAAATACAAAAACAGTGCTAAAAAGCAGTAGTTTCTGCTAAAACAGCCGACGAGTCTTTTTCTTCTGATTCCATGAACATCACCTAAATACACACACATAATTCAAAGTTATTTGCAAAATCCTAAAAACTTCCATCCATCAGGATACTCTCTATAATTTTGATAAACTATTAAGACGAGCATTTAAGAAGCAATGATAATCTACACAGAAAATGTGCTTATCTCTATTTATTTAAGCTTTAATATTAAAGTTTGGCCTCATATTTATGTCAGTTGAGATAGCAACAGTAAATTTATATATATGTAAATGCTTATTTAAAAAGATAAATAGCAGCACATCCAGAATTTTGGAAAGAAAACAGAAACTTTCATTATGTAGGAGAGAAAATTTGGCTGCAGTACTTCGACACACAGCTGTAACATTGAATGGAGAGGAGGGAACACCCTAAGCTATCTGTAGTAATAATATAGCCATTGCTTTATAAGCAGATGAACTGCATTTCCACAGACAGAACAAAAAGGACACAAACTTTCTCAGAGGTTATTAAATGAACGCACGATGAGGTAGTTCAGCTTCACGGCATCGTGAGCCTTTGGTATTCTTCCCCTGCTGCTCTTCCTTCCCCCAAAATCAAACTGAGAAATGTGTTGAATCAAGAACTCAGTTGGCATATGTATTTTCTCAGGATCAAATACTCAACAGAGCCTGAAATTTGCTGGGCCAACTGCAGGAAATGTTTTTTTTTCCAGCCACGCATCTTAAAATTGCTGCTTTCTTCATAAACATTAATTCAAGTGTTGGTGCTTCCAAGTCTTTTATAAGAAGAAAAATATGGGCTGACTTAGTCGCAGCAAAAAAAACCCAAGAGGTACAGCTGGCATTACCAACTTAAGATGTGAATTCAGTTTTTCAAGATGACCCTTTGGTAAGAGCCAATTTCAGTTTTGCAATCCAGCAGTGACCACCAGACCTCATACCAAATTTAGGGGATAAAGGCTGTAATACAGTTGAACAACATTTGTCTTCCGTAATCATGAGGCCCTGTGTTTTTAAGATGTACACTAATTAAACCAGAAAAGGTCATGCAATTGAAAATACTCACCATTTGGGCAAGACTCAATGACAGAATCTTTCCCATCTATCGCTTATCTTTTATACACAATAACTGTCGCTTTGACAGAGTGTCTCTGTCAGCTTACTTGTGATTATATGCAAGAAGCTTCAGCCTTCATCCTCTGGAAGAGTTCAAGAGCTTTGGCTTGCGAAACTCAGTAAGAGAGACACAAAAAAGAGGGAAGAGGAAGCAAAACTCAGCACTCCTAAGGACTTTGTTGTCATCAGTCCAAGAAACAATTTATACGCAGTTTAAGAACTCCTTTTGGATTTAATTTAAGGATTTTGGTACTGGAATTCTGGAAGGAAAAAGAAATTATATTTTTACAGCTAGGAAGGAGACAGTAGAAACCATCTTGGTTCTAATCCCAACCTTTAAAAATTAGCTGCAGTGTGACCTGGGGCAAGACAGCTTTTATGTCTGTTTCCTCATGGGTTATCTGATCACATTGTTACTCCTCCAATTTCTTAAGCCTTAAGCTCCTCCATAGAAGTCTACTCCCTTCTCATCCCATATCATGCTTTGAAAAAAAAAAATAGGACCAGAAAGCACTTCCTATGTCTTCAGACTCTGAAACCAGCCAGGTAAATGGCCTTTAAAATACCTCTGCATTTAGAGATAACTGATGAGAGTCTGATCTGTCTCTAGTTCAGTTGAGGCTCAGTCCCACATTCTGAAGTCTCTCCTGAATATCAATAATCCTCCAGGTATAACCTAGAAAACTGTTCCCTCTCTGAATCTCCTCCAACTTTTCTTACTATGTGGAAAACCTTTTTTTTTCCCAAAAAAAATTCTGCTCCCTCTCAGTTATTGAACAGGTGATTTAAAAGAAATAAAAAACCTGAGGAGAAAAGGGTTCCTACCCTTCACACCACAGTGGACCGCACAGGATCAGGAGGAAAGCCCGCATTGCAGCACAATGCTATCAAACCTTCAGGCCCTTCAAAAGCTGCAGTGTTGCCTTCCTATCACTGGAGGAGGTGAGAGCTAGGGGAAGAAAAATAAAAATCCCACAACCTAACTGGTCTGAGAACAGTGGGCTTCAGAGTAAGTGTTCAATCAGCAAAGATGCCGACAGACGAGATGAAAATAAAATGCTTTCAGAACCTTTCACAAGCTATTTCTGGATTGAGTTCTCAGCTTCATATGGTTTTCTGCCACTTTGAACTACACCTTAATGTAGCCACCTCTTCAAATAGTATTCAATATATCAGACACAAAGAAAAACTACAGAAGGTATGAGAAAAAAACCCCAAAACCACAACTACCTGGGAACCAAAGCACATGTGTTGTTCCCAAACAGTGTTCCTCATAGAAACAAACATATTTTAAGGACCTTCATTTGCTCCACAACACAAAGGAGAACCCCACAGTCCAGCATCCTGCGTAAGAAACTGTGCCCACAAGTAGAGGAGCTAACAGGCATACATCAGAATATACCAGAAATCTCCAATAAACATGTCCCTTACACAGCCAGGCTACAGCTCCCTCTCAACAAAACCCAACAATCAGACCACAAAGTACATTCGTTTCCCCTGCAATCTGTGGGCTTTCGGGATGTATTCCTCTTTTGTTCTGATCCTCACCTTTTCCTCTTCCCATCAGGACACTACAGACGGTGAAGGCCAAAAGGAAGCATGTCTGAGCTGAAGGAATTTTCAGTCTAAAGACAACTTGGACGAAGTGAACTTCAGAACAGCAAGTTAAGAGGAAGTTGGGTAAATTCAGTGTTTGACCATCTTCAGAAAATAGAGCATAAGCCTTCCTCTGGGAAAACTTCTCCATAGTAACCAAAACAGCAAATTGAGCATTGACTCCCTGTCAAAAATGCCCTCGACATAAAAACAGAGCACAAAAGCCTCTCAAAAGCAGAGATTTCAATGACCCAGAAAGAGGACAGGAGGAGGCTCCACTAAGTACATGCAACTTCACTGCCACCGATCTATTCACAGAATCACAGAATTGTAGGGGTTGGAAGGGACCTCGAGAGATCATCGGGTCCAACCCCCCTGCCAAAGCAGGCTCCCTAGCTCATATTGCTCAGATAGGCGTCCAGGCGGGTCTTGAATATCTCCAGTGAAGGAGACTCCACCACCCCCCTGGGCAGCCTATTCCAGTGCTCAGTCACCCTCACTGTGAAAAAGTTCTTCCGCATGTTGGTGCGGAACTTCCTATGCTCCAACTTGCAGCCATTGCCCCTTGTCCTATCCCCACAGACCACTGAAAAGGGGCTGGCTGATTCCCCCTGCATCCCCTGCTTCAGATAATTATAAACTTTGATTAGGTCCCCCCTTAGTCTTCTCTTCTCAAGGCTGAACAGTCCCAGCTTACTCAGCCTTTCCTCATAGGGGAGATGCTCTAGGCCCTTAATCATCTTCGTAGCCCTTCTTTGGACTCTTTCCAGGAGATCCCTGTCCTTTTTATACCAAGGAGCCCAGAACTGGACACAATACTCCAGGTGGGGCCTGACCAGGGCAGAGTAGAGAGGGAGGATCACCTCCTTTGACCTGCTGGCTACACTCCTCCTGATGCATCCCAGGATCCCATTGGCTCTCTTGGCCACCGAGGCACACTGCTGGCTCATGGCCAACTTGTCATCTACCAGGACCCCCAGGTCCTTCTCCACTGAGCTCTTCTCCAGCAGGTCATCCCCCAGCCTGTACTGATACAAACAGTTGTTCCTTCCCAGGTGCAAGACTTTACACTTGCTTTTGTTGAACTTCATCTGGTTTCTCACTGCCCAGCTCTCCAGCCTGTCCAGGTCTCTCTGGATGGCAGCGCAGTGCTCCTGCGTGTCAGCCACTCCTCCCAGCTTTGTATCATCGGCGTACTTGCTGAGGGTGGATGTTATTCCCTCATCAAGATCGTCAATGAAGATATTAAACAGGACTGGACCCAACACTGAGCCCTGGGGAACACCGCTGGTAACAGGCCTCCAGTCAGATTCTACTCCACGAATCACAACCCTCTGGGTTCGGTCCGACAGCCAATTCTCAACCCACCTCACTGTCCACTCATCTATCCCATGCTTTCTCAGCTTTGCTATCAGGATGTCATGGGAGACAGTATCAAAGGCCTTGCTGAAGTCAAGGTAGATGACATCCACTGCTCTCCCTCCATCTACCCAGCCTGTCATGAGATCGTAGAAGGCTATGAGGTTGGTCGAGCACGATTTCCCCTTAGTGAATCCATGCTGACTACTCCTCATGACCTTCTTCTCTTCCAATTGCTTGGAGATGGCATCCAGAACAAGCTGTTCCATTACCTTTCCAGGGGCAGAGGTGAGGCTGACTGGCCTATAGTTACTAGGTTCCTCCTTCTTGCCCTTTTTAAAGACTGGAGTGACATTGGCTATCCTCCAGTCTTCAGGCACTTCTCCTGTCCTCCAAGACCTGTCGAAGATGATAGAGAGCGGCTCAGCAATCACCTCCGCCAGCTCCCTCAGCACACGTGGATGTAACCCATCTGGGCCCATGGATTTGTGTGCATTAATCCCTTTGAGCCGCTCCTGGACCTCCCCTACTTGAACCAGAGGGAAATTCTTCATTTCCCAATCAGTCCTACTCTCATCCAGTGTCTGTGGGTCCCGGGGGGCCTTTGAAGTGAAGACCGAAGCAAAGGCGGCATTCAATATCTCCACTTTCTCAGCATCCCCCGTAACCAGGACACCCTCCTTATTCAGCAAGGGACCTACATTATCCCTGGACATCCTCTTACTGTTCACGTGTCTAAAAAACCCCTTTTTATTATCCTTTATGTCCCTTGCCAGCTTAATTTCCAAGAGGGCTTTAGCCTTCCTAGTTGCATCCCTACAGGCCCTGACCACATTCCTGTATTCTTCCCAGGTGCTCAGACCCTTTTTCCACGATTCATAGATCTTCTGCTTCTCTTTGAGTTTGCTCAATAGCTCCCTGTTCATCCATGCAGGTCTTCTGCCTCTCTTTCCCCATTTCCTCCTCAAAGGGATGCATCGTTCCTGTGCTTGGAAGAAGTGCTGTTTGAATGCTAGCCAGCTCTCGCAGGCTCCCATTCCTTCAAACAGCGTAGCCCACGGGATAGCCCCCATTAAGTGGCGGAGGAGATCAAAGTTAGCTCTACCAAAATTCAGGGTAGCTATCCTACTTTTTGGCTTGCTTCTTCCACCCAGGATCATGAACTGAACCATTTCATGGTCGCTTTGCCCTAAGCTGCCCCCGACCTTCACTTCCCTAACAAGTCCATCCTTGTTAGTGAAAACAAGGTCCAGCAGCCGCCCTCCCCTTGTGGGCTCCTGCGCCATCTGTAGCAGGAAATTGTCTTCAACACACTGCAGAAATTGTCTGGACTGCATACGACTGGCCGTATTGCTTGCCCAGCAAATATCTGGGTAGTTGAAGTCCCCCATAAGGATCAGTGCCCGGGAACTTGAGGCTACTTCTGTTTATGGAATGCGTTATCTACCTGCTCCTCTTGATCAGGGGGCCTATAGCACACTCCCACAACAGTGTCCCCCATACCGGTTTGCCCCTTGATTTTAACCCACAAACACTCGACAGAAGGTTCATCCTTCCCCAGGTGGAGCTCAACACATTCTAGGTGCTCTCTCACATAAAGAGCAACTCCTCCACCTCGCTTCCCTAGCCTGTCTTTCCTAAAAAGCACATAGCCATCCATGACAGTGTGCCAGTCGTCCAGGTTGTCCCACCACGTCTCTGTGATTGCGATGAGATCACGGCCCTGCGACCGCACAAAGATCTCTAGTTCTTCTTGTTTGTTCCCCATGCTACGTGCATTTGTGTAAAGACAGTTCAGTGGTGAAGCAGATGTAGGTATCCTCAACGGCCCACAGCGAGTAAGGGAATAACAGACAGAAACATATATTATATATATATTATATATATAAAAAAAGATCAAGCAGCTATTTTAATGTACCAAATAACATCAATATGGCAACTTGTAAATTAGCAACAGCACCTCTCCAACAAGACGAAGCATCAATCCAGCTGATCCTCAGCATTACAATTAGGGATCAGAACACTGTCTATCCCTTAAAATGCCCCTAAGCGTTAAAAACTGAACTGAAATTTTTCATGCTGAGTCTCTGCCTTAATTTTTAAAGTATTTTAATTACAGTCAGAACAACTCAGCTGTTTCACAAAGGAAGACAAAGAAAAATATTTTGCTTGGCCCTTCTTAAGAAACCAGTCTTTTAAAGGAAAAGTTTCAAAGACTGATGCTTCCAGAAGAAAGTGTCTGGGGTAGTCTGGGATAAAGAATACCTTCTGTGACCCTCTGGATAATTTCTGAACATGGCTAATACAGACAGCTCAAGTTTTTCAAAATGTAGCTAGAGTTTCCCAGCTGAGGTCTCAAAAGGGAATGGTCTGACAGAGCATCCCTGCTTCCCTGCTCCATGAGGAAGCACCACTGAAGCAGCACACACCACCAGAGAGCAAAGTAGTCGAAGAAAAGAGAAATCCCAGCTATGGCTTCCTCCTGTAACCACCAGTAGTACGTGGCGGTATCATTAGAAGGTGTAATTTTGCTAATATACACAGGGAGGAATTTGTCTCTTAAAGAAGAGGGGAAAACAGGAGTGGTGGAGTGCTTATAACACCGGAGTCCAAAATGCTGGTTAAACAGTAATTCAAAGATTTTGAGTGCAGGAAAAGCACCGTACAATTTATCAGCACGTAACACCTTAGCACATCTCTGTCAGGAGCAGTCACATGGTGCCTTGCAGCTTTTCTTAGGACGCACAGCAGATGAGAAACACTACACACGTGCCAGTCACCAACCCGGGACAGGAATAAAAGGCACAGCCTTTCCCATCAGAAGTTTCTAAATTAGGTATTTTCCATACGATCAGGCCTTTTATCTAAAACATCAAGGGATAATATGAAGATAAATTATTTCCATTTATTATGAAATTTTTAAAAAAACCCAAATGTCCCCACGAAAACAAAGCAACCCCCCCAAAAAACAAACCCCAGACCGCATACCACTGTATTTTTCTCAAGCTCATGAAGTCCAATCTTAAACAACTGTCCAACCTTCACACATTATTACTACATAAAGCTTCCCTACAATTTTTTTCTTAATTTCAAGTAATTTTTCAACTGATCTCATTTCGAAACTTACTAATTGAAAACATTAGACAAGCCAAGAAAGCGACTTGATGCAGCACAAAATCATGCAAACACAATTAAACGGCATATAATTGCCAACACATCCATTCTTTTTTTAAAACAGTCCTCGACATTCCAAGTATCTACAAAAACAAAGCCCTGGTGAACTTTCCTTAAAAATCCCTGATCCTTTCCTGCTCTACAGAATTTGAAATCATTATCCCTAACTTCAAAACAGTCCATTTTTGTGAGGCTGGTTTCAGTTTCAGGATGGCAACTGTGTGGTAACCGCTTCTCTTTTTGTTGTTTTCAATTTCTAAACATATGCTTTGATCCCCTTGGTCTTGCTGGTAGAGCAGTCGCCTCACACATACAGTCTCTCTTTGAAGCCTTCCAGCAGTGCCAAGAAAGAAGCAGGCTGTGGCAGCAGGCACAGTATTCTCCGGTTATGCAACAGATTAGATCATTATCAACAAAACTGGCTGCCTCCAGCAGAGAACAGAAATGGGGAGTCTGAGAATAAGTTTGTTCTTTACTTTTTGAATTAAGTACAGCTGCTTGGTCAGTTTGAAAGGAGGAAGAAGTTACCTGGAATTAAGAGCTGGTCACATCAGAGAAGATGACTCTCCGGTGAAAAGCTCTGTAATAAATATTACTGTCACATTCATCATGCAGTTCTGTTCCTTCTTTCCTTGGCAGGAAAGTTTTCCCATTCAGTCATGTAACATGAAAGAAATATTTGGCTCAAACTGCTGCCAAGAATTTAAGAAGCCTGGTTTAGCCACGTAAGAATCAAGTGGATTTCATTCCCCACAGATGAATGACCAGGTGCCAACAGGATGCAGAAGAGTCTGAGTTCTCACAGCCTGCAGAGCGAATCTCTGCATCTTACTTTCAGTGTATCCATTTGCCCACAGCTAGTGCACGTGGATATCCTACACATCTATCACATTTCTCTCTTCCCTAATCGCTCCCACAACTTTTACCTCATCAATTGTGTAAACTGGCTTTTACAGATCCCTCAGTTCGTGGAGTCTCCTTCTCTGGAGATATTCAAGACTCATCTGGACGCCTATCTGTGCAGTATGAGCTAGGGAGCTGCTTTGGCAGGGGGGTTGGACCTGATGATCTCTTGAGGTCCCTTCCAACCCCTACGATTGTGTGATTTCACTTCAGTTAAAAGCACAACGTATCTCCTAATAAGTAATGGAGTGAAGATATGGATTTTGAGTATTCATATACAGAAGAAAAAGATACATTTTAATTTCTTAGGGAAATGCCGTGTACAGCTCCATCACTGTGCAACTGTGTTTTGCATTTGTGTTTTCCTTCTGGCTAACTGGGAAAGAAGTGCTAGACTGCATGGAACAAATCCCTTAAGTTCTGACAGTGAACCTATAGTGAGCAGAAGAGATCACATAATATCGAACAGATTAAGCTATTTATTGTTTGTATGCACGACTTCAATCGCTGAAGTTAACAGATGCAAACAGAAACAACTGGAGGTTTTGAGAAGCCTAACTAAAAGCTGTTCTAGTTTCTACAAAAGACATCAAGAATATTTCAACCCTGGACGCAGGAAATAAGTAAGTACAAAAAGGTTTAATATAAAAAAGCTGTATGGAGAAACTATTCTTACAGTGCTTTAGTGTGTTAATTCTATTTGATTAAAAATTTGCATACTTAGAAAGCACTACTGAGGTTGGGCTTTGCTTTTCAGGTTTCCACAAAGTTAGCACTGAAAATGTTGTGCCTCTGGTTACAAGATAAATGTAAAATTATTTTTAATGTTACCCAATAAACCAAAGATTTTTAGGCATGGCAGAAGTTACACAACCAGTGTAGTTTGTTAACAAATGTGTAATATCATTAGATAATCAGGGACTTAAAGAAAATCTAGAAATGGAAAGCTGAGGTTTGGGCTTTATTTGTGCGAGGCATTTGCCAGACATGAGATGATTTTTTTTTTTTTTTAAAGTATCTTATACATCTGGAAAGTATTAAGGCAAAGGAATTATGAGCATAATAACGAGTTCTTAGGACTCACTTGTTCCCATCCTTGGTTAACATTAACATGGAAGAATCAGGAATCTGCAGTCTACTTTCTCTCTTAGGCAATCATACAATACTTTATTATATGATGTGACTCTTAAGCAGCACAGACCTAAACAAAATTAGCTCCTCTGCCTTCATCTCTGTCTTTATTCAGCAGTCAATAATAATTAAAAACTACACATGATAAAAAACCCCCAACCTGGCATTTCCCCCAAATCACGCCAGAAGAAAAAATCACTGATGAGTCAAGTTAAGTCTGTAAGTGGGACACAAAGTATGATTCATAAGTCATTGCTTCAGGTTTAATTCTTGAGAGAGAGAAAGCTCCATCAATAACGTGAGACAGAAACTCAAACTCTCACTTTCACTGCAAAAAATACAACGTCAAATTAACGACGTCTTTTCATTTCCGAGTATGTCTGTTATGTATGTTCCTAACAAAGGTTCCAAGCCAGGCCAAGTAACCTTCAGCAGCTCCCACGGGCACTGAAATCTTGCAGAGGACAGTGAGCACGTTCGACCACATTCCTGAGCTGTCTTCTACACAGCTGCGGGCACAAGCTCTGGTGTCCTCTGCCAGGGCAAAGGGAATGGGACCTTTCTGGCAGGAACCACAACGAAAGACTCATTAAGGCACAACTCAATCACTGCCAGCATCTTAGATATCACACATTTATAAAAGCAGCTGAGACTTAATAAAGCTGCTGAACTTGCCATTTTTTATTTTTTAAATGTAATGTAACTAAAAAAAAGGGGAATCTCAGTGCAATGAGATGATGGCAGAGGAACCCATGACAACCACTGTTCCATTCAGACATAAGCTTAGATACTCGGCACAGTATCAAAAATGACCTCTGTGCCTCAGCTTTTATAGCAAATTAGGTTTTCAAGTGCATTCTACCTCCTCTGCCCTTCGTATTTATCTAATTTCTTTCTTTCCAACCCACAACAAAGAACACAGGCTCTGTGAAGCAATTCCAGTTTAAGCCCAAAGGACATTTATCACATGATTATTTTTAATATTTAAAGTATAGTAGGAAAAAAAAATACAGAAGTCTAAACCTACAAAGAAACAAAAAATAAAGATCCAGAGGCCCTTTTCATTAAGGAGCTAATAAAAGAGTAAAAGCATCTAATAACCCCCCCCCACCTTCAAAACCCCGTATGACCTTGCTGTTCAGTCACATCCTCCAAGCTGACCACTGAAAGAAATGTAAAGCAGTGCTCCTTTTCCTGCACCTCCCCTCACAGGCCAAATGACAGCTCTGACACTGGAAACGGATTAGCAAAATATTTCAAATCTCCGTTACAAAAAAATGCCACCAACTTAAAGATTAAACAGCCACGCTGCTGTTGGACACTTTACAATTAAATCATACATCATGCTTTAGACCACAGAAAACGTGCAAGGAGATTAAGCTTGTAAAATGTAGCTGGATTTAATGTGTACATTGCTTCACCTTCGCTCCCAGCTAACAGGCCTTTAAAGAAACACCATCAAAAAGACACCCCCAGGTGTGATCCAAAGATGGAACAACCGAGCACAACCTTGGGTTCCCTCTTCATATTTAAGGCATTTCTTCTTCTTTAGTATTTTAAAATCATCAAAACAGTAAGCACTAGCATGGACACTACCTCTTACACTCTGCTTTGGCAAAGGGTGATGAGAATTACTTGAATTACTGACTTTGGTTTTATGAGCTTATTTACATTCCCCTCAGGAATAATATATTACCAATGTCACTGCTATGAATAAGTAAGTGACATATCAATAACGATCACTTATTAATAAATACTTCACTCGTTCCATGAAGTTAATCTTCATATGCACCCGTGAGGCAGGAAATTATTAGCCAGTGTTTCCCACGGGGCAGCTGAAGTCACATTACAGACTGTCCTAGTCCGTGCACTGACTCTGGAGTCAAAGCCGTAAGTAACAAACCGTAAGAAGCCCTGCCCCCTAATCCTACTTTCTGATCACTGAATCTTACCTATCTGATAAGGTGGAAATTATGGGGGTGATGCTGTCTTATCATAACTGAAATATAAAATTAGCATTTATTAAAAGCTGTTAGAAGCTTAAAGATAATATTGCCATTAAAAGGGGAAACTCAAAAATCCCCATGATTTATCAACTGGTCTGCCCTTTGTTTTCCAAGGATGTATGGGTGATAACTGTTACAGAGTTACTATTCCCTCAGATTAACACTGGCCTTTATTTGGAATAAATGACTTTTATATGGAACTTGAGACTGTTTTCTCTGTCTGAATTTATTGACTTCTCTTTACCTGGCTCCTGGTCCCCAGATACTCCCCTATGTCTGAATGTCAACTGAATGCTTATGAGGAGATATTATTGCTGTTGCAAATAAAAGGAAGATAATAATATTAAGAGTTTTAAAAAACCCAAACAAAACAAGATGCTTTGCTGCACAACACAAATTTACTGCTCATTTCCCCAGTCTGTTTCTAATAAAATTAACACAGCAGCAAGTACATAAAATGCTACTTCTGCAGTAAGAGTGGAAATTTTGTCTTCAGAAAGGGAAACCTCTGGTGATACTCCCAAATTGTAAGTGCATTACAAAAGTCAGATTCGATCCACATACGAAAATGCTTATTTACAACACATCTGCATTAGCACAGTAAATGTTTCAAAGCTGACTAGGACACTGACTTGGAGCGCTCCCTTTAAAACTACTGGGAACCGTAGGGGTAAATCCCTTAACAAGCTTTCCTGTCTCCACCCATGAGTTAAAAAAATTAGGCTGCAAATCTTTGCAAGACTTTGGGGGCTCTGTATTTTCACTTACCCAGAAAAAACACAACTTCTTGCTGCCTTATTGTGTGCAGCAAATAATTTCTGCTATCACCCAGAATCCGGGAGTGAGAGCTTGAGAAATAGTGAAGTTTGAATGAAATTTTTTAAAATTGGTTAGGAGCTCTGCCCAGATCTGAATGAGTTCAGGGGTTTCTGCAGACTTCTTTGATCTCAACTGCCAACCGCCTGCTTGTGGTGAACATACTGATGAGGAAATCCTCGGAGCATGCAGCAGCAGCAGCCCACCACAGGAACGTCATTAGGAATATTCCAAAAACAGCTTCGCTGCTTGAACAGTGCTTTCCTTTCCTCAAGTGCCTTTAATTTTAAAGGAAATTAATGGGTCAAATTCTGGTGAGCATGGACAACGCAACTCCTCTATATTACCACACCTGCTAACACCCATGCGTTCACTCCCCTGCTGGCTGAAGACCAGCTTCCTTCCACTACTCCAGCTGTTTCATCCTACAGGTAACACTCATTTATTTCCACTGGCTCTCTAAGAATCAGAGGACAGCAGGCATTGCTACAAGTGCTACATGCCTATACACCACAGCACAGGCACAGAATACCCTGCTCACATCCACGCTGAGTTTCCAACTTAGAGGTGAGCAGACAGATCGATCTCCCCAAAGTCTGAACACAGCTCTCGTTACACCTTTTTCCAATAAGAGTTGGGCGTTTAATAACAAGTGGTATTAAAAGCAAAGGGGCTGGAGTGGCAATAGAATCATATAGGCTATGAAAGCCATACAAGCAAACGTGAATCTGAAGCATACTTGAAAAAAAAAAAAGATTAATTTCATTGTCTTCCATATGGGCAAAAAAGCAACAAGTAATATATTCCTCAATAAAAATACTTCCTGTAAGCCTAGAAGCAAGATTGAACAGAAAGGACAGCATGAACCCTTCACGAAGCGCTTCAAAAGACTTTTTGAGTCCTCACCTTGTTTTGCAGGGAATTCCACTAAGCACAACAGGAATATTCTTGTGTGCTTTCTGCAAGGGTGTCTACAGGATTGAGACTCAACTGCTGACCCATTATTTTTACTTGTACACAGGAATCATTCCAAACCAAACAAGAGAGATTAGTGCTTAATACAGCAACACACAGTTTCAAAATGAATCAAATGTGTGATCAATTGTAAGTGATGAAATTTTGCACTTAATTGAACGTCAAAGGCCAGCAAAGCTCAGCTCTAGCCCTTCAGCCAGCCATCGACACTTCTTGTTTCCCCTCTACAAGTCCATGGTGAGCGACAGGTGACCTCGAAGTCATTACCACTGAGCTCAAGAGCTAAATGCTGCTTCCAGAAGTACATATTCCAGAATGAAAATAAAATCACGTGTACTTTTGATGACAGTATAAACAAGCCAAAGAACACAGGAAGCCTGTGCTTTTCTGTTCTAGATCTAACGATTTTTCATAAAGGGATATGCTCATATGTGAGAAAGAAGGTCCCTCCTGCCTTGTGGTACCCAATCCAGTGTACACAACAGAATGGGATCCAACAAATCTTACCTCCTAAACCAGATTTCTTGTATCTCACATTTGTTTCCCAGTCACAGCAGTCAAAGTGATTATTACCTTCTAAACAAAAAACTATTTGATGTTTATATGAGCATATACAACATTTTTAAAGGCAGTACAAAGAGTGTGTGTCACTATTGTCTGAGTTCTAGCTTTAAAAATCTAATACTAAAACTTTTCCATAATAGTTCTTACTGTGTAGATACACAATTTCTCTTCTGTCAACGTCAACAAAGCAGTCTTTGATAAGACTTCCTACAAAAGCAAGCCAGCCACAGAAAACCTATATATAAATTTTAGAAGATCCATGTGTCCATGATGCTTCTTTTTATCTTCTCTTCTTTTATGAATAGTTCCTGAAATTTGAGCAATCCACAGAAACAACCTCTAACAAGAAGAATTTCATCCATGCAAAATCCTCCTCGAGTGTCTCTGGAAAACAGGACAACCTAGCACTTCACAGAACAGACCCCAAACCACTGAAGCAAGGGCAAGCTAGATCGGAAGAGTTAAATAAAGCTGCTAAAATTCAGCAGCATTGCAAGCTATTCCAGACTACAGTGACTGTAACCTACACTGGGTGTCCTCTGCATAAGCACCAGTGTGACTTTGTGGACTGCTGAGACTCAGTCTGTTGCAACTGGCATAAGTTGCCACAGGCGAGTAATCACAAGAAACTGACCTTGGCAAAAGCACATTTTACACTTCACTGCTGTTCAACTGTGTTATACTAAAGAGAGAGCAAGCGAGCGCAAGCGGAAGGGGGAGGGAGAAAGAACAAAGCGGGATAGACAGAAAGCCTAAAAGTCATCGCAGCCATTTTCAGCGTTACCCGCGTTCAAGATTTTAGGAGAGGTACGTCACGTCCAGCGCGCGTCGCAACCTGCGTGTGGTTACATCAACTCTGCATAGCTTAATCTGCAAACCAGCGGGGCCTGAGTTTTTTTGGGGGTGGATGAGGGAGAGAAAGAAGGGAGATTAGGTACTAAATTAGGAATTAACACCTCAAAAAATCCCCCAACAAGGTGTGTGTGTGTGGGGGGGAAGTATAAAAGACAATTATCACTTCACATTTTCCTACCACTGGATAACTAATAAATGACAATTTTTAAATTGTTCTTTCTTCCTGCTTGGCTGCACCTCGAGAGTACATTTTGGAACCAGCTGCAACACATAAAGACCAAATGTATTCATGAGGTGTGCAGAAAGATGTCCTAGTCCTGATTTTTTTAAAATTTCAGCTCAACCTTAACTTCAGAGGCTCTCAACAAGCGGGCAGCGATTTGCATGAACTAGTACAGTAGAGTTCCCACCACTGCACATACAGTTGTGTCTGTCCTTTCTTAACCACCTTTGGTCTCATTTGGTTTGGACCCATCAAATCTTTTCCTTAACTTTCTGCATTAGATTATTTTTGGTATTGATTCCCATATCTCCAAAGAAACAGGACCTGGCAGAGCAAGATGGCACAGGATCCCATCATTAGTGCTAATCCACATCCTGTCCAGATTTCACAGCAAGTTTAACACAAGGATCCAAGCTTGCGCCTATGCTGGGTTTCCAGGACATTCAGTGGTTGAAGCAAAACATGCACAGGCTTTGTGCAAGTTCCAAAACATCCAACCACTCTCCACTTGGGAAGTGCAAAAGGTATGCAAGTCTAGACAAAATAAAGTAAGACTACACATATTTTATATTTTGGTTTCCTTACCCGCTCTTAGGTCAGTGACATAAGGATCAGAGCCCTCTAAAAAAAATCCCTACTACGTGTAGCTTCTCTTCCAAATCCTGAAGGCTGCTTCTCTCCTGTGTAGGCGGTCTCTCTGTTCCTCATCTGGTTCTGTAATTAACTCAAAACCCTGCTACAAAACCAGCCTTTGTTCCCCTCAAACATCCAAACCTTTCACGTCTCTGTCTTCGCACAGTCGCCCTTCCTCAGTTACAACAGCTCTTTCTCCATTTCAGTCCTCCAGGTGTCATCACTACTAAAAAAGTGACTTTTTTTGGACTCAGCCGTGTTATTACCTTGTACCACTCCCATCTGACAGGGAGCCATCATGGTTTAATGACCTCCAGTGTCACTGGCCAGGGAGATACAAGACTCAGCCCTAACGGCAGATGGTTGATTCACACACACTGATGTTCAGCAGTTCAATGACGATATGATCATGCTTAGCCTATAAATTATAAAAACAGCAATTCTATCAAGCATGATTTAAAATTTCAAGGGGCTGAAGTACTTCCGAGCTTGAACTCCAGATCTGGGTCAAAAAGGTGTCAGCTGTGGATCTGCAGAATTTTAATCATCTCACCAGACTGTAGCTCTCTTTCTCACAAATAAACGATGTTTGGAAGGCCCACAGGCATACTTCGTGACAGCAAGTAAGGACTCTGACACAGGGGGTGGATGGGCCACCAAAACACTCACTCCTTCTGTGCAGTGTGTACGAAACTCTCATAGAGTCCAGGCAGGGAGTAAACCAACATCTGTCTATTTTGCTGAGCATGCACTTGGCACAAAATCTAATTATTAAAATTTTTATTGACCAAGCTCTGCAGTAATTACTGTAGGCCTTCAGATATGGCTATGATATGGTCATCATTTCTCACAACAGGGCACAGCAAAAGAAAGCAAAGGGTGACAACAAAATACCTGATTAGGTTCTCACATCCTCTGGAACAGTGAATGCTTATCTTTACTAGCCCCAAACCAAGCATATCTTTACATTACACATTTCAGCTGAAAGCAAGAACTTGACATCTCTTATTTTTTTCAATGCATAACAATAGGTTACAGAATTAGTCTCTCTCTTTGCATCTCTCTCCGTCTCTCTCATACCACACCATATTTTGAAAGTACGTGTCACTGAACGCTGAATGAGCCTTTTGACTTTATAGTTCAGCAGCTAGGATCTCATTTTCAAGTAATTTTTCTCCTTAGGTAGAACAGAAACATTAACTGGGTCTTCCACATCCAGGCAAATAATTACCAATATGGTGGCTACTCCAGGCATCTCACTTCTCTCCCTCTTCTTTCCCCACCTATTTCCCCTCAGAGAATTCCTTGAAACCAACATATTTCCACAAAAGGTACAGGGCTAACAAATCAAAATCTTCCAACATCTAAAAACTGTTAGTAAGGTCTAGCTATAGCTAGTATATGGATATACACCTGTACACACACATACACATATATAATAGCTGTAAAATACACATCAAAAAGGTCACGATGCTGTGGGATGGTATGGCTGAAATGTTATTGCCATGAGATTAATTCAATGAAGTATTTCTCTACTGGCAAAATATCGGTTTCTTTGAATTACCTTTCTGGAAGTGCTTCAGAAAGAAGTCTTGTCTAGTTTAATCTCATCAAATATGACATAATGATATCCTTAAAGCCCAGAGAGTCAGGAGATTCTTCCTTTTCCTTCTAGTTGTGAATATTGAGTGTGATCTACAAGAAAAACAAAGTGAGGGGAAAAAGTTTGGTAGGCAATACTTGGGTCAGTATTTACAAAATCTTCACAGAACATGGCACTGACTCCAGAAGATCAATTACTTAATCAAACACTACAGTATTTCCAGAAAGATTTTGTTCTTTCCTAAGTATCTCAACAAGCCACACCAAGCATTCATTTTTCCCTGTCAGACACTCAGTCTCTCTCTTCGCTGTCTTAGACACAAAGACATTAATGTGAAAGTCCTGATGTTGTTCTGCTTCTTTTAAAAACAAACAAAAAACCCCACCCTGTACTGTACAATTTGCAATTCCTGCTATAAATTTATCATCAAGGCATTTGTAACTTTTTGTTTGAACTCACCTAAGAGAAAGGTTACAGTTTCTGTGCTGTGAAGTGCCGATACACTTCATAAAACCAAGAGCCACCACCAAAACATTAATAAAACCATAAAAAACATAACACACCCTTTGCTCCTTTTAGATACTTCAATTAATCAACGGCAATCGGCAGGTAAGTTAAGCTGAGTACTCAACAGTTTTGTCAAATACGACATGGTTTGGTCTAGAAACAGCTGTGAAAACTTCAGCAAGCTCTAATCTCTGCAGTGTTCTGCTAACACTAGGCTTTCCACTTTCCTAGGGAACATCACTTTTTCCAGATAGCATGTTGAACATCTAATTTTGCAGACTGTACAGTAGCGGCTCAATCTTTCTAGTTCTCTCAGTAACAGCAAGCAAACTCACAAAAGCTTTGCCTCAGATTTCACAGGCATGTGTGTGCCTCTCTCTCCGTACCCAGGCCGCCGTGCCAATATGTAGGATTAAACTTTTTCCAAGGTTGAATAAGCCACCATCTGTCTATCTTGTGTGGTGCTGTGCGCCATCCGGGAGACTTGTCCCTTAGAGCATGTTTCTACCATATGTCACTCCTGAGTGATCAGTTATGCCAAGACATTTGGAAAAAAATGACTAAGTCGAGCTGGAAAACCCTTTCCGAATTCCAGAGGAGGTTTGCCAAGACTCTATTTGCAAATAACTTCGCATCCACCAATTATTGCATATATCCTATATGATGATAAGTAACCTTTACCCAACCAGACGAAACAATTCTTTGGATGGTGTGCCTGCCTTCCATTGTCCAGAACTCATGTGCTTTTTAAAAAGCCAAGAGATTCAAGTATGATGCATTTTCAGGAAAAATACAATTAACTTAATACATAAGGATTGTGATTCTAATGAAAACTAAGTCAAGAAAGGAAAAAAAAACCCCAGAAGTACAGAATATATTTCAAGAAAGGCTCTACTTGATATTTTAAAGCCACAACAAGTTACTAATTTCTTTCCAAATATTCAACTAATACCTAAAGCAACTGAATGCAAGGCTTTTTCCTAATAACTGTGCTCACCTGCATGCAAAGCAATCATCTAAACTGCATGTTAAACTGCTGATATATCATCGCTCATGCAATTAGAATTTGTCTAATAAAGAATATGACTCTATCCTATTTTAGATTTAAGGAACCATTTTATGTTCCAATTCCTCAATTATTAAATTAAAACTCAAGCCAGCATTTTTCTTATGGCCAGCGCAAGGCTTCTCATTTACATAACTTGCTTTCAAGGGCACTTGGTTCCACAGTAATTAACAGCAGCAAAGAATCTATCGGATCTGCTACTTACTGCTAAGGAAGCCATTGTGGAGAACACGACAAAAAGAGGGAAGCTACTAAGTCATGATACAGCCTCTCTGAGTAAGTTTAAACACGGGAAGGAAATCTGTTCCTAATGGCAGGAGTAGAAATATTAAAGAAGTATTAAATACCAGAAGACAAATTATAGGTGACAAAAGTGAGATGAGGAGCAGTGCTGAAGTGCAAGAGTGAACATTCATGAAAGTCTGAGGGTCCTGTGTCTGTGTTTTGCTTCAGAGTTTGGACAACCACTGAAAAAAGGGGAAGATGGGAAACAAGAATTCACTATGGCCCACTGGCATCTGTAGAACAAAGGGCAACAAAAAGCAGAAAAAGTTCATGTTAAAAGAAGAAAAAAAGTACTGAAAGAGGTGATAAGTGGTAAGGTGCTGGAACAGGATGCCCAGAGAGGTGGTGGATGCCCCATCCCTGGAGGTGTTCAAGGCCAGGTTGGATGGGGCCCTGGGCAACCTTGTGTAGATACAGGCCTGGAGGTTGGTGGCCCTGCCTGTGGCGGGGGGTTGGAAGTCTATGATCCTTGGGGTCCCTTCCAACCCAGACCATTCTATGATTCTATGATAAGATAAAGAGGAAAATGAGATGAGACAAATTATCACCTGAGAACAGATTGCTTTTTTAAAAATTTTTAATGTATCTTAATTTATACAGTCTCCTTATGCACACAGAACGAAGCTTGTGAAGGCGAGGGGGTGGTTCAGTCAGGTGATGGGTAACAAATTAATCTGTGAAGTAATGAAAGCCTCATGCTGCAACACTGACATGTGGAACGAAGAGAGGGAGATGACTACAGAATAGCTAGACAAAGCTGGATGACTTGTCTCCATAACACACCTAACTGTTTTGAAGCCAGTGTATTTTTTCTTAGCCAGTGTACTTAATGTAGGGCTCAGCTCTTTCTTTGCCCACTCCAACAGCCTGAGGCATTCCCACTGCTGGTCCAAGAGAGACTGGAGACACTGGTTCTACAGCACCAACTCTCTGCTGACCTTTCTTATCCCAGTGGGAAACCTTCAGACTAACGAGACTCTGCCCTAAATGTTCCCTTCACTTCTTGCATCCATTTACAAGTCCAAATAACTTTTCCCTTTAGGATGAAACATGGTTTGGGTTTATCACTGACCAACTTAGAAGGCCGCAAACAGGGACAAGAGGAGGGAAGGGAAATTTATCAAAGATGCCAATTAAGAAAGTTGTTATTCTGGACAAGCATTGGCTACGAAGCTGGTAAACACCTTCCTCACAGAAGGAGCAGCTACCTAGCTTCTGCACTATTGTCTGTCGCCACAACTACAGCAGAAACAATAGTTTCTCCTACAACAGTCACCATGAGGATTCTCATGTATCTGTAAGGAAAAACTATGATTGAGCTCACCCTCAGCAAGTTTGCCAACAACACCATGTGGTTGCACATGGTGCAGCTGACATGCTGGAGACAAGGGATGCCATCCAGAGGGACCTTGGCAGGCTGGAGAGGTGGGCCCATGCAAACCTCATGAAGTTCTACAAGGCCAAGTACAAGGTTCTGCACATGGGTCCATGCAGTCCCACACACAACTACAGGCTGGGTGAAGAATGGATTGAGGGCAGCCCTGAGGAGGACGACTTAGGTGTGTTGATTGACGTAAAGCTCAACATGAGCTGGCACTGTGTGCTTCCAGCCCAGAAAGCCAACTGTGTCCTGGTAAATGAGCTTGACCAGGAAGTCAAGGGAGATGATTATGCCCCTCTGCTCTGCTGAGACCCCACCTCCCTCCTGCTCTAGGGTCCCCAGTACAAGAAAGATACTGGGCTGTTGGAGAGAATCCAGAGGAGGGCTGAAGCACCTCTCCTATGAAGACAGGCTGAGAGAGTTGGGCTTGTTCAGCCTGGATAAGAGAAGGCTCCAGGGAGACCTGAACAGCAGCCTTCCAGTACCTGAAGGCAGCCTACAGGAAAGATGGAGAGGAAGCCTTCATCAGGGTGTGTAGTGACAGGACAAGGGGTAATGGGTTGAAACTAAAAGGGGGAGATTTAATTAGACATTAGGAAAAAATTCTTTACTCTTGAGGGTGTTAAGGAACAGGAACAGGTTGCACAGAGAAGCTGTGGCTGCCCCCTCCCCGGCAGTGTGCAAGGCCAGGGTGGATGGGGCTTTGGGCAACCTGGTCCAGTGGAGGGTGTCCCTGCCCATGGCAGTGGGGTTGGAACTAGATGATCTTTGAGGTCCCTTCCAACCCAAACCAGTCTATGATTCTATGATTCTTTCCCTGTATGTTCAGCTGAGGAGACCCAGGATCCATCCTGTTTGTCCCACACTTGTGTAGACATACAAGCAGTCCTTAGAGTATGTTTTTTAGTCTAACTTAATCACTATGAGTCCCTTGGAAGTGCTTGGCACACATAAGTAGTGTTAACTTGTGCTCCACTTCAAACATGTACCGAGCGTCACCACTCACTGTTGTTCTCACAAACTTTTTAGGAAACTCTCCTATGTTCCTGGAATGCTAGGGATTCCAACAGTCACATGCAAGACTGTTTCTCTAGGAATAAATTCACTCTGTGGCACAGCAAAGTATTTCTGTTACATAAATGCAAAACTTAACCAAAACATCTGCTGATAAACAGTGACATTTATTTCCACAGGAAACCTCATGTAGAGGGGATGACTGCAGAGACAGTGTTTACAGACAACAAAGTCTCTCAGAGCACAAGGCCAATCTTGAAGAGTTACCTTCCCAGAGCCACCCATCTGCAGGGTATTCCATCTTTTCCCACATTCATTCATCTCAGTTCATTCCCCAGCAGAGACTCTGGGCCCTAACTGGCAAGTGTTTCTTCTTTCACCAACCAAGGAGTGAGGGAAAAGATAGAGATCAAACATCACTAAAATCTGCCAAGGAGCCATTCCTCTAATACACAGTCAGTCCATTCTGCCAGTGGTATGACAACATAGAAAGAGATTCGTAGCCCAAAACGTTAATGCAGTATTAAAAGAAAGCACAGCTCCTCTTCTCACCAATACTCAGTGCTCATGAACGAGCTGAAAGAAAATCTCCCCATGCAACGTAAGTGAGGGGTGCAAAAAGAGTGAATGGGGGGGAGGGAGGAATGTTTGCTTTTTCCAAGCACAGAAATAAAGCAGTTTTCCTCACGTTATCTTTCCTCTTCTTCACTTCCCCCACCCCCCCACCCCTCAAAACCCAAGAAAATCTGCCATTGCTTTAGGTCAAAGGAAAAACAGGCCCAGCTGCCGTAAGCCAAACAACGTACAGGTTTGCTATCTCCCCTGCTGTTTTGGCTTGAGCTCTTCAGACTGGAAAATTCAGAAGCACAATCTCCCAAGCTCTATAAATGCCAGAACCATCTAAGAGGAAAATAGGACAAGGCCACCCCCAGGCAAGTTTGTACTAAAATCTGCTGGCTGCAAGGCAAAAATACAGTAAACATCGCATAGGGACAGACTGCTCCTTGGAAAATATTCCACAAGAACAATACAGCTTCCCAAAAAATGCTGTGCTAAAGGGACTTCTGGAGGGGGAAAAAAAAAAGAAAAAAAAGAAAAAGCAATGTTTTAAGATTGTTGTGAGGAGTTAGCAAGCTAATGGCACACTCAACAGCAAATTGTGTGACAGGCAATATGTTTTTGACATTAATCCAAAGAAGAAATGTGAAAGCGACGTTGAATGTTCTCTACAAAGTGGTAACAAATTCGGTACCCCAGAACAGTTCAGCAGTTCACTAAGGAAATTTCACTTTTGTCTTGACAATTGATTTCACAGAATAAAATAAGTAATAATAAGTAATTAAACCATCAATATCATCATCTTGTCTTTTCAGGACAGACAATTTCAGTGAAATTTTTGCAGTCCTTGAGAAATGAACTTTGCAGCTGATTACTGTATGTTTTAACGTGCTCTATACTGACTCAACCTAGAAAAACAAGCCAAAAACAGAAGTTGAAACATCCTTTTTCCTGTGTAGCTCCAATTTGCAGTAGCAAGAAGCTAAACAACATGCTCTCCACCAGATGGCTGAAATAAAAAGAACACTCTTTCTGATTAATTAGGAAACAAATGAATCTGCTGTTAGCACAACAAGTTACCATCAGGAAACCTGGGCTCCCATTAAACTTTGGTTTTCTGCTTTCTTTGCAACAGTGTTCCAGACTATCCTCAGATTTGCCTCTCCTTTCAGAAGCAGCAAAACATCACATACAAGTCCTTGACACCACATTACTGCACAGCCAAAAAGGGTATTGGCCCTTTACACAGAAAACGCTCCAAGAGAGAGAAGTTTCCTGAAAGAGCAAGTGCCTATCAGGACAGAAACGAATAGAGGTCTCCTAGTGCTGCAAGGTATCACCCCAGGCAGTGTGGCTGGATAAAACACCACATCCCTGCTTGGGGTTCAGTGAGCAACGGAGGCTCATGCGTGCACACTTCAGCTCTCCAGCTGGTCCGGGAACAGAAATCCCCAGACCAGAGACAGCAAGAGGAGCAAAGATGTGACAGCAAACAATACAGGCCAGCCCGTGGTTCCCTGATGAAGCTGCCAAGGATGACTGGTAACGTCTGGAGCGAAGGTTCAGAATACCACACAGGCACTGGGGATGGAGCAGGGGAAGGCACAGAACACAGCGAACAAGCACAGAGCACAGGCAAGTGAATGAATATACTGTATATAGTGCGTGGTGTTACCGACGGGAATGACCTTGGGAAGAAGACTGAGCTCACCCAACCTGGGAAGGTGTGGGGAGTGGCAGCCCAAAGCTTTCAAGTGTTGTCATCGTTTCTTTGCTTTCCATGGAAGACCTGCTGTTTCAGCAGCACGTAGTGTGAACTCCAAAGCTGGGAAAAGCATGTTCAAGAAAACCATGCCCCGCTGCTAACATTAGGATATGGAGGAGAGCACTCCTAGCTCTCCTTACACCAACAACTTCTGTGCACCAAACCTGGGACCCAGCATTACAGTAACAGTGGTTAAAGGAGGACCACTTCAGAAGAAGCTGGCAGCGTGCTGAGAAGTAACCTGCCATGTTAGAGGGCTAAAGCGCAGTCTCACCTTCTTTAACAACAGCATGCCTGCCTCAGAAGGCTTAATGCCTCGGTGAGAATGCAGGGCTGCCCACAAACCCACACCACTGTAGCTTAAGACTGTTTCTCCTACCTGCACAATTTAAGTTCTCAAACATGCCAAGACAGTTATATTTTAGGGAAGAAGGGAATAATAGCAGAGACATTTGCTGGAAACTAAATCCAAGAGTGCTTTTAAAAATCCAAGTAAAGGTATTACGTCCTATTAAGTAGTTGAGGAAGCTGGGAGACTAAATAAGAAAAACCAAAAAGGCTTCCTCACACATTAAAAAATTATTCCAAGTAATTTTATACATATAGGGGGACACTTATTTCAGTTAAATGAGCTTATCTCACTTTTCCTTACAGGCTTGTGAGTTACCTACCATGGGAAATACAAGGCTACACAAAACTGTGAAAGACCACAGAAAACACTAATGATTCAAAGTGCACCTCCCCATCAGATCACACGTACAATTACAGGAATGACAATTTTTGTTGAGCTTGTAGTGTCAGAAAGTAGACCCAGGTGAATTTTCAGCAAAGAAAATTGTGTTGGAAGAGAGAGTGAACAATTGAACCTGCACAGCCTCTCACAACATTGCAGACCTCAAGAATATCCTCCAAGGTCTATATAAATAGTCCCAGTATTCTTTGTACATAAGCCTTTCTGTACCCCTTTTGACTGCTGCTTTCTGCTTTCTCCAAATTCTTCCCATTCTACTGTATTGTTTCTGAGCTGAGGGGACATGCCATACAAGATGCTGGTGAGCTGTGAACTTACACAGCAGCAGCAAGGACGCCGTCTGTGTAATTCTCTATTCCTTTATTAACGCTTCCTAGCTTCTGACTTACTTTTCTGATCAGTGTGGTGAGTTCCTGTTTTACACTGCTGTTTATTATAACCTGGTAACTGACTCAATCATGGTAACAGTCAGCTCAGCGCTGATCATTTTTTAGTGGGATCACAGGTTTTTTCCCCATGTAGATCACTTTCTGTGATCCATGCTGAATTTTACCTGCCATTCTAAAACTAACACTCAGCTACACAGCCACGTCAGGCACTCCTCCAGTTCTCCATGGTTCACTTCAGCCTTACTGCCACAAACAAGTTGGTATCATCAGCAAACTTTCTCACTGCACCACTGAGCCTTTTCCCATATACTTCTCTTACACAAGTACACAACCAGTCCAGCTACACTGGTGACTGTCAGAAGGGACCATTTCTCACTACTTTACCCACATATTAGCCCATGACATGACCCTCCTACTTCATGAACAGCTGCTTGGCTTCCTTCTGGTGAAGAAGGTTGTCAAAGACCTCTGAATGCCATGTAGATCTTGTTAATCACTTGCACACTCACCCCCTCAAAGGGCTTCAGTTCCTTTGAAAGGTAACTTTCCCCTTTCTGAAAGACCAGTTGACTCTTCCCGCAAGGTTTCTATTCATTCAGGTAAGTAACACACTTGTAAATACCACATCAGGAAGGAGGTATTATCCCTGCAATACATGGGCTCTGCATCTCTGCAGACAAGATGTTAGGGAACAAAGGAATGAAATTTTCTGCTTTTGTATTTCCTAATTTTGAAGCCAAACAGCCAGGGAATTTAAGATGCCAACAACCTCTCCCCTTTTTATACCGCTCCATATATGACTAAGAAGCTACAGAAGCACAGTAACAATTTCTCCTTGCATAGCTCTTCTGTGAAGACAAGATGCTTCGTTTTTCTAACAATTTTTAATCTGATGGACAAAAGAATTAAGCAAGCATTTACAAAATTTACAATACTTCCCTGCTGTTTTCCAGACGTGTGGGACTGCCAGCAACTGCACAGCATCAAAATTTTCTGAGTCAGCACGTTACAGCTTCTCCCAGGGTTTCTCCTTGATCTTAGGCAAATTTCTACGATTCCTTACCAGATTAATAGACTCATTTCCATCCCCCTATTGGCTCATTTTCCCCTGATCATTAACTTAACAGTGCAGGGAATTGTGTCCTTCCAGCCTCCCATCCTAGCTTCTTTCCTGCTAGCATGCCACCCTGCATTCTGAAAAGATCCAAGGATGATTTGTGGGAGATAAGAGAGGAGAAACTGATTCCACTCACTCCCGTGTGTTCCCACATTAACAGCAACCACAGCCCAAGCCTTAAATTTATGTCTGAACCCTTCAGTGACTCCTCTCACAGGAGGTCTCTCCTAACATTTATCCTAGCAGTATCTGTAACACCCTTACTTTCTTTGGTTATCACCTCTACCAGGCTCTTTGTATGTGGCTCATTCACATGCACGGTGACCAGAAGCTCTGAAGAGCAGGGGACACAAATGAGTACCAGGACCCTCAATTTACCACCAAATTCAAACAGTTTATCACCAGGCTAAAAAGACCAAAAAAGCAAAGCAAAGAAAAATTTCAACCAAGTGTGGCTTCACCAGTAAAAAAAAAAAAAAAAAAATCTCTGTTTGAGCTTTCTTGTTGGTTTCACTACAAAGAGAGGCAAGGAGCTCTGTAAACAGATTTGCTTAGTTTCCATGTCTGTTGCCAAATCTCCATCCTGCGGAACCAATTTTAAATAGAAAAAAAAGTGTCTCTTCGCATCCTCTGTTTCTCGGTGTCATTCTTTTTAAGGATACAGAGTCAAAACTGAATGGAAATGAAACAGTCACAGTAGGGTTCAAATCCAAATGTTAACTCTTTTAATTAAAAAAAAAAAAAAAGAAATCCAGATCACTTTGATCCATAATTCTTCTTTCTTTCAGCCATGGAAAGTTTTGAAACTGAAGGCTGCCAACAATGACCTTGTTAAAAACTAGAGATCACAGCTATTTTTATGGAATTTTGTCTCAGTAACTTTTAGCTCAAGCAGTTCTCATGAAAATATTTCCAAACCACCGACTTGGCTAAGTATTTCCAGTAAAGCAAAATAATCCCCAGCTCCTAAATACAACTCTACTTCTTTTTTTAACTTCACTTTATCCTTCAGAAAACTGGTACAGCCTTAAAAATGGGAAAGACAGAAAAGGGAGAAAGGAGACCAAAAAAAATCTGAGAACTTCAAGCAGCCTCTAGTATCTCTGGGCTAGAGCAGATGCAGAACTGGAAATGGAGATGAGATACGGGAAATATTCTCCCACATATACACAAGTATTAATAGCAATGGCAAATAAAACCCAAATGAACACTTTAATTCAAAATAGCATAGTACTTGTCCAGCAGAAAATCTCTCAAACAGATTCAGCCGTTGTTATAGCCCATGCTCACATCCAGAGTTTCCATACCAATGTGGAAAGGGAAAGAAAATCTGATCAACTCTGTATTCATGGTTTTGTTTAGCTTTGTCAGAGGGAGTGCAAAGGAATCAGTTATTATAACCCTTTTCGTATCTGTCAGATGTTACACGTTTTATGTAACTATCACACATTTGGCAAACTCTTCCTACCTACCCATATGCTAGGGAAAAGCTCACACTGTGGAAGAGAAACCTTCCTCCATGAAGTAAACCTTCCTCCACAAACTGTGAGTTGCACCTAGGGCTCCCAAGATCGCTGCGCTCTCCTCTCATCGCTAGGACTGGTACTTCCACATGGCCCAGACCTCGCACAGCTGGTCCCTGGGAAGTGGCACTGTCCATCCTGTGCTTTACACATGTGCGAACAGCAGTTCCATCAGATCATTTCACATGCAGAACTTCAACGCAGACACAGTATGACCAGAGCAAGCCCTCATCCATGCACCCACAATGGCTTTTTCAGAACACAAGTGCCAGATGTGTTTGCATGACTGGCCAGTGTATTACCATCACTAGTGGCCAGGTCCATGACCTGAAGCAGTAGAAGAGCGCTCCAACATCCAGAACCCCACCAGAGACTCAGCCAGCTGGGCACACTGCTCTGCCTGCAAGAACTCTTGATCTTTCTCTTCAAGCAGAAGAGGCCCCCACCTCTGATCCTGAATTCAAATCTCAACCATTGTAAGAAACCAAAATTTGCAAGCTCTACAGGTAGCCCCGAAACTGCTTTTTCCTGCAGTATGTAGGGAAAATGGCAACAGCTGTGACAAGTGGGAGCTGACACCAGAATACTGCAGCAAAGGAATGAGAGGAGGGTATGGAGAGCATGTAGGAAGCCATGGAGAAACAGAAGAGGGCATGCCACAGACCACTTACAGCATGACTTATTAGAAAAAGGAAACCTTCCTCAAAGAATGGAGCTAAAGGAGAGATGGCAGTGAAGAAGCAGATGCTGAGAAGAGCCCAGGTGCAGAAGAACAGGAGAGGCTGTTCCGGGCAATCAAAAAGGACCTCCCTTCTTGGCTCACCATTAAGACCCATTTTAGAATTTAGGGTTTTAAGAACAGATTTGCTGAGCAACCTGGTAGTGCATTTCATTCACCAGAGCTTTCACCTGCCATGTATCTAACAGTTTTAAAACGTCTGCCACTAAAAACAGTTACTAATTAAATGTTTCACATAAATGTCATAAAGAGTCACATACCTCAGCAAATAGGCACCACAAGCAGTCCTCACAACACAACCTCACTATCAGATCTCACGTTCTTTATTTAGCAGGTTCAACCCTGAGACTGAGCAGGAAACACACTTTACCTTCACTATCAGGAGTTGGGGTGCACTGGCAGAGCTCACATGGGACCTTTCAAACTGCAGATGAACCAGCTACTTTATTTGCTCAGGTTCTCAAGCTGACATTCGTCGCTGACCTTGTTTGGGAAGCTGCTTCACTAGCCATTGGAGCCCCTCAAGTTGCAGGGGGGGGGAAATAAAAATAATCTGCAAATCAAATATATACACACAGTTTAAATCTGTGATACACTTGAGTTAACAAGAGCTCAGAGAGCCTGTGATTACAGCAACTGCAGCAGGGTTTCTGAAAGGGAAGATCAAATCACTGTTTTGAAAGGAAAATATGAGCTGTCAAGTGACTGACAAAAGGGAGGCTGCAACAGGATGTTTTGTTGCATCTCTAGAATACACTGCTAAGCCCATCCATGAAACAAAAAGAAAAGAGATTTAAGGGACTACAAAACACAGCACTTGCTGTTTCTTAATCTAGAAAATGAATCCTACAAGGAAGTATGGTGGAACAAGGGTAGGATGGACAGATGGACAAAAGCAGGCTGCATTAGAGACCTGCAGAATACAAGTAACTTGTTTGAACAAATTCTGACCAAAGTTTTATCAAAGTCTTATAAAAGCCCTGAGTGTTTGCCTGTTGTTTCTAACAAGGTACCAAGGAATGGATATTAATTTCTCGAATCAGGTAGAAAATGTTGGAAGAACAAATTTGTCTATTTTTTCCAGCACTAACTGATGCTGTACTAGGTAAGAGGCAGCGCATTAAAACAATGTAAATGTCTGTAGCAAATTGTTTTGCCTGCAGGAGTGGTTTATAAAGCTGAAAAACATGGAAATTAATAGCCACTTCTGGATGGTGTCTCCTGTTAAAGAGACTGAGGCTTTAAGATTCCTTTTTTGGCCCAGTGCTATACAAACTGAATGCACTTTGGTGGAAATGCACAGATTGAAGACAACAATCCTGCTCTATAAGTACACCAACACCCCAGGATGGATTACATAGAATCCTTCACCTTCCTGAATCTTCACATACACTGTGTATATTACACTCATTTCAAATAGTGACAAAGCAACAAGTAACTCCAGTGTTGTGTTATGATTGGCAGAAAACAAACACATCAAGTCACCAGTCATTTTTCAACAGCCAATTATTTAATCCTTGTTAACATAATCATGAAGAATGTAAGTTAAGGTGTCCGGATGTAGAGAATACACTGAATCTCTTCTCCAGCCAGTTTATGATCCTGTTCCCAATTTAGGTTTTAAGTGACTCAATGATGACACTGCCTGATTTTTTTCAAAGTCTGTACTGGGTTTGTATAGCAAGGTTTTGGAAGCAGAGGGGGCTACAGGGGCTGTTTCTGAGAGAAGCTGCTAGAAGCTTCCCCTAGGTCTGATACAGCCAACGCCAGACAGCTGCAAAACAGACCCACCGCTGGCAAAGGCTGAGCCCATCAGCAAGGGTGGCAGCACCTCTGAGGTAATAGAGTGAAGGTGGTGTTGAAGGGAAAACTACACAAGAGAAAACTGCAGCCAGAGAGAGGAGTGAGAATATGTGAGAGAAACAACTCTGCAGACACCCAGGTCAGGGAAGGAGGAGGGGCAGGGGGTGTTCCAGGTGCCAGAGCAGGGATTCCCCTGCAGCCCCTGGAGAAAACCATGGTGAGACAGGCTGTTCCCCTGCAGCTCATGCAGGTTAATGGTGGAGCACATCACAGATTCAAAGAAGGGTAGGAGTTGGAAGGGACCCTCTGGAGATCATCCAGTCCAAACCCCTGCTAAAGCAGGGTCATCTAGAGCAGGCTGCATGCGATGGCACCCAGCTGGGTTTTGAGTATCTCCAGAGGAGACACCACAGCCTCTCTGGGCAGCCTGTCTCAGTGCTCTGTCATCCTCAAAGTGAGAAGTTTTTCCTCATATGGAGATGGTAATTGCTGTGTTCCAGTTTATGCCCGTTGTCCCTTGTCCTGTCACTGGGCACCATTAAGAAAATTCTGGCCCCATCCTCCAGACACCCACCCTTTAGATATTTATACGTGTCCACCAGTTCCCCACTCAGCTGTCTTTTCTCCAGGCTGAACAGCCCAGCTCTCTCAGCCTTTCCTCGTAAGACAGTTGCTCCAGTCCCCTCATCATCTCTGTAGCCCTCCGCTCGACTCTCTGCAGTAGTTCCTCGACTTTCTTGAACTGGGGAGCCCAGAACTGGACACAGTACTCCACATGTGGCCTCACAAGGACAGAGTAGAGAGTGAGGATAACCTCCCTCAACCCGCTGGCCATGCTCTTCTTAATGCACCCCAGGATACCATTGGCTCTCCTGGCCACAAAGGCACACTGCTGGGTCATGGATAACTTCTTGTCCACCAGGACTCCCAGGTCCTTCTCCACAGAGCTGCTTCCCAGTAGGTCAGCCCCTGACCCATAGATGTGTCTGGGGTTATACCGCTCTAGGTGCAGGACCCTACACTTGCTCTTGTTCAACCTGATTTGGTTCCACTCCGCCCAGTTCTCCAGCCTGTTCAGATCCCAGGGAATAGCAAAGCACCCTTCTGGTTTGGTCTGTTGGCCACTCCTCCCAGTTTAGTATTGCAAGCAAACCTGCTGAGGGTACACTCTGTCCCCTTGCCCAGGTCAGTGATGAATACGTTGAACAAGACCAAACCCAGTACTGACCCCTTGGGCACACCACTAGCTACAGGCCTCCAATTAGACTCTGTGCTGATTTATCACAACCCCCTGGTCCCCGCTATTCTGCCAGTTCTCAACCCACTTCGTCAACTCACCCAACCCACACAGCCTGAACTTGCCTATAAGGATGTTATGGGAGACAGTGTCAAAAGCCTTGCTGAAGTCAAGGTAGACGACATTCACTACTTCCCATCCACCAAGCCAGTCATGCCATCACAGGCAGCTATCAGATTGGTCAGGATTGATTTCTCCCTGGTGAACCCATGCTGACCACTCCCAATAACCTTCTTTTCCTCCATATGCTTATCGATGACACTCAGAATGATGTTTTCTATCACTTTTGCAGGGATGGAGGCGAGGCTGACTGGCCCATAGTTTGCTGGGTCCTCATTCCTGCCCTTTTTGAAGACTGGAGTAACACTGGCTGAGGTGGGGAGTCATAAAGTGGATTTGGTGGGCATTTGTCCTCCAGCCAAGGACAACCCACCACAAAGTACTGAATAACTTCAGAAATAGAGGCCTCAAGCCTACAGACTGAGCCCAGCCCTAATGAGAATTACACTCTACCTGGATTTATTAAATTTCTCTTCTAAGATGATTCCTTTTTGCAGGTGTGTAGCAATCTGTGATTTGAACACCTTCTAAACACAACCATCTTTACCTAAAAGAAATCAGCCCATCTTCAAGAGCTATGCAGGGCACTCTGTGATGGAAACCCAGACAAGAAATTGTTTAACATGAGTATTGTCCAGTACTAACTAAATACTGCTAAAGAAAAAGCCAAGATAAATGAAGTAAGAAACCCTCAACCAAATATTTTAAAAGAAAACTGTGGAAAATACATATATAGTCCTTGAACCGTCTGCCATAACTCTAGATTTCTCCCATGCACACCTGTTAGACAAATTTTAAATACAACTGTACCTCAATACATCAAAAAACCCTCCCATTACACTGTATTACACTTGATATACTACATTAATTATTCATTTGTTACCCATGTGTTACACAGATTCTGCATCATATATATTCTATAGCTCCTGCTTTCCAAAGGCCTTTTCCAATACAGCAGTCGCACCGTCATCTCCTGACTTGTTTATTTTAATCATCTATCGTGACACCAGTTGAAAGCAAACATCATCATTTTAACCACCCACATTTCTACAATTCTGACAGTATGAATCCTAATTTGACTTCATGCATCCCTTTAAAATAGTAAAGGTATATTCATCCTTTGTTAAATCCTATGGATCAAATGATAGTTTTGGTTATGACGATCAATATGCAGATAAGGCCAAACATGCATATAGAATGCACATATGGCTTAGTGGATACTGTGATGAGCCATGTGTCGCTACTCCCACTGTTCAAGGAGAACAGGGAGATGTATTTACAATTTAAGACCAGAGCTAGCCCCTTCTTTAAGGGCAAAAAAAAAAGGCTACTAAAAAAGTAAACCAAAAGAAAAAGAAATTTATCATTTATGTGCCTAATCTTGCCATTTGTAGCTGCATTAAGGCAGCTTCCCAGCATGCTGCAACAACTTAGTCACCATGTCACAGTAACTCACAACATTCCTAAATTCTGCAGCTTACGTGACCTCCCAGATCCTCCACGTAATACCTACTCATCCTGCCAGAGAGAGCATAAATCTAAAGAACCAATAATGTACATGATTTACATAATGTGTCTTGCAAAGTAAGACCGCGGAACCGACCTAATGAATTAAAGCAGCACTAAAACTGCACGGGGTCTGAGCGCTCCGCTGGCTGAGCAGGGCACGTTGCATGGCCTGTGCTCACACAGAGATTGCTCCTCCCAGCCGATGATGCAGCAGCTCCACAAGCGGTAGCGGTTCGACTTGTCAGCCCTCAAAAAACTAGTTAAGGTAACACCATTTACACCACTTTCAAGTATTCGCCTGCCTTTCTGACTTGAAGGCCTTGAGAAACCTCACAGCAGACCTTAGCACAGTAAAACAATGACCAGCTATCACTAGCAACTGCCTGGACAGAGGTAATCCAGTTTGCCTGTGAGACAGTGAATCAACAGTCCCCTGTGACACTGAGGGTGTGACAATCGCCAGGAATACAATGAAGTAATCACATGGCGGGGGGGGGAAATAGTTTTATGTAGGTGGAGATCTCCTCTGAAGCAGCTTCATCTTAAAGAGCTTCATCATAAACAGTTTCACCTGTGAAACCACCTGAACACAGAAGGAAAAAGGGATTCACTAGCAACAGCATCTGAATTTCTTTTCATCATCTAATAAAAAACCTAAACCATTGATCTCACAATGATACCAACTTCTAGAAGATCACAGCTCCATCTGATTTCTTTTAACCTACCAGCAACACTTAAAAACTCTTTTCTCTTGTCACAGCATTTTCATGTTTGCCTTTTCTGATGTTCATTTAAGAACCTACATTTTTTGATGTTCATTTAACAAACAGGTCCAGACAGCTACTTTCCCTTTTCCTGTCATTAGGCTTCTGCTAAGCAGCAGGGGTAAAATCATTACAATAAAATAGGGAAACGTTTAAGAACATAAATATCTAGAAAGATTTCAGCAGCTTTAGTACATGGAACTACCTGCAATTTAGTCAGCTCCACAGCAGTTTGTGGTACCTACACAATTCCTGGTGATGAAAACATCCGTGCAATGGAGAGAGCCAAGCGAGGGAGAAGGGGCAAGAACAGAAGCAACATGTGAAAATCCCAAGGAAAAGGGAAGATAGCAGGCTGAAGAAGCTTTGGAACCTGCAAAGGCAGGCAGTGAACTGAAAATGTATTTTATAAAAACACAGACTGTTTTCCTAGTTAAATATTTCTGTTAATGGATAACACTTCCTTAATATCTAATTTCTATATGGAAACATTCAAAGATGGAAATGGGGAAAGTCCAGCAGCAAGTGATGCGTACAAAAGCTGCCCACTCTTTTCTGTCCATGGCCGTCTTTTTCTTCCCTGGTCTGCTTTGGAGCATCTCCAGCATTATCACAAAGAGAAGGCTGTAACTAGAAGCCTAAATATGACAGAATACAGACACTTGCCTTGCATGCACGTTGTCATTGTGAATTAACCATGAGTTGACAAGCTAAAGACCTGGCTTGCAGTCTCATCATTCAATCATCCATCCAATCTCATCAGCTGAGCAAGGCAGTAACACATGTCCCCTCTAGCTTAAATGACAGCAAAACTGTGGGTTGCAATCACAGGTCATCTTCAAAGGACACTTTGCATTAAGGATGGTTTTCTTCAGAACCAATTGTTTCCTGAGAATTACTCTCACATGATATTTGTCTTGGCATTTAACACCATTGAGAAGAACACATCAAGATGAGAATTTTATAATTTCTTAGGAATAAGCTAACAATAAATGACATTGGGAAGAACTCAAAATTAGCCATTTGCAGCCCAAAAACTTTGACAGAAATAAGATCTAGATGAACTTCCACAACCGAATCTTTAGCTACTGCTGATCTATGGTACCTTATTTACAGTCAAAACTCAGATTTTAACCATGTAGAATCTGTCTCAAATTACACTAGATATAAGAATTTTAAAAACAACCCAAAACATAAATGGCAACATAGGTATCTGTAAAAACCAGCACCTCAGTTACACATAACATTGAATGGATTTTCTAACATGTAAAATGGAGCCTTTGCTCTAAATTTGCTAAATTTTGATTTGATTCTCTCACGTTGCTAGTCATGATACATGGGGCTTCCCAAATTCTACCAAGCTTTAACAAAGTGCAGACACCTCATCACAAGTTTGGTTTCCTCTATTGTGCCCTCACCACTTTCCCAAGCATATCAGTTCTCAAACATCTGATTACAGCTACAGAAAATATGGGAACAGCGTTCTGTGACAGCATGTAAACACTATACAATATATATATTTTATTATCAGAAAATGTATTTTTAAATTTGCACTTAGCGAACTGCTGAACGTAGCATTTTTCCATCACTCTGACAGAAATGTTTTTATCCAAGTCAAAAGTAAAGGCATTGCTTTTAGATAAGGGTATGCACAGATTTCCAAATAAATGCACTCTCAATAAATTACCATTTTATTTTAACCAGATTTGTATGTTCACCTCCAGGATGTTATAAATGACCCCACGTTTACTGGAAACTGGAGTACCTGAACTATGCTTCAAACTGCTCCTCCCCATGCAATCTGACCCACTGCTCTCTAGCTCTCCCATCCAGCCCGGATGTACCCTTTTGCAGGTCACTTTTTTGCCTTAACTTCTAAGGGATTTTCAAAAAAACCACTTTCATTCCAGAAACTGACTGATGGGAGATGTAAACATAGAGGTAATTCTTTGGTCTCTCTAGTTCTGTATCAGGTATAACTATCATCAGCTTGGGTAAAAGATCATAGAATCACCCAGGTTGGAAGAGACCCTATAGATCATCGAGTCCAACCACAGCCTAACCCTGACTAGTCCACCTCTAGATCACCTCCTTAAGCACAACATCTACACACCTTTTAAATACCTCCAGGGATGGTGACAGAGATCATTTCAGCGTGGCAAACGGTTCAACAGCATCCAGACCAAGTAAAGTCGTTACATTAAAAAATGCACTAAAAATGTATTTTAAATAATAAAATTGGGAAGCCAAGGATCGGTGCAAAGCTCAATTTCATTTTTATTAAAAAGTTTAAATTTTCTTAAGTGGAATAATACCACCAGTATTGCTATTGATTTTCTTCTGTACAGCAATCCTGCTTAGTTTTAAGGACAAAAAAAATAAGTTACTGAACTGCAAAATATTTTTATTTTCAAATGAAATATTTTGTATCCTCTTAACTCTGGAAATATTTCTTACCTATGCAATTACAGACTTACAATCTCATTTTCACTAAATCATGTGTTTTACTTTAGAAAACATACCAAATAGTTGTAAGTCAAAAAATGCCACGAGGAAGCCACATGTGTCAATCGTGGAGACTGCATCTTAACCCTGAGGAGCAACTAGTGAGAACAGATGAATTTGAGAAGCCACAGCATAGTAAAGTAACCTAACTGTGCATTTCAAGAGAAACTAACTTAAAACCACCAAATATCTACTAACTGCCATTGCTAATAACTTAAAGAGAACTACTATTAAGGCTGCAACTTGACTATTCCAAAAATTAAGAACAAAAAAAGAGACTACATGTATACAGAGCAAAGGAAGTACTTTGGGATACACACAACAGACTTGGTCAACTGTATTTTTTTATCTGCAAGCTCTAACTCATACTGTATCCTCAACGTTATCTTTTTATTTAATCTTTGACAAATAGGCACCCATGAGAGATTATTTTCACTACAGCTCTCAAGTGGGGGAGAAGGAGTACTAAAACTCACCCTGATAGAATAAAAAAGAATTGGCTGTCAAAATAGAAAACTCTAAACCAAGATTTAAAGAACCTGGAAAAATAATTCAGATCTCCAAGAAGAACGATAAAACTAAGCCAGGGAGTGTCCAAGAAAAACGAGCAATCAGAAACACTACCTTTGACATGCTTTTGATGACAAGAAGCTCCATGCAAGCCCTGAAGAATGCCAGATTTCCTTCAATTTCTTTCTGGCCACTTCTTCATACTTAAATTCAGACATGAATGACAGGCTTCCACGTTCAGAGCTGCAGTGCTCCTGTAAAGGTTGCACACCCAACCAGGGACACCAGCAGGATCACCTTGCTACGCTGGCATGGAGACCCTCACACTGGTCGTTCTTGTGGTGTAACTCTCTTCCTAAGTAGCAAAAGACCTGATGAAAAGGAGAATCTTACCCACAGCTTTAGTCACATATGAACCACGCTCTCTCCATATGATAAAGCAAAACTAAAAGTCAGAAGGCAGATAAGGTACAGACAAGGTGTATCTCTAGGCAGGGCTTTAGGATGACCTCCCTGCCAGTGAAGATCCTGCAGGACTGAATGCAGGTTTATGCTGGTGGTACAGCAGGGTATTATCACCATCTGTCCTGGGAGGGAAAGAAAAAAGGAATAAAGAAAACACACAAACTAAAACTTGCCACTCACTACTCAGTTTTTGGTATCCTCCTAAGGTTATAACAGTACATAAGTCACTAGCTAAAGAAGAGTAAACCTGACCCTACACACCACACCTAGAACCATTTTCTGACACAGTGCCTGCTTAGGAGGATTTCCTGCTCACTGTGACAGACCAGCAGTAATGAAACGTGAACTCTTCCATTTCTCCTCAACATGATAAGCAACAACACAGGGAGCTTCTCACATTGTCCAGTTCAATTGCCTTCTCACTTAATTATACATCAGGAGTAATTCCACTACAATTAATTAAGTTACATCAGAGGCTGACAAGAGAAGCAGCAGTCTGTCTACCGTGTGACACAGGGGACAGACAACTCTCCTCCCACCACGGCCACTCCTTTTTAGCCACAAAGGATATCAACCCACTGCATTTGCACTGATGACCACAGCCACTCAATCAAAGGGCGATTAAAGTTCTGCAAAACTCAAGTCCTAAAGTTCAATCCTACATTTTAGGAAAGCACCTTAATGAACAATGAAAAGACAAGCCTCAGGGAAGGGCACTTCTATTTCAGCTGACACAAGAGCCACAAGCAGAGGAAAGAAGGTCACCCAGACCACCACTCCCCGACCCCAGCATGGTCCTTCTCACCAAAGCTCCTGCTTTTGGCATTGTGTTTGGCAAATGCCCAACGTTTGCTGGACAAAATGAAAACACCCCTCTTTGGGTGGTTTGGTTTTTATTTGCCACTACTGATCGCTGTGAATCCCATTTTCACGTTTAATCCTCTTCATTGCAGAGGGAACAAAATGTTATGACAAAGTAGTAAGACAGGCCTATGACATCCACTCCACAACCAAGCAACTATAAGTCCAGAGCACTACACCTCAATGTATCTGTGAGAGCCACAAAGCATGCAAGACACTGGACACGAGATGAGAGTTTTCAGGCCTGAGCTGGATGTGAGTAAATAAACTACAGGTGAAATTCAGCTATAACCAAGTTTCTTGACTTGGAAAGTGAGAATTAAAACCAACTAAAATGTAACAGAACTCCTCATCATAATTTCTGGTATTTTTTAAATAGCATCTACACTTTTCCAGTTATTCACCACTTCTATGTTCTGGTTTTGGTTTATCCATCTGTTTCTCCCACATCCACCTCAGACCTTCAGCATTAATCAGATTAACGATCTGTCCTGTTCATTTTCCTTCCACTGACGACTCCTCTCTAGTCCTTTACCATAAACAGCAGCTCCATGCTCTCCCTCTCCAGATGTTACCACCTCAATTACTATTTCACCAGCAGCGGAACAAACCTAATTCCTACCCAGACACCACATGTCACCATGGAGTACCTCAGAGCCTGGCCCCAGTTTCACTGGACTGCTAACACAAACTGCAAACCAACACTAGGAAGACAGACGTCAAGCACAGGAGAGAGAAGAGAAGCCAATAAGCAGGGAGACAGATGCATCCTGAATTCTTTCGGGGACTCTGTCTGTACTGCACAGCTGCTGCCTCACACCGCTCATCACACGAAGCAATGTGCAAATAAGAACCATGGTGCTTCAGGTACTTCCAAGGAAAAGACCACCCAGCTTCTGGATTAAGGAGAACTAAAAAACAGAATGCAAAGGACACGAAACGTCTAATGGAAATACAGATTAGGTACCAGAGGGTTTAGAAATTACCATAGGCTACAGGCACAGTTTTAACACTTGTGCTTTATTAGCACTGGGGAAAATAAATTTGAAGTGAGCAGCACATGGCTGAGTACAATTAAAGACACAACATTCCCCTGCACAAACCTGAGAGAATCACCTCTCCACAGTGGTGGCTGCTGCAGGCACGAGCTGTGGGATGGGTAGGCACTTCTCAATCCAAGCAAGGCACTGCCACTCAAGAGACAGTCAGCTCCCCTCTGCACTGCAGCCACATCAAACAGCCAAGGCCTTAACATGAAACTGAATTTTAAGTCAGTACCCAAAAGGTGTTTTAGAACTTTCTGTTTGTACTTTGGTATTCCCTTTCTCTCGATTACAAATACAGAAGATGGAGACATGCCACTGGCTCTGATCCATCCAAAACCACATGGGTCCTAAATATTCCTAACAATATTTATTGACATTTTGATGGGGCCACCCTTACTCAACACGAGGACAAAGACAAGTTACTTATTAGACTGTGTGACAGATGGACAGAAGTCTGCTTCAACCAGCCATTCCAGATCCATTTCCACTTTTTATATGACAGCATATGTTGTTGCTATTTACTGGGAGTGATCGCACAGGTTACTGGCTAACTTTACAGCAACCTGTTTGGGGTTTTCCTTCTTCCTTGGCCTAACTCTCAGACAATATGTATTTCTCTGTTTAGCCTGATGTTTTAAAGTGAAATAATTCTACTAGTTTAGCCATTTCCTCTGGTAACCAACAGAAATCCAGGGATCTCTGGATGCTGAAGATCTTCAAGCCCCGTGGGCAATCCACAGCTCCCCTACAAGACCTGCAGCGTTAATGCTCACAAATCGCTTAGGAGGAAGAGAATTAGAAGCTTGGCATCTGATCAGCTGCACCCTAAGTACCTACACAGAAGCCTGGCCCCACTGAAGCCAATGACCAGCACCACGTAGATCAACTCCAACTAAAGGGGATGTTTTCTCATCTGTTTTGAAGTCAGTCATAAAGAAATGCCATCCACTGCTGTCACACAGTATGGTAGGGAAAGTTGTTTTTTCATAGTTGTTCTTCACATCCCCCCTTCCCTCGACCCACTCCCAAAGCCAGCTACTTCCAGTTACTGACACAATTAAACAATCACTTTTATAAAAGCGATCTCATACTGGGTCATTTACAGAGGGTCCTTGTTTCTAAACAGGTTTTTCTTCTTGTTATTTTTCTTATAAATTCCTCCTGCTAACCTCCTGCAGTTTTTTTACACGCAGACAGGACTTCGGACCCCTGCAGAGGCCTTTTCCCCAAACAAATGAGTGCTCTGTATTCACATACATCTGGGGCACACCAAGATCACCCAACACGTACGTATGTGCTCTCAAAGTGCTGATGGTGAGACTCAACCTATCAAGAAATCATCACTTAAGCACTGTTCATTCTCTTAAACAACCCACTTCTTATTAAAACATTACATGTTATCCCTGCTTGATGGAGGACCGGCTTCAGCAGCTGAGCTTGCTGGAGAGATTCCCACACTGCCTGACCACTCCATTCACAGCCTGCAGGCTGCCAACCCTCCCTCTTCTTCCCCTGCCCCAGTTGTGCCTCCACAACCACTTACAGGGTTGCAATCAAACAGGATTAGATAGGCTGAGATCAGATCAGACAGGCTGAGAGAGTTGGGCTTGTTCAGCCTGGAGAAGAGAAGGCTCTGGAGGGACCTTAGAGCAGCCTGCCAGTGCCTATAAGAAAGCTGGGGTAGAACTGTTCATGGCAGCATGTAGCAATAGAATGAGGGGTAATGGTTTTTAGCTAGAAAAGGGGAGATTTAGGTTGGATATTAGGAAAAAATTCTTCAATACAAGGGTGGTGGACCACTGGCACAGGTTGCCCAGAGAGGTAGCAGGGGCCCCATCCCTGGAGATATTCAAGGTCAGGCTCGATGGGGCTCTGAGGAACCTGATCTAGTGAAGGTCCCTGCTTACTGCAGGGGGGTTGGACTAGATGACCTTCTATGGTCTCTTCCAACCTAACACATTCTATGATTCTAGGATGGCCAAATGATCCACATTAACAGTAACTCGCTTCCTGTTTCCACTTGGAGGGCTGGTCCAAATCCAGACCCTCCCAGCAGCCAGCTTTAAAGCACAGCACCAGTTGTACTGGCACAGCTCCAGTAACGGCCAACCACCAACTCTCAAGTCTTCCATCTAAGAGAGACTGCTGTGAGACAACAGTGACTGTTTTCTTTCTAAAATTCATACTCAGAAACACCTCAACTGATTTGTTGCACCTGAATTCCTCTCCAACCCAAAAGAATCCATCTGAGGCAGATAATCAGCCAGGAAAATTTCAGCTCCAATGGCTCACATCTGAGAAAGTTAAACACTGAAATAGTCTTAACCCCACTGAGAGCAACCGGGAATCTCAGCTACAAATGCTCAGCCTATTGTAATTTGAGCATATAATTTTTCCCCTTATTCTAACTGATACTTACAGTGTTATGTTTTTGCACTTTTTGCTCCTGAAGATCACTAGAAAGTGTTCTCTGCAGGTTATTGTTATCGCCACTTTTTATCTGAAAACTATTCTCTCAAACTGATTAATACTATTCATAAAGGTACATAAGCTAAAGCAATAAGCATCACCCAGAAGATTTAAGTTATCTGTCTAGACAACTTAGTTATCTTTATTAAGACACAATGGCCTTATGTATCATGACAGTCCAAAATGTCACATACAAAACAAAAGATGAAAAACTCTGTCCAAGGAAGAGAAAGTTCCTCTAACCTTCATTGACTGCCTACTTTTACAGCTGCTCAAAGTAAAGGGAAAGCAAGCATACAACTCTTCCTTCCTGGTTAAACCCAAACTTGAGAGGATTCCTGTAAGAATTTCTCAAGACAGATTCTGAGCACAGCAGTCAGTGTTTGAAGCAAGCAGCCAAAGGACAGAGCTCCAAGTCACATGAATTCCCATGTCCATACTTCAGACAGTGAAAAACAACTTCTGCAAGCGTAGTACCTCAAGGTGTAAAGTGAGATGGAGTACATAGCCTTAAGGTTATCCTCCCGGAATAAAAGTATCTCTACCTCTTGTCATCAGATTATTTGTCTGGATTACCTTCTCTTCATAACACTGCTAGAATTAAGATACACATTTAAAGAACATATGAGAAAAACTGTTATCTTTCTATCATGAAAGAGAGAGAACATTGCAGTCTGAGTAGCACACCCTCAAAGCACTTCCCATCTCTGCCATTTTATGTAAGGTAACCTGCAGTGGTTATTCATATTGCTGCAGATCAGAAAACTGCCACCAACATGCCTTTGGGCTACTTCTCTGCGCAACAGCAGTTTTACAGAAGAGAGACCTCCCTTCCAGGTTGGGCAGAGCACACCACAAAAGGCGGATCAGATTGCACACAAGGCATCAATCGTTATTCAAGATGCCTCCTGCAGAAGGCAGCAGAATGAAGAGAGGGATGGACAGAAGCAGGGAGGTTCCAGTATGAGGCAAACACAGGTACAGTGTCAGGTCACCTCCCCCCGCAGCCATCCCCAGCGTGATGTGGTGGATGAACGACGTATTGCTGAACAGAGGCATTCTGTAATAAAAGGGTGTCTTCAGAGCTGATCTTTCAGTTCCAGCACAGTAGCAATGTAATTGAGCATGTGTGTTTTTAAATACAGAATTCATTCTTTCACAAATAGTTTAAAAGAAAAAAAGGTCCCAGTGTTAAAACTCTTAAAACCACAGATAGAACCACAACAAGTTAGCTTGTCCAAACTCATTTACACAAACTTCCACTCCAAAATACAGCCCCACAGGCGACCTCACTACAAAAGATGGATGCCCTTGCTGTTAAAAGGTTGGTCCACTCCAGAAATGTTGCAGAGGTAACTCAGACTCCTCTTGGTTTTTTGTGCCATAACCAAACCTGACATCAACATGATTTCTGAGACAATTTTTTTCCTGCTCTCAAGCACCCGATACCCAGAGGAAAAACATAACGGAGCCAGTACTGGTGTTCCTGCTTGAAATGAGGATCAGAACTTCAGTTCCATGTTTTGAGGTCTATTCACACCCTGCTCTGGGAAGAGGTATTAGGACAGCAGGAAAGCTGGGGAGCTAGCTGACTTGTGGAGGAGGATGGGAGGGTGTGGGAAGGTAAACCAAAAAAAGGACAAGGAGGAAAAAAGACAGATGACTACCTAATATTCTATTTCTTAAAAGTTTGTATACTGTTCCTCTCACTATAGCATACAAGCACTTGCCACTACACACCGAGTACGAGCTCATGAAGATTGGGTGTCTTTCATCTTAAAAGAAACTGGAACAGGCCTGCTGACTAAAACTAAACCAATGAGGGAGAAAGTTCTTCCAGTGTTTCCAACTGTCATTTCATGGCATTGCTTCTACTTTACTAAATTCCAACCACATAACAAATCATATTGGAAATTCAACTTTAAAATGGTTAAGAGTAAGTGGGGGAGGAAAAGGAAGTTACTCATCTACTCGTGGAGGATAAAAATCACAATGAATCTATTACTCAGATCTCCAAGTGAAAGCCAGGGTTCTTCTGAAGCATGCACAGTACATCGGACTGACATGATGACTCCCAATCAAACTGCAGCACACCTTTGAAATTTTAACTCACTGAAATGTAAGGAAGAGCCATTACAGTGCAAATAAACAACTGTCTTTGCAGAAAACCAGCACAGAAAACACATTTTATGACAGAAAAAAAAAAAGCATCTGAAATAGATACAGATGAACTCCGGTGTAAAACCATTGTGCCACAGTGAAATCTGAGCTCTTTGTGCTACAGTTCTAAAACACAAACACATTTGTCTTGAGATCAGATCTCAAGCTCAAGATTAAGTTCGAATTTTCTAAGAATTATTATGGATTTGGATTTGTGGTTTCTTTAGTTATCTATTATTAGCTGGTGTTTAGTTGTCAAGACAACAGTTTCTACTTCTACAAAATGCTTTAACCGTAAGCAAAATGTCACAGTCAATATCAAAAGTTGACCAGATTTGCCTTCTCTGTAGCCAAGAAATAAGAGTAACTCCTTCGGACAGCATCAGGCTGCCACCAGAAGAATAGCAATCAGACACAAGATGCTTTGTGTATTTCTAAAAGATCACATCTGACTGGTAGAAACAAAAAGATTCCAGGAACAATCCACCTTACACAAGATCTGCTTCCCTACGTGATTTCTGTGCCGTACATTACTACATTCGCCACTCTGAAGGGTAGAACAACTGGAGAATGTGTATGCTTCAACAGAGAAAAATCAGATTTTACATATCAGAGATAGTTTAGAATATTGAAAAAACACCCCAAACCATCATAATGCAATGAAACTGTATTACCAGAGAAATGGCAATCAAAGGACCACAGCAGTTAAGTACTGAACACAACCCAAGCAGCACCGTGAGGAAAAAATACCATGCTCCCAAAAATCAGGTCAAGCCTGGTAGCATGAGAGAATGTAAATAGACACTTGGACATTTTTTGGGGTTTTGCTATGTGATGTAAGCATGATAGCAATAAACATAACACCCAAAAACCCATAACTCACAAAGTTCCTCTATGTCCACAATTCATCACTGGGAAAGCCTGCCATTACGCAGTTCAGGTTTTGTCAAACCAAGTACCTTAGGATCTGTTTTTCTCCAGAAGTAACATTTTGTAATTAAAAAAAAAACCCCACCCAAAAAACCAAACCAACACAGGAGACCAGCAAACAACATAATGTGGATATTGCCTTTACAGTCCCAGACCCAGACTCTTCACCGTGTGATTGTTTTCATGTATAGAGACAAACACTCCACAACTCTGCTGTACTCTGCTCCCACTTTCCAATTGTCTTTGGGTCTACATGAGCCACAGGTGGAAAGAGCAGCGTAACAGCCTACCCAAAGCATTTTTCCCACTCCATTGGTAGTCATTCAACAGAAAAAAGACAAAGGAAAGAATACTCAGGGAACAGTGCAGGGAATACTCTAAAGGATTTAGAGTCAGTTATCATTTGTCACTTCATCTTAAAGATCCAAGTGACTGATTTTTTTTAATATATAAAACCTATATATCCATACATGTACACTCCCCCACTCCCAGTCATCTTCTGCTCTTTTTATCTTTGCCTCTCCAACTACACACTTACTTTAACTTAGAGAAAGCAGCCATTACCCTACATCCCAACCTCAGATGCAATCCTTCCCCTCTGATGGAATGCTTCGTAAATACTTACGGTATTCAGTCAGAACATTTCTTCTCTTGCAAGAACAGATGGCAATAAGCTACCTGAAAATATCAATATTGGCTCTTCATAACTCAGTTTGCGGGAAACAGAATAGCTTGCTGGCAGCAAAACAAAGAAGTGGAGAAGGCAAGGCGAGAAGAAAGAAGGAAAGAGGAGAGAGAAGAGAACATCGATGTACAAATAACCTCCCCAGTACACCATACGGAGGCATATGTGGGGAAGGTGTCTGTAGAAATTGGAAGCAGTCCTCTTGAGCAGCAAGGCATTTTTTGACAAATTTGTGTTTTCAAGGATATGAGAGTATTGTTGCCTGCATCCCTGTGCTGGAACAGCTCCTCAGCTCAGTCAAGGCATCACGCACTCAGTTGTCAGATTTAAGTCTTCTGGATTAAATCTTCTGGCCTCTCCTCTTTAAGCAGTACGTTTTATTTTTATCTCACAGGTTATTTTCAGCATGTGGCAAAGTAGCCCCTATACTGTCTAACTGAATCGGTTCATTTGCATTAAACCATGCTGCTGACAATCTATCAATAGGTTTCTTTTCCTTTAAGTTTCCATATTTACCTCCAACCACAGTCTGGATCCTACACATCAGGAAGGAAGGTTACAGTTGCCTGGGTTGGTTTTAATTATCATTTCATATTGAGACTTAAATAGTATCTTCCCTCCCCCCCACCTTTTTTTTTTTTAGTTAAAAGCCATTGCTTCTTGCAGTATCGTTGATCATACACTACAAGCACTGAAAATTTCAGCATCTGAAATTGCTTAGTTTTTGATCCCTAACAATAAACCAAAGTTATTAGATGCTCAAAATACACTGATTCCTAAGCACAAGCAATAAGCAGCATTGTCACACTGTATTCATGTTCTTGTGGTCCTGGTTTTAGAAAAGAAAAAAATTTCCCTACTGCAAGTCTGTTAAGTTAACCATTTTTAATGTATCTGGCATAAAATATATGAAAATCACCACAGATCTGTGAATACCACTAAAATTACTCTGCTAACATTTCTCTTTCAAATAGCCACAATCAAAAGACTATTTAGCTGCTAGGATCCTTCTACACAGTCTGCTAATCTGAAGTTAAAGAAGGTTTTTTTTCCTCTTATGCACACTCCAAAACATAAAGCACCCAAGCGAGCATTCCTAAAGCTGTATAGAGAGTAAATCTTGATGTGGTCAGTAACTATCTCCACATCAAGAGAACCTGCACTTGCACAGAGACAATATGCAGTATCTTAATATTTAAAGACCCTTTTTCCCCTCACAGACACAAAAAGAGTTCAAACTTAATATACCCCACGTTTTCAGTTACAAACACAGATTTAGGCATAAAAGGAGAATCTGCCTTGAGAGTAGTCAAGTGACAATCTCGCTTGTGAGCAGTACTGCCAGTGAGCACAGCCAGCTATCAACATCAGCACAGGGCTCCTGCAGAGCTGGGGCCAGTAAATTTGCTTTCCTGAAAACTATATATAGGAAATACTTAAATTAACTTCAATCATCTGATAAACTGAGCAGAAATTAGGAGGAAAAATATGTTTTATGAAAAAATTAAAAGGTACTGATCAGGGAAACACGCCACTGTGTACTGGTTTATTAACACATTTCCATCACTTCTACCTTACCCATGTTCATGACAACCACTAACTTGGAGTTTGGGACAGGAAGAGGCTGTTGGGGAGTTTAGGGGGTTTGATTTTCTTTTTTATTTGTTTTAAATACAGAATTCAATCCACAGGACCAAATTGATCTCTTGCAGGGAAATAAGCAGTACTGTCCACTTACAATTCATGCCTGCCCCCCTCTGCAGCTTTTAATTAAGTGAGAGCAAAGCTGGTGCAGGTAGCAAAGTTTGCCACTTAGACAAGGTTTCTTGTGCTACGAGGATGACATAAGCTCTACATCCCATACAGTCCAAAAGTGACCGTCTCAACAAGACTACTTGAATATTCTTAAAGTCATATTCAGACCTGACACCCAGGAAACTCTTACTGAGCTAAGATTCCCAAAGTCTGTGGAAATGGATGGAGAAATAGTCTGAACAGCAGCAAGAGGAGATTTAAATTAACAGTGATAAGAAGGACTAGAAGTCATCGTGGTGGTTCTGGGTGGCAGATGGTCCTCTACTCCAGACAGTTTAATTAAATAATGTATGGAGCATGAGCATGTAAAATAACACAGGAAATTGAGTCCTGTTCCTTCCTTAAAGGTTTGAGATAGCACAAATCTAACAGCCACTCATGCAAAGAGGAAAAAAACCCCAACATTTATTTTATAAAATTATTACAAGCCTCTGCAATATATACTTTGAGATGGAGGTTTTGGAATCTGTGCTCTAGTTCAAACATTAGTTTTGAGTTTTCTATATGCTAGATTCATTTTTCAAGTTCTAGACCAAGGAAAACACATTTGTAAAGCTAATTAACATATTTATATGCACGATAAGCACGTTTGGGTTTTGCATTTTCTGTATTACTCTGAGTTGCTTTCAGTTATACGGGGTATTGTATTTGTGCTGATTACCTTTTTACACGCTATCTAAAAATAAGATTAAAATTATAAGCAATTTCTGTAACTTTTTCAGTTTAACATTAACAGAGAAAACCAACATTTTCAGAGAAGTATCATCAATAATCGCTCAAAAAATTATTCTAAATAAAAAAGACACCAAAAAAAAATCATGCTCAGCTTTTTGCAGGACCACCTGATAATACGAAGGTAATAGTGTTCACAGCATAGGCACAAAAACAGTGCAGAGGACTGCACAATAATACTCATGCCACTTTAATCAAACTCTAATTAATCTGATGGTTTTACATTCTGACATAGTTTTAGTGAAAACAGACTTACCTAATTACAACATGACTTGTTTATCCAGCAGTATGTAAGGTTTTGACTGCAAAGTGACATTCACAAAACAAATGCACCCTGCAGCATGTAATTTATTTGATTTGGAAAAAACTTGAACAAAAAAAATTATGCTGTGTCAGCAAGCAGACACCTAAACAGAAATTAGAAAGGTGGCTAATTGCTTCATCAGACCTAAACAGCACGTACTTTAAAATAAAGGGAGTGCTTTCCTATCATCTACAGTTTCTAGTGGGTCAGACTTTGATGTGATAACTCACAGTAGGTTATTCCACTACTAAAGCCAGACAGTTTGTCCATCCTTAATTATGTACTGAAGCTCCAGCCTGCTGAGCACTGCTGCAATAAGCCTGTTGGCTCTCACAGCATTCAAGTCTCTCCATACTCAAGCTCACAGAAGAAACTTCCACAATGAAAGTTAAATACACTCTTCATTTTTCACTCACTATCTAAGCCTTTTCCTTGTAACTTAAGTAGCATAAAAATTGTAGCATAAAACAGTGCCAAACAGAAAACATCCAGCATAAAGCAAAAGGACTTCCCAAAACCAAACATCTGTGTGTGTCCCTTCCCTGTTCCCCCTCCCCAATACATATCACCCTACCATCCTCCTGCATCTCCTTTTTAAGAACGTTAGGTGAATTACTTCAGCAGAAGTCAAGCATGCAATCTTTGGTAAGACAGCATTTCTGCATAACTGGACAGGAACATTTAATGACAGGGAAATCATATATACATCCACACACATGAAGTGCTGGAAGAAGGAAAGCACTGAGCTAACAGGAGGAAGACTTGACATAGCCACTACTACGCTCTTCAGAAGCAAAACCTCATTTGGTTTACTATTAGCCTCAATTAAAGGTGAGCAGATAAAATAAAGTGGGTTCAAAATTACTAGGTTTCTGTGTAAGTCATCTTCCATCTGTAGGAAACGTGAAACTAACTACACAGGATTAGCAGCAAGTATACAAAACTGGAAAATTAGTAGTAGAGGGTACAAAAAACCCCACAAAAATAATAAGGATCTCACACAGTGTCTGTACATGTAAAAAATGAAGAAAAGATTAATACTGCTAGCTATCCAGTCAGGCAAGCTGTATTCCATAGCTGAGACCAATCAGGAAGATATCCACTCTTCCATACTGTAATATACACTATTATACAGTAAAAATACTAAGAGGAGGAATAAAGTAACAGAACAGCATCAGAAAAACAGTTTTAGTCATCTCCCCAATCAAGTTACAAATCTGCAGCAGAAATATGAAGAAAGTAAAGGAACTTTAAAAATCCCACAAAACCAACAAACTCACAACCCCAAACAAATAAATCTAAGTTACACAAAGCAAAGCTCCCAAACAAGAAGTTTCCAGTTCTTGTCAGAAATACTGCTGGACTTTCCTGCAGAAAATCCAATTCCTCAAACCAGAAATATTCCTTGTAAAGGATGATACTAATCGTGAAGAAAAACTGAAATAAGCATTTTACAAGGTAGAAATTTTACAGTAGTTCATAATGTTATGATTTTTCCTTTTTAATTCTCATTTCTTCTATGTTGCATGGTATCATACAAGACTACAGAAGAACACATTGATCCAGTATCAATGTAGTTTTAGTCGAAAAGTGCAAAAACACCTTTTTCATTCTGTTTTATAATAACCAAGTTCTGATACAGGAAGCCTTCTACGAAGATGCAAAAATCTCTTTCTCAGCAAAACCTTGCTCAATGTTACTCTGCTCCATCACAGAGTTAACTCTGAAAGGACTTTTTATAAGGTGATGTGGAAAAGATTCTTTGATTGTGGTTTGTTTTTAACAATTGGTAGTAGCCCTGTGGCAAAATGAATACAAATAAAAATATCCACGTTTGCATCAGTGAAGGACTGTCAGCTGTTTCCCCTTCCCAGAAAGTAAACTGCAAGATTCTTTGCTAATTATGTAGACAACACTTAGAAGGGAACATCTCAAGGAAATGAAGCATATTTTATTTTCTTTCACTTGATCCTTACTGCACTTCTGGCCAAACATAACCAATGCAAAACATTTGAAAGTAAAAAAAAACAATCAAGCTTCAAAAACTAAGAGCTAAACCATAAATTTCTATATTTAAGAGTTTCTTCAGAAAAGCCTTAGTCCTGTTATTCCAGGTTGGACAAGATGAACTACAGAAGGTCCATTCTGACATGAATTATTCTGCAATTCTTTTTGTATCATTAGAAAATGAATCAAGAGTGAGTACAGTTCACCTCTTCCATCTCTCTTTTGCCTGGACAACTCTACACTCCTCCATGGAATTATCCTCATTTTACTTTCCCCCACTTTTTCAGCTTAGACCTGCTACTATGCCCACAAAAAAGCCAATGTTTTACACCTGTAAGAAGAGAGGCCTCTAGTGTACAGTCAAGAAACATTTTTTTTCTCTGCCTTATTTAGAATCTGCATAGAAAACTCATTTTTTTCTTGAAGGTCTGTACTTTTACCCATGTCCACTAACAGTTTAAAAGGTGGCTGCCAGATGAAATGTACAGAACTTAGTAGATGGCACTGTGTTGGCTCCAATCCTTCAGAAAAACACTGCAATGGTCTCTCAATTCCCACTGAAATCAGTGTGATGCTGCATGGAAACCCCCTTGTGAGGTCCAAATGAACCCGGTCGTACAGTAGTTTGTCTGAATACACACACCCCCATTTTCCCACATTAAATTCACCAGGCTGCCTCAACACAGATTAATGTAACTGCCACTGACATAAAACATTTTTATCTAAATTTGCATTTCTCTTGTTGTTTTGCCCCCTACTCAACTCAAACTCACAGACAGATAAGAAATCAGATCAGTGACTTAGCCTCTTTGGACTGAAAAGAAACGATAAATAGAGCGGCTGGGGAAAAAAACCATCAAGCACAGTCTCCATGTGCTCAGTTTTACCACAGTGAGAAGGAACAGTGTCTGAGCTTTACCAGGCTCCTCTTCCCACCACAACTCCTGGAGCTCTGACTTGGCAGGGCCATGTGAGAATACAAGTATCTAGAATGTCTATCCTGAAGACTGTGAACCCCTTAATCTTGAAGGGACATTTCCACTAAAGCCACTGAGTGAAAGAATCGTCCCATTTGTTCTGTGTAGCTGGGTAAAATGTTTACTATGACAACTCCAGCTCTGACTGCCGCAGGAGGAAATCCCCACACAGCTCCGTATGCTAAAATAATACCCTAAAGCAGCAGCAGCATGATTGGATTTCTCTATGCATCTAAGGTCACCCAGGTCTGGCGTCTAGTCTGCTGATCCCTCTGCCACCCAGACACCTGCACCGCATGGGCTCCCCGCACAGGAAGGCTGGAGCGATCTCCTAACAATGTGCTCACTCCGAATTTGGGAGTGCAACATCCTGAAGTAGATAAATAGATCAAACCCATCAAGCCACAAACTTCCTGACATTCTCCAGAATGGGTAGTTGGGTGGTGGTGGTTTTTTTTTTTCTTGGAGGTTTTTGTATTAATTTGACCAGGCAGGAAAGCTGGAGTCTGCTACACAGAAACATCTACTCAAATAAATACGTCATTAAGCTAACTAGCTACAGGATTGTCTAGCAGATGGATGACATCTTGCTTGCTAGTGGAACACTTTTCTATAGCCTTGTTTGAGGCAGACACATATGGCTCTCCCAAGGATTGATGCAAGCTCCCAGATGGACTAGATCATTGCTGACACCTTATTATAAGCCCCAGAGATGAAAGAAGGGAGCACAATTTTCGAATCACAACACAGGACTCTGAAATATTCAGGTTTCCTAAAAATCAAACTTACAACAGACTATCTTCTTCCTCTTGAAAGCAGCTACTTCTAACCAGGAACAGAAAATAGGGGGAAATGCTGTATCAAAGGTGATTAGAAAAGCCTTGAGGAAACTTAAAGACCAGAAGGATCCTTAATGTATATGTATATCATAACTACATATATGGATTTTACAACTTATTACAGCTCAGAGGATGCAAAAAAGTATCAGCTGTGCAGCTGTTACTGACACCAAAGACACCATCTGGAATTCCTTGATTGGGGCAGAATGGGAAAGGAGAGGAAGCCATTTAGACATTACAGATGCATGATGTCTCTGAAATGTCTGTATCCTGAAGGACGACTGACCCCCTCCCCCCCAAAATAAAGAGAGAGGAGTCTGGCTATAGAAAGCAACAACAGGAAAACTAGCAGAAATATGTGGGAAAGAACAGAACCAGTTGCATATAGCAGGATTTTTGGTAGGTGTCAGGGACACCTAAGAACATCTCACATACACAAGGGGACTATGGCATACTTTACACATCAAGGTCAGAAACAGCAAGAAATATTCTGCTGACATTTTTACACTGCAAAAAGAGACTACCCTTAGCATCCAGTCTGCTCTTCTTCACCCAAATCGAAGATTCAAGAAATCAGCAAGATGGTTTATTACAGATTTTCCCTTGTCTCTAGGATCTGCTATACTGTGTAAATCGAGAAAGTTAGAACTTTGAGACTACTGTAACTGTGTGACAAAACTTTCCAATTTCAAAACCAAATCAACTCACTAACCCTGGGAATATGTCAGGAATTCTGTACGTTCATGGGTCAGGGAGATGCTTAAGCTGCTAAAATTTATCTGCCTCTACTGCAGTGACCATAAACCTAACAAGTACAGCAACACCATGGGAGCATCAGCTAAATGAACAACTGCTAATATATCATAACTCATTTGTCACTTCATTTACTAAAGAGAAAATTATGCTTTCAGTATCTTCAACTGTATGATAATTTCAATGTATCAAAATCAGGGCTGCTCCCAAGTTTTCATTCAGTTTTTAGCGCTGCTGCTTGACCAACTGAAAGTTCAGAAGGTTTTCCTTACAGGGAGAATACAACAATTCATCTTATAAAACAGAATGTTCTTATCAAAGGAAAAGAGACAAGGGTATTCTTTTCCTCTTTAGAGAAACAGCACAATCTCTACCTCCCATCACTTCAGGAACCTCAACAGGAACATCCAGAAGTTTCAGTTTTGTAAGGGTCACTTACAAAAAAGGGCATAGGTAGGACAGAATTTCTAGTGATCTGCAACCCATCTGCAACGACTTCAGCTGGACAGTTCCTCTTCTCTGCAAGACAACTGTTCCTCTGGGAGACAAGTTCAGCTGGACAAAACCCGAAAAAAGATGGCAATTATCTCCCTCCTTTCTCAGAACCCCCAAAAACACATGTTTCACTGTTCATTTTAACCTGTTAGAATATAAGAGCTTCAGGATATTCTTTCCTTTATCTAATTCTTCCTATGCAAGACACAGGGGAGTGCAACTTGCAAGCCTCTGTCATCAGCACTGACGCGACGAAGGGTAAATTAAAGCCTTTAGGCAACAGAGGCTTTGGTTCTCCTGAGGTACTCCTTTAGATGAACTCCAGGTTGAAAAGAAAGGGAAGATATTAATTGGCATCCATGAAAGCATAACGAAACACAGCTCAGAACTACCCAGTTTCTGGGCTGCAAGACACTTTCCAGTATCATTAGTCTCAAAGCAGACAAACCCCCAAAATCTCGTATCTCCTACCAACTGAAGGCTTCAGTATTACAGCTGATAAATAGAATGGGTTTTTTCTTAGTTTTACTCTTTATAGAGGACTGACAGCTTCCATGTGCAGACACAGAGGATCGCTGCAGGTCCCCAGATCCGAGGTGGGTCCACAGGGACTGCCTCCAGCCCTTGACTTTGCAGCACATTTCTCACGCAGGCTGTCCAAGAGAACCACATGTTCCTGGAAACACAGTGACCCTGGTCACAAAGTGGGATCCTTGGCAGTTTAGCTCCATGGGGAGGACCCTGAAAACATCAGGCCTCTGGCCAAAACACAGTTCGCCAGGAATGGAAGAGAAGTTGTGTCTTACTGTGATTTCACTGAAAGTCTGTCAAATCTAAGAAACATGCAATGAAACATCCCAAGTTCAAGGAACTGCCTTTTTTTTTTTTTTTTACTAAATTACATGCACTTGAAAGTTTGCAATTAGCTCCATCTAAGATGCCTCTTAATAGCAGCATCATGAAAACTGATCAATAACAGGCGACACAGAGGAAAGCTGAGATAAATCAAGTACAGTATGAAATGCTATAGTTAAAGCACGGTGAACGTCTATGTCAAGGGCTCTCATTCATACACAGATGGGTTTAGATCACTGTAATTTAACTTATGTTCTGAATGATGTTCTCCTTCAGATGTAAAATGACCTTTGATTGATTCAAGCTAAATATATAAGGCTGCTCTATATTCAACACAGCATTCACACACAAGTTTAACATACTTAAACATATACATCTTGATTCGACACTTGAAGTGATTTGCTTTGGTGTCTCCACGTAGACATGATTAAAGGCTTTTATCTCCAACCTCTAACAATACCCAGGGGGGAACAGGGAATGGGAATACGCAGAGTCTGTCGCTGGTTGCATATTCAACTGAAGAGAGAACTCATCGTTTCAAAAGACACTTTCAGACTATCTTACACATCTAACTCCCACTCTACAACCCATAGAGGCTCTCTCTTTTCTCTCTGTATTTCTTTTAATTCCTCTTGGTTTTGTGTGCTATTTAGTAATTTCAAACACAATTGAAAAGAATCATCATAAACCCAACTCTTCTTAACTCATTACTGTGCGTTATCAGCACTAACAGACAGCAGCACTGTGATAGTTCTGTCTCAGAATTTACCTACTTGCCCAGCCACCTCCTGGGAAGAAAGGAGGCCAATCTACACAATTACCAGAGCTCTCTGCTGCAGAAACTTATGTTATCCCAGTCATTTTCATCAAAAGGCTGTAAAGATCATTACAACAGAACACTGATTTTTACCTGCAGCTGAGAGTTAGAATCCTCATCTCTGTACCCACTGCAGGTGACTTCCTCTTGTAACTAAAGAGATGTTTATCTCCCTAATCCTTGGTACATTAATCCTTATGTTGAAAAGTGATACCACTGTTGTTATCAATCTAATAAGGCACTGTAAGAATAAAGATATTTGTAAAATGCTTTGATGAGAACGCTTTGCCATAAGGTGCTAAGCAGAACAGGTCAGATAAAGCACACATTTGACAAACATTGGCAGTATTTCTGTACATCAACAGATGGTTGGTTTTATAAAAAAATAGTTTATTACTATAAGCTATGTGAAAGTAGGCAGCAAGTAGTACCTGTACTCAACATTATGCAAGCTGCTTTGATTGGATAGATGGATCACATCTTAGGCTTCCTAATTAACTAAGGATAACTCCTAATTTAATAGATTCTATGTGAAAAATTGGGTACTTACAAAAAGTTCATCTCGATCGTGCAGTTTCTAAAACTCTGCCAAAAAGGCTATTAAAACAGTCAGAGGAACATGAAAGGGTCACAAACACTGAGAACACACATGTTGGAAATACTCACAGAAACACCTTCCTCTCCACTTCCACTACTCACACAACTTCCATGAGGAATTAAAGTGAACACAGACTTTTTGTAAGCCAAAACATCTGCACATGAACTGCACCAGCCCAACAAAGGCTATTAGTCCTCCCAAATCTAGCTTTTACATAACCAGATGCAATCTTTAATTTAGGAGCTCGGTATCTTATCTGCACGTATTTTTACAAACTCTCAACTTAATTTTGCTTAACACTAGTTAAGTGAAACCTATAAAACCAGTCATCCATTAAGGTAGAAATTAGAAGAGAAGAACATAGCCCAGTTTACTGTTTCACAGAAGGCGCCAGCAGTTCCAACAGCCATGCAGATCAAGCTAAGTTATTTTTAAGTGTTCCTCACATCATCTCTCCCACACCTTCTGCTACGCTCCTCAACTCTGACCAACAGGACAGCAGCCAGGCAGCTCACTTCTGTCCTATGAAAATCCCAAGCAAACCATGGCAAATGTCCAGCTGAAATTCTAAATAATACAGGCCAAAGTATGTGACAGATCAGCAGCGCTGGACTCAGTAACTAACGGTTAAGCGAAAGCAGAAAATGAAGCAATACCATTTACACCCAAATAGTTTAAGAAACGCTGCTGCATTTAGGCAATTACATATAGTACATCCCTACCAGATACAGGACTAACAAAATCATATTAATTCTTGCTTCACGTGTCATTAACACCTAATGGAATGTTTAAAGGTGTTTACAAGTCCAAAGTAATAATGGATCACTCTTAATTAAAACACAGTAAAAAATTTCATGAAAGTCTCAGTGGAAGAAGGAGGTTGTTATGAAGCAATCTCTTTCTCAGTCACAGACTGCCCCCTCCTTTCCCTCCATGAAAGGGAGAACAAGTAGGTTACAGGTGTGAGAAACTAAAATAACAGGCTCGGCTACGCAACATAAAGAGGTAATTAAAAAAAAGAATCACACATTTTCCTTCTAACAGTCTTTGAAATCAAGAAGAGTGGAAGTTGCCTTTTTAAAAAAATAGAGTACTCTTTGGAGACGCTTCTAAGTACTGGATGCTGAAAATTAAAGACAAAGCACAGTAGCCTTAAACCGACATATGCTAGATGATGCTAGGCAGATGAGTCAACTCTTATTTTAGAATTCTGAGTAAAAATCAGGGTTTATCCAGTAGAAAACAGTTTCCAGTCTTCTCTCAATGTGGGAGAGAGTCTAGATTTTGCTTTATTAAGTACTACCATTTGTTGTAACAGAAACTCTAGCAGAATTTTGTACTGTCCTCTAAAATCAGGATTTAAATACATCCAGTGGTCAAACATTACGAGACAAACATTCAACTCTCAAGAGGTTATCATACATCCAAAAAAAGCACATCTTCCCTAAAAGATAGTACCTCTTTTACAGCCACTTTCAGAACACAGGCAACAAAATTAAATACTGAACACGAAAAGAATGGAGATTTCCAAACTCATCTTTTACAGGCAATAGAAAGTTCAATACTGTGACTACATTTTTCCAGAAGCAGATTTATTATCTGTTTTCAACAAAAAAGGATATCAGGGTGTTTAACATGGAAGAAGTCAAGAGCGCTAGGAGATGGAAACACAAGGAAATTCCTCCAGACACTTCATCAGCCCATTCCATTCTCATGCACGGCACACGAGCAGTGTATTTTTTTTCTAGGAGATACTGTCCTGCCTTTTTCAACTAATCCTAAACACATGCTGAGTTTAAAAACCCGGGTGCAATGTCCACCGCTTTCACTGCTTGTTTTCCCGGTCCTACAGATAGCTAGGAATCAGTGTCAACACAGATAAAACTTTGTGAAGATGGCCATACAACTGTCACAAAATCACAGAGTCACAAGGTTGGAAAAGACCTTTAAGATCATCAAAGTCCAACCATTTCCATCCAATGCTAAATCATATCCCTAAGCACCTCACCTACCCTTTTTCTGAACACATCTAGGGAAGGTGACTCAACCCCCTCCCTGGGCAGCCTGTTCCAGGCCCCGACAACTCTTTCAGTGAAAAATTTTTTCCTGACATCTAATCTGAACCTGCCCTGGCACAGCTTTGTGCCATTTCCCCTTGTCCTATCTCCTGTCACCTGGCTGAAGAGACCACCTCTCTACAACCTCCTGTCAGGTAGTTGTAGGTGGTGATAAGGTCTCCCCTCAGCCTCCTCTTCTCCAGAAGAGTGTCAACACACACTTGCCATTTATGCCACCATCACCAGCACTGAGGTCCAGTGACTTGAATATTGTCATTTATCATCTCATCTTACTAAAACCGAACTGGAACATATGGATTACGAGTTAGTCCTACCCACTTTGAGTAGGCGCCACTATTCTAGCAAGAAAAAGTCCTCTGAAGAAGAATAGTTCTCCAAAGCTGTAAAATACACAGCTAAAACTCGTACTGAAAAGCAAGTAACAAGCACACACATTTCTCAACTCAGCCACGTATAAAAAACTCCTGTTTAAATTATTTTGGACTTTAAAAAAAATACTTTCAGTCATGCCTACCAACCAAATGTTTATTTATCAATTTGTCTGGGGGGGACTAATGCTTTTTTGGCTGGGTAGGGGAGAGAGTAAAACCTGGGAAAAAAGCTGAAGAGTTGGTGCCTTAAATGTCTGAAACAATGTCTAGTTCAGAACATTACTACATTTCCTTAATCAGTTTCAATCTTTAAGATGAAAGATTTGATTCAACACATAACAATATATTGTGTTTCTGATGGCAGTCTAATGGAAAAATGCCTCAGCTTGGCCCACAGCTGATTTTCTTAACAGTTAGGCAGCCATCAGAGTCTATTAAACCTGCAATTCTACTTAACATGTAGCAAGACCTAAGCACAGCAGCATCAGGCAGAGCCAAACACCGCAGGTTTTCGCTGAGCCTAAGTGTTCTAGCAGCAGTAGTTTATTTATCCCAGCCATGTAACTTTAAGGGCCTTTCTGTGTGGATGCTGGCAGTCACCGATTTCCATTGTCTCCCAAATTGTCTAACAACATTTCCAAATGCTTTTCAGTTTTAGCAGATAATAAAACATAAAATCGCTATCATTTCCCATCCGCTCTTGGTGCTCTCCTCAGAAACTAACTCCCCTAACTCATAAATTGCTTTCATAAAAAAAACCCCAATCCTGTGTTTCTGTGAGCTACCTCAGCTTGGAGGACCCAGACCCCTGAGCCCAATGAGTCTCCAAAATCCAGCAGTACGGATTTCTGATGGGTTTCCCCTCAAAATGTAGGCATTAAGAATAAATTATGGGTGTGGATGTGTCGCCTTCCCAGCCCTCTCCCCACCACATGCACTTCCACCCCCAGCTTCTTTGCTGGTTTTCATGCAGATTTGTGCCAGACACTCGGCATCCTCATTAAGTGGTGTCTGGCAACCTGCCTAACTTATAGCGGGTTCTGGGAATGCCAATATATTAACCAGAGAACTTTTGCATACCCGACAGAGATTTTATTCTAGGGAAGTCAACCATTTGGCACAGAGAAAACTTACTTCAAACCTAGCAAAGCTCTCCATTGGCAGTAAGAAATTGCATTTAGATTCTTCTTGATTTCTGTCTCCTATCTGAAAGAAAAGTTTAATGCAGAGCAGGATCATCCAAACAGAGTTTAAAAGGTCAAAGGGCTGTCTGTAGTAGGATTTTAGAGAAAAGAAAGGCAGATGTGAACAACACAGACACAGCACAACATCAAGAAAATGATTCATTTTCATTCCCTTGTCCCTTGTGACCAAAATAATCTTAATCAGGAAGATTAAATTTGCACATTATTCTGCTGAGTGATAATGAATGGCGATATGGGTACTTGCAAATTCCATTGCTTAACTAAACAATAAGAAAAAGTGTTCAGTGAAATCCATCTACATTTAGCATGTTCCAAATATGCTAAATCAAGACATATGCTACACATGTGCATATATTAAATAAATATAGATGATGAATAGAGACGTTTCGTCAGCATGAAATACAGAACACCCTGTAATGCTGTGATCACTCTTACTCACCTGCAAGCTTTCTTTCTACTCCAGCCCCCTGACAGTTACTATTACTCAACTGACAGCCTGAGGAGTAAGCAAGTAAAACTCCTCTCTGAGAATAACAACTGAAATTTCTCTCTCACACACAAGGTTCAGAAGAACACAATGGGAAGAAAAGGTCAATAGCTTTCCTCTACTGGAATGTTCTGCCTGTGCAGCACAGAGAAAAAGTTAAAGTACAGTGGACAAATGTGTCATCATTTCATCCTGAGACTGTTTCTGCAGACTTATATACCTATATATAGGGGTGTGTATATATATATATGAATGTATCCCATTCATTTCAACAAGTTATTCAGGTAATCTGTTATCATTTCCATATCACTAGCCATTATTATTAGAAATTGCTTCCTTTACTTCAATGAACTCGTGACCTTGGTTTGCATAAAAATTTGCTGACTAGTTCCTGACAGCAGCTTCAAAATATCACAAACCCTTGATCATGGCGAACTGGCAAGAGAGATTTAGCAAGAATCAATTAAAATCAGTTCTATTTAAATATTTTAGCGTACATATTAGAAGCCTGGCAAAAAGAAGATTGTTTGGTGGGACGGAAGTTTTTAGGTATCTATCTAGGCTGCCTTTGCTTAGATATCAACCTTCTAGGCAAGACAGCTATTCTTAAAAATAGCTGTCAACTGAGAAAAGAAATGTGTATGTATGAATCATTTCACTACAGGGTTGGATTCCCAGCAAGTGATGCACCACTGTTCTGGCACCAGTGCCTTTAACAAGCAGCTGATACTAGCTTGGTGCCATTGAAGAATTTCACGGTTACCACAGAACCAATCTGCAGAAAAATTCCTGTCTCAGCTCCTAGAAGTATTTGTATTCTGTACCTGGCAGCTCACTTGCAAGGAACTCTTTAAAACTATTAGAAACCAGACAGAAAAAAAAACTTTTCCAAGACCAACCACCACTCAAGTTAAATGCAACAACGATGCCCGCTGATGCAAGAGTTGTTGGGCAGGCATGCACTTTTTCCCCACTTCATTTCTCTTCTAGATTACAGAGAGTTAAATTACTTTTAAGATACCTCTCTAGTATTTCGATAAACATTTACTTCTTTCTGGGACATCATACCCTAAAAGCATTCCAAATTATTTTAGAGAGCATTACTGAAATGCAACTAGTTCTTTGTGGAAGGGCAGCAGCCACCAGAGAGTGTACTGCAGGGCAGCTGTGAAAAAGAACTAAACTCTCAAGAAAATCAAGAGATAACTGCTTTCCCCCAGCCCTTCAAAGACAGGATACCTTCAGTACACAGAGAACTAACAACTACTCATCTGTACAAGTCTCACCTTAAACATCCTATACCTCTGTATAGATATAGGATCCTAGACCTCTGTAAAATGGTATTTTATCTCCTTGAAAATAACAAAGGGACAGGTCAGTTCTAAATTCTTAGGGTAAGCTACTGTTTAATAGTTTTAACCTTACCAAACCAAATACAACTGTGCCTCAAATCTTCAGCGCCCGTTTCTTTCTCCTTCCAGGAGTTTTCTTGTACTAAGATGCTGAAGACTGAACTCAAACTTCATCAGTCAAACACTGCCTAGTGCCTGTAATGTTTCAATTAACATAAACTAATGGTCTGAAATACACTGTCTCACATTATTAACTCATTCTGCATTACACATTCATCATCATTTAGGCCCACATAGGCAGCTGAATTTATGGAGAATACAGATATGCCTTATGTGTATGCAACAATGATATTAACATACCTGAGAGTCAGAATTAAATATGCTACTACAAACACAGAATATATAAAAAGATGTATTTTTACTTCTGTACGTAACTGCACATAGTTGACGCATTCCAATGTACGTTCTCCTCGTGCTAGTTGTTTTATGCATCACTCTAACTTAACACCTGGTGCTAGAACACCAGTACAGATATAGACGTTCAGAGTACCATCACTATTTCAGCTAACATGGGCAAGGGGATGTTGATTAGTCTTCTTTTATTTACAGCCACAAAGCCATAATATTTATATTCTCATTAGTGGAACCATACACATGTGCACCACACGCACAGTTATTCAACTCCACTCAACAGTGCATCACACGTTGTTCAAACTACTCTGCAATGATCCAGATTTCTTAAAACGTTACCCTAGAAATGAAATTGGGAGGAAGAAAAAAGTTTGGCCTAACCAGCAGTACTCAGGAGCTGCAGGATGAAAACCAAAAGATGCTTTCCAGAAAGGAACATTACCGTACTTAGGCAGCATCTACGTCCTTACCTCATCTATGCCTACCAGTAATTGCCCCTCGGGCTTTCTTACTGGCAAAAACTCTCCCCCTTTTTGGCTAGCCTGAGATACACAATACTGCATATGCTTCGCTCTTCATGTTACGTGGTACACCTTTCCAGTCCACAAATGTTTTAATGCAAGAGTTTTCTGTTTGTAAGGACAAACCTCTAAAGAGCTTTCCCTTCCTGACAAGAAGATGCCCACGTCTTAGATCAATAAACTCTTAGAACACCAACAGCTACTTCTAGTGCCATATAGAATTATTCACCAGCTCTCTGTTCTCTTGTGCAACCACTACTTCCTACTCAGAAAAGGTTCTGAACAATTGAAGGGGGGGGGGAAAAAGGTCTTAATAAAACCTTTATCATTCTAGGTGTTCGTTTAAGATCTAACCAACTCCCCCAAAAAGAGTTACTTCTGCACTTTGCCTGTTTCCTGTTTAGTCAACTTAAACCTACACACAACGGTGTGTTTGTCTCTTCAGAAAGTATCAAATCACAACCTAGGCATAACTACCTACCCACCCACAGGATGGGAAACCTGGCACACCATTCAGAAATTCGGGATGCACATACTCAGTACAAACGATGCAAGCAGGCTCCTGATATAGATAGGCAAAGCCAGACTTCTGCTAATAAAATTTCCTTAAAAAAAAAAAGAAAGAAAAAGCACTTTATTAAATATAGGTCACTTGTGCGTGAGCCCGACAGCCACACTGCAGCTTCTCCTTCCTGTAAAAGTTGCCTGCTTGGACCCGGGCGCACGCCGCTGCACAGACATCCATCCCCGCTGGGGTCTCTCCCGCGGCGCTGGGCTGGGCTGTTCCGCCAGGATCGCCCCCCGAGCTCTGTACTACCTCAATCCTGAGGCGAGGGCAGCGTCCAGACGGGGCGGGAAGTATTTACTTCGGAGCGGGCGGAGAGGACGTGCCGAACGCTCCCCCGTGTTCCCCAGCGCCCTGCCCGCCGCGGCGGCTCCCCAGACCCGGTTCCCACTGCTTCCCCTGCGGAGCCCCGGGGGTCTCACCTCCGTGCCGCCGGGGCTCCCCGGCAGTTCCCGCCCCCCCGCTTCCTCCTGGTAACGGCGCTACCTGTCACCGCTGCCCCTGTCGCCGGCCAACGGCCGCCCGACACCCCCTCAGGCAACACCCCCCGCACCCGCCGGGGCACCTGGGGGGGGCAGGTGCGGAGGGACGCGCTCAGACCGGCCCCGACAGCGGCTGTGGGTGATCGGGACCAGCCTCCGCGGCCGGAGAGAGAGCAGCCGCCGCCTCGTCCCTCTTACGCTCCCAGCCTTCAACTCGGGCCTCCCCGCACTTTCCCTGGCACTTTCCGCCGTGGCGCCCCCCGCCCGCTCCCGGCCCCGCCGCCGCGGGCAGCCGGCCGCACGCACTCACCTCCCCCCGGCCCCCGCCGCTCGCCCCTGCGCCGGGCTGGCCTCCTCCGGAGCGGACGGGGCGCCTCGCCGCCTCCCCCTGCCTGTCTCCGGCAGCCTCTCTCCCTGCGCTGAGGCTGTGCCTGCCTCCAACTCATCCCCAGCCTCTCCTCCTCCTCCTCGTCCTCCTCCTCCCCCCCCCCACCCCCCGCCCTGCCCGCTCCGCTGGCTGCCGCCTGTCTGCAGCGAGTCTGGCTCTGGCGGACAGGCGCGGGGGCCGCCGGCGGGGGGTGGGGGGAGGGAGCTGGGGGAGGGGCGGCGGCGCTCCCTCCCCTCCGCGCTCCCGCCCAGCCCCGCAGCCCACACTGACACCTGCCGGGCGGATGTGCGCGGCGGCGGGGTCGGCGCCGGGACTCCGACAGCGAGGGCCGGGGAGGGGGAAGAAGGGGAGGGAACGCCCGAAATTACAGCGGGGCGTCTCCTTCGAGGAGCTGCTGCCGCTTCTGTGGGAAAGGCCCGCTCCGCCCGCACTGCTGCCGTGCCGGTTCCCAGCAACGCCCTGCGGCTAGAGGTCGGGGCACGGGTCGAGGTGAACTTTGGGCAAGGAAGCAGCCCCCGACCCGCCCGCGGGGCCGGGCCGCGGCCCCCACGGAGGGCAGCCCCGGCCGAGGCCGTACCCACCGGCCCGGACGCAGCTCCGGCCCCCGCACCTCCATGAGGGCCGGGCGCCGGCGGGAGCAGGGGAGAGAAGGAGGGCAAAAAAGCACACTCTGCCCCACGCGGAGTGAGAAATTTTTTGACATTTCAAAAAATGTTGCAAGACAGGAAAACCCAGTTCTAGTCGCGGCCCGGCAGGCACGAACCCAAGGCAGGCTCCTTGCCCGGCCTGTGTTCACTTGCAGGCACTGTCCCTTTCAGAGGCAGTAAAGCCGTCTTGCCCAAAAGTCTAAAGCTGTCGGGTTTTCCCCTGCCCTCGGACTCCCCCTGTCCCCCCAACACTTGACCATCAAGTAAAACAGCCACCTTCATCTCAGCTCTGCCTAAGTGACTCAGGTGTAAGTATAACAACTTAAGTTGTGATTATATGTTTAAGTGTAGAAATATTGATGAATATTTATGAACATAAAAAAATAAATGAAATCCCAATTTGTTAATGCAGATCATCAGCCACAGTCCACATTCCCACCCATGATGCAGTCGTAAGACTTGTTCCCAGCTGTACCTGTGACCCTAAGAATGAATGGATGACGCAGCGGGGAGCAGGTCACAGTGAATTGCACAGGTCGCTAGCTTTAAGCACACCCACTTTTGATTCAAATGTGTTTAAGTGTAGTTGGTTTCCCCTCTTACCTCAATCCCTCCCTAGTTGCAAGTTGGAGGGAAGATGCAAGTCTGCTTGAAGGCACCAGGAATCTGCCAACCCAGAATTTGGAGTACCAGGCTGTGAAGATGGTAGAGGTGACGGCCTACAGTTTGTGCTGCCAGTCACTGGGTCTGTCAGGGAACGGTGAATCAAGTGGAATAGTTCCAAAAGAGAGAAACAGATCAGCAAATGAAAAATAATTTTAGCAAGCTTACTTTGGATCAAGGCACAAGGAGTCAAAGAAACATCCAACCATACAGGAAAGAGCTTCCAGTAACCTGGGTGATACACTGGAGCTACTTGCCCTGAGAGCGGCAAAAATCATCAAAAGCTCACAAGGTTAATCACCATGATCAACAATATATATTCCATACATTGGTATTTACAGTTTCTTTATAATCTGGCAAATTGGGAGAACCTGGATTTCAAGTTTGCTCTACAGTGAGCCATCAAAAGTCCACTGCTCCATTTCCAAGAGTGCCCCAGTAACCTGTACATGCATCCAGCTTGCCGTGCTTCGACTATGTTCCCCTCAACACCTTCTCAAGGAAAACCAGCAGTCTTCCACTTCCATCAGAGCTTCTTCCCATGTGCAGAGGAATATCCCTAACCCATGGAAAACTTTGTAAAGCATGACACCACCACCTATCAAGTAACAACTTGTTTCTATACAGTACCTCTCAAGCGGATAAACGTGCCTGGCAGTAGTTTGGGCTATCTGGAGCACGCAGGAGAAAGACAGCAAAACCCAGTGGAAACACACAGACTCGTAGGCATGCTTGGAAAACGTTATGTATGTATTGATCCGTGTCTGGAAAGTGACACCCAGAAACACTCAATACTGCTGGCACTCTTATTCCCATCCAAGATATCCCTGGGAAGAGACAATCTGCAACCTAATATACTGCCACCTGCCAGAAGACAACTCCTCAGATATATAAATTCCTTTACCTTTGAATCACCAAAATTACAAGTTCTGTTCAGTGTCTGCTCCACTTAAATATGTCTGAAGAATGTCGGTATTTCTGAAGCCTGAAGAGAGACAGTCTAAGAGGAATGTTAGCATTTATCCCCTGATAAAGTATCACAGGACATCCTGGAGCTGTGTAGAGGTTTCCCTCTAAAGAGAATCCCAGAGACAGTCTGATTATACCACAGAATTGTCCTGGTTAGAAGGGACCCTTTAGATCATCATCAAGTCCAACCATCATTCTAATCTGCCATTCACCACTAAACCACATCTCTCAGCGCCACTTCTAACCGTCTTTTAAGTACCTCCACCACTTCCCTGGACAGCCCCTTCCAATGCCTAACAACCCTCTCTGGGAAGCTTTCCCTAATATCCAATCTAACCCTCCCCTGGCATAACTTGACACCATTACTTGTCACTAGGGAGAAAGGTCAGCCCCCACCCCTCCACAAGAAACTTAAAACAACCCACCCCTCAACCACAAAACACCACAAAACCACCCTTCAGTGACAGCAATACTCACAGTGATCATGAGAATGGGGTGCACAGCCACCCTGGCAGTTTATTTCCTGGATAAAGGAGAGAAATTTCTTACAATTGGTTTAAGGTATAGGCAGATCTGGGTAAGATTTTCTTTTCTTTATCCTCCCCTCTAAACTTAGCAAGGAAATAGTTAATATTTGGACTTTTTGGGGGGGTGTAAACCCAGGAGACAATTCTCTGCTGACTCTATTATAAATACTTGGCCCAATCACGCTATTAGATACAGTAGGAGATACACAACCTGGTGAAGCACATGGCCTGAGCATCTATATCCACAGTCACTGTCAGGGCCCCTTCTCTGGGCCTGTTACGCATGCTGTCGCTGTTATCACCTCTTCCTTCCCAGTCCTGCAGCCCACAAGACGTGCCTGGCTGCTAGGGAGGAAGCCAGTGGAGAAAGCAAGCATTTGAACAATTAGACTGAGAGGAACAAATCTGAATCCAGGGACATAATAGCTGTTAGTTTCAGTTACCGGTGACTCATCTTGTTTCCCACCAGGAAGCCACAGATCAGTGTATTTCAACTATCACTGATTCCTATTATCTGTTACACCAAGAGAACAAGGAGGAAGAAATGTAAAACATTCAAACTGCAGTAAGAAAATAGCCAAATAACATATGGGCACATGTAATAACCCAGTCTTGTCTTACTAAACTACACATAGAAGCCCACTACAAATAAAGGGCCACCTAAAACTAGTTAGAAGAGTATTTAGTTGGGTTTTTTTTACCCAACAGGTGATCCAAATTCATCTCCCAGTTGTCCACCATGAGCAGACAAGCACCACTCATAATCCTAACCTGCTGCTGTTGTGAAAAAAGACTGCAACCTTACTGGCACCCTGCAGTACACACGGGCAGGAAACACCTCAGTGTGTTCACTTCCAAAAGACACTGCTCAGTCAAGCCCTTGGAGGGGGCTGGGGTTTGGTGGTTTGGGATTTTTTTTGTTGTTGTGTTTTTTGGAGGGTTGTTTGCTTGGGTTGTTTTGGGTTGGGCTTTTTTTTCTTGATTCTTTAGTTTATTTGGATTCTTTTATCTGGGCAGAATCTATGGGAAGGAAGACTTTACAATAGAGAAAGAGGTGGCAAGTAGATATTGAAGCACTGACAAGGAGGAAAGGTATGCTGAGGGAGTCAGCACAAGAAAGATGACAAAATTTCACTGCTGTACAAAACTGTCTGTTCTAGTTGTTCACTGAAATTAGACTCCAGCCCATTTGCTGTTCACGGGCGCACACGCACGCTTTCTGCAACATCCTGTTCACCTGCCAATGCTACCCACACCCCTGCAGACCCCTCTACTAGATGTCAACCTCAGTTGTTGATAACAACTCAAATCCTAAGAGGTGGTTTGGTTTCCTTGTCATGGTGAACACAACTGAAAAGTTTTTCATGCTAAATAAAATGTAGGCTGTAAAGTTAGGGAGCACTTTGATCCGGATTGCACCCTCAGGTTTTAACAAGAAGGTAACATTACAGGGCACACAGGCCCTTGTTCTTGAGAATATAAAGGCTTGGAAAGGGCATCATTAGACAAAGTACTGCAGAAATGGCAATCAGCTGAGTCCACACAGGAACTCTTCCAGCTACACAGTAAATCACTGAAGAGCTGGGGAGAGGCACAGCTAAATTCTCAGCAGGGCACACGTTCTAGGTCTCATTGGGATTTCAAAAACAACTGTTGGTCCTCTTTTTCCTTAAAGAAGACCTAATGCAAAAAAAACCCCAAAACCCAAAACAACAAAACCCATGAACTCAACCCCACAAACAAACAAACAAAAACCCCAAACCCAAAAAACTCTTCACTGGGAATAAACATAGATTGTGTTGCCACATCTACCTTTAGCTTCTGATAAAACAACCCCCAGGAAAGCTTTGATGTAGAAAACCTGTGAGAGAAACCAAGAGAAGTAGACTGGAATCAGATTGCATCACAAACAATGAAACATCGTATACACTACCATAATAAAGAGAGGAATTGCATTCCTTGCTAAGAGGGACTGGATGACCGAACAGCAATCAAAATATTTCTCTATCAACCTCTTATCACATAGAGTCAAGAATGTATGTAACAATTAGACAGTTTTTGATCATCCAATAAGAAACAAGTTCTTGTCTTAAGCTGGATTTTCTTCTTTTTCTTAAAAAAAAATGCACCTAAAACCATTTCCCTTGGAGTTAGCAGTTCCCTTACGGATGTACCGAGTGTCTCAGGAGGCAGCATAGACTGAAAGAACTGAATCCTAAACTGAAACAGAATTTTTCTTTTTGACAGCATTGCTTTAAAATAAAAATGGCAACTACAGTTCTGCATTGATTCCCTGGATTCTAAGTACTTGAAATACCAAACTGTCTAGTTTGCTGAAATGTCGATAGCACTACCACATTAAAATAGAAAGATATTTAGTAACTTCCATATGCTTTCACATCCATTTATCTGCTTTACAAATTAGTCAGTAATTTTTTTCAGATTGGGGGAAAGAAAAGCCTCCAGTGTGCAGATTAATGATGATGATAAAACGCTATTTCTAAACTCTGTCACAGCACTAATGCACTTTGGACACTGCTTCAGTAATTTAACATATGAATTAAAACCCAGGGTGCACTCTGTTATTATCACTTTACAACCAATTTACAAATAGGTGTATATTCTGTGTTGCAAAATATATTCTGTTTGCTATATGAAAAATTCTAAGATTCTTGGTTTATAGTAAGAACTCTCAGATATCTTTTAACTTTCATTTCCCAAGTCTCAGGGAGTGTTGGAGGACAAGCCTTAGTATTTCCATGATACAGATAGAGAACCTAAGTCATAAAAGAAATATGATTTGCCCTAAGAGTGCACTATGAGAACAGGCTGAATTGGGAACTGATCCAAATTCTCCTCGTTTATTCTACAGCATTCTGTCTACTCAGCCACAAAGCTGCTATTCACTGCATATTATTCTGCAATTTTGGTTTCTGAAGTACTACCCAAACCCCTTTTTTATTCTAAAAACATAGCCAGAATCACTTACTTAGCTACCAGTCCTGCAGTACTGGTTTATGTTAGTTGTGAGGGAAGTAATGAGCTTGCAAAGCACTTTTAAATGAATGAATTGCCAAATACTGCTGGACAAGACCTTAACTCTTTTCAGGTCCCCATCAAAATCCCACTGACTTGAGTAGAACCACAGACTCTACACACACAGACACACGCGACCTATAGAAAAAGCATTCAGTAAAGAATACTGTGCCCATCTAGTACTCATATGAAGCTGTGACCCCAAACCCCTCCACATTTTGGACAGTCTTACATGAAGAGAAGGAAATCAGATGAGAAGGATGTATAATAGAACTGATTAGCGATAACAGCATCATCATCTTATGCTTAACTGTCATGGGAGAATCAGTATTACAATCTATAAGCTTCTGACTTTCCTATTCACTAATACAATCGTTCCTATTCAGCTGCTCCTAGTTTTCAAATCCTTCCCAATAACTTGACACATGTTTAAAAGCTATTCTTCTTCTTTAGGCCTTCACAGAATAATTCTACCTTTCTGTTTACACACTTCAGAAAAAACCCCACCCCTTTATTTGCAATAAGGGCCCTCTTCACTATTCTTCATTGTGTCCCTGGTACAGTACAAAGCACCTGGTCAGTGCTTAAACTTTAAAATATAATTGTCATCATCAGAAGAACCCTACATTGCAAAAAATTCCTTTCAGTTCTGCCCCTCAACTGCCCCAAGGATAAAGCTGGAAAGCTCTATAAAAAGTTCCTAGTGTTCACTTACTACTACTTCTCTCTTTCCCTTTCTTCTCTCCCACTTTTAGACCCCTGTTAGACTAAAGCCTTTGTATTAACACAGCATCAAAAATCCAAAGGCTTTACTATGACAGAAGACAAAATTACAGTTGGGCACACACTACTCACAGTGCAGGTACTGTCCTAAGAGTAGGAGCTGAGTGGTTTCCATGCCTAAGAGCCACCTCCACATCCCCTTCAGGCATCCCAGGCTAACACTGCCCACCAAATTGGATACCCAAATTGTCCAGAATGAGAACAAGTGGAACCTGCTGCTGACCTGCTTTGCTTCATCTGCTGCTGTGACCAAATGCATTTTTTCATGTCTGGAAAAATGTTTCTACTATTGCTTACGAAAGTATTGCAAAGAAGACTGTTACATTGCTTCCTTCTGGCTTACTCCTCCCAAAGGGATCTTAGGAACTGGCTCTTTACTCTTTCACATTAAATGCATATAGTGACTATTATTTTTTTAATTGTCCCCACTGCTTTCACAGGTTATCTGTAATATACTTTTAATACTGAAAATCTGAATAGCACACAGTTGCTTAATGCCTTCTACTAAAGGCTCTCAAAGCATTCTGTTGTCACTAATCAGTTCAATCTCACCAACCCAGACGTACACAAGCATTATTCCTATTCTATAGACAGGAAAACAACTACAGAGAAGGCTGAGTGGCAGAATTCATTCCTGCATTCAAACTCCAACCACTAGATCACAAACAGCTTGAAAAAAAGACAAATCACTCTCGAATGCTCAGATCTGTATGACTAACAGGAGTTCCTCCAACAATTTTGCTGTCTCTTCTCTCAGATACTTCCTTAGCTACTCATTTATTTATAAGCAGGCTACCTAAAGATCTTAACATACCTTAGAGGCACCAAGAACAGACCAGTGTTTAAAAAAATCCTTCCCAGTCACTTTAGCATCAGTATAACAAGTTGCAAGAATGCAAAAATACATTAAAATGATCGATTGTTACATCTTTTTCCTTTAACACACCGACTCTTCCTTTGGCTGGTATCTCCAGTGCTCTTCACTGACAGCTGAATTGCTTTAAAGAAGACACTACTAGAAAAATATATTCCAAATTTGTGAAAAAAAGAAAGAATTCATGTTTCTACATCTCAGAATTTTAACTCTAAGATAACTTTGGAGTAACCTATATCATCATTATAGATACCATCCTAACAGGGTATTCACATAGCTCTCTAGTGAGTGAAAAGCACCAAGATGTGCCCTGTCATGTTCTGAAAATGATACCCTGATTCAGAAGTGCAACATAAGAAATGTAAGAAAAAACCCTGTATGTGTCTCTCAAATCTAAGGAGTGAGAGCATTCCTGAATGCAGTACTGTCTTCTGAAACTCATTAGAAACGCTATGCAGTATACACTGCAGAACACAGATTTTTACAAATAAAAATGGACATAATTTTCCTAGGTTAGGAAGCTATTTACACCATAGCTAGTGGTGTCCTATACTAGATTTTGGGGCTGGTTTGTTTGCTTTGCTTTTTAAGTGAAAGGATGGATTGGAATCCTAACACTGAAAAATTCCTGTTGCAAGTTAGTGCAACTTTTTCTGACACAATATCATCGTTCGTAGAAACATGAATCAAATCTACACTGGAGCAGTAACCTCTAGTTTTCTTCATTTTCTACTATTATGTGATCATTTCTAAAATAGTTTTCCCCTTCATTGCATAAAATGGAGACTGCCCAAAGGATGAAGTGTGAATACCTATGGAAAGAAGTTTTCCTTGGTAGAAGCTCTGCCTCACTTGTGTCAACTAACATCTTGCTCTTGTTTAGCATCATATTTGCTACTCCCCACTCTAACAGTAGGAATTCATAAACAAGTTGTCCTAAGTTAAGCAAGGGCACTGAATTTACTAAAAATCAGTTAATCTGCAGTTATTTCCTATGAGATATACACTCTGCCTGAGCAACGCATGCAAAAGAAGTTGGTCTTCAACCAAGAAAATAAATGGCTTTGAATTAGCTCATATTGACCTGACAATAACAATTTGCATGCAGGCAGTTAATGCAGAACAGCTGACTTGGGGTAATTCACTTAGAATAAGGATTTAGAGACCAAGCAGGTTATTCATGTGTGTATATATATATACACACACACACACACACACTCTCTGTAGACATGCATTTAAATTATGTCAGCCAGTCTGGCAGCATTTTTATAAAATACAGCCACACCTATATCTTATGCCAATCTAAATTACATTGTTTCCAGAAAATTTCACTTCTTCAAGCTATGTCTTTCTGGCAAGATGACAGATGTGTGAAATAATGTCTTTGTTCCTCAAACTTGAGCTTTTTCACCAGTGTGCTACAGGGGCAAAGTAATCCCCACTTATGGCTTATTCGGAGCTATGCCATTCACAGCTTTTCAGCACGTAACTATCCTAAACTGTACTGCTTCCAAACTAGACAATCCAAAAACAATAAAGGCTGTTCCTGCTCACAGGTTGTAGAACCATCTTCTTAGTGGGTGTTTTTTTGGTGTGTGTAATCTTTGTTTTTACAGTGCCACTTGCTTCTTTCTTGTTATACTGAGAGCATGAGAGATGAGCAACATCAACACTTGAATTATACCACACACAGTGAGGCCACACCAAGACCTGGGAGCCTCCCCAGGGAGACAGACACAATGTTATCTCCCAGCCCGTTCCTCCCTCCAAAATATCTGCCCTTCTGCTGGCAGCAAGGCAGCAGAGCAAAGAAGATACTGTTCTGTTCAAGCCCATTCCTGGCAGGGCAGCCCAACAGCAGCCTGGAAACGCTGGCAGGGAACACCAGCGCTCGGAGCATTTCAAGGGTTGCATGGGGCCTTCAGCCGGAGGCCGCACAGCTGCGGCTGGAAGAGGCTCCAAGCCACCCTCTCACCTACTGGGCCTTGCTGGTTTCACAGATCACTTGCTGATACAGTGAAGGTCGGAGAGATATAAAGGAGACTTCCCCCCGTTCACAAGTCCAACTGTTAACCAGCAGAGACTCTACTTGGTAGTAACCTCCAAGGTTCAGGTTACAAATTCATTCAAAGAAGCCTCTGAGAGCTTCAGAATCACATCTGCCACCAGAAATAAAACTAAAACCGCTTTGGAGTCAGTATGGCTTCATTTGTCTGTTCGTAAAGAGAATTACACGAGCGCAGGAATTTATTGTCAGTGGGCTGTCTCAGCTTTGTACCAGACATATGATTTCACATGAAATCCAGATGTCATTTAGAACAGTGTCAAAAGTCAGACTAAAATTAGTATTCATCGAATGGCTTTTTTAAAAGGAAAAAAATATGCTCTGCAGCTTGAAGAAAGAAATGTAAAAATATCTCAGGCTCATGGGTTTCTCTAAGCAGTGTCATTGGATTTTCTCTCATGCAAACACGTAAGCCTAAAGAACCAAGAGTGGAAACATTTCCCATGTTTCTGTCTGGATATGGGTCATAACTTAGGATCAGTTCATGAGTCTCAGTGGTTTCCCCAGAGCTGTCCACCACTACAGTCTGCTTTACATGCATGCAATCTACCTTTATGAGACATGTTGCTACCCTGGAAAAGACCAAGATGGGGTTTCTACTACATTTGTTTAACAAACAAACCAAATTACTTACACCAGTCTTTGGTTTTCTTAGGCAACACTAGAACTGCCTGCACACTACTCTGCTAGTGGGTGCAAGGAAGAAAAACAAAACAATCCAACATTGCTTATTGTGTCCTGAGACGGCCACCCCAAAGCTCTACCTATCACTCCACAGAGTGAGTTCACCTTCATACCATGCTGTGCCTACCCAAATTGTAGCAGTCACCCACTTTCACAGAATAAAATGGTGCTTTATTTGCTAAGATTTAAATAAAGCTCTCTTTGTTCATGAAAGATGTCTATTCTTTTCAGCAAAAGGCATGATCTCATCATTCTGATTTAATTGTCCCATTTATTGTGTGAAAGAAACTTTGCATTGCCACAGCTGAGACCTATCACTCTAGAAGGTGAATCTAGGAGTCCAGAGGGATGTTTACAATTTATCTCATCAACAGGAAGAAGAATGGGTGTCATTTAGCTATTCCCTAAGAGTAAGAAAGCAACATCAGCACGGGGTTAGGCTGACATCAAGATGCCATTCAGAGAGTACCCTGCCCTAACAATGTCTCAGTCTCATAAGCCCTTTCCAATCAGTTGGCCCCAGTTGGCCTGCAAAATTCTATCTCAGAAAGGGATTAAAGATGTCTTTTATCCAGGAGTGGTCAGCTGCACCTTCAGGAAGATCTGTTCATTTTAATAGTCACTGTTGATTGTTTTCTGCAGCACAGTCATCTAAGTTCCACAAAGACATACTACATGCAGCATTTTGTTTCAGTTGCAGTGCTTAGATTTGTAAGTCACAGCAAGGCAAATTTCAGAAACAAAATGGTAATAATATTACAGGGGCTTGGGTTTTTTCCGAAGAAAACTTTGTAGCCATATAATAAATAAACCTATCATAATATATATTACCATCCTTAATCCAGATTTTGCACTAGTGACTTTCTTCCAAGTCACTCTTCCTTTCAGAATTCTAAGCAAAGAAGTGATTAAAAGACAATCAGGTAGGATAGCCGTATGAAAGACTACTCCTGTCCTTCAGATGCATCCCAGTAAGTAGATTGTTTCAACAACTGAACTTACTCTTGAACTGACATGAGCACTTGAATCATTTCTAAAAAAAGCCATTGCAAGAGTTAGCTACAAAAGAAACATGTTACCTTCAGCACTTTGAGAGTTTCAATTTATCAAGACTGACAATCTCCAGAAGCTTGATGCTGAAATAGCAGTACTGATCTGGATGCAAGGATGCCGCGTTAAACAGCCAGCATACTCTGCACATCCCACCAAGTCTGAAGTTCTTGTGATTATACACTTGGTGATAAAAGCCAGAGATTTGGGACCATGGAATTACAAGAGCAGGCCCAGAATTCCCTAACCACTACAGAAGGCAAGAGCAGGAAAACCACCATCTCCACCACAGGCCCTTCAGTTTTTCTCAGTTGGATGTAGTGGTGCACAACACTTCCAGTGCCAGAACTGGTGAGCAGACTTCTCACCTTTCCTCCAGCTTACACTCTTGTGACCATCCTACCCCTGTACTCCCATCACTTCCACTTGTATTTCACTCAGAAGATTGGGTTTGCCTCTTTCGTTTCGGAGTTGGTATCTGACAGACCCCACACTACCACCACAGCTGTTTATTCGCTTTTCTTGATGTGACTTCTTGGAATTTGGGACGGTGTACAAATGTATCTTCATCTCCAAAGAGGAAGAGCCTGTTTTGAAGGACCATGTATTAATCTGACCTGCTAGATCTTAGGTGTATCATATAAACACAGCAAATGGACCCCATCCTACCCCCAGATAATCAAGTAAGGTAAACTCTTGGCAAGGGGAAGCAAATCTGCCTCCTTGGGCACCAGTATTTATGATGCACCCTCAGAAACAGAGTTCCTCCTCTGCGGAGAGGAAGTACTGCCTCCCACAATATTAAGTCCCCAACTCTTGCCTGCAGAAGAACAAATGCTTCAGCACACTGACCTGCATTGGCTTCCTTATTTTAGGTGGGGGACGTGACTTAACTTCTGCACTGCCTGCAGATCTGTTGAAAAGGGCTCTTCATAAACACCCAATCTCATCACAGGCTGCTTCCCTCCCTGGTTTATAAGCAGGATACTGTTTTCCTCACAGACTGGGATGTTCTTGGCCATTTGTCCTGATGTGTCGAAATGACTAAAAAAGTATTTTGTCCATGTTGAAAAGGGACCAACCTCTGGTCAGCAAATATTGGTGGTGCAGAGGTACACTTCCTCATGCCTGGACTCTCTGAGACAAGAGTCCTTCACATGATAAGGCCCTGCCTAAGCAACCCGATGGGCTTGACCCATCCAAAGTGCAATGTATGAAGCCTGCTGTTCCCTACAGCCACTGTCATGCTACTCCCACATTGCCAAATTAACAAAACAGCAGCTTAGGACAACTTTCATGTTATCATTTCAACAAATATAAGTTGGATTACTGAGGAAGCAGGCTTCTATGAACAGCAGTGCACTCCAGGGGATTAACAGACCACACAGTCTCTGCTGTTGCAGCAGCTGTTCCCCATTTTCTTGCAGACAGGGGACAAGAGCATCTGGGTTTCAACCCAATCTCATGAAGTTCAGAAAAAATGGCACTGTAGGTAGGCTGGTCTTCTGTCAAGCTGGCAAAGGCATCCTCATACTTGGCATCACTGTTGCAAGCCAGCCTGCTTTACAGACCTGCATGTGTTTCTGACCCAACCAGGCTCTAAATACTGACACCTTGCTTTAAGTCACATGCCTGTAGAAGGGAGCAGATCAGCAGCATGGCTGGCTCCTGGCTGTAGAAATGTAGGGCAGACCCCCACCCCTGCAGCAGATATGCTTGCTTCCACCCACGTTTTGAAATAACTAATGTGTCTTAAAAAACTCCTCCAGCTCGGAAGAGGTTACAACCTCCAGCCTCCTGTCATCACCCTTCTGCTAGAGAGTATCTGCTGGAGGGGCTCTTATTACAAGTGTCCCACAGTCTGTTGCCTTCAAAGTGAACTAAGTTAACTTTAAAACAAAAAAAACCAACCTCTTTCTAACCTAACCCACTTGGACAGACAAATTAGAAAATGACAGCACACACACACACAACAAGCAGATCTGAGAACACAATGAACAGATCTGAGACAATGATAATCACCAGCTGAAACCATGTTGACAAGCAGCTGAGGGGCACTTACTCCTGCAAGCATAGCAAGATCTAGACAGTAACTTCTGTGCATGACTTCACTAAACCACAATTCCGTCCTCTGAATGGCAGCTTATTTTCTGTCTATTTCTATATATTACTCATCTGTGTTGCTAAAGCTAGTATCTTCTACTTAATCCACAAGCAACACCCTGAGCAGACGTATGTCAAAGTATCCAAAGTCTCTTCCAAAAACCTTTGTTTAAAAGGCCTCACAACTTTCTTGCTTTTGGTAAGTTAAAATTTTTCACCCAATTGTCTACTGCACCAAAGCAACTGCTTTGAAGTTATTTTTCCTGTTCCAAATGCAAGATGTATTTCAGCATATGAATTCCTATTTCATTCTACACTCATAAATGTGCTTTTGCAATTACACAAAATAAAATTAATCTTTCTACAAAAGGCTGGGTGAGACCCTCTATGCCATAAAGTAAGATCCACGATAACTTTACTGAAGTGTTGCAGAAGTATCTTACCTAGATCCTTCTCAAGAGGGTAACTACTATACTGTGTAGCTGGTTTCACTTCTGGTGATGGTAGCGAGCAGACTTCTTTTAAGCAGTTCTTAGCAGTTCTGTGAAATAGCTTCAGTTCTTCTGTTAATTTGTTTTGCAGGTAAATGTTTGGGGTTTTTTTAAACTCACAAACATTTTTTCTTGTTTACAGCAGTACTGGAACTCCAATAGACTAGTTCCTACAGGCACATAGAGATGCCTGGAGCTATGACAGTAGCTCCCCTGAGGACTTCTAGGGGGGACCACAAGGGTGAAAGGTACACAGAAACCATGGAGACTATGCAAGAAATATGTATCATATGGAAGAAGCTTTGAAATGACTTCCTAACATACACCAGCAGCCTAACACATGTTGTTTCAACCCAGGCAAAGCTATGCAGGCGTGAAGGGGCAGGAGAAGAGTTTTTCTGGAAGTATATAATTTGCCTACATCAAATGGTTTATACAACCCAGTGTCAAGATTAAGTACCAACTGCTGCTTTGGGAATGCAACTGCTTTGAGAATTTCATCCCATGATTTAATTTGCCTGATATCTAGAAATACCAAACCTCTTAAATTAGTATTCAACTACACAATAGATTGCTGGCCTGTAAGCCATCGTTCGTTCCAGAGACAATTTTTAAGCTCATGGTCATGTTTTCCACAATTAAAACCAGGTAAGAATCTTCCTCTCAAGACCAGAGGTTCTGGTCACATCCTGTTCACACACACACTGCTTTCTGTTTTGTCACAAGGACAATACAGTTTAGATACTTTATACTATTGCTTCATTTAATTGAGTTCTTTAATTTTTGTAATATTTATTCCATTTTCAGCTAGTGTCAACAACTAATGCATCAAAATTTTCCTTTCTTCTTCTTGATTCTCTAGAGAGAAAGCTAAGGGGCTGCTGGATGTGTGAAGTTTAAAAATTTAAAACTAAAACCATTAAAAGTTAATGCTGTTAGTCCATTTCCTCCATGGTTTTTTGTATCAAATATGCTACAGTTAAAAGAAAGACTTTTTGAATTGCTACTACAATCAACTATAAAAAACCCAACAAGAATAGTATTTAAAGTATATAATCACAACATATTAATTTATATACTACATATGTAAAATGTCTCCTTCCAGTAGAACTGAGATTGCACCATACTATGGAAAACGCCCCTCTGATCCCAATGCACAATTCCTGCTTATTCCATAAATGAAACCTCAAAGTAGACAGACCCAAAAGAAATGGTTTTGTGAGAGATTCTTACAGGTACCATCTGTTTAAATCATTAAAAATCAGCATTTTAAATCAAATGTGTTTTTATCAGGTCACCTCCAGATTCTGTTAAATGAATCTTCTGTTCCTGACACTCAGCAAAACAATTCAGAAAGGTTTGCTCAAGAGGGGCTTAGAACAGGACACAAGGTTCAAATGTGCTTCAGTTTTGGAGGGACTACTGCACCCTGTTGTCTTGTATTTACACTGAGAGAGGGGGAGGGAGAGAGAGAGGAGGGAGGGAGAACTACAAGGAGCTGTATCTATAGCAGGGTGAGGACATCCTTAATACTTTGCCTTTGCACCCAGGCTTTCCCATAGAGAAAATAAATCCAGAAAGCATTCAAATACCAAACACTGCAACAAACAAAAAGCCCCACAACCCAATACTTAAAAGGTCCTAAACCCTCTGGGGCACACTCATTAGAGAATCCACAGGGTGAGGCACCCTCGAGTTACCTGAAAGGACTTTCCCTGCTCTTTGGATCTTACATATGCCAGTGGGTTAAACCACGAGTCTTCGCTGCTTTGGCATTCCCTTCCCTCTCCATGGAGGTCCTAGTCTCCAAATGCTGACAGCATCCACAGGAACAAACAGGAGTTCTGAGCTGATTTTCACACAATTGCTGAGAACCTGCAAGATAAAGGTGAAGAACATCTGAACAGATTATTGAGAAAGAAGATCTGCAATATGAGGACAGAAGATATTTCTCTCTGAATACAGAGCCCCCACTTGCCTAGCTATCATCCTTTACTAGGAACAAACTTTCAAAGACTGTTTCTCTCTAGTACTCATGAGTCATTTTCTAACATCGCCGTCTTTGGCGGCTTGAAGCATTTTGAAAGCGGAAAGCAAACAAAATTGCTTTTAATGCACTCATAAGAGGGTACTTCAGGTTTTTTAAAAGCCATTTTTTCTCTATCTTTTAGCTGCTAGGAGGCTTTAAATGGGACCCCTGTAGGTTTTTGTCTGTAAACCATACGAGAGCATAAAAGCTTGGAAAACTTGCAGAGATTCTGAAGCAGGTTCACACAGCTTCATTGAAACTGTGTGTGGTTTTGAAGCTCACCAGGGCTCTACTCACCAGGAACCATTTAAAATTGCCAACTTTAAAAAAAAAAAAAGATGTAAAACTCATAAAAGGTTATGATGAAAATGTAAGACTTATTTTGTGGGCTTCCAGCTTGAAAGAAAAACTACTTTCTGTAAATAGGGAGGAATGGGTTTTCATTCTCTAAAGGTTTTTGAGTATTGTTTCTTTACCTATAGTAGCCTGAAAAAGGGATCACAGTAACCTTTGTAAACAGAGTCTGAATTAACCTGCAAAGTGATTTACCTGTATCAAAAGAATCAAACCGATCGATCAATTACACCAACGCATGGTGGTTCAACTACCCTAAAAGCACTTGCAGGATTGTCACAATGGAAATGTGTCAAATCTTCCTGTCTTTGGAAGCTTCTCTCCTCAACCTGTTTCAGTATCAATCAGAACAGCCAGCAAGAAAAGGAGGCTTGGAAAAAACAGCAATGCTATCTTATAAATACAGTAAGAAATCTGAAACTGCTTTCATTTACTTGAGGAATTAGTCAAATAAAACTTTCTAACTAGCATTACCTCGCTATCACCAATTCCTCATTTCACATTGTAACATTTACTAGAACCTGGTGCTGCAAAAGAAACTGGAAAAGCGTTGGTTTGAATGTCAAGGGAGGCGTGAGGGACTTACCTTGGCCGTGTCTGACAGGGGATTTCTTGTACATGCACCATCCTCATCGAAGCCCGTGCGAGTTCTGCAAGGACAGACTGCCAGGCTGGGCTTTTGCTTCAGTTGACAGTTAAACTCCAGGAAGATACCATGAAGTGAACGGCCAGAAACGACACTGTGGTTTCTGCGCTCTCTGACAGCAAGCGGTACAACGGAGGGAGGATGTTTAAGGTTATTGAAGTTTGTTGTGGGACTGATGTTGCCACTAGTAGCTGCATTCAGCTTTTATGCTCGTTACTGAGTAGATTTTATGCTCATCACCAGTGAAGAATACTCAACAGTGCTGATGAGCTCAGACTAGCCATTCAACATGTCAGCAGCTGTGCAATGCCCAGGGATCAGTGTAGCTGCTCACTGGGATCATAAAGAACATGGCAGGGGGGCGGTCACGGAGGCTTGTTTTGGCACATCCAGCAATGGAATTAATTCTTTAATCAGAAATGTCTATGTAACAATCTCTTCTGTGAGCAAATAATACTCCAAAAGCTGTTGATGTTTTTCCTAGCATCCTATTTGCCCAGGAATCCACTGGCCCACATCACATAATAAAACCTCTACGTGAGCCGTAGCATCAGAGCAGCAGAGAGCAAAGAAAGGTTCTTTAAGTCCTTGTAACACCTGAGATGTCAAGGATATCCCAGAGGTAAAAAGGAAAAAGTTCAAACCATGAGATTTTTTCACTGAAAGAGCTGTCAGGGCCTAGAACAGGCTGCCCAGGGAGGGGGTTGAGTCACCATCCCTGGGTGTGTTTAAAAAAAGGGTAGATGAGGTACTTAGGGATATGGTTTAGCATAGGACAGGCATGGTTGGACTCAGTGATCTTAAAGGTCTTTTCCAACCTTGTGATTCTGTGAATGAAACCAAAACATTCATTCCTGCCTACACAGACTGGATGGGACAGAGGACCTGACCCCAGATCTAGTGACACACTGGCCAGGTGCTTAAAAGACTTTATTGCCCAAGAAAGCACCCAAATACTCCACTTGTAGCAACCTTCAGTGCTTCAGAAGAAGGGAGGGAGGGAAATGAGAACGGGGAAAAAAAAAAAGAAAAATAAAAAAATGAAGAAAAAACCCAAACAAAACCAACCAACAAACACACCAAGACACTTTTGGGTGGCAGTAAAGGGAAGGGGAATTCCTTCCTGGATCCTACAGGTAAGTAGCAATTCTGAAACACAGCATTAATACAGCACAAGTGTAATGTAAACAGATACTCAAGGAGTCTCACTGGCTTAGGGAAAAGGAAAAAAAAAAAAAAAAAAAGAGGAGGGGGAGAGGTACTATCCAAAGTACTACTCAAAGGGAGGAAAGTCTGGAAGAGCACAGCCCATGGCTGGCATCTCAGTATTTCTTTTCCATCACTTAGACCAATTTGAAGAAAATCCCTGCAAAGAAGCTTTCATAAGATGGCATTTGTGTCATTCAGTATAGCACCAATATTCCTTTTGAGTTTTATAACTGTTCCTAGAACATTCTTGGCAATGAATTTAAACTTTTTGAAAGAGGTTGCATTTCACTGTAAATGGTTATCTGGTATTCACAACACAAAATAAGCATTTGAATATTTATTGTGAGCACATTGCATTTTAGAGAGAACACACAAAGATTCTTACCACAATTATCTTGTTCCAGCTTTAATATATTAGCTGTCACCTCTTTAATGGATCTTGTGAGAAAGGAAAGTTTCTTTCTTTAACTCTCTTTTCCCCCTGAACGCAATTACCACCTCATTCAGAGCTCTTTGTGTCCACCTAATCTCTCTGATTATGTCTCTGACACCACCACAATACTACATGACTGACATACCTGACAGCTGTGACTAGTGACAGAATACTCACAATGAAAACCAGCTCTATGCAGGATGAGTATTACCTACCGCCAGCCTCGCAGAACAAACATGGAAGGAAGGTAAAAAAGGGGTGGGGGCATTTCACCACTAGCCTAACCCCTACCGATTTTTCCTCCTTTTAGAGCTAAACAGCATTGACAAGCAGAGCCTCTTTGTACATACCTACCTAATGAACCAATTGTTGGACGAATACAAAAGAACACCCATTAGTATTTTAATTTTTAATTTATAGAGTAGAAAATGCATGTTTGGAGACCTGACTTACAAGTAGGACTTGATGGATCATTTTGTCTCTCTCCAGCCCTTTTATGCTTCTCTGGGTCATAACTCCCAGCTGGTGCTCAACTGTCAGACTGAGGCAGGTGGCAACAGATGAGAGCCTGTGAAGAAAGCTCTACCTGAAAATGTCATTCCCAGACAACAAGCTGCCACTGGAACCAAGCACAAACTACTTCAGCATTTTGAGCCATAGAGACATGAAGTAGTATTACAAATAATTGGCTAATACAATAGCAGTAAGGAATACACTAATCAGGAAAAACATTAAGGTAGAGTGCTTTACAAAGTGTCTTGTACTTGAAAAATCCCAGGTTTTTAAGTGGTATTTCTATATCAAAAACTTGCCAGCACCAACTTTTTTTTTATTTCCATTAAAAACAGGATGAGAATTTCAAGAAGAAGGATGAAGCAGATTTTTCTAAATACATTGAATATTCAGAACAAACAATTAATTGCATCTTCTGAGCTCTTGAGCAACTTCAGCCATTACACATTCCCAGAACCAGAGAGAAGGGGCAGAAATCAAACTAACATTTGCAAACTGGAATGGCTAGAGCCAAACTCTGCCACTCGGGCACCCAGTTTTCAGAGATGATCAGATAATACTTACAGAAAATTAATCTAAATGCTTTACAACCATATGACTTTGCATCTGAAAACTGCTCATGAAGAAGTTACCTCAATCATACAGCAAAAATAAAACATGTCAGCCTGAAGGATAACCTTGGGAAAGCTTTGTGGTCCAGAAGTATGTTATTGAAAGCTGAATTGTTAATTTTCTATCTTAACTTTCTTATATGGTGAGGTGTTCATTATGCTGCTATAGATTCAGCACATCACATGAAGTTTAAAAAGGTTTAAGGAGCAGCTTAGGTAAATGAGTAAGATGTTTAAAGAAACCCTTCTTTTTAATTCACCATGTTCCAGCTTGCAAGACTTGTTTATTCTGTACTTTAAGCTACCACTACCCAGGAACCTGTACCACAGATTGCATGTCACAGGATGCATCAGCCAACTCACACAGTGTTGTAAAGAAAAAAAAAATTCATTAATGTTAATAAGCACATTGAGAAAAATCTCTTCTTTCCTACTGCTACTGCCAACTCAGATTTTCAAATGGGAACCTAAAATCAATATTCTGTTTCGCTGGTAAATCCAGTGAGAAAATTAGCGCAGTACAGATGCCGTCACTTAATTAACAGTCGTCTCTTACTGAGGATGAGGCATCACTGAAGGCAGGTGGATTCTTCACACAAATATTCCATGTCTGTCTTACTGACTTTAAGACACGCAGAAGTTTGTTCTATGCTGTACAATGAAAGCAGTAAGGCATGAACTGTCATCACCTAGGCGGCTCGGGGAAAAAAGTTAGCTGGGGAAAAATGTCAGTTACAGTCCCAGGGACAAGTGATCTGATGTCAAATGCCCAAGCTTTCATTAGCTTCCAAGGACTTCTGCTCCCATAATGCCTCCTCTCATTTCCAAAGATGTTAGGATATAGCAAACTAACATACTTCACAGATATGGTACATTAACCATTAACTTCAAAGTGAACTCTGATAGCCCCGTAGGCCCCCCACTCTTCCACAAATCACAGGAGCAAGCAAATACTCTCATTTCCCCTAAAAGGCATTCCTACCACAGAAATGCCCCCAAGTCTTCAACTACTTCAAAAATCCACCATTGCCCTCAGTTAACTTCATTCACTAAAAAAACTTCACAGAAGTTCTCTTTGCCATTTTAACCTTTTATGTCATCAAAATAATTTTCTAGACAGCCAGGCCTTGATATGCATCTTCCTGAGGTTTTTCTGAACACTAATTAGTTTCAGATGCCAGGGCAACAATCTCCAAAACACACTGAAGCACGTGTACAGAATGTATTATAACTCCATTTGTAGTCAATGATGTGAAAACTTTACAAAGCTGTTGAATAATTATGATTACTAATATCCCAATTAGGTTGAGCAGGTACAAAGACATCCTTAGTGTTAGACACCTAATGAATTTTTAAAAATAATTTATTTCCTAATTTTCCTCTGTTTGGTCTTAAACCCAACAAGTAAGATCAGTGTAATTAAAGACAAATCATTTGGGGGTTTTGTTTTAAGTTTGTCTGCTTGGGATGTGTGAGCCAGCTTTCCCCCTCTGAGACAAAAGATTGCATCCAACAGGAGAAAACTAAAAAAAGTTTGAAAACCAACTGGCTGAAATTAGAGAGAAGAATTATACCCAAAGCTAATTCTCATTCTTTTATCAAAAGTATCATGGTTTAAGCTCTTAATCAAATCTGCTGTCTTGGTCAGAACTGTTCTGGTTTTCTGTATCCCTAAAGGATGTGGAGACTGAAGAGGGCTCCTTTGTAATAAGCATCAGACAACTCAAAGCAGATTGTCTTGAATACGAAAGTTTACCTCACAGATTAACCGGGCATGAAGAAAGGAAGCAGTCTCACTTGATGGATTAGGAATGGAAGCAGTTTGGAGTGACTTCCCCAAGACTTCTGAAGTCTCACTGATGTTCTCACTGTGCAAGTGAAAATGCAGCAGCTATGCTCCAGCTCTCGCACCTCCATTACTGGGGGAAACCTTTATCTGGAACTGATGCATCAGCTGTCTATCAAAGACTTGGGCTTCCACTGAAGCACTCCTTCCTTTTTCCTCAGCTTCTCTGCCTCAGCAAAAACAAATAAAAGAATAGCTTTTAAGTTTACATTGCACATGCTAGAACATATCCCTTCCTAGGGATGATTTGCTTTACTCATATATGACAAGGTCTCTGTCTAGAGATGATAATTATTGCTAATACGTCCAATGACTATTGTAACCATATAGAATTAGTATAGGGGTACTTAAATTGGGGAGAAAAAAAATGCCAAGTGTAACTTACTCTTCATCAGGTAGGTTAATTACACATGGTGTAGTACTATGTTAAGCACCCGTGAAACAAGAGCCTCAGGAGTAGAAATACTAGAAGATTACTTATCCTTCCTACATCACCTGGAATCATTTTGATCTGTCTTATGGCTACAAGCACAGTGATGTAACTCCGACTGCCAAAACAACTGTTGGGACAAGTGCTCCAGGGATGCTCAATACAGTCTGGCCATGGAGTTACCAGCCTGTAGCTTCCTCTTCGTGCTGCACAGAAAGCCATTGTTATGGGAAGGGAAACAAGCAAAATGGGCTGCAAACAGATGCCAAAATATTTAGCAGGATTCCCTTCAATAATGAATAATTGCAAGTCATTTGCTAGTATGTTTTCTTCACAACGTGTTTCACTCATACATATATTTGCACATTTATACACACACACACACACAAGCACAGTTCATCAGAGAGTATCCACAGCAGCACATCCCGTGCTTTTCCTCCCTTACGTCCAGCCCAGATGGCAACACAGGGAAGAACGTGTAACTGTTCCCCCCAGTTCTTCTCAGCCCAAGAAAAGCCCCTAACAGAAGTGTGAACAGAGTCCCAGACAACATGTTCCTACCACAGGAACAGCATGCAAAGCCAATTCTGAATTTAGAGCAAATAAACAACTCTCCAAAATTTGGGTTTCTTACTGCACTGTAGAGGCTCTTCTACAGACACCACAACTTAAGTGGGGGGAAATCTCAGTGACAACACCAACAGCTGTTTGAACTCCTTAGGCAGTCAGAAACACCGCTTCTTTTCAGAGAAGCTTGTCTTACAGAAGTAACAGAGCCCAGTCCAGCACCAAAATCATGAAGGTTTAATTCTACCAGACTGAAATTTAGAGGTAAAATAATCTGGAATAAATTGAAAATCGCAATCAATCTTTGACAAAAATTTTGGACTTTTTTAACCACTGTTTTATCCTCACAGAAACCAATGTCACAAAGAACCTTACCACAGGAGGGACTGTCATCTAAACTTGTGGAAACTACTACAAGTGCCCCAATGGAAAGTATAAGTTATAAAATCACATAGCTTTTATCAACACATAGTGGTTCTTCCTCCATCAATGATCCAGTTTCCTTACTGAACAGTCATCTAAAGACAATTTCTACTGAGAAGCCAAGGTCCTTGAGAGAAAGGTAAAGGTTAACCAGTCCCTCCAGAAACTGGTTCAGAGAAGACTACCGTCAAGTTCAGCATGTAAGACTAAATTGCAGCCCTTATTAAAATGTCAATTTTAAGTGGGTAGTCAAGAATAGCTGCTGGAGTAGTAAGTGCATAGTAAACATGACTTCTACAAACAGCAAATCACAAGCTTTCCCTTCAATAAATAAGATTTTAGCTATATTAACACATAACAACATGAAACAACAGAAGAAAATCTGTAGAACAGTTGGAGCTAATGACCTGAAACCCATACAACCTGTGTTTCACCAGAGGTAAGGAAAACTTTAGAACATAGGACAGCTGGAAGATATTCATCCAGGAAATGCAGAGGCTTTGAAGGTAGTAACAAGAAGCTTGGTCTTTCTTCCACCAGAAGTCCAGAGATTTCTGATGGTGCTTCTAAAAGGGAACCAACCTAGAGCACTGTGGTCACAGTATCTAGCACACAGTGTTGATGGGAGAACAAGGAGGTGGCAAGTCTTCCCATGTCTAGCTTGATTTCTGTTAGTAAATCTTCCCATCCTGGTTTCCAGATTATTGAGAAACAAGTGGGGTTTTTTTATTGAGAAACAGCAGCTTTACTCCATTTTAGTATACTTTAGCATATTACTGGTGGCATGTATGAAAGGCAACGCACTGGGTACTTCAGGATTTTCCTTTTTTTTTCCCCCTCAAATTTGTTATTTGAAAGTGTAGTTAAACAATGTCACATTGAAAGGAATTTCACACACACTGCTACCAACATGAAGAAATGAATAATGCACATATGCTATGACAGAACATGATGTCAAAAAGCTCTGTTTCTAGCTCAAGGCAACTTCAGACGTACAGCTCCATGCTACTGAAATAAAACAGCAGACAGAGCCAAAGGGGACCAAGGACATGGTAACAACAGGCAAGCTGATGAGTCCTACAATAGAAGAACTTGAGAGTACTTAACAAAATTAGAAAGAATACAGTTGAGCACACAAAACCACCATCTTTTGTTAAAAGAACACAAGGTGAGCTTTTAGAGCTTGCTGTCACATGAAGTTGAGGAGAAAAGGTGGCAAAAAGGTTCAAAAAGGTGGATAAATTCAAACACAGGCTCATAAATGGTAGAAAAAGGGGTAGGTGGGAATCTACGCCTGAGCCCTAATCCAATGCCAAGGAAATGCAAACAAAGTGAACCAAAGGCAGCAGCTCTCTAAGCAACATCTTTTCACCTCTGTGACAGAATACTGGGTTAGATGAATTGTTCTGGAGGACTGGAGGCAGTATTGCTTATGTTTCATTTACACCATTCTCACACTGTTAAAGACAGTCCTTATGCCACTACTGAACGGTGTAAAAAGTTAAGGGCTGACAGTCAGATTGTTGCTCTGGTCCCAGCTTTACCAGATGGTGACATGATATTAACAGGTCATCTTCCATACCACAGTCCCTCCCCCCCTGCTCCCCATAGTCCCCCCAAAATAGTATTGCCTAGGAGTAGGCAGCTTGATCCCTTACCTACAGCAAGGAATCCTCTAACCAAAGACAAAAATCAGGTAGAATCAACTGTTAACATATAAATTTTTATTTCTGTATTTACAATGTTTAAAATAAAATATGTCAGTATCTAGCTATTCCTAATAAATGCAAAAATAGAAAATTTCCCTTCTCAACAAAAGTGCAGGAACATAAATTAGAACATAACTTTAAAACATACAATGTCATTTTCAGTGTTTTTACTGTGAAAACAGATCTGTAAAACGAGCACCATAATTCATCTTACAGACGACTTTCCATCAAAGCAGCATCACAGGGCAAAACAAGTAGGACGTCAGCACAGAAATGTAGTTGCAAATCCTTGAATATTTTAAATGGCATAAAACTGTTATAAATTGTTATAAACAGCTATAAAATCGGCCTTTTTTTTCCCAGAGCTTTACCACATAGTCGAATATTAACCGTGTCACGGCTTGATGTCTGCACAATGAAGAGACCTTCAAAGTCTCCTTCTGCCTTTGGCTTGAACTGGACTGGTACATTGATGTAATGATGGGATCTGTAAAAAGGCAATTATGTGCATATTCACTGTTAATAAACAAGTCTACCAAGCAGAGAAATTCTTTTCTAGTCTTGTTTTTCACCAAAAATTGTATATTGGATGTGTACAGGATCATCAAGTTTATTTTAAGAGATTTGGTTATCTATTGTTCTTCTGAGGGACTTTGATTGTAAAGGCCATTCTGTCCTACTCATCATGCAAAATATTTAGTGCTGCTAGCTCACTTAGGTAAGCTTGGTCTGTCTCTTTGCAATAATACTGACAATGCATAAGCTGCATTTAGAGCAAAGTTACTACATTTCTTCCCTTCAGAAGTCATGTGACAAGTAGACAAATACTCAATTCTTCTTGAAATTCCACCAATTTGAAACCAGTAAAATAATTTTAATTACTTCTAATTGCCTCCACATTAATACTTTGGTGAATCACTGCAAGTCAACATACCCATCCCTCCAACAGTGTTTTAAAGATTTTACATTACACCTTTTTAGGTTATTTAATTCCTCTTCTATTCAGGTTGCATAAAAACATTCCAAATGTAATGGGTGACTGTCTTAATTGTCAAAAGCTGAGAGTGGATGTTTTAAAAATACAGGCTAAACAAGGAACAAGCTTGAACTGCTGATTGGCAGCCCACTGGATTCCATGGCACCCAGCACTAAGACAGGTAACAGCAACAGGCCTTTGTTGGCATGAGGAAATCTGAACAGTAGCACTTAATGAGACAGAGAAAGAAAAGCTGCTCTCATTTCTTTTATTGTCACTTCTTTTTCCCCCTTTTAAAAGTATTTAGCATCAGCCAGCATCCTCTGGAATCTGCTTATTTTCCCTACTTTTTCTTGATTTGTTCCTACATTTTCAGATTCCCTTCCTCTACGCTAGTCCAACCTACCATACTCAGTCTGGGCTCTTACCCTGCTCCTACATTTGGAAATCATCGTGTTGGCCCTACATTTATGCCTGATCCCAGGTACAGTTTAGTATTGTCCTTAGTGCTAACACAGTCACACTAGCAAATGTTTTTTGATTTTCTTTACTTCCTTTTTCTTTTTTTAAGACAGAGATACTGGTAAATCAAATAACTTAGGAATACACACATTAAGAATAAAGACTGGTATGCTACCATGGTTTTTAATTGGGTTAATACTAAAACAAAGTACCAATTATGTTAGACTGAACTACAATCAAGAATACAGCAAAGGTGTACAGCCAGATCAGGGTTTCATGTCTCATTCTTGATTGCCAAGTGTTGTATAACAAACCTGGCATGCTCTGTCTCTTTGTCCACCTATAATGTAGAAGATACTTACTCTGCTTTACTACTTTAAAAATCCTTTTTTTTTTTAAAAAATCCATTTTATAGAGAGAGCGCATCAGTATGACTATTTAATCTGTAACTGATGCACTGCATTAGAAAACACAAATTATTATTAAGAACAGAGTCTGAAGCTTCATACAGCCACCAGGCTGCCTGAGAACTTACAAAAATAGAAGTAAATTCAGGAGAAAGTCAGGAGGGATGCACAAGTCTGTACCATTATCTCCAGAATAATATGCATGTGCTTCCATAAATATCCTAATGCTTACTCAAAAAGAACAATATAATTGACTCAAGGTTATACTGTCAAAAACTTAATAGTAATCTCAGTCACACATACTATATGACCTCATCAATAGTGAGGCAGAGCACAGTGCCTTAGCATACGACACCTATATTCAATCCCCTCTGACTTCTGAATGCAGGTGTCCATTAGGTTGGTGCTATGCCCATTATTTTTCTCTAAAAGCAGAATTAGTCAGACATTACTTAAGAGTTTGTTTTACAGCAGTCAGTTGGTTCCTCACAATTGGGATAAAGCTCACACTTGAATTCTCATGCTTCCTAATTCAAAGGGAAACTACAAAACTAACATTTTCTTCAACTAACAAAACAGGAAACTTCAGACTCTGGCTACAGCAGCTCTGTGGAATACTACACTGCATAAACATTCTTAGAAATGAAGCAACCTGAAGGATTTTTCTCAAGAACAGTATCAGGACAGCCAGAATTCTTCTACAATTAACAGTTTTTCTCCTAAAAAGTCTTATTTCACCTCAAACCTTTCACTATGTTTGCAACTCAATTAGCCTATGAATACCATATGGCCCTTACAGGTTGTTGCATCAGTTTCAAGTGGTCTATCTGAGAAGCCAGGTATATTTGAAGCCTACTTCATAGACAAACCAACACTGTAGTCCTCTAAACACAATGGCAGCAATAGGTAAGTTTAAATGGAACAATATAGGTACAGTGCATTGAAGCCATAGTAACCAGACCTATTGTCAATGAATAGCAGCTTCTGACAACCGTAATGGTGGCTGCTGGAAACCAGTAGTCAAGCAATTAACAGTTTTACATTTTATTAATATCTGAAATACATCCTACCCTGTAACTGACTTATTTCAGATGCCTTCTGAAAGCAATACAACACAAGCACCTTCCCTTGCAAACTTTATAACCTGGTAGTTCTTCCAGAAACACAGCTTAGCCAGAGATGTTTAAATAGTTGTGGGCTTTTGTAATGTTCTCTATATATGTTTATATCACTTAAGAGCCATCTCTTTGCAGTTAAAAAAACAAAAAAAAAATCTACTCTGTCAACAAACTGAGCTCCTCCTTTGAATGCAAATTCCAGACAGAATTCCTTCCCACCCATTCTTTGCAGGACTTATTAGCTGAATGACATCTTGCTGGTTAAAAACAAAACATCTACTTTAAGATATTTGGTGAAAATTATTAAAATTCTGCTTGTTGGTTCAGTTTCCTTTCTCTTTTGCTACTCTTCTGGTTGCAAGACACAGTGTTTGGATAAGGCCCATTACTATTTTCAACTGAGCAAATTGTGGTCAAGGAACCAGTAGCACTGTGCACTGGTATCTGATGACATAACTAACTGAACAACAACTGGCAAGGCACTATACCAACCTCTAAAGGTCAGACTCTTGATGTTAAATATCAATACAAATTTGCAATTCCATTATCCAGATTTAAAACTTGATTACTCAGGAGTGCTTTCAAATTTGGCCCTCAAAACGAAGAGCATGAAGCACATCATGTTTACTAGAAGGCATAGTATTGGTCCAAAAATATATGTAGATGGTACTTTATTTTTACACTCTTATTTACAAGTTCCTGCAGACAGTTTTCTAATACAATTCTTTTTGAACATTACTTGGTAAGATGGCCAGTTAACCTAGTTCTGAAAGAAAGCGTTAACACTGGCTTTCTTGAAATCCTCCTCGATGCTGTTCTCAGATAAAAGCCCTTTAAAGAAGTTCTTTTAACACTTTTTTAAAAGTCAAGTCATTCTTCTGTGCTTTTTGCTCTTAAATGGGAGAACTTCTTCAGAGAGCTATATTGATTTCAGATTTTTAAAAAGCTAGGAAAGGCCAATATTCACAACCAAAAACAACTAGCCAAAGTTACTGGGGAAAAAAAACACTTGTAGAAAGTTATTAGAAGGTACAGCAGGTTCAGTTGATAACCTTTGAAACAGAAACAGCAAAACTGAATTTTAAAACTTAAGCCTACTTTGGAAGAATGCAATATAAGTTTATCATCTCTCACCGTAAATACACCAAATAGCTTTATACAGCATTCTTCCAGAATATTTTTGAAATATCTAAGCATCTTCAAGTGAAGTTACTCATCTCTTTTCCCAGAGACAATCAAGTCATACTGTCTATCTGGAACTGCACAGCCTCACACAGATCTAGCTAGTCATCTCTATTTGTACAGATTTTATCTTGGTCGCTGCCTTCATGAAAACCCTTCTGTGTGGTCTAATCTGACCTATTTACAAAACAAGATGCCAGTCAAATAGAAGTGCTGGAGCACATGCCTAAGTGGAGTTGTAGCACTTCACACTGAAAAGTGACCTTAAGATTACCTTGAATACTTTGTGGCTAACACCACCACAGCCCTGTCTTTACAATAAATGTAAAGTATCATAGACAGGCACAAAGCTAGATTAGCAGCAAGAGTTTCCAGTTCCACTTAGGATTTTGCTCAGAATTTCTGTTCTGAATGCCCTCAGTTTGCCTGACTTTAGAGCAGGGACAACGGTTGTGTTTCTGTCTTCCTGACAATGCCGCTGCTCAGAGATGAGCTCAGGAGATGCTAGACTTCTTGAAGAGATGACGAATATGACTGTCAAATGCTTCCTGTAATGAACTCCAAAGATGACTGGGTTTATTTTGAGGGATTGTTATCCCCCAACTCGAAAATTCCTTTTATGCAGGTAGCACGCTGAAATACTTGGTATGACCAGGCAATTCTGCTGGCTACTCAAACCTTGTATTTGCAGAGAATCTTTGACACAGCTCTGCAGGTTTGTCAAATTAGAAGCATGATGAAGGCAATTTGCTTAGTCTGTTGTGCAGAAAGTATAAATGGAAGGAATGACTTGATTGTGCACAGCATGCCAAATGGTTAAATGAAGCATTAGGCTTAGCATTAAAAGCAGCAGCACTGTTAGAAACAATTTCCAGGGAAGAAATTGGCAGATGCAGAAATCACTGTGTGGGCTCATTCTGTTTCTAACCAAGATTACAGAGTACAGCTTAGGAGGGGGAAAAAAACCCCCACAGCCAAAACCCCCTTTAACTAGACAGTCAGAACGCTGGATATATATGTCTGTGTTTTAGCACTGTACATATAGAGAAGATTTTTATCTTACTGAATACTACTTGTTAAATGTTTTTGTTAGCAAAGAATGTTAGCATATGCATTGCTCACCTTAGAGAATACTTCGAGTGCTTGATGTAGAAAGGCTCTCTGGGACTTACAAATCTCAGCTGCAATTTAATAAATAATGCTTAAAATCACAATATATCTAAGCCTATCATATCCAACTCATGACATGCTTAAGATAAGTCAGGTCACTTACAAATACAGATTTACGCAGACCCAGGGTTTAAAAATAAAGCACAGCCAGATTTGTGCACAGTAAGAAAAACTAACATCTCAATATTTTAATAAAGTTAAAAAATAAAATAAAAAATTAGGATAACAAGTCTACACAAGCTATGATCTAATTGGTGTTTTTAGTTGCAGAAACTATCAAATACACTCTGATTCAGACAAAAGAGAAAAGTTACACAAGCCAAATTCTTCAAATATAATATTGATATTTGAAACTAACAAACTAAGACTTCTACTATAACAATCTTCTGTCAAGAGTGGAAAAAACAAGTGTAGTTGAACTGTTGGAAGGACTTATGCAAATGCATTTAAAATAAAGTCTGTCAAACTTACCGAGTGTGTCTCAAAGGTGTTATTCCGCAAGTTGACCTTTAATGTGCATGATTCCCCAACTCTAGTTGGAGGAAAAGTGTACAGGTCTTCTGGTGCATATACCCTTCGAATTATCTCATTTTGTCTAGTTTGAAAAAGGGATTTAAGATATTAAGGTTTCCTACTCATATGGTCCGGATTGCATACTTCAAGGTAAAAGGTGTATTTTCTGAGACTAAATCAGGACAACTGAAATGCCCTGAAGACATCAACTCTCTCAGCCTAAGTTTTATAGGCAAGACATTTTAGTCAGAAAGAATGAAAGCATCACTGTGTCATAAAGAAATGTACATTTACTTAGACACTTTCACAGTCTTAATACCCTGCCCGCTGCCCCGCACCCTCCTCCTGCCACGTGTTTAACCAAAACATTTTACTCCCTTGCTATATTCACATCATCCCATAGTAAAAGAATTGGAAATCAGCTTAAGACTGAAGAACACCAAGGTTAAGACACACAGTGCAGCTATCTTCTGAGAACTGCCTCTAGAGTTCTTTGGAGTCTCCAAAAGTGGAATATGCAAAAAGCATACACTAGATTCTACTGCTGACACCAGTTCACTTAAAACAGCAAATCAGTTAGGTAGCTTAGAAACCCAACTGCAAAGAAAAAGCAATGGCTTTGTACTGTTCAGTGTGCCCCAAGAGGTTTGGCAAGTCTCTTTTTTTGCTGCTGTTTACTCTTTAACATAGCATCATAGGATAATTCAGGTCAGAAGAGACTTGGGAGGTCTCTAGTTCAACCTCTTGCTCCAGTCAGGATCAGCTGTGAGGTCAGACCAGGCTGCTCAGGACTTTGTCCAGTCAGATCCTGAAAACTTTCAAAGACAGCAACTGCACAGCCTGTTCCACCACACAGCTGTCCTAATGCTAAAAAGATTTTGGTTGTGCAATTGGTAGCGTGTCCCCACCACCACCAACTTTTACCCAGTTGCACACTCTCTTGTTTCAAGTGCTGTCCATACATACCCTGCTTTAATTGCACGTGCATCAGAGTAAAACATTTCTGGTATAACTGGAAGCTCTGTGTTTGTGAGGGCACTTCCAGAAGCTCTCTCAATCGAAGTTTCATTTTCTGTTTTAGTACCCTATTGGCAAAAATAAAGCAGCCTTTAAACTCTGCATTCAGAAGTATTTAAGTATTGAAGTCAGTCATTTTCCTTACACAATTCAGGACATTTATTTAAAAAAATCTAATCTTTCAGGAACAATAAAGTCAGGATCATTGAGACAGAAGCAATGATTTAGGAGGAATACTTTAACAGACTTCTGTGGCTTAAGACTATTTTGTTACAAGCCAGTTCACAACAAACTAGCAGTGCAGGTGGAACCTCGAGAATGCTGCTAGCAGCAAGGATTTTTACTAAAAGCCAGACCAAAAAACAACCCCTCTGCAGATATTCTGCCCATATGCCTCAAGAACCACAGTCCGCTAAACAACTGCTGAGAATGAAGGAAGGCACAAGTCAGTCATCGTTAGAGTTTGATTTCTCACAACAGCAAAAAGCTTTGTAATTATTTTGTATTATGAACAACATAACCTTATCAAAGAAAGGTCTCTCCAGAGAAACAGAATCTGCTAATGCATTACACACTGTTACATTCAGAAATTAGGCCAAATATTTATCACTCTCAGAAGCTCCACTCAATGTACCCTAAGACAAGGGGACCATCCTAAAGGGACCATTTTGCCAAATGGCCAATCTCAAATTCCGCATTGTTTAACAAATCAAGCCAGATACTGTTTGTAGCCCTTTGGGTCAAACCACCTTGAACGAAGTGAAAGAACCAGAACCACCCCCTACACTTATGGTAGTACAACGTTACCTCACTTTTTGAAATGGTGCTGACACTTTAGACAAGCAGTTGATTCCCTTACGCAGAGGAGATTTAAAAAAATAGATTCATCTTCAACAGAGCTGCTATGACAAACTTGTCTTTTAGACATTCACTTCTTCTATTGAAAGAGCTGCTAATCAGTCTGTCAAAAATAGCAGCAGCCAAAAAAGACCTTAATTTTAAATAATATTTTTCAGTTGCAAATAACCCGCAAACCAGAGTAGAACCCAATACAAAAAGAAACGAAGGGATCTGTTGGTGTGTCTTGTTTCAAGGTTTTAATTTTCCATGTAGTGAAAAATTATGGGTATCATGCCTCAGCATTATCATTCCAATTCTGATTTGTCAATAAGGCAAGTTTACTGCATAAGAATAAGGCATACAGGAAATAATCAGAGCTTTCCCCTGTCTTTATAAGGGCATCTTTGAGTACTGTATGCTTTATCATAGCTGCTACTGACACTGACTGTACCTGTTTCAAGTGAAAGCAGTCTGTTAACACTGTCCAAAAGGTTAAAGTTGAGTGCTGCTATTCCAAAGCTGCCTTGGGAGCAGAGAAATTTGTTTAGCTTTCAGAATTATTTTGCTCACAGAGCTTAAAATTAACTTTTCCTTCTCTCACTCCTGGCATACTTAAAGATGATGCAGCTTTAATTCTGCTGCTAATAGTAATAAATTAAATCAGGGCTCTTAGTAATCAGTGGTTTAAGTGTTAAGAAACTCATCTTCATTTGTTGTAAAACATAACATTAAAAAGTTACACAATTACACAGCTAAAGTGCATAAACTCTGTAGACCAATAAATGGTATGCATTGCTATTTGTATCTTCAGACTGCTGGGATTCATTATGCAGTCCTCAACATTCTACATGCTGAAGGAGCAAACAGAACCTAGATACTGCTTCAGACTTTGTTGTAGTTTTGTGTGGCTGGGTTCTAGTGGAGAAGGGGGGCTGCAGGGGTGGCTTCTGCAAGAAGCAGCCAGAAGCTCTCTGCAGGCCTGACAGAGTAAACACCAGCCAGCTGAAGGCCGGAGTCATTGCTGACCAGGGCCGAACCCATCAATGATGGGCGCAGCTCCTCTGGGAATCACATTTAGGAGAAAAAAAAAGCATTCAGCTGCTTTTTGCCACCAGAGAAGGGAGTGAGAAGATCTAAGAAACTGTGAAGGCACCAAGGCCAGTGAAGGGGGAAATTAGGCACCCCAGGTGCTGGAGAGAAAGATGCCCCTACAGCCACAGGAGCAGGTGGAGACATACAGGAGATGCTGTGACCCACATTGGAGCAAGCCCCTGCCAGCACTTCCAGCCCATGGAGAGAGAGAGACAAGCAAGGGAGAGATCCGTGCCAGAGCAAGTCTGCTGGGGGGGGAAGCTTGTGACTCTGTGGAGGACCAGGCTGGAGCAGTCTGTCCTTGAGAGACTGAGAGGCATTCTGTGATTTTACGACTGCATCCCATAGAAGTGACCCATGCCAGGGTCAAACCACCACAGCTTCTTGCTAGTTCCCCACTACCCCAGAAAAGACCAATAATGAGACTGAAATGCCACCCCAAGACTTCTGCACAGTGATGATACTCATTCTTATCTCAGTGATCTTAAAACAACACCTGATAGCAGCCTAAAAAATGTTTCTCTGGACAAGAAAAAGCCATGTTTGAATGGTCAGTATTGAGAGGCTGGGGCTACAAAGCACAGGTAGAATCCTTCCTTTCATTGTCTGTGGGATCAGCTTTGGAGACATGATCTTCTGAGCTCTTGGCTATGATTTGTTTCCAGTGGAGGAGACTGCAAACTCATGTAGAGCACAATCAAAAAGTCACCATTAGTTGTTTTTTCAGGAAAAAAATAAAATGGCAAGTGACACTGATTTTCCTAACTTCACCTTGGTTTTTTCAGTTCTTTCTTGAGCTCTTCCAAATTTTTCATTGCTTTTGAAGTGCTGCTATAAATAAATACCTCTCAGTCACTCTGAATGACAGTCAGTCTTCCCACTTCATTCTATCAAGTCACATTAACCAGAGCTGTAGTCCTCTGCCTCAGCAAAGCCACCATGATCCAAGTCCTTTTCAAAATGGTATTAAAGTCTAAACTCTTGATCCCTAGGACATAATAGATCATAATTGACTTGTCTTGACTAAAAGTGTATCTGATTAAAAAGCTGCAACAATCCAAGCAAAGGTCCTGTGTTGACCCCCCTTCCAAACAGATAAAGTTCCATACCTAGTTGATAAACAAACTATTTCCCTTTCAACTATTTTTCAAAATCACCATGACACATTTCAAGTGTTTGCTACAAATTTTTTTCCCATATGCACAAAGAAATGCTGGAAAGATATAATTGTTAACAGCTTTCAAAAAACTCAAGAGCAACAAATCTGACATGGTGGTTCAAAAGCAAGTATCAAGTTGTGCTGCTCTAAGATTTACACAACCCTGACAACTAGTCACATTTTAAGCAGAGAATTCTTCAAAACCGCAGATTTCAGATAATACACTTTCTCTCTCAATTTCAACTAGCTTTAAACAAATGACAGACATTTTCATATTTTAAGGGAAATTATTTTCAAAGAAACAGATGAAAACTGAATAAAAACCCCTCACAGACCAAACATTAGAAAGGTCTCATTCTTCATGCCAAAATGACAAGTCATTTTTTTAAAAAGTCCCCTTTTCAACACAATTAACTACTGGGAAGAACAAGTATCCTACACAAAAAAAAAAAAGGTAACATACCCCAGCAAGAAGGTTAAGCAAGGTTCCTACTACTGAAACAGGCTTGGTACTTTTAAAAGTACTCATGGTACTCTAAAAAAAGATCTCTGGGCTTCTTAGAAAAATCAAGTAAAACACTCTGGAGAAGACAGCAAAGCATATATCGCCATCACTCAATACTGAACTCACAACTTTGTTCATATTCAGCTCATTTAACAAGTCATTATAATTAAGTAGATTCTACGTCTTCTGTAGACTCCTCATGTGTGGATGGTGAGGTAGGGATTAAAAGCAAGGTATGGAGTGAGAGCATTAAATAAAATAAATCAGTTCTAATTCCCAAACCCCCACTTCCAAGTCTCACCATCAAGTTAGGGCTGAGGAACAACAGCTTAAATCCAACCTACAAAACCTCCAAAAAATCATCCTCGCCTATGTTCTTACTCTGACCAAATACTTAAACAGACTCTATTAGACACACATCTCTATCTCTAATAAGAATATTTGAAAATTCCAATATTGCATTGTCACATACTATAGCAAGGTCAATTCCTTTGTTATTTACAAAAATAAAACCAATCAAATAGGTGTCTGGTACAAAGAAACCTACATCTACAGAAATAATTCCCAGAAGGCAAGTTTGTGTCTGCTTTCACTGGGCAAAACAAAATCTTGCAATCTAAATGGCCAAAGACAACACATTAGAACAGAAGCAACACAAACAAAGGTATTTTTGTAACTTAAGGAAAACAGTACAGTTTAGTCCAACAAAAACACCAACAGGGTTTGTTGGTTTTTGGTTTATCTTTTTTCCCCAGAACACATTGGTGCATATAAGGCAGAGTACTGTATAGTATATTTAAGACATTATCAAAAAAGTTACAGCATTTATATACTCACTCTTCCAGAAAGCTGAAATCTTATTTTGTGTTTCCAACCAGGTTTTTCAACTGGGTGACACTCAATGTCCCAGAACTGTGAGTAATCTCCTTTATCTCTAGGTAAAAAGAGTACAGCAACCTATCAAAATAAGAGGAAAATTTTGCAGAAGCTTATTAAAATAACCTGTACATCCTCACAATTTTACCTACTCAAAGTTGCAGTTAAGTCAACACAAAATTTACACACTACAGAACATACATTCCAGGTGATCTTGAAGAAAACAATACAACTCATCCTCCTTTGCTCACAAGAAATAAACGTTCTGATGAAAGTTTTCTAACAAAACTTGAGTTCAGCTAATCTGCTTTAAGCAAAATCAACAAGTGCTTGCACAACTATTTCTATTAGTAAAATGAGGGAGAGAAGGGGACCAGGACAGGAAATACGTGCAGCTGAAAGACAGCACTACATTCCTTCATCTGTCACAGCTAACCTGTGAACAACTGCACTCCTCCAGCTCCAAGTATGTAAGCACACTGTGCTACAATTACTAGAAGTCCTGAAATTTAAGCCAGCTCACAGGCTATGCATTTGATCACCCTTAAAGGTCACCTATGTAACAAAGGCTTGTCTCCACACAGCGCTGGATCAGATTAATTCAAAGAATAAACTTGCACTGTTTTCAGAGTTGAGGTTGGGGGAAGAAGAAAGGGAGCAGCAGATTAGGATAGATCACAATAGTATCTAATTAGCCAAATATTATCATACCCACTGCAAAAAAACCAGCAAATCACAATAGCACTGAACCTTATCAGCTCCAGCCAATGGTCTGACATGGCAGTAATGTAAACATTATTCAAGTAAGTCTGAACTAGGACAGCCAAGGCAAAGACAACTGTTTACATTCAAAGAAGGAGTTTCAATATTATGAAATAACTATGAAACAGACATCAGAAAGTTTTGTGTCTTGTAAACAGACAAGAAATTGCATCATCATGGAAATAATGTCATTAAGAAACATCATAGTAATTCTATCTGTTCATTGTCATGGATTAAAGTAGCATTGAGGGAAGTGGTGAGGAATAAAATCCCCACAGAAACTTGTTCAGTATGTCCTTGGATGTGCTTTATAACTGCAGTTATGAAACCCTCTACTGGCCAGGACATAGAACTGTCAGCCACACAAAATCAACTTGAGGAGCAGACAACTACTCTTGAGTAAGCATGGCAAGACTGCTTCTAAGGAAAGAGGCAGTTCTCACACCAGTTTTGTCAGAACCCAGTACTATTTGTGACTTTCTTGTGGATTTTTACAAAGCATTTAAAACCAATTTTCTGTTCTGGAATAAAACTTATCTTAAAACAAACCAAAACAAAACAAAAATCCAACCATCACCAAAACAAAACTGGAAAATGCCACCATATAAAAGTTGAGCTACAGACTGCATGAATTTTTAGAATCAGTTCAGCTGACAGTGTAACAGCTGTAGTAAGTACATAGTGACTACCAGATACACCCCAAGATCCAGTTCTGCAAGGCCAAGATTTTATCAGGTAAAGTATGACCAGCTTCAAAAATTCAACTGTTACTTCAGAGATTTTCTTCTCATCTAAGATCCTATGTTACAACTGAGATGCACTAATATTCTTGAAATCTTTATAAGTGTCAGCTTACCTTCTCTTCTCCATGAGCTTCAAGAGTACCAGAAACACGGGAACATCTGAATGCAGAGTAAGTAACCCTATAGACATCACCAGATCCATCCACATCCTGCAAAGTTAAGTCAAATTCAGAAAGGAAAAGGAAACAAAAAAGCCCAACAACTGCCCCTCCCCGCCAAATAAAACCCCCTCCCCATGCCCACCTTGTAAAGGACTGAAGAAAAAACACCAAATGAAGCTGCTACTATGTGAATAAATAATATTGACTCCCTAGATGCAAATGAACAGAAACTAAAACTGCTGTATTTATGCAGACCTGATGACTACTGAGTTCCAGTTTAGAGGCAGTGCACTGCCTAGAACACACCATACTTAGCCTTCTGGGCTGCACAGCTAAGAGGCTACATAACCATTTTTCATCATTTCATGACAACTGAGCATAATAATTCTAGCATAAAATCAAAGTCACCATCATAGCATTACAGACTATCAAAAAAACAGGGAAGCATTTACAAATACCAACATTGCAGCTACAGTAGTGCAGTGTAATTCAAACACCCTTGACCTAACTTAGATTATCTACAGAGATACTACATACAGTGTTAATTCCACCAGCCCAAGTCTCAAAACAAGGCAAATACAGTATTCTGGAGCCCAAAGGGACATGTCTTTCATGTGTGCTTGCCTACTTAATGAAATCTGGATGATGATACTGAAAGTGCACAAGTAAACTCTGTAAGCCAGTAAGTGAACCAGAAATTGTCCCACAGAGCACAATTGGTTTCACAGTCAGGGAGCAAATTAGAGATGAATAAAGGAGTAAAATATTTCCCTGACACAGAGACAAAAAAGGAACATGCTTAAATATAAATTCTTTCTTGAGAGGATGAAGGGAGAAAGAACAGCAGGAAGAGAAGGAAAACAACCAAGAGATTTGCATAAATCAATTGTAGCAGTCACTCACTTTCACATAGGGTGGTGCAAAAGACGTCAAATTCCACTTCACATTTTCATCCCCGTGATTCTCCATTTCCAGGTAACTCTCTAGAAGAGAAGTATCAGAGCTGTATATTCAATGTCTTGGTTCAAGTAATGTAAGTGGAAAGAGATTAAACAGAAGCTATGCTTCAAGACACAGAGAAGTTGAATGGAAACAGTTCTCATGATGACACCTCCAAGAGCAGGCTCAAAGCAAGCACACTGTCAGAAAAGTTTTGAAAGGGTATTTAAAAGATATCTGAAGTAAAGTCTTCTATAGCAAAAAATTATACCAAAGATGCTTACAAGAAACAAAGTGAGACCTAAATCTCACCATCAGTGACCCTAAAGCAGTAACAGATAATCCTCTAAATAAAACCTTGATGCATATTATGCGATGCTATGCAAGCATGTTGCTGGCAGTCAGAAATTGCTGGTAGCCAGCTTCTTATAAATGCAGAACATGACAGAGATCCAAGTCATCTCCAACAGTCTTGGTGTACTGCATTCGGACTAGTTACAGAGATGTTCACACACCAGAATACAAGAAAATACAAAAAATACCACAAGATACCCAACTCCCTCCTAAGATATTATTTGACTGTTCAGGAAAGAAGATACTGACCTTATAGTTTAGGGCAAATCAAATAAAGTTGCAGCAAATAAAATCTGTTCTCATCCTAGTATGTATTTGTTACTTCATGGGGGGTGTGTGCATGTATATATATGTATATATATAAAATGAACACACACACACATATAATGAAAATTCGATAAAAGCTTATGCTTGACTTGCAGAAAGGAGAACAACTCACATAATGAGAAAACTCCAACTCTGACAGCATCAATAAGTACAGCTGACATCTCAGTTTAGCATAGCACCTCAGGAAGTTTAGCTGCATATAAATTATATGGGACATTTATAAATACAGAAAAGGAGTACTGTATTACATTCCCCTCTCAAACGTAGCCAAACACCCCACATGTAAATAACAAATTAAGCCTTGCAAGCTCTAAAATCTGTTGAATTAAGCAGCATCAGTGAATCATTAAAAAAATACCTCATTACCTGGAAAACTAAGCACTGCCAAAAGCATCTGCTGTCTAGATAACAGAATCATACAGTGATTTGAAGAATTTCAAGCATTACTGGAATGAAAGTACAGACTGAAGTTTTGAGACTCTACTATCAGTGTCCTCCTCGATCATTAAGTACAAGACAAGACTAACCAGACTCTTACCTGACATACCTATCATCTTAAGGAAGAACATTTATTTCTCTGCTACATGCAGAAAAATGTGCTATGCATCTTAGGGACACAGACAGAGAAGAATGGGTCTACTGCCAAAGTGGCCCAAAACAGCTTCAAAGCAGCACAGTAACATTATAGTGCCACCTTTGCTGAGGCAAAGTCTAGTTGCAGTGATCACAGTTCCTTAGAAGACTGACAATTTACCTGTCTGCATGCAAACCCAAGTAGAAAAGAGTATGGCTACACTGCATGAGGAACAAGAAGAACAAAAGCAGGGGACTTCTGAAACAAGAGTTCTATCACAAGGAGGAGCATTTCCAACAGAAGTAAGGAGGAGGGAACTGGTCAAATCACACTTACCAGTCTAAAAGAACAAAAGCAAAGTCAAGGGATTCAAGTTCCCAAACATGCAATACAGGAAACAAAATCTCAGAGTGAAGATCACAAGATGTTGCATTTATTAGGTAAGCAGTAATACCTGAGCTCTGGCTGGGTCTTGTTTCTGGAAAAACAACGGTTCTGTTCTTGATTTCCATTTTTGTTAGAGGGAGCACTGAAAGAGGTTTTGCCACATGAATGGTAGGAGATTCTGACTGCTGAGTAAATATAGCATGTCTTCTAGATGGAAGGTCTGCTCCAGACGCGCTCTGTGCAACTGCCTCTTGAATCTGCACTTTAATAAACTTTTGCACAATTTGGAAAAAAATTATTAAAATCATCAACATTGATATATTAACTAGTCAAACTATTCACCTCTATTTCTTTGAGCTGCAGGAACTCATGTTGTTCAGCTGTTCATTCCAACACAGGCAGTCACATATGTTAATTTACCAGGTATTCTCTAACTCCAGTTCAAAGTTTAAACATTTTAGCAGAAGTTTAATGTAGGAGAACAGGAGAATTTACTAAAATCTGCTATCTAGATGTTTTAATTCAACAGGAATAATAATTTAAACTAGTTAACTACAATTGACAACTGTGACAATATTCGCTGCTCACAAAGAATGGGAACAGAGCTCCTGCACACAGCCCAATCTTTGTGTTCACTTCTGCTACAAATTAGCACTTCCAACACCTCCAGTTAATGCTAGTAAAATCTAGGCATGCTGTCTGCTTAATCAGATAGGTAGCAAAGAAATGACAAAAGCATTATCAACTACCAGATCTCTTGCAGTTTTTGATAGTTTCTGCTAAATTCTCTACTGTTGTCTTAGGTTTCTTCTCTCAAATCCTTTTCTCATCTTGTAGAACACGGCAACTAAAGACATGCAGTCTCCATTTCCTTCAACTTCTTTACAAGAAGTCCCTGTTTGGTGGTTTTTTTAAGGCAGTTTCCTATTCTGCATCATACCTCACTTTCTTCCATCAAGAAGGAAAGGAGGTAGATATGCTGTTTTATCCTTTAGCTGTCTTATTTCTCTCTCCAAGTGTTGTTACAAGTAACACAAAATACACTGGCTGTAAAAATGACAAAAAACCACATACAAGTGTTTATTTCTTTGGGGAAGATCACCAAGGAGTCATTCTGCTTTTACACTGATGAAAGATGATATTGTTGGCTTCAGATACTTTATTTATATCTCTTACTTCAATCAGGGAAAAGTCTCGAATTAAGATGCAAAAAGAACCTGTTTCAGGCTTTCTTTATAACAGACTGGTCAGCCAGAAGCTTAAGTTTACCGTAGGTAGCTCAAAAAGAGCTTCTTATATTTTAAAAGCATTTTAGATTACTTGTATATACACATATATGTAATTTAGCTTTTCTTGAAAATCCTGCTAAGGCATAATGCCCTTGGCCAACTTCCCCTATTTTATGTACTGAACATGACATCATATGGCATGGTATGTATGTTTGGGTCAGCTGTCCTGGCTGTGCCCCCCTCCCAGCTTCTTGGCAGGGCAGCATGGGAAGCTGAGAAGTCCAGGACTGCTTAGGAACAACTGAAACACCATTGTTTTATCAACCCTGTTCTCATCTTAAATCCAAAACACAGCATTAGACCAGCTACTGGGAAGAAAATTAACTGTACCCCAGCTGAAATAAGGACACTGCATTTTTGGGGGGGTTAATTGTTTTATTTCCTTAAAAAAGAACTTCACAAATTAGAGAGACTAATGGAACCATTGTCTCACACCTAACAGATGTTAGCATTACCAGATAATCAGACCTTATCCAACAGAATAAAGTAAGACAGTCGCACCCTCAGCTCTCAAGCAAGCCACGCACCTTTTGACCATTATCACAATGGATGTAGATTAGGCCGCTCCAAGGAATTAACGATGGTTTTGAGGCAAGTGATGGATTAGGACTCACCAGAATTAGTGTACTGCTCCTAATAAAAGAAAATATTTACACGATACTCATATTAGAATTAATAACTACAACAGATCTCAGTAGCACCCCTCAAAAAGGACACAGCACTTTTAAAATAGCAAGTAAAGATGAACTAGAGGAAGTTAAATTTATTCACATATCCACCATACAATCAAGCTTTAGCAGTCAGAAACTTAACACTAACATACTTTATACACTTGTCATTGACAGTTAATGGTCATAGGGAAAGAGTAAAACATCTCTTGTTAACATATGCAACCAGTCAGGCCACATAAAGCAGACCTATGACTGCTTCTGAAAAATAAGCTTCAATACTAGTCAACAAGGGAATTGTCCTGTTCAAACCAAGTATACTGCACAAACTGCATTTCAAGAATCTTTTACATTAATTCTAGTTTTACAAAAGCAGATTACTTTCCTTCCTCCCATGAAGAGCTGATCTTCAAGCAGTTATGGCATCACACAGTAATCTGACCAGTGAGAACATAAATTCTGATTCACAGTGTTCCACATTCTATACTAGAGATATTTAAATTAAAGGAGAGGAGAAAGTAAGCAATGAAGTATTTGAAAATGAGTTCAATATCATTGAAGGCCACTGGTTGCCTGTTAGCCGAAGCACTCAAGCTACACCCAAAGAATTGGCTTAAGAAGTCATCACACTTCGTTTTAAAAGTTTAGTGTAGGAACAAGTTCAGTCACCATGGGAAAGTCAGTTCCATAACTGTTATCACAATGTGACCTTCTCCACAAACTTTAACTAACAGATGTTAATGGCCTTAAAATGTTAAATCAGCATACTGATATTTCCTTAAAGGATTTGGAGGGGGTGGTTTGAATATCAGTTTTCAGAACCCTTCCATTCATGTTTCCCCTCTCTCTCATGTACAACCTTCATATGTAAGCACGATTTACTAGGTACACACAGTATCTGTTCTCACAAACCATTCCACTGTCTTCCATCCTACCAGTTTGCCTCAACATTTACTGAAAACTTCTCATGCAAATTCAACTTTCATGGGATCAAAAACTCTCCAAAGAGTCACATTCAATGTAAAGACACTACCTCTCTGAGTACTTTCACTGCCAGGGAAAGGAGCAGGGCCTAGGAACGAAACTCTTTCCAGAAGAGGCTCGTGCAGCCTTTGGAGGCTCCAACAGTCTCTGCTCCAGAAGTGCAATCCCTTTCACAGCACTTAGCAATACTCCCAACATTGAGGCACAGCAACATGCCAGACTACTGCATGAGAGTTCACCTGCATGAGAGTCTCTTGGAATGCTATATAATTCCTGAGGGACTCAGGACTTTGTTATTCCACATTCAGACAAGTTAGAGGTTGCCTTTAGCTCGTTCCATGGAACTTAAGAGGTTTAGTCAAGGTGAAACAGGGGGTGGGCCTGCTTGCTCTAGCAAGGCAGTCAGTCCTTGACCTTAGGACCTTCTTTCACCATTACTGAGAAATATAGACCTTCTCCTTTCCCAGCTTAAATCAGTTCAAGAATCCTGTTGGCCCCAGCCATCACAATGCACAGAATAAAAGGTTCTGGCTGGCTCCTGTCCTGACAGGATGACTGCTCTTGGCACTGCAGGAAAATGGTCATGGAAAGTAGAAAACAGGGCAAGCACAGCTTGTTCCGCCTAAGTCAGCTGTTCCCACAGGTCTGCTTCCTCCTTGCAGGCCTCTGTTCCTGATCCAGACTACTTATTTGGACCCAACACGTGAGGTTTCAGCTCATTCTTTTCCAGCGAATGCATTTTAAACTTAGGCAGTGAGAGAAAATTGCTTGCAGAGGCCTTTGATTCCCTCTTTTTAAGAAATATTTCCACAGACAGTCCTGAGCCTAAGGTATGAGACACTCAAGATGTCTGTCCTTTTACAGCTACTGAAGAGTTGTTCATTATTATGTCTTTTTTAAACTCTTGCTCTCGGCACTGACTGAATCTGCAAGGAGTGGCAGATATCCTAGCCCTTCCAGAGAAACCTCTTCAATTTGTTCTCACTGGTGAAAGTTATCCAGCTATACATCCAAGAATTTACTACATGAATATGGAAATAAGTTTTTTAAATGTATCACATCTTGCACAGTTATGCAGGACTGAAAAGAAACTCTCTGCTTTGGGCAAACATCTATGAAGTTAAAGCAACTACTTAAATAAAACTCAGAATGCAAAACCTGTTTTTTGTGGAACAGGAGGCTGCTTTTTTTTTTTTGAAGATGAGAATAGTTTAATAGCAGAGTCTTAAAAGCCTTTCTGAAAAAAACTTAAAATCCCATAATTTAATGGTGATAGACTTTGCTAACATCTGTGAGAACTTGCATATATATCCACATAATGATTTTGACTACTGTTCCAAAATGCTGCTAATTAAGACACAGGTGACCTGATACTGCCTTGTTATTCTTTTCATGCTGACAGACAGCAAGCAGCCAAGGATTGAGTTGCAAAAATGGTTAGTTCCCAGATACTGTCTAAACAAACTAAAATAAATTCCTAAACCCTAGATTTCCTGAATTAAGTAACTTCCTTAACTAACTAGCAATAAATTCCTCAAAAATCTCACCACACTTTCACACCTAAAGGAAACCTATGAAGAGAAACTTACTCTGGTTCAATAACACCATGTTGTGGGGTGATAGTAAGGCAGTGAGCTGGCCATGAAAGCTCAAATGTCAACAACTTATTAGAATTGTTGACAATTTGTACATGTCCAGTGTCTGTTGTTCCACCTGTAATACAAAAAAAATGCTAAAACATACAAAAATTGACAGAAATGCCCAAGATTCAGAGATGCACCAATTAAGATAAAGCATTTTCTGCCCTATTTTTACCTCCATTGTACTTTAAAATCTTCACTGGAATGCAGTGCATATTATATGAATATTCACACAGACCACACTACCTCTGATGCTTGAACCAAAACCGTGTTCAAAACAAGTTTACTGTTTACATGTAAAGATACTGCAGCAAGATCACTGGCCAAGCCATATTTAAACACAAGTTAGCAAGCACAGGATGCAGTAGTTATTTCAATACTAAAATGGCAATTTTACTAACTTCCAAAAAAATACTTACTAATAGAAGGAGATGTCAAAGACAAGTACTCAGGTTTAACAGCCCAAGTCTGTTGAGTGTCTGATTTATTCTGAACCAGATCATCAGTTTTTACAGGTAACGGAGGACCCTGAGGTCCTCTAACAGGAAGAACATCCAAAGTTGCATTGATATGTCTGACAGAGCTTTCAAATCTGAAAATAAAGATTGCATTAAGCAAAATCAGTAATAAAAATAACTTATGAGTAAGTATAATAGCCTACTGTTAGTACTTGACTAAATTCAGTTCTTTACATGGGCCTTGAATTTAATTTAATTTCCCATTATTAAGAATAAATTAATTCAGCAGCTGTATCATAACAGCTTTTTCACAGAGTATTTCGAAATAGATGACACCATTCAGAATGGAAGGTAATTATCTTCAGGTGATAAAGCAAAACGCTTTCTCTATGCATATTTCATTTGGATCAAGATAGTACTGCAGAGAGAAATAAGTCAATGCAAGTTGTGATCTGAAGAACACTGGTGGTGAGTAGGGACCTCTGGAGATCACTTAGTCCCTCACCCCTGCTCAAAGCAGGGTCAGCTATACAGATTACTCAGAGCACTGTTGTCCAGCCCAGTTTTGAATTTCTCTGCAAATGAAGGCTTCCCAACCTCTCTGGGCAACCTGTTTCAGTGTCTGACTACCTTAACAGAGAAAAACTATTCTTTTTTTCCTCATGTTTAAATTGAGTTCCTTGCACTTCTGTTTGTCTCCACTGCCTCTTGTGCTGTCACTGGAAAACACTGGTAAGACTCAGCCTTCCTCGTCTTTACTTTTCTATCAAGTATTTATACACATCAGCAAGATTCTCCCCCCACTCAAGCATTCTCTGCTCAACAAGCCCAGCTGTTAGTCTCTACTTGCTGGAGAGGTACTCCAGTCCCTTCACCATCTTTGGGGCCTAGCATTTCACACTCTTGCTTGCAAAATACGTGGCAGATAGGCTCATATATGGGAAGTAGGAAGCTGTTATTTTAGGATTCAGCATATTTTCTTAAGTTAAAAGCTCGGCTTGTAACAAATTTGATTTTACATACTAAAATAAAAGCAGAAATCCACAATTAAAGAAAAAAATAACTTTTGCCCCACACAATGTTGTGCAAACACACAGCTCTTCTTCCTAATATTTCTAATGCTACTTTTAATGCTTCTGAGAATCCTTACACACTTCAGAGCAGCTGAACCTGTGAGAATTCATCCTGTTAGATAGCAATGGACCCAGGAAGTCAACTGATTCACGTAACTCCTTGACATTGGATTTCCCAACAGTCAGATCCGTAGTTAACACACTCAGTTCTCTTCTAAGAATTACAGCCTAGTCAGAAAATTCAGATCCTCATGATGCTTAGCCAGGGAATCAATTCAAATCTAGAAAAACTGATAAGGCTATAGAGTGGAAAAAACAAATGACAACCATCCAAATAAGAAAAGTGTCCTGCTTTCTGCTGCAGACATTTGCTTCCAGCCTCTAGCCTTGCAACCTCCCTATGCCCGACAGACACCTTGCTGGCCAGCAAATCTGTCAAGTATCCCAAAGTCTTCAGCACCTGGAGTTCAACAGGTACAAGCAATTCTACATATGCAGATGTCAAACACAACATGACTAAGCAGGACCTTAAGAAAAAAAAAAAAACATGAAGATTCATGAAACCACCTATGATTCCTATTAGGACTATACAATCAAATGCACTGTGTTAGTGCCTATGGGAAAAAACCACTTTCTTCAGCTGAAGAATAGGAAGTTGCAGATAGAGTGAATGGTGTCATCTGAGGGAATTCTGTAAAAGTTACAATAGTAGTTTAAACAGACGAGAGAAAAATAGTGAGAAGAGCCACCTAAATATTCACTTGACCCATTCTCATTACAGAGCCAGCTCTTTCACTTGTAAAGCAAGTAAATTTTCATCCCAGAGATTAAAGCCTTCAATGAAAGGAGATGCATTTCATTGAGGTGTTATTTAATAGTCAGTCTTATTGTTACATTACCTGTCTGATTCCAAATGACATCCAGGGGGCTGCTGAAACCCGTGCTGATCAGCAGAGGAATACCCAACCACAGAGAGGGTAACCTTTCGCATATTCGCATAGAAAAGACGGATATCGTTTGTCCCCCGTGGTATATCACACACTAAAAATGAGAGCAGTAGAGCAATCCCAATAAGAACAAGTCTATCATGCTCAGAAATCACATAACAGAGATTTGGGATACAGACCTAGTTAATAGTCTTTTTGCTAAGATACCCTAGATGATTGAAAAAATTATGTACTGCAAGTTCAGTTACCAGGCATAAATCAACAGTAACATGAGATATAATGTATAAGCCTAAATAAACACCAATTTTAACTTTTTAATTATAAGATACATATTCTCCACCTTTATGCAAGTGGTATACACTAACCTGATCTTATGCAAAACTTGAGTTCAGTTTTACTTTTTCTTTTTCACCCTAACAAATAAGACTTACATTCCTAAGGCTTCACAGAAAAGGATTCAACTTGAGATATATTATTTTTCAATCACTCAGTCTATTCAATCTAACACTGTCATATAATCCACTATACCTGCAAACATCAAAAATGTCAGGAATGGATGAGTATGATTTAAAAATAACCAAATGTTTCATTAAAAAGTTTAATCAAGTCAGTTCTCTCCTTTGCTTGAGAAATGAACACTTCTCACACAAGATACATTTGATCTAACCATTATTTCCTTTCCTGCTTCTTAGGTACCAACACCTATTAATATTTGCATATAGCTTCTGCAACTCAGCTATGGAATAAGACAGAGAAACATACAACGTAGTTAGAAGTTATATGCAGCCAGACATTTGTTAACAAAGCTAAGTCTTGCAAAAAGATGTCTAGAAGAATGTGGGGTTTTTGGAAAAAATAATTTGGTCATATGTATAAAAAAATGGAAATTTTTTTTTTTTTTTTAAGGTGACCATTATTTCTACTCTAAGTTTCTTTTATTCCCCAACCCCGGTCTCCAAATTCATTCTATTTAGTTCAAGAAATCCCAATTTTCTAATGTCCCATTAAAATATTTAACTCTTACAGCCTATATCATTTTCACCCATTTAAAATATCAAACAGCTACTTCATAATACCATTAAGGTGTTCCCAGCAATCACATACCCCCCCACATACCCCCCAGCCACACAGAAACACTGGGCACTCACACCAACTCAAACAGCACCAATAGCCTCATCCCATCCCCCTCTCTTGCTGATCAGGATGAAGGCTCCTCACTGGGAACACAGAATCATAGAATGGTATGAGTTGGAAGGGACCTCAAGGATCATACAGCTCCACCCACCCTGCCACAGGCAGGGCCACCAACCTCCAGGCCTGGATCTACACAAGGTTGCCCAGGGCCCCATCCAACCTGGCCTTGAACACCTCCAAGCATCCACTACCTCTCTGGGCAGCCTGTTCCAGAACCTCACCACTCCCTCTGTAAAAAACTTCCCCCTAATATCTAATTTAAACCTTCCTTCCTTTAGTTTTAATCCATTCCCCCTTGTCCTGCCATCACCTACCCTTTTAAAAAGCTGATTCCCCTCCTGTTTATAAGCTCCCTTCAGGTACTGGAAGGCTTCAATGAGGTCCCCCCGCAGCCTTCTCTTCTCCAGACTGAACAAGCCCAGCTCCCTCAGCCTCTCTTCGTAGGGCAGGTGCTCCAGCCCTCTAATCATTTTCATGGCCCTCCTCTGAACCCTCTGAACATACATAGGTACAACATGGATCCCTCCAGCTCCTGGCCCTGGATCATAACCACACTGATACATCAAGAGAGTACACTGGTAAAAAACTGACCCCAGACTATTTCAAACACTCATGTTTGTATGAAATTCTTTACATGTTTTTCAAATGCCTCTGTGGGGTGAGGCAAAGAGGCCAAAACAATCCAGGGATCAATGTTACATAAAAAGCAACCCTTATAGCCAAGGCATTCTATTCTTTTAGGTTTTTTGGTTTGTTTTTTTTAGCATCACCTCTACAACAGTCTCATTTAAAAGGCCAAAAAGTTAAAAAAAGCATTTACATTTTGAAAGATAAGTTATTTTTCAATTAAAGGATAGCCTCTAATAGGGGATAAAAAAGCCCCACCCAACCAAACCAGGACATTTCTTAATTCTAGGTACCACTATTAGTTCCTGCAAGGTATTTATAGTAAATAAAGAATTTGTGAGCAAATAGGGAACAGTAAGCTGTGTTTCAGCAATCAGTAATGTATGCTCTCAAAAAGAGTCAGGAAAACATTAAGATGCAAGAGGTGGGCCTTGTTTCCCCACAGAAAGGGGGGAAAAAAAAAAAAAAAGAGCCACCATTATCTCTTACTGTCTTATTACCAGAGTTTTGCTAATGAAGGATGTCCAGGTTCTAACACCGGCCTAACTCCAGAGCATGCTCAAGAACCCAAGTATCTTATCTTCACTAGGATTTCATCTCAACCAAGATGAACAATCAACAATTTTTACTTTTCCAAGTGAAGACAACATACAAAGAATTGTACTACCACATTTATTCAGGTATAACACCTTTAAAATGGTATCATCTTTCCATAGGGGACTGAACAGGTCTTTTGAAGGCTGTGTTGGTTTGATTTTGCAGTGGTTGGGGGGTGAGGGGCTTGTTTTGTGGGTTTTTTTGACAATTACAATATACTGCATTCATTTCCAATTAATTCCTTGCGAAGACAATGAGAAGTTAAAAAGAAGTTATTGAATTTTGGAGGGGACATATGTATGTTTTCATGTCAACAAAGTTGTCTGCCTCTCAATTTTCAAATGTATCTGTATACAAGAAACTGAATCTCCCAATTAGAAGGCAAATACTCCAAAATAAACTTGAGCACTTTTAATGCACAGACTGGGACAATTCATTTTGCTAGGAGAAAAGCACAGTACATTGTTTAACTAGACAAAAAATAAATGAAAAAAGCAAGTTCTGTCCCAATTGAGACTGCTTCTACATTTATCAAAAAAGTGTAAAAATAACTAAGATTCAAGCCAAAAGCACATATTTCTACCCATAAACAAGTATTACACTCTTCTAACAGGTTTTAGGCTCACCTTCTGTCACATGCTGCTCCCCTTGAAATTCTTCATCAAACACAACGTTTCTCAGTAAACTGTTTTCTGGGATTAAGCGATTTTCTACCTCAGGTTTATAAATTATAGCTCTGTTGAAGAGACAAAGAAACAATAGTCATTAAATTGCACAAAATATTGGAAGTAACTCTTTGAAAAAAACTAGTAAGTTTGGTAAGAATCCACCATAATTTTATCCTTCTGTAAATACACCAAGCTCAAACCTGTGGGCATTCATTTCAAACCGAATTCTTTCAATAATCTGAAAATGGTTAAAGTAACAACCTGCTTTACTGCAGCACAGCAAAAGGAACCACCAAAATAATGGCTACCATACGCTTGTCTTTTCAAGACAATTGTTCTCTGCTGTCAGTCACACCTACCTAGATTTCTGACAAGTACATCATGCATCTAAGCAACTTTTCAATCACTACAGGAAGCAGGAGAATGCTATTTTGGTCATAAGTGAAAGCATTTTGAGGGGGAAAAAAACTGACTAGTCAATGGCAGAAGGGCAGCAGGTACCAGCCAACAGCAGGGACATGGATCCAAGAGGCATGACTGCCAATGGGACAGAAAAGACTGGGAGGCACAGGGATATAAATAGTCCTGGAAAAAATGGAAGGCTACAGGTCAGTAAGAGGAGAAACATGGCACTCAGATAGGGTCAGACACTTGGGGGAGGACAGAACACCTCAGCACTTCTAACTCTTTGGTCTAAGCTACTTCGCAGGCTGCTGACTACATATAGTTTTGGAGTAGAGAACCTAAGCCACAGGCTGGAAGACCAGGCAGAGTACTCATTTCACATTCCTGCCCCTAAATCCCAAAGCACATCCTCTTTCTAGTACACAATTACAGAACGGGGCTTGGCTCACTTACAGTACTCAGACATTTCAACAAATAAGCATCTCTTGCAAATTATCAAGGGAGACTTCAGAGAAGCTCCCACCAAGAAACAACCAACTAGACCACCATGGTCAAGAACTGTCATACCTGCTGACTAACAAAATCAGGAAGAAATCCCCTCACTTATGCACCAGTGTCCCAAGCCTGAATAAAAGTTTCCAACACTACCTATATAGGTGCACCGAGCTTCTCAATGGGTTTTCTCTTGATCAGTAGACCAATGCTTTTACTAAAGTATTTTTTCCCTCTGAAAAGGATTCAGTGACAATGAGCACTGACTCAGACAGAATAGTTCATACAAAAATCAGTAACAAGTATCTTCTGAGATATCTGAAATAAGAGAATTTTCTATCAAAAAGGTCACAAATCATAGAATGGCATGGGTTGGAAAGAACCCCAAGGATCACAGACTTCCAACCCCCCTGCCACAGGCAGGGCCACCAACCTCCAGGCCTGGATCTACACAAGGTTGCCCAGGGCCCCATCCAACCTGGCCTTGAACACCTCCAGGGATGGGGCATCCACCACCCCTCTGGGCAGCCTGTTCCAGCACCTCACCACTCTCTCTGTAAAGAGCTTCCCCCTAATATCTAATCTAAACCTTGCTTCCTTTAGGAAAAATGTAGCTATTCCACTAGCTTTTTACTCTGAGTCATACAGACAAATTCGGCAGTGTTTAGTACTTCATCTGGATAACAATGACTTTCCTAAAGCTTCAGTTGTAGTTAAAAGCAATAGTGAGAAACTGCCATTCTGAAATTGAGCGCTGAGTGATGAACATCAGCACCTTGGTGCCCTATTCTTAGCACTCTGCATTGTCACTACACACCACACAGCACAAGTGAGTCATTAACGGCAGAAAGTGCCATTTTTGTGCACCTGAGCTACGTGAATTGAAGTGCAGAGTACCACAGATTCTATTTAAGCTAAGATAATACTCTACAAATTTCATCAGCATGTTACAAGCATACATGGATGTTATTTCTCTCACATGCAGATCCTACTCACTTTCTCCATTAACAGAATTCATCAAACCAAGATATGAATAAAGTTCAAAACTTCATAGTACTGAATTTCAGTAACACTCCTTTCATGAGTCTTTTCTTTAAAATAAAAGCTATATACACATTGGAAAGAGATACCAAGATAGAACACAACTCCCAATACAAAGAAACCCCAAAATGTTCCCCCAAACCAAATACACTCAAATGCAAGAATGTAAAAATAAAAACCCCTTAACTAGAATTGTAGCTACAATATGTAAGCAAAACCACAAATCCCCACTAAAGAAACCACCAGATGCAAGACTTACTTGACCTTTCTATATCATCAATGTCTTGTGGTTTGTCCTTGCTGGTTTTGGAAGTATGTTAAAAACATACTCATGTAGCTTTACACCTCTAGTTTTAACATTTTAACTCTGTCTCTGTTACAATAGCAAAGTACATCTTACCTACGATACTGCTGCCTAGAAACTTCGTCTCCACAAAAAAAACATACAGTTGATACAAACATGTTTTTTTTAAGGAAATTCTTTTCCTTTTCCCTTGGATTCCATGTTATAGTAATCACCTGATAAAATAAACAAACAACATAAAAAATAAAAAAATCTTATTGTTAGTCCTAACATTTAGAATACAAGTCAAATCACTGCAACACAAGTGGAACACAATGTAACACAAGTTTAGTGAGATTTTAATAAAGGACCAGTCAGACATTCTCAATCACATTTATCTTAAAATTAAATAAAATTTGCTCCGAATCAGGTATTATACATACCTCATGTGTTCCTTCTCTTAGGATAAATTTCTCCGGAGATATCATCATTACTTGAGGATCCATAACTGTTTTTGTCTGGAGGTTTGCAAAGCACAGAGCTTTGACATAGGCAGCACGAGAACCTATATTTCTTATGCAGATGGAAGCTTTTCTCACTCTTGTAGACAGTAATTCATCCAGCGTTACCATGTAACTGTCTGACAGTTTTTTAGCATTTTCTAAAGTTATCTTGCTTCTTCCTCCATATCCAGATAAGGGTATCTGAGGGATGGGGGGGCAGGGGGGAACAATCAGCACACACACACAAAAAAGTACTTCAAATCAAAAAAAGCTTTTTCTTAAAACTTCTGTACAACTATTGTAAAATATATAGAGAGCTACAGAAATACAAATGAAGCTGCTTAAAATGTGCACTGAAAGGACTCTGCAAGAAATAAAAAAGCCTAAGTTTTACTGAAAATTAATTTAAGGCCTACCTATAAACCAAGACAAGTACAGATTTTTTGACAGTTCTAGAGGTAAAAGTCTTGGGCTACTTTTAACATAGTACATAAAAATCCTTTTTCCTTCACCAAGAGAAAAAAACATATGCAAAATTGAGGCTAATTTTCAAACTGTAAAATTTAGAGCCCACACAATCTTTAGTAATTACACAGGTATGTACAGTGAATATTTACAGCTTGAAAGGTTCCAACTGCTCAATACAAACAGCTCCTCAGTGCTAGATTTCAAATAATTATGAAAAATAGGTGTTAATTATGATTAGAAGTCAAGTTGGGACTCTTACAGTAAACTTAATTCCTGGCTGTGATCGAATCCCCAGCTGTTTGATTTCCAGCTTTGCAAAGAAGCAAGTTACCCGAGTGGGTGCAAACATCAAGTATATGTTAGTATCTTCTTTGGGACGTATCTTGAGTTCCCAACTACTAGTCAAGCGCTCTTCTGACCCAAATATACTTTGCAGCTACAAAAAAAGATGACATTGAAGTGAGTGACATCGTAAAAAACACACACTTTTACTAGTAACCCAAAATTGACTTCTTCAAAATCTAGATTAACTCAGTTTGCAACAGCAAATATTTAAGGTTCTAGTGTTTAATATACAACAGAAAGGACTAAGTTTGAGATACTTTACATTGCCACAATGAGCATACTGATGCCTCTCAGTTTAGACCATAGAGGCTCTTGGCTTTCAATCCACAATACAGTACAGCTGAACTTAACCAGCACTACAGTAATTCCCTCAGGAGTTGAAGATTTGAGATATTGGATCTGAACATCTGAGGAAGGAAGGTGATAGACACATGTGGACTACATAAAGAATAATTTTAAAAACCCACAACCAAAAATAACAAAACCACAACTCCTCCAGTTTTTTGTAATCTCCAAAAGCTCACTGCAGTTTTTCTTTCCTCCCTCCCACATGTACATGGAGTCCCTTGGAGTAAGGCATGGAATCCCTCCTGCAAGAAGGGCCACTGTCTGTTTAATCCACCAGCTGCTGACTGCTGTGCTACAGCAGCTTAAAGCTATAAAGTGAGCTCCAATTTGCTGCAGCACTGTTGAGGTTTCAGCTTTTCCTAAGCCTGACAGCATAGCATAAGCTTTGCTACCATGTCCATCTTGGCAGTCTCAGAGCAAATACACATCCTGCTAGTCACTGACATTTATAAAGGAACAACCCTTCAGGGCAAAGACATTTTTATTACAAACATATCCTGAGAGTTGTCATCAACACTGGAGAAAAATTTTCATGACAGTTACCTGAAAGCAGTCTTGATCCTGACCTCTTATCAACAGCCTTAAATGCTGGGTGACAGATGGAGAGTCATTTCTTAGAGTTAACTTCTGCTGGCTGAAAAATATGGAGGTTAGTTACATTTTACAGCAAATGTAAATTAACTGCACATCTGTATTCATGGAAACAAAATGGGATAGTCAATTTTAAAGTCATTTCATACTAAAAAAAAAAAAAAAATCACTTCATACAACAGAATGTCAGCTAGAAAGTTACTTCCACACCTTACAATATTACACACTATTGCACATCAATCCTCATGCAGCAAAACCACCCTAAAAGATAATTACAGCTTTTCTGAAGTTCAAGTATTGTAATTAACAGCTTGAACTTTTAAAGCAAGCAGTAGTTGTGTCAATATAAAACATTAATTAAAAAAACCCCAAAACCTAAAGACTTTAAGACAATTATAACTGTATTATCCAGAGCCAGTCTTGTGAGGAGCCCTACCCAGATTCACTGGAACAGTTGTAAAGAAGGACACATTAAGGATAACTTCTCCTTTTTGTGTACTTTCTAACATGATAGTGCCACGGAAAGTTATGGCCACTAAGCAGCATCAGGCTGACCAAAAAGTAACTTTTTTCTCTCTGATATATCCTGGCACTGACCAGGCTTCTGGTACTCAGATCCTTCCTTGACAGAAGGAAACCTCTACAGCAACAGCAGTATCTCTGAAAGAGAATAGATTTACGCTAGACATTAGGAAGAAATTCTTCCCTATGAGGGTGGTGAGGCCCTGGCACAGGTTGCACAGAGACATTGTGGCTGCCCCCTCCCTGGCAGTGTGCAAGGCCAGGCTGGATGGGGTTTTGGGCAACCTGGACTAGGCAGAGGGTGTCTCTGCCCATGACAGGGAGGTTGGAACTAGAGGATCTTTAAGGTTCCTTCCAACCCAAAACCATTTTGTGATTCTATGTGATAAGCCCTAAATCTGGTAAAAAACATAAAGGAGAAGGAAGGATCATGCAGTTAGAGTCAAAGCAGAGGACAGAAAGAGAGTAAGGCCTCTCCCCATTTTTCAGTTGCAGACACTGTACTCTGTTGGAACAGAAGTTATAAAAATAATTTCAGCTTCCTAAAACCAATGGTGGATCAAAACTATTTTCCAGGAGGATCAGAAAAAAAATAGCAGCAGCATACAGGGAAGAGAAAGTGATTGCCAAACACCAAACAGCCAAAAACTACTATATTAAAAATACACTACATTAACAAAACAGAAAAATAGGAATACAGCAATCAGAAAGAGCTCTTAGCTACAAACATGAATCACTTTTAACCAACCAGGAATGTTCCTTGATTGCTCAAAAAGTTTGGTATCAAAGCAACAGTAGATTAATCCCTAAAGTAATATTTACAAGATCTAGAGATCTACAGAACTCTTTACATACAAAAGAAGAAAAGTCTATCAAGACAGAAGTTTCATTCACTTATGGAATACTGAAACTGTAAACTTGAAACTGAAAAAGTTCAGACAACAACTAGTCTGAAGGCTAAAGTAATAAAAATTAGGGATGCAATGGCTTCTCCATCAGTAAAAGTTTTGGCACTGGAATACATTCAAATTCAAATATATTCAGTTAAGTCCAAGAGCCTGTGCTATTTGGATGCTCAAATTACACTACCTGGCTGGATTCCTCTAGTCTTAATGGATGATTTGATGAAAAACAAGCATACTAATTTACTTCTAGCAAAAGGTAAGTGTCAAAAGAACTAACGGAATTTTTCCACCAACTCAACTGTAAAGTGTTTTCCACTATGTTTCTACTTACAAAACACACTAATCTTACAGACTGAGATATTATTCTAACAATAATTAGAGTCCTGAAGAATACAAAAAACACAAACAAGACTGTTATTTGTTTCAAAAAATTGCTTGCACAAAAAAGTAATTGTAGGTAACTGTAGTACACTGCTCCTCTCACTTGAGTCACAAGACCACTTAGTTTACCAGCTGTGGATTATTACTGTGAACAGGGACAGTAAGGAAGTTTTACTTCAACTAACTGCAATATCAAAATACTTGTGACATGATATTCTGTATGAACAGCTGCCCAGCTTACACTTACACTGATGTTCCAAGTGCAACTCCTCCCCAGGCAATGAACTGCTTGTTGGAGAGAATGGGTGGGATGTCTGAGCAGGCAGCAGCTATAGGCACAGGTCTGTTGTCCTCAGAATCCACCTCACCTTTTATCACCACTTCATACTGAGGCCCAGATGGCAGCACAAGGATTTTCAAAGTGCTTTAAAAATAAAGAAATAAATTTAAGTCCCACCATGGAACAGGATTAGCTGTTATTATAACTGGTAAAAAAATTTCAGATAGGGCATTTTAAACTACCTTCTTAAAAGGAAAAAAAACAAACCCTTTATTTTATTACAAAGTGCAACTTTAGGCATAACAATTTAAATCCTTTAGTTTTGTAAGTACACATGCCACATGTACCTCAAGCAATCTTCTGAAGTGTATAAGGTAAGTGGAGATTGGAAGCCTCTAATCAACAATACAGAAAATGAGAGAAAAATCAACCAGAAAAACCAAACAGAAAAAAAAAAATCTAGGAACAAAGGTGTAGAGCAGGAAGGACATCCAGCTTTTAAAGAACAGGCTGAAGCATTTGATGTGTAACACAGACTCACAGCCAGGATTAAACCTCAAGAACCTCCACTCTAGCCATCACCCAATTCCTATAATGTCTACCAACAGCCCAGCATCCCATCAAGAAGGGAACACAAACTCTTGTTACTGCTTTAGCTAATTAGTCTTTTGGGCATTTACAAATGGACTGCCAAGTTTCCAACCCTACTGAGTACCCTAAGCTTGTAAAGCAAAGCAGTTGTGCATAAAGCCACAGGAAAGCAATGGTTTATTACCTATCCATTAGGCTCACACTGTCACACAACTTCTCACTGATTAATTTAATAGTGGGCCCAGTTAAGCCAGAGAGTGAAGCTCAACATATTTTGGACAGATTCCTTTGGCTACTCTTGGTCTGATAGCAGAAACTGGAAAACATCTAACAAAAGGGGAAAATCTGCTCTGGAGAAGTAATTCTAACCACTGCCTTCTCTTACAGGACTCCAAGATGGTCACTTGAACCAATCAAGTCTATTCCACAGAATTAGGTCCAACAGATGCTAATGTGCACAAATATCAAAGCTTACATCTGCAAATGGAACACATACATTAGTGGTGTTGTACAGGACTTACAGACTAGCTTTTATTTATGGCAGCCAAAATTAAAGAATACTTTTGATCCTGATCTGTGCTTGAGTTTTTTCATATGTAAAACAGAAATAACATTCCCCTTGATTCAGCAGAGTGAAGAGAGAAGAAACCAAAGGGGCAGCTGAAAGTACTTTAAAGGGCTATATAAAGGGCTTCAGGGACTTATTTTGTTTATTTACACTAAGTTTTGGGGCATCTGTTGATCTGTGATGGTAAATATTAGCTGTTCATTTTGCTACATACAGCAAAAGAGGTAAGGAACCTACAAACAGCTGAGCCCCAGCAAAAGTCTACTTTCTAATGAACGAGGACTCACAGAACCAACTGAGGTCAAAGTTTCCATTCTGGCTGACGCTTGTGATTTGTTCATGACCTTAAGGTCAAAAGCAGCTCTGCTTAAAACAGGCAGCATAAGATCAGTTGTGTTACCTTTCTGTAGTCACTATGGTTTTTGGAAAAAACAGGACAGTCACTTCTCGTTCTTCTCCAGGAAGAAGAAAAAGATCCCCAGGTTCAACAGCAAAGCAGCTGTCCCGGTTTGATATCTGAAGGTGGGTAAGGGGGAGAGGGAGGGTTGGCTACTTATTTTAAGGAGTAAGCATTGATATACAGAATTTACCAGCAAGTAAAACATGGCAGTGGTACACCACAGCAATGGTATACCACTAGTGAAGTAAGACCACCATCTTAATGGTGGTACCAACTATTACTGGTATCAATTAGTATCCAGGACCATGATGCTTATGTGGCACTTATGATTCTAGTCATGCATCCGACATTTCTTGGAGCACCAAGAATGCCATGGAATAGGACTCAGAGCCCTCATTTTAATTTTTTTTTAAATATACAAGGGGACCAACTGCTCCTTCTGTTGACTTAGATAACACCAGTTTCAAATGTATTTCAAAAGTATTACCAAGAAAATTGAAGTATCCAAAAAGAACTCATACTTGAGTAGACAAAACACCCACCAAAAACTAATTTAGCTTTGTTAGGAAAGTTTGTTGCTTCCCAATGCTAATATTCCTCACTGCTCTCAGTGAGCTTTACCCCATTAACTAATTAACCCCTGCTGTGCAGCACAGAATTCACTAGTTCTAAGTGTTTGTTATACACGTTAAAGTCTTTTTGTTAACATAAATACTTTTACGATTTCTAAAGCATCCTTTTCTTGAGGCAGAGGGGAATGCTTACACCATTCCTTCCCCACCTGTGCCTTCTGAACATCCTATAGCCATTGACAGCCACACTCCAGTCATGGGATTCATTCTAGCAAGCGTCAGTAATAGCAACTAGGCCACAGCTTTCTTGCAGCACAGTGGCTTCTAACTCCTCCTGTATGTTGCCCATGCTGTGTGCACTTCAGCTGGGCCGTCAGCCATGTCACCTTAGAGAAACAACCCTTAATTCCTTTGAAATATTCACTGGTGTTTCCCTGTTGGCTTCTACTACCTCAGAAGCTTCTCTGGCTCATCTTTGTAACACTTCGACCATGCTCCAGAGTAGTCAGCACATCTCAGAGCAACAGGCTGAGGGCCCTCACTAGCACCCTGTCCTCTAACCTTGGCGTGTCATCCCACAGCTTGTCACAGGCTCCCCTCCTCCTTCAAGCTTAGTTTCAAGGTCTGTCAGTGACCCCTGCAAGCTCACAAGTGAAGACCCTCTTCTCTCTTTCATAAAGGTGAATCCCATTTAACACCACCAGGCCTGTGTAGGCCATCCCACTACTGAAAAAAACCCAAAATTGCAGCAGTGACACCAGCCACAGAGCCGTGTATTGACAGACTGAGTCCACCTGTTTCTTCCAGCATCACTGCCAGCAACTGGAAGGAGAAAGACAAGAATAACCCATGCTCCAGATTCCCTTAAGTAAATTTGTAGACCTGTTGTCAAACTACACAGTTAAGCTATGATCCCCAGGCTCGGTTCTAGTTTCAATACATTAACTGCACACAACTCATGATTTCGAGGGGGAGAAGCCAACCTACCTTTGCTTTGAGATACACACCAATGTTTCCAGCATTTTTCAATGGCAGCTGCTGTTTGGCTGTTGAACCCACGTTAGTAGACAGATACATTGTCTGGAAAATATAAAGATGTGCATGTACATATGTATATATATACACATATATTAGAAAACCAAACATTAAGTAGCTAAGAGATGCAAACTATTATTAAAACACACACTGTATATACATGCAAACCTGCAAGTCCTTTGGAGCATGTATCCTTGCTGTCCCAGCTCTTGCTCGGAGAGGAATACTTTTAATTACACTGCTGGGTCCTGGACTATCCACTTCCACATCAACTCTTGCCAAGAATTCATCCGCTGGACCCAAGGAATCTAGGAAACATTCCATGAGTAACAAAAGCAAGCAGGTCTGCAAGCAGCAATGGCCCTTCCTATAGATGCATTTCTCACTTCACCTACTGTCCAATCTTAAAATATTCCTGTTGTGGTGGTATTAACAGAAACTCTCCCTATTACCTCAGGAAGGCTTCTCCTTAAATTCCCCCTACAGCAAACGAAATATTATCTTATACTAACCAAACTAGTTGATACATACTATTTCCTATTCACTACTCAGGAGATTTCTTCAAATTTCTTATCTATTTTTGCAATCAGTGCAGTTTCTTTCTGAAGTGATGATTTCATTCCCTCAGCAAAACAAGTGAACTTAATTTCACACATCTTGCAGTAGATAACTGCTTTGCACTGCTTGATATTGAAGTATGAGTACCCCTGTTAATATCTAAAAGATTAAGACACAGAAGTATTCCACCTCTTTCAGTTACTAAAACTGAATGGAATACCCAAAATATTAGGACACAAGGCAAAGATAGAGCATTTAATTTCAAATTTTCAGCCTGGTCCTGCAATTCTAACACATGCAGACACTGAGAATCAAATTTGGTTTAGTTGAAATGCAAATCAAATTGCCATACCTGAAGAAGAAATTTGTTTCTTAGGTGCATGGAACAGAACCCAAACTGTCAAAGCTTCAGGATCCTGAAAAATACATTGGTTGACTCATCTTAGGGGAGGTGATGGGGGAGAGAATTACTGAAGAAAAAAAATTTAAAAATAAACAAACCCCCAAAAAACCCAAATAGCAACAAAACTGTACTGCTCAAATAGGCAGACTCCCCAAAAATCATTACTGTCACCACAGATATTCAGAACAATCATTGCAAAGAGCAAGTAAGAGAAAGATTCAGTCAACTACAAGCTACTCACTTGCCCATCACAGCTTGCGTGTATCACATGATTTACAACCGACGGAGCAGCTATCTGAGAAACTGCATCCATTTGGAGTGATTGCTCATGAGGAAGACTAACTGGCTCCTTGGAAAATGTGAAGCAACGCCAAGCTACTGCATTCTGTCAAAGAAGAATAAAGTATTGAAGGTATCGAATCTCTTACTGTCACTGACAAGAATGGTGACAAAGCTGAGGAACACAAGGCAAGTTCTGAATGATCTACGTAGTGTGGAAAAAAACCCCAAACAATCAAGGATTAGTCTGCGGTTCCAGTTGATTTGTGATAGCCCAGTAAACCCTCTAAAAATAGTTAGAAACCTTTCTGCAGTGAAAGGAGACAAGTTGGAACTGATTACGTTGAGACTTCAAGAAGTTCCAGGCCAAGTCTCACTAACCACCAAGATGACCTGATCTAACATTAACACAAAGGCCAGTTCTTTCTTGATCCCTCACAAAAGGGAAGACCACCAGCTCTTCCCACAGCACAAAACATCAGCCAGCCTAGCCAAACACCTGAAAGCTGCATTGCCTCCAAGATGCAGAGGAGCATACTGGAGCCTACAACTCAGGCTATTATTTTCTAGTGGGAAACAAAGCTGATTGAGTCCTGCTCTTGCTCCTGCAGAGGAAGACAGAATATCTTTAACTTGCTGCAAAGCAAGTTTGGGTCCTTGTCTGACTAGCTAGCTGTTCCACCTGAACAGTGGAGTAAGTCTCCATCTTCTCAGAGGGAAGGAATAGGCAGCAAACAGCAAAAGGGTTGTGTTGCTCTGTGCCCTCTAATCAGACAAAACAGAGGCAGCAGCCGCCCATGGCTGGGCTGTAAAAACAAAGGGAAAACAAAAAAAAAAAAAAAAAAAAGGAAAAGGAGGAAAAACCCAAACCAAAAATCCCCAACGAAACCAGTAAACAAAACCCCACACTTACTACAGAAGTACTTATGTTGTTATCATAATAGCAGAATCAGATTACCACCCTGAAAAAAATTACTTCCCGACTAACCAAAGATTTCTTAGGACTCTCATATCCAGCATCTGGAATATGCTTCATAATGATGACATGAAGCGCTATGGTATTAAAATGCAGTATCACAAGAAGTTAACTTTGACATACAGGATGTTTACTGTACTTACAGCATTAATAATAAGTCTAATTGGCACAAAAGCATGGGTTTTGTTGATAAGTTTCAGTGGAAGAGCCTTCCAACTGCCAGAGGTCAAATCACCAAAATCCAGATAATCTCTTTTTCCAGTTTCCACCTGGTTTTAAGGCAAAGCAGAACTTTTAAGGAAAGAAAACCTCAAGTATTCAACTAGAATTTCATTATTTTAAAATATATACCCAGCCCAAAGCAGGTTAACCGACAACCTTAAAAATGGGAAAACGTTAGCTGTGATTAATGACTGAAAATATCCCAAACTACCACGTAATTTTTTCAGACACCTCCAAAAGTACCATGAAACCCATTTCCACCTGTCCACTCTTAAATTTAGGACTACATGAAGCCAGATATACTTCTTAGTGTCACACTGTCTCCCACCTGGTTATCCTTCATGATAACATACTAAGCAAAGCATTTTATACATCCACCTTTTCTTATTTTGGATTAATTAAAAATTAAATGTCCCTACATCCATATATAAGCTGGAAGTCAGAAGAAACCAAGACAAACCCTACTTTATGTAAAAAGTAACTCAATCCTTACAATTGGAAATAAATGTATTTTCATACATTTTAGTGTCTAATGGTGTCCAGCATGGCAGATACTTAGGAAAATATTAGACACTTCAGATCTCATCGATTCTTTTAATAATGGAAAAGCAATACCTTTTAATTTATTCTTTTCAGACAGTTGCATAATAATTATTTGTTTCCAGCTAGGTGCTTTTCCACAGCTAAAATGTCTTATGTAAGTTTCTCATAAATAATCTAAATTTGTCCTATATTCCCTTCCCACTCCAAACACAGGAAAACACAAGCTCTTTTGAGGAACAATCTTGCATTCCTATTCTCTTCTAGTGTCATGGAACTATTCAAAAAATCCCAACAAAACCAAAAAAACCCCACAATAAACATCTACTTACTTCTAAATTAGGATTTTCAGCAACTGCTGTCAGAACAACCCTACTTGCCAAAGCTTCTGCCTGAACAATTGTCTCAGCATCTGCAGAAACTGGCCAAGATGAGACATTGAGAATACACTGGAAGATCCCCGAATGACAAGGTAAGAAAAGTATTTTCACATCATTGGTAGAATAGGGTCCTACGATGGTTCTGTTCTTGAAAACCAGACATTGGTATTTCACAGGATCCATCTGAAAAACAGAATCATTTTCAACAGGCCTCTTTTGCCAGAGGACAGCTTCTTTCAAGACACATTTACCTGACACCATTGTTCAACATAGATGTTTCACCTATGTCTTCCCTAACTATGAATATGCAAGAATTCATCTGATGTCCCACTCCCATCTCACTCAACTGGAAGCATTTTCATTTAAAGAGTTAGGTAAATCAGCCTGAAGTTGCTGGGGTTTCTTTCTGGCATCTAATGAAAGACCAATACCAGGATTACAATATTTATTATAGCTGAAAATTAATTTGTAAGTAAACCCCCAATTTTTGAGAAAGAACAGCAGCAAAATAGACAATTCTACTTGGTGCTTTCTGCCATCAAAGATGGGAGGAAGAGGCATTGTGGAAGAATAATGGAAAGGTGAGTGGATGGAGGTGACCACTAAATGCTAGCATAGATGCCCTAAAGTTTCTGTGGTGAACATACTCATAAATAATCTTCAAGCACAAGCAACAAGCATGACTGCAAGCCACGCTCAGTGCATCTCAGAGTCAACTTGACTGAAAAAATGTTTAATTATATCATGCAGCAAACAAATTTAATTTATATTTCTTCATGGAAACAGCAATAAATTAGACTGTCAAATGTAAAAGTAATTTAATGAGAAATAAATAAAACTTTAAAAATCATCTCCTGGCACAAGAGAATATCAGGTTTGAAGACCTGCCTAAGATCCATGTGATGCTGACTGGAAAAATACGTAAGAAATTTTAACTCTAATACATATGTGGATATGTAAAACAGATTTGTGGTTTGGCAGTTATTTTGAAAAGGAAATAGAGAAAATGAAAGCAAAACCAGAAGTCATACTCCTGGAAATGTACAGATACCTAAAGAGGGATATGACAACAATTTTTAAGACTTCTAAGTGGCAATATGTCAGTGAATTCTTATCCATTATTTCTCAATAATAAGGACTATCAAAGAAAAACAGCAAGAACCAGATTTTTTAAAAATGAAAAAAGCAGTGGTGCATCAAATCTACAACAGAAATGAACTGTGGACAACACTACACAATTTCAAGATTAAGTGGATAAATAGCAGTTGACCAAAAACTAACAGAAACACCATCTAGCTCATAATTTCCCAAGCATCAAACTGCTAAAATTTCAGAGTATACAACACTGCTTCTGTTGATGCATTCTTCACTAAGAGCATTCATCAGTAATAGAAATTCAATTATAATGATGGACCTTTAATCTAACTCAGTCTCATGTTCTTGAGATCTTTTATCTCTGGAGCTATCAGTACGATGACGGAAGTAAATGGAATGTAATAAAGTGCAAGGTGCCCGATCTATGGCCTGCAAGCTACATATAACCCCCAGAACAATTTATCTAGCTTGAAGCCTCCTCCAAATATTTCTCATGCTTTGTCACACAAGACCTCCTTATGTCAAGAAAAATAGGTGCAAATCACAAAACATTTTAGCAGTAACAGTCCTCAGTGTGGATGCTCTCTCTTCCAGGGCTGACTCGTCTTGCATACGAAGGTGGAAATGATTCAGCAGTAACTTCAAACCCACCCCACTTTACACACGCAAAACAATTCTGCAAGTCAATCCCATCATGTGGTATTGGCCTCTCAATGACTACTTACTAGAACAAGTCAGGTGGCCTGCCTGACAGAGGCTTGCTTCTGTGTATATTAACTATAAAATGGGGGGAAAATATCCTACAAATCTGTACAGAGGGTTCTACACATGCCATCAAGTAAGATTACCACATTATTCCTACAGCTTTATTAAAAAACCTCTTACCTTTTCTCCATTAACTGAAACACTGAGTATTCCAATGCTGACCTGCAACCACCGTTCAGTTGGATTAAACATGCTAAGAACTGTCTGTGATGCAATTCCCACACAACAGGCATTAGGGAACTTCAATTCTTCTGGTACTTTTACATGTCCTTTGAGAGAAAAATATGTTCCTATTAGTTGCAGATGCAAGTCAGCACCAGTCAACTCAGAAAATGTGACTATCAGTGCTACATCATCTTTAGAACATCTACACTGACCAAAAGGAAGATGTTTTTACCAGAGTAAAACCTCCTAAAGGACAAATTCAGGCATTTTTCCTACAAAAAGCACTTAGAGCTCCTAAAGTAGATTTTTGCCATAAAGTTTTACAAATTCAAACCTTCAACCTCACCATCTTGTCACTTCATCTGAAAGAATCAGCCAGGAAATGTACAGGGAAAAAAAAACCCCACAACTAAAGAGATCATAGGTTAAATAAGTGTTTAAAATGAAACAATAATTTGTGTAAGTTCAGAGCTAAGCCAAGACACAGAAATAGCAGAAAGTACAGAAGGCGCTTGGCAGATGACATAGTTCTGTGCTGTGCTGCTGGGCTCTGGTGGAGGAGGGGGCTGCAGGGGTGGCTTCTGCAAGAGGCAGCCAGAAGTTCTCTGCAGGCCCCACAGAGCAAACACCAGCCAGGCTGAGGCCAGAGTCATTGCTGACCAAGGCCGAGCCCATCAGCGATGGGCACAGCTCCTCTGGGAATCACATTTAAGAAGTAAAAAACCACAAGCAGCCACTTTTTGCCACCAGAGAAGGGAGTGAGAAGATGTAAGAAACTGTGCAGGCACCAAGGTCAGGAAAGAATTAGGGGGAGAATGAGGCACTCTCTGCCTGAGAGATTCCCCTGCAGCCCATTGAGAAGACCATGGTGAAGCAGGCTGTCCCCTTGCAGCCCATGGATAATGACAGGGAGCGGAGATCCCATCGACAGCCCATGCAGGACCCTGCACCAGAGCAGGTGGAGACACCTGAAGGATGCTGTGACTCTGTGGGAAGCCCACATTGGAGCAAGCTCTCAGCAGCAAAACCTGCAGCCAGAGACTGACTCATGCTGGAGCAGGTTTGCTGGGGGACTTGTGACTCTGGGGGAACCAGGCTGGAACAGTCTGGGCCTGAAGGTCAGCACCCCAAGGAAGGGAGCCATGCTGAGGCAATTGGTGAGGAGCTGATGCCCCAACAGAAAGGACTTGGGGAGAAATTCATGAAGGACTGTCTCCCATGGGTGGGACCCCATGCTGCAGCAGGGGAAAGGGTGTGAGGAATGCCCCCCCACAACAGCTAAGAAGGAAGACAGCTCCTGAGGAACTGACTGAAACCCTATCCCTCCAGTCCCTGCCCCTCCCCATGTCACAATGGGGGGAAGAAGGGAGCAAAATCATGACTAAAGTGAAGTCTGCTAAGAAGGGAGGGGTGTGCTTTAAGATCTGGTCACACTTCTCATTACCTGACTCTGGTGTCACTGGGTGTGCAGTGCAATGAATGAGTTTTCTTTCCTTAATTCTGTGCTGATTCTGTTTTGCCCATGACACTGACTGCAGAATGATCTCTCCCTGTCCTTATCTTAATTCCTAAGCCTCTCAATATCTATTTTCCCCCTTGTCCAGCTGGAAAGGGGAGTGACAGAGTGACTTTGGTGGGCATTTGGCCTCCAGCCAGGGTCAAACCACCACAGCAGATTGTTCTTTCCCCTTTGTAACTAGAAAACTGCTTACACGCCCCACTCTCCTCCACAGATTTTTAGCTTAGCTGACCACTAATACCAAAATAGGCTGGAGACAGAAATATCATCCTCTTTCTAGGTAAAAATACAACTGAATTTCCAGAGCATGACTTGTCTTGCATGAACTGCAGCTAGGATTTATCTTCCTCCTACGAAAGACAGTTCTAGAACCTTTAAACAAACACGAAACCACTGAATGCCAAAGAATAGAGATTAAATTCTTCTAGATTATCAAAAAATAACTTTAAGACTATTAGAGGGACTATAAGAATAGACACCAAATTCAGAGAATACCATCATTAGGGAAAACTTGTCTTTTTTTAAAATAACAAAGCTTGCATAAAGAATAATTCTGGTTACACTCAGTAGTCAATTTTATTGAGTATGATATTAACATCATGACTATAACTATTTTTGTCCACAGCTGTATTTTAAACACTCTCAAAAAACACACTTACCAATACCAGGTGACTTCGGCAACTCCCACTCACTTCCACCAGCTCCAAGAGGTTGTCCAGTACAGGACTTTGTATTTAAGATATTCTTGTTCCAGGAAGTAGACTGTGGATTATAAAGTGAAGCTGCACCCAAAGAGCCAGGAACAAGATTTGGACCTAAAGGAATTCCTACTGTAAGCGGATTCTCAACATGTCCTGCTGGGATGCCAGAACAAGGAAGCCCTGCTGGAAGGCCAAAACCTGCAGAGTTGTAGCCATGAAACTGAGACAAAGCTGTATTTCCAGTAGACAGTATGTTTCCCAGATGCTGTTGTGCAAATGGGGTCGTTGCAAGAGAACGTCCTGTAAGCAATGTGGGAATAGAAGATGAAACTGCTTGACTCTCAGAGGTAGCGACATGAGATTTAAAGCTTGAAATAAGATCATAATGTTCACCAGATGAGTTTTGATTGAATGGCATATAAGTGCTTAATCCAGGATATACAGGTAACTTATTCAAGGATGGCAATCCTTGTCTCTGTGCTTTGCTTGCTGGATCCTGCCACGCTTCTTGTGCGTCAACATTAACAGAAAGTGGCTGAAAGATACAGAATTTACTTGGTAAAGCTGATTTAACATGGTCTAGCTCTTTATGATTTGCTGCTACATTTGAGGGAACAGATGCAAGCTGCTTTTCATTCTTCAGAAAGCCTTCATTGGACAGTTCTTGACACAGTGCATCATCAACCTCTCTTTGAAGACCTGCAAGGTCCTTTTTGTCTGACTTCTGCTCAATACTGCGCTGTGCCTCTTTTCTGTTTCTTTGATGTGAGTGGTGGTCTAGGTTTTCATTTGTATGTTCCTGTGAAGGAGTGGGGCTGGATCCAATTATTGTTGTGCTCAGTTCACTGGCATTCTCACCCTAGTAAACACAAATAATATGCACCATTACAAGTGTCAGAAAAGCAAATAGGGTACATAAGCCAAGTCAGACCATAATATCAGTATTGCCACCCAAGAGAAATAACCAAGTTTGCCAAGGCCGGTCTGAAGTTCTTCAAGGTGAAGAACTACAGATGTTACAAAAGCAAAAGAAAACCTGCAACTTCCAACCTGTTTGCTACCTGAAGTTACATTCTGTCTGGGTGTACTGGGTGTGTCTGGGATGGAGTTAATTTTCTTCACAGCAGGCTCTATAGTGGTTTGTGATCAAAACAGCTATAACACTGGTATATTATGAACACTGTAGCCAAGCAGTGCTTGCAGAGTGTCAAGGCATTCTCCATTTCTCACTCTGACACTCCTGAGAGGGAGCTGGGGGTAGACAAGAGGTAAGGCAGGGGCACAGTCAGGAGAGAATCCATACCTGGTAATATCATGCTCAGCTACAACACTCTGGGGAATTTTTCCAAAGTAGCTGCAGCTTGGAGACTAGATGGGCATTGGTCTGCTGGTAGAGAATGATTGCTGTTGCACCACTTTCCCTCACCCTACCTTCAATTACTAAACTACCCTTATCTTAATCCATAAATCCCCTCCATTCCACCACCCACCCCTTTTGCCCTTCCAATTCTCTCCTCCATCCTGCTGGAGAAAATGAGCAAGCAACTGCTCACTCAACCACCAGCTGGGGTCAACCCACCACAGTAGGCATAAACAGCAAAGAATACTCCAGTCTCTGAAGTTACCACCAACTTAAAAGTTTCTAGAGGGCCAAAAACACTTGATTTCCTATGATTTTACAGAGTCATTCTATAGATAAATAACTGCATTTAAAACTAAAAAAAAACCCACAAAAAAAGCCACCCAAACAGAACTGATTCCTAAACTCACCAACAGGTTCACAGACAGTATTATTCTAAAAAAGAGAACTGCAGCAAGTTGTGTAATTGTGTTTTGATCCAATACGAGGAAGATCTTCACATTTTAAAAATGCATTAATTAATCCTAAATAGCAGCAGTATAGATTATTTCTCTCCATATTCTTTATGACTTTGAAAGCTGAAGGAGGACTGTTTATAGGGGCATGCAGTGATAGGGCAAGGGCAATGGGGTTAAGTTGAAAGAGGGCACATTCACATTAGACATTAGGAAAAAATTCACTAGCACAGACTGCAAGCAACTACCCATTTAAATTTGACATTGGGTTCCTTTGTACAAGGCTCTGATTCCAAATAGAAACATCAAGATGAAAAAGAACATCAATTCCCTGTGCAACATGAGCAACTAGACCTAAAATGAAATGGGCCAGAAGACACACTTCCTTCCTCCTGATGCTTTCAGCATGAAGGAACCTTGTCCCTGGTGTTCCTACAGGAGGAAGAGAAAGCCTCACTAAGCTTTCACTAGCCACCAGTCCCAAAAAGAAACACATAGTAGGTGGAAGTGCCATTTCCTGTGTTAGAGAAATCCGCAACTAAATAAATGTAATCACCCAGTTACACAGATATGGATGCTGAGAGGTTTGTCAGCTGTTTGTTTTTCAAAGTTCCATCCGCGTTTCCACACACTTTGGAAGGTGGAGAGGTGTAACAGAAAGATGCCAGATTTTAAAAAGTCCATGGATTTAGATAAAAGAATGCCAACCATCTTCATCAGCACAAGAATGCAAGTTTAAACAAAAGAGTCTCAGAGTTTACACTTTGCTACAGCAGTAACACCCATTAGAATAATGGTCAGGTACGAAATAATAGCTGCAGTCCTGAAAACACAAGTAAAAGCTAAAATACACTATTTTGAAAGATTTCTCCAGGGGAAAAACAACATCAAAACAACCAAAAAAACCAAAGTAAGCCAAACAACCAAGAAAGCACCAGAAAAACCCAGGAAAACCACTCTAAGAGCAGAAGCTGAGCAGAAAGGGAACCTCAAGAGTGACGACAGCAGATATAGATCCTGCAGCCTACTACCAGAATACTGCACTGCATTTCAGGAATACAATGATTTAACAAGAAACAGAGGAAAAAAAAAGGAAAGGGAAAAATACATCAAATCGAACTTTTGAAAAAGGTTAGTAGTTATTTGAATGTTTTACTATGTTTATATTCACTTGAATTTGTACATTTAAAAGAATCTATTTCAGAATTTAAATTTCTTAAACTCAGGAATGGGAGGCAAAGAGTGGAATACTTTTTCCCTATGCACAGCATATACTAAACTCTTGCAAAGGCTTTTCTAATTTATAGTTATTTTGACCATTTAAAGGTTTGGTTTGGGGGTGAGGGAGAGGTGTTTTATTTGTTTGTTTTAAAGAAAGAGAATTAATACATATTTATAGTTCAAGATCTTACCCAGTGTGTCTCGGTGTTATGTATTGCAGCTGTGTTCTTAAGGGTACTGTCAGAGGCAGAGACAAACGTTAGCCTGCTCATGCTGGGACTCGAGTAAAGTGACTGAGGTAGTGCATTCCCTTTGCAAGAAGATTCCTGATAATGTGGCATGCAAGTAAAGTCAGCTTCAGACCTGAAAAACAGATTCAAAGCATGTCAACACTATGGAAGTTAATTTCACTTACATCAGACTTCCACAACTGAAGGAACAGATGCTAAGGTCACAGAAACAACACATCTTATTAGAAGGGAAAAAAAAAATATATACAAAGGTGAATCAATATACTTGTATCTAACTAGACAGAAGAATGTCAGCCAAAATCATTCAACATCCCAGGCATCACATATTAGTATTTCCTAGTCACTGCTGAGCTTCTCTTCATTTCACACATCTGAATAACATGGGGTTTCTCACTGCTTTGTCACACAAGAAGAGATAACATGAAAACAGTTACAGACACTGACAACTTTAACTGGAAACTATAATGTCTATATAACACACTTGCAAAAATACACAATTCTGCACATTTTAACTTCTGAGAAATGCCAGACAGCCTGGAATTCTAACAGTATGTACAACACACTAACTGTAGTTAAGTATCAAACAGTGAACTTAAAAGTTAAGGCAAAGCAATCAGTTACCCACATTTTTTATAAGAATGTATATAACCACATGGCTACTGGCCATGTTTATATGCTTGAGACTAAGCAATCAACTCACCTGTAATCTTATAGTTTACATAACACTTATTGTTATGGGACCTCATTTTAAAAACACTGCCTTTTCAGTTGCTAAGAAAGCCTTAAAACTCAGGCACAAGTTGCAGTTTCAAAGTATGAAGTGGTCAAAAGCAATACACTTTTTTTTTTAAAAAAACACACCTTCTCAAAACAAGTAGTGATATGAACTAGAAAACTAAACTGAGTGAAATACTTAGGAATTTCCAAAAAACCCAAACTAAAACATATCCTTATTGGTCTATACAATGCTAAGGTTTGCTATCATATAATTAACAGCATAAGCCCCAACAAAATAGCTTTTTTTGTAATAGATGAATTGCAATGGAACAACAATTAATAGATACGGGATTTTACTGCTCCATCAACACAGTTTTAGGTATCTGAAGTATATGACTAACAGGCTGAGTATTCTCTACTGCTGCATTACTAGTTAATCCTGAGCAGAAACAGCAATGGTGCTATCCAACATCTGTTTTATCGAGCCAGTGAGGAAAATAAAGTCAACGACTGCTTAAGACGGCTTCCCCATACACATAATAAAAGCAAACAGAAAGCTTATTAAGCTGAGACTTCAGTCTTAGACTAATGACCTATAAACTGAAATCAAGGAAAACATTAAAACTAAAACCCGATCACTTAAAAATCCTCAGGAAACGTTAATAATTCTGCACCAAAAAATTTACCCTGAGCATGCTGTTCCAGAAGTTTCACTAGGAGAAGAGTGGATTAGCGGTGAAGTTGAAGGTCTGAAGCTATACTGCTCGTCTTCTAGAGGCTGCAGGTCACATTTAGGTAGAACAGGTTTATGCTCTGGTAAATAAACAGAATTCAGGAACAGTATTTAAGCAAGCACAGGGAACAAGTCTACTCTCAAGAAATGACTTTTCAAGAGCTTTTTATATTTCTATAGTTTACTTACCAGTACTGCTATGCGAAGTTGGGGAGAGCTGTTGGAAAGTGACTTGTTTCCCATTCCCACTGCAAGCAGCACTAGCATCTTCATTTATCTCCTCTGCTTTTGCATTTTGCTTCTTTTCATCGTTGCTCAACTTCTGCACAGGTTTTGCTCTTGTAGGACTTACTGTGGCACACTTACTAGATTGCTTAGCAGGTTTTAAGCTGCTGATTGACAGAGGACTTCCTGTACTTCTTTCCACCAAATCATTGCGCTGTTCAGGAACAGCATTTGTGGATTCCTCTACTGTTTCTGTATCTTCCCTGATGTAACATCTACTAGTGAGATCATTGGTCTGGGAAGCAAGCAGATTTCTCTGTGCCCCTTCCATTTTTGCTGCTAAAGGAATTCTACATGTCTGTGCTTCATTTCCAATAGATGGGGTTTCAGAATCAAGCATATCTGATCTAAGATCAGCATTCAATGGCTGTAAATGTTTACTGTTTACTAAATCCGACGACTTCTCTGAATACTTAACACTATCTGCAATCACATCTTCATGGTTGCAAACACCAGTCAGTCTGGAAAAATTCAGAATATAATTTTCTTTGTTAAAATAATCCAGAAGTTGCTTCTCTATTTTTTGTTCCGTGCTATGATTATTTATCAAGCCTTCTGCAAAATCACCTTTATTTTTACCCAGTGAACAGCTATCAGGAACAAGGTTCTGGACAGATGCTTCATGTTTCACAATACTCTCATATTCACTTTCATGTCCAATCTCATCTGTTTTTTTGAGGTATTTTTCCATATCAAATGCACTGTCTTCCTCAATGCTGGATAATACCTGATTAGCAGGAAGTTCTGTTTCTCTAACAATTCCAGGAAGGAAGCATGCTCTTTTACTTTTATTAGAGAGTGCCATCATCATAGCAGCTAGCTGGGAAGGATCAGCACTGGTGGAAGCATTAGCAATAGCAGAGGCAATTGTGCTAATACTCAGGACAGAGTCAGAATGGTTAGGTGAGCCATCTTCAATCTTGTCTTTATGATTTCCATCCTGCAACAAACCAAAATGAGTTAAGCACCAAATAAAGTGTTCCACTGGTTGGCTGGGGGGTTTTCGAAAAAAATATTTTGCATTTCCATATATGATAATATATTAACACATCTAGTTGTCACAGAATCACGAGGTTGGAAAAGACCTTTGAGATCATGGAGTCCAACTATACCTGTCCTCTGCTAAACCACATCCCTAAGCACCCAACCACCTTTTTGGTGAAGAATTTTTTTCTAATGTCTAATCTGAACCTGCCATGGCACAGCTTGAGCCCATTCTCCCTCATCTTATCACCAGTCACCTGGCTGAAGAGACCAACACCCATCTCTCCACAACCTCCTTTCAGGTAGTTGTAGGCAGTAATAAGGTCTCCCCCTCAGCCTCCTCTTCCCCAGGCTGAACACCCCCAGTTCCCTCAGACAGCCCTCATAAGATTTACCCTCCAGTCCCTTCACCAGCCTGGTTGCCCTTCTCTGGACACACTCGAGGACCTCCATGTCCTTCTTATGGTGAGGAGCCCAGAACTGGACACAGTACTCGAGGTGTGGCCTCACCAATGCCGAGTACAGGGGCACAATCACCTCCCTAGACCTACTGGCCACACTGTTTTTGATGCAAGCCAGGATGCCATTGGCTTTCCTGGCTGCCTGGGCACACTGCTGAGTCATATTCAGCCTGCAGTCAACCAACACCCCCAGGTCCTTCTCCACCAGGCAGCTTTCCAGCCAGTTTCCCCCAAGCCTGTAGCGCTGCACAGGGTTGTTATGTCTCAAGTGCAGGACTCTGCACTTGGCCTTGTCACGTATTTAATTGACTATCAAGAAACAATACTGTAACAGACCTAATTCTCACTGTACTGATTACTTAAAAAAAAAAGGTGGGATAGATTTAAAAAAAAGATTAAAGACTGTCTGCTAGGAAGCCTTAGCTCCTGTAAAACATTTAAAATCATAGGATCAGCATGGCTTCACCAGGGGCAGGTCCTGCCTGACCAACCTGGTAGCTTCCTATGATGGGGTGACTGCCTCAGTGGACACAGGAAAGGTGATGGATGTCATCTATCTGGACTTCTGTAAAGCCTCTGACACAGTCCCCCACAACATCCTTCTCTCTAAACTGTAGATATGGATTTGATGAGTGGACTGTTCACTGGATAAAGAATTGGTTGGATGGTCACATCCAGAGAGTAGTCGTCAATGGCTCCAAGCCCAGATGGAGATCTGTGCTAAGTGGTATCCCTCAGGGGTCTGTACTATTTAATATTTTCATCAATGACATAGATGGTGAGGTTGAGTGCACCCTCAGCAAGTTTGCAGATGATCCCACACTGAGTGGTGAAGCTGACATGCCAGAAGGATGGGATGTCATCCAGGGGGACCCGGAGAAGCTGGAGAAGTGGGGCCCATGTGAACCTCATGAGGCTCAACGAGTGCAAGGTCCTGCACATGGTTTGGGGCAGTCCTAGTCATCAGTACAGGCTGGGAGATGACGTGCTAGGGAGCAACACTGCAGAGAAGGGCTTAGGGTTGCTGGTGGATGAGAAGCTTGACATGAACCAACAATGCACGTTGACAGCCCAAAAGGCCAACCATATCCTGCAAGCTCCCTTCCAACTCAAACCATTCTATGGTTCTTTGCATCCTAGGTCATGGGAAGAACTGCCAGCATGCTTAAAGTGATCTTGCCTCTCTACTTAGCACTGGCATGACCAGATATGGAGTGTTGTGTCCAGTTATGGACTCCATGGTACAAGGGAGGATGTGGATATACTGGATAATCTAGTGAAGGGCCACAAAAATGAGTAAGACTTTGGAGCACATGAGGAGAGAGCTGGAATTGTTTAGCCTCAAGATGACAGGTTTAGGAGGAAATCTTATCAATGTGTATAAATACTCAAGCAGAGAGAGGAAAGGAGAAGGGCAGAAGGGAGTAAAGAAGATGGACCCACTCTTCTCCAAGGCATCCAGTGAAAAGAAAGGAAGCAAGGGGCACAATATTAAATATCAGAGATCCCAGTTATGGCAGTACACAGATGAGCAATCCTACCAGGCCTTCTACATTTAAGTCTGCAACCTTCATCATTTTATCTCCTAAAGTGCTAGCTACTGATTCTTTTCAGTGACCACACAGGAGAATGGCTGCTTCTGTAACTGAATGGGTCTGTACGTGTTCTGCCTGATCAGAAAAAGAACATGACACAATAAGGCAGAGAAGGTAGGTGTCAAGGATTACCAAATTGAAAATACACCTCTTTCAGGCTTAAGCCATGTTGATTTTTTAAATTTTAAATCAAATAAAAGACTCTATTCACATGCTAAAGACAAGATGTCTCATTCAAACAACAGAAGGGGAAGGCATAGCTGAAGTTCAGAAACTTGATCGCAGAACACCAATAGCCTAAAAATCTCTAAAAAACTGTGGGCCAACAAACCAAGCAACTCCAAAACTGAAAATGAGTGGTACTAACACCTGACTCACTACAGGATCACAACACTCTAATAAAACTAACCTAAGAAGCAGTGGCACCTGCTAGGATTTTTATCAATATCAAAAAAAAAGCAGAACTGATGTGAAAGTCTGAATTCAGCCATACTGACAGGCACAACAATAATTAGTGCTATTTGAATTTTGTTCAAGTTCATAGTTGCTCTTAATACAAAAAAAAGTGAAATACCTTTGCTTTACTTCTGGCAGCAGCTTCTACAATAATACTTTTATGTATTTCAGCTGTGGTATCCATCCCATGCAATGCACCTTCACAGCTGGTAGAGTTTGGATGTTCTTTTCTTTCTGATTCTAATTCATCCAAGAACAAAAAAAAGACAGGAAATTAATTTACAGCAAATCAATTGTCTAAACATCCTGGGATACACATGCTCCCTTAATGGTGTATAAGAGAAAAAACAAAACAAAACCAAGGAAAGAGCTGTTGTAATGGCACAATTCCAAATGCTGCAAGCATCAACTGTTTCCTGCATGGTACTCAAAAGTCTACATTCAAGTCAAAAATCAGCTGGCACTAAGAATACCATGCTCACACTAGTCAAATTCTTTTTTCAGGTGGCCTATCAAATCAGCATAAGCTAAATAAAACCCACTTTTAATGAAATGGTGTTTGGAACAGAACTTGAACATAGACCAAACTCCAGAAGAAAACCAGAAGAGTTAAATCTGTGTAAAGCCACAGTTCTGAAGGACTGAAGTAGAGAGCAGTGAACTGATGATTTTGAAGGTTTATGTTTAAGAGGGACAGGTGTGTTTCTGAAACTAAAACCACAAATAATCTTCTTGATTAGGAGATCAAACTCAAAACTTGTTGATAGGAGATCTAGAAGTTACTGTTTCAACAAGAGTTACTGCATAAAGGAAAACATTCAGACTCCCTACAACATCGAAACAAACTTTCAAAGCTGCTCTGATCACTGAGAAAACTGGTGTGAAACAAGAAGCATTCCTGGGGTTGTTGTCTGTTGGGGGGTTTTGTGAGAGGCAGGGTTTGGGGGCAGGTTCATTTTGTTTTGTTAGTTTTTCTTTACTTCTGTTCTTACAATAGTTGTCTGGGGTTAGCCCACTGGTATTGCTGATAAATATTATGCCAGTACTACTGAAAATCTGATGTCAGTAACATTGCCACAAAGTGACCCAAATACCTAATTTGTCTGGCATTTATAGCAACTCTCAGATCAAAAGAACTACAGAGCACATTAGGGTACTTTATTATTCAAAGCAACAATAACATGTAACTGAACAGAGGTCATGAACTAAATGAACTGATGGTATTTTTTAAATCAAAATTCAGGCCATTGTATAGTGAATTTAAGCACACTAACACTGGATTTAACAATAATAAACATTAGAGACCTTTTAAAAATATTTGCAAGGTCCCAGCATGAGGAAAGTTACAGCTGGAAACCTGTTTCAAGGAAGCTGGCTCCCTAAAAGCCTGACAGTTACTTTTCACCAATATAAACAAGTTTTTAATTGTGACTGTACAAGTGGGTTCACAAAGACTGATGCTGCCACAGTTCTACCAAGAGCAGTAGAGATGCTTTAAAATGCACTCATCCTTTCCTCAACATAATTTATTAAGCTGATAGTCACACAGATGCAAAAGAATGCATGCTGTGATCTTTACATAAAAAATTCTGGAGGTATCTCCTAAATTATTACTTTAAGTTAAACAAATATTGTGGGAGTCTAAAAAATTACATAGACTAAAACATAGCCTAGTCTTTGACTATGTTTTATGCACACATTGTCAGCTCAGCTATAACCCACATTGTTTTCCTTCTTTGCCTATATCCTCTATACCTATATGAGTAAACAGACTGATTTTCTAGGGGTTTTTCTTTGGGTTTTAGCAAAACAGTTATACAGCTTTTGCAACAGGAAAGCTCTGAACAGACTAATTATTACAAGAGATTCTGAGAGTTATACAGTATCTAGAAATGCTAAAACATCAAAGACAATCTAAGGCAACACTTGGCATCACAATGTTCTCTTAGAACTGTTTAGGTTCTGTGTTTTTCCAGGGAAAGTGGGAGTGGAGAGGGGGGGCCGTCACAGCAAAAAAGTATATCTGGTGACTGAAAACTAGAGTCCTATCAGAGATTGCTACTGTTAATAGTCTTTAACAGCTATATCCAAGTAATTCTTAACTAACACTATAACAACTGTGTGGGGCTGACCCTCCATAATTACCTGAAAACACCTCAGACAGTTGTAGAATCTCTTGGGCAGTGTCACCTCCTGATGAATCGGACTGCCTTAGCAAAGCAACAGGTTGCCTTTTCTTCGGAGATGTGATATAGTAACCAAAAGATGGCTATAAAAACAAAACAAAAACAACCTGGAATGCAGCATAAATAAATCTCATCATGAATAAATAGGTTCAGTGGGCTTGCCAAGCAGTTTCAGCTACAGTGCCTCACCAGTTGGTGTCTGGCTCTTGTACCTCTGGGAAATAACATGCCTCCTAGCATTGGAAACACTTAATCCAAATACATACATTTCCAATATATACATAAAATAAACTAACTTCTCTATACGAGTTAGACAAAAGGAAACATGTATGCTCTCATGATCTCTGCCTGGAGGCACACTCTGCCGCTCAGCCTCTGTTGCAGTATCGTGTGGCTGGGTTCTGGTGGAGGAGGGGGGCTGCAAGGGCGGGTTCTGCAAGAAGCAGCCAGAAGCTCTCTGCAGGCCCCACAGAGCAAACACCAGCCAGGCCAAGGCCAGAGTTGCTGCTGACCAAGGTCAAGCCCATGAGCGATGGGCACAGCTCCTCTGGGAATCACATTTAGGAGAGAAAAAAAACCAATAAAATGCAAGCAATTGCTTTTGCCACCAGAAAAGGGAGTAAGAGGATGCAAGAAATTGCAGACACCAAGGCCCAGTGAAGATGGGAAGGGGGATGAGGCACTCCCAGGTGCTGGAGCAGAGATTCCCCTGCAGCCCGTGGAAGAGACCGTGATGAAGTGGATGTCCCACTGCAGCCCATGGATGATGACAGGGAGCAGAGATCCCATCTACAGCCCGAGAAGGACTCCACACCAGAGCAGGTGGAGACACCTGAAGGATGCTGACCCCATAGGAAGCCCACATTGGAGCAAGTTCCTGGCAGTGAGACCTGCAGCCCATGGAGAGACCGACCCACACTGGAGCAGGTTTTCTGGGGGACTTGTGACTCCATAGGGGACCCCGCTGGAGTAGTCTGGGCCTGAAGGTCGGCACCCCATGGAAGTGAACCACGCTGAGGCAACTAGCAAGGAGCTGAAGCCCCAACAGAAAGGGCTCACATTGGAGAAGTTCATGGAGAACTGTCTCCCATGGGTGGGACCCCATGCTGCAGCAGGGGAAAGGGTGTGAGGAATGCCCACCCCACACCCCCAACAGCTAAGAAGGAAAACAGCTCCTGAGGAACTGACTGAAACCCCCATTCCCCCAGTCCCTGCCCCTCCCCATACAGTGATGCAGGGAAGAAAGGAGCGAAATCGTAACTGAAGTCAAGTCTGCAGAGAAGGGAGGGGTGAGGGGAAGGTGCTTTAAAATCTGGTCACACTTCTCATTACCTGACTCTGGTTTTACTGGGTGTGCAGAGAAGTGTAATGAATTAAGAGAGTTTTCGTCCCTTTATTCTGTGCTGAGTCTGTTTTGCCCATGACGCTGATTGTGGAATGATCTCTCCCTCCCTGTCTTTATATTAATTCCTAAGCCTCTCAATATATATTTTCTCCCCTGTCCAGCTGGAAAGGGGTGTGATACAGTGACTTTGGCGTGCATTTGGCCTCCAGCCAGGGTGAAACCACCACAGCCTCTGAACACATCAGGACAACATGCGAACTCTACCAATTCACCAAGACACAACTGAATTATACAGCGTATTTGACTACTACTTCCCATTCTACACACTTAGCCACTTTTATCTGAAACATGAGATCTCTACCAACAGTAAGTAAGGAGACAGGTATCAGATAAATGCCAGAAGCATACAGAAATATATTGGTAAGTTAAGGATCTAGATGCTACGTTTTTACTAAAGTTAGGCATTCACCTCATGCACATCAACTACCAACAGCCAGAAGGTACCCTCGCTGTCCAGATGCCCCTGTCTGAGCAGTGTTTCATTCAGCTACTATACAGATTGTCTGTGTGGACCTCTAAAGTGCACCCTGTATGTGGTATACTTTTCTTTCTTTCATCTTACACATAACGTTTCTGATCAATAGGTGAACATCATCAATAATGCCAGCCAGCCTGTCACATCAGAAATCAAGCAAACAAAAACCAATCCAAACCTGTTGTGCACAGAGAATTTCCTTCACAGGCGAACTTAGGAAAGCAGTTCTCAGAAAGAACTAGTTACTATATATTAAAAAAATACACTGCTAGCTGTTGTTGTTCTTTCCTTGTGTCTTAATACTAAGATACATACCCGTTTCACATCACCGCATCCACCAAGACAACCAAGAGCTTCAGATCTCTGACCAAAAAACTCCCCCAAAGACAAACGTAAATAGCTGGCATCTTTATCAAGATCGGATGTTCTCAGCCGAATGCAGCTGTTGGCAGATTTCCATGAAGTATTTGCCAATTCAGATGCACTCAGAATGTCTACTTTTTCTGCCTGCAAAGAGATTTCAAAAGATGTAATTTGCAAGTAAATTAAAGAACTATTCTGTTTACATTGAGATAATTAGTTACCTGTACAAGTTTGTGTGCTTTCTCAAATTCTTCTTCGTCTTGTGCAATCATAGCTGCTGCTTCAGCTTAAAACCAAAGAGAACATGTATTGAAATATTAGTATTAAGTGCCACAATTACTATTTTGCATCATTAAACTAAACTTTGAGGGACACATACTGCAGTATTTAATTATCCATCTGGGCCACACTAGGAGTTATTCCATCCTGTTATGGTGAGAAAGGTTCATATGAAATTTGTTTTAAAAGACTATTCTCTGGACCTTTAGGAGCCAAAGTAAAATCAGCATTTAGCCACCTCAGTGGTGAATACAGAAATTCTTTTGCAGCCTTAATCTCAAACAAAACTATAGCTTTTCATAGGTTATGGTACCTATACTAGCTAGAATTGAACATCATCTGGCTAACTTCCAAACAAACTTGAACTACATTTGGTTTTGAAAATTTCATCAAGGTGATACAAAACCTCTTTCGCTCCAATTCACAGGTATCAGTTCATGCAATACCTAGGCCTGGTAATTTGCACAATACAGCAATGTTTCTTTTAAATTCAAATGCGTGTGTTATGTTCACAATTCCCATTTACAGAACAACGAACGTAGTCTCTTCAAAGTGACACGAACAATCACTGATAAAGAGATGGTGCTCTACTGCCTTATTTCAGTGTTAATGTATCACTAAACCTTTCAAAACTTATAAAGTGTGGCCTTGTACACACAGCAACCTTACTCACAGAAGGCACAGGGCAAATGAAGGAATAAATCAAGAACAGATTCAACCTTGTAAACTGAATACAGCTGCTGTCCATGAAATTACTGATAGGAAGTCGCAGTACATACTCATGGGGAAAAGCTGGGACACATCTCCATTGAGTAATCCAACCGCACTTCCTGAAGGCAACCCAGCACTATCCATGACACATTGTTATAGCCAGTTGAACTCTAAGCCAGTATCAGTTCTTAATCCTCTGTATGTGCCATACAGCACTCTGAAGACTTCCTGAAGCGCCAAACTCTGTCAAGTGAGCAATACTGCACTATTCTATAGAATATACTGTGTGCACAGTTTGCCAACAGAGACTCAAAAGCATCTGAAGTAACATTTCCTTTCTGTCCCTAAAAATAAAATCTCTCAGCTGTGAAGCATCACACTTGAGCACTGCAGGCAAACAGGCAAACTATCAGCCAGAAAAACGTAACCACATTGAGTATCTAAGTGCTTGTCTTCTACCGCATGAAGAGATGAGCCAATCATCAGCTCAAAAGCTGAATTCCTTAAAAAAACCCCAAGAGGTGGGAAAAAGCTAAACAGTCTTGGAAAAATTTACACCAGTCTGAGATGCAGGGAAGTGTATGAAACATCCTACCATTTGAAAAATAATGGAGGACCTCTGCTTGACTGACATAGTAGATGGGGAAGTTTCTACCAAATTGGATCACATACGCTTGTTCCAGCAGAAACTCGCTGTGGTGTTGAAAAACATTGTTTCAATCAACCAGCCCTGTCTGACTGCTCATTCAAAATAAAAAACTCTAGACAACAACATACACAGCGTTCTCTTTGGAAGAAAGAGAAAACTCGAGTGGATCATGGCTATCTTTAGAAGACGTTAGCCCATCCATATGTCACTGTTAGAAACCAGAAGAATTACTGTTGCACACATTGTTTGAATCTGTCTAGTAAAACAGAAGAGCAGATTACATTGTGGTGCTAAGGAACTGATGCGTCTACAGTACTATGTGCATATTATCCAAGCCTGTACAACAAACATTCAGAATCTCCTGAAGATCACTCTAAGGAAAACAAACAACTTCAATGAAACAGAGGTTCAAAAAAACATGGAATTTGTTAGAAGATGAGATGACCATAAAGTCCCCATACTCAGCCCTGGTGAGGCCGCACTTTGAGTACCTTGTGCAACTTTGGGCACCACAGTATAGGAAGGACATTGAGGTGCTGGAGAGGGCACAGAGAAGGGCAACTAGGCTGATTAGGGGGTCTGGAGCATGAGTCTTATGAGGAGAGACTGAGGGACCTAGGGCTGTTCAGCCTGAAGGAGGAAGAGGGGAGACTTTATCGCTCTCTACAGCTAGCTGAAAGGAGGTTGTAGCGAGGTGGGTGTTGGTCTCTTCTCCTTATTAACTAGTGACAGGACAAGAAGGAATGGGTTCAAGTTGCATCAGGGGAGGTTCAGACTGAATATTCAGAAAAACTTCTTCACCGAAAGAGTGGTGAAGCGTTGGAACAGGCTTCCCAGGGGGGTGGTGGAGTCACTGTCCCTGGAGCTGTTACAAAATTGGGTAGATGTGGCACTTCAGATGGGTTAGAGGTTATGGTGGCATAGTTCTGACAGTTGGACTTGATGATCTTGAAAGTATTTTCCAACCATGATGATTCTATGGTTGTGTAAGCGCCAACATTTTCCAGTACCAACACCGTTTTTCAGCATCATTCCAAAAAAGAAAAAAAAGTGCCCAGCTAGTGAATTTAGAATCTCTCTTCACATTCTGGCTGACTTTGTAGTAATTTGTTTACCATTATTTCCTGTCTTATAACTATGACGCAATATAGAATGAGTACTGTCTCCTCTTCTTGAAAGAAAGGATAACAATAAACAAAATCCAAAGGAAAAATTATGGAAATGACAGGTACAGTAGTTACTATTGCTGTTACAACAGGTAACAGTGACACATGTTAGAATGATTTTAGAAAAAAAAGAGCCTTCATAGGAAGAGTAGGGAGCATGGAAAGAGGCTATCAACTATAACTAATATTAAGATCATGATAGACTACTATCAGCATCTGCTTAGAAACAATTTGTAGTATCTAAAGCCCGGAGGTTTTTTAACACCAACTACTGATTTGTTGAATTAGGGAGGAAAAAAAAAGGGAAGAAAGTTTACATAACACTCTTACAGATTAAAAAGGGAAAAGATTACATACATCCAGTAATAAACTCCTCATTCATTTTGTCATCTTCAGACAGGTTTAAATCTTGCTCTTCATCAAATGAAGTATAATAGGCAAGATCAGTCACCCATCGGCCCTCTTCATTTTGATAAACAACGCTGTGTGGTGAATCACCTGAAAGATACATCAAATGCTACACTGTTGATTAAAATTAAAAGTAATATGGCAAAGTCTCTTCAGCTTAGATTAAGGAGTTAAAAAACCATCAGTCGAGTTGCTACAAGTAGTTTCATCATCAAATAAACAACAGTTAAGTGCGATATACAACAGTATTTTTAAAAACATAAACAGGTCAAAACGTATTCAGACTACATTGGGTTTTCTAACCAACTTGCACGACCAAAGAAAACTGCATAGCTTGCAATTTTTCCAGGCAACAGAGTCTGGTCACAACTGTATAAATGGGCTATATATAAAGCAACCTACCTTTGTCTGTGGTAGCTAAACTTATGCTCTCACAGCTGTCCACAGTTGGAGACAGGTAAGTATCAGCAAGACCGACTTTGCATTCCGTTGCACCTGCCTGAGGTTCATTTGCACTCAGAACTGTAGGAGTAGTGTAGTGCCCCAAAAATCCTTTTGCTGTGCTTAGTACTTCTGCATCAGAAGCAGCAGCCTGACACTCAGGCAACTGTATTTCTTGCTTTGGAAGGCCATCTGACACATCAGCTTTATGGCTGTCCATGCACCGAGCACCACAGGAATTCACCACTTCTCCAGGAGCCATGGAATTCTTAGAAAACAACAATCATGTTAAAAGTGTCAGAAGTGCAGTTGTTAACTGTTTCACTATGTTTGAAAAACACACCTGAAAACAAAGTTATTTGCTTTGGGGTTTTCTTTTTAAGGAAGTCTGTGTTGCTAGTTCAATCTCCAGCAAGTTTTAAACTGCACTGCCATCTTTTGCTACAGCCTTACTCTATGTGATAAACAGAAATGTAACAGACAATTGCATACCACTTGCTGTACTGCTCCGGGCAGCATTTCTCTCTGCACAGGATATCCAGTTATTTCTTGATTTTGTGAATCTTCATCACTAGCATTTCCAGAGTCTACTCCTGTCACAGCCTGGTAGGTGTCAGGAACCTGAAAGTTCTCCTCAAAAAAAAAAAAAAAAAAAAAAGGATTACACTGGAATAGATAAAGCAATGGGGAAAAAAACCAACCCTACAGTTGTGTTTACAATGTTAAAAAAACCTCTCTAGTAAAGGCAGTATCACACTTTTTCACTGCCAGAGGCTGCGTTGCTAGCACCTACACCAAAGACTGTAGTTTCTGGCTATGCCAATCCATGTATCTGCCTCTCCAAGGGCATACGCAGCAAGAAGATGGAGGATTGCTTCTTACTCCTACTACAGTCTTTCATTCCCTTTAACAAGGGCACCACACTACTCCTCTTCCCTTTCTGGCTTACCCACTGCTGGATTAGGACCCCAAATCTAACTCAGAACCTGTCATACCTACCCCTCTGCCTATCTACAATGGCAGCAAAGCAGGAACATCTTACACAAGTGAACAAGGCCTGAAGCCAGAGAGCAAATTGTGTTATTCTCACTCTTACAACATCCACGTATCCCTTTCTTCACATACAGCCACAGATGAACCACTGGTAGCCCATGCACGCTGCTTTTACAGGGTTAACATATCACTTCCCACAGCTTGGAAACTCTGATGTCAGCTGGGAAATTCCTGAAAATGCAGAACCTATGGTGCATTTAACTACTTAAATCAATCATACTTCCTCATTCTAGTGAAACATGCAGCTGCCAGGATCACATCCATTGTTGCAAAGCCAAGGATAGAAAGGCACTTAGTCCCTGGCACTGTGTCTGCTGCTCAAAAGCAAACCACAAGCCAGCCAGTGGCTGCTCTACCCTTCACTTTCACACACTGACCACTTATTACTTAAGAGACTGACTTACTCTCCTGGAGAAACAAACCTGTGTGATACTATACACTTAATAAAATCTTGGAGATTGCTATTATTCCAAGATAATAAACCAGTGATCAGAAAGATTTTATAAACTAGTTGTATGACAGAAAATAAATGCCAGTGTGTTACCTTAATAGTTACAGGGAAAAATAAAACAGAATCTTTTGTCACAAGTTAATTAAGTTTATTTTCAAGAAGGTTAATCAATGTTTTTAAAGACATTTCCATTCTGTGCTTTGAATTTTGTTGCAGTTATAGTTTTAGCTCTCATGAGGAGTAGCAAGAAGTTAAACTACTGGAAGTAGTTTTACCACAGAGCCATCAGGTTATTTTTACAGACAGCAGGCCCACCTCCTGGATAGTACAAGCAAGACCAAAAGACAGCCTTACTTTCTATTGGGCTGACCAGCTTGCTGGGCCTGGAGGGGACAGATTAAAGCATGAATTTTACAGGTTTAGTTTTCTTATGGAAGTTTACCTCTGAAAGATTCCTGGCATTCAGAGGCTGGTAATCATAATTAAAATCTACCATCATCATACTGATGATCTACTGATACCATACTGATACATACTGCTTAGTTACTAATGATATAGTTTCCTTTAGTGGTCTTGAGAGGATCCCAAATGCTTATCTACAGACATCTTACCATCTCTGACACTAAAAGCCACCACTAGGAAGCACAGAGGGGAAGCAAGGTGTGTAAGAAACACTCATACCTTAAAGCATTCAAAAGAATGCCTCAGCTGCCTCCACACCAGCATACACAATCCAACACTCATAAAGTAATTTTTACTTTTGTAATAAGGATTAAGAAATACAGCATTAAGTAGCCCAGCAGCTAGTGTCATCTTCAGAAAATATTACTGATGCTATATTAGTTATCACAGTATTTCTCTGAGGACAAGTCTTCATCATTCCAGAGAAGGGACAGAAATCCAGTCTTAGGAGTCTGGGTTTTGTTTTGTCTTTGGTTGGGTTCCTCCCCTCCTCCCCTTTGTAAGATCAAGTAACAGAATTGACTGCACAAGGTTCTCTAGCAGAGCTGCTTATCAGGAGAAAGGACAAGGCTATGCACAGGACAAGGAGTATGAGGAGCAAGAAAGGGGTGGGCAACTTGAAGGGAGACTTGAATAAAGGAGACACTGTAACTTCAGCTCTGCTGCAAGCCTTCCTGACTAATGCTTCTCGGGACAGCCAGCTACTTACCTAATTACACCTCATAAACAGCAAGACCTTCTGTAACAAGCAGATAAATCAGCTGCAAGCTCTGCACACTACAAGGAAGAGGAATACAATACAAAAATAGCTACCTAGCTTTTCTTTGTTTTCTTTCCCTCAAGGAAAACCTTCCAGAGGAAAGGGAAAAAGTCAGGCGCTCACTCAAACAGCTTCGTTTCTATTTTACAGCTGTATTTGCTGTCTTTGAATTTTAAAAGCTTTTTTTGTTATACAGGCTACCTGTTGGACAGTATTTGGGTTTTTCAGGAAAGCAGGAAGACCTAGTTCACCCTGGCAGACAACCCTCAATGACGCTACCACCATCATAAGGGCCACTGGGCACATTCAGCTTTGAACTCCACTTTCACCTACTTGAAACAAGCCGTTTTCAGACAGCTTCAGCGCTCTACAGCACTCTGACAGTTTCTGTATGTCAGCATCTCTTCTTCCCATTTCTGGTTGTATCAGCTGCTCAAAATAGGCTTCTAGTTGGTTATCAAAGAACTCTTCATCATCAATATCATCTGTTGAAAAAGAAGAAAATATACAATGTCCATAAGAGATGAACATTGCATCACCTGACATAGTATCAAAGCAAATCCTTCATTTTGAATTGCTTTACTCTTGTTTACCTATGTCTTGATTTCTTCTTTTTGAAACTGAAATAATAATTTGCTACTTTCCAAATAACAAGAGACTAATGTATTTTACCTCAGACACCTGAGACTCACACCTTATTTTTATAAATACTCAGCTGGTGACTTTACACTGAATAGAAAATTCCATGACAAAAACTAGTACACTGCACACTGACCAGGAAAAATAAAACAATCAATTAGCTTCACAAGCACTGGAACCCTGAACAGACAAGTATTTTCAGCTAAATACTACCAGCTCCTTAGGGGGGCAGTTAAGAGTAATTCCAACCCCTTGGGTGGAAAAAACTAATATTTTTACTCAGCAAACTACTAATTTCATTTTTATACCCTTAACACACAAATGAAGTTATACAACAAGGAAGAAAAAGACAACTTCAAAACACAGTCATGACATCTGTAGATACAGTAGGGACAAATCCAGTAACCTTATTTGAATGCACACTTGCTTGATCTCAAGATGGCAGTAGACATCACTCCCCCTTCCTCACTGGTGCATGAGCATGTACCCTGCCATCCTTCATGTTATGTGCAAAGTCAACTGCATTAATAAAGAAGAGCACATCCCTCCTTCAGCAGCAGCCACTGGAAGGGCACAGAAATTTCACTCAATTATGCAGGACTCAAGATCTCAATTTTATCCCTGAAGGTAAACTCAGGTGTCACCCTGCACATGTGGCATCTAAAGAGAACTGAAACTCAAGTATAAATTAATTCTAACTGCAGGTTATGTGCTCTTCATCATCAAGGTTTCCCTACATTAATCTAAACTGAAACTGTAGCTAGGGTTACCACTTTATTAAACAAATGACCACGTTTCTACCTGTATTTTTTATTCACAGTAACTGAGGACTGTTGCTCAATTTTTAAGATGAAACTTCCAACTATTTTTTCTGACAAACTCCATAGCCACCTACTCCTATTACAGTTTGTGAAACTGGATGTTTTAAATGAACTGTTTTCTTTAATATTCCCAATACTAGTTTTTAACCATGTGTAACAGTCCATTAAATACTTCAGTAAAACAATACCTTTCTTCTCCAGTATGCCATAACATTGTGACAGAATTCTAGACCAACTACCCAGAGTTATAAATACACTTACCAGTGGAATCTTCTTCTGAGCTTGGAAGAGATGAGAGTTTCTCATTTTCCAAAAAACTACAGAGACTGTTGCTAAGATGATCACTTGAGATTTCACTTTCTATCAGTTTTTCAGAAGGTTCAGATGGACCAGCCTGTGAAGAGCATCCATACAGAAACATTTCTAGGGAGTTACTAGCCATTGTATAAATTCAGTTAATAATAAATTAATGGGGTTAGCAATACTGCATAACTTCCCACCCTTTCTTTTCCCTTCTTAGCCCAGCAAACATTCTAGTGCAAGTGGACTTTGCCTGCTAGCTTCTGGAATAGACACATGGAAAGAATACAGGGAACATAAAGGAGAAAGAGGTAAAAAGACACCTGAATGACACCAAACTTTAAAAAAAAAAATCAAAAATAAAATACTGAATTGCTGTAAAGAGTTACACTTGAAAAAATGTCCCCCTGTTCATTAAGCTACAAACTTAAACATACAAAGACAAATTGCAATAATTTCCTATGAAGCTAGAAGTGCTTCTTCAGAAATTGCACACCCAGACCAACCCCTGGTTGATCATTTCCTCAAATGAGCATATGAAATTACTTGTAGTATTTTAGCTGAATCTAGCTAGCTCTAAACATTTAAAAATCTGCATGATTTTTAAGAACAGCATGATAAAGAGATCTTAGACAGCAAGAAATTCAAAGTTCAGAAAGTAAAAATCTGAAAGAGACTTTAATTATTATTTTCAGATGACACCCTGTGAGCATTCAACTGCAACTCACTGACCACTGCAACCTTAAAAGACCAAATGATACTAAATCAATTTAGTAAACCCCAGCTGACACACTGAAGAACACACACTGGACAGCACCTGGCTGCAGCCTGAGGCATATTTTCCATAAGGGCCATGAGATCTCCCATTCCTGTCTCCCTTGTATCTCTCTGCCCATTGTTGTCAGCTTCTCAAACACAGGAGAGAAAAACAATTGAAGCACAGCCCTGCGTGTCAATCAATACCTGCAGCTCTTTGCTAACCCTGGGATAGAGATACACACACACCAGGGAAAAAAAATAAAAGAAATACAGAGGCAGAAGGCAGATTGCATTCTTAGAGGTGGTGCAGTTTTTAACGTTGAGGAGACCAAAGTCATATGAAGTAACATTTCTCAAAATAATTAACAAGTATAGTGGGAAGTCAAACTCCAAAAGCATTCCAAAAAGTTCCTGAAAAGGCTCTTGACTAAGTTAAACTACAGCTGGCACAGAACATACAGCCCTTACATGTATAAAGAACTAGAAAACAGCAGAAGCCAGGAGTGAGCAAACATTTTCACAACTGAGAAAGATTAAGCAGAGTCTTGATCCCATGATACTAATTAAGCCAGGTGCTCTGCAAAAAGGAGGCAAAGTGAGGCGTGACACATTCATCATGTTCACCTTCACACAGTTCAATTCCCTCCCTCCTCCTCCTCAGAGAATTTAATCTAGTACAAGATTAATAATGGAAATTTTTACTTTCACTGTACTTAGAAAAGGCTTCACCTTGTTATTCTCAATGTCTGGAAGAAAACATATGCCAGTTGACAAATCTGCAACAGAAGAATGAAGTGTAATCAGGATCTTATCTTCTTATGTTATACTACTGCTAACTGTTCTGTAAGATAGCAGATCGAGCCTCTTGAAGGTCTCAGCATACACCATAAAATCACTGAAACACACATGCTATCACAACACCAGAGTTTACATGTTCTTGTAACAATGATCAAAAGTATCTGGGAGTAATTAGAAAGACAGAGCTTCAACAGGGCTAGAACTGCAAAAAATAAGACAATTACTGCCATAAGGATTTCCTATCAGGCAGTGCAAAGCAGTGAGGACGCCCAGGTTGCAGGAGCAGACATAGGAACAAGCAAGCCTTCTGCCATGCTGTTGTACCTCACCTGTCCTGCCAATTCTTCTTTTTATCACATGTAAGCAGCTTCACTTGTCTGTGTTATATCCACCCATAATCCAATTGCAAGTCCCACAAGATAGAGACAGTTCAGACATGCACATACAGATCTTAGTGAAAAGGGTTCCTAATTCTTAAACAATAGAGAGGAACAAAAGGCAATTTTCAGACTAAAATCCTAACCCTTGAGTAATATGGTCAGGCATTATCAAGTCCAAACACTGGGCAGTCCCAGTTTTCCAAGGCATCAGTTACTGCCACTTCCTTGAGACTACTGTAAAGAATGACTTAAGTCAACACTTCCCTGTTCGAAGTGTGCTTTATAAGGGCCCTTTACATTACATACCATAGCCCTAACTAAAGATGTTATCTATTAAATTATTAATATTTATTGCATTAGTATCTATGCAAATATTCAGACAAAGCCCAGAAAAGGGTAACAACCAGTAGTATATATTTACAAAATATATTTACTGAGTTTTAAGAAGCAATCAGAATTTAATCACAGGACTGGCATTAGCAAAAAAAACCCCAAGGAAGTTTAATCTCACAGCCATGCTTTTGAAATAAGTTAGAATATTATTTCACTTCCTCTAGTTGTAATTCAAAAAAGCATAGTTTTCACAGCAATTATTCTAAATGACTTTTTCCTGCATCATCTCTCTAGACAAGTAGATATTGAGCTTCTATTACTGCAGTTAAAGATCACATATTACAGGTTGGAACAGAGCAAGAGAAGACAAGTTAGTTAAAATATAATCTCATGGATTTAACACCTAGTGAAGGAGAAGGGGGAGAAAACAACTTCCATGAAATTCACTTGTGGAAAAAAGTGTCAGAAATTAATTCAGATTCCTACTAGCATCCTAATTACAGTACTTTGTAGCAAACAGTAGTTTCATCAGCTTCCTGTCTAGCTTGGTACTCTGGGGAGAAATCTAAGAACACCAGGTCAAGCACAAGCTTTCCCTGCTATTTCAAATCAAAGAGATTCTTTTTCAAAACCCATTTATGCTAAGCCATTAAACAGTGAAAGGGTCAAGAGAAGACATCTATTGAATAAAAAAACCTAATTACACTGAGAATACATATATGATGTTTCTCCAATTCAATACCTTCCAGTCTTTCAAGCGGCAATACGCCCAGCAAGGTATCTTGACAACAATTTGAAGGCTCAGTGACATTCTGATCTTGCTCTCCATGGACTGAACGGGCATCTTTCAAACAGACAGAAGTTGGTTGAGGTTCCTTAACTTGTGTAGCAGCTTCCCTAGAAAGATAATCACTTCAATGAAAAAGCACTCCGTTATATAGATCAAAACTGGTATGCAGTAACTCTGTAGAGATTTGATTGATTTGCCAGCTTTAAGGCCTTCAACTCTAGGAAGTCAGCTGTTCCCATTAACAGATTCTACAGACCATTACCTGTCATCTTACAATAAAGAAATAAATATTAAGATTACAGGGGCTTTACTTTCACCATCTAAAGGGTGAGACAAACAGTGACATTTAATGTGCCTTTCTACTCCGTTTGCTCCTTTCTTTTTCACTTCGGCAAAAAGAGGAAAAAGTATAAGGGGAAAAGGGGTTATTCCAGGCAAGTTCCATGATCCACTTGAGGGCAAGTCGAACCCTAGACAAGATTTTCCTAAGCCCACTATATCAGCATGCCTAAATTAGGGCATAAATCAAAGAACATGACTGACTTGTCAGGAAATAGTAGGTGTAAAGCTCAGCATAAGCACTGCCATACCTAGCTCAGCCTAAGTGGCTAAATTTGCTGAACCTCACGCCACAAGCTGTGAACTTTCACCTAGATATGTTGAACTTTTGCTGAACCTTTCCCTAGTTAAGTAAAAGAAAGTCAGGAGCTGGTTCAAACGGGAAGGAAGCTCCAACTGTCAGCAGAAGTGCCCATCTTAGAGGTAACAGAAATTGCCTGCCTAGAGACAAGGAAAGGAACCAACAAAGAACATGAAGACCCGACCCAAATAGTATTATTGGTATAGAACTGCCGCATGGGGGATGGGGAGCTTTGACTGTACAAGTATAACTGTACAGTGATTTCTTAGTTTGGGGTCCCTCTATGGAAGCACCCAGCTCGAGCTGTTACGACCACTGCACCACTCAATTCTTCTCACAAGACTTTAAACCTGAGGCTCTGCTGTGGGAAACCCAAGGTTAAGAAACTTCCTTAACATACTGAAATTCCGTCTAGTTCTCTTAAATAACACATTTTACACTCCTGTGGGAAAGTTATTTTTCACTTTTATCACTTCTGGTTTCATAGGAGTCCCATGTGGGCAGATAAGCTAATCATGCAACGTGTTAAAATCCACATCAAGTGAACTGAACCATACACAGTTTAGATAGATAAACAGAACCAACATTTAAAAGTCTAAAATGTAATTACTCCATGTGCTGTTGTTGGGTTTTTTTACTCAAGTAAAATCAAGACACTGATTTCCTCTCTGAAATCCTAGATTGCTTTTACAGGGACATACTGCCTGCAGTGCAATTTTATCAGTGAGCAAGACACAAGACTGCACATTGCAGTTCCTATCACAACAGAAACAAGTTTGACCTTGGTTAGAATAACCTTCACAACATCTTCCAACACTTCCACCACTTCGTAATGCTCTCTAAGTTATTTCACTAACACTAGTTATTTACTAAGAAATAGCAACCATTGAGGCTGCAAGGAAGCTAAATAGAAATTGACCTTCCTTCCTGTGTGAAAACTGCCTGATACCTACCTTGGAACAGATTTAAATCAGTGCACACTATTATTCACACACATAATGAACTAGAAACACCATCTTCATTCTTGATTATGTAACATAAACTTGGTAAATACAATTCAGATTCAAAAAAGTAAAATAATTAACCACACTTAGGAAATTTTAAACTAGTGTGACAACAAAGCAAAACATCCCACTTAAAAAAAGAAAGAACTTCTAAAGATTCACTCCTATCAGGTACACAAAGCCCCATTAGTAAATTAAACAGCAGAACGTTGTTCACAGAGCCCTCGGGATGCTTCCACACAGCCTGCCACTGTCCCTCTTCAGAAAACACAGAGGAGCTGTTTTAGTAGGAAACGCTGGCCAGGCTGCCAAATACCGTAAGCTAACAGGCTAACCCACAGCTGAGCTCTCCAGTTACTGTCATCAAAGGAAGCTGCTGCTGAGACTGGCAATTAAGTTCTGAAGCATTACATAATTAGCTTATAGTACATATAAATCTACATATTAGTTTGCACATTTTAGGACAGAATTAGATTTTAACTATCTCACTTACACGTCATGAAAGCTGAGGGCAAACTTCCCCATTGCCTCAGGATCTGACTGGCTACTGTGAGAAGATCCTGATGGAGGTGAATGTTTCCCTTCTAAATATGATGCACAGATATCAGAAAGCCTGTAAAGGGGAGGAGAAACACACAGTAGAATCATTCTAATATGCACCTTGCCTGATTTCTAGATAACTGGGGGAAAGTCATACTGATGGCTGCTCAGCTCCTCTAAGCTCAATTATTTTACTATTTTATAGACAATCTGTATTTACAGGTACACATGTGTACCTAGAAAGATCCTTTTGGGTCTTCTGCAGTTCTTTAGAGAAATACATTATCATGTTTAGTGGCTAGTGCTGTCCCATTTGGAATGCACGCTTCTGGAAAGACAGGGTGTAAGCACCTGATCTTACTTCTTAAATCACAGGACAGCAGTTAAGTGAGCAAACACTTCGAATTGTTACTCTTCGCTCTACTCGTTGCTGAAGAAATCATTATAAAGCTTCCTAAATTTTAACTCCTATCTGTAACACTAGTTCTAACACTACCCCTTCTTTTATATCAGTTGAGCCAAATACAGCTAAGTTAAATGAACAGCTAATACAGTTAAGAGAACACACATGTAAAAAATGTATTATTCTCTATATGACTTCAAGTTTGAGTTTTCTAAGCTGAAGGGTTAAAAGAAACTTGATTTTTATCAGTCTAAAAACTAAAGTGCTCCAATTTTTAACAAAAGTACTTTATGACTTATTATTTTAATGACTATTCACTTATACAAACAATCCTACATTTGCTGATTAGTATGCTACTGATTGAGTCTTATCATCTACCAAAAAATCTGTGAAAATATTTTTTCCTCTCCAAAGGTAAGGGTTTCAAACCAGTCCATTGTTTTTTTGTATTATTAAGTGGTGTTAACAGATAGTCTCACCTGTTGTCACAGCTTGTTTTATTCCTGGCAACAGTTGAAGCTGCAACAGGAAGCCCAGGGTTTGAGGAAATGGTAACATTTTCAAAAATGACACTTGCACTGCTATTCAAAGAATGTCCCAAGAAGCTTGGAAAGGTCTCATCAGCAATATTCCTGAAGCCTTCCATAATCCTGCACAAGTTGCTTAAAGCAGCGCTCCGCTGGGCGACGCAATCAGCCCTGGTCCAGCAGCATCTGAAAGCAGGAACAGAACAGCTATACAGTTACACAAGTCACGGTAATGCTGTCAAAAATACATTACTTGCACGTCACAGCCCATGTTCTTTGTCAGTCACCCCGCTTCATCTGCAAAGCGCCCTTAAAAATTATTTCCAGTGCTGTCCCCAACGCCTTTCGGGGGCCACAGGATTTTATAGCTCTCCGGCTTGCTAAGAAGAGCAGCGCTCCTGCAAGTTAAAAGAGCACCGACGCTGCAAGACGTGCCAACCTATATTTAGCCCGTAAAGCTGCTAGGACCAAGCCAGCCTTCCTCCATTTCCACAGCAGCGAGCACCTGGGGAGCTACAAACTCCGTGACGCGACCATCTCGGGCCGCCGCCGATCCCAACATGCAAGGCCCGAGCCCTGCCGCTCTTAGCATTCCGTGCAGGCACCCCCGCCACCACACACCCCCCCAAACACCTCCACCACCACAACCCCCCCCTCCGACCGCCCAGGAGAAGCACGATGGCTGCACCCAAAGAGGCGGCCGACGGCAGTCTCCGCCGCGGAGGCCGGGGCAGGGAACGGCTCGAAGCTGCCCCAAAACGGGAGATGGGCTCTACCCTTCCCCCGAGCTGCCGCGGCCAAACCCCCGGGGCCCGCCCCGCCGCCACTCGCCTGAGAGAATAGAGACGAACCGCGGCCCAACCGCCAAAACTTCAAACCCCCGCTCCCTCCGCCTGCGCCTTCCCGCGGCCGCCGCGCCGGCCCCCCCCAGCCCGCGCCGCTCCGGCGCGCAGCGCCTCCCAAAGGGCGGGAGCGCCTCACTCGCTTACCTGGCGCACGTCCGAAACAACAGCCCCCCGCCACCGCCCCCCCGGCCCCGGCCCGGCCCGGCTCGGCTCGGCTCAGCCCTTGGGCGAGGAGCGCCTGCGCAGCGCCGCCACTTGCCTCCCAAACTTGCCCGAGCCCGCGCGCGCGCTTTGCCCCGCCGCTCACAGCCCGCCTCGCCCCGCCGTCGACCAATAGCCGAGCTCCTTCAGGCAGAGACGGCGATTGGCCAGCGAGGCACGGCAAGGAGGAAAACAGTTGGGGGGGGGGAGGAGAGAGAGGGCGATGCTGATTGGGCGAGGAGCGTGAGGCACCGCCTAGCCCCGCCCCCTTGCTGTCCCCAGGCGTCCGTTGGGCGTGAGGCGGTTGGGCCGCTGGCTGTGGGGAGCGGGAATGGAAGCGGGTATTTTTGCCGTAACGCTGACCGGGGAGGTCTACGGAAGGGCGTGACGAAATCCGTCATTTCACGTATTTTCTTAACGGGCCGGCGAGGTTTGGACCCCGGTACCGGTGATTAGTTCAGGGTATCTCAGAGGAGCGTCGACCCCAGAGCCACCGCGTCGCCACTGAGATGTGCCTCCAGCGATGAGGGAAAAGCTTTGATCAGGCTTATTTCTGTGACGCTTTTTGTTTCTGTGACGGGCGTTTTTCACATTGCTGACTTTGTTTTCTGCCGTGTCGTTGTAATATGAGTCGCTTAGATCAGGTTGAGGAATGTGACGTTTATATATAGTACATGGAAAAACTTATTGCAGTTTTGAGGCATAAATGTCACTTTGCGAAGATGAGCACACAGCAGATGCCTCCCGAACGTATATGTGTGCGTGTAGGGCAGCTGAAAAGATATAAATCAAATTCGGTGTTAATCCAGGATGTTTTTACAATGCACTTCTACGGTTGAATTGCTGGTAAGGGTACTGCAGAAAGCTAGAATAAGAGTGAAAATTCACATGCTCAACATCGTAAGTTTATACTGTATTCAGATATATTCAAATAACACATGCTCCCTGCAAAAAAAGCAAACAAAACAAAACAAACCCACACACAAATGTCACCTCCTGGCTACTACAAGTGGTATTTTTTGTCCTGAAGTTCAAACTGAGATGTGCTCCAAGCACATAAACAGTATACAGGATAACAGGATACTGCTTCTTTCAGAAGAAAACGGGCAGCAGCTTGGTAAATTTAAAATACTTCAAGTACCTGCTGTAATCATCCCTTTCTAAGCCTTTCTATAATCTCCCTCCCTCCTAGGGGTTCTGCTGCTTGTGTTCAAGTGCCCAGATCATGCACAGAAGGAAGCACAGTTCACAACCTTGTGTCATGAGAGCAAGAGATGAATAAAGAGAGAAGCATGACTGAGGGAGCAGAAGTGGACAATCAAGGATGTGGAGTGATTTAAGTCCTGTCTTAGAGAGATGTTGGTGCAAAATGGCAGGCAGGGGGAAAGCCAAGCATCAGTCACAAAACCACCACAAGCTCCCTTTGTTGAAGTCCAAGCCTGTCCATTGGAAACATGACTTGTTTGCACTGAAACTATTAATGGCACTAAGATGTGGAATTAGTCAGGATATCTAATAATAATACATGTTCAGCAGAGAAGAAATATAATGTGATTATGATGAATTAACTGCAAACAAATGCATTAAAAGCTGCAAAAAAAGAGGTCATGTACTTTATTATTACCTCATCTGGTTACTCTGGGCCCTAAAAGAACAATGGAATTGTACAGAAAAAAACCTGCAAGCAAGAGTCTTTCCCTTAGATCTGGCTTATCAATGGTAGTTAAGAAAGCAAAGAATTATCTTTGAACATATTGTACACTACTTTTTGTTACACTGACCAACACAAACTTTGAGTGTTAGGAAACAGCATATCTGAGATACTGCCACCTTGCTTTTCTTGATGGCTGCCTATTAAGGAGCCTGTTTTTCCCTAGTACAAGTAGAAGTATGGTAAGGAAAAGACAGTTGCTGTATTGAAGGGAGTGACATTTTAAAGAGTTAAGGCAGAAAATCTACAAGTGGCTTAAATCTAAGACAGTATATTCTGCTGCTTGCATACTGAGAAACAGTTTGTTCTGGTTTAGGAATGAATCCCAGCATAGTAGTTTTGATCTTTTAAGCGACTGTTACACAGAGGAATGTGGTTATTTCCCTTCCCCCATTTAAACCTTATTTTTCAATCATAGAATCACAAAATGGTTTTGGGTTAGAAGGGACCTCGAAGATCATTTAGTTCTAATTCTCCTGCCTGTTGCTTACCAAAGGCTGGCACAGGGTGGTTTTAAAAGGAGTTTTGTTTTTTTTTTTAAAAGGCTAATGACCTACTTCCACTGAACAGTTTGGGTTTTTCTCCACAGTTCTGTTCCTGCTGGCTGAAAAACATCAGCAGCTGACCTCCATGCATGGTCAGCAAGAACTCTGTAACAGTGTTGTTACCTCTCATGGCTCTTCAGTAAACTAAAGCTAGGTTCATCAGGGATAAATCAAGAAACAAATGTGGTCTGAAAAAAAAAAAATGCACCTGAGCAAACAAAGTTTTCAGAAGGTGAGTAAAACCCACCAAAACTTGCTGCTGTTTTGGAAGAATGGAGGTTGCCCTCTCCATTACCTTGTTCCAATGGTCCAGTTTAGGAAGTAGCAGCAGCCGTTTTTAAGCACACTGAAACATGCCATTTCACCTTGGGTTTCTGCTGCAGAGAGACCGTTATTACACGAAGATGTGCTGAACAAGCTCAGCAACTACATCCTGTACAGTAACGCTACTCCCTACCAATGCCATGTAGTCACTGTCCAGTTTTATCCTCTTGCATGTCTAGTACCAGCCAAAGCTCGGGTCAGTGCCAGCATGCTGATCCACAGCACTGAGGGTTCCTCAGAAAGAAGCACCTTTTAAGTCAGCACTATTTCTTCAAAATGTCCTCAGTGAATTATTCAATGTTTGGGAAAGAATTAGGCGATAATTTGAAATCCAACAACTCTTAGTAGTCTTCCTAGACCTTCAACACACACATGAGCACAGCCCCTTGGGAGAAAAATGTGATACGCAACTGTGTGCCCAGCATGGCATGACTTCACAAAAGCAAAGCAATGAGAATGGACATCTGAATCAGAAAAGCTGTTAAAAAACCAAACCTATTACACAAAAAAGACGTTTTAGAATAAGTTTATTAGTCAATCACAATTATAAAATTTAAATATTTATACAGCAAGATGGAAAATTCTTTAAGTAACCACACTCCCAACTATTCTGCCGCAGTATACACAGGAATGGTTTTGTTTCTTTTACGAGTTGATCCAATATCATCCTTTAGTTACTCAACAACTTCTTGAGGGCATGTTTAATTTTGAGAATCTATTTCATGTGTCAATGAAATACACAAAAAGGAAAAAAAAATTCAAGAATTCGATTCCAAAAATTGAAAAAAAAAAAAAGGAAAAAGGACAGGCACAATAAGGCAGCTACTCCATAAACAGCTCGTGGCTAATATTGTTTGTAAGCGTTGCCATAGTACAAAGGGTACACATTAAAATGTTCCTTTGATACACAAACATAACTAACGTGTTCCAAATGTTCATATTTGTTTAGCAAAACATGCAAGAAGTTCTTAAATTTTTAAAAATCTTCTGTATGAGATAAGAATGGTACAAAGGCAACGAGAAATGGAAGCATTCACAAACACCAGAGTAAGGCCCTTCAGACTTTAAAAAGTATTGTTAAACCCCTTCATTTTCAGGTAATAGATTAAGAGGCCGAGATACACATCGTCTGCGAGGGTGAGGATACTGGAGGCTGGCAGTGTCAGCATCGCAAGAGTGCTCTATCAGAGGAGGAGGAGGAAGGAGCTGGGCATGACTGGACCATCTTGATCCAGCCCGTGGGGAATCCAGAGGGGGAAAGAAATACCTGAAACAATTAAGAAAGGAACAAAACACCAAAACAAAACAAAAATGAAAAAAAAAAACAACAAAAACAAACAAAACCAAAACAAAACAAAAAAAAAGAAAAAGAGAAAGGTAGTAAATACAAGGAGAACCAAAGGGGAGAAAAGACATGCTGGAAAAAAAAAAAGGCTTTAGTATATCCATGCCAAAACCAATAAGAACATAATAGCAGAAATCGGGGCTTGTAATTCAAAACAAGACAAATCTGGAAACTGTTCTTTAAAAGAAAATAATACAGTCTTTTCCACCAAAATTCATAGAAAATAATACCATAATAATAATCCTAGTATACATTTTTACAAAAGAACAGGTTGCTTTGGAAATCAAAAGGATGTGGTAGTGCAGCTATTAACAGGCTTTCATTCTCCCAAAATTCCTGATTTTTAACAGAGCTTTTAGCAATGCTTCATTTGTGACACAAAATATACATTAAATATTATCTAAGAGAACAGTTTCTGCATATGCCTCTAGTTCAGATTAATTTAACAGGACTTCTGGAATAAGACGTAAAAACACTGTTGTTCTTACAATATTTTAGATGTGGTAATATACATTGACAGAGAATAACTACTTTCAGTGAAATACAGTCTTTTGTATGAATTTACATATTTCTGCAAAATCCTCAGAGTAAACTTATGATTCCTGGTGAATGCAAGACAGAATTATGCCACTTGGTATCGTTTTTCTGCTGTTTTTAATCAGAACTTACCCGTAATACTCGTGCATTTCAGTTTAACTATGTTAGAGGCCTACAGATGTTTTCTGTCTTGTTTACAGTTCTGTGGGTTTACATAAAGGAACAGCTATACAATTAATGAAGTTATGGGACAATTCACAACAAGCTGCATTTTGGTTTCAGTCTTTGTATGGCTCAAATGTTTGTGTTTTTTAGGATACCTTGCTCAGAGAATTTTTGTTATTCCATTGAATTATTACCATAAAAATGTACAAGTAGGTAACACGAAAAGTACCTCTCAAGATGAGGAAAGTATGACAGTGCTTACAAAACATTTATTTGAAGTCATACTAAGGTATAAATGAAGCAATACCGAACTACTAAAAGCTACCATCTGTACAATTGTCAAAACAGTTTTCTTACTCCTTTAAAACTAAGTTTCATGTATTACAAAGCCATTACAAACTTGTGATGTTTAGTAATCTTAATCAAACGATGAACACTATGAAGTGTAAAACAAATTAGTTATCAAAACAATTTTAATGAAAATTATTTTAATGGTCACTTCCCTCCTCCCATCCCAATCAAGGACAAAAAAATTCTCATCTTCTGTCATGAACTAGTCTTTTAATTTGACAAGCTTTTAAAGAAAAAAGTTTTTATGTAAGTTTTGGGGTCTGGGTAGTTGGTTGTGGGGTTTTTTCCCAAACAAGAAGCCTCCCCAGGTATTTTTCTATCAGGAGTTCCAACGGTATCAAACTGTACGGGCTAGTACAAAACACATACACAACGTGTTTTAAAAAGGTTTTTGAATAGCATTTAGTAGTTAGCAGGCTGCTGGTGTCTTGGGAGAGGTCAAACGGCGTTGGGGAGGGGAAAAAAGAGTTCGTTTTCCATTCCTGTGTGCATGCAACAAGCAGCAAAACACCAAAGTTACTCCAGTTAGCTTGGTATCAGCTCTGCTTTCTGTTAAAAAGGACATAATACAAATGGAGAATGGAAACTGTATCATACACAATTACATCAACATAACAATATAGCCCTACTGACTTATCTACAATCTACATAATCTGTTCTGAAACTATTTTGATTACAAATCAATTTTGGTGATGGTGTTTTAAGTTTTCCAGATCTCCCTATGATTTAGCAGTTTTAAGTGTTTAAATGTATAGACACTGAAACACAGCATTTACAATCACAGGCAAAATAAATTCTGTGTAGCATACCAATTTAGTCAAATATGAGTATATAAATCTAAAGTGTTAATACACTAAAACAGAAGTTAGCAACTCTGCTTATTCAAGCCAATGCCATTACACATGAAAACATGTGAAGTGCATCTTTTTTTATGGTATGGCTGAATCCTAGGACAGGACACCACATACTCTGAATTTCCACAGACTAAATTCTGTAACAAACCGTTGATTCCAAACTGGAGCCAACAATAATTAATAAAATACAAACAAGCAAATCACCACCCCACTTTCAAAATACAGAACAATGGGGGAGTCTTGGCTTACTACCAACTTCAGGGAGAGGAGAACCACCACAGATGGGGAGGGGTAGGGTAGTCTTGCTGGCAGCAGCAGTCTTAGATAAGGAGGTTGTGGAACCACACCCTGTGCTAAAGAGGTATAATCCAGCCTGTATCTCCCTACAGAGGCCCAGACAAACACAGTTACATAGCTTTGGATATCACCAAGAGAGGACTGCATTTCAGTATTTTTTTGCTACACTGTACATAGCATCTGAAACCAGATGACCAGTATCACTTTGGCCTCCTCCTTGCTGGAGTCTTGGCCCTTGCCCGCTACTTTCTTGTGAGGAAAACACGAAAGCCCTTCTCTGTTCAACACAGCTAAGGGTCTGGAAGCCAGAACTGCCATTCAGCATTCACCACTGAAAGGGGGGGTGATGTCTACTCTCCCAAAGCAAACTTAGTACTTTACAGATGAGTCTTTTACAATTAAAATAGTCATATTAGTAACTGCACGTGGATAGAAATGGAGGCTATCCCAAGGTATTTGAAAAAAATACAGGTAGCCACGAAACTTGGAAGCTGCTGCTGCTATAGAATTTGGCCATCCTAGTCCTTACATAGGACACATCCTGTAAAGTTCATCATATACATTTGACCACACAAACATGGGGCTCCATCTATTTATAGATTTCAGTGTGCACAAACTAAACTGTTTTCAGAAGAGGCAGTTAACTAAACAGCAGTTATTACAGAATAAAAACAGACAAGTTTATCCACAAGAAGAATGCCATTTAAGGAAGATTTAAATAAACCAAAACTTTTATTCAATTTATGTTACACCTGCGAAAATGCAGCGAAACTAACACTAGTATATAATTGTTGAAACCATACATTATAAGGCATCTTTTCCTCCTTCCTTTCTGCTACATTATCCCAATGAAAAACAGAATGTGGCTGACATTTGCTACACTTTTACACATGTAAAACAAAAGGGCAGTTACACAGCAGTATGATGAAGTTTCTCCTTGTATGAAACTATTTCAGAAAAGTTATTTTTGATAATGTGCAAGGATTAAAAGTGAAAATAGTTGTTCACATTGCTTATTTCTATAGAATGATTCAGCATGGCTTATGGTTTTGTTTATTTTCCTCTTACTGCTGGCATAACAGACACCATCACAGAGCAAAACTAGAAGAGCTTGTAGAAGCATCCATTCAATAAATGAAATTGCACTGAAAATAATTCTAAAACAAACATGAAAGCTAAGAAGATTGAAGTAATAGGCTATTTAAGGAAATTCGGTTTCTCTACTAGTTAACCTACCTGCTGGCAGATGATCCATTTAGTGAATTCTGTAGGCTTGTATTGGCTGAACCTAGAGAGGCATTAAAAATTCCCTGCTGAGAACTACCATTCACTGGACTCCCATTACCTTTCAGTATACCAGTACACTTCCAGTTGTCCATGTAGTTAGCTGCAAATTTAAACACATAAAACCTGTTAAGTTTCTCTTGGGACGCTCAGCTTTTGATGGAACTATGATGTTTCAACTGCTACATGCCTGGTGTGAATTAGAATTGAACTTCAATACCAGTATGGAGGATTTGGCCCCTTTGCTATCTACATTCTCTGCCTATCCACGATTTAAAACTCATTTTTGTTCAGTAGTAAGAATAAGTTTCTTTTATTAAAGTACTGAGAAATGAGAATGGCTTTTGCCTTTTTAAATGTTGAAAAGCAACAAAGAAACACAGTGGCAGTTTCCTCATCCAGTATGTCTGAGCACTGTGACTGAAGGGAGATTTTCTGCTTTTGGCAGCAGGTAGAGATAGCAATGCAGTACCTACATTAATTTTTAAAATAACAACTTTAAATTGCTGTAGTCTGGTGAAACAATTTGAGGGTATATTAACAACTATTCACAGCAGCCTAAACTATGCACGTTCCAGAGCAAAAAAAGTTACTTTCAGATTAGATATTAGGGGGAAGTTCTTTACAGAGAGAGTGGCAAGGTGCTGGAACAGGCTGCTCAGAGAGGTGGTGGATGCCCCGTCCCTGGAGGTGTTCAAGGCCAGGTTGGATGGGGCCCTGGGCAACCTAGTGTAGATCCAGGCCTGAAGGTTGGTGGCCCTGCCTGTGGCAGGGGGGTTGGAAGTCTGTGATCCTTGGGGTCCCTTCCAACCCAGACTATTCTATGATTCTATGATTCCTTTCTCTGAAGTGTAAATAGAAATATAAAATCTATCATTAACAAATCTAAAATGAACTTTTACTGCAAAATTACTTTTTGAGTAATATACTACAAAGCTAATATATTTCTGGTGGGTGACCTTACCCTTCCAGAGCCTAACGCAGCCATCATCACCAGAGGAGGCAAGCACTGTGCCTGTAATATTCCAGCTCACTCGCCACACCTGGGAGTTGTGATTGTCAAACTGTGCCACAATGTGAATTTCAAATTTTGTTAATCCTCCAGAGGAAGACAATTCTTTCCTGTATAAGAGAAAAGGGACAGTTCTGCACACAACTGCTCAAAGCTCTGGGCTTGAAAATGAAGACAAAGAGAGGGGACCACAGCTTTTAAGGAGTTTATATACCAATTGTTATTAGGAGTATTAGGAAGTACTCAGACAAAATTATAGACTTACTCAGAGTTTTGTCATCTTACCGATCAGATTGCCACAAAAACAATCCCATACACATTAGGTTAGTACTTCTGCTTCACGGATAATATATAGTATTATTTTAATAGTATGCACCACATCATACCAAACTATCTTCCCTTTAGGCTCACCTTATGGGTTTTAGTGTGAAAATTCGTACATCTTTGGTTGCTACAGCTAAGATATGGAAGGATCTTCCCAGATTTGGAGCAAACGCAATATCGTGTACAGGATCTGTGACCGTCATCAGAGCTTCTGCCTTTGCGTATTTCCTGTACAGCAGAAGAAAGTAACCTTTAATGCCATCAAAACCGCTAGTGATACAAATTATATAAACCAGACACAGTGGAACAGGGAAAAAGGGGTTAGTATACATGAGGAGACTTGCAAAAATATTTTTTCTTAACATAGATCTAATTGTAAGGAATAATTACAAGCAGGTTTCTTCAGAAATTGGATACATCCGATACAGTGACTACTAACAACAGTATGCTAAACCATACAATGAAGCAAGGATTCCAATTCAAAGAACACTTTTGTCTGCAGCTGGAAAAGGGAAAAGATTCTTCCATTCAGAAATCTAAAGGGATTTCTAGCTCAGTAACTTATTAAGTTTTCTGTGCTCCTAAGCACACCACTATCTGCTTCTTTCCCCTCCCCTCCCCCGTACGATAGACAAATGCTCCATTTGGTTATTGACCACCAGGTAAGTTACAACAACTTTTATTTATTGTGAATGCAGAGAACATTGTCTGAAGCCAGGCATTAATCCACAACGCACCTTGGCTTCTTTCCCACACCAATCACCCAGGATGAAGCACAAGTTTGCTCTCATCATTTAAGTGAAAGTGGTTGTGGTTGTGCACATGCTTCCTGGCCTCTTCTGGTTCCAAACTCTTAGCCCTACAAATGGAACTTCCCAGGACACTAGCAATTCACAGGACTTTCTGTCACTATAAGCATGCTTCTAAAAGCGTTTTAAGATCACGAACAAAACAGTACCTAGGGCAACACAAGTCAAACTTCAACTTTACCCTATTCCTTGTGGAAAATTAAGCATATAAATTAGTATAAGCAGAAACATTTCTCCCTTTAAAATTCTGGTAAGAACACTGGCATTTCTGCACTGAGATAGAACAAACTTATTAACACAGGGTTTCTGTTGACATCAGTTCCCATTCTGACATCTCCCTCTCCCATCAAACAGCTCAGAGAAAGATTTACTACTCCTCTCCACATGTAATGACAGGAACAAAGGCCACATGTTACAAACTACTTTAAGATCCAACAAATGTTAGATTGTGATTAGGCATACCTGGTATTTTCGTTATATTCATAAATTTGAACCTTAGCCAATATATTTGGGCTGTTGTCATCACTTCCTACAGCTATCATTGGAGAATGTGCTCGAGAGCTAAAAGGTGAAAATAAATAGTTATATTGACAAAAGATTCCACAGAAAAGTACACCAAGCCATTTTTTAAATTTCCGACACATTGCCAATAAAGAAAACAGCAACAAAGTAACACCAGAAGGCAGGAAACATGAGTGCTATTCAGTTACTGGTACAATCTCCTTTGTGCCGCTTTGAAAGCCCACTTTCTATACCCACTAAGGTGAACTGATTTGGGAGCATTAGTTGACAATTCAAGACGTTGCCCCCAGAGAGCAGAACTGATATTATATATGCATCTGCAGTCAAGCGTTTGCCACAAGCTTCATGGCAGTCTGCGTTCCTTGCAGTACTAATAATCGTTGATTTAGTGGGATTTCATTCAGGTTTTGAAAGACAGATTACAACAGCTGCATGTAGATGAGTTATAGATTTTAAATCAACTTTAAACCCCATCCCATGCATTCAAGTGAAAGCCTGTCCTCTGAAGCTTCATCACAGACTACTACTAATGAACAGAAGAGTAACAGGATGCACAGGACACAGACCACTACATATGCAGGGACAGCCATCAGGTGCTTCAGGTCAAACAGATGCCAAAGCAGCTCAGCCCTGAATGGCTTTTCCCTTCCTTTCACCGCTGGGGGAAATGCAAGATGGGAACTGAAGGAGCACCCCTGCACTCTGGGTGTTCTTTTGGGTGGGGACTACACAGCCATCTCCTCTCTGATTCCTTCCTGTTCAAGAAAGTTAAGTGTATCATTGACCCCCTGGGGATGTAACTAAAAGAACAACTCTTAGGCTGTGTATTTGTGCTAGTAAGACTCTTGTGGTTCCTAGTACTCTGTTGCACTCTATGCATGCCCTTGTTAGAGCTGACAAAATTATTACCTCAAGGGAAGAAAAGACAGGAATTGTCCCTTTAGTAAAACAATTTCTCTTAAGAAAATCCCAATTAAGTTTTGTGGGATAAAGACAGGTCACTCTGTGGTTCTTTAGCTCATTATCTGCTAAACATAATTAAGCTGGGAATATTTCCTCACAGAGCATGGGAGGACATTTGGTAAAACTCCCCTGGCTCTGCCAAACTTGCTTCATTGAAAGAAATGTTGGCAGCTCTCTTTCCGATCTGAATAACATACAGTCAATCTCCTCCATGCCTGTTTCAGGATTTATTCTAAAAAAATTCAGAACTCTTTGGATCTTCTGCTTAAGCAGTCATAAAGCAAAACCTACAGTTCTAATAACGTACCTTGAAGGATTCCAAGAAATACAACTGCAGCTTAGCTTACATGAGATTTCATGCTGCAGTGACCACTGACTGAGATTCATGACATCTGGAGCTTCATAAATCCTTACAACTCCATCTGCTGAGCAGGTTGCTAACATAAGACCCATATGCTTGGGAGCAAACTTCACTTCTGTAACAGATGTCCTACTGTCTACTAGAGTTGTCCTCTTTACCTGCAAAGAGAGGCAGAAGGAAATGCTGGAGATTTCCAGGAAAAAGTTATTCCCTAAGAAAGGCTAATGAAAGTCTGATACCATTTCATAGGATCAAATACCTCTTCCATAAAGAATTAAAAAAACCCACCCCAAACTCCCCAAAAAAACCCACCAAAGACTTTATACAATGATGAATGTGAGAAATGACAGATAGCTGCACTGATGTGATCTCAAGCATCAAGAGAAACTCACAGTCATTATCAAAGTTCTAGTAACAAAAAGAGTTGTTTAGATTACGCTCTTCAGGGGAAAACAAAACCACACAAACAACAACAACAAAAAAAAGACCAAACATGTAACAGAAGCATAAAATAAAAGATGACTGGCCACAGGTAGTTTGAAACTGTCATCTTCATTCATCCTGGTCACAAGATTAACTTCAATGCCACTTTCTAATTTCAGTGCTGCTGAATTCTCCCATGAAGCATTTTCCAACAGAAGCATCAAACCCACCAGTACTTCTGATAAGGGAATGGATGAATACAGCAGACCTTTGGTAGGATGACTAGCTAGGGTGAAAGAGGAAAAAACTGTATGCATTTGTTATTCAAGTTGTCTCTTTTCCTGCCAAGCAAGCATGAGTTTGAGCTGAAAACTGCATCACAACTGCCTCCTGCACAGCTTTCATACCCTACTGGGTGCCAAAGATCCCAACAGCCTAGCTCTTCACAATAATGTAGTTTAATGTTAGAAAGCTTTAGTGGAAAATAGAAAAATCCAGATATTTTAATAACAGAAATTAAAAAAAACCCATTAGATGCAGGAATACTGTACTGTTACAGAAGATTACACATGAAGAATAGCTGAAAAATAATCTACTTAGCTCTAGAAATTCCCTGGATGAAATGATGCTACCCAGAAAATCACTTCCGAGCAAGGTACTTCCTGAAAAACTTCATCTCTTGTTTGAAAGATAAAGAACAGCATGAGACAGCTTCAAACTAGCTCCTGTCACAGAAGAAAAGCCCCACTCTTGTAGAGGGGAATTCACATCTCGAAGTTGTTTGCTAGGGAACATCTTACAAAGAAGCACCAATAGTAGCAACATTAATTGGCCTGAATTTTGTTTTTTGCCCCTAATGCTTCAAAAATCCTTATTCTGTATTGGAATATTGCCACAAAACAACAAAATATAGGCAAAAGCTTTATATTATTAGAAGAAACCAGGGTCTTTGTTTCAGGAATAGAAAATGAGTTGAAAAGACAGAAATGTTTAGTAAGCTGGTATTTTGAATCATTTTTGTGTTCAGTCCTGCATTTAATTCTGGAATTCAAACAGTTTAAAGCTTCAGCTCATTATGATAACAAACAGATCGATGAGGCACAGTAAATCTAATTATATGAGAACATACAGAAATTGTAATTAACATGTTAACAGTCTCACCCAGTGGCTCTGGCCTCGGAGTTTATCATTTGACTCTCCCACTATTTCTTCCCATACAGCTGCTGTTCTGTCGAAAGAGCAGGAAGCCAGGACCTGCCCAAATTCAGGATGGGCCCACGTCACACGCCACACAGATCCACTATGTGTCTGCAAGGTAAGACCAAAACACTATAGAGAAACACACGTACTGTGTTAGCCGAAGCCATAATATGCTTTAATGACTTTCTGCAGAAGTAAATCAGAGGAAGCAGTATGACTATTCCTTTGGAACCTGTGTTCATTCATTGAGCTCAAAGTTACACAGCGGCAGCTGCACGTTTATTCCTATGAGCACTGCAAAGTTCTCTTGCTATTAGTTAACAGCTAAAAGGTAATTATTACAAGTCTGTTTCAAGGCATTATTTATAACTCCTTTAAACTGTGAGCTCAGAGCTAAGATCCTGCCTTGACAAAAAATTACAGCTTTATTTCCAATTGTCAGCCATTGCCACGCTCCCTTCTAGCTCACCTGTACTGTTCCAAGGCATATGCAGAGCATTACTCATCTCCTTCCTCACAGGAAACTCCTTTCATACCTACTCAAACCTAATGCCTCTTTATTCAGAGAAGGGTAACTCAAAAGCTTCACTTGCATTTCCATTTACAGGGATTATCGTACCATACTATTGTCCTAATAAATACAACTTCAAGGGCAATTCACAAGGGGACTGCACTAACTATCCTGATGAAGCAGTGTCTACATAACACAGTTTTCACAAAGGTTTTTTTGGGGGGGCTGGGGAAAAAGGACAGATGTAACATTTAAAGCCAGGCCTCTTTTTTTTTTTTTGGTCTTACAATATGCAAAAGGAGGTCTTCAATTAAAAATGAAGGTACTGTTTTCCAACTCCCTGAACACCAGCTACTGCTATGTTTACAGATATAAAGTCTACCAACATAACTAAGATAGCATGCTAGCCTCTGCTTTAAGTGAGAGGCCTCAGAGATGTTTTATAAAAGCAGAGAAAAAGTAATTTGCCACAAGAAACACACAATCTGCTACCAAAAGTATTTCTACTGTGTAAGTCAGCCAAAACTAAGTGTATGTCCTAGTTTCAGCTGAGATAAGAATGTATTTTCTTCACAGTAGCTTGTACAGGGCCGTATTTTGGATTTGTGCTGGAAACAGCACTGATGATACAGAGATGTTTTTAGTTATATAGAGATGTTTTAGTTACTGCCGAGCAGGGCTTACACAGAGCCAAGGCCTTGGCTGCTTCTCACCCCAGCCCACCAGCAAATAGGCTGGGGATGGGTGCACAAGGAGTTGGGAGGGGACACAGCTGGGACAGCTGAGCCAGGCTGACCGATACCATACAATGTCCCACTCAGCATATAATGGGCTGGGCAAAGAAAGCAGCAGGGAGGGGAAATTCAGAGTGACGGTGTTTGTCTTCCCAAGTCACTGTTACATGTGATGGATCCCTGCTTTCCTGGGGATGGCTGAACACCTGCCTGCCTGTGGGAAGCGGGGAATGAACTCCTGGTTTTGCTTTGCTTGTGTGCACAGCTTATCCTTTGCCTATTAAGCTGTCTGTATCTCAACCCACAAGTTTTCTCACTTTTACCCTGCGTGGTGCCTAGCTGCTGGCTGGGGCAAAACCACAACAGTGCGTTGCTTCAAAAGCAAAGGAGACATTAACTGTTATCATTACAAACCTTCCAGCTGGCCGTGCAATGCCAATCCCCATTTTCACTTTTGTCCCAGACCTATTGAGAAATCAAAATATAAACTTACAATTTGTATATAAAGCTTAACAAGAAGCAATACAAAACACAGACATTCAAGAAAAAGAATACGCACATCTCCTTGTTTAGCCAAAGGAGACTAATTATTACAGTTCTCATTACTTCCTTCACTCTACTCCATCAGTGTACTACCCAGTCTCTCTCGAGCCCCCATGGTCCTCCCATGGTGGGTGCTCAGATCTGGTTGCAAACCCTGACATGGCTCCTGGTGATCATCCCACAGGCAGAGCAGGACAGCAAAAAGAACACGAAGCCAGCAGGGGAACACATCTTGTTTCTGTTTCTAATATTTCTGCCTTATCTGTAACAACATGCACATCACTTTACGTTCCTTTCTCTTGATTTTCTAGAGAACTTTATCACGTCTGTGACTTTTTCCTGCAAAACTATGAAGGAAAATGGGAATGTAACCAGATGAAAGATACGTCCAGAAGCCTGGCATCCACACCTGCTGGTCACTCACTATGTAACTTCAGGACCGGCACCTCGCTTTCACCATTCGGGATCTCATAACACGAGCTTGGTTGTTACCATCACAGCCCAACCTCCTAACTTCTCCCCATTAGTGTTCTACAGGGCTTGCCTAGGGAGAACAGCACCTACACCCGATATACCACTGCTGTTCTGCTCAGTGGTGTAACACTGGGGTTAGAGTAAAACTCCCCAAGACAGTCTCACAAAGGATACTGTTAGGATTGGAAAGTAAGGTCACGCTGCTAAAGAATATCGTTCTGATGTTCTACCTGACTCCTGGCGTCTTTCTTGTTAGGCTGCAAGTTTTCCACACTCTTGTCCAGACTGACATGGCTTCGGGTTACATTTTGGGGGACCATGGAGTTTTTATTTATCTATTTTTTTACCTGCTGTCTAGTTTTTAAGCCTGATTTTACACTCGATGCAGCGTTCTACGGAAAAGCAATTTTCTCAACCATTTACCTAACACACTACAGGGCTGCTCTCTGCAAGGCACATTTCTCAAATCCACTTTCTCACTACGCACGCAAAACATAAATGGGAAGAATAAACTAACTTCTCGTTTACTGCCATTTCCTCCAAAGGGATGTAAAACGGAGCTTCCAGTGCTCCGCAGTTCCCCCAGCCTGCCCGAGCACACGCAGAACGCGTCAGCCTTTGCGAACGGCAAGGCACCTCGTTAGGAGACGGCGGCTTCTCCCCTCCGCGCCCCTGAAACGCGGCTGTCAGCTGAACCGAGGAGCCAAGCGGCGCTGCTGCGGCCGCAGCAGTTCAGGGCACTTTCCGCGCTGCGGCAGCGTCTCCGAAGGAGCTTGGTTCTCACACCGTTTGTGTGCGGGCGCAGCCGGACACCGCGCGCGTTACGCGCGAACGCGCCCCGTCTGCGTAGCCCCCCGCCGCGGCTGGCCGCTACCCCGGGTCTCTCTCCGGGCCGCGGCCGGGACCTTCCGCGGAACGTGCCCGCGGCAGCGCCCCGCGGGCGCGGCAGGACGCGGGAGAGGAGCACGGCGGAGCGGGGCGGTACGGGCCCCTGCCGCCCGGAGGCCCCGGCCCGCCGCGAAGGGGGAAGGCTGCGTCCCGACCCGGCCCGTGAGCGCGGGGCGCTGCCCCGCGTCCCAACGCCCGTCCGGTAGGCCGCGCGCCGACGATGCCGCGCTGCCGCCGGCAGACGCCGCGACCCGCCGCGAACCGCCGCGACCTCTCTCCCCAGCACAAGGCCCGGTGGCTCCCGCTCACTTTGACGCTCTGGTCGCTGGAGCAGGTCGCCATGCGCCGCCCGTGGAAGTCGAAGGAGACATCGTGGATGAGGTCACGGTGATCGGCCGCGATGCTGCGCGCCACGAACATCGCTCCGCCGCCGCCACGCGCCCGCCCGGCCCAGGCGCGCGCCCTCCTCACGCGGCGGGGCGGGGCAACGGCCGCCCCCGAGTGGCGCGCAGCCGCCGGGGCCCTCCGCGCCCCCCCCCCCTCCCTGCCGTGCGCCTGCGCGCTCCCGCCCAGCCCCGAGCAGAGCGCGGCCGGGCAGGCCCGGAACGCACGCGCGGGGTCGCTGCAGCCGCCGCCGGGCGGAGGGCGGGACGGCGTCCAAGCCTTGTGGGAGGTGGAGGCGCGGCGGCTCCGCAGCCCAGCCAGGGTCGTGGGGGCTGCTGCTCGCCGGGATGCATCGCGCTGTGGGCACGGCCCGTTCCACCCAGCCGGTGTCCAGCGCTGTTCACACCGCCGGTGCGTGTGGCGCAGGCTCCGGGCCACGCCGGGCCGAGTGAGCCGTAACGGCTTCGGGTAGCGAATCTGTCGTGGAAAAGAGCGAAGCGGGCACCGCCGAGTGCGGGCCGACTGGGTGAGGCGGGGCACGGCCAGCAGCCGCGTACGGCGGTGAGGATGACACCGCTCTGCAGGTGATTGAGGGAGCGAGCTGCCGTGAGGAGCGGTGCCGGGCCCCTCAGCTCGGAGGACCGCTGCCGTACCCTCCTGGGTAGCCTTTCCCCGGCCTGGGCCGCATCAGAGGCGGCTTCCGCCCCGAGTGGAACTGCGGAGTGGCCTGGCGGGAGGGTTCCCGGCCCGCGTAAAGCGACCGGCTTGCAGTCGTTGGAGCCCCGCGCAGCCGGCGATGGCTGCCGCTCCCCAGCAGGGGGCGGCAGAGCGGCGGGTTCCCTCCCGGCAGAGCGCGCGTCTGTAGAACAAAAGGGCTCGAACCGAACGCAGCGACGGCAACCGCGGCCCGGCCGCTAGGGGGCGGCGTGCCTGGGGGCGTCTGTGCGCGGGAGCGCCAGGCGCCGCGCCCTTCGGTCAGCAGGAGGCGCGGCGCCTCAGGAGCGCCTCGGAACCGCTGCCTGAGCTCCGCCGCCCGTGGCAGCGCCCCTGCTCCACTCCCTTCGCTGCTGTTGGGAAATGCCTTTAAGCTGCTGTTTGTCTTTTAAAGAAACATCGCGTGCTGGGGTTTGGTGCTTGGTTTTTTCCCAGAAGCGTCGTTTCCAGTGATTCAGCCGTCAGAAGCCCGTTCTTGCGCAATGGTTGGTAATTATTTTGTCAGCAGAGCCTGTTACAACTCGTGGTTTTCACCTGCTTAGAAATGTTATTTCTTCAGGCAGCGCTACCGGTGGAGTTGGAGTAAGGCAGAAGTGTCAGGTTCACAAATAATTACCGCTGACCCCCTTCTTTCGAATAGTATGTTACGTGTTGAAGTGTGGTGGAAATGTGTGGTTATACAGCCGCTCCCTCGCCCCCACCTGCCACCCCATGGGGGAGAAAGGGAGAGGAGGAGAAGGGAAAAAAGAGAAGACAAAGGCAAACCTCCCGGGCTGGGATAAGGACAGTTTCCTGGGACAGCAGAGAGAGAACAGGATTTTATAGCAACATGTACAGAACTGGTGACACATGATGCAGTTTCTCACTGAACCGCACAACTCAGACCGTACAGCTCAGACCTGTCCCGAAAACAGACCATCCCCAAAAACCACGCATCTTGGAGCTGAGTGCTCCTCCTGCCACCAGCACACCCACACCCACTCCTCTTTATGCTGATCATGGTGTCTTTACTATGGAATAGCCCCTTTGGCCAGTTTGGGTCACCTGTCCTGGCTGTGTCCCCTCCCAGGTCCCTGGGCACCCCCTAGGTTCTCATTAGCAGGGAACTATGAACAACTGAGCAGTCCTTGACTGCTTGGCAACAACTAAACCCTCAGTGTGTCAGCACTGCTCTCATCCTGACTCCCAAACATGGCATCACACTGGCTGCTAGAAAGAAAATTAACTCTATCCCAGCTGAAACCATCTTTATTTTCTTTGATAACAGAAACCTTTTTTTTTTTTTCAATGCATACACACATGCACAATTATCTATTAATTTAAACACAACCTACCCCTGCCCTCAGTCTCTGGATTCAATGCAGGTAGGCTGGTTTAGCTTTATTTAGAAACTAGCTCCAAAATTTCACTTACTTAATAAAATCCAGGAAATACATGGGGGATTGCCATCCCAGAATGTTAATCTGCCGTTGTGTCTGGTTTCAGTCAGCAGCCAGGAATGAGAGAAATGCATTTACCTTACTTAGGCATTTGGATCAGGTGTTTTTTCTTCGTGGAAAGACTGACGCAGAACTAAGGTTCAACAGAGGAAATGCTTCATAGTGAAACATCAAAATTAGCCAAGGGATGAGGAGACAAGATACACCCCTTTTTTAAGGCAAGAAGTCATGAAATAGTCAAGTGGAGCAGATGGCAGCTGGTCTAACAAAGAGGCCTTCACATCTTCTGGGAAATGAAATGATGCTTATTTAAGTTCTTTTAAATGGCCAGGCCATCTCCTGGATTAAAAGAAAATTTGTTGAATAAGATCAAATCTCGCTGGACCTCTTCAGGAAGACTCTAAATGCTATAAAAGAAATTGGCCGGAAAAGCTAACATCCTACATCAAAAGAGGGATTTTGCAGGGATGTAACAGGAATAAAAAAGATCAAGGACCACAGAAGTCTTGACATCGAGGGTAGTATGGTAAATCAGGGGGAAATAATGTGACGAGTATGTGTAGTTAAAATGTCTCTCACTTTCTCATTTATGTCTAACATAAACCTTTGCTATTCGGTTGCCTACCTTTAATCATGGGGAAAAATACCTGAAGTAATAAGGAAATTAAAATCCATTTTCTCTTAAACTAAATGAAATTAAGAATGAATCTGAGACCACTGCCTAGCACGGCATTCCCCTCTGAATGATGTAACAAATCTGGAAAGCAAGGCACAGCAGGTCCCAGCTGCATCTCTGGCGTATGCAGGGGGTAGAACAGTTGGTGCACGCCACGATGACCCATGCCGTGGCCATGGTCAGGAGGGTGGAAGTGTCCTTCGTTACTGATGGTAACCAGAATGCCACGTGCTGTGGCAGGATAACGGGAAGCATTCCTGAACTCACAGAAACCCCAGGAAATGTGTGGCTTCCAGTTGTTGAGCCATGAATTAAGCTCGGTGACTTCCTCTTACAGTTGGAACAGATCATGGTGATAGTATGCAGAAGGAGGAAAAAACCTTTAACCTTGTCTTAACTACTTGCTTGGTCACACGCAGGGAGAGGCCATACTGAGTTGTCACAATCTCCATACCTATTTTCAAACATTTGGGCTCAGTATTATCTCTAGATTAAATTAAATTGAACCTCAGCGTGGGAGAAGAAAGAAAAGTATCTATAATAAGGTTTGGTTTTCACTTTTGACGCAGTAGGCCAATTTTGTTCTCAAATGGACTGTATAAACCTGCATAACCTAATTAACTTCTGCTGGAAGTTCAGTGTAACTGTATTAGCATTGGTAGAGATTCTCTCATTCAAAAGGACTGCAACTGACGCTGCCTTGGACTTTTTCTCCTTCTGACTACCTTCTTGGAGTAAAAGGTCCTCTTGCCTGTAGAGGGAGCTTCTAGAAGACGCAAAGACCTGCACAAGAGAAAGCAAATTGGGAGCTGTATGCATTCAGGCTGTTTATATCAGCATGGGAGGGTGAGGAACCCTGTCTTACCTGGCTACCTCTGTCATATGCTTCGGTCCTATCTGCACTAGAAGCTGATCCATTACAATCATGGGTTATCATACTGACAGCAACCAGCTTACAGCACAGTTAAATGCTCCATTCCTGACAACCATTTAAAAATATTAATGTTGACAGGGAAGACCTGCCTGACCCTGTAAAATTCATATGCTTTTCTGTACCATGTTTTCCTTAACAACTGGATTCCCAATGATTTATAATAACTAAGAGAGTAAAGGAACTTGTACTATAGAAATGCAAAGTGGTATTATTGAGCAGTTAGATTCACAAAAAAAAACCCTGGGTGAACCTAGTCATTAGGTAGGTTCTTTAGCTTTGGGACTAGGAAGTTCAGTAGAAAGAGTCTGAAAACGTTAGGCCTGCTGCCAGCAAGCAGCCTTGTAGGTGTAACATGCTGCATCTTACAAACTAGAAATGGTGGCTGTTCCAGAGGACAGTAGTCATAATCACAGCTGCATGTGGAAGCTACGGGGTGAGTTCCTGTGAAGGAAATATAATCCCAGTAATTATTGCTGTGAAGGGCAAGTCAAATCTAAGAGGTTTGCTGACCGAGCATGACTGGCAGATCACAGAAAGAAATTAGATTCCATGGGCAAAAGTAAGGGTAAGTAAAATTCCCAAGTCTTTAAGCACGTAAAGTGAGAGTAAAACTTCTCCAGGCATTTAAGGAGAGCAGAAGAGTGAAGATTTGTATGTCACCCTGCTTTGTTGCTGCTGCAATCGGAGTTCCACTTACCACCTGTTACTATTTGTTTTACTAGGATATCAACAGGATGTCCCAAGCTGAAAGGAAAACTTACTGTTTACGTAAAAAAAAAAAAAAGATTATTAGATGCAAGATAAGCTCCAACTCCATAAAATTACATTTTACCACCTGATATAATAAAAGAGTACAGGAAGAGGAAGTAAGCCAAATAATAATTGAATAGCCCAAGAAATGCTAATTGAGAAAAATGGTTCCTCAGTCATGATCAAGCATAGCTTTGGCAGCCCATAAAGGCTGAGTTAAGGGGAGACAGGAGTGATGTTAGGTGAGCAAAAAGCTCAGTTCTCAGTCATATGAACGCATAAAGAAACGTAAGGGAAAGCTGGAATGACAGACTGACAAGCAACGTAACTGACAGCTAGGAAGGGGACACATGAATATGGAGGTTCATCTCGGACCATGTAACTACATCTGAGCTATCTTTAAACTAATGATCTCAGGTTGGGAAATAGAAACAGTTTGGAGGAGTAAAAATGGAAAATAGTTGGCCCTGAGAGTTTTCACAGTGAGAACAGACAGAAAAATCTAAACTTGGCAGTGGCTTTCCTCCGGCTTGGCGGGCATGGAAAGAAACAGCAGAAGTAGAAGAACACATAGAAATTGCTGACAAAGCTGACAGCAAAACCATTTGTGAAGACTACAGTTATGATCGAGTATCAAATGCTGCTCCTCACAGAAAGGGTATTTATGCTTGTTTATAAGGGAAGGAAGCCTTCAACGCCTTCGCTGGTGGGTGGTAACATGACTCGCTACCTTAAAAACATATTTCCCAGCACCACCAGATACCCTAGTGACATTTAGTCACTTGGGCAGTGGGAGCAGATGGGGTCTGGTGAGCTGTGTTTGCAGAAGGACCTTACCCCCCCACTAATTCTTCTTCTCTCCAGACAACCTGCCCTTCCTAAGGCCTGGAGCATGGCCCTTTTGCACTGTGAAAAGCTGCAGCATAGCACTGAACAACCCCTGTCCTGATGGAGGACCCTCTGGCATGTACATCTGCAAAGACCCTTCTGCCTCCTAGAGTCCATAGTCTCTCAGTGACCCCAGGTGTGAACCAGCTCTCATTTCCCTCAGCAGCCTGCTCACGAGGGGGAAGAGCAGTGGAGCAGTGCTGCTGAGGGAAGGAGCAAATCTAACAGCCTTTCCTCTCTGGCTTCTCACCCATGGGATGGAGACACTCTGCAGATGGCAGTCCTCCTGCTCACGGCTGCGGTGCGGCACGCTGAGCAGGGCTGGGCCGTGTCACACAGGGTGATTTCTCACAGGGTACTGTTCGATGCTAGATACACATCACGATGCCATCCATCCCACAAGTGACTTCATTTCATTTACCACAGGTATCTTCTTTAGATTATTTTTTTCCTTTCTTTGGAGTTTTTTCTTACTCACATTTCAGAAGTGAGTATTCCACTTGACCTGATCTGCTTATTATATTGGAAAATTTTAAGTGGTTGGTGACTGGAGCTGACTCAAGACTTCTCTGCATACAGGAAGAATTGAAATTTGCAGCAGAAGTAGTCAAAGCTTGTATAAAAACGAGCATGGGAGTTGTGGAATGTGGACATCTGCGAAGAAGAATGTGGAGGAAAGAGCAGAGGGAAGTGTGGGGAGATCCACTGCGGAGATAGGCTGAGAAGACTGAGGTTTTGACTGACCAGGAGTGGATTTTAGAGCCTCTCTTCATCTGTCACCAGATCCGACCCCTCCAGCCTCTAGATTCAGGAGGCTGTGCTTCTCCTTACCGCTCAAGCAGCAAACAAGTCATCATTCACCTCTCCTCCACTGCTGCTCCCATAAAGGGAAGGGGCTGAGAAAGGCTGAGTCAGAAGGGGCAGGTTTGCTGCTGCTGCTGTGCATACTCACCGAGACCAAGTATAAACCACATCCAAATGCAGTCTAACACATGTATATCTATACAGTATGGAAGTATAAATGACTCAGGCTGAGAGAATTTGCTGACAGGAAGTAGAAATCAGTTGTTTGCATGGCACGAACAGCTCAAATTTGTGGTCTTTGTCAACACAGGAGAAAAGACCTCGGCAGAGGAAGGAGCCGAGCTTGGCTGCTCTTTAGTGGGACCAGCTTGCCACCCTGACCATCCGCATCCACAGGCAACCTGCCTGCATTGCCAGTACCTGCAGCTGGCCCTGCTGCTCTCCATTGGGGTTAAAGGAAGACTCTAAACTGGAAGCTTCAGCAGTGCCTATCAGCAGAAATAATGTTTTTAAGATTTTTTTTTCATTTGGCAAAAGAAGAATAAATGCTTGTATTAGGGCATAATGTCTGAACATTTGTCTGGTAGAAATCTGAACAGCAGAGGTGGCACAACGGAGTCTGAAAGATGACAACACCACAGTGTTACCGTTGCAGTAGTAGCTGTGGAAGTAACTTGCTTGTTACCCCCATTACATGATCTACTTTTGTTGTTGGTGTGACAAACATGCTTCATTAAAATGCTGTTTAGCTATAATTAGCTAAAGAGCTTTTAAAAATAATGTTTTAGGAAAACCACACATTCCCCAAACCCAACAGAATTAACCAATTAAAAAAACCCTATTTAAGCAGCTTTACAAAGACATTAATATATTTCTGTATCTGCAGGGGCAGCAGTTTAATGAACACAGGCCCCAGCCTGAAAGCAGCCTTACACTGACATCCAGCAAAAGAATAATGCTCGGGGCCATCTTCGTGTATCTAAAAATAAGCGCTTAAGGCATCAGGATCACGTGTTCCAGGCTAACCGGAATCCCAGCTAGGGCAAATGCTTGCAGGCAACTTTAGACTTCAGGGAATATTGTTGAATAATGTGAAAGGGCATAGTCAAGGTTTGCATACTGTTAGAAGACACTTTCACCTCTTCTTAGGTAGAATAGAGCCCGTCTCTCTCTCTCAGATTTCAAACTTTCCGTATGGGTAGACTATGTAATAGATTTGGAATCACCTATTTATGAATGCCATATGTTATGTATAACTTTCAGATCATTGCAAGATGTAACAAGACAGAGTTAATTTAACCAGGGAACAGCCTAGGGATGTAGCCCAGATAATATATGTCAGCAAATGTTAAATGGACAATGCTGGAGTAATTTCCCAGTTTGACCACCACTGGGAGAAGCTACACGTACCTGTCTAGGAAAGTTTCAGACTCCAGTACAGAGAACACCGAAAGGCTCCCTGGAGGTCTGCTAAACACTCCACCCTCTGACATTTCTGAAAGCAAAGATGATGAATTCGCTCTGACAATAATAAGAGTTCATTGTTTCCAAAGCATCTGAAACATCTGTATTAAGAACACATAATGAAAGCCCAGACGAGATTCCAGAGAAGCACACTTGAATTTCTGGAAGACACGTGACTACAAAAGCTCATTTCCCATTCACTGGCAATGTTGTGACTGCTTGTTGTGCTCGCTGAAGGCAGCGAGATCCTCACTTACAAAAGCCCTGCCTTACAGGCAGCTATAAGGGTGTGTTCCCTTTAAAGAGAAACTATACAGTGACTTTGTACTTGTCACCGACCACTTTATTCATCACTGCCTCAACCCAGAGTTACCATTAGATCAGAGTCGTACCAAGGAGAGATTTCCAACAGGAATTGCTGTGAAGACAGATGACCCAAGGGACCAATCACCAGATGCAGCAAAGAATTTACATGATTTTAAATCATTATTGCGTAAACTCTGTGGTCATAGCTTATGTTAACATACTCTCAATTAATTTATTTCTAAACTTCACTGTTGCAAGACAAGAATCAGGTCTGCATCTTGTTAAGTCTCTTTTCTCCAAACTTGTACTAATTAGCATGGTTAGTTGGCCTTCCAGGAAGAAGGGCTGTTTGTGCTGTGACAGATATTTAAACTGAAAACTCTAGACACATGTCAAAACACACACAGTCCAAAGCTAAGAGAGCATCCAGCATATGAACACCCTGAATAGAGTTTTTGAAGACACACTCACATTGTGCCTGGGGATTAATGGCACTTCCAGCGTTCCCACGCGGCTCTGTTGTGCAGGCTTGTTAGCAACTGCTGAACAGTGAATACTCCTTTCAGCAAAGGTCAGATGAGTGACGCTAATTACCAGCAACTGCTTCCTGCCCAAGGTAACTCACATGCCATGTTGTGGTGAAAACCATGAATGTCTAACGGACATCATTTCTATTGACACAAAAATTCCCCAAAATTACCTGCTTTTGAGCAAGCAGAAATACAATTATTTCAGATTTGGGCATCTCTGGTGAATGGCTGATGCACTGTCCCCAGGGACTGAGCGTAGCCTTTGAGCCTAACAAATGTCCTTGAGACATCTGAAATACAAAAGGAACGCAGCACATTGCAGCACTCTGTGGGAGGGTAACAGGAACAGATGATATTTATATACAAAAGTACCAAGCACAGAGTACAAAAGCACACGTGAAATGCTGAGCAGAAACATTCTGTGCATGTTTACTTATCCCCTGTCTCTTGAATTACACAGCGTAGTCAAATGGAATTACTTCCATTTTTCCCCAGAAGAGCTATATTCTAATGTTGAAAGAGGTAAAGTTCAAAGAGTTAATCATGCAGTTACCTGCAGTATTATTAAAAGTATTTGTTCCGTTTTTTATAGAAATTTTTTTAAATTATTGAGAAAAATGTAATTCAACACTTGGTGATTCTACCTAATTTAATTTCCATCAGATCTGGTAACACTGGGTAGATTTAAATGTATACCTGTATGCAACTCATAAGGCAAACTAGTTTTATAAAGTGCTGTGCATGCAAGTTTTCAGTTAGAGTAACCAGGGGTTTGAACCTTGCAGTGTAGATTCTATTCATCTCATTCATTATTGAACCTACCAGTGGGTCACTCCTCTGTGTGAACGAAGCACACCCAACTTCTTCCTCTCTCAGGAAAGCAACAGCTAAAAGAAAGAAAAGGGAAAGTTCTAATGTCACCTGGAAAGGCATATATATTTATGTTTTTAAAACGTAATCGTCGCATCATTTCATTGGAACCTCCTTTCTAAAGATACTCAGGATTTACTCCACTTGCTGTGACAGGATTCTGCAAATTCTGTATTGATATTGCACACTGTTGATGCCTATTTGACAGCAGATTTAGCTCTGCTGGCTAATTTAGTTACCTCCTTTTGCTGTCTGCCTCATCCCACTTTCCCAGGTTACCGATACTCTTGGTCCCATAACAATATATGGGACCAAGAAATACTGGCATCACGGGATTTGTGACGTTCCCCAGAGAAAACCCCTAGAACCAAGAGTGCAAATGTGGCAGGGTTTCACAAGTGATCCATCCAACTTCTCGTTTCACCACTGCTGCTGTCATATTTATTCCTTATATGGTATTCACAGGCCAAAATACATTCTGAACCTAGAAATTAAATTGTGCATCTGTAACTTCTGATAATATGAGGTATAATGTATTACCACTGTGATGAGAAGCAATGAGATATCAGGAGTGTACTGATTACGATAGAAATGATAGTGTAGTGAATTGTTGGGATATGCAGATAATTGCCCTGTGCCAGTCCTATATCTTAATTCCCTCCTCACAGAACTACTTGTAAGAATTACTTCTGACTTGTAAGAACCTAATCACCAGACTCTTTCTTTATCAAGAAAAACAAAGGGCAAAACTAAGGTGGTGTGTGGTTTAACCCCAGCCAGGAACTAAGTCCCACGCAGTACTTGCCCACTCCCCCGGTGGGATGGGGGTGAGAATCGGAAGGGTAAAAGTGAGAAACTCGTGGGTTGAGATACAGACAGTTTAACAGGTAGAGCAAAAGCCGTGCACACAAGCAAAGAAAAACTCTATCCTAGCTGAAACCAGGACACCGTTATATGCTGAGCAGTCCATCATAAGGTGTGGGATATCCCTTGGTCAGTCTGGCTCGGCTGTCCCAGCTGTGTCCCCTCCCAACTCCTTGTGCACCCACCCCCAGCCTGCTCACTGGTGGGCTGGGGTGAGAAAGCAGCCAAGGTCTTGGCTCTGTGTGAGCCCTGCTCAGCTGTAACTAAAACATCCTGGTGTTACCAACGCCATTTCCAGCACAAATCCAAAGCACAGCCCTGTACCAGCTACTATGAAGGAAATTAACTCTACCCCAGCCAAAACGGCCCAGGTGGTCTTGCCTGGACACAGAAAAAGACCTTTTCTTTTGCTCTGCACCCTACTTTTCCTGCTCAGTGCTGAAGAGGGGGCTGGTACGAGGGAATCAGCCATCTTGGACAAAGAAAATCAATTTCAAGTGAATAAAGCTTCCACAATTAGTGTAAGAGAATGGGAGGTATAAGCTAGCTCAGATGCTGAAGTGATGCTGGAGGATGTTTGTTGACATATATGGTCTTAATAACTCGTTTTGTTTTTTTCTCTCTTTGTAGCATTGCTCCGTTACTGCAAATCTGTGTTATTAAATACATTGTTTTAAACTTAAATCTTGAGAAGAATCTGACTCTGAGTGATCTACCACACAGTTGAGATATAAAACGATATAAAACGATGCAGAGACTTTCATTCACCCATTTTGATACTGAGCACGTTCCACACAAGGGTGCTTTTCTCCCCAGGTTGTTAATTCCAGTAAGTGGTAGTGTTGGGACTTGAGCTGCTGGAACTGTTCCACTGGCTAAAATAAGATGCTTAAGACCTTGACAGCATTCCGATTGGGAAACTTGTGTTATGGATCCTTCTTTCAGCACATTATGCTCAGTTTTTCTTTTCTTTGAGAAAACAAACAAATTGGTTTAGCAGTTACAGCAATTCATGTGCCATAAGGGTATGAATTAGAGGTTTTAAATGTCTGGACCAAAGAAAACATAACATACATTCAGAAACTAACATACTTGTTATGCAAACCAGATTTTCTTCAGACTCCTTATTTTGGTAGATTAGATGCAAAGCCGTTTCTATAAGGGACATTATCAAATTAAAAAGAAAAAAAAAAGGGAAAAGATAAATTTTACTTGCACTACTGATTTGTTTTTGTTAGGGAATCACATTGCCTGGAAAATTAACAATTTCTTCATGGCTCTTCGCCACCTACAGGCAAAACCTATTTTCCTCCTTGCCAGAATTCTGATTTAGTTTGAGGGTAAAAGGAGGGGTGCATCCGTTATCGCAATCCAGCCTTGCCAAGTAGGTGTAGCTACGCAGAATTCCTCTCTAGTATCCCGTGGTTGTTACAAGATTCAGTGCCTTTACACGCTGACCCAAGCATGAACACCTTGCAACATACCAAGGGACATCTGGGCAGACAAAACTAGCCACACGTTCGTGGAGCCCGGCCATCCAAACAGTGACTCAGAGAATGTGGCTCCTACAGGGCTGCTGATTATCTCAACAGGAGGAGCCTATACGGGAAACTGTATGAAATCAGATATATTAATGTCAGCTTAAAAATAGACAAAGATGCCACAAATCTTGCACATACCTACCTCTGCTAGTACAGGAAAGACAGAAGTAATTATTGTAATGTATGTTGAAGGCTCACCACCACATGGTAGATTAAAATTTCTATGAAGTTGGTATCAAAAAGATTTTTAAAAATCATAATTACAGCTAGTAGTAAAAGAAAAGCCTTTCCTGTTATTGGCACTTCAGGTTGTGTAATGCAGAAACATAAATTACAAAATGGATTATAATCCTAAATCACATTTCCAAAAAGACTTTCATTACTTTGTTTGAAACTGGGGGGGGTGGAAGGCAAACACAATTTGGAGACTTTTACACCCCTGAAAATAGGCATAATTGCTTTTTTCAGATGCTGGGAAACCCAAAGAAAAACTGGAACATGAAATTAGGAAGATTAATTTGCAACAGAAACATTTACTGATACTCCACAGTACAAAGCCTTCTTCTGCCAAAACAGTATTTTCTTACAAGAACTTCTAGCAAGTAGCAGTGCTACACACTGTGCATCACAACCTTTTCAGCTCTAATTCAGAGAATGCCCTCAATGTTGTCATTTGGAAGATAAGCTCGAATGTACCTGAAAAATCCATATGATCAAGCACGGAAGCCACAAAAATACAGAATCTGTGCTACAGAAAGGTTACAAGAGCATGGTAACGTTTTCAAAATGATGGGAGAATGTGAATTAAAGGCTCAGTGGGCAAAATAAAGCTGTTTCCAGAACTGCAGTTTAGGCACCTCTTTAACCATTACATACAATGTAAAGTGATGATTTGAAATAATAACTGTGAGATTAGAAACAGCCTACACACAGAAGAGCTCTATTCAGTCTGTGGGGAAAACAATTTTAAAATCTGATAAACTGGTGATTTTCAAACAACTGCAAGTCTCAGTAAATTTTCCATGTGCAAACTTTATTTTAGCTATTGGCAGATTCTATTGGTGTACCTTCTAGTAAAAAAACCCTCCTACCCAGGCACATGGAATGCCATTGAGCCACTCTGGACACTCGCTGAATTAGACTTTCTCACCTGTAAGCTATGATTTTAATAAATGTCACTGTAGCTAGGGGTGAAAAGGAGAGGAATTGATACCCCATACCTACCAAGTAACATGCAAACCATCCTCCACAAGCAAGATCCTCTCTACAAGCAATAAAAACAGTAACTTGGAGTCATCTTTTGCTTGGCCACTGGCTCATCTCCTCTGCCCGTAGCTGTACCCCACACCCCCTCCACTGACTCACAGACATTAGGTTTTGCGGCTGACTGTGCACCCCAGCTTAGGCTGCTGGAAGGGTTGGTTGCTTCCCAAGCCACAGCAGAGCCTGAAGTCGCTCTGCCCATCAGACACCCCGGCTGGCTGCCTTTCCAGCTAGTTAGTATCCGTTCACTGGCCGCAGCACTTCTGCCAGCTGCCACTCCCTACTCACAGCCACACCGCAGCAGTCCAGAGCCGCACAGACCGGCACAGGTGTCCGGACGATAAAACAAACTTCCTAAACAGGCCTCAATCTTTCCTTTTTTCCCTCAGCCGTGAATTTCTTCTACCCAGAAGTCCAGACTACTGTTTGGATGACCGTTTAGTCCGGGCACAGTTGTGTTGTCCTTCTCCTCAAAGCATAATTGCAGCTTCCATTGTCCCATGACTTTTACTACAGGGTCCTTTATTAACAGACATCAGACAAGAAAATCCCACCTTTGAGTGATGTGCCAGACTTCCTCAGCTCAATGCAAACCTGTTAGGGCACCTTGCGCTTCTGCTACTGTTGCTGCTACAAGGACTTGCATTTTGGTACACACGTTTTGAAGTGTTGTGTTGCGGTTGCCAAAATACAGTTCTGGGCAGAGGGAAGAAATCAATAATATAGCTGAGGCCAGGCAATTGCACTGGCACCCACATTCAGTAACAGGAGTTTTAATGTTCACTTGAACAAGGCATGTGGTCCCCAAAAGTCTGACATAGGAAGACTCCGCTGTAAAAGCACAGAATAAAGGGAACCTGTTTCCTCCTGACCATTAGACCTTTTCATTCAGGTTCTCCTGCTCCCCACCAGATGCCAGAGCAGCAGGCAGCCCTTCTGGGTTTCTTGTACTATCCAGTTTGTGGGGGAAGGGAGGATTCTCTTCTCCTTCAGGCCGTGGGCTATCAGACTAAATTGGGAAAGATATGTTCTCATCCTCTCACACCGTGGCAAGCTTAAGCACATTACAGCTTTCTTCCTTAACAGCTAAGATTGATATGGAGTGTATTTGTGAATAAAACCACCTCAGGGAAGAATTTGTTCTCCATCTACCAATATCCAAAATGGTTCTCAGAAAAGCAGTACAAACCAGATCATTTCCAATAAATGATACTTAAGTAATTCCAGTGAATGACCCAAAAGAAACATACACATGGAGAAACAAGCACTTAGGCCATTCCAGACTGGTACTAAAGTTAATTGTTTGGCCAAGGTCACTGGACAAACACCATTTAAAATTAACTCCTTTTTTTTTTTTTTTTTTCTTTCGGATGAGCAAGGACACCAAACCTAATCAGAACTGCTGTGGATACCAAGCCACCTGGGGTGACTTTTTTGTCAACACAGCAAGGGGCTTCTCAAATTATCACACATTTTATTAAGGAAACATTGCAGTAACTACTTGTGTTTATACTGACAGAGAACAAACAATATACCATGCACTCCAGCAACTCCATTATCCTGCTCTGCCTGTGTCTCATGCTATCTCAAGGGTTTGAGAGTTTCTGTAGCAGACCGTGTGGGTTTGGCTGCACAGCTAATACACAGCTAAAACATATCGTTGGCAGTAGAATAAATAAAGTTTTCCAGTGAGTGTACTTGGTTTATGTTGTGTATACAGTTCTCCTCCATGGACCATTATAACTGTAGTCCTGGGCCTACGCTGGGCTCAATCCCAAGAAAACCCCAGAGAACTGGTACAACATTTTCAGCATATTTGCAGTAAAAAAAAATAACAACCCAAAAGCAAACAATGGCAATTTCTCTAGAACCCCCTGGTTTACCAGTTACTGCTCTTCTAAGGCAGCTCTAAGTCACGATTAATAAACACTTCTTTTAGTTTTCCATGAGCAGTCTCTAGGCAATGATTTGTGTTACAGATACTTAACACAGCTGGTGCCATAACACTCCCTCTCCTACTAACACAGTTGCATTGCTATATCAGCACAAACTGCATCCCCAAGTATCACAAGCAACGATAAGCACAAGTTTCTAATATACCTGACAGCTGTCAATTAAAAGAGCTGAATACATGTTCCTGTCTTTATATATCAAAACTACCACTTCTCCTGCATCCTTCTCAAAACACCAGTGTCTCAGCTGATACACACAGGGCTCCTTAGTTGATAGAGCTGTCCTTGAACTCAAGCATAACATCTTTTCATGCTCCACAGGCAGTGACCTCCAAGCCTTTGCACTAGAATAAAAAGTAACATGTCATTGGACAGCATCACTTCTCTGGATAGACAAGATGGTGACTGAGCCCCCACCCTTAGCTGTGATCTGAGTTGAACGGCTTCATAGGCATGATGATGTCTGCAACCAACAGGTAGCTCCAGCAAAGGGTAAAAAAGGCTGTGATAATGAATGCTACAAATACAGGTCAGTCAGCAAGTTCCCATCCAGAGAAAAGCCTACTGAAGGCTAAAATCAGTGAGGAAGTTGTGTATTTTCATTTTTTTACTAAAATTTGTTATTTGGCAGACTCTTTCAGTGTATCCATTTACTTTCTTACACCCAGCTTGTGCAAGAACAGTTTCCTCAAGTTAAGAATGCTCTGTTCATGGAAATATGAACTCAAAGAAACATATTCTGAATTGAAAAGAATCGTTATCTTGAGGATGGGCACTTAGATTCTTCTCTGCACTCCTAAATCAGGATCGTAATTCACAAATATTGTCTTAATTTACTTATTTCACAGGTGATCACATGTAGCACATTGATTAACTAGAGACCACCTAGAAAACTACAGACATGGCCTGTCCCCCTCAGTCTTGCAGGTGAAAAAAAATCTAGAAAAGCTATTCGCTATACTGATTTCAAAGTCGGAACCCATAGGTCAAGAAAATCTTACACAGGATTTCCTTGAGTTACCTGGGAAGACATGCTATGAACATACTGCTGCATACTGTCCCATCAGCTCAGCTTTGGAGGTCCATCACACAAACCTTCAGCGTACAAGGTATCGGTTTTCATTACAGGACCTGAGTGGATTTGGAGCCACTGAAGGCCACAGACAGAGAGTAAATGCAACATCCAATGACAGGTACTTGGATGTTGAAACCAGAATTCTGCTCCAAGAATATTTGCCTTACCTATGTAACCACATCTCTCACGTCACGCAGCACAATCCTGGTCCCCATGTTTTCTAACTATACACCGCCACAACAGGGGGAAGCATGAACTCAGCTTGCCCAGTGTTGAGGCCACACGTCTCCAGCATGCAACTTGCGGCCTTTTGGTGTGATGTGAGCAGTGCTCCTATCAGGCATCACCACTGGGGTCCTGTGCTACTGCAGCCTTTGTACTGAGCTGCTCTAACACCAGCTGACACGCGACCTCCTCAGCAGCTTACAGAATTAATCGCATCAGCACAGTCACGGTGCGAGCGCCTTGCTCTGCTGACCTTTCCTCCTCACATCACATGCGTTCGTAGAAATCACCCGAGGCCCAGCCCCGCACCACAGCAGGGATGGTGCTGGAAATCACAGAACGTGTCAGGTTGGAAGGGTGGTGGCAGTACGGCCGCGCTGCCCAGACGGTGATCACGGGGGCTACAGGCCGGTGACAGGGCGCTCCGAGGGGCCCCAGGGCTGAGTGGGCCCGGTAGGACTCGGCCAACTCAACACAGGCGACGAGCACCGTGGCCAGGGGCGCCGAGGCGGGACTAGCCGCCGGGGGGCGGCACAGCGGGCCAGGGCTATCTACCAGAGCGTGAGTGGGAGCGGCGGAGGTCCCCCGAGGGCAGGTAGACTCGTCACTCCTCCCGCCATGTGAGGAACCGTGTTGAGGGGGAGAGGGGGCGGGAACAGCCCGCTGCGGAGGCGGCCGGAGCTCTGTCCGGAACAGAGACCTTACGGAGAGGAGGCGGCTGGGATGTGAGGCGGCAGAGCGGCGCTGTAATCTCTTTCCCTCTCCGCGGTGCTAATTAACACCGCCGCCCGTTAGCCAGCAACCCGCGCGGAGCTGCGCGGCAGATTCCCCTGCAGCCCGGGCAACGCAGCCGCCCTCGCTAAACTCGGCGTGACCTTTGGCTTCGCTCGGCGCTCGCCATGCTCTTCCTTAAGGGGCTTTCTCCTTGTAGCAATCGCCGAGGGCGGCCGCGCCCCAGCTCCCCGCGGTTCCGCTTTCGGGCTGGCAGACCCCGCCGTGATTTGTTTGCCTCACGCGTTCGTGTTCTCGTACTTCTGCTTTATAAAGCGAGCGGCCGAAGGCGGCGGGCGGGGTCGGAGCGGCTGAGCCGCCTTGTCCCCGCTTCCCCGGGCCACCTGAGGGCGGCCGCCCCCTCCTTTCGCCCCGTGATGTCATCCCAGGTGCTTCTCTCCGCCCCGAGGGCGGGGCCCCGCAGAGGCGGTGGGCGGGGGCGGGCAGCGCGCATGCGCCTGGCGGCGGCGGCAGCCAGACCGGTTGCGAGCGTATGTGCGAGCCCGCCGCTCCCGCGTGGTGGGCAGCGCGCGAGGGGTCGGGAGCTTGCCGGCCTCCGGGCGGGCTCGCGCTCCGGCCGCCGCCATGTCCGCGATCATCGAGCAGGAGTTCCAGGAGATCGATGCCACCAACGACTGGCAGGCGCATTATATGGTGAGCCGAGGGGGTCGCTCCGCTCCTGTCCCGGCAGGAGGGGAGAGAGGAGGGCGGGGGTAGGGCGGCAGGGCGGTAGCGTGTGCGCTGCCGGTACGTGCCGCCTCAGCGGGGAGCGGAAGTCGCTGGGCCACGGCTCCCTTTCAGGTGCACGCAGCGAAACTGCGGCCGAGCGCCGCGCATGCTCCCTGCGTGCGGCTGCGGCGGCTCCCTCGGCCAGGGGGGTACCGCGCAGGCGTCGTGCGGCGCGCCGTGCGGCTGCGCCTGCGCGCCGTCCCACGGTTGGGGGGCTGGCGGCGCGCTGCGCCTGCGCGGGCTCGCCGGTGGCCGGGGCTCCGTGCCCGGCCGCGGGCTTTGGGGCGCGGGGGGCTTGTCCCGGCGGCCTGATCCGAGCTGGGACAGGGTGTTTCCTCGTGGCTTCCAGGCAGAGAGGAGAGTTACGCCTGATGATAGTGCCCGTCCGGCCGAGGCTTGCCGTCGCCCCCGGGTGCGCGGCTCTGCCACCGAAACCGCTGCGCGGCGGTTCCTCAGGCGCCCGCCCGTTACCGCTGCCGCCACCTGCGTGGCGCCCGCGGGAGGCCGGCCCCGGTGTCTCAGTAAGCGCGGCGTTTGCCCGGCTCTTCCCGGAACAGCGAGGGTGCTGGCTTGGCGGTGGCAGGCTCTGGGCCGGCTCCGTAATGTGGGCTTTACGTGTAAGCGGGTAACGCAGGAGCAGTTCCTTCGCCCCGGGTATATTTCACAGCGCTTTTTTCTTTCCCCGAGTGAGGAAGAGCAGCCCAAAACAGGAGCTCTCCCCGCCAACTTGCAGCTGTGCTTTACCTCCGTTGGCTTAGCAGCGTGCATGACTTACATGTTGTGTCTCAAATACGTTCTCTGTAGGTGTGTGTTGCCGAGCTGAGCTGCGGTTTGACTTTAACAGGGAGTAGGAGAAACAAACCGAGCACAGTTAGCGAGGCAAAGGTGTGCGGGGAGGAGTTCTTCAGCCACTATCCTTCGTGAGGTAGAGAAGTACAAACACGTTGCATCTGGCTGATCCAGGCCGAATGAGTTAGCTTTCGCTAGTCGTTTTAGTATCGTTTAGTTGCAGGTGGGGGAGGAAACTGAATGGAAGACTGTATATTAAGCTCTGCTGAACTTTGTGTGTAGATTTCCTACACTTTACTACAGCTGTGCTTAAATAATCTTTCAAGTTTTTTTAAATATTAGATTTCTATCTTTCCCTGATTTTGCAAACTCAGGACTCTTTTTTTTCAGGGTGTCTAACACGTTTGTTTTACAGTAAAACTAGAGAATACAGATCTGCTTAAAAGCATAAAGAGAAAACAGCAAATTATGGTTTTAATGTCACAAACTTGTATAAATATACTTTTAATTTCTGACCACTTGTTTTTACACTGAGTTTTTGTTCAGGAAGGTGTTTTTCTGTGGTAGGGGTGTATAATATACTTGCCCTGAGAAATGTAAGTTTCTCAGAGGGAAAAAAAAAAAAGCATTAGGGTTTGGGTTGTTTTTTTGCTGAGACCAGTTTTATGTAGTTGCCCTTCAGTGACATGAAATTGCCAAGGCTTGTGGTAAAATCCTATGAAGCTTGGAATATTTATGTTGACTCCCAGAGCTCTAGTCCAATCTGAGTTAATGACTGAGTAAATAATTCTGTCTGTCTTTATTTTTTTAATATTTTTTTACCCTTGTTTAATATGCCTTACATTATATCTGGCACCTGGTTTATTTGTCCAGTTTGTGGCATCTGGATTGTATGTGGAAAAACTGATTTTAGAATTAGTCATTAACTTCCTTAGGTTTAATTTCTTTTTAACCACACCTCCTCCCCATCACTGTAGTAGTGTTTCTAGCTGTTTCAATGTTTCTTGACCAAATTACAGGTCTGTTTCTGTGCATTGAGGATGCCAGTGCTTAAAAAACCAACCAAACACCACCACACACACACACACTCTCCACAAAATATGTTGCATCCTGTTATGGACTGCTACAAAATTTGCATTTCGTGGGAACTTGGTTGGGAATGCCTGCTGGATATATTTGACATGGTTGCTCCCAAAGCTTGTAAGCCATGTAAACTAAAGAAGACGACAAGTTTCAGTGCATGTTAGCAAAATAAAAAAGCCCAATTGTCTCATAGATCAAGAGATTTTTATAGGAATATGTAGAGCATTGCTCTTTTATGGTTGCTGCTCCACAGCATGGTTTAGGTTCTTCAAAGGTTGGCACTGTAGCTAAGTAATGTCACACAGCAGGTGCTAAAAAATGGAGCTTCCTTATGTATCTTAGATTTCTACTGAAGTAACTTTTGACTGTGTGGATTGTCTGGGAATATATAGGGTACTTGGGAAGTTTGAGGAGGCAAAGAAGATAGAGAAAAGATAGAGAAGACCAGAGAATGCTTAGTTGGAAAGATAAGTTTGCAAGCTCATTGGATTGTGGAGATCACATGTAGCAACATCATCTAAAAATGAAAGGAGGAATCAAAATAAAATACTGTTAATTCTATGTCCTACAACACATCTGCTGAGATGGTGTCAGTGCAGAGATATAATGGGATAGTTTGGTTTGTTGGAGGCTGCTCATCCATAGCACTTTAGCTGTGTGAAAATTGTCTACATAAAGCAAGTCAGTCAGTGTTAGTGAAGCTGTGGAAAAGGCAGAGGCAAAAAACCAAACCCCAACAACTGGACAGTCAGAGTACATGAACAGTGTGCTCGTGAAATAGTGTGTAAAGGCGTATGTGTGAGTATCTTCTGAGAGCAGACTACTGAAAGGCTGGTGTTAATGCCTGGGGAGAAGCAGGCTGTGATTTCAGATTGATATTTGTGAGTCGAGAACTGTTCCTTCATATTGGATCATATTTAGCTGCTACAGCTATATGGGGTGAACTGTCAAACCACCAAGAATACTCTTGTGGCTTCTTAGGGTTCTATGCTGCTGGGTTGGTGTAAAGGAGCCAGCAGTGTACAGTCCTGTTAGTTCTAGCTATCCGAGTCTCGTTACTGTGGGAGATAACATGCAAGCCTGAGGCAAGCATAATAAATACTGGGGTGTTGTGCCTCCCCCACCCCGCCCTTGTTCCTGCTACATCAGTTACTTACCAAATTGTGCTTTTATGTTAGTTTGGTGGTGTTAGCCAAATGTGGGAAGATCTAAATGGCAACAGCTTGGCCAAGGGTGAGACATGTTTTCTGAGTGAAAATAACTCTAGGTATAGTAAAAGTTTGTTTTAAAGTGTTAATAATTAACAGCCTTGATTTAATGTATAATGAATAAGCTTGAAAGCCTTACAATAGGATGCATACAACACTAATCAGATTACTGGCTATAACTAAGTTGCTTTTTTTTTTTGTCTTTTAAAGGAAATTCGACATAAATCCACTGACTACCCTCACAAAGTTGCAAAATTAGCAGAAAACAGAAATCGAAACAGATACAGAGATGTTAGTCCGTGTAAGTATCTTTTCTGTAACTATTGAAATAAACTTTAGACTTTTTACTTACCCAGTTTACTTTTAAATACCCTGCCTGATAAATCATGGTCGTTGTAAGTTTTGTATTTTGTTTATTTCTGTAGACATGTTTCCTGTGGTGGATTTTGTTTTCCCATAATGCATATGCAAATGTGTAGAGCAGAAGGGAGAAAAGTTTGCAGCTTGAGCTCGTTGTGCTGAATGGTGAATGAGAGATGATTGCAACTCACAGTTATTAGTATATAGGTAAATGCTTGTGAGTTGTAAAGCAGTATTTTAAAAGATATTTTTCTCATAAGGAAATTATTTAATATTACTGTATCTGCTATTAAAAAAATCAACATCTGAGCACAGGAATTGGGTTAATAATCCTTGACTGACACAAAGAGTTTCCTTTTGGCTAAGCAATTCTGCACATTTAAAAGAGAGTGTGGATAGATGCCATTTAATTTCAGCTGTTGCTTTAAAAGAATACTTGAGATTTTTAAACTTTTATCTGCATGGAAGAATGTATGCATGAAGTTGTTCTTCATTACTCTCAATGCAAGTAGATATGGTATGGAGTGCTTACTAACTGTTGTAAAATGGTCTTTGACATAAAAGATCTTCCATCCTGGGTGAAGACAGCTTTTTGTTTATCACCTGCTTCACTACTGAAATGTTGAGGATTTTTCTCATCAGCATTTACTTTAGAAGCCATAATCCAAAGTTGTTATGAAAAGCCAGGTGAGCAAAAGATTACCAGTATGTAGTTACAGCTGGAGAAGGCTATCATAAATCACTTTAAAAAGGACTAGGAAAAATTTAGCACAGCCTTACTTTTTCTGCAAAATAGTGAAGTTGAAACATGTTTGCGTGCTCTTTAGTACAGTTTCCCAGAGCACCAAAGGCTCATAGAGGCCCCCTTGTTCCAGGATCTAGAATTTTTGAAGTATTGCTGGTGTATTGGGGCTTTTTGTTTGAGAACCCAATCTGAATACCTTATTGTAAGATTTGGAGAAGTGCTGAACTCCTTGTTTCCAGTCGAAAGTTGTGGTGACAGCGTGTGCATAGCACTTCTCAAAACTACACGGAAAGGGTCTCGGGTTGAGTCACGCTGGTCGGGCACAGCGCTCGTTAGAATGCTTCCAGAACGCCAGCTTGCTCCCTGTGCTCACACCAAAGGGATCCAGCCTGGCTCCGTGCTGAGTCTCAGCAGCTGCTCTGCGGTATCTGCATGGCATTCCCCACTGTGGGCCGTTTGAAAAACACACAGCCCTGAAGAAGGTGCCTCAAGTTAGCCAAGGTGTACTGACTTCTGCTGTGTGCTCAGCAAAGGGCCACAGGCCTCTGCTGGCCCTTTGTTCATCTGTTCAGAGGGGTTTATGTGTGTGTCCCCAGGTCTGCTGTCCTGTTACAGCACTGCGTTTACAGGGAGAGGGGTGAGGTGCTGGAACAGGCTGCCCAGAGAGGTAGTAGATGCCCCGTCCCTGGAAGTGTTCAAGGCCAGGTTGGACGGGGCCCTGGGCAACCTTGTGTAGATCCAGGCCTGGAGGTTGGTGGCCCTGCCTGTGGCAGGGGGGTTGGAGCTCTATGATCCCTGGGGTCGCTTCCAACCCAGACGATTCTATGATTAGCATCTTACCTGTAGTAAAGTAGATCGTGTTTAGTTTGCTTGTCTCATATCTAAATCGAGGTGGGGAAGGCGAGAAATTGGATTTGGACCCATGAGACCCAAGTTCTATTTCTGGGTGCAACTTCTGTGGCAGAATTCAAGTTCTGTGTAAATGAATGCATTTATCATTTCTCTATCCATTGATTTCATTCCTTAGATGCTAACGCAAAGAGAAGGGCAGCTTTTTTCTGGATTTTTTTTTTTTAAGTGTTTCTAAAATAAATAAAAAACCATTGTGCTGTTTAAGTAGCATCTAGTAATGCCTGCAGTATAATCTCAGAGGTGGGACTTGTAATCTCTGGTAGTTTTTTGGAGCTCAAAATTTTTCTTCATCATGGCATGCTTTTTACGATACTGAAGAGCACCAAACACCTCTGCCCTGGGCATGGCAAAGCTTGCTTCTGAAATGCTCATCTAGCCAGCAGGAAACAAATTACATGATTGCATTAATCCCTGGGCCCTGTGCAAGAGCAGAGACGGATAAATTCTCATCTTGAAGGAGTAGTTTGGCAGGACTTAGAAACATTACAGACTAGTTGATGTGAAGTAGAAGATGATGACGGAACTAAGGTGATGAAGTTTGTCTCAGTTTCTTGCATTTATGAAAGAAAGGAAGCTTGCATTGGGCCACCATGATGGCCTGCAGAACTGGGCGCTGGGAGCAAGGCTGCACGAGGAGAACAGAACTGTGCTTGAACTCATGGCAGTTGGATTTTACATCTGTGTGTTTTCAAATATGACTCACAATTGTTTCTGTAATGGTGGTGAGAGTTGGGAGGGGAAAGACACCTGGAATGGAATAGATGATAAATAACATTCCAAGATAGCAGTAGCTAAATTTCAAAGCAGCTGTGGTAATAGCTGTGTGGTTTGGTCACTGTGGTGAACACATCTAATAATGGCGCATGCATGCAGGGACCTGGCATTGCAGAAATGTAAGATGACTTGGTCTTACACAATCTTAAGATCTTGATCCTTTGCTTTGCAAAGTTTACTGCTCTTTAACAGTGTATAAATGAAAAATGGGCCATAATGCTAATATTCTCTGATAAAGGCCTTCGAACTAACAGTTGCACACTTAAGATCTAGCTACTTAAACATATTGTAAGACATAGTTTGATGAAAACGTGTTATTTCTCCATAGCAGAGAGAAAATGGCTTGCTAATCTAGATAGCAACGAAGGCAGTCTAAAATCTGAGGTGGTATGTCTGCAAGAGGAAATGCAAAGATTATTCTGTCTTGCAGAAAAGATGTCAATGGCAAGTGCAGGGAAAAATCCTTTGGGTCAGTTTGCCCCATTTCAGCAGTAATATGTGGGACACACTGAAACTGATTTGTGTCCATTACATACATTTCTAGGTAAAGTGTTAGCTGGGAAGGGCTAATCATCTTTGTCCCTTACAGCTGAGTTTCACATTATCTCCAGTTTTGTAAATATTTTTCTTAGTGTCCAGTTTTGTTGGTTAAAGAGCTATGGTGTGTGTAAGTGTGGCTGGGTAAAAGCCCTCAAGAGTTACTGCCTAGCCAAAAAAATAGTACTATAGCAGCTTGCTATTAGTCTAGATTGGGGAGAGGAATACTTGGGCTGTGTAGTAGTATTGAAACAGGAAGTTAATCTGAAATAGGTTTGGTTTGACAGCTAGTCATTTCCTGACAGATGAAACCATTTCTCAGAAAACATTGTTAAGAGGAAAATAACTTGTGATGTTATTATTCTTTATTGATAACTTTTATTACTTTCCTTCTAAATCTTACCCTTGGCTGACACCGGAGGAGAGCCTAGTGTCTCAGACTGACTGTAAACACCTTTAGAGATCTGCTCACTGTGTTCCCAGATTTAGAGGCAAGAAGGAAATCCCCTTGGCAAAATTGGCAGGATATTTTTTTCTTTTGTCTTTTGCTTTTGGAGGGTATGGGGGGTTTGCACAGTTTTATCTTTAGCCTTCCTTTGTGTGTAGCCCAATTTCTTAGGCCATCAGTTCATTTTTGCCTGGTAGGCTGCGTTGCTGTTTGAGGGTCTGGAGAGGCAGTGAGTGATTTCTCTTGCTTCCTCTGTGTGGCCGTCTGCAGAGTCTGTCCCCGACCTTTCAGAGTGTGTGTGCCGGGGGGAGAGGAGCGTGAGGAGTGCTGTGCTTTACGGGGAACAGAGTTGGAGCTGACGTGGATGGGTTTGCACATACTGCTGATTAATTATCGTTGCAAAAGTGTTCCCTTTCTGTTCTGTGTTTCTAGCGTATGTTCTGAGAACAGGGGGATGATCTGTCCACATTCAGTAGACTCACTGCGCTTTTTGCTGTCTGGATCCGAAGCTGACACTGAGGATTTCTGTGACGTTAATCTAATGATTGTCTGAAACATCTTGTTACCAGAAACATGGGAGAAATAGCTCTTTCCAGAAGCAGTTTGTTTATTTCTTTGGGGTTGGGGAAGAGGGAAATTTTATAGCACATACCAATCTAAGCTTGAGGCTTTTCTCACAGTCCTGCCTAAGAGTGTAAGGAAACTGCACACTAGTTAGGCATGCACTTCAGTGTGAATACACTTCAGTTGTGAGCTAGTCCGTGATTGATATGATGGCATTCATTGCATACAGCCAGTGACAGCATAGGGAAAAGTTGCTTTGCCTTTCCTTTGCCTTAGTCTACCTCTGCAACTTGAGACTGTAAGTCTAGTGACAGAGTACTGTAATTTGAATGATTTAGCAGCTCAGATAGACTAGATTTAGATCAGTGAAATGGAGGGGATTTGCCAGTAGGTGGGAAAAGGTCAGACAGGGTCACTGCAGTGCCCTATGGCTACATGGCTGTATTTATGAATTTTTAAATCCACTAAGTAGCATTTCACCCTCCTTTGTTGTTAACCTATGTTTGGGTAGCCAGAGACACCTCTTGGATAAAAGATAATTTCTAAGTTACTCAGTGGTTTCACTTCCAGAAACACAGTTGTTTTCAAATAAAAATCTTTCATTAGCCAAGTGCAAGAACCATGTGATGTAAAAGGCCAAACATTCCGTATCTCAGTTTAACTGGGTATGTCATTTTCTTTTTAGGAGGGAGTGGGCAAATTGATGTGTAATCAAATTTTGGCCTTGAGACGTAGGGAGTGTTGTCAGTGATATCGGTGGGACAGGGTTTCACTTGAAGTGGGTAATAAGAGTTTGCTTATCTCATAGGGTGGTTCTGGCAGTAGTTTTCTTCATGTAGTTTCTCATGCCAGAATGAGAAGTATTTTTCAGGTTTCCACTTCCTTTTTGGGCCACATAGTTTGTTGAAATAGGTGAATTGGCACTTCAGAAAATGAGTACTATATTTTAGCTCTTGTGGGTATGGCAACATGTTAGATAAATCTTTAAGATTGAAGATAGGTTTATCATTCATATAAATCTAAAGTACTTTGTAGCTGGAAATAATTTACATATGGGAAATATGTTACAGTTAACTCACTGTCAAGAGTTGGCTTGTTTCATTTAATTCAGAAGAGCAAGCCAGGGCTCGAATGAGGTTTCTAGGTTGCTGTGTCCTTTAGGAATCCTTTCCCTTGAAAGAAGGGAAATCGATCTGTTTTAGTGGCTTGCTTTGTCCTGTGGAGCCTGTGTCAGTGTGTTTGTAGGACTGCCTCTGTTTCACTCGGGGTGCAGTGGGGAGGCTGTCAGTGTGTAGAATTAGTTGTTAAAGCATCTTTTTTTAAGAAAAAAACCCAACCAAACAAAACCTTTTGTCATGTTTACAAAGACAAATTTTCATAGAAGAAAAAAAGCCCTAAGCCTGGAAGGGTGTAGAAAGATGACAGTAGGAAGGCTCATTAGGGCCTCGGCAGTTATCTCCTCCTGGCAGTACTAGAGCAGCTGCTGCTGGGTGATTAAACTGTTAACAGTGGCTGCTTACGTCATCTTTCCGAGAACACTAGTACCGGTATGTGTGATTTACTATAACAAGATCTTAAGTTTTTCCTGTTGGCAAATGACATGTAATATTTACAAAGGTCTTGGTTTCTCTCCAGTAGAAACATTTCAGATAAAGTGATACATGAAAGGGAAAAAGTAACGCTTTCCTATCCAGGCAGAATAATGCAAGGAGATCTGTTTTACTTCTAAGTGCATGTGTGCCTTACCTTTAATGTGTCCTGTCTTCATGGAGATGTGTGATAAGTGTTTTAAGTCAAGAAGGTTTTGTCTTACAGCTGGAATGCTGATGAAAACAGACTAACCCAGGAATTTTCTCATACTCTTGTATTAAAAAGAGTATTTCTGTTCTCTGCATGTTTGTATATGACTGCATATAAAAACAGCTAAAGAAGGTAGGGTGACAACCCCAAATCTCAGTCCTTTAAGGAAAAAAAAAAGTAACTTAATCTTGATTTCTGTCCTTGAATTCAGCATAATCCTCTCTGACAGTTGTGAGATCAAGACCTAGAAAAAAGTACTTTTCTCAGGTTTCCAAGCATATGGAAAGCATTTATAAAATCATATGAGCAGTCATAGAATAAGAATCTAATTCAGTAACTATTTTTTTTATTCCCACCAGCTTTTTGCTTATCTAGGGTTATAATCCTGAATTTCTTAAATGAGCCTTGGGCTGTTTAGGCTGACTGTGATATAGGGGCTTAATTGGAATTCAGGTATCTTGGCTGTACGAGTATGATACTTGATAGTTGCTCATGTTGAAACTCCTGGATTTTGTGCCTTTCCCAAGATCTTTGTCAGAAGGAAGTTAGCCTTTTGGTGTGGGGACGAGAGAGGGAAAAGTAGACTGACATTTTAACAGCAGCTGTGCCATCGGTCCGTACCCTAAAATGAGTTTTGTGGCTTAGACCAGGTGAACTTAGGTTAAAAGCTGGTATTGCACTGTAATTCACTCTTGGCTCTGTCAGTTTCTTCATGGAATCTCTTCCATCTCTTCCTGAAATGTGTTGAAGTCTCTTAAATTCATTTTTAGTTTGCTATTTTTTATTTACTCTTCTCATAAACAGCCTGTCTATGCAGTTGAGCTGCAGGGGGGTTGCAGTCAGCTGCATGTCATCTCCTGGCATGCGGTTTGGTACAAAATTTAAACTAAAAATGCTGTTTATTCAATACAGCCTTAATAAATGGCTGAAGGATTACTTAATGTGAACAAGTCAGATTACCTAAATGTCTACCAGAGGGTGATAAATCAGATACTAAAAGGTTCTAGGAACAGCCACAGTGATTTTTTTATTATGCATTGCTTTAGTATGACAGTCTGATAATCTTTCTCATGTTAAATGCTAGAATTTTAAACAGTCCTTCTCTTGCCTCTGCCATAAACAGGGGAATCTTCTGTCATGCCTGTGTAATTGTGAGGGACTGAAATTGTGTAATTAGATTAGGCTTTGTTTATTTAGATCTGTAAATTGGTTATGGGTTTGTGTATTTTTACCCAAAAAGAATTAAACAGTAAATTACAGGGGAAAAATACTTTGTTCAAAGCTTGGCTTGAGCTGCTGCAAGTAGATTCTTTTTGTTTGTTTGTTTGGGGTGTTTTAGCTGTGTGAGCTGAACTTTATGATTCTACCTCAGCCTGTGAAAATTCACTTCACCAATAATGTTGGAATTCTGAACTTAAAGGGAACCATGCAATGGAGGGATCTGGTGTGGTAGGGCAGAGTGCTGCCTGGTGCATTAAGGAGGCGCAACTGCTGAGGGGTGGCTGTGGGCCTCATTTTGGTGTGTGAGGGAGGGGTGTTTTGTTTGTGTGTTCTTCTTAAAGAAAACTCAGTATTCTCATTTTCAGAGCAGCTTCTATTAATAGGTGCTTGAAATGACTTTGAGGTGCTGAGGGGAGAATGAGGCAGGCTGTTACCAAAGTTACATGAGAAACTAGTTTCACTAATTTGTAGTTTGCCCTTCAGTTAGTACTGCTGAATTTATTTCTAATTGCTTGTCAGACCTAAACATGCCTGTTTGAGAGTATTTGTCAGGATGGATGCATCATTAATTCTTAATTTTCTTTGAATTTTAGATGATCATAGTCGTGTAAAACTGCAGAATACTGAGAATGACTATATCAATGCCAGCCTAGTGGTCATAGAAGAAGCCCAGAGATATTATATTTTAACACAGGTAAGTAGTACCAATTACTAGATTATTGTAAGGATTGAGAATCTGGGGGAGTGGGATTTGTACAGTCATAATTTGTATCTGATAGTTCCTTGTCTCTGTGACTATGTATACACATATATATATCTCGTACTAACTGCCTGCTTTATGTAGTTGTGAGCACATTATTTTATATTTAAAGAAAAAGCTAAAGGGAGTATTTTAAGTGTCAATAGCTTAGCATATATAAAGCTGTTTAGGTATTTCTTGCTCTTCAGTTCTTCTGGAGATAGGTTACAATACCCTGTATTTCATCTTGTACTTTCTGAGCGTGCTGGCAGTAGCTTTTCTTCTAATAGCACAATAGTGTTGATGCCCAAATGGACACGTACCTTTCCTGAGGTCTTAACAAACAAACAAAAAAGTAAACCAACAAAACCATACCCCACCCCCCAAAAAAAACCCCCCAACAACCCACAAACGAACTTCTAAGTACTGGAGTGATCTGTGCAGTGTGGCTACCTTCTTGCCTGTCATTCCTTTAATCATTTCTTTAAACTTTTCAGAGGCAGACCTTTTCCTGTTCCACACAGTGAACTATTAACTCTATTCAAACACTGCTTTGTCTACACATTCTCCCACTCATTTTTTCTTTTTTTTTCCTTTTACTACACAGGGTCCACTACCTAATACATGTTGTCATTTTTGGCTAATGGTCTGGCAGCAACAAACCAAAGCAGTTGTCATGCTGAACAGAATTGTTGAAAAAGAGTCGGTAAGTGAGATGAGGCCTGAGGTACTAATGTTAGTACAGTTCAATAATGTTTGGTTAGTGTGTTAAAAGAACTAACAGGCTTAGTTCTTTTAACCTGTATTTAATACAGCGTTCAAGTGTTAAAACTAAGACACAGAGTTCAGTTTGGTGAAGACAGCATCTAATAAATATAGATCCAGAAAGGTGAAAGGTACATTCTGAGAAAGGAGGATGTGCAGATGGAAATGATATGGAGTAGAAGCACAGTGAGATGTTCTAGAACAAAGTGGAAAGTTTGAAATACAGTATCTGTAAGTGTTCTTCTAAATCTAACAGCGTACTGCATTTGTTACAGTGATCTTAACTATAACAATGAAGGCAAGCTGCTGCCTAGCAGCTGTCAAACTGGTCTAGTTATTTTTGATTCTTTACAGTTGTTGGTGTGTGCAGAATACACCAATCTTCACTTATCATGTTCTTTTCCTGCTAATGTGCCCTAAACCACTGTGGATTTGAGTTCTAAATGTGTGTCATTTGAGGCTTATGGTTTTTCTTCAGAGTAGGATGTTAGTGAAAAAGATGTGAATACTCCATGAAAAAGATTGCTTATTTTCTCATGCAGAAATTTTCCTAGAGGAAGCCTGAGTGGAGGGCAAGAGGAATAAGAGTAAGGACAGTTTTGCATTGTTTAGTTAGTTCAGTCTTTTGTTTCACTAGATAGAATCTTCCCGTGTTCAACCAGCTTTGGATGTATTACATCAGTTATGTAAATATGCAGGTGTGCACATCAGAAATGGAGGGGGGAAATGTTGCAATAGCTGAGTTAAGTTCTCTGTAGAGAAACAGACTGGGGAGAGGGAGGGAGGTGTAAGGTATATCTCAAAACACGCTAGCCCTGCAATGAAAGAAAGCGTAAACAGATAAAGCTGGAATGTATAATGGCCATTGCAACACTTGTAGTAACTTTATGGGCTTTGAGAATACCTCAAGCTGTGAGCAGGTACTTCAGCCTACTGTATTGAATAACAGGGTCTCACAATGTGCTTGTGCAAAGCTCAAGGTACTGGTGTACTTAACCAGATATTTTCTTTTTTCTCTCTCTTTTTTTTTTTTTTAATGCATTAGGTGAAATGTGCACAATACTGGCCAACAAAAGAAGAGGAAGTGATGACGTTCAGTGAGACAGGTTTCCGTGTGAGGCTAGTATCTGAAGACTTCAAATCCTATTACACAGTACATCTACTGCAGTTAGAAAATATCAACGTAAGCTTTTCTCAGTCTGTACAGCTCATATTCCTGGGCTTAAGCATGTCATGGAAACTTACCCAGCATATTGGCATCGTGGGTTCGAGCTTTTACGCTGGGAAGTACCAGAAGCAAAGTGCATTACAATGTGGAAGGTGTATGTGTGGCATACAAGCAGTTGAGTTAGACCTGAATGGATCTGTATATTAAAATAGACAAGTTTCAGCGTTTTTATACTTATATTTTCTATTTGATGGTACCTTAACGTGCTGAATTATAATCGATGGTAGTGGTGATTCTTAGAGGAGCTGTAAGAAATACCCTAAAAGGAGGAACCTAGGAGTTGAAAATTCTGATTTCTTTTGAATATCAGAGATCAGACACAGTAATTACTGCTTGGTTTGGTTTGTGGTGTTGGTTTTGTTGTTTTTTTTTTTTTTAATGGAACCTTAGTTTTCTGTATAATTCAGTCCAGCTATCTAACTATTTTGGGGGGAGGGGTCATTACCACCTGTAGATAGGTAACTTTATCTCCTCTTGCTTACCTCCCCTTTTGCTCCACAGGACCAACCATCCTTTTCTCTTAAAAATTAAGCACTTTGACAATTTAATCAAGTTAAGCTCAAAAAAAAAATGTTCCTGGCCTGAGCTTGGGTTGGAATTTGCTGCTTCTGTTTCAGAGCTGAAGACAGGATTGAAGAGCTTGTCTGTTTGTTCCAGCTATGTCTTGTAAGATCCTCTCTCTCCCTATAAACCTTGCCTTATATTAATTGAAAGTGCTGTTATGGCAAGTTTCATTCAAGGTTGTCTTGTCAGTCGATTTGGGAAAGGAAAGCTTGAAGATGTTTCTTTGCATGTTGTTTTGCACAACTAAACATTGATACATTTGGTCAAATTTGAATCTGTAGTGACTATTAATGGGGCTTTGGGGTAACGTTTGTTGATTGGAAACTCCCTCAGGAGATCAACGTGATAGAACTTGGCACACTGTTCCTTGGGCTGCTCCATGTATGAGCAGCTTTGTGAACGTCTCTCCTACTGACCTGAAGGATTTCTGTTTAGCTGTTTGTTTATTGACAGCAAAGGCAAAGAAAAAAAAGGAGTGATGCTTGCAGGCTAATGCTTGAGAAAGAGTAGCTGTCCTTTGTGGAAAGCCGAGGCAAGCTTTCCCAACTCCCCAAAAGGCTTCATGTGGAATTATCTGGCTGATGTTGGCCCCTAATCTTGAACTTCCTATTTTCAGAGGATGCCAGTTGTTGGGGTGTAACACTAGCTGGAAAATGCAGAGATCTGTTGAGGAACAGCACAGTGCATGCTGGGATAGGCTTTTGAGTTGGAGCTGTTGAGCACTTCACATTCTGGGTTTGCTTTGGACTGGTAATGCAGGCCCATCAGCACCATACAGAGTTTCATGTTTGTCATGTAGATAAGTTTCACAGTCTTACTATATTGAATTTTTATTTTAATGCCCTAGAACTCCTATAAGGCTCCATAAATACTAACTACAAATTGAATATTTTCTGTGAACCAGATACAAGAAGTAGAACACACTTGGTTACTCAGACAGAAAAAAACTACATAGTTTCTAGAATAACACTGCAAATGTGAAGTGTGGCCTTCTGTAAGAATTTGGTAATTATACCATAAAACTTGTGGGAACCGAGTATTCACAGTAACTTGAAATGTGAGCTTAACTCTGTTTATACAAATTATTCTGGAGGGGACTTTGGTGGAGGCAGAGGAGTTAGAAATTTAGCCACTTGACGCCTGGAATATAAGATGACTCAGAAACAAAATAAAGTCTGAATTCCAAGAATACTTACACTTTAGTATTTCCTTGAAAACAGAGAACTAGAATTATATTTATGATACAACCATTCTGAACTCAAGTAATGTTACTGCAACAAATCTCTCTAAAGCGTAAGCAAAATTCATATGTGTGCAGAATAAAGTGCTTGTTTAATGTTCTTACCAATGAAATAGCCACCTCTGTCTATTTGTTGGGTTTGTGGTTGGTGTTTTTGTTAAAGAGCAGTTAGAAGTACAGGTGGGGTTTGGGGGGGTACAGTGTTTGCTTTTTAGGATTAGATCAAGGCACTTGGCAGTTTGATTTGTTTATATCTGTTCTAGGCAAACATTTATTTTTGCTGTTGCAGCTAGTGTAGTCCAGTAAAGCTTTGGAGAAGAGATGGTGTTTATTGGTATCTGTCCAAAAGTTCTGAAAATCTGTCTACTATGCTTCATTTTGCTGGTGATTATTGTGGAATTTCCTTTTTGCCTGACCCAGTCTACACTTCAGAATATAGAAATTTCAGGCTGCTTTTCACTGTGTCCCCTCCATCGTTCTGTGTGTCCTTCATCGTGCTGTCAGTGTTAATTGTCAACTCTTCTGAAGGTTGACCTTTGCTTTCTGCTGTAACTGCTCTGGTTCAGAACTCCTTGAGGAAAAGATGGCCTGTGAAGGCTCCAACAAACCCTTGTTTCCCTTGGAAGATAGGGGTGGGAGAGAAACACTGTGTTCGTGTTAAAGATTCACAACCGTTTGTGTGAGGCTGTTGCATGTGTGAGTTGAAGCAAGAGCTCCCAGCCTACTGGAGAAGGGGTAGCTAGGTGTGTGGGAGAGCCTTTTGTTAAATCTGTAAAAGGATCTTACTCGATGGCCTGACAAAGGTTTGTGACACTGCTCTGGGAGAACTGTTAGATATCAACAGCTGACTTCTGGAAGATTCCACCTTGTTGTTGAATACATACTTCTGTATTATTCTGCATTGCTGCTTTTAGCTTTCCTTGTCACAAGTGTAAATACTGCTCTTCAGGAAAGAGAACTTGTGTTTCCAGTCATTTCTGATGTGGTGGCCCAGGTAGCCTGGAGAAAGATAAGTGACACACAGTGAATGCTTATAAGCAAAACCCTGCTAGGTTGGTACTGGGTAGGCCAGGAAAGCTGTGTGAGGGCAAATGAGCATCAGTGCTTGAGGGAAAGCAGGGATTGAGTGGGTGGGGGAATGGAGCTGTAGAAAGGAATTGAAATTGCTGGAGGAACCTTGATGAACTTACCTCGGACTGGGTTCCTAGAAATAAGACTTAAGACAGCCAAAGGAGAGGTTTGTGAAGAAAATATTTGCTGGACGAGAAAGGGCTGAAAGAAATGAACTAGATTTGGTGTGACACTTTGTGGTATGATACTTTAGAGTAAGGTCCATTAATAAACTCCAAGTGGAATCTTGAGGCCTCTGCAAATAGAAAATATTTTTTAAAAACCCATTAGCAAAATGGTTTCTTAGCTTCACACTGTGCATCTGTGTGGCCAGTGCTGTCAGATTAAGGTGATGCAAGACTGCTTAGTGGCCCTCTCTGTCTGATCCTATTGATGAACCAGGAAGTTCCAGTGTAGTTTGAGAAGGTGAGATTTGCTTTGCTCCTAGTTTCCAGTGTCCAAAATTTCAAATGTGCTAAGAAGGTAGTTTGTGGAGGCAAGCAATCTAGTGGCAGGCAATGTTCTGGGATCTTGTGGTATTTTTGTGTACTATAGATGTGTGTGCAGATGTAATTAATGTAGCCTTTTGAAGGGATTTCTAAAACATGGCAAACACTGGTCTTTAAACTTGTGGGATGTTGTCATGGTTTAAGCCCAGAAACTAGGCACCATGCAGCCATTCACTCTCCCAGATGGGAGAGAGAATCAGAAGAGTAAAAGCAAGAAAACTCATGGGTTGAGATGCAGACAGTTTAACAGGGAAAGCAAAAGCCGTGCACACAAGCAAAGCAAACTAAGGAGTTCATTCCCCACTTCCCACGGGCAGGCAGGTGTTCAGCCATCCCCAGGGAAGCAGGGATCCATCATGGGTAATGGTGACTTGGGAAGATAAATGCCATCACTCCCAAATGTTGCCCCTGCTGCTACCTTCTTCTTCTAGCCCATTATATGCTGCGTGTGACATCATATGGTATGGGATATCTCTTGGGTCAGTTGGGCTTAGCTGTCCCAGTTGTGTCCCCTCCCAACTCCTTGTGTATCCACCCCCAGCCTACTCGCTGGTGGGGTGGGATGAGAAGCAGCCAAGGCCAAGGGCTGTGAGCCCTGCTCAGCAGTTACTAAAACATCCTGATGTTACCAATGCTGTTTCCAGCACAAATCCAAAGCACAGCCCTGTACTAGCTACTGTGAAGAAATGAACTCTACCCCAGCTGAAACCAGCACAGCCATCCTCATATCCCTTCAAAAGCTGTAATAGAGTAAGACTGAGGTTTTAAGAAAGATGTTGGCATGTAGCAGAAGAGGATACCCCATACTCAATTGACTGTCAACCGTTTCGCAGGTTCAGTGGTCATAGCTGTTGCCACGTTGACTTGCAGGGTGTGCACTAGTTATTAAAAAGCCCAGAATCTTTGTGATGATCTTTTTAGTGTAGCCAGCAGCCTGTGGAGAGCTCTGCAGCGTGGTGGTAACTTTGGGAGAAGACAAGTTTTAGCTGTGTTGGTTATTTGCTGAAAGCTGACCCCAGTAAGTCGTGAAACTTTTACTAGAATGGTTTGACTAAATTTTCTTGAAAAACTTTATGTTTAAAAGTTGTACTGGGATTATTCAGGGATTTAATTTTTTTCTTCTTCTTTTTTTGGTAGCTGATCTTAGGGAATAGATCTTGGGAAACTATGTTGTGGTGATCATAGAATAACCTGTTTGTTGGTTATCATGTGGAAATGTGGTCCCTGTGTATAACATAAGTTTCATATTAACTGCCTCAGTCTTGAAGTCCAGCTTTTTTCTTGTTTAAAAAAAAAATCTAGTTTCCTGCTAATGCTTTAAATAAATTAGTTTTTAAACTGAATTTCTGCCCACCAACAGTTCCAAACCTTCAGCAAGCCAAACCTTTTCTCATCACAGCCCTGCATCACTTCACGTAAGTGATGGCTGTGGTGTGTGGCTCAGCGACGGGGGAGCTCTCCGAGAGGGTGGTGCAGACACTCTCACACAGAGATGGCATTTCAGCTGTGCAGCTTGAGTGCCAAGCACCACTTGAGAGAGTCATTCTGTCGAAGAGAGAAAGTGTGGGAGGTTTGAGATACTCAAATGGGATTTGGTTGTGTGATTAGAAATTGCAAGGTCAAAGATGACCAGCAAGTTCTGGTGCTCTGAAGTGGGACTCATGAAAAAGAGGAAGACACTAGGTATCTTTTTAAAATGAGCTGAAGCAGTAGAAGACTGGGATGGATAAAGCCCTTGTATGGTGTGGGAAGGAGTGAAAAAGGAATTCTGAGGGTTAGAGCTGGATGAGAGGTACAGCAGCACTGCTGAATCTCTCATTTAGAGATACTGTCTATGAGCAGAGGGACACTTCACTCTGTGCTTGAAGCACTACAATTTGGTTTTTGGTTTTTCTTAGGAAGATACTAGTGTTTGCTACAGCATGGAATATAGGGGGGACAGGGATTGGATGGACCCAAAACAAAACCCCATGCAGATCACCTTTGCTTTATATAGATAAGGGTATTTTTTGACTTGTTGAAGTATAAGGGAGGGAGGCTTTCATATGGAATGTGATTTAAGAAACTTAAGGGGGAGAGGATCAGTTACCACTTCAAAGGATCATCTAGATTCACAAGAAGCCCCTTTAACCTTTGCTTAACCTGGCATCTGCATCTAGCAGTTTTCCTCCACTTTTATCTTAATTATATTTGTGTATTGCAGAGTTCTTTTTCCTCTAAACAGTGGAAGTGGCTTAAGAGCGTTACCTTCCTAAGATTCGATAATTTCTGATTTCTTAAGAAAAATGTACATCCTTCATGATTTTTAAACAAACAAGTTGTTTGGGTTTCTTAGTGAATTAACTCACCAGTTGGAAAACTGGGTACAGAAGCCCAGTGAAAAGGTCTCAGTTGAAAACACAAATTGGTTTTTTTTTAATGCTTTGCTTTAGCCACATTAGAGAGGGAAATCACAGAGCGTTCATACAGTTCGGGCCTTGGAAGAGGGGCCTTTTTCTGCCTTGAAATCTCTCTGTATATTAATTTTTCCAGTATGATGGAACAGATTCAGTTGTCTTTGAGCTGTTAGACAAAAGGCAGAATATTCCTGGAAGGTAACTGTGTGTTTGAGAGTGACTTGACTCCTGTTAACCCCCACTGCTTTCTGTGAACGTATTGGCAGCCTGGCAGTGTGAAGGCAAAACAAGTATTTTGGTTACTGTGGTAACTGTGAATTGGATTATTTTTAGTTTCACAAAGGTGTTTCATATAAGAACTTGAAACAGACTGAGCAGGAGATGAATAGTAGGATTTATTTGGATTTCATAGCTGTTGCTGAAAAAGAATAGCTTTCTGGAACACATTGGTATTTTAAATCTTCTTGTGTTCCAGCTCGGTGGAGATTTATGTGGAAATTAAACTAGAGGGAGGATTAAAAATAACCAAACGTTTCTAAAACTCCTGAGCTAAATCAAGGTTCAAGCTGTCTCAGAAATCACTGTAGCAAGATAGGAAATGAGGAAAGGAGTAACCTTTAACAGCAGCTCTGAAGCAAGTTCTGTACAGATATGATCTTAATTTGTCACCGGAGCTTTTCAGTTGCATACACACTCTCTGGCTGTCATTTCAGTACTTGCAGTTAATTTGTCATGAAGGAGAGGAGCTGCGTGGTTCTGAAACACCCTCATGGTTTTGGAATCCTTCTTTCTTCCTTAGAATGAGTATTTCCAGCAGAAGTCTTGCTAGACATCCTGCTGTATGGATTCTTACCGGCCTTTTCCATAAGGCTGCCTGCTCCTCTCAGTAGTGCCGTTGGTATAAAGGAGATGCTGATACCTCTTGGTATCAAAGCGTGCTCTGAACAGGTGTGCAGAGTGTGTACGGTGCCAAAGGGTGGGGATTTTCTGGTTGTATTAATGCTAGCAGTCTGATAACTGCTGTCAGCTGACTGCATTAATGGTAGGAATAAATATTTGGGAGCAAGTAGTAAAGCAAACAATACAGTATGGGAACTTGGAGAAGAAGGATAAAATGTGGAGGAACTGTGTGGGAGGAGACTACTGACTTGGATAAACTGCTTCAGGTCGCACTGTTGGTTGTCATCCAACTTAGAGCAAGTTGCTGGATTGTTTATCTAAGTGAGAGGTTTAAAATAGAAAACAGCTATCGATTTAGCTTGGGGAAATGTGTGCTAACTAAACAAAAGTAGAATACTTCCTAGTTGTATTGTTTGTTTGTTTTCACTTCTAGAGTGGCGAGTCCAGGATGATCTTTCATTTTCATTACACGACATGGCCCGACTTTGGAGTTCCTCAGTCTCCAGCTTCTTTCCTGAACTTCCTGTTTAAAGTCAGAGAGTCTGGCTCACTAAGTCCTGAACACGGACCTGCAGTAGTTCACTGCAGTGCGGGGATAGGACGTTCTGGCACGTTTTCGTTAGTAGACACTTGTCTTGTTCTGGTAAGTGTGTGGTCATTTTCTGTCACCCCTTCCTTCTCCTGACACCCTCTTCCCAGTATGGACTTCTTGGTCAGAAGCATTTAATTCAATGACATACCAGTGAAAACTTCAGTTAAGGCATCGTACTTTTTTTTTTCTCCTGACATATTTCAATGGTTTAAAAGCACAGTTCTTGAAATATATTTACAAATCCATCTTGAAGTACACTACAGATTTTCAAAGCTCCCTGGACAGTAAATAGCAAGCTTTCTTTTCTTTTCCTTTTACATAAGATGTGCTTAGGAAAGACCCAAGATATTTTATTTTTGTTTTAAATACAAGCTTAAAATTGGGCTCGTTGAGTATATATTGAGACAACTGAATGTCTAAGTCTCTTTCTCTAAACATGGAAGACCTCCTGGGCCTGCCAGGCCCCTTGTGGTGAGGTTGCACACAATCAGTACCTGCACTAGGCCCAGAACCGGGCAGCCCCCGGGCCTCCTGCGGTGCGTGATGGAGGAGGGTAGGGACCCGCCCTGGCTCTGCGGCCCGCTGGGGTTGCCGCTTGGTGTAGCCAGTTGCAGTACCACGTGAGTAAGTAGAGTGTTATGGGCTTCCCCACCAAACTGCATCATCAGTAATTGCCCGTGGCTTGAGTGAACTTTAAGTGTTAAATAATATTTTAAATCTCCTTAAATTTTTGTTACATTTTGAAGCCCAGACACAGACTTTTTTCTCTTTGGCTGTGCTTGGTGATAATGAGAAGCACAGGACAGGCTTAGGTGACACAGGGTTTTGTTTACAACCTTTATCTTCTCGTTTAGTTTGGTTAGGTACTCTCAGTTTGGTTTTTTTCTTCAGTTTTTCGTTTTTCCCCCCTGCGTTTTAAAACCCATAGATGTGTGTATTTGCAAGAACACTTCAGTATTGGAGGAATTATAGTGAATGCTGCAGGAAGTGCAGATATGTGGTTAAAAGCACCTCATGAATTCAGTGTGGGGACAAGGGTGTGCATTGCTTGGATTAGGGACTCTGCTTTAAATAAGTAAACTTCTGCCACATTCGATCATTCTAAATTGCTGTTCCCTTCAGGAGCAGCAGGTAATACTGCTTCATGGTTCTGATTCTTACAGTCCTGTTTTGAAGTATAAATAGGTGCCTGAACAAAATCAACCATATCTAAATACCTTTAAATTAAGATTTTTATATTAGGGTACTGATTTGGTTAATATGTGATTATTGATTTGGTTATAATAAATTTTCAGTAGATGGTTAACTTTTTCTGCAAGGACAATTTAGAAAACATTTGATATGTTAATTCATATGTAAGTAATATAACCAATATAAAGAAACAGGATTGGATTTTATGAGTCATTTTTACTTGTAATTTTTTAAAAATATTGTCTCTTATCAATAGCAATGATGTTTTTGATACAACTTTCTTTACAGATGGAAAAAAGAGACCCCTTTTCTGTAGATATTAAGAATGTATTGCTGGATATGAGAAAGTACCGAATGGGACTTATTCAGACTCCTGATCAACTCAAGTTTTCGTATATGGCTGTAATAGAAGGAGCCAAGTTTATAATGGGAGATTCAACCATACAGGTAAATGTTTAGCTCTGTATTTAAACATTAACAATAGACTGCTGGCAGTAGTGAAAAATGAGTTCTAAACTACTTTTCAATGATGTAACATTGTGGGATTGCAATAATTTGCCTTTTTCAGTAGATACTTAGGAGTTATTAAGAGGTACCTGGTCGGAACCTTCTATCAGCCCGGTTTCTAATCACTAGATATTTGTCCCCTTTAAGATAAAAGAATAACTTGTCTGTACTAAGCTTTTTTAAAAGAAAAGGTTCAGTTGATGTCTCTGATACTGAAAAGAACAAGTAATGCCCAGTAGCACTTTGAAAAGAATCAAGCAAGAATCTTTTTAGTATTTCTTGATCTTTGCCATATATTTTCCTAACAATGAAGTTGTGTGATGGCTGCAGATTTATTAGTCAAGATGCTTTGAGGTTGGCTTTTTTCTTTCCAATTTATGTTTGAGTTAGTAGGATGTAGCCGAATGTTACAAGCTTTGTGCTGTTACACCTTACCCAATCTCACTATCAGTGTGGCTGTTGGATAGGTACCTATAGCTATTTAAAATGACTGGGGCTGGGTGGGAGGGGGGCCCAGGATGAGAGGCTGCAAAACAGACCTAATTCTGCTTCCATAAGCTCAGGCTCTTTTATCACACCGATTTCTCAAAATCATGAATGAAGCAGATAAACTGAAACACACTTCCTTTTCTGTGGTTCTGGTAGTTGTCAGATTCTTCTCTGACAAATGTTTCTTGACTTCCTATGTGAAAACATGCATTTGCACAGCCACTGATCGGTGCCTGGGTAGGGTGCCGCCAGCCTGACACGGGTGCTACCTGAGTCATCCCCACGCTGACGGCGATTTGGCCTCTTTCTTGTCCTGGGGCTGTTTGCCCTCATTGCACCCAGATTCTCTGGAATAACTCTTCTGCTGTGTTGTGTTTTTAAAATGCTGTGCTCCCAACAGCTCTGGTTCCCACGCTTCCCCATCTAGATCTCAGGATTCCTTGTTTCTGGATGCAAGGGAGCACTGTTGACTCACACACTTGAACCTGACAAGAAGGATTATTTCTTCATACTAAGAAGGCTGTTCTTCCCTTGTTAGGACTGTTGGGATGTTCTGTCCTAAAGCAGTGCTTTCTGAAGTGTGGGCAGTCATCCTGCGGCTCTTTCTCTTTAGGCCTCGGGGTCATGTCTGGAAAACCCATTGGCCATACTTCACAGGAGTGTTTCTCCTTCCAGGGTCAGCTAGATCATTTGGGGTTTTTGTCTCCCCTGTGAAGAACAGTTAGGCTGTCCAGAGAGAGAGAGGGGTGCTTCTCTCTGCTAGTGATGGGGAGGGCATGGAGTCATTGAACGCTTCTCTAACATAACGTTATCCAAATGTCCATCTCGGACATCACCGTGGATTTCAGGAGTCAGGAAGCTGTGCAGACAAACACACCTTTGCTTGCTTACAGCTAGTGGCTGCAACTGCAACACTGGTATGGGGGTGGCGGAGGGTGTGAGGAGTCTCCTCCCCCCCCTTCAGCACCTCTGGGATTTCCCGCTGTGAGGGAAGGGGTCACATGCTCGCCTAGGGTGCCCTGAAGCCCCGCGGGGGTGTGTGGTTGGCGCGTTGCTGCGGTGGGTGCTGTACCCGAAACAATCGCTTCCTAGTTACACTGCAGCACTGCGCTGTGTACAACGGGTGAGGTGGAACAAGGCTGAAGCTTGAGTGTCTATAAAACTCCTTTGTAAGGAAGAGGAGCTGACACTGCTTGCACAGCATAGCAGGGTGACCAGCTGTCACTCCTTCAGAGTCTGCTGAAATGAGTCGACTCTGGGAAACAAATGGGTGGCTTTGAAAGGACACAAAAGGTTGGATTCCTTAGATCCATAGATGTGTTTTGCAGACAGAGGAGAGGATGAGAGTTTGGTACTGAAACTTGTGAATCTGAAACCTGAATGACATCCAGCTGATTCTGTCAAAGGAACATCTTAATGTTCTGTCAAAAGATGCCCTACATGGGCATTTTCGGTTATAGTTTTAAGGATGATTGTATTTTTCAAATCAAACTTTATCACTTACTTGTTTCCTACAGACATAACCTCACAAGGTGCAGTGTAGTACTTCACTTCCTGAGATTGTACTACCATAAAATGGCCAAGGTAACTTAGGGACGCAGCCCTCCACGTCTGTCTGCTCCAAGCCCTATGTGGTTATTCTAGTCCTGCCATTCATGCTGCCTGGTTGGACATGGAAGCTTAAAACCCCCAGCCGTTTGAGCTGTTGTTATTACATGTTCAGAATAGGATTCTTGGTGAGAAATTGCTTATACTTGACAAGAGTAGTCAAATTGTCTCTGATTTCCAGTTCTTCCTGATGGAATCTTCAGATGGAATCAGTATTTATCTCAGCCAGCCAGTCTCTTACAGACATAGCCGTGTCTTCCAAAAGGTCTTTTGCTGTGACAGTAAGAGCAGCCACTAAGTGCCTTTCCATTTGCTAACAACTGTTTCTTTTTTGGGGTTTGTTGTTGTTTAAGACCAAGCAAAGAAAACCTCTAAGAGTCCAGTTTCTTGTGTGGGAAGACTCCTGTTGTGAATTTCAGACCTACACAGGAAGCTCTTCTGTGATGGAGGAGTCGGTTTATAGTTCCAGCTCATCCTGCCAGCAGTTCATTTATAAGTACATGGGGGTTTTTGCCATCTGCCTCCGAATTTGGTATTTAGTTTAGACTAGCAGTTGACTTCCTTTCACAGATGAGAAAATCTAATGCTCCTTTTCTGAAGAGTCAATTTTCAGTTTATCTTTCTTATCACAGGCATTTAGAAGTAACTGATTTATCCCCCACTCCCTCCCCCCAAGGTATCCTGTGGCTGGCTGATTTGCGTGAGAAAAGAACCGACTGGCTTTAGGGCCATTCTTTTTCTGTAACCTTTCTAGGTTTGTTTTTTTCCCCTTCAGCCTAGTCACCATTAGAACAGAGAGCTAGCAAACCAGTTTTACTTCCCGTTGGGATCTTCTGCCATTTCATTTCAGAAGACTTCTCAAAACAAGGCATCTATCTGTTGTATGGTGCAGTAGATCTTTGGGCTAGTGGGCCACCTGGTGAAATAGCAGGCCATAACTTTGGCATAAATAAACCCAGACTCTTTTTCATCAGGGTGACAGGTTTTTTCCCAGTTCTCCGTATATTTTTTTAGGCAGCTCTTGCACATGAGGTATTTTGGAGCCGTGATAGGTAACAGCACCGTGACTGCTCTGGTGGAAGATGTCTTGGGCAAAGAGGGCCTTCAGCGTTGGGTGGTGTTTGAAGTATGTTCTCCTTGTTTGCAGAAACGGTGGAAGGAGCTCTCTAAGGAGGACCAAGCACCAAGTTCTGAGCAGTCTCCTCCACACCCAACCAGAATAACCACAGAGAAGTACAATGGGAACAGCATAGGCCTGGAGAACAACGATCAAATGGAGAAAAATACCGACCTGTCCACTAAAGTTCAAGACATCGTAGATGGAAACACTGAAAGGTAGGCAAGTTGAGGGAACTGTTTGGCAGGCAGAGAATCTCTCTGAGAGGCTGAATTGTTGTATCCTTCTTCTCTTACCGTAAAAAACCTTCCAGATCTTTCTTCAGTCGAGAGAAAGGACGGGTGGTGTTTGACTGCCTTCTGGAATTATTTTTTTCAATCCCACTTCAGTTATTCCTCATGATAAACCTTTAGTGTTTACATGTCATGAGAAGGAAACCAAATGTCTCTAATTGAAGCAGCTGAACCTCACGCTGAGAGAGCCTTTGCAAACAGACTGTCTGTGACCTCTCTTGTACCATGCGATTTAGGTCCTAAAAGTGCCCAATGGAATTCCATACTGGGTTTTTTAAGGCACTGCTAACTTCTGTTTGGAAAATATGATACCTCAGAAGCACAATACTTCTCACCCACCGCTTTCTTCACGCTGAAGTACTGTGGGTATTTGCACGTAGTACCTGACCCCCACGTAAAAGCGGCCTCCGTGCAAAGAAAAGTCTCAGCTGCTGAATGGGGCACTGAGGGGTGAATGACTAAGCCCAGATAATTAAGCTGGTTTTTTTCCTTGTTGGAGGCTTACGTCAAGCACCACTTAGATCTTTACATACGTCACTTATTATCTTCATAGGGCTTCACTGCCCTGAAACCTTCTGCATCAAGACAGAATAAAAAATGCTGGGGTTAGATTTTCTGTACTGCTGCCCTACGCTACTGTTGGGTCAGCTGCTCTTTGTTTCAACACTTGATGGCCTTTTGCTGCTGTTCTGCAGTCTAAGGTGGTTTTTTTGTCTCTTCCCTTTAAGTACTGTCCGGAAACGACTGCGAGAGGATAGAAAAGCCAACACAGCACAGAAGCTGCAGCAGATGAAGCAGAAGTTAAATGAGACTGAAAGAAAAAGAAAAAGGTGGTTATATTGGAAACCTATTCTCACTAAGATTGGGTTTGGTACACTGATTTTAGTTGGCGCTTATTTTTGCTGGAATATGTATTTTTAAGAACATTCCTTGTAAGTAAACAGTAAGCCTGTCTGCTCCAGCAGCTCCCTTTGCTGAAAGTACGTGCCTAAGGGTGTGACTTTAAGCAGTGAACTCCCTACACCTGGAATTGGGTACAGACCCGTGCCTATGATAGAGAAGCGATGTAAACTTGATCACACGTCAACATCTCAGGACTTTCCACTGCAGGTACTTACAAAAACAAACTGCTGCCCCCCAAAAGAATTGATGGTTTTTTGGGTTGGTTTTTTCTCCTTTTTTTTTCCTTTTATTTTTTTTTTTCTTTCCATTTATATGAGCAGGTACAAACTTGCTGCAACTGTTTACACACTTTTTAAAATGGTGTTCTGCCAGATCTGGAGCAAACCCTGAACCACAGAGGTTTAGCTACTGAAGGGTCTGGGTTTAAATTTACATGCCTGACATAAGCAATAAACAGTGTTGTATCATTTACGTTATTAATGCAAAGAATTTATCCTTAAATGTGTGTAATGTACCAGTGACATGAATATAAACATTTTATATTCTTATGACTTAGGATAAATATATTTTATAATTGCATATTTAATCTTTTTGTAGTTCACTGTACTTTTAAAAGCTCAGTTTGTACAAATTTCTGACCAAAAAGAATTTGATTTTAAAACTAAATGTAATTATAATTTGTGCATGAAAATAATAGTGCAACCATTCCCCGTATTTTGACTCTCAGATTTATGATGTGAGCAGCTAGGGGTCTGATGAAGCACTTAGTGATTTTTACTCTGTTCATTTGCATTCCTTATTTATTTTTTTTGTAGTTTTAATTATTTAAGCAAGACTGGTGATTTGAATTTTTTAAGGCTTTTGAGAACTCAGCCCCCACCGCAAAGCATACTGTTAAGTTCATTAATGTATCCAGACTTCAGCTACTGTTTGAAGGCCGACAAAGTTGTTCAAGTCCTGACATTCCATTAAATGTGAAACAGAACGTTTTGTGTGTCTATAGATTTTAATTGCTAGAAAGAACAAAACTCAGCACTCAGCAGTAGGTGTAGGAAGCACATCAGAGGAGACTGATGTCGGTCTTCAAGGGTGGTCGTAGTGTTGAGCCAATGCTGGCGGCGTTCCCCCCTGCGCAGTGTGTTGGGCTGTAGCTGTGCAAAGCCTCGTGCTGCTGTTCAGGCTCCCCCACGCTGGAGGGAAGAGCCATGACTTCAGGCGCCTGACGACTTCACGTTCTGGGAATACCTGTGCTACAGTCACTTTAAAGTTAGTGAGCGCTCCTGTCCCATGAGCTGGTAGTCATCCAGCAGCCACCTGCTGTCCTTGAAGTTCTCTTTGGCTGCAGAGTCTGTGTGTGGCTATAACGTAGCTTGCTATCACTCAGGTTGGGGCCTGCCAGTCTGTAGTGTTGGGCTGCACTTTGAAACCTGGAGTTGGTTTACTTGGGCATTGCCTTGTTGGGCAACTGCAGAGGAGTTGTTCGCTCTCTGCTTTTTTCTTTTGTTTTTACTAGCTTGGTGATTTTCTGTTGTTTATGGGGGTTGGACCTAGGGGCTTTTTTTGGGGAGGTGGGGGTTTTTCCTCTCCCCCCTTTCCCTTCTCCTTTGGTTCTTTAGTGAAGCACTGTTTGGATTTACTGCTGCGAACTGCTAAAAGAGCTAAATAATTACTGTGCTCCTTATCCAAAGGAATTAACTGGAAATGCTTCCAGTACGATCAAGCTTAGTAGTAACATACCAGGCATGGGGCCCAAAGAGCCTGACATTTACTACGCAAAGCTGAGTTGAATTTACTCTTTGAAATACTTGTTTTGCAATAGCTGATACTATTTTGGACTGCACTGTTTACGTAGTAAACAAATGCTGAAGGGTCCAGATAAAGGAAACAAGTGTTGTTTCTTAGAACACACGGTTCTGAACTTGGGAAGCTGTGTGTCAGTAAAACAGGACCGTGTGTCCTGTTACCAGCTCTGCAGTGCTCAGAGCAAAGCAACTTCCTGCTTGTTCTGATTGGGTACAGGCAGCAGCTTAGGGATAGTGAGACGTGTTGTGATTTTTATAACCATGGTAACGCTTTTCACCAGCCAGAAAATGTTTCTTTCCCTTTTAAATTGACCAGGCAGGCTTCTCTGTGTCGGCTGTGACCGATGGTAGCTGTAAATGTACGTGCCTTATGAAAGGTATCTTGGTTATGGAAAGAGACATGTGGAATGTACTTACGAGCTTTTGTAACAGAAATATTCCAGATTTTATTCTACACACCTAAAAATAGCGAAGGAAAAAGCGGAGGGAGAGCCTTCACTGAAATCGTACTGCCACTTACCACCTGGCTGTTTGCATGAGGAGGGCTTCCTGGGCTGCTGGTATCCTGCAGGCACTAAGCTCCCACTGTGTGTCAAGCTGTTGCTTTAATTTCGTCCTGACTGTGTCTTCTAAATCCTGGCTTTTCTGTTCCGGCTGTGATGAGCAGGGTTCCTCTCTTCTGGGCGGGGCAGGGTGGGAGGGGGCCATCTTGCACCCTGTTAGGTTTTTGAGGCAATAGAGCAGGATGATGCTTAAAAATTTGGTTGGGTTCTGTGACTGTGAAGTATCTCGAGTTTTAATAACTTAAGGGCCACGAAACAATGCCAGCCTTGGACAAAGCTCTTCTGCAGAGCGAATTGCCCATGACAGGGTGGGCCTTGGGAGGGAAATTAAATCTCTTAGTATGTGCCAGGAGGCAATTTGGGTAAAACTTGCTTTTCTGGTCTGTCAGTAATCCTTGAAAACCAAAACCTGGAGGTGGCTTGTTCTCTTTAGGGCAAACTGAGCCCTTGTGATACCTTATTGTTCTCTAGGATTTGAACTTGAGGCAGTTTTGCTTGGCTGGCATGTTAAATAGGAGCAGATACCAGCCAAAATGAATGGCGGCCCATCCTGTTACTCCTGTGGCAAGAGATGCTCAAAGAACCAGCAGAAAGGCAGGAGGTGCCTCTTGGCCTCTCCTGCCTCCCCCTGCCCCAGTGTCTGGCAAGCAGCTGGCTGGTCCTGGGCTGCATTGCTGTTGGATTTGGTTCAGAGTGGCGTTGCATTGGGCTTTTCCCCTGTTCTGGAAACACATGGGCTGGAGTAATTGATGAGTAGTGTACTCCTTTGAATTGGATTAAACATTTGATTCTCAGATGAGCGCTTGTGTATGAATAACGTGTTTTATTAAAAGCCCCTGCCAGGCACAGGGGCCTCCATTGCGAGGGGGTCACGATTCAGAATTAGCCTTTAGGTTTCCTGCTTACATTCGTGGTGCAGGGCCGGTCTGCCCAAGAGTGACGGGACAGCTCTCTCTCTCTCTTGAAATGTGTGCCAAATGCAGCGTGAGAGAGTGGTTTGAAGAAGATTATTTTGTGGGGGTGAGATGTGGCTAGTGAAACTTGGCTGTTTTGTTACAGTTTGGGTAAAATAATTTCCTGACACTAGTTCATATCCCACTGAAAAGGGGCGTAAGTGTGTGTGCGTGTACGTGTGATTGGACTGCGCAGGCCACTAAAAGGCCTGGCTAGCTTTCTGCTTAATCAATGTTAACTGAACTCTTTAGTTTGCTCTTTGGCATTGTAGTTAAACCTGAGACACTTGAGGACTGCACAAGAAACTAAATTAACGCTGACAAAAGAGGAAGCCTTCTGCATGGCCAGGTGGCTTAAGTCAGAGGACCAAATTTGCAAAGCTGATGTAACACACACAGTAGTCTTCCTGGGCTTTGTTTTCCTCCAAAGTACTAGGTCAGTCTTTGGTTTCTATGTATGAAAAATAAATGTGTTCAAAATTGCATCTCTGTCTGAGTCGTTATTTGAGTTGGAAGGAGAAATACTTGGAGAATTTTTGGTGTGTGTCTTTAACTGATCAAAGAAAGCCGCTGCGTGAATCAGTGTAGTGCTTGCAGAGCTTAGAACTGTTTTACTTGTAGCACCTTGTCAGTGCCAAGGCCTTTTCCTGCCTTCCCTTCCCTAAGAACAAAATGCCGTGTGCTGGGATCCCCTCCTCGCTTCCTTTGCCTAGGGACACGTCGCGCCAGGACTGGGCTATGGAGCTGTGAGGGGTGAGGGTAGAGTCCTGAGGTGCAGCCTTCTCCAGCCCTGCTAAGTCCTGCAGTGCTTGTGGGTTACGTGCCCGAGTAAGCGGTGCGCTGGGCTGAGACCTGTCCTCGCAGCTCCCCGGCAAGTAGGTGTCCTGTCCTCTGCGGCGTGGAAGTAAAGCAGCAGCTTCCCCAGAGTGCTTGCTGCGGGCAGGGAGTGCTTGAGAAGCCCTTGGGTGTTTGGGGCTAGTTGCAAACCCGCTGATTTTACTACTTCTTTTTGGTTTTTTCTTTTCCGTACTGTATACTGAATCGGTGACTTTCTTTTGGTTGTATGTCGCAGGCCGAGACTGACTGACACCTAAGCCTTCAGGACTTGTGAATGTTCTGCAGCTATAAACTGCAAATTATTGACATGCAAAGCGAGACATGAGCCCCTCTTCGGGAACAAAAAGTGGGGTCTGTTAAGTACCAAGAAGACCTCAGTTATCTGTTTACAGCATAATCCGCAGTGAGGGGATGAAGACCACCAGCAGCGTGCTACTTTGCGAACCAGAATCATTTGCTGTCTTGTGTTTTTTTATAATGCCTGTATTAATGTAGAAAGATGTGAAAGAAATAAATTAGGAAATATTTTGTTTTGTACTGCCATTCTTAATGTATTTTTATACTTTTTGGCAGCATTAAATATTTTTTTAAATCGACAACATGCTGTTGTGTGCACGTTGTGTTAGAGAGGAGCTGTTAAGAACCTGCTTTGTGGAGAAAGAAATGTTTCGCCTTCAAGGTTCCTGGTGTCCTGATTTACTGGAGAATAACAAAAATAATGTGCTTTATGCAAATACTTTGTTTAATGCCAAGTATTGTAGCCTGAGCCAATGAACTCTTGCCTGTTTCTTTTGTAATATACCACTAAGAATGCAATTTTGGTTGGTAATGCTGCTTATGTTTGCTGTACAATACACACAAAATGACGGGGGGGGGGGGGTGTTGGTGGTGCTTTAATGGGGGGGGGGGGGGGAAGTTGGGAAGTCTGACCTCTTGCTCGTGTATGAATTGGTGGGTGCCAAGGCCCAGGTGCGAAGCGCACAGTGAAGGGTTTGGGCTGTGTCAGCACAGCAGCTGTCACATGTCTGACCGCACAGCTCCTGTCAGCGATGCCTGAGCAGCTGCTCAGGAGTGCTCCTGCTGGCCTCTGCAGGGTTCCCAGCCCAGGCCTTCTGTCACAGGGCTGACCTACAGCCTGCGCTTCCCCATGTTCCCTGAGTGTTTCAGATAAACCTTAATTCACAGCAAATAGTTACCATGGCTGTCTAAACTAGGGTGTTTGCATTGAATTTGTACTACATGTGGTTTTGTAACAATCTTTTGTACAAAGAGCTGCTGACAGTAAAAGGTGGAAGGGGGGAAGTCTTGGACAATTAAGGGCAACTTGGCTGTGATTAAGCAGCAACCTGAAATCTTGAAAGCCCTTGGTTTTGAGGCTCAGTCTTGTAATTCAGAGTTGTGTTTAATGTGAAGATGACCCTGAGTCAGGAGTACTGCTGCTGTTCTGCAAGCCAAATGTGTGCTTCATGCCATCCTGAAGTAGTCTAAATCCTGTAATTCCTGTAGATGATGAGTTTTGTGCCTAAGCCTGTGTTGGAGGGGAAAACAGTGTCCCAACTTGATTTGGCTTTTATTTTTGAGTTCGTGCAGCTGTGAGACTGGGAGTGTTTAGAATGAGAATCACAGAATGGTTTTGGTTGGAAAAGACTTTCAAGATCATCAAGTCTGACCATCTGAGGTCTGGTCTGTCCAAAACCACTACACTAAACCCTGTTGGCTGCAGGAGCAGAGCCTGGTGACAGTAACCAGCTCTGGGTGCAGCTTTCAGTCAGTCCTGTCTTTTACCTGCAGCTGTGATTGTTTTCATTGGCTTTGTCCTCTCTGAATTGCAAGGAAGATAAGGTGTATGACTGCTGGAGCCACATGTGTGGTGGTTTTTCCCTGCTGCTGTCATAGGTAGCTATCAGATACCCACAGACAGGCACGGGGATAAATGGCATTGTCAGGCTGTGAGGTTCCATTGAGGGCTGCCTTTGGACGCGAAGTCTTGGCTCACTGGCCCAGGAACTTCTGACACATGTGCAGGTCTTGTTACTTCTGTGAGGAGCAACGATTCTTGCCTGCTCCTGGGAAGCATGGCTTTTAGGTGAAGGAAGGGGGAAGGCTGCCTTCTGAAAAAACCCCAAGTGTCTAATTCCAGCTGTGAAAGAAACAGGGTAGGATGAATGGCAGACTCACGCATTTTCAAATTGAAAAGCCATGAGCTGCCGTTTCCCCCCGTACCCACCCCTCCTCGTCTTCAAGAGCGCGTGTTCCCCTGTCGCACAGAGGGGCGGCAGACCAGGGGCGCACAGCAGCTGGGCTGGTGCGGCCCGAGGGCGGACTGTAGAAGCGAGGGGCTGGAGGAGGCCGGAGGAGCGTGGAGCGAGCCGCGCCGCAGTGGCACCTGGCGGCTGCCCGCGGAACTGCCGGCCCGGCCGGGGGGTGTCCCGGTGCGCAGCGGACCGGGAAAGACGCGAGGGTTTCTCTTCTAGGAAGTACTCGCAGTACTGAGCAGAGCGCCCTTTTCCTTCTCCTGGAGGCTTTGCTCTGCCTACCATTTACGGTTCCATTAAGAGCAATAGCGCGAAGCAGATGATGCCACCCTCATGGCTTTTGTCTAGTCCTTTCTTCAGTGATTGTCTCCCTGCTAGGTGCACCTTGTGGGAACTTTTGAAAAGCTACAAAGGAGTCCTTCAGTGCTTAACTGCCCTGTCATCGTTTCTCCTCCCCTCCCCTAGGGCTGTCTTGCTGGTCACAAGTATAAAAGTATAAAGAGATTACCAAGCAAATCTTTCAAGTCACCCATTCTAGCTGCTATCTACTTTAGCTTAGATCCTAAGCTCTGCATCAACATACACGGGTCATTGTGCAAGACGGGGCTGTCAGTAGCTAAACATACATATCCATTCGGTAGTGACCTGGGGATGACTGGGGAGAGGGGAAGAAGGGGGAGGACACAAGCCTGAGTCTTCACCTGTCCAGCACAGCACCCACCGTTCACACCAGTGCTTGACTCCGGCACGTGAACAGAGTTCCTACAGTGCAGGATGCCACCTGCGACCCCAGGACCTTGTGTGACAGACCAGTATGGACCGGTTGGTGCAAAGGAGGGTCTCTCGCGCAGCTGCTGGCCTGTGCCTCACAGCATGTGCGCTGGGAATAGGGAGACCCAAGCACGCTCCTTTCTCCCTTCTACCCCACAGCACTCTGCCCTCCTCACAGTTTCTCCAGCAAGCTTTAGGCTCACTGCACTTGCTGTGTGCTATACGCAGCCTTTTGTCCCTGGTTCCCTGACCTCATCCACATTTTTGACTCGCTTACTGCTCTGGATAGCCATGGAAATTCCTAAAAACAGATTTTGGCCAATCCTCACTTTCCAACTCTAAAACTGCAGCGTCTCATATCCATGCCCTGCCAGCACCATCTAGTGCTTTCTCCACTCTTGTCCACCTCAGTTACATTGTTTGAGCTCTGGGCTGCTCAAACACCTTCCAGTTCTCACAGTTTGGAGCTGTACAGGCTGCTCTCCCCCCGACTCTCGGGGTATTCCATAAGCAAACTGCTTTTCCTGCCCTTTTCCATTGTCAACAGAAGCTGTATTGGCATTGTACTTGAAGAGGAACCCAAGAGAATGCCCCCAGTTTTGACAGCTCGTTACTGCTTCCCAACATTTTCTTGTACTTAACATTAGGCTCTATCTTAAGTTTCTGATTACAAAACCTAATCTCTGCTGCTTTGATCTTGCTCACAGCTCTTAAAAATATACCAAGGCCATTCTTCATTCCTGTAAAACATGTTTCTATCTCACAGCTCTATTCATTAGTCCAAGAAAAACTCATCCTAACGCCGTTGTTTTGAAAGCACCTCCGATGGTGGCAGAGATGAGGCCCGAGAGCAGCACTCCAGCCTCCTGTGAGGGTTCAAGGCAAGTGCTTCGTGGTTGTAGTTGCAACACCAGATAGATAGCAGATACTACAATTCAGATCCTGATTTGGGTTTTTAAAGAAGAAGCACCACTCCAGCCAATCTTCCCATTTCTATGCCAAAGGCTTATTACTTTCACAATATGCTAAACAAAAAAAGTTTGTGGCTTGTCAGGAATGGTCAGAGCTTCATCCTCACGATCAACAAGTAGCTCATAACCCAAGGCTTAGAGCAGACCTTTCTGCAGTACAGCGATCAGTTGTGTACAGCTGCTTCCTCATTTGGAATCATTTTTACTACCGTGACTCTCTGACAAAGGTTAGCCAAGGCAGCTTGCTGGTTAAAACCACCATTCCAACAAAGAAAGGTAACGCTGGCGTATGTGCAACCTCCTAGCTGGAGGATGCAGTAGTTTAACTCACCCCAGTTCTAAGGATCTGTGCGCTCTGGAGGGAAGAACTACAGCATGACAGTGCAACGCAGACATGGGACAAACTCAGGAGATGAGAAGGCTGATGCAATTCTGAGCGTGCACTTCATCACATGTTTAGAGAGTGTGGAGGATTTTAGAAGAGCTCCAAGTGAGAAAATCCTAAGAACTTGAAGCCTTTAAACTCTGTGCAAATGTTAGATTTCATGACTCCCACGTTTTGTTAACAGCTGAAGAGAGATGCCAGTAGTGGCAAACTGCTCGTGCCTGTCATGGTCAGTCAGCCCAGCACAGAAGAGCAGGGAAGGCCAACATGGCCGAGGAGAATTCTGTGTTTTCCACTGCCTGCCTCTCCCACAAATTTATTGCAAAATATAGATGGAAAGGTTAAGAAGCCATAAAAGAATATTTTTAGGGAAAAGGGGGAGGAAAGCCACCCTAGCCACTGCTAGTTAACTACATGACAGCAGTTTTAGGTTAAAATACATTCAAGTGCTATTTTCTGTTTTTAGGGATTTTGCCATTATGCCATTAATTCGGAACTCACCCGATGCCTTCACGTACGATGTATCCCCTGAGTCAGTGCACAAACAGGTCTTTTCTCCAGCTGTGTGACTATCGAAGGACCAGCAGCTGGGCAGCATCTTCGCTGAAACCGCAGTTTCACTCTCAGTACCTGTTAACCTCGGCAGCAGGTTGTTAGTGCCGCCTCTGGCAGCCTGCCTGCCCTGCCTCGGAGCACACAAACGGTCAGGGACTACCAGCACATCTATATATAGAAACACTCAGAGCGTTAAAGAATCTTGCTTGGCTTGCATACTTCATTCCCTTGTTTTAGCTGCAAACAGTTGAAAGAATTTAATTTTTTTTTTAAAAAAAAAGTCTTGATCTTTGTTTAAAAAAACCCCCACAAAACCATCCTGAGGTATTTGTAATGCAAATACTGGGTTAGTTAGAATGACAGCAAAAAAATTACTATGTCTAGGCTATTCATGAGAAATTGCACCTTTATCTGAAGGAAGGAAAGGAAAGACAGGAAGGACAACTCTCACTCTTCAGAAAAATTCTGAATGCTTCTTTGCTGCGGTGTGGTGGTCAAACTCTCTTGCTGTTGCTTCAGAATCCTTATTTTTCCTCCTCTAGCTTTTTATCCCTGCTTCTCCTTGTTCCAAGCTATACTCATTTTGACTCCAATTTAGCCTATTATCATAGCTGGTTTGCTTTTGATTGATACAGTTTTGCAGTTCAATACCTTCTGAGCTGTGGCTTCTCAGAGGTCACTGGCACACATCCGGCTGCATCCTGAGTAATACAACCAGTTAATACAAAGTTTTTCTACCCAATTAACTTTCAGTGGCTACCCAAGCAATGCTGCTTGTTGCCCAAATAAGGTTTTACCCTTCAGATTTTTAAAATTTTCATTTAAGAGCCACAGAACTTGACTTTAGTACTTTAAGAGTTTTTTAGTGTCTTATATTTTAGATCTGCACACTACCTTCTGGATTTTGACTGAAGTTGCATGCCTCTGGTATCAAACAGCTGCAGTAAGCCCCTGTTAGGCTTGCTACTTGTATGTTGCAAGTAACTTAAACACCAAACCTTTATACAAATTAACTCCTCACAACACAAGGCACCTACTCCCCAACTTGTTTACAGCACTGAGCAGCACCCACACCACCAGGCTGCAGATGGCAGGGACAGTAAGTTTACTGCAGCATGGCTGGAGTTCACAGGTGTTACAGTAAGGACGCTTGTGAACAGGCAGTTAATTTGATCCCAAAGGAGCGAAGTACTTAAACAGAGCAAACTAAAGCTTATACAATCACCTTATTTAAAACAAAACAGAAAAAACACAACAAAAGTATTCCTCAAAAGCCTTAAGAAACTCCTAGATCACTGGCAGCCTCCCTTACTGAAGCTCCCACAACAGCACTGGGAAAAGGCAGCAGAATCAGTCCCTTCTGAGCTTTGCTTATACCACCAGGAAAGCGCTGGGAAAAAGCCAAGAGACACATTTGACATGGAGGAGGGTTTTATCTTCCCAAGGAAATCTATGCCTGCAGATCAGTCTCAAGTTCTCAGCTACATGAAGAAGGTGCACCATAAGCTCTTCCATAGCAGTAACACTTAACCAAAGAAAAAGGTTTTTTAAAAAATATTTTATTAGAAAAAAAGTTCAACCAAAGTTATTCAATGAACAGCTGTACAAAACATATTTCTTTGGTCAATTTGTCAAAATTACCTTAATTTCCTTAGCTACCCACATATGTGAAAGGAGCTTTTCTTAAATTAAAGAATTTATTTACACACCAAATTTCGCTGCTGTTGCTTGGCAATTACTGTGTAATCGCCTTCTCAAGGGATGTTTGAGGCTGCACATGTGACTTACAGAAGAATTCAAAGCCAATCAGAAGAGCGCAGGTGGAAGACCGTTGCCAAAAAGTAAGCGCCAAGAAGTTGGTATTTTCCATTGTGCTGATGTATCTGTGCAATCATAGCTCTGCAACAAAAGCAGAATAATTCTTGAAGTTTTAAATAATAATGGTGTCATTTCCTCTGTGGCACATCTATTAAAATAATGTGCATTTCAAGTGTCAGTAGCATTGTGGGTTTCTTTGGAGATGGCAGACCGAACTTGATCTCCCCCATGCCTGTCCACCTCACCCGTCAGACAAAGGGACGGCAGTTCAGGTGTGGCTTTCCAGGTGGGGAAATTCCCAGTGAGATTTTAATCAAAATGCATCTTTAATTTGGCATATTCTTGATGACCAAGGGCCAGAAGGAACTCAACCCATACATTTGTAACTCTTTTAAAATTCAGCTGAGTAACACTTTTCCTGTTCTGGATTGAAGAAAAAATTAAATAACAGACATAAAATATAAAAGGGTGATCTGTAGATCAAACAGCACTTACTTTGCTTTTGATTAGATTGAGCCATTCATTAAGATAGTTAACAAGAGCAAATGCATCAGGGATGTTGTCCCCTTCTGAGCAGAATTTCAGAAGAACTGCCATTTGGACTCCATCTGAACAGCTGCAACAGAAATAAGCAGGCATTTCTATTTCTTCTCTAAATTATATTATGTACCAAGACAACCAATAATCTGCATGTGGCTTGTTAAAAAACCCCAAACCAAACAAAAAATGAAAATGTATACATGTATCTTCTTTGTTTTCCTCTGCAGATTTCCTTGAGTCCATTGTCATACTTGAGGTTCTTTCTCTTAATCTTGAATTTGTTCTTTGCTTTATGAGGCAGGAATCCTAGGTCAGGGAAGAGTTATTCAGGGCCTCTTTTCCATACTTAATTTGCAGATTTTGTGCTGGTGGGTCATTTATTTAGGCTGCACGTCACTACCTCCCTCCAACATTCCCATTGTTTCAGTTAGATGAAGACTAGGTTTCTGGTTTTATTTTTTCCCCTGAAATCCTGGGAGACTTTTTCTTTCACATTTGTGTCTTACTTCCATACTGAAGTCAGCACAAAAGTAAGCACGGTATTAGTAACTTTCCTGCTGTCAGATGCAAGAGTTTGGACAGGAGTCAAAAACAACAGCCAAAAAAAGAAAAAAGAAGTGATCTTCCCACCTGCTGCTATCCTAAAACCCCCACCTTCTGCAGAGCTGGCCCAGTTTTACCATAATGAGCAAGAATTACTATGCAAAAGTTGAAACTCAGACATGCTTTTAGCACAACTTCTGATGCACACACCTTTTAAAAAAAAACCCATGTCTAATTGTTTGCTGGCCCTGAAATTTGAACTTGTTTATAGTACTCAGGATTTTTATTTATTTTTACAACTGATGATAAAATTATTTGTCATGGGAGAATGTTTTCGTTAAAGTATCACAGACACAGAAATTTTAACAATTTACAAATTGTGGTTTGCATAAAATCAGACACCACAAAGGCTTTATTATTTTTCCTTTAGCAAAGTCACTTGTATCTGTATCCTATTTTAACCTTGTGATGCAGAAGTCCCTGTTTTCCAGCACACTGTATCCTCTACATCTGCTCATACCTATGGGCTTGATTCTATTCCTGAAAAACCCTTTTCTATTAAAAGGGGTTTTTACTACACCACAGTGGTTTAAAAGACAATGTTACCTGTGTACTAAAAACAGGATTGCTATCTCTGTGTGTATCTTTAGGCAACTCACCTCTCAGTAAACAACAGTTTCGTGATGCCACCTCCAGGAATATGTAGAACTTTTTCTGTATCATTTATTCCAGGATAAGCTGCAACTTTTTCCATTTCTTTCCAGTTTAGCTCCTGCATGAGGCCTCCTACTGCTTTTTCAAGATCAGGTGTGAGCAGGTAGCGTAGTGGTGTTCTAGAAACAAATCAAGAATACATTCTGACAATAAAAGACACTACCAATGTTATTACTTGGGACAGAAAGAAGCTGCAAGCACAATGAAGAATTGCACTGACATTCCCTTCTTTTTCAAATCAAAGTTAAAAAGCAATTTGTGGCATCAAAACAGTATAAACCACTCAACTTTCTGCCACAAACAGAACTAAGGTGTGATCTTTTAAAAAGAGGCTCAAATAACTCGCAAGTATCAGATACATAAGCACCTAAATTGGAGAACTGCTTATGGTTGTTAAAAAGATTTACAAATTAAATCTGCTTTTTCTTTCATCAGATAGGAAGTGCTTAATTTAAAGTTAGTTAGGGTAAACTTGAACTTCACCAGGATAGAGTATTTTTAATAGGCTCACTATAAATATATGCAGACTTCAGTCAAGTCTTAAGTACTTTCTGAATGCACTACCCTCACACTTTAGTGAATCTGCTATAAGAGAGTTGAGTTGTTCTGTGATGCTGGGCACGGGGGTGTTAAATCCCCCACAATTTATGACTCACCACATCAAATAACCATCAGTCCCTCTCATTTCATTCCATGTTAGCTGGCCATCATGGAACTGCATGCAAATCTCACTGGTAACTGGGACGTGCACGGACCTAAACCTCCTTTAAAGCTCCATGCACAGCCTGAGGATAACAATTGGTCTTTTACAAATACACTGACTTTTTTGTTTGTCTGTTTTTGTTAAATCACCAATTATGATGTTCTCAATCAGCAATTAATGCTTGGTTTTTTTAAAGAGGTAATATATAATAAAAATACACACAGCCTGAACCTTGCAGCTGCCTCCCAACACATAAGAAATTACAACTTCCAATCAAAAAGCACGACAACTTACTGTATTAAAGAAAACATTCCAAATGCAGAGTAATGAAGAAGCAGTAAGAAACTAAAAAAGATTCTAATTAACTGTTAAAAATCCACTCTGTGACCTGCACGTTGGCAGCTAATCCAACAATGCTTGCAGTCACAAGAAATCAAGAAAACTGAGGTTCTGTTGCCTGACAGTGCAGGCCAAGTGCAATTTATTTGCAGCTAATTATTTGCTCAGTGCTTTTGACAGTAGTAACTAACAAAGTCCAGAGACTAACCCTGTATAACATAATTTTTAATAGTATATTGTTTTTATTTATTATTTTTATGACCTAGGTACAGAGCAAAGCAAAAGAACCCCGTTAAAAGTGCTCAATAAAGACGTCAGTTTGTCAAAAAGAACAGAAACATTAATTACTCTTTTAATGACATGAACATACCCAAGAAGTTGCTCATCATCGCGCTGGTAGGCATGGCTGCTAGACAGGAGAATGAGCCTGGCACATTTGCTGCTTTTCACCCAAGAAAGCAGCGCCTGACAAAACGGCCTGTACTTGTTCTTTATGCAAAGACAGAGAAGGGGAAAAAAAAGGGGAAAAATTCATTGAGTCCTTAAAGTAAAAGCCAACAATAGGAGGAGTTGCACAGAATGTTCAGCAGCAATGTAAATTTTTCTTTGTATTTGTTTAGTCTTCAGCTTCAGATTTATTTTTTAAAAAAGCAGAGGACTGCTCTGGTGGTTCACTTAAACAAAACTACATGTCCAATGATAAAAATTATCGTTAAGACAATGTTAACAACAGCAGTACTACCTTTTTTTGTGTGTCATTAGTAGCAACGGAAAAAGCTTTAGAGTAAGATGGGATAGTAGAATCACATGGTATTTTTCCACACTTCAGATTGCTACAAACTGCAGCACAAGATGGGGTTTTTTTCTGGTGTGGTATCTGCTTATTTTAAATTAAAGCCACCATCCAGTTGATGACTAATTCTAAATTCTTCATTTTTTTCCATAATGAATGCAGTTCAAATTAATATATCAACACTACAAAATAATGAAACTGGAGTGACATAAAACATCAAGCTATTACAATAAAAGAGAAACAAAACAAAGACAGTAAGCATAAAGAAAAAAAAACCAGATAAAACCCAGACCATTTTGTGTTTTTAGGACTGTTAATGACTAATGACGTATTTATACTAAAATCTAGCAACATAAGTGTGTTGTGCTGGGGCTCTGAAAAATAAAATGAAACCTTAACCCTCAATGAAGTCAGTTTTTATAGCTGAAATTCCATCAATGCCAGAAAGTGTCATAGCACAAAAGTAGAAAAATACTTTGCTCTCTTTGTCTGTTTCGTGTTTTATAGGTTTTGTTTTGGGTTTGTTTTGGTTGTGGATTCAATTTGGTTTTTGGGTTTTTTTAGCAGAATGTTTTATAACGTGGCATAGTTCTAGTTTTGCTTATTTAGTCTGTTTGAATGTCTTAAATTTATGCTATTTGACAGCAGAACTATTCAAACCAAATAGCAAAGTAAGAACAACCAATGAACATACATACCTTTATAAAAGGTGATCTGATCTGCAGAACTACAAGTTTCTTTGAAGGTAACGAATACACTACAAGAATAAATAACAGTAAAGTTTTGTGAGAAGAAAGCAAGAGAGAGGTATTTATCCAATTTACAAAGTTCAGGATGATAAACCTTACAGCTATCAATTCATACAGGAAAATTTGACAATATCCACAGTGTCAAAGATATGTATTTTTGTACATTGTCTTCCCTGGATTTAAGGTCACTTGTCATAAATTCAAAGAACAGAACGAGATAAAATATATGAAGATCTGCCTCCTGTAATTATCCAGATAATATCTTCATACAGCTTTGTAAAGATTATGACAGATTATTCTGAGATTTCCTTTTAAGAGAGAAAAAAATTGTATGTAATGCAATGGTCAATATTGGGAAAGAAGCTAAGAATTGAAGGGAGGAGGGTGAGAAATATTACATAAGGGAAAGGCAAACATAGGTAGGAAGAGAGGAAGAAAGGAGGGATAAGTATCTTTTCACACCAGAAATTCAGCTTGCATTCCAGCAGTTTACTACAAGTGGACACTTCATGTTGCTTTGGATTAAACCTGCAGAGTTCCAGCTGCCTTGTAATACAGTTGAGAGTCAACATTTCTGAGAGGTTCCATATGTCAAACTGATTATCCAAAATAACAACAGCAACAGTTTCCTCTGTAAAGCGTACATACATCCTTATCTGTAAATTACTGAAGTTATTACTGACCTCAGTTTACACAGTGTTCACACAAGCAAAATGTAACAGAAGTAAATGCGACATTCTTGCACCTCATACAGCTTGCAAAATACCTTCAGCGTTCAATACCCACCTTCAGCATTTATACTCAGCTCCTTTGAGTTTTCTTTTGTTGTTGCATAAGGATTATTTCCAACCATTGGCACCAGGCAATCGGTGTAGAAGTAACCAACTTTAGTCATTTTGAGTGTGGAAATCACTAGGTCTATTGCCAGTTGACCAACATTTCCAACCGACACTGCTGGCTGAAGTAACAGAAGTTACTGAATTACAGTGTGTTTTATGGATAATACAACATGCTCTTCATATGGTGAAGTTAAAACTATTTCAGTTCTGGTCAAACATGATTTCTAAAAGTTGCTGCTCATTCTCTAACAAATGTGACTACTTAACAGATTACTAACACAGACTTGGGCCCTGTCCCACCGAAACATCCTGGCCACTTCTGTGAATAATTCTGTATCGCTGTAAACTTAAAAACTTGGAAACTTCTCCCCTTATCTTTGTATTTTCCTTTTTTTTTTTTTTCTTTCTTTTTTTTAAAATAGAGGGTAGATAAAAGTCACTCAAACGACCACCAATGCCGAGTTTGGCAGCCCTCAAGTGACACCTAATGGTAATGTTCACATTACACATAAACCTATAGTTCTCAGATGGACAGGTACAACCTATAGTTCTCAGACTGACACATATACAAGAGTAGGTTGTTTTCTGTTGTTGGTGGGTTTTTTATAAAGGATAATAATGCAAAGGTTCATCTTGGATTAATTTCGTAGGAATTTCCGTGGGTTATCACCAATTAGGGCAAGTACTGATGGCACAGAAAGAGAAACACAAGAATCTGTATCCTTCTACAGAAACTAATACTAGAAGGCAAGAGTAAATTTTTTGCTTGCTTCCTTCTAATTTAAAAGCAAGTCTGTGCCTAGGAATTTCTGATGCCAGCTGTAGAAACCCTGAATTTTATGCTGATAAAATCACAGCGAAAAAGGATGTCACAGCCCTTACAGACTGTCATTACAAACTGGCTGGTCTTCATCAGCGTGTTACACCCAGACAAAGAAAACAACAGTGATCTAGTTCCTGTGGCTAGTCAGCTGATCTGCAATGACTTCCCGTGCAGCCTGCACAGTCATCCAGGCTGTGCAGCCCTTGATTAAAGGTGATAAGGTAATTTTAAGTAATACAGTAAAGGGACTCACTAATAGGAAAAACAATGGCTTGCTACTGCACAGCCTGCACTGGTGCTCTTACCTCACAGGTTATCTTGAATTGATTTCATACCATGTATAAAGAAGATTAATACACTTCCTAAAATAATCCTGACCGGAGTTTAAATATAGCACAAATGAGGATTTTTTTTTTATTATTTTAAACACGTCTATATTGCATCTAAATGAAAGATAACCTTTTATTCCCGTGCCAACTCACATATACTGCAAAAATTTGTTAAGATAACACATGGCACATTTATCTTAAGAGTGAAAGCATATTCCTATAGCTCAGCACTGAACCTTTAGCTTGACAAGAGAAACGGGGGGGCGGGGAATGGGGGGGATGAGAGCGTGAGAAAGGAGAAACGGACAAAAACGGAAGAGACCGCCTTAATCTCTGCTAGAAGCATCTCTGGGAAGGATCCCTGCAAACCCCTCTCTTTCTCTCGGCAAAACACCCGACATAAACACGGGCACAAGAACTGCCTGCCCACGGCCTCTCTGCTTTCCCGCGGGCAGGTACCGAGGGACAACCCCAGTGCGGGGGTCGCGGCCGGCCTACCCCACAGGCGCGGGAGAGGCAGGGAGTCAACCCCCAGGCCGCACCCCGCGGAGCCAACGGGATCTCTCCGCGCCAGGGCCCCGAGAAGCGCCGCGCTCCCCTAACCCGCCCCGGGGTGTCCGGTTGGGGCATCTCCCCCGAAGACGGGGGGCGGGAGGGAAGCAAGAACGCGACTTACCATGAGCAGAGTGAAGCCTTTAAAATCGGGGCCGGCGGAGCCCCCGCCGCGGTCGCACGGAACGAACATGCCGGCCAAGGAGGAAGGACGCAGTACGCGATACCCGTCTCGCCTCAGCGGGACGAGGAACGACGGCGCCAACCGCCCGCCTCGCGCTGCGCCCGCGAGGGGGCGGGGCGGCCGCTGCCCTCGCGCCCGTCGGGAAGGCGGTTGTGGGCGGGGCCCGGCCCGCGCCGCGCGGGCCCTTCGCCCCGCTCCCTGATGTTCCTGCTGGGCGCGAAGCGTCGCGGCTCCCCCTCCGTGCCGCCGCCATGGCGCTGCCGCCGGAGAAAGCCTCCGAGCTGAAGCAGATCATCCACCAGCAGCTAGTTAAGGTAGGGGTGTCTCCGCGGTAGAGTGGCGGAACGTTTTCCTGCCAGGGGAAGCTCGGGGGGGGGGGGGGGCGGTAGAGACAACTGGACGAGGACCGGCCGGGCTTTACTCCTTCCGTGCCGACGGTAGGGACCCCTGGCCCGCGGTGCCCGCCGGGGTGGCGGCAGGGCATGCAGCGTGTCCGCCCTGTCGCCCTGCTTTGTTTTCCTTCCTTCAAACGCCGCAGGTGGTTTTCCAGGCACCGTTTTGCCTTCCTGGCGTTGGCGCCCCCTTCCCGCCGGGTCGCGGCGCTTTGCGCTCTAACGGCCGCCCCGGCTTGCGGCCTTTTCCCCACCCCCTCCTACAGCCTCCCTCCCTCGCCCTCATCTCCTCTGTACTGCGCTACGGAGAGTGATGGAGCGGAGGCCCCCGCGGCCCTGGCCGACTCTCGTTGCTGCTCTCACTCCGCCGCCGCTTCATTCAGGGCAAGGAGGGGACAGCATCGGAGGCTCTCACAGATTGGGATTGGGGCCCCGGTGTTTTGCTGCTTTGTTTTGTTTTCCCTTGCCGCTTTTTGAGCGAGGTTCTGAGCGGGCTGGGCCTTGGACTGACGGGTATAAATAGGAACGCTTTAACTCATACATCGCAAAGTAAAGTCCTCATGGCCGTGGTCTTAACGTCCTTTCTGTGTGAACAGCATTGCAAATCAAATTTCACGGCTGAGACGAAGGACTGAAATGCTCTTGATTTCCCTTCGAGCATAGGGGGAGCTTGCAATGGAGCATTCTTGCTTCTATGTCTTACCTGCAAGTATATTCTCTAAACATGAGAAACTCTTATTCCGTGTTTCAATTCTGAGGGAGACAAAACAGAAATCGTTTTATAATGGATGGGCTTGTAGACCTTTTTGTAAGGAGAGAAGTTCAGGGCGGGGGATGCTGTGGAGAGCAGTGAAAACACTCAGGTTTGGCATCCTTGTGCTTTTCTTAACTGGTAGAGCTGCCTTTGTGAGATGGTGACTCAGTGATTAGTTCCGAAAGTGTTAATGTTTTTCTGTAGTTATTTCTGTGTTCCTAGGACAGTACCTTTTGTCTTTGAGAGTAACTGTTTAGTCATAGCTACTACTGTATAAAGAGCTTGTATTTGTAGCATATAGTGAATTTTCTTTCAGATGGATGTCCATGGCAGGATCAGAGAAGTTCTTGCTGAGACTATACGTGAAGAGCTGGCACCTGAGCATCAGCAGTTGTCTACAGAAGATCTGATAAAAGCCTTAAGACAACGTGGAATCATTGATGATGTTATGAAGGAACTTAAATTTGTAACAGTAAGTAGCTTCTGAAGAGTGAAAATATTTTTCCTTATTTCTCTCACTGACTCGATGTTTTGCCAAAGTGAGAACTCACTAGTTCTAAAGGTTTGTCGTGGCTTTACTGCTTTGTGACATAGGAGCAGAACAGCTTAATGCATAAGCTAAAATTGGTTTGATCATACTGTTGCATTGAAAGTACTGTTCAGTTTTGTTACATTGCAAGTACTAGAAGGGAGCACACCTGAGGAATGGTACTCAGTTGAAATGGAGGATTCTTTAAATTTTAGAAGACTGTCATAAGAGCACTGTTGTATCCCTTGACACCTTTAAAAATTCTTAATTGTACTTCCAGGATGTGAATGAAAAGCAGACAACTCCAGCTCCAAAACCATCAACGCATTTTGTTGAGAGAGAGCCATCTGTTATGAAAAAAAGTATGTTGCTTGTTTGGTTTAATATTTGGATTGTGGTTTTGAGGGAATTTTTAAGTCTCTGAATTAATAACCCAGTGTGAACTTGCTTGTAGGTGGATGCTTTTCCTGCTTATCTACAGGAAGTAAATTAATGTAAGCAGCAGAAATTAGTGTTATGTAAAATGTGACTTTTTAAAAAAAAACTAAATTCAATTTTACATTAGAATAAATCCATCCATATTAAAACCCTATTCCCCTAAGGACTTCTTTCAGAAAAGTTCCTTTTTTTTCTGTTTTGTTAACTGATTCACTTCTGGCTTGTGGTCTCATCATTTTTATTGCTACACTTCACAGCTAACATTGACCCAACATGGAGGTATCTTTACCTTCAGGTTTTGGGTGGGAAAGCTTTTCTGGAACATCTTCAGGAACCGGAGCCTCTGCCTGGCCAAATCTGTTCTACCTTCACCCTGTGTTTGCATTTTCGGAATCAGCGCTTCCGTTCGAAACCTGTCCCCTGTGCCTGTGAGCCAGATTTTCATGATGGCTTTTTACTTGAAGTACACAAGGATAGCCTAGGTAAGGAGCATGGTGGGTTTAATGCTCATGGTGTTGATGCCTCAGAAAGCCGGAATCAAAACTCACTAGCCTTGGTGACTCTGAAGCAGGTATCCTTTATTGCAGTGCTGGGCACACAGGGGATCGCTCCTCCCAATGTGTGCGCCTATTGAAGCCAAATTTCTTATATTTATACAGATTAACTATACATATTCATTATAATTTCTAAGAAAAGGCAGAGTTATGCTAATTATTTCTAAGAAGTCATTTACATTAACCCCTCCCAGACAGAGCATGCTCAGTGACACTCAGGGTGTCTTCCGGTGGTCTTCATGGATGAAGGCTGGACGTCTTCCTCGCTCTCAGCGCATGCTCTTTACGTTTCTCCTTCATGCTTATCTGGGCTCCCAACACCTGCACCGACTTGTTTTCAGTGAAGCACTAACTAGATATACTCTGTCTCCTTATTAGTTGTTAGTCTTATTATTTACGACTCCTCCATCTCCTGCTCCCTCTAGTTTCAAGGCTGTTGTACTGTTATGGCTCAGTTTTGTAGCCGCTTTCATGAAACCGCTTATGTGATGACTGCTAAAACCCAAAACTAATCTATTCCTAAAAACACACAAATTCTTACTTTATCTTCAAGGCTGTTACTGTTGCATTGTTATGGCTAAGTTTTGTAGGTGCTCTCACAAGTAGCCTACACAGTTACAGCTTTCTCCTAAAATAATCTATTTTTAAAACCATGAAAATTCTTATATTAATTGTCTCTTAAACTACACCTATATCAATGATTACACCTATATCAATGATTACATTTCTTTGAATCAGTGTTCCCCACCGCCTTTCCCCCCGCCACCTTTCCCATTTTTTACTGTGTTTTCATAGGGAAGCTGATTACTGTATTGGGTTGTACCACTTGTAGATATTTTTCTACTCTTACCTCTTCTTTTCCTTCTTTCTAACCATTCTAACTGTTGTGGTTTTGCCCCAGCTGAGAGCTGAGCACCACGCTTATTCTTTAAAAGGGAGTGGGGGTGGGGGAAGTTGAGGGGCGGAAGGGAAAGGGAAACGGAAACCGCCCCCCAAAACCAAGGAACCAAAACCTCTCAGGATGGGATAAGGATAGTTTACTAGAATAGCAGAAAGATAGATATAACAATTATAACCGGACTTTAGAGCAAAAAATATATGAAACTGGTGATACACAATGGAGTTTCTCACCAAACCACACAACTCAGGCCGTGCAGCCCTGAGCCGTCCCGAAAAACCGGACTGTCCCCAAAACCGTGCATCCTGAAGCCACCTGCTCCTCCTCCAACCAGCCCCCCTGTATGCTGAGCATGACCTAATTGGCATGGAATACCCCATTTGGCCAGTTCAGGTCACCTGTCCTGGCTGCGTCCCCTCCCTTCTCGTTAGTAGAGAAATATGAACAACTGAAAAGTCTTTGATTGCTTGGCAACAGGTAGAAACATCAGGGTGCTATCAGCACTGCTCTCCTAATTCCCAAACATGCCATTCTGTCCACTATTAGAAAAGAAATTAACTCCGTTCTAGCTGAAACCAGAACACTAACTTGTGAATTTGACCAACTGTACCCATAGTTGACAATGAGGCAGTAGTTTTGGACATGGGAAGAGACACGAAGACGACAGTGATTTTTTTTCATGAGCTTTTTCCTGAGAAGTGAAGAAGGGAGACATAGATTTGTCCTCATAGGAATGGAAAAAAAATGAGTGTAACTTCTGTTTGCCAACCAGTTGGCAAACCACCTGCAGAATAGTCAGTCATCCACAGGCTGTATCACTGCTCTCTGGTTGGTAGCTGGGGAACATGCTAGGGGTTATATATGTCATGAAAATATATGAAGATACTACAAATTCAAAGAAAGCCAGTGTTTGTTAATTCCACTCCTCATGGAGTGGCATACATCATGGAGTCAAGCTTAACTTTTCCTAAATTCTTACTTATAGTAAGTTGGCTCAAAGCATTCCAACTTACTAAAATAATATTTTCCATTGTTTTTACTGAATGGTACTTGATTTTTTTTTTTAAATGTTCATTCAATTTTAATTTTTGTGCAATTGAACCAGTTATGTTGGAGTAGCCAAATATAGGAGTCTCTTTATAATTTCTGTAAGTTAGCTGTAATCTCTCTGTAGTTCTGCCCTAAACCAAGTTTGATTTTAAGATGGGATTATTCCTTACACTTCTGCACACGAGATTTTCTTAACATGTGATTTATGCAATGAATGGCAATGCACACTTTTTTAATTTTGAGGAGAACTTGGGGTTGTAATATTCTTGCTGTCTTATCTTGGTTTAATAATGGCAGGTGATGGAAGTAAAATGGTGGATGCAACCACTATGTTATCTATATGTGATCCGGTGCATATGGTCCTGATCAAAACAGACACGTTTGGCGAGACAACACTCGTAGCATCCTATTTCTTGGAGTGGCGATCTGTCCTGGCTGCAGAGAATGGCGTAACAAATGTTGCTGTTGAACTCCTGGGTGTAGGTAAGGATAAAGAGTAAGGCTGTAATGATGACTTAAAATACTGGGTACTGAACTTAAAAGCTTAAAGCAGTATTTATGATGTAGTTTAAATTTAGCTTAACTTATAAATTACTATAAGGTACCTTTAGAAAATGAGTAGGAGGCTAAGGGTCAGATTCATGTGTTATCAGAATACTGCAGATGTGTAATAATGGCCCCCATGCCTGGGAACACCCACTGTTGATTTTTTTTTTTTTTTTCCTTCCAAATCTGGATAAGTTAGCAGAACTAACCAAAAAAAAAAAATCAGCCACTTTGTTTCCAGGAATATATCCAGCTGTTGTACTGAAGAGTGAAATCTGGCTTGTGTGCCTTTCATAGCAAACTAGCAACTGCTAGAGAAATTGAGCTCTGATGTGCTGCTGTGTATTCCAGCAGCTGGAACAGTGTTTTCTGATAGAAGGGTTACACAGCTTTGCTTAGTGTCTTAGCAGTTAGTATACACATGTATTTCTGTATATTGGGTGTCCCCATCCCTTTTTTAGGAGTTCCAACCTGCATTTTTAGGATATGATCATTTGGTGGATAAAGACTAGATCTAGGACTCAATCTGTCACATTTTGAAGACTGGATGTACTACATAAGCTATTTCTGAGCGTTACCACTATTGCCTGCTTTTTTTATTATTTGGTGTAGTGTCTTAGCCAGCAAACACAAATCGAGGAACCCTTTTTGCCTTTTGTTAGCTTCATTTCCTTCTGAAAATGGTGACTGTTGCCAAAACTTCAGTAAGCAGTGTGAGTCTGGATAGATGCTCAGGTGGAGAGCTTTTTATTTATAATTACTTGGAAATGTATAACACACAAATGTAGCTGGATATGCAAATGAATGATGGGAGGAGTTAAATTTAATTATTATTAGCTTTCTTCAAGTAATAAAGTATCAATTCATTCAATCCAGTGCTTTTTCTCCTTTTCTAAAGTATTCTCATTGTACAAAATGTATCAAGAACATCAAAACATGCTGTCAGTTCAGATAAATTGACAAAATACTTTGTGAGGCTTCTGTTGCTTGCATGATGTTTACAATCCTATGGCCTTTTTTGTTCTCTATGTAACTCTAAATTTTGAGCATTATGCAACAGTATTAGGTTTGTGAGGTTTTGTTGGGCTTTTTGTTTGGGTTTTTTTATTTTTAATTGATTAATCTGTTTGTATGGCACTCTGGTCCTTAATGATAAGTGAAGTTCATCTTCCCAAAGATACAATTTATTTCTAACTACTTAATTTGAGCTACCCTTGTAATCAGTTGGAGTAGGCACTTTAGTGTGTCACACTAGTGTGTGACTCCTACTCAATTATAGATGCTTATGCTGGACATTTCTAGAAGGCCATTCACCTCCTAAGTCCTGATGTTGGGTGAAAAGAGGATCTTGGATAATGGTCTAAGAACTAGATTTCTGCTTTTTCTGGCCAGATTACCCTCTCTTACAGTGGCCAGATTACCCTCTCTTACAGTCTTGTTTGAGTTTGAAATTTAAAGAAAGATGGTTATTTTGCATATCCTTAAACAAGTTTAGATACTTTGTTTGGTATATAATGAAAATATTTATTTTATTATTTCTTCCTATTTGACTGAAATGTCGAAGTAAAATAAGCCTGAGAAAACTTACCGAATTGTATTTTGGTTCAAAGGTACCGAATCAAAGGTTTCTGTTGGCGTTTTAAATATCAGACTGGAAATGTATCCACAGCTTAGTAAGACACTTTCCCCAGAGATAACTAATACCCAAGTAAGTAATTTCTGGGAGGGTTGACTTGCTCTTTTATGGGGGAGGGGGGAGAAAGCTCAGTGTAGAATTACTTATGTAGGTGTTGAGGGCTGTGAATTTTTGAATATTTGGTACTTTTATTTGTTAAATTTAAATATGGCTACCTATTTTAAAACAACTTCAGCTATACTGGTCATTACTACCACTAGTAGTCACTACTAGGTTTTATAATTACTTGTATCAACATTTAAAGCAAATAAACATGGAAGATACCTAGTTTTCTTCAGGTAGCATATGTGTTTCCTTGCTGCCTTTTCTAATTTGAAATAATGATTTCAAGTCAGTTATTCTGCCTGGAAAGCCAGTACGTTTTGGTTTGAAGGTGCGTGCAGGTATTTCTCTGTGCATCACCTAAGATGAGCACTACTTCGGTCAAGCGTGATGTATTGATGCCTCGGAAAGCCGGAATCAAAACTCACTAGCCTTGGCAACTCTGAAGTAGGTACTCTTTATTGCAGTGCTGGGCATGCAGGGGATCACTTCTCCAAATCTGTGTGCCCATTAAAGCCAAATTTCTCATATTTATACAGATTAACTATACATATTCATTATAATTTCTAAAAAAAGGCAGGGTTATGCTAATTATTTCCAGGAAGTCATTTACATTAACGACTCACAGGTAGAGCGTGCTCGGTGACGCTCAGGGGGTCTTCCGGAGGTCTTCAGGGATGAAGGCTGGACATCTTCCTCTCTCTCAGCGCATGCTCTTTACAGTTTTCTCCATAGTTACTAAAACACATTCCCAAGCTCAAAAACACATTCCTACACAAACTAGTTAGGAACCCCTTTTAACTGAAAACAAGATATACTCTGTCTCTTAATTGGTCGTTGGTCTCGTTATTTATGACTCCCCTATCTTCACTTTCTTTAGCTTCAAGGCTGTTGCACTGTTATGGCTGGGTTTTGTAGCCACTTTCATGAAACAGCTCACACGGTTACAGCCATATTCTACTAAAATCCAAAACAAATATATTCTTAAAATACACAAATTAAAGTTATATTAACTTTCTCAAGCTACATCTACATAAATCTATTCAGCATTATTACACTTCATTGAATCAGTATGAGCCCACAAACCAAGAAATGTAACTTGATGTTTTTGTTACTTGGATTTTTGTTTAAAAATACTATTCTACAGCATTTGTATGGCACACTTGAAATACTAAGCTTTATTTTACATGTGCTAGGATTTGGTGTTGATGTACTTATTGATAGCTTTTTTTCTTCCGCTTGAAATACGTAAAACGTGTGTTATTGTATCTGTGGATTTTTTTTTTTACCTGCAGTTTGCTTTGGAACATCAGAAAGTAGCAGAAAAAGAACGATTATTTCTTGTTTATGCTAAACAGTGGTGGAGAGAGTACCTACAGATAAGGCCGACACACAACGTAAGGCTAGTAAAGATTTTTGCACAGGTTTGTAAGTTTTCTTCTTTAAGTTATCTTTTTACTCTTAGATATATTTTTAAGTTTATGTGCCTATAGACTTATGACCTGGTTAAAGTCAAGTCAGGGTTATAGGTGGTCTGTCATTCAAAACAATGGAATTTCTAAAGGTTGAGCTTCTACATGTGTACTGAAGCTTAATAACATGAAGGAGAAAGAAGGGTTGCTCCCACCACTTCTGATACATGAGATGACCAGAAAGTCTTTTCCATGAATGCTTACAAATGCCAAAGACTCAAGTGACATCTACAAACTCTCTCAAACAAGTTTTACACCAGATAAAATAGTTCTAAAAAATAGACTTGCTTACATCTATCGGAACAGATCCACACAATATTTGAGCTCTGTATATAAAGCAATCCCTCTGGTTCATGTTGCACACTAGCTGCAGACATAATTATTGCAGGCTAGTAAATTTCTGTGCATCAGTTGCTCCTCAGTGACTGTCCCTCAGTAAAAGGAAGGGTATGATTCTTTACAGTTTAGTCCTATGAGCTGATCTTGTATGGTAGCAATTTTCCTAACACAGATAATGAGCAATAGCGTGTTATCTCAAAGGAACTTCCTGGAGTGATCCCTGCCTACTCTTTCTTTTCAGTAAAGTAGCAGCTTCCATTCTAGGTGTACCCTCCCTGAGTATTCAGTAATGATGTGGACTTGGGAATAATGGTGTGGTGGGTTGATCCCAGCCAGCAGCTGAGCCCCATCCCAGTCACTCTCAAGTCCACCCCAGTGGAATGGAGGAGAATGGGAAGGACAAAAGTGAGCAAAAACTCATGGGTCAAAATAAAGGCAGTTTAAGAAGTGAAGGGAAGAAAGGAATGGGGGGCAGAGGCGAAAGTGATGCTAAGACAACCACTCACAACCTCCCACCAGCAGGCTGATGCCCACCTGGTCTCTGAGCAGGAGTTTGTTCACAAAAAGTCTGTTCACCCTACCCACCAATTTTATTGCTCAGCGTGATGCTCTCTGGCATGAAATATCCCCTTGGTTAGTTCAGATCAGCTGTCCTGGCTGTGTCCCCCTCCTGGCTTCTTGTCCACCCTAGACTTACTGTGTTGAGGGCAGAATGACAAACAGGGAAGGCTTTGGTGCTGTGTGGGCACTGCTCAGCAACAGCTAAAATACTGGTGTGCTATCAGTACTGTTTTGGACACAGATCTGAAACAAAGCACCGCAGGGGCTGCGATGAAGAAAATTAGCTATCCCAGCATGACCCAATGCAAAGGCTTTCAAAGGTTTTCAAGGCAGGGTTTATGGAGAAACAAAATAATTAAATAGGGAAATCTATAACTGGAAGTTTGGTTAGGGCCAGGAGGTTAAAATGGGACTTGTACTGTTCCGAGAATAAAGCAATGCGTGAATTAATGGTATTCCACTTTCTGCACCTACAAAGCTACAGTAGGGGTGGGAAGAAGGTTGGAGGGAAGAGTTTCTGGATAGAATTAAAGGACTAAGTTCCTTATTGCAGACCCATATAGAAACTGACAGCCCTCAGAACACATGAACTAGGCCCCCTGCTAATTCAGTACCTATAGAAAGCTTATCTTGATTCTCCAGCTGGCAATAGCAAATATTAGTAAAACTGCCCTTAGTAGCCTTTCTCTTTTCTGAGGAAAAAAATAAGTGAGATTATCAGAATTGATTGATCATTTAGTTGCATAACATAAAGCATGCATTACATAACAGATCTACAGAAAATAAATAATGAATCCTCCTTGTGTGTTTTTGGTTGTTTGGGTTTTTTTTTCCTTTGGGATGTTTGCTTGCTTTCTAGCTGTGAATTACTTTCCAACAGGATTCCAGTCAGCTTCAGATAAATGGTGCTTTTCTTATAGCAACTTGCTGCTGGAAAAGCATGACAGAACCTTAATGGGGGCAATATGTGACTACAGTGAAAAGATGATATCGTGGTTTCCTGAAGCTGCAGACATTTAAAAGGCTTTGATCCCTTTTTAAATATGCAAACATCAAAGTACCAGTTTAGTCCACTGAGGAAAAGAAGAGCTTTGTACTGCTTGAAGTAGTTCTAATAGTTGATAATCATAATATTTCCCTGTAGCACATAATAAACCAGACCTTTTTCCAATCATCTTATTTTTTTCATTTTCCAAGAAATTAGAAATTCTCTTAGTATTACCACTCTGGTAACTGTTACATAGTGACACCATTGAGAGTAAATCTTACTGGTTCTTTGTGTTATGACAAGAGGTAAAGAATTCAGAAGCAAACAGACACCTTTTAAATTCTGAAATCAGCTGCTGAGTACTTAATGCTTTGTGTGGGCATTTCAGGGGTTTGTTGGGAGTTTTGAAGCATGTGTGGTATTTGGGGGTTTTTTGTCTGATTTGATTTGGGGTTATTGTTTGGGTGGGGGGTGGCTGGTGGGGTTTCCTGTTTAGGGTTTTTTTTTGTTTTATGATAACATGGGAATTGACAGTGTATGGAACATGAACAGTTCCTTAAACAAGAGAGGAAGCTAAGTCTGACCTGCACTGCTCCAGCTGTTTGCACTTTCAGTCTACAGTGTCCTACGGGGGACAGAGCCAGTGGAAAAATCTGACTGTAAAGTCTTCCTGAATGAATTGCCTTAATGGTCTTGTGTCTTAATTCTAGAAGGACTTTTGTGTCTTAATATTTTTCAGTGATACTTATTTCAGGGAGAATAAAACCCATAGCAAAAAAAAGACAGTTGAAGTCAAGATGACTCTTGTGTAACGTTTGTGTGTCTGGCAAACAAATGTACTTTATATGCTCAGGATGAAAATGGAGTGAACCGCCCAGTATGTTCATACATCAGACCACTTCGAGCAGGCCGGTTACTGGACACTCCGAGGCAAGCAGCACGATTTGTCAGTGTCATGGGTTATGAAAGAGCTCCTGTCATCGGAGGAGGAGGTGGCAAACAAGAACAGTGGTGCACCCTTCTTGCTTTTATCTGTAGAAACAAGGTATGTGAAAATGGTCGTTGTGTGACACAGTAGAGTGGGTATCGTAGTCACTGACGTCAGTGATGTAGAACAGGCTGCAAATACACTGAATAAATCAAATTTGGAGAATTCCATTACAATAACTTGTTTAAGACCTTTTTAAAGAGAAACATATGTTAAATAGTACACAAGAAAGCTTTGGAGCAGACTTTCTTTACTGCTATTGTTTGGGTTCATTTGTCAATACATCTGTTTGACAATGACTTTGCTTTTCTAAGATCCCATATAAATATTCAAGGAATCCTTGCTAGCGTGCAGGCCACTAATTGAAATTCCAGACTAGTTCGGGAAGAGTTGGAAAAGTCTCTTTTGAAAAACTCATGCTTTCTAGATATGCAAAGGCTGTGACTATGTTTTAGCCTTAATTTTTTTGCAAGATAGAGATTTTCACTAAAAGTTTTAGGCTAGTTCATGGTGATCTGACGCTCATATCACATTGAAGACAGTAAAATTACAATAGAATTGCATTTTATTAACAGATTAAATTTCCTAACTGTGAAAATACTGCTTAATTTCTAGTATTACCTCAGGTGTTTGCCTTATATACACTTTACCTTTTAATTAGAATGTTAGTTTTGTCTTTACGGGTCAGTAGATTCTGGTTTTGGTTTACTTGAAGGGATCTTTATAATCATAGGAAGTGTTTTCCAGTATTAATCATACAGTATACTTGACTAAAAGAAAAAAAAATGGTCTGTCACTAGAACATAGTACTATTTTATTTTTTTTTTCTATTAAAGAAAACTTAAAAGTCTCAATCTTAAACCTTAAAATCCTGACTTCTGATACATGCTTTAAGTAAACAGGAGGGAAACATGACTTATTGAATCATTATTAGAGAAATATCACTATTTTTCCTCTTTAAGATTTTATCTATGCCTGATACTCAAGCGTCAACTTACTAATACTGCCTAGGGTGACTGTGAAGATCATGCTAACCTTCTGTGCAGTCTTCTTCTTGGGTATGGATTGGAAGCCTTTGTTTGTGTTGGAACAAAAGCAAAAGGAGTCCCTCACGCTTGGGTAATGACTTGTGGAACTGATGGAACAATTACTTTTTGGGAGAGCTTAACAGGCCACAGGTGAGTAAAAGGAATATAAGAACACTAAACAATGTATATCAAGGTTTGCGTGGGATATTTTTGTTGTTGCTCTTTTAGTTTTTATCTTTACAGGCTATCATGTAACTCATGTAATCAGACAGCTGTGTACAGCTGATCTTTCTAAAATAACTGGTTCAGCATAAGGTGAAACATTACAGTTTGTAATGCAGTTTTCAGTGTCCTTTAATATAGAGTAGAAACTGTTTCATGTCTCATGGCAGCTGATTGCCATTGATGCTATCACTGCCATCATTAGTAAAGAAGGTGAAATCTGAAATTATTATTTAGGAGCTGTTGTGGTTTAACCCCAGCAGGCACCACAAAGCTGCTCACTCATTATCCCCATGACAGGATGGGGGAAAGAACTGGAAGAGTAAAAGTGAGAAAACTCAGGTTGAGGTTACAGACAGTTTAACAGGGAAACCAAAAGCCGTGCACACACAAGCAGAGCAAACCAAGGAATTCATTCCCTGCTTCCCATGGCAGTCAGGTGTTCAGCCATCCCCAGGACAGCAGGGATCCATCACGGGTAACAGTTACTTGGGAAGAAAAATGCCATCACTCTGAATGTCCTTCTTCTCCCTGCTTTATAAACTAAGGATGACATCATACGGTATGGAATATCCCTTTGGTCAGTCTGGCTAAGCTGTCCCAGCTGTGTCCCCTCTCAACTCCTTGTGCACCCCCAGCCTGCTCACTGGTGAGGTGGAGTGAGAAGCAGCAAAGGCCTTGGTGCTGGGTAAGCACTTCTCAGCAGTAATGGAAAGATCCTGGTGTTCTCAACACCATTTCCAGGAGAAATCCAAAGCACAGCCCTGTACTAGCTACTATGAAGGAAATGAACTCTACTCCAGCCAAAACCAGCACAAGAACCCATTTTCCCCCCCTTATTTCATCTCTAAAACTAGTGTTACACTGCTTTTTCCCAGATAGAAATTTTTTGCAAGTTCTCAGATTCTGTCTCACTTGAGTCGCTTCAGAAGGGCAGATGTAGCTATCCTGCATTCCAAAGCTTCTGGAACTTGTTTGATGAAAGTTCTTTTTTGCTCAAGTGCCTAGAGTGGTACTCAACCCTAATTTTTATCTTGGGGAGGGGGAGCTCCAAATGTCCATGAAAAGAATTTCCTCTTTATTTATATGATATTCAGCACTGTGATCCATCCCACTGTACTTCCTAGTGTTATTTGAAGAACTACTTTTGGAAACATATTTTTTGTAATATATGGCTTGAAGTTAGTAGAAGCACAGTGGAACTATATATTTGAATGAGACTTTTGGCTTTGTGAAAAGTACTGGTTAGTATCCAGTGTTGAAGACTAGTGGTGTAGTTTAACCCAGCAGGCAGCCAAAATGACACATAGTTGTTTGCTCACTAGGGCCTGCCCAGTGGGATGGGGTAGAGAGTCAAGAATAAATGTAAATGTCATCAGTTGATATAAAAGCAATTCAGTAGGACAGAAAGGGAATCATAGAATGGTCTGGGTTGGAAGGGACCCCAAGGATCATAGTTCCAACCCCCCTGCCACAGGCAGGGCCACCAACCTCCAGGCCTGGATCTACACAAGGTTGCCCAGGGCCCCATCCAACCTGGCCTTGAACACCTCTAGGTATCTAACCCTCTGTGGCAGCCTGTTCCAGCACCTCACCACTCTCTCTGTAAAAAAACTTCCCCCTAATATCTGATCTAAACCTCTCCTTTAGCTTTAATCCATTCCCCCTTGTCCTGCCATCATCTACCCTTTTAAAAAGCTGATTCCCCTCCTTGTTTATAAGTTCCCTTCAGGTACTGGAAGGCTGCAGTGAGGTCCCCCTGCAGCCTTCTCTTCTCTAGGCTGAACAAGCCCAGCTCCCCCAGCCTGTCTTCACAGGGGAGGTGCTCCAGCCCTCTAATCATGGCCCTCCTCTGAACCCTCTCCAACAGTTCCACACCTTTCTTGTATTGGAGCTCAGATCTGGGCACAGTACTCCAGATGGGCCCTCACGAGGGCAGAGTAGAGAGGGACAATCACCTCCCTGTTCCTGCTGGCCACCCCTCTTCTGATGGAGCCCAGGATCCCATTGGCCTTCTGAGCTGCAAGAGCACACTGCTGGCTCATGTTAAGTTTCTCTTCCACCATGACACCCAGGTCCTTCTCAGCAGGGCTACTCTCCAGGAGCTCTTCTCCCAGTCTGTATCTATGTCTGGGATTCCACTGGCCCAAGTGCAACACCTTACACTTTGCAGTGTTTACATCTCATTAAGTTCACTCAGGCCAATCTTTCGAGCCTGTCAAGGTCCCTCTGGATGGCTTAAAGAGAATAATAATAATAATGATAAAAGAATATATAAAAAAAGTGATGCATAGCACAGTTGCTCATACCTGCTAATCAAAGCCCAGGTAGTTCCCAAGCTGCAACCTTCTCCGGCCAAGTCTCCCCAGTTTATATACTGAGCATGACATCTTATGGTGTGGAATATCCCTTTGGCCAGTGTGGGTCAGCTGTCCTGGCTGTGACCCCCCCCAGCTGCTTGTGCACCTCCTGCAGAAGCCTCCTGCCTCCTCGCTGGTGGGGCCTGGGAAGCTGAAAAATCTGACTTAATTGTACAGACTGCTTAGCACAACTAAAACATCAGTGTGTTATTGATGTTATTTTCATCATAAATCCGAAACACAGCACTGTTCTACCTGTAAGGAAGAAAATCAGCTATATCCCATCTGAAACCAGGATGGTAAGCAGTTCTGTTTTGCCACTGTTTGTGTATCCTGTGATTAGCATTTGAAGATGGATTTCTCCAAATATGATGAATAGTGCAGAAACTGTATGGTTATGTTGCTACAGTTGCAAAATTTAATTTTCTAGATTTAAAGAAAAAAGAAGTGCATTATTTCATTGTACATTATGCCTCCAAAAAGTGTATAATTACTTTTCTGTAAATAAATTAATACTGTTTGTGTGTGTGTGGGGGGTGATGTGAACTAACATGGATTATATTTTTAAAAGGAGAAATAGCTTATATCTGTTCCATGCCTTGAAATAAGGGGTATTAATAAGAAATGTAATGTTTTTGATTAGGTACATCCACAGACCTATCAACCCTGATGACCCTCCACTAGTTGAACAACCCAAGCCTCTGTATCCTTATCGCACGATAGGTTGTATCTTCAACCATCAGAAGTTCTTTGGAAACTGTCAGCCCTCTGATGCTGTGGAGGTCTGTGTGTTTGACCTGCGTGATGAATCTAAGTGGAAACCCATGAGTGGAGAAGCAATAAAATCTGTGTGTTCCCCTGGAACATCTTCAGTTCCCCCTTTCCCTCCTCTGTGTGCTTCCACAATAGATGCTGCAGTAACAAGCAATGAGATAGAATTGCAGCTGAGAATACTGGTCTCTGAACACAGAAAGGTAATGCTGTTTAAAGATCGTCATTGATTTGTTGTGGTAATTAAGGTGCATGTTTTCAGGGTATGCTAGTTTTGGATAGCCATTCGTTAGTTCTCATGTCTTTGCAATGTGTTTTCCATCACCTTTTGAAGAAATGCAGTATGTGAGATAACTGGAAAAAATGTTTGGCAAGACTGAGCTTGTTTAGATGTTACATTTATTATTTACAGTCATGATTCTGTAGCCTCCTGTGTGGGGCCTTCCCCCCACCCTGCCTTTGCCTCTCATTCTAGGTCTGTGATCTTCAGCTTACTGGCACCTGCACACCGCCTGTGAATGGTCTGTAAGAACTAGGAAGATCACATCTCATTGTCAGTGGGCTTTGCCTATCTGGCACAAATGGATTTTCTTCACAGATAAAAGCAGGCTTTCAGCTTTCATGATCTTACTCTGACTGCTTTACAAAATTGGAACCTATATCTAGGAGTTAGTTTAATCCTTTATTGGGACTTCTACATAACATAATGTGCCAGAAATTATTCCTCCTGCGCTGGTGAAGGAGATGATATTTTAAATTCTTATGTCTGATTTAATGGGGTGATTTTTTTTTGTTGGTTTTGTTTTTATATCCCCACAAGTAATTCTCAGACTATGAATTTCCTGCAGCATCCAATACGTACATGGTAGATTTTTCTACTCTGCACTTGCGGATGGTAGGAGGAAAGTGCCTGTACAGGTGTAGGTGTCCTGGGGAGCTGTTGTGCACTGTTTTTTCAGAAGTGGGTTTCCATGAGAGACATGAGAAAGATGTGAGGTGTATCTTACTTAATCTTGCCCCTACTTTCGCTGTGTATTTATGCACTGTCTTCTTGCATATTGTGTAGAGATAGTAGCTAAAACATCCAGTTCCAGTTCTGATGGTCTTGTTTTAGTCTAACAGTCCAATAGTTTATTGGGAAATGTTTGCTGTTTTGTTGATGGTGTTTGATTCTTCTGGTTGATATGTGAATCAACATACAGTTCTTACGGCTTCATGGATTCACTTCCATTAATTACAAATCAAAGGTTTGCCATGGATTTATTTTCATCTGTACAGTACGCAAGCTTATTAGTATCCTAATGTTCATCCTGCACAATTGTCATTGTTCTGTGCCTTGCCTCACAGGATCTTGGCCTTTCTACTGTTTGGGATGACCAGCTCTCCTATCTGTTGTCACCAGCATTAGCAGCCTATGAGCTCGAGCGTACGACAAGCGTTTCTGCAGGAAATGAGGAGTTTCAAGATGCAGTAAGAAGAGCTGTACCTGATGGTCACACATTTAAAGGGTTTCCTATCCATTTTGTATATAGAAATGCCAGGAGATCATTTGCTACGTGTCTTAGGTAAGTTTAAATGTAACAATATGTGTGTTAAAACCAAATAGTAATACCTCAAACAATGAGTTGCAATTCATTATTATTTTTTAATGAATTTCCTTAAATTAGAAGTGGAAGAAGAGTTGTGTAGTATATGCAGTGGGTCCTGGGGTACTGAACTTTTATGTTACACTAATGAGTTTGGTGATGATAGACTTCTCATGGGTTAAATTAAAGAACAAGGAGTTAATTTAATTTCTCTGCACTTAAAAATGGATCAGTGGTGGTCTTGTTGTCTCCAAGACAACAGCCCCTGCACTATAGAACAATATTATTTGTAATGACAGACTCATGGCACTCATTGTTACTTGAGTGTTGGTCACGTATAAGTGAAAATGTTAATAACAGCTTAGTAATATCTGTTACTCTTGGTTTTGTTTTTTGTCAAATAGATCTCCCTTCTGTGAAGAAATAATCTGTTGTAGGGGAGACCAAGTGCGACTCGCAGTTCGTGTACGAGTGTTTACATACCCTGAATCTGCATGTGCTGTTTGGATCATGTTTGCTTGTAAATACCGCTCTGTCCTTTGAAAAAAAAAAAACCAAAACCCAAAACAAACCACCCAAAGTAATTCAGACCTTTTTAGATTTGCAAAATAATGTATGTGAGTATAAAATCACACAATTAAAATTAATATTGTATTTTATATAAATGTCACTTATTTTGAATAATACCACGTGTGCATATTGTAGAGAATTGTGTACACAGTAATGATTGTATTTATAAAGAGAACTTATTTTTAATAAAAATTGCTTTTAATACAGGAATGTGGGTCAAGTTACTAAAATGTGTGCATAAAACACTAGCTTTTCTTCTGCAGTTTTGAATTGGTGTGAGAGTTCATTTAGAAAAGAAGTCTGTTTCAGCTCTCCAGGGTAAGAGACTGTTTTACCTCTCCGCTCCACGTGGTTTCCAGGGTGTACTCTGTGAGCGACTGAGATCCAGAAATACTGAAGTGTAAGCCTGTGTCCTTTCTGCAACAAAATTTGTTTCTGCCTCTCTTGGACCTAGCAATAGCTTCTCTGTTCAGCTTCTAAGAACAGTTCAGTCAGGTGTAAGTAATCTTGTTAATCCATGAATTTAATAATTTATGGATCATTTTTTAAGTGTTTAAAATTGACTTGAATACCCGAACATGTGAATAGCTGTACTGGGTTAGATAAAGTGGTTTAACCTGATGCCTTTTCCCCGACCCTAGCTGAGGAGGTTTCTGAGGTAGAAGCTGTAGCCAGGCCATTTTGCTTAACAACCAGTCATGAGTTTTGTCTAATACTGACACTCAGATCCATACTTAATTAGCCATCTATGCCTTTGTTTGTCTTAAGCCTCTGGAATGGTGATTTGGCTGTCTTTTAGGCTTCATGTTTCGAGAAATGGCAAGCACTTTGACTTGCTGAACTTCTCCATCCCATGCCTCTCATGTTTTTCAGCATGTGGATTCCAGCCTTCTCCTTTTGAGGCTGAAGAATCTGAAATGATAAATTTTCTTCTGTAGAAGCCATTCCATACCTTTGATTAACCATGTCTGCCTCCTTTTGTTCTACTTTTAGGAAAGATCCCACTCTTTCTGCTGGCACTGGAGCAAATGAAAATCCCAACTAATCCTAGAGAAGCTTGCCACACACACACCACATGTGAACATTGGCATTTTGCATCTATGTTTAACCCAGAAGCTTGGTAGTGTGACAGTATTTTTGTCTTTTCCAGAAGAGTTATTGCAGCACTTGGGTTTTAACTTGAGATTTTCATAGTACATTACATAATTACTGACCTTGCCAGTAAAATACAAGTCTGGTTTTGTTCTGTCTTCCTTTTTATACCCAAAAGACCAAAATGTATTTGTCTGTTCTACAGCATAAGGGCTGTGATCAAAGCTTCAGACAAGTACGAAGATACCTCATATCATGTGAAAGGCTGGATCATTTTGTATGCGGGATATTGTGAAGTTATGGAGCTTTATTTAAATACTGGCCGCATCTCATTTGAGCCTTGTATGTTACGTGCACAGAGGAAAACGGTACACATGTTCAGTGTGACTCAAAGCCCAATGGTAAGAGGAGCTGGCTCGTAGAGCCCCGGGCTGTGGCCTTTGCAGCATGCAGTGCTCTGCGTGTACAGAAGGGGACACTGCACAACACTCCTGTTTATACACTGGAGTCCCACATAGAGCAGGTGCTAATTTCACTTTACATACATAGGGAAAATTGTAGAATAGCCAAGGAGAAAAAAACCCCTAGAGTTTGTTGGGTGTTTTGGTTTTTTTTTTTGGAGGGGTTGGGGGGAAGCGAGTTGGTCTCTACACCAGGGACTGGGTTTTTTTCTGCATGTGGTGCTCAGGCACTGGGTGCTGGCTCAGGAGGCAGGCTGTGCCCTGCTGCTGCCCAGGTGTATTCAGGGGCAGGAACATCAGTTCCCAACTCTGGAAGGCAATTCCCTATGCTCGTTCCGGTGCTGTCAGCCTGCCTGCGTGCCCCTGCCAGGGCCTGCCTTGCTGTGAGGTGCAGGGTGTTCGCCTGGCACGGGCAGCATCCCTGACGGGAGATGGGGGTCCGCGTCGTTGTTTAACTCCTGGGGGTGCGGGGGTGTGTGTGTCATCCCGCTCTCCGACTGGAGCTGTTCGTTTCTAGGGGGGTGTTGCCAGCAGAAACAGCGCGCCGAAATACCGCATCGTTACCCGTGTCTAAAGGCAGACGTGGAAGCCTAGCACCGCGGAAGGCGATCAGAGCGCTGCCCACGGGCACGGAGGTTGCCGTGAAGCCGCGCTCTGCCATGGAGAACCCTAAAGTGAATGCCGCCTTCTCCGGCCCCGCTCAGCAGCCGGACCGCCGCCCGCCATTGCGGCCGAGCCGCTCCTGGCGGCGGCAGGGGGCGCTGCGGTGCCGGGCGGCGGCCGTCAACCGCGGGGGCGGGCGAGGACGCCATTGCGTTGCTATGAGCTGTTTCCCCCTGCGGCGGCGGCAGCGGCGGGCGGTTCGGGCGCCGCTCCTTCTGCCGGCTGGCCGCTGCCTGCCTGCTGCGCGGGCCGGCTCGTCCGGCGGCCTGGTGGCACTAGCGGGGCGGGGAGGATGAGCACGGCGGGACCGAGCGGCGGCAGCAGCAGCAGCAGCACCACCACCACAAGCGGCAGCGCGGGCAACAGTAGCAGCAGCAGCAGCAGCTGTAGCTGCTGCCGCCGCGGCGGAGCCGGTCGCTGAGCTGAGGAGCACCGCGGCGGAGGCAGGGCATGGCGCTGCCGGGTGAGCGCGGCGCGGAGCCCCAGCCTGGCGCTTCCCGCTCCGCCGACGAAGAGGAGGACGGCGGCGGGGCCGGTGGGCAGCCGGAGGCGCTGTCGCTGGAGGAGATCCTCAGGCTTTACAACCAACCCATCAACGAAGAGCAGGCGTGGGCCGTGTGCTACCAGTGCTGCGGCTCTCTGCGGGCCCGCGCCCGCCGTGGCGAGACCCCCATTGCCAGGCTAGGGGCAGCCGCCCACCTCCGCGTCTGGCGGGACGGCGCCGTCACCCTGGAGCAGGGTGAGCCCTACCGGCCTCCCCCGCCCGCCGCAGGTAAGGCCGGGTGCTCTGCCGCCACCACCACCGACCCCCTTCAGCCCCCCCCTCCCCCGGGTACGGCCCGGCCCAACAGCGGCGGCAAGCCGGGTGTGGGGTGTTGGAGGCCGCCCGTTTCCCTCTGCCTTTGTCCGTGTGCTGTGGCGGCCGGGAGGAGACAGTCTCCTTCCCGCCGAAGGGTTGCGGTGAGGGAGCGCTCGGCTCCTCAGCCGTGCCGGGGGCGGGGGAGTGTGTGTGTGTGGTGGGGGGGGAGTGTTGTCCCACATCATCTCTGTTTCGTGCGTGGAAAGGTAAAAACCGGCGCCTTGAATTTAATCGCCTGCGTGAGGGGACAGAGGAGGTGAATGCGGGTTTCGTGTTTTATAATTGCGTCGTCTTCTGGTGCGTAATACTGTGTCATCCGCACCTACAGCGCCTGCTTTTGGAGTCTCTTTGGCCATATTGCTCATCCTACGGCGTCTTGCAGAAATAGTTTGGCATCAAAAGGCACCTATTAGAAATAGATCAGTTTAGAGGTACGCTGACGTGAAGTAAATAAGGAAACCGTGTACACCTCCCAGGGCCCCAGCACCTACCATCTGTTCCTTTTAAATATCCAGGCAAACCTATTTTGCATTGGAAAGGAAAAGAAGGGCGCCTGTCTGTTTCTCGGCATTTCAAAGCTTCTGGCCATGAATGTGGAAAGGAATATTTTAAAATTTTTTCTCTGTTGCAAGTAAAGCTCGGTTTCTGGAAGGGAGCTAAAGCTAGGCAGCAGAGGGTGGTGATCAGTTCGCACGCAGATGCTGGCGTTCCCCAGTACCGACCTAGTCCATGTTCAGCGTCCCTGAGTTTTCCGGGAAGACGGAGGGTTTTGGCATTATAAAGTTCTGTGAAGCAGAAGGCAATGGTAGATTCACAAAATGGGCTTAATTGAGCCTTCAGCCTTTAGAATATAGATGTTACACCTGGTGTTACAGTTTAATGAAGCCTTTTAATAGATTGCCTGTCCAAAAAGTCTTTTGGCAGAGTTTTGCAGTAATCCAGTTTGGAGCTAGTGGTACCTGCTAATACCAAAATATGAGCAGTGGGAGAAGGGATGTAGTTTTGTTCCACAATTGGAATGAGTCTAATAATGGCTTCCATTTAAATGTGATCTGATGTGGGTTTTTTAAAATTACTTTTTAAAAAAAAGTTACTGTAATGTTAATAAAATGCCAGACCAGCACTTAGAAGTTCCAGGAAAATACTTTCCTGACCAAGGCATCTGCATGTCACAAGAGCATCGAAGAGTTCTGTGTTGCATTATGTGTGCTGCTTTTACTTACAAGTGTTTTGAGATGGTATCAGACTTCTTTCTTTCTGTTTCTTACTGTAGGAAATAAATTTATTTACTAGGTATTTCTTTCTTTTGTTGCTTTTTCCTTGCTATTTCTGTGTTTATTCTTCCTCATCCAGTACGTTTTTAATGGCCCAAAGCAAGGTGTTGGATATATCTGCATGTAAAGTTCAGACCCCCTCACTGACATAAAGCATGTTTATTTTATGTTAAAGCTGCACATGCCACGTCTGCATTATTCTTTTAAAATGTTTTAGTTAATGTGTGCTAACCTGCGTATGTTGATACCACATTTAAATCTGTGGATAGATGAGACTTTTTTAAAATATCTTCCAATGCTGACTCTTTTTCTCTTACCTCTTTTTTTTTTTTTAAAAAAAAACCCTTATTATTGCATATATTATATTGAAATCAGTTCAACACCCCAAATATATACTTGTTGAAAATCTTAGTGTGTGTATTACAAAACCCCCTAAACAGATCTCCCAGGAAAGCATGAGGAGGGAGATAACCCATGGGGAGTACCCCCTCCTATGCATGTAATAGAGAAGGGGAGGAGGGGAGATTTCTGCCAGATGTCCATTCCTAGACCATACTCCGCGATCCCACTTCTGCATCGGCCACAGCCTGATGGGAGCCTGGATTTGCAAGGAGACAGTATTCCTTCTGGCTTACTTTCCCAGCCCCACGTCTTCCGTATCCCCTTGACTTTGGATAGACTGCCGCTATATAGGCTGTTGCTCCGGCAGTCAATCTTTCACAAAGGATTGTGTGTGTTTGTGGGGGTAACTGTCATCAGCATGAAACAAAGGTGGTCCTAGTCAGTTGGCTTTTAATCTTCCTTGTGGAACTGTAGTGGCCTTTCCCTGGAAACTGTGGTATGTGTGATAGGGTGAATGTTAGTAATTCGCTCTGCTGGACGTGAAAGAGTTGACAGCAGGCTTGCTTCTCTTTGGTATCTTTTGAACTGCCCCAGTTCTTTTCCTTACTGCTAACTGCAGTGTCCTTAGGTGATGATTAATGAGCTTTCTGAGCCAATTCCAGCTTGAGCCTCTTGAACGGGTATTTATTCTTAGGCTCACATATTCTTTTGAGTAGTAATGAAAGCTTAAGAAGAGCCATTGCCCTGGCGCTATGATTTGCGGAGCAGTACATCACAGCACGTGCCCTGAAGCTGTCTGGGCACATTAATTTTACTCTGGAGACACAAATTGAAGTTTTCTTAAAAAGAAGCACCTATGGTACTTTTCCAAAGCTGGCTCTTGCGAAGCAGTTTTCCAGTTAATGCACAAGACTTGAAATTCCAAGGAAAAAAAGCCTAGAAATTGATGAAAATATCCTTGGGATAGGAAACAAAGATGAGTTTCGCTGATAATGAGGGCAGAAAACCAACCCTGGAGTTGAATCCCTGTCCTTAACCAAAGGCAGAGACTGATTCTCAGATCCAGTTCTAAGTGGTCTACTAATATTTGGTTATCTTGCTTGTTTAAAAACAAAACAAAAAATAAGGTTTTGGTTAAATAGAAATAAAAATACTAAGAATGAAAATGTCACTCAGTTGTTGGTTTTCACCTAAGCGTTGATACTACCTGAATCCCTGACACAAGGAGGATCAGGAAGGATTCCTGCTAATTGTTTTCATGCCGTTGTATTTCAGACAGCTTAGGTTTAATTGTCCCATGTCAGGAGGTTTGTTAGAGCAATAGGAGTTCTGCATGTTAACGTTCCAAACCGTAAAGCTATTTTTGGTCTACATTTTAAAAAAAAAAGGTATAGCTGTAGGTTGGGGCATAGGTTTGGATAATTTCCGGGAACAAATATTGGCTGTTAGTTTCTATTGCTGTAAACAACAGAATCCTGTGTGGGCAAATAAAGGAGCCCCCGAAGAATGGTGTCTTTGGGCAGCAAACATTCGGGCTTTGTTCGGGACTAGAAGAACGATGTGATCAGTCATGCCTGACAGCGGGGCTGGGGTGAAGTCGGGAGCGAACGTAACCCTGGCAGTGAGTGCTGTATCGATCCTTGCGAGGCAGTGGTTTCACCCTGTGTTGCGAACCTGATCGTTTGGCCAGAGCTGAAGTGAGTAAAGAGTAAACATGAACATGCGGAAAATGGAGGTCCTGCTGTGGTCATCTTCACATGAGTCATTGTGGCTGCCGGATGGCCAAATATGACAGAAATGTGAGTTGCCTAGATATACCCACCATGAAATTGAAGATACAGCGCAGAGTGTTTTTGACCTGGTGGGTGTTTTAGCAGTCTCTTGGCTACTTGTTACCTGTGGGTGACTCCTCCAAGCTCTCTCCTTGTGCAGCTGTACTTACAAGCGCTTTTTTAATCTTGAAGCAATAATGAAGTGATAGATAGGGAAGTAGAAAACCTGCATGAGAGCTGGCAATCAACCTTGTGACCAGCACTTAGCTGCAGCACAATGTCACAGGGCACAGAAGGCTGTTTTGTCGGGCTCACGTCACTGTGAGATGGATAAGAGGCTCTTGCTTCTCAGAGTGCCAGCTGCACCATCTCCTTCCTGTGGGATGAATTTGGGGAAGATCAGTCTTGGAGAAGTTGAGAGTTTTGTTAGTGCCAGGTCCTAGACTTAGTAAAGGCAGACACTTGCATTTTGGGCATTGCACCGAGCTCCTGAAGAGAAACAGCCTTGAAAGGGGTGAGGGCAGGCAGTTGGAAAACCAAACCGTGCTGGTTTCCAGCCGTTGTCTGTTGAGGGCTGGCATGCACGTGCCTCAGCCTTCCCTCTCCTTCCTGAGAGCCTGCCGTCATTTACCTTGTCCTCCAGCCCTAGAGGGGAAAGCGTTGAGGGAAATTACTTCTGGTTTTATCAGAAGCAAGTACTATGCAGATTTTTTCTCTTGGAAATCTGCCAGGCGTTCAGCGGGAGGGCATAACACATGGAGTATGCTGGCTTTGAATCAAAAAGATCACAGAAAAGTTGACTGCACGGTGGCTTTCATGGGACTCGGAGGGCTCAGGGTGAGGCATGTCGGAGAGGAATAGCTTACGTTGTCTTTGGCAGTTTTAATGACTTTCATGTCCTCCTTCAGCCCTTGTGTGCCCAGGTATTGGAAGGCAGCATGGAGAAATATAGGACAAATAAATGCAAATTTAGCTTGTCTGCGTCGAGAAATCCTCACCTGCCAGTCTCTTGTGGAGCACTGAGGAAAAATATGCAGGATTTTTAAAGGAAAACGAATGTACTGACATTTTACTTCTGATTTTGTTGACACCTTTGAAAGATAATGGGTGGGAGCAGCCTTGCTTGCTGTTTAAATTTCAAAACAGGTGTTGCTGTGAATGCTGCTAAAATAAATATAGCATTGACTTAATTATGCTCAGAATTCAGATTTTGTTCAAGGGAATTCAGAGATACCTGTATTTAAAAATAGTAAGGTTTGATGTGTTGAGCCTCACCTTTTCCTGCAAGAGTTTTAAGGCAGACATACCTATCTACATAGAGGCGTTACGGTAGCAAGTCAAGGTAGGACAGCAGAGAGGAGCCTCAGTGAGCTGATACTCTCTCTCTGCTCACTTGCTCTGCTGATCTGTGGGAGAGAGAAAGCTTAGGCCTTATTTATGCTGGGCTTTCTGCCCTCAGCGTGGTTCCCAGTACGTAAGGGTGAGCTGGAAGGCTTCCAGTCATGGCTTCTGCTGATGCAGCCTGTGCACCGGGCGTTACGGGGGCTCGCAGTGAATGTAGGCAGATGGTTAGGGACCCTATTGTAGACAGCTCTGGTGGGGGGAGGACAAAACAAGCAAAGAGATCCCTCCATAACAAAATAATGTCTTTGGCTTGGGGGGGGGGAGGGTGGAACAGAAACCCTAAAAAAGCTTATTCTGAATGCCTGCCCAAAAGAAATGGAAGGAAGTTGCCAGCAGGGATAGGTGACCTCGGCTGCCTTTATTTGTATGCGGAAATGTTGAAGGTGGTAAGTAGGTGGTGAAGGAATAATGACTAATTCGGTGTTTTCTGAAATCTGCTTTTGTTCCTAAGGAGAACTTCAGAGCAAAGAACTTTGAGGAATTGTGGGTTTTTCATTCTCAAAATGATTTAAATTACAAATTTGTTATCTTTTACTTTAACGGAGATTTTTCTGACTAGTGCAGTAAAAAAATGCTGCTGTAGAAAGGAAAATAGAGTAGTTGCTGTTGTTAACAGTGATTGAAGAGTATAGAGGAAAATGAGAGATCTGCCATGATGTTGCTGGTAGCTAATACAATGTCTGTAAGAGGCATCACTGGCGAAAGAACAAAAATTCTTTTTTTTTTTCTTTACTATTAAAAAATAAAAAAGTAATGTGTGACTGAGGCCTACTTTGGGGGCTAGCTGGAGGTGACAGTGTACCCCACAGTCTGCAGTGAGAGGTGATGGGTAGGACTGGCATAGCATGAGAAGGGCTTTATAAATGATGGTAGCTGTGTGTGATGTGGCACCCAGAGAACGGGACGATTCAGAGAGCAAGGTGTGATCAGGGTGACAGGCAGTCAAAATGACTTGCATGGCGGCAGCATTGTGAATGAGCCTGACCTGAGTGTGCCTGCGTCTGCCAGGTGTGGAGTAGGTGTGTTGGAGGTGACAAGAGGATTAAAGATACGTAATATCCTGGATCCAAGTTGGCAGTGAACCTATCTTTATAAAAGTGGGGAAGCTTTCTCATAATGTTTGTTAGAAGAGAACCAGAGAGCGTTCACTCTTTTTCTTTTCCTGAGTTATTTTACAGCATTACAGCATTGGATCTGGTAAGGAAGCAAAATGAATATTCTTTTATTCCTGATAAAACATTGAGCCAACTTGCATGACACATGCAGCCGCAAGTGTATTACTGACTTTTATTACTGTGCACTTCAGGAGGAACAAAAGGAGATGAGTCAGTTTGCACAGTGTAAATACAAGACTGCAAGACATAGCTGAAGCAGAGAAGAATTAAGAGAACTACTTTTTCCTGAACGTGAGAGAGTGTATTAGCTGGCAAAAGTTCTTAACAGATCCAGTAGTGCTATGTTATCAATTTAGAAAAGCTGTAATCTTCCTGAAACACTGGATCCATCAGATGTGACAGTAGAAACTGCTGGTGGCTTCAGTGGAGTCAGAATGCTGCTGCAAGCATACGTGCTTTTTGAATGGGCAAGTTAGTGGATAGCTCCAGGAAAAGTTAGAATGTGGTTTGAGTACACCACATTGTACTCAAAAAATCTTTAGGTTTTTTTTTTTTCAAAGATGCACATGAACTCTCCATATTCACGCTTTTTGGGAATGCTTGATAACTGAATGGGCCAGAGGAAAGTGAGTGTAGTATTGGTACTTAAGTATCTGCAGGAGAGACTGGCAGCTACAAATTAAGCGCAGCAGCACATGGAGATGTCTATCTACCACAGTATTTATCTTGGAGTAAGAACAATTGATGTGATCCCTAGGTAAACTTAGGGGTTTGCAGTGAGCAGTGGAACATGGAAAGGATTGTATGGTGACCACAGCCGTTTTCCTTGTGCAGAGTAGAAATAGGACAAAACAGAGTGACCATTTCATTACATCTTAGAATGTAACACTAAGGTAGCATGGATTAGTTAATTTGGAATGAAAGAATATTATTTTAAAAGAATTTTTATTACAAGATTTAGCTGGGTATTAAACAGCAGAGACCTCTTAGCCACTACCTTTGTTTTGTGCAGTGTAGAGAGGGGATTGCTTGAGACTGTACAAAATGAGTAACTTCAGTGAATATGAGTTGAATGGAGGAAGATGAAGGCGTGAAAAGATTGACACAGGCTGCCTCAGTCTAGTAAGTGACCTCTCTGAGAATTTTCTTTGTATTTTCTACCAAATTTCTTTCCCTTTTCATCTCCCAAGCAGAAAAACAAGGCATGGCATTTCTAAGTCACAAGCTGTAGGCTGATACAGAAATCATGAGTTAGATCCAAAACCCCATAAGCTGTAAAAACTCATACCATTTCTTGTTGCCTTTTAATTACAGAGTTTTAAGGAAAGATGTGTTGATTCTTGAAGCCAAGGTGTTTTACTTAAAAAATGTGTCTCCATGCTCACTGCTCTGAGGGGTCTCTGATCATGTCTTCTAATTCAGTTTCCTCCCTTCCTCTTCCTTGTGTTCTTACTTTCCTTGACCACCTTCCCTGCAGCCTGATGTCTCCTCCTCCTAAGTGATGCTTTATCTATAGTTGTCTTTGCTGTCTTAATTTTTTTTGTTTCTTTTTCTCATGCAAGATTTTTCTGTCCTCTGTTTATCTTGCAACATCCATCCTCTGCCAAAAGTCTGGCTCACTGCTGGTACATCAATATTTTTCTCTCCATTTAATTATGAATCCTCTTCTTTGCATATTCATCCCTGTTCCTTGTGTTGCTTGGTTGCCTTTGCTTTCTTCATTCTTTCCTTTTCCTTTTATAGGTGCTAATCTTGACTCTTGTATTGACAGTGTGGTCAGATTTGGTAACTAAAGCTCCAGTTCTTGTGATTAGGTGATTAAATGAGAGTCTGAACTTTTTTCCCTTTTCTTTTTAAAAAACATATTTTTTTAAAAAAGAGGAGTTCCTAGTTCTTTTAAGGGCAGAAAAAAAGCCTACTGTTGTAGCTACTGTGCTTCTTGAAGATGTAAAGTCTAGAAAGCAAATACAAATTCAGCTTACCATGAATTTAGTAGCCTGACTAAAGACTGTTGAATCTGTGGGTCTTGAGTTGGTGCCTCCTGCATTCTCTCTTGTTCCCTTTTCTTCAGTTAGCCCCTGTGTTCCTTCTTCAGCCACTTCTTCCACTGTCCTTCAGTCCTTATGGGCAGTTGGCTGTCTTTCCTGAAGGCAGCTTTGAGTTCTGCTATAGTGGAAGCAGCTGCTTGAATTCACCCCAAACCTGCAGCAGTGGGCTCTGGCATTTAATTGGAGCATCAATCTTTAACACAGAACGTGGTTCAGGTTTGTTGCCTGCGCATACATCAGCTGTGCTGCGGCCTGAAAATCAGTGCTGGTTCCGTTCTGCAAGAAGCTGCCTTGAAGCAAATGGGTTTGGATCTATGCAGATGAATCTGAGATGTTAGAGGAAGGCGAGGAAGGCTAGGAAGATGCTCCGAGGCTCTAAGCTGCCAGGCTTTTAGGGCAATGGTTATAGCCAAAACAGCGGCCGTGTGATTGTGGTGTCACATCACTAACGTCAGCTCTGTAGCTTCATTTTTCTTTGGGTGGTGGAATGCAAATGGTTTGGCACATCCTTCATGGGTTCTTAGGAATAACCTATGTTAATCGATCTTGACATGCTGAATTATCTTATTTTCCTTTTAAAATTCAATCTTAAATGTGTGCTGTTGGCAGCAGTACATGATGTGGTTGGTTAGAAAACCCTTTCTAACTGTGACCTATTAATCCTTGGAAGACTGGAAATTTGTGCTTCAGTGAAGCATGGGCTGTAGATAAATTCAGTGTAGTCTTTTTTAACAGTATTCTGAGAGATTTTGTAAAAATAATTGTTTTTCCTGGTCAAGTAGCAGCCTGAAGCTACTGTTGAGGGGTGAGTCAGTATGCTCCAATGCTTGATGGAAATTTGGCATGATTCCTCTTGTTGAGAGTTTGAAATAAGAATAATTTTCAAATAGAAATTTTGAGGAAAAATGAATGTGAAAGTTTGGATTTTTTTGATTTTTTTTTTTTTTTTTTTTAGCAGATATATCTCTGAAGACTGTTCTCAGAGATATAGGAAACATCCAATTTAAGTCTCTTTCCTTCTTACAAAAACTGTTCTTGTTTATTTTTTAAAAATTTCAGCAATTTGTGGATGACAAATGATGTAATCTTCCAAATTGTAGCTTGTTTACAAATTGAAGTTAGCTTGATAGTTAAGGTTATGCTGTTGACTAGTAATGAATGCGTTAGTCACTATTTGAAAGCTGTCGTGGAAAAATACTGTTGAATTTTGTTTTGGCAATAAAAGTGGTGAGAATACTGACCTATGTAGCATCCAGTTGAATTGGTTGTGAAGTTTGGGTCTATGTTAAGTAGCAAGAACTTAAATATTACTTTATATTATTTGCAGAAAGAGACTGCTCTGTGACTTCTTACAGGGTTTTTTTTTCTTTCAGTGTGAATTTAAGAGTGTGACCCTTAGGCTACACTTAGGATGGAAAAGGCAGAACCTCTTGTCAGCTGAAGAGAAGAAATTTCTACTCTCAGCCAGTTTAAGTAAAGCCAGTACAAGTAAATTGACTTGCGTGGGCTATAAAAAAGCAAATTTGTTTCAGTCTTGATAGACGCGAGTGCGTGGTGTTTAGCCTAGAGAAAAGGAGACTGAGGGGAGACCTCATTGCTCTCTACAACTACCTAAAAGATGGTTGTAGTGATGTGAGGGTTGGTTTCTTCTCCCTGATAGCTAGTGACAGGACAAGGGGAAACAGTCTGAAGTCGTGGCAGGGGAAGTTTAGGTTCGAGAAATTCCTTTACTGAAAGGGTTGTCAGATACGGGAACAGGCTGCCCAGGGAGGTGGTTGAGTCACCATCCCTGGAGGTGTTTAAAAGAAGAGTAGATGATGATGTACGTGGTGACGTGGACCTAGTAATGCTGGGTAGATGGTTGGACTCGATGATCTTGAAGGTCTTTTCCAACCAAAACCATTCTGTGACTCTTGGGTCAATGCTGTTAGCACTGGTCTCTTCAGAAATGGAGGAAATTCCCCTTGAGGAGGGGATCCTTAAGTCACTGCACACAGAACAGGGAAATCTGCTAAGTCTGTAGCTGGACTGAAGGTAGAGAGGCATATGGAATGCTATGGTTAATAATTACCTCAATGCAGTATATATTAAAATGTTGTAAGTCAATTAGTAGTTTGTGCCTGTCTGGGATACTGTCTGCAGTGCATTTGAGCTGATGTGAGGCTTAAACTGCTTGTTATTCCCACCTTCCTTCCCCAACACATGGAATTATGAAAGTACCATTGTTTTGGTTTTTTTTTAATAAATGCTGGCATAAATGGGAATAAACAGTTGCATTTAAGGTGCTCCCTGTATTTTTATAATAAAACAATGAGTTACGATTAGCTCTGAAAGCAGTAGCATATTGGATAGTACCATGTATAAAATAAGGGAAGTTTCCAGAGTTTGGATGCTTTTCCTTGGAGAACAGCTTTCATGGAGGTGTATCAAAGAAGATCTGTCAAAGGGGCTGTGAGATAAGCTCCTTGCTATTCCTTTCAGAAATCCCAATTTTGCCATATTTGTTTGGTCTGGGCTGATTTATTTGTTCTGTGTTTCAGGACTAGGTTGGGACTTCTATTAAAAGGATCTTTGTGGGACTGCAGCATTACTATGAGGTGTAGCAACAAGTACTTTGTGTCCGTGGTACTGAGAGCATCTAGTAGACACTTTGGCTCCTGTTCTATTAGACTGTAAGAGAAGCCAGGCAAGCTATTTTAAATTACTGTGAACACTGGTGGCCTTCTGTATGCCATTGCATCATTATAGGTTCAAAATGACTTAATTTTTTCTGAAGTAATGATTTTTTTAAAAATAGTGTCTTTTTCAAAAAAAGGCAGTGCCCCTCCCCCCCCATCTTGACTACATTTCTGTGAATTAGTCTTGTATCATGGAGATACAGCAGTTTGGTCATTTGTCACTTGAGCTTCATAGAAGTAGCCCCTAAAATGAATAAATCTGTGAGTAATTGTAGGACTATTTAAAAAAAAATCAGTAAATTTCTCTCATTTATAATGTATAACAATCATTTATCTGTTACCATTTCAAACACAAAAAAATCTGTTACATGACTCTTGAAGTGAATCAACTAGAACCACCAGCCCTTTTGAAAAGCTGATAGGTGATGCAAAAGCTGCCTTTTTAAGTCACTCTTCTGTTTGCAGTTTTGATGGCAGAGGTCTGGGCTAAACATTCAGCTTGCCTTGGCAACAGTTCAAAATGAAGGTAAACAACTTTCACTCTGTGAGGTGGATGTTCCCTATTCGTTCAGGATGTGTTTAACCTTTAGCTTCAAAGGGAAGGTGACCAGTTTGATATGAAACATTAATCTTTTCCCACGGGGGGTGACTCCTCTCTAGTGCCGGTGGTTTTGCGTGTCGTTCAGATTTACCATACAGAGTCAGCTTGATTGTGGCTCTGAAAGCTTTGTGCTAACCAGTTGGTTGAGCTTCCTTGGGCTTCTCAGGCAATCTGATCAAACAGTCCTCCTAGTTATGGCTACAAATTGCAGGCACTTCCAAACTGCTGCAGTAAATCCTTGGGCTGCTTTGGGCGGTGTTAGCAAGTGTCACCCATAGCGTGTGCTCGCGGTGTACGCGCAGTCAAGGGAACACGCGCCGTTCTGGTTTGTGAGTGTGTGGGGACCCAAAATCACGTCATGCATTTCCTAGGGTGAGTGTCATCAGGCCAGAACTGCAGATATTTGGATTAACATTGTGAGTCTAGTACAGCTGAAAAGCAAAGATAAAGAGTAAAATTCACTGTGTGTTTTGAGTAGCTCCCTGTTGGAATGGATGTATTTCTGGGGAATACTTGGCTTTCTTGAATGTTGTTTTTCCAGCAGAAAATCATCCTGTCAGAATCCTTTACCCTGCTTTGGTGTGAATTACATTGATTATGAAACTATAATCTTGCTGCTTTTAGTGAAATGGTAGGTTCCTAATATGCTGTGAAATTTCAGCCTTAGTTTTGTTAAGCCGTTAAGCCACTTTACACTTTTATACCAAAGTGTTTTGTCTCTGAGAGAATTGAGGGTTCAGTTCGGTGACACGATTCAGAACTTCTGTGTTGTGATCGTTCCAAAAGTGATGTCTGTGAACTTGGAGGAAATGCAAAAATTGACCAGTGGGACTTAGAAAAACATTACTGTAATGTTTCAACTTTCATTTGCTTCAACTTCATGTCATTGTTGAACTCTTTGATATCCCAGAAGTATCAGATGAAACAGTGTTTTTTTCCCTGGTTTATGACTTAATGATGTTTTTTTCTCTTGAAATAATTATTTGCTGCTGCTTAATTTAAGGCAGTATGTTTTCATGTTCCCTCCATGGCCAAGCATCAGTCATGCAATTTAAATAATGAAGCCAGGCATTAAAGACATCTTTTTAAAAGGCAGCATTGCAAAGGATCTAAATAAAGAGAATAGGGCCACCGCCTTCCTGTTAATTCTGTGATGCATATATAATAGAAATATTATTGAAGCATATGATTAAAGTAAGGCAAAGAATATTTGGCAATTACTTTTTACGTTGGTTTTTTTTGTGTGTATCATCTTTTACTGAATCTGAAAACTTTTTTATTTCAATTACAGATAAATCGGGCCGTTTACACTGCACAGAAATGGAGGTAAGAAGAGTATTTTGTGTTCTCTGCTGGTGTTGATTTAGCTCAGCTCTTTTTCATTACCTTATAGTGTAATTGTGCTACATTTATAATGTGGAGTTGTTATTGCAAAGTTCTACTGTGAAATGTGTATTGTATTTGTGACTTTAAATAACAGCTATATAGATATGTCTTAACATAGGATATTTGGTCTCACATTTGGAGACTGAGGAGAGGCAGGCCATGTGTTTTTCCAAAAACAAGGTTAGACATATGTTATGCAGCCAGTGTAATATCATTTGATACTCATTTCTGCTAAAAATACGTATTTTAAGTAATATTTTTAGATAATTTCTGTTGGATAAATTCTTTACATTCTTTAGAAAGGACATGTAGTTCATGGACTAAATACTTCGTGTTTATAGAATGGCTTAGTAATTTTTGACAGTCCAAGAACTTCGATGGAAGCAGAGAAGACAGGTGATCTCAGGGTTGCTTATCCATCTGAAGACATCCTGATTTCAGATACTTGTGTTATTGGCTTTAATTATCACTTGGTAATGTCTTGGGGGCCAAGAAATAATGTTGTGCGTGTTGTTTGGGTAGCAGCAGAAACACCAATCCAGTTAAATCTGTCTGATTTATATCTTGACCATTATTTTATTCTGTATCTTTAATACTAAGCTGTGAGTAGTGTTGTAAGAATCTTCAAGCTATCATTTTGCTATGAGTAGAACATCTTGTTGAACAAGATGTGGAGTCACAGGACAATTTTTATTATCACACAGAGTAAATAATATAGTCTGCTCTGTAAATAAACTTTTCCAGCAATAAATATAATTTCTGTGCCCTTTGCAGGGCAGTCTTTTCTCACTGCCTTTGAGCTTTCTTTGAAATGTAAAACTGAGTTTTTACTTCAAGTGTTCATCAATACCTCAGGCCGAGCCTGGAGATGGGGCAAGTGCACGCATCTTAATTGGCGGGTTGTCTGTTTTCTTATCAATAATATATATTAAGGTGACAAACTGCTGTTACTGACTGGTTTATACATATTAACTGTGCATGAGAATGGCTGGTTTAAAGGCAGAATGAAAGGCCAGCTAATTCGACTACAAATGGTAAAATGCTAATGCATTTAGATTTTTGCTAGTACTAATAACAGGAAAACAAGAAAGTGTTCGTTCTGCAGGATACAGCATAAGGAGTAATTCCTAATTGATATGAGGAAGCTGGCATGTCTTGTTTCTTCGTGTGTTCAAGTTCAAACAAATGCATCCTGGGTTTGTTTCAGCATTTGTACAATCCCAGTTCAGAAGCCTAGTACCTTATTTATAAATGATAATCTAGCGTGTCATTTGTTTTGTGTCCTGTATTTGTTTACAATATTGCTTTGCATATTTTTAACAGAAGGTAATAAAAGGCCTTGACACTAAAAATACAGTAACAATAAAATCCTGATACAATATTTTTAACAAAACAAAATATTTCATTTTGGGAAAATAAAAGTACTTTTGGTTCGAAGGAAAAGATATTTAGTTGAGTCTATTGAGAGTCAGTTGGCAATGTTATACTTTATCTTCCATGGAGAAAGAGTTTTAAAATTTTGATACTTAAAAATACTGTTTGTTGATAGCTTGAAAGTAAAGCAGATTAGAATTTCCCATGAGACAGAGGCTTCATTTTAAATTATCTCTAATAAGCAACACTGTGACCATTAGCATATTGTCTCTTCTGTTTATCTGTGTCATTCTGAAGGAAGCTGTGAAGGAGTCAGTGCCTCTATCCTCCTCCAGAATTCCTGTGGGGCTGCAGCTTTACACTTGGAGTTGATGATGTTTTGTCAGAACTAGTAATTCAGCAGAGACAGCTTATCTCACTTTTTTGATTCCTGTGGAAGAGTGTGGCCTGATTTAATGTATTATAATGTGAGAAAAATTTCTTAAAATCGTAACTGATAGCAATTACAACTTTTTTGCAGGAGGTGTATGCTATCCTGAATGGGTACACCACACATCACTTGTATCACTAGCTTGAAATAAACAAAGTTCAAAGTCCAGTTCCTGTAGCCTTAATGAGAAGATGGGAGTAAGAAATAAGGTGGCCTTATTTAATCTGTATCTACCTGTGACTGTTAGGTACATACTGATAGCACTCCTTAGTCGTCTCAGGCGAGGTGGTGAAGATGGTATAAAATATCCCTGCCTCATTTGTAAACACATAGTACTCGTGTAGAAAGCATTCTGTGAATGGAAAGTGACTCACATGCAGGAGGGTTTAATTGCTGTGTATTTGAAAAGACCACCTAACGCAGCCCGGGCCTGTTGGGTATGATTAACGCAGTTAACCAGTGTGTGTGCTGACACGGAGAGGCACGCAGCCTCTCACATTTGTTCAGAAGGCAGAAATTAATTAAATAGCTGGTCCCAAGCAATGGTGAATAACTTGTTCAGCTCATGGCAAATCACAAAAGAATCACTCGTAGGAATGTTTTAGGGAGACTTTGTGTGCACTGTATGCAAATCCTATTCATGAGCGATCAGATGTAGGTATTAGGTAATTATTAGCATACAGTGAAAATTGTAATACTTGTCTTTGGAGCTAAAGTTGCCCTCTTTTTCTTTTACCTCTTCACTGGGAACTTGAAATAGTGACTGCATTTCATATAATGATTTAGAGAAATAAATATTTAGGTTATAAGGACTCTGTGTTTGCTTGGGTACAAATAAGAATATACTTGCTATTTTGTTGTAGCGACACAAACAAAATCAACTACCTGTCTCATGCTGATGAAAAGGAGAGTGTGTGTTTAATATCGTAGAATGTTAGAATTTCAAAAGAGGTGTCATAATTTTACACTAAACAAAATGCCACACCTACATTAAAGTGTGTTACCTGCTCTGAATTCAAGCAGTGTAAGATGGGTGTATTTAGCATGTACTAACATCTACGACTCATTTTTTTTCTTGTTGTTGATCGTAAACAAAAGTAACATTCTGATTGAGGGGTAGTTGCAGCAGAGAAACAATCCTTGTCATGCCCAGTGATAATCACTTCATTCTACTTCCTCAGCGTTAACCTTGCAGTGAGGGGAAAAAATTCTTACGGGGAGAAAAAAATGTCACTGGAAGGAGGACCAGCAGAAATGTTTTTGAGAATCATTTCTCACTATAAAATACAGCTGATTTTGTCTTCCATCTGAGCTTTGATTGTGCATTGAAAAAATAAAATTCTGTAAGAATACTTTATTACAAATCTGGTCATTCTATGAAAGGTTTTGATTCCTGGTGCCGTTAAGAGGAGAATTAACAGGGACTCAGGATTGCCTTCTAGAAATCTAAGTAGTATCATGCATATTTTCTTGAGGGCATTAAGTCATGCTTAAGTATTATGTGCCACTTCTGATGAGTGAAGTGCTCATCCCTTGCTGATGGAATTATCTCCAAGAGAAGCTGCACATCCACCCCTTGAGGGACCTGTTATTTTAGACACCTGAAAGCCCTTTTTCCTTTCATTGATGTGGTGGTTCTGTGACAGTAAGTCTGACCTCCTGATTCTCCTGAATTACTTCACGGTCACACAGACACTTGGTTAAATAGTAAACACACACACACACAAAATGTAGAATTTACATTTTGATCTTTTTTTTGTTTTGTAATGAGATGCTTTTTCAAGAGGAGCTTTGTTTTTTGTAATTTGTTCAAGCGTGGCCAGCACATCAGGAGGAGGTTGATCTTGGAGGGAAATGGACTTCTGTTGTTTACTTGCTCTAAGCTTGGCATATTGCCCTTTTCATTCAGCAGTTTCACCAGGAATACGCAGTGAATATTGGTCTGGAGAACTAATAATGTATTTGACTAAGCTGATTTAGTGATAGTCAAATCCTGCCATCTGTCCAGAGTCTCTAAGAGAAATCAACTGTTCCTTCTAAAGGCTTTGTAATTTTGCAGTGTAGTATGATGTACCTTTAATAATCTACACGCCCTCAAGTCACACAGGATTTATGACAAAATCTTCATTCCAGTGATACCACTGATAAACCTTTCAAACGGCTGGGGAAGAGTCCAGGGGCAAACTTCAGCCTTGGTCTTCTGACAGTTTCAGATAATGTCTGGTGGATAACTAGGTCTTGCAGTAATTTTGATCCCTCCAGGGAACGTTTTGCCTGTGAAAAAGCAGAATAACAGAGCATGGAGCATTCAGTTAAGTGGTGTTGGTGGGGTTTTTTAATATTTGTTTATTTACGTTTTAAATCTCCGTGGAAACTTCAGAATTGCCCATTTTTTTTCAAGAGATAAGATGTGAAAGTTTGCAAATACAGTTTATATGACCCTTAAAGGGATCTCAGACTGTGAGGAGAATGAGGTAATTTGTACAGGTCTCCAGTTTTTACAGAACCCTTTCTATATAAATTGTATTTTTTGTGCTTGGTAAGATGCCTTGCCTATCAATGACAAGCTATCATATCTATCGTAGCTGTCACATGTATGGATTGATATGTTAGCTATTGTATCTGTTAGCTTTAAGATGCTGTTTTTTTAGCTGACCAGTGCTGGTGGAGATGTTTGCACTTCTGTTCACAGCAACAGAGTAATCTGACCTCTCATTCAAACTGCAGGGAAAAGTTTAAATTTAGATGTTGGTTAGATGTCTGCCTGCAATTTAATGGCCCTCTGTATTGTCCTTCTTCGTTGTGTATGATAAAAGACAAGTTTAGAATATCAGTAGGAAATGAGAATGCTATGTTATATACTCTCTTCCCCCCCCCCCCCAGCTTGTTATTGGAAGTAAATTTTAAGCTACAAAAGTTATAAATACATTTCTGGCCTGGTAATCCCTCAAAGGCCTCTGCGATCATATGACACTGCTGTTCTATGAAGTCTTCTAGTTGTGATTTTTCTGTTAGAGATGCTGTGTTTTCCTAGCTTTTTGCTAAGTACCACATAGTTAATAGTAAAAACATAATCCAAGGAGGAGGGGGTGTGCCTTCTGGGGATGGATAGAAACCCAGGTAACAGTTCTTGGACTGATTGCATGGAGGGAGCTGTCTGTTATTTCTTGGTGAATTTTGCCTAGAGCAATTCTGAAACTGAGGTAAAGTGGAGTTCAGGAAGTTCAGTAAGTTGCAGTGGTACCTTTGACCTGACAGTGTTGCCTTTTTGACCTATGGAGGACAAAACCCAGCTTTCCATTCTTGAATATCTCTATTCACCCAGAAGCCCAACATCCACAATGTAAAAAATATGCATAAGTGATTTACAGGTGATGAGAATAAAGTACAGAAGATGTAGGTTAAATAACAGATGAAAAGCATACAAAGAAGCTGAATCTCTTGAACACTTCCTGTTGTTTGCAGCCATTCTTTCCCTGCACTGCTTCAATCCACACAGCAGTTACACTTGCAGTGATGGAGTTGGAGCATTGAGTATGTTCAGAGGGAGGTTTGATTTTTAGGAAGCAAAGGGAAATCGGACTTCAGCACACCCTTTTTTTTAAAAGAGAAGAGGGAGTACTTTGAGCTTGTTAAGTATCCAAATATAATACTGTATTCATTTTGTACTGCTTTTTTGTTCTTCCAGATGTTCTACTTCTGATATCGTAGTTATCTCACTGCAGGACATGAGTAACTTCCTCTGACTGAAGTGGGCATTAGTGGTATTCTGTGAAGAACAAACATGGATTTATTTTTTGTTGTTGTTTTGTTTTTTGTTTGTTTGTTTGTTTGTAAAAGGTTATGGTCCTATTACATTATTAAATTGCCTTAAGAGAGGTAATTGCTCAAATAGGCTGAATTGATCTCTTCATTTTTCTTACTTCTGGGTGCCTGGGTTTAGTAGCTTTCTCTGACTCCAGCATAAAGGCTTTTGAATATCTAAAGCAGCACTATTTCAACTATAACATGCATTACTGAAATGAGTTAATTTTGACATTGCTAAGATAATTTAATTGCTTGTTAACCAGTTTTGAATTTGGTCAGTGGCCAAAGAAAACAGGGACTCAAGGGAACTAAATACTTAATTTCATTTCAGCAGTTTGGTTACCAGGTACCACTTTCCCAACTTAAAATTTAAAAGCAAATATTTTAAGCTTAAGAATGAAACTAATAATATCAATAAGTTTGTTTTCAAAATCTGAGGAGACTTAAAGTGAAATAGTTATTTATGAGGGACGTGAATCCAGAGTATTGCCACGTACTTTGTTTGCTGACAACTGTACCCTTCAGTCACAGCTTTTATTAACATTGAGTCATTTGAACGTTCTTGAGAAATACTGATCCAGTTCATCTAAATCATCCTTACATGAAGTAGATCACATTTGAACATACAGATTCTTGTTAGCCACTTTACATGTGCAGAACCCCTAGCAATTTGTACTTGGGAAAATAACATTATGAAAGCCTTTTGGTTTTTAATGCAGCTTTAGCATTAAATGCAGATGAATGTGTGGAGTGAAGTAGACAGTATGGTTAATCTTTGTTTAGCCTTTAATTTCTCTTGCTGCTTCCTGCAGTCTTGTCTCTGCTGGGAGCAAGAAGAGCTGCTATCCTCTGGTTGTGAACATGCAGAAGTTTTGGGTATTGCAGGAGAATGGAGGAGAAATGTAGTGTGCCCTCATGGGATTTCCAAAGATTACTCAGGGAAAATACTAAGAGTAAAGCTTCATTGGCATTTTAGTCAGATAACACGTTTTCAGTAGGTTGATCACAGGGCACATCATGGTGGCCAGTTCAGAAATTCCCAGTAGCGCTGTCTTTGAGCGTTCTAAAATAACCAGGCTTTCTCTAGCATACAGTGAGCTAGAAAACACTGTCAAAAAGACTATGGATTTTTTAGGTTAGTTTCTAGGTTTTGGTCAGTACATGCTCAAATACATGTTTTTTTTTCTTTGCAGTTCTATGACTGAATGTTTTTCTTCACATGAGCACTAATATGTAGCTTTTTATCTAAATCACTTGACCTGAGAAGCTGAGACATTAAACAAAGCAAGGTTTGCAGTCAAGTCGTGAGAGTGTGCAGCCCTGCGTGCTTTCTTTGGCAGAGAGGGTACTGAATCGCTCTTGGGGCTCGCTGAGGCAAAAAAAGGAGGTTTTGTTAGGTTTGTCTTTTCTTTTGTTTGACTTGACACAGTGCAACTCATTTGAGCTTTTGTTCCAAAGTGAACATTTTAGCAACTGGTAAGTTTCTGTGCTCCCCCTGACCTACTAGTGTGAACATTTCCATCTTAAGCTGTTTAAATTTGTTTGCCACTTACATATTTATGATGTCAATCATGGGAATACAAAGCAAGCTCCAAGATCTCTCCTTAATGGTGTGAAGGAAAGACCTTAAATGATGTTCAGCGCTGAATTCTTTGGTTATCATTTAGCGTTGCTGTGTGCTGTAGCATGTGAGGTAAAATACTTTTACTTACCAGAAGGAAATACAGAGGGTAAATTAAACATAGAGCTAAAACAAAGGAGTGTCTGAATTCTAAATGTGTATTTCATGATGTCCCTTTTAATAACCAGGAGTAATTTTGAAGCACCTGTAATGCATTTAATACTTCACCCTCTGCAACAAGCAAAGGTTAAATAATTAACTAGGACAAGGCAAGCTGTTCACACTTGGTAGATTAACTACTCCTTCATTGGAGGAGGTAGGCATATTCTGCTGAACTGAGAGGTTTTCTCCTCCATGGGTTCATGCCTGAAACACCCTTGTCTGGGTCTCCTGTCACCATTTCTCACCTGTATTGTACATTTACCTCCAAGCCTCCCTCTCTCTCAAAATCGTTTATAGTTCATTCATTAACTTCCTTTATTTCTGTTTCTCCCTGGGCAAAGAGTTAATCATCTGCTTTTGTGGGTGTGTGTTTACTGCCTCTGCCTGATACTTGATGACTCTCAGTGTTGCAGAGATGACTCGGTGCTCCAGATGTGTTCTTTGACAGCTCCCTGCACTTCTGCTTGTCCTAGTGGATATTGTACTACTACCTGAATTCATGATTTCTCTGCTGTGTATTTTTCATTGTGCCTTTATCTTTCTCTGTTATCTGGACTTGTGATATTAACGTTATCTTTGACTCACACTCTTTCCTTTCCTCCAGATGCTTGCCAAATCCTTAATTGCCGTCTGCTGAAAGCACCCCTCTCTCCTCTGTTGCCAAGATGATAATTCAGGCTTTGTGTTTTTTTGTTGGGTTGTCTTGGCTAAAGCAAACTGCCTGCCACCTACTCATTTCTTGGCAATGCTGTAAAATATTTTTTCCAAGGTTTTTTTGAAAGACTCTTCTCTTGCTGCATATGGTTTTGAGGTTGCAATATGTTGCTTTTCTCTTCACCTCTGGCCTGCACGTTCAGACTATCTTCTTTCTACTATTGTGGGTCTGGAGCAGATACTGAAAAGTAAACAAGTTGCTCCATCTGGTCTGTTCATTTAGGAAGATGTTCCATTCCTTGTGCTGTCTGTTCTGTTTGCCTTGGAGCAAAGCTCTTACAATGTCTCAGAGAACGTAGAAATACATAATTTAGAGGAAAGCACCTACCTTTTTCTCATCTAACTCCTTCACTGTTTGGTGATGGAGAATCAATACTTTCCTTTGATATATACTTTGTAGTGCATCAGATTACATTTTTTCTGAGCATGTTGCTTGTGCTTGAATACTGGAGTGTTTCACTTTTATTCCATGAGTGAAAGCTCCATGCAATTCCTAGGTCTTCCATGAATATACACTTGAAATTGCATGAAAACAGTGGAGTATTTTGTGGTCTCTGGTCCTTGGCTACCTTCTTGCCTTGTAATTTTCCAAAGGGCTGCTCTTGTTTATAACTCTTCATATTCTTTGCTGTGGGAATTTGCTTTAAACCTACAACTAGTAAGGCATGCAGAAAATAGTTCTTTTTCCCTTCTTTCTTTCTTTCTTTTTAATCTCTCTGTAAACTAACAAAAATAATGTTCTTAATGAACTTTCTTGGCCAGGATGTTCTTGTAACACCCACCCATCATTACTTTTTTATAATACTTTTAGCTTTTGCTGCCCAACTTAATGTACTTGAGGACTTCTGCTATGATTTTATGTGATTAACAAACTTTTAATTGTAATGCATTTTTCTTACAAATCTTATCTTTTTTCAGCTAAGAGCTGAAACCAGTGCTGAACCTGGCTTGCTTTATGCAGTCTGCTGCTTTTATCACAGTCTGAAGGAAACTTGAACAGTAACACTGTGTGCTCATGGAGAGTCAGCTGCACATTTATGCCTGTAACATGTAAAGCATTGGCACTAGGGAAATGTTTTGGAGTGCTGTTTGTTTTTCATGTTTCACAATGCTGGATGTCAAGTAGAAAGTTAATTGGAAAAAAACAGGTAAGTATTGTTAAATGAGAGAGAGGGAGGAAAACAAGCTATTGTGATGGAGTTTTACCACTTATTTAGAGGGTTTATAGCAGACTTCTGTTTCAATTTAAAGTATTTCATTCTCTTACACAAGGAAGATGTTTGTTCAACAGTTGAGATGTTTTTAATGTCTGGACTCCTGACTTTCTGAAGTGTTGTCTGCTAGCAACTCCCAGATCCTCCAGTTTATTTCTGCGTCTTTTAATGTTAGTTAAATGTAGAAATACAGTAGCTGACCTTACAGCTTAAAACTTAGGCCAGCACTAAATGAGGGGTGTGATGACCCTGAAGCTCTATGACTTGCCTCAGTGACTTAATTATATGGACACTCATGTAGGCAAGATGAACGTTTGGTGGGAGGAAAGAAATGCTGTTCTCATTTTACAGAAAGAAAAATGAAGTTTGAAGACATCAGGCAAATTGCCCAGTGTGATATTTGGGCTGCACGGTGAAGCCAGCATAGAATGTAGATTATCCAGGCCTTAATCATAAAACTGAAAATCTTTCTTCAGATTTTAAATCCTACCCAAAATAACAAACCTGTTACTTGGCTGCCAGTAAAATACTCATTCCCCTGAGGGACATTTCATCAAGATACTGGGAATTTAGGCTATCCCTTTTTTTCCTGTGTAGATTTCTGAAATACTTTAAAATTCAATAGCAGTTGTAATCCATTCTCTTTCAAAATAAACCTCTTTATCTTTCAGGGTTATACATGTAGATGTTGCTGTGCTAGTACAAAAGCAAACTTCACTTTCTATTGTTCGCTTGCCTGGCAGTACATAGACCGGGCTTTGTTCCTACACAGAAGTCAAACCTACCCCTGAATTTCCTGTAAATATTTCAGACAGAGAAAGCATTTCAAAACTGATGTAGAATATTTGAGAAAAAAAGTAATGAACATTTTCATAGAAGGAAAAAAAAAGCAAACTTTTGGGGATTGGGAGTTGGAGTCATGTCTAGGGAAACTATTACAGTAATAAGGGAAAGAAGCATCAAAACCTGATACAGAATGAGGAATACTAATAGAGGATTTAGAAAGGCAGTGAAGCAAATGAGGTATATTGTCATTAAAAAGTGGATGGAGTAATGTTTAGCTTCACAGTGTGGTAATACTCAATAAGTAGTAGGGCAGAGAACTTGAAGCAAAGAAAGTATCTTAGAAGTGAGTATCTAGTGGTCCTAAAAACAGGTCCTAAAAATACTTCTTTTCGCAAAATCTGTTTCAGAGGAGTGGTATCACTTTTCAGCAGATGTTTTGTGAGTGAGGATACAGTCATTAAACCCAGCCTGAACCTCACTGTGGATTCACAGTGCAGCACAGTCTGGCGTTTCACATGTTGTCATGTTCAAACACCAAGTGTCAAATTAATGATATTCCAAGCGCTTCCCTGTCAGTGGCTCATCCTTTTGTTTTTGAAAAAGACAGCTTGGGTACGTGTGAAGATCTTGGTTCTTCAGTCCTGTGTCTGTGTGAATATCTAGCTAGATGGGTATCACCAGACAGCAGCCACTGCAGCAGATAAGCATGCACACTGCCTTGTGTTTCCCGTCTTGGCAAGGAAACTTGAACATCACAGATTAATGGATGTTTATATTTTTGTTGTGCATAACTAGCAGATACTCTTCACCAAAGGTGGCTGAATTTGAAATACTGGGGGTTTTGTTTAACGTGGCCCACTACAGGTTTTGTAAAGCGACTGTAAAAACAAGTTTTCAAAAATCTTTCTGAATAGAAGATGGAAAAATGTTGATTGCTGTGCTTTTTCCCTGTTTAGTGGCTACAGGGAAAAAGGGCTTCAGCTGCTTCAGGCATTATGGTAGTTACAGCCTCGGTGGCTTTGATGCAGTGAAACTGAGAATTGTTAGACTTAGAAATAAAACCCCTTCTAACATCAGTTGTACAGAAATGACAAAACAAATTATTGTTTTCCTCAGAAATGAAGTTTTTATAGTCCTAGCCCCATATCCAAGGCAGCTACATGTGTAGTTACATTTATGCTGATGCATAGATTGGAACGAGAAATGCTACCTTGTTTCTCAGTGATAGTTCATTCCAGTCCTGGGTTATTGTGTACAGCACCAATACACAGCGGCCTGGGATTCTCACAGTACTCACCCAGGCTGCTCTGTTGTGGTTCCCTGTGATGTACAGAAGATCTGGTTAAGGGCCTGTCCATCCCTCTGAATCACCCAGCACAACAGGAACTGTGTATTATGGATGTGTTCTTTTCTGAATCTGCTTTTTTTATGACTCATTCTGTTGGATTGATCTTGGCTCATTTCTACTTCTTTTACATCCCTTTCTCCCTTAAAATAATTATTTTCTAATTACGTTGCCTGTCACCTCTTAGTGCTCAGTAAACCAAGATCCCAGTCTGACTTTTTTCCTGCTTTCTTTTAAATTGCTAGTAGTCAGCAGTCTACCTCCTGAGAAGATCCTCCTTAAAACATACTTAACATACTTCCTGTCATCCACCCACACTCTGAATATCTCTGCTGCTCTGGAGAGATACTGTAACAAAGCATAGAGCTGCCAGTGGTTTTAAGTCCCACTTACAGAGGAGGCAAAGCCACCATCTGCAGAATCCCTCCTTGTAAGGGTGATAAGTGGCTTTTTAGACCATGTTGCTCCAGGTGTTCCACTGGTGTTCCAGGCTAATTCTGCTGTTGTCCCAGGCTTGAGCACTGCTACCATGGTGCTAGGGACTGCGAATAGCAGAGGTCTTCAGCATCCTAGTGCACGACTTCACCTGCAGATCTCATGAGGGTATCCTGAGCAAACAAAACAGATATGAATGGATACAGCAAACTGCTGTCTTCAGCCAGAAGTTCATCTGAATTCTGACTGCCCTGAGCGTAACAAATGCTGTCGCTGCTGCTCTCTGATAACACCTACAGCTAATGAGAGTTAGGGTCCTGAATGGACAGTTGACTCTTACAGATGTCGTGTTTCTCCTAGTACCTTCTGTCTATTTTATGTTCTTGGCATCTGACCGCCATGACTCCTGCTGTGTGGCACTGTGTCCTCTTAACATTGAAGTGGAGAAATAACTTGTGTTGCTGAAGTCCATTTTAGAGATATAATTACTACACAAAGTCTCTTGATTCTCTCAGCTTCTTCCATTACAGTGACTGACTTAAGGTTGTTAAGAAAAACAAGCGTCCTTTTCCAGTCTGCAGAGAACACTGTTGGGTCATAAGATGCTAAAGAACCTGATTCCTGTATCATGAGACACCGAATGACACAATATCCTATTGAATTTGTACCTTTGGCAGCATATTTACTGCTGTGTCTTTCTATGAAGTTAGTCTTCCTCTTAACTGCACCTATATTTATGAGGAGACATAGAACATGCTATGCCAACTGTTTCTATGTAGGCGATTTGCTTGTGTTTTCTTTCGGAGTGCACAAAGTTTACAAGCTTTATTACTGAATGTAAAAAAAATTGTCTTAACATTCACAGTTCTAAGCCCTTCCTGTTATCTCTCAGGTTTTTTTCTCCACTATGGAGTAACTGTGGAGGTTGGCCATCCCTACTCAGATCCTTTTGACATGGCTAATGTGTCGTGCCAAGATTGATTTATGTTAGTTATGGTCATGCTGGCTTTGCTGATTTCCATTTATTTCATTATTCAACTGCATTGCAGTTAAGGTTGGGAAGGTTTCCAGGACTGACATGTTCAGCGTGGACCCTGGGAGCCCAGTAACTTCATTAAGCTGCATGGCATTGTTAAAACCTTTGGCAACAGTGCTGTTTACTCAGGACTCTGCTGGACTCTGGATCCTCGCATGTATGAAGGCCTCTCTGATCTGCTCTTTAATGACTGTGAATTTGTAGGACAGGGCTTGAAATTGGCTAAAGTTGCAGTGTTACTGTATCATAGAATAATACAGTTAGAAGGCACCTTTGAAGGGACCTATGGTCATTTGGGGTGGATCAGATGACCAACATGGTGAAGACAATGCTAACTTCACATTATACAAAGTTGATGAGGACCTTGTCCAGTCAAGTTTTGACTGTATCTGAGGTTGGAGATCCCACAACCTCTCTGGGAGATCTACTCCCCTGTTTCTCCACCTGTGTTACGAAGAACACCCATGCAGGCAGCCACCCAAACAGAGAAAAAGAAATTCCTAGCATTAGCTGTAGTTACTTGAAAATGTAATCCACAGGTATGGGTGCATTCTTTCTGTCTTCTCTTTAATCTTCTAGCATTTGGTTTGAATTGCAGGTTGGGAAATACTGAGGGCATGGAGGTTAGTGCTCAAACTGGAGCATTGATGTGGCAGCACAACATGAAAGGCAAAGGCATGAGCTCCTTCTCAGGGTACTGTTAAAGGCTGAAACAGATTTCCCAAACTCTAGCGCCCTTCTGTACTGAAACCATGGGTTTCAGCTCGAGGAGCTCAGGACCTCGAGGAGCTCAGGTCACTGGTAATAAACCTTTTGTTCTTCGTTTCTGTGCATAGCCTTGTACTTGTACCTTTGGAAAATTGCTGGCATGGTTTTCATTCCAGCAATTTCATGTCAGTCTTCAATGAGTGATCTTAAACTTTGCAAATAATTCAAAAAATGCTTGTTCTTTGTTATGGGGTTTTTTATACAAAGCATGTGTTTTATCATGTGTAGCAAACATAAACATATACATGTGTTTGTATGTATTTTTGTGGCTGTGAAGCAGCAGCAGACAAGAAGGCAGCACAGGGGATATGTTGGTGTTTCCTGTTAATGGCAGAATTGCATTGCTTGGTTTGCACACGTCAGACAGCACCGGGAGTTAGTGCGTGTTGCACAAGTGATTGCTTTTTGCTGAGCTACAGTAAGTAGGTATGTAAATGTCTGTGGGGAAAAAACAGTGTCCCTTTAAGTGAAATAATAATCTCAAGAGTCATAGAGCCTTGTGACTGATCACAGGTTTTAGAAGAGACTTCAAATCACCGAGCCTAATACAACGTAAAGGTTGTCGTTACTTAAGTCTTATGAATTGTAATCTTTAAAATACCCAACATGTGTTATCATTATGTAGCCAGTTGAAAATTTAATTGAATAATCTTACAAAGGCTGTTAGGCAACCATTGTCATTACACAGTTGGATGTATTTAATTTTCTGGTTTAGATTGTATCACTGTTTACTTGCAGTAAAGCTGCTGATAAAATGTTTTCCAGACGTTGGGAACTGGACAGTTGCTACATAAATTATGTGCTCTTTGTGTATCCTGGAGCTTTCTCACCATTTTGGATGCTTCTGCCCCCCCCCACCCCCCCACCCCGCACCCTCCCCACAACGTGGATGTCTCAAATTTAGATGAATGTTTGCCAGTGATTATTTGTATGTGCTTTATATACCTGATATTATTTTATATTTCTTATAGAAGGACAGCTGCTCACTACAAGGAACATGTTACAAAACATTTGCTCTTATATATGCTTATATAGATAATTCAGTTTTAAAGTGAGAAGGTTTCAAGATAAGCAAAGATTTTTCTGTATTTCCCAGATACTAGTAACGTTTCCTTAGCTGCTCATTTTGTTAACCTAGCCTAAGCACATCCTGTTCGAAGCACTTGGTGATTTGTTTGTTCATGTTGCTGTACTGAAATAATCTATTTTAAAAAGACAAAATCCATGTGTATAAACCAATCCTTTTTCTTGCTCCTCAAATGCTGTGAGTCAGCGTTATTTAGCTGTGTATTTATTTCTCTGTGTTATCCTCTCCAAGTATTGGATGGAAGGACAGGGTGGTTATTTTCTAGCTTCAGAGAAGGGGGTAGAGAGAGAGAGTCTAATGTGTCTGAGTCCTGAAATACTTTAATAGCTTGGAACACCCATGCTGACCTCACATAGGGAGATGAGGTGTCAGAGGCGGTGCAGGAAGGTTTCAGGGAGGGGGCAGAAGCATTGCCCTGGCCGCATGGAGTGCCCGCTGACTCACCAGAGTGTCACTGGGCACGCAGTATAGTCAGATGGTAAGGAGGGATCAGCCCTCATGTTGGCTGAAACAGTTCAGTTCCTTTCAAGAGAGTGAGAGGCCTGTATGAGGGACAAAGTATTGAACGGGATGAGGATGCTGCTGCCACAGCACCCATGTGTGCTCTAGTGAGGCTCCCGCTACCCAAAATGAGCATGCTGGTGCAGGAGAGTCAGTAGTGTGAATACTCAAGATTGGTTTGCATATGTGAAAGTTGCATGTAGGTTTGTGTTCAGTAATTGCTGCAGTAGTTGTTGGTATCCTTTCTTTTGAAGGAAGGTTTTGTTTATGTGATCCTGCTGATGGATCTAATTGGCGTTAGTTTCTTAAACAATATTGGCTTTTAAAAAGCTATTGTTCCCTCACACAAGACCATCAGTCACTTTATTACAAGTTTTTTTCCAGGACATTCCCAACTATAATAGACTTCATTTAATTAAAAAAGGAACAACACGGGTCTGTTAGTGGGTCTCATGATCAGTTATGAAACAAGTGTAGTGAGCAAATTGCCAAATCATTTTCATTCAGGAGGATGAAGTTTTCTTACTCTTCCTGAAGAGCACAACTAATATCTTGTCTCAGTCAGGAAAACTCAAATACGGAGTTCAGTGCAGCTCTCTTGCAAGCTAACTTTCATGTGTTTTAGTATCTTACATTATTTCTGAACACTGGATTGTTCTTGACCTTGACTTCAGGCATCTGATTTTTCAGTAACACTTCCTTTTCTGAGAGTTGCCACATACTCTTTCATAGAATAATACACACTTTTCCCCTAGTGTTTTGGTATTTCCTGATCCTAAAGCACAGCACCCCATGCCAGGGTCCTGCACACACACCTCTGCTAGGAGTGGGCTCTCCGTGCCCATGGCCAACTCTGCTGTAGCAACATCGCAGATACATAGACTTTTATTTAAAAAGGCATCTGTGAAAACAGCTGTGGCAGAGCTGTGAAGAGCCATCAGAAACCTTGTTGCAGGCGTTTCTCCTTTTTCTTCTCAGGAGCAGCATTTAAGCTGAGCCTTTGTATTTTGTATCTTGAGTTATGCTGCGGCTCTTCCTGTGCTTCCATGTCCCTTGCTGGACCTGACCTTCTGGCTTGGCTTCCTGGCCAAGCCTCAGACGTGCCTTATCACTGTAGGATGACTTTGGTGATCTTGGACTGTGGATGACCCTGGTTTCTGTCACCAGACCTGGTCAGCCTTTCCTGTTTGGGTACTGGGGACTGCATCCCTGGTCAGTGAAGGCACTGCTCCTGCCTCTGTGTGGTCACCCTCAGCTTCAAACTGCCCTTCCCTTGCAGAGCTGGGTGCCCTTGTTTCTTCCTCACGTGGTTTTCTTTGCTCATCCAGAAACAGGGAGGCAGGTTTCCTTTCTCTGGTTACGGTTTAAAAAAACAGTACAGAAAATACAAACACACGTGGATGCTGAACCCTGTAGGTGGGGATGGACACACTTCTCTCTCCCTACAGCAGCAACAGCAACATGTACATGTGATTACAGGTCTGCAGAACACAATATAAAGCATTTTAAGGTAAAGTTATGAATGATCTGGAAAAGCTATAGCTTTAATCACTCATCTGTCTTGAGAGTATCATTGTGGAATATCAAAGTAAATACCAAGGAGGTGTCCTGTGTTTGTCCTAGTGTATCACCATGCCCTAATTGCTGGCAGGAGTCACCATGCACCAGTGTCTGGGAAATTAATTTCAGGTTTGTTGTAGTATTTTACATCTGCATCCTCTCTCCAGCCAGTGGAGATGGCACGATGACAAGGGCAATGTCTGTAGAAGAGCCACCAACCAGCCAATGGGGTGACTGTGGCCTGCACATTTTTCCATCTTCCCAGCCTTGATGTCAGTTTTATGTGGCCATTGTGAACAAGTCACAATATAATTGTAGATTATTACTGGGATTGTTGTGCCTGTTCACTTGAAGGTCAGGGACTTGTTCGTGATTGAAAGAAATTCCTGTGTGGAAAACATCTCAATTGTTTCACAGCAAATTATATTTGGAAATAAATATTCTCACTGAACTTCTGAGAAAATACATTATGCTGTCTATGAGTCAGAAAAGAGCAGGCTGAAACTCTCAGGCCTACTAAAATAATACAATAAATACCAAATCTCATCAAATATTGTAAGTGCCCCCCCCTTACTTTCATTAGCAGTGCAAACATCATGATGTAGCACAGCCAAAACAGTTTTAAAGCAAACTAATACATTTTGTGTCCACTTTATCTCTGAAGAGAAGATAGTGCATGGAGAGAGGAAACATCACTTACTGCAGACAAGAACAGTGAAAGCTTCTCCTTTCTCAGGATACATAACAAAGTCAGTACTATGTCCCTTCTTCTCTTGCAGCATCTAAACTGGGAGCTGTTTTCAAGAAGCATCAATTTTCTATCTGCTGGTTTCTGCTGGGGTAGAGTTAATTTCCTTCATAGTAGCTGGTACAGGGCTGTGCTTTGGATTTGTGCTGGAAACAGCATTGGTAACACCAGGATGTTTTAGTTACTGCTGAGCAGGGCTCACACAGAGCCAAGACCTTGGCTGCTTCTCACCCCACCAGTGAGTAGGCTGGGGGTGGGTGCACAATGAGTTAGGAGGGGACACAGCTGGGACAGCTGACCCCAACTAACTCAAGGGATATCCCACGCTGTATGATGTCATGCTCAAGATACAAAGCTGGGGAAGGAGAAGACAAGGGGAACTTTTGGAGTGATTATGTTTGTTTTTCTAAGTACCTGTTGCAGGTGATGGATCCCTGCTTTCTTGGGGATGGCAGAACACCTGCCTGCCCGTGGGAAGCAGAGAATGAATTCCTTGGTTTGCTGTGCTTGCGTGCACGGCCTTTGTTTCATAGAATCACAGAATGGCATGGGTTGGGAGGGACCCCAAGGATCACAGAGTTCCAACCCCCCTGCCACAGGCAGGGTCACCAGCCTCCAGGCCTGGATCTACACAAGGTTGCCCAGGGCCCCATCCAACCTGGCCTTGAACACCTCCAGGGACGGGGCATCCACCGCTCCTTTGGGCAATCCACCACCTCTCTCCCTGTTAAACTGTATCTCAACCCCAGACTTCTCTCACTTTTATGCTTCCAGTTCTCTCCCGGATCCTGCCAGTGGGGAGTGAGTGAGTGGGGCCATATGGGGCAAAACTCTGACAGTAACTTCCACAGTGTTAATGTGTTACTCAGAACTAGCCCCATTTTCATACCACTGTTAATTTTGGTCTCTGCAGAACCCCCAAAAAAATTGTCTTTTGTCCATTTTCACTGCTCTCCAAAGAGGAATGATGACATACTTCGTGTATCTGTGGAGCTCTTAAGTTAGAAGTATTTATCAGAGAGCTTTGCTTATGCTATTATTGCAAACTGTCAAAGGAAAAGAGAATGTAAAAAATACTTATTTTCTAAATTACTGAGACAATATTTCAGAAAAGCTCAGCAGAGAGGATGGCAGTTGGTATCTGAGCCATGTGGCTGCACTATGAATAAAATAATTACTATATGTTAAATGAAGAAGCTGTTATTTAGCCAGCTGGTTATATCAAACAAATCCTACCAGGTAAGCATCCCATCATCATCTGATGCCACCTTTTTCACATCTGTCCTGCCATTCTGGCTCCTCTAATTAGGCACTGCCATTGTAAAAACACAGGAATTTTATTAAAAACAAGAACAGAAAATATCCATATATCACATGATTTTTTAATTACTATTATTTTACTTGTAATTACACTCTGTACAGATTGACTACACATTGGCTGAGGCTGTGAATCAGGGAGTGTGGTTGGAGTATGAATTGCCAGTCAGATGTAGCTGTGTTGCAAGAGGACACTGTTCAGTGTGACTCATTTCCTAGGTGACATGGAGTGGGTAGAAATTCCCCAACCAATGAGTTGTAGTTTAGACTCTTCCATCTTGAGTGGACTGATGTATTTGAGCTGCCTTCAGGGCTTAACAGAGCATAGATTGCAATGTTTTTCTGGAAAGGAAATACTTAGAAAGTTATAAATACATTTTTTTTAAAAAAAAATAAAAGTCTCTGTGTCTGTGATGTTGCTATCTATATAGTAATATCTAATACATAAGGACCACCTTGGTTGGATAAATGCTTATTATCTTAGTCAAAACATAACTAACTTGTGGCTCGATGACTGTCTTGTAGTACAAGAAATTTAGCACTTGTGCAGGAGCTTGGGCCTTGAGTCTGTCTTGCTGAAAGATTGACAGCCACAGTTTCCAAACAGAAAATTGAGAGTTTAGTACAGGAAATGCCTGGCTCTTCGTTTCAGGCTCCCTCAGCTGTCTCTGACTGGAGGTAACCATGGTGGCCCACAGCTCTGCTGTAAGCTAGTTTGCTTGCAGCTCTCAGCTAGCACGACAGGAAGTTTTCTGTCATGAGCTGTAGGTTTTGCTGGAAGTTTTGGTGGTGTGCATGGTGTGGGCATACAGTTTGTACACTCAAAGTCAGTGCAGAATAGATGTGCTGAGCAGTGCTCTTTGGTAGCAAAAATGGATGTAGAGTCCTACATAGTACTTTTCTCTGATGTAGGGTACAATTGATGAGTAACACTAATGGTTATGGAAGAGAATATTCCAGGTACTTGGGCACAAAAGTACCAGAGAGGCAGGGAACTACTGAGTTTTATTTTTCTAGCAAAATGTTTTTTTCTTTTTTTTCATTTCTTTTGATTACTTTCTATGACTTTGCCTGTTGCAACAGTTCAATATGAGCCAGAAAAAATGTGATGACTTGACTCACAGTTTTATTTTTAAATAGTGTTATTCCACTGTTACATAATGTTGGGGGGGCTACCCTATAGACATTACTTAGAAAGCAATACCTTTAGACAAGCATCACAGAATGATATAAATGTACTTTCCAAAGGAAGATTAGACAGAAGTCACTTTGCAGTAGAAGCACTTGTGCCAACCTAAGAGGCGTGCCCAAAACTGATGTCATATTTTACACTAAGTCAGAAATTGTCACACTGTGAATGACTGGTTGAAGCTGCTTCTTTTTCTTCCAGTAACAACGGAATGTGAAAGTGGGAAATCTCACAAGGCTGCGGGTCTTACATGAACTAAGCAGGTCGAAGGAGGTGATCCTCCCCCTCTACTCTGCTCTGCTCAGGCCCCACCTGGAGTATTGTGTCCAGTTCTGGGCTCCCTGGTATAAAAAAGACAGGGATCTCCTAGAGAGAGTCCAGAGAAGGGCTATGAAGATGATTAAGGGCCTGGAACAGCTCCCGTATGAGGAAAGGCTGAGTGAGCTGGGGCTGTTCAGCCTGGGGAAAAGAAGACAAAGGGGGGACCTAATTAATGTTTATAAATATCTTAAGTATGGGATGCAGGGGGAATTGGCCAGCCCCTTTTCAGTGGTCTGTGGGGACAGGACAAGGGGCAATGGCTGTAAACTGGAGCACAGGAAGTTCCGCACCAACATGAGGAAGACCTTTTACACAGTGAGGGTGACAGAGCCCTGGGACAGGCTGCCCAGGGAGGTGGTGGAGTCTCCTTCTCTGGAGATATTCAAGACTCGTCTGGACGCCTATCTGTGCAATAAGTGCTAGGGAGCTGCTTTGGCAGGGGGGTTGGACCCGATGATCTCTGGAGGTCCCTACCAACCCCTACAATTCTGTGATTCTGTGAACTTATGCAACATACCTAGACTTCCAAGAGAATAGAATGTAGCTGTGCTATAAATACATTGCATCTGCCTTTTAGGAAGAATGGTGAAAATATTTTTTAGGATCTTGCTGTTTCATCAGAACAATAGAAACATTCTGTTACTTAAGTCTCATGACGTCCTGCATGCTCAGTGTGGTAGTCTTTGGTGATTACTGCTGCCTGAAGCTGTATTAAGCACAGAATCATAAACATGTAAATAGAAGGGACTTTTAGAAATCTTGTGTAATTCTTCCTTCTGTGTGGAAGCAGAAAAAGAATCTTGTTATGTCATCACCTTGCACTCACTAGATGTTTTTTACTTAGAATTTGCTTGTTTACTCCTGGTTTTTTGCTTGTTTATTCCTGCGCTGCTCTTTTTTTCTTGTTTACCCTACTGTGAGATGACTGTTCATAGTTAAAAGTTTTTAAAAAGCAGCTATGAAGGCATGGGAATCCTTATCTAGGTGGTGGCTGTTGTGCCTTTGGGTTAATGTAGCGCAATAGATTTACCACATCTGATGCAAATTTTTTATTCTCATGATAATATTTTGTAAAGAGCTGTCTGTTCTGTGTCTGAGGAAATGACAGAGTGAAAAAATAGCTAAGAATAAATTCAGGAGAGGTTTTATGTTAAAAACTGTTTCTTGAATGCTTAATGATTTTTGAAGAACTGTGCATTTCTTTTTTTTTTTCTTTATATTCTACTTTTATTTTGTATGCTACATTAGGTAAATTGCTTGAACTTAGTGCATGTGAATTTACTGCAAGTGATTGGAAGATCAGATTGGATTGGATTTTGTAGTGTAGTATGTTTTGGCATTGGTTAGGTATTGGGGGAGTACTCTAAACACTGGTAACAAGTGTCCGTTTTGGGTAGAATTTGACTAGTGTTTAAAAGTTTTTAGTGTTTGTGGGGGAAAGGATGTTGATAGTGGCGTAGTATGAGTTTGGGTTTTTTCCTTCTTTTTGTTTTTCCTCCCTAGTACTTATAATATTGGTGTAAATTGTGTATCCTAAACCTCCCTAGAAGATCAGCAGCTGTTAAGTAGAAGTTAAATAATGACTGTTGTGGAAATGATAAATCTGAAATAAAAGAACACAGTCATATAAAATCCAAGCATTGAAATCGGGTCAGGTATTAGAAAACCTTTTTTCCCTCAGAACTTCATGAGTTGGAATTCTTTCATTTCCTCCTTAAAGCCACAAGCCTTTTAGAATTCCTGGGGTTTGAGTTTTACTTTTTATTTACCCAAACCTTAAAGGCTAAATAAAAACTCCACCTTAAAATGAGCAAGCAAAAATCCTTAAACTCTTGCACAACTCAGGAATTGGAACTGTAAGGAACAGGCTAAAATTGCATGAGTCTTTTGATGAAATCGTAAGAACTGGTAACTAATATTTCAAGTGCAGTTGGAAAGATGTCTTGAGACAGAACAGGTTTTATTACAAATATGGTGACTAGATGGTTTTTTCGTAACTGCTGTGCTACAGACCTCATCAGTTGTATGAAACCAAGACCCGCATATTTCAAGTGTCTGTCAGTACATTTTTATTAAAAAGTTTTCAAGACAAGTTTTACTTGACTTCCATGGAATGCCTAGAACATAAATTGTATTACTACATAAATATGATACAAATAAAATGTGCTATACCATTTTACTGGAAGTAAACATAATATTTGCATAATATTTTTGGAAAAAAATGGGGAGATGTAGCCTTTTTATGCTATAAAAGTTGGCATCAAGATCAGCAAAATAACAAGTGTCCTTGAATATGAATGAAGAGTTGCCTGAAGTTGTAGCTTTGTAATGAAGCCTCCATTTCAGGGCAGGAGAGGGGCCAGAATCAAGATATTTTTTCTGACCTAATTCTGGATATGACCCATAATTTGAATCTTCATCTGGCAAAGCTAGAATACATTGGTAGAATATCTGCTTTTAACAAATAATATTTTTGTGATGCTGGTACAAGCTGGCTATCTGGTGGAAACATCTCATGCATTCAGTAATTACTGAGAGGACAGAGTGACCTGGTTTTGTAGTATAACTACATAATATTTCAGAGAGTCAGCTCTGTCAAACAGCAGCACTTCTGTAAGTCAATTAAAGTATTTTATTGTTCAGATAGGGAAAACCTGCTCAAACTAGTCAATACTTACCTTTTTTATGAAGTAGCTTACATAACACAGAAATTTTCCTGAATATGCCAGGATCTTTCTAGATGTATTCCCCAATCTATTCCTACTTGCTGGCCTTCAGATACAATATGGTGCCATGCCATCTTCGTTGAAGGTGACTGTTTTCAAGCTGGTGTTCTCCCAGGGCTTGTGAGTAAGGTGGATGCATTTGTGGTTGGTACTGTGCAGCAGGCAGCTAAATCAGGTGGCACAAAAGAAGTGACTACATCATGAGCGGGTTCTAGCTCTTAGATATTCCTAGTGACTTTTAGTTCTTTGGTATGTTAGGTTGTTTTCCCAGATTATAATTTAGCACAATGTTTGGAAATTTGTTTGGAAGTTGTTCAGTATATTGCTGTCACCTGGGCACATAAAATAGTAGTAGAAAAATATGCAGGGATTCAAGGCAGGTAATTGCTTATTTTGTTACTCAGCAAAAAAGGAGACTTTTTATAGATAATGATTTGCACTCTATTTGATGTAAACTGTACTTTTAAGGCTGTATAAATTATCAAGTTATAAATTATCTCCATAAATTAGAAATTGTCATGAGCAAATTTTTAATCAGTTTGCCAGTTTATTCTCTGCTAGCCAGCCAAAACACTGATCCTGTAAACAGTTTTATTCCAAGATATCCATATGGAAATATGTAATGACTTCTATATTTCCATTTAAATAACACATAACAATAGCACTCATTCCATGAAGAGATAATATTTTATGCATGGGTGTGAACTCTTGCCCATGGCAAGATGCCATCTGAAGAAAAGATAATACCTAATAAATACTGATGATCTGTAAGACTTGGGTTTTAAGGGATGGCATTTTTTATCATATGTAGAAGATGATTGATCACTGTATTCTATAAAAAGAAAATTCCTCATTTCTGCATTTGCTGCTGGTCACAAGTTAACTTACGGCCATCAATATGATGACTTCAGGTCAAACACTCTTTCTGCAACATTAAATTTTAGAGAGAGATGCTTGCCAAACAATTTCCAAGCAGAGCCATTAGGTTCCAAGGGGCCTTTTGTCAACTCTCAGCTCAGACTAGGTTGCTTGAGACATTTTTCTAGTAGGGTTTTGAAAACCAAGTACAGTGGTTCTACAGCATATCTGGACAGCCTGTTTCAGGGCTCAGTGTTCCTCCAGGTTTGGCAAGTTTTTTTCCTTACATCAAGTCTCCTGTTTCAGTTCATGATTATTGTCTCATGTTCTCACACTGTGCAATGCAGTGAAGAGCCTGACTATCTTCTCATTGATCACCTTGCGGGGGAATATTGGCAGGCTGTGCTTACCTCCCTCAACTTTTTCTCTTCCAAGCCTTGAAGATGGGGCTCATCTGCTTCTCCTCTAATGACAACTGCTCTGGCACCCAGCCATCTGTAATAAAGGAAATAAAGACAGTCTCATGCAGGGATTATTTTCCTTGTCTTTTTAATTCCTGGTTTTTTATGATTCTTTTAAAAAAATGTTTTCCAAGAAATTCTATTTTAAGAGCCTGTAAAATAACACTCAAGTGTTAATTAGGGAGGGGAGAGGAGCAGTGGGAAGGAACACCTCCAGAACCTTGTGAAGTTGAATAGAAAGGAAACTCGGCCTATTCACACCCATAACCTGTTCTGGGGAACTCACTGCTTTGAAATGCAGCGTTAAAAAGAGATGAGAGTCCTATTATGATAAGGATATAGGGTATTTTAATGTTTAGAAATGAAATCTTAATGATGAGGGATTTTAAGCTTTTGAACCGTGCAGTATAAGAGGCTCTGACATATTATCTGATTATCTGTTTGCTTGACTCTTGAATCTGTTTTAAGCAGTCATGTAATTTTTTTTATGGAGACTCTTGGATTGCTTGGTCAAAGCCTTGTTTAAGAAGAAGTGGAGATCTATGAGATACATCCATAGTTTTGACTTAGTGCTCACGGAAACAGTGTGTCATGTTGGGGAAGCAGTCTGTCAGTGAAGGAACATTCTGCAAAAAGGTCTGTGTGCTTTTAAAAACAGAAGATCTTTATCACTCATTTTACTGGCACTTACACTGATACTCTGGTTGTCCTTTGTTTCAAATTCTTTAAACTGATAATGTTCAAGATGCTCATGGCATTTGCTGGTTTTTAGTATAGAGGCAAAGCGTTGGGTATTTGGTGTAATAAAGTTCCTTCTTTATGGGAATAAAAAAATTCTTGGTGTTGGTTAAAAGTTAATCAAGCTTTTCTCCAACCTCTTATTTTTTTGAAAGCAAGGAGGGGAAGAAATCCTTTTGTGACGCCGACTTTAACCTTCTTTCTTCCTGCTCATAAAAAAGCAGCTTTGTGCTCTTGACCTTTCTGCCCCTGCAGGCACAGAGCAAAATTCTGAGTTATGTTGCTAGTCCATGTGTTTACTAACAAATTCTCTAATTTAAAGCCACCAGGAAATCCTCTTTGGTGCTATCTGTTCTGTATCTTTGTAACATTAATGTTCAGATGATATTCTTTATTGGGTGGAATATTTGCATATATTTCCAAAGTGAGACTGAATCTCACAAAATTCTGCAATATTATGTTGTAAATAGATCTGAACCCTGACTTTTTTTCCTAGCAATTGCTGGCAAAAGTGTTTGAAATTATGTTGAAACGGAATTCTGCAAAATACTTTGATGTGAATGGGTACACAGTAAAAACACATGCAAGAAATGAAGCCATTTGGTCATAATAGATCTCATTGCAGTTTGCTAGTAATGTCTGCATTGACTGAAAGGGTTATCTGTCACCTCTTGTATCTTTGAAGAAGTGTGCAAGTTCTTATGTTCATCCATTATCTTATTAAGAGCCGCTTTAAAAATCTTTAAGTCTGTTAAATGTTGAGAAGTAATTGCTCTTTTGTTCCCTGCATGGCATCATTAATTCAAAAGAGCAAGAAGATTATAAAGATTCATCTTTTCACTGGCCTTGTGGCTGTTCCTTTAAAAAAAAATCAACACAACCCCCCAAAAAAGAACATCAAGATCAGTGGTACAGTAGGTATATTAGTTGTGAACTTCCTAATTATGGATACCTGTGAATTGGGTAGAGGTTTCATTTTAGAATGTAATTACTGTGTTCTAGGTGATTAGTGTTTCCCAATTAATTTAACATAATACCTTTGCAAGTCTTATTTCATAAATGGAACTTACGTATGTTCGAAGTGTGCTTGACTTTACAGTCTGCTTAATCACACTGTAAAACACTTGTAAACAAGGCTTGCTAAAATTAAGCATTAAAAAAAGTTTAAGCTGATTTTCACGAGCTCTGTGGAACTGACCCAGTGCTTGAAATTTGTAGGTGATGCTAACAGTTGGTAGTTAAGAAAAGCTTGCATCATGTCTTTGTTACTGGTTTTAATTTACAGCAAGCAGCTAACAAATGGTGACAGTTAACATCTGATGGGGTTCCAAACCCCTTCCTCTCGACTGCTGCTTTGGCTGTAGTTAATAGTCACCTGGTGAAGGACTGAATTACAGTATCTGTAGCTTGGTATTGCATGACTAAGAGGCCACATGAAGGGAGCAAATGTGGGTTTTACCCCGTGGAGCTAAGTGATGAGAGAGCTTAGTGCTCTGCAACCACTCTCAGCTGCCAGTCCCATCCTTGGGTGCGGCTCTAAATCAGGCTGCTTATGTTCAAAGCCCTAAATGGGCTCACAGTGTTATCTCAAAGGCTGCCTGTCTTCTCTATAGTAGCTTCTTCCATAGGAATAAAACTGCTGAACTACAGGTTTGGTCTCTGCTTTGTGAAATACTCGGGCACTACGCAGATGGTTGAACAGTTTATGGCCTTCAGAAAAAGGCAAACCTATTTTTTGTTTTGGTTCATTTTCTTAAAGCAATTATCCCTCTAACAGTTATGGTGTAAAATGGGTCCTTCTAATAAGCTTCCAGAGTAAATAGAGTAGGTTGGACTCTTAAAATAAGCAGCTTAGCTTCCAAGCCGTAGTAGGGGATAGATGGGAAAACTGTTTACTGCCGTAGGTAGGGTTTGTTTCTGTGTGTCTGTGTATGTGTGCATCTGCGCTCGCACGTGTGCGTACCGTATGTGCACACATGTCAGAACATCACAGAATCACAGAATCACAGAATTATCAAGGTTGGAAAAGACCTAGAAGATCATCCAGTCCAACCATTCACCTATTACTACTAGCTCCTATTACTACTAGCTCAGTAGTGGGCTGCGTGCTGATGCATTTCAAAAGGTCATTTTGAAGGAAGATCTGTGTATGAGATTATTCCTACACACATGTATGTTAAAAAGGGAAAAAGTTAAGGCTGTGATTCAAGAGTTCACAAAGTAAGAATGCCCATAATTCGGTGGCCTTGCGAGAGACGTTTTGTTCCTTTCTGTGTTTGCATCATCTTGGGGTTTTCCACTGGATTTTCACGGTCATCCTCTGTTCTAGTTGCAGCATTCAGATGGATGTTTAAAGAAGGGCTTACTTTTTCATGGCCTTTACCATTATATTAATTGCTGTAATTTCAAAATGTGTATTTTCACAATATGTTTTCCTTTTGTTGTATAGATAATAAAATTTTTGGTGCTCGTTCTGAATACCTAGAGCCTGACTTTCAGAATACTTAATGCTATACAGCATTTCAAGTGCTGAGAGCCCAGCTTTCAGTGATCTCTGTTTCAGCTCTGGGGGCTCAGTGCCTCTGCTGTTCAGACCGACATCCACAGTTCAGGCGTACAGGAAAAGAGGGGTGTGAAATTTAGTGGCTGACTGTACTGAGCAAGTGGAGCTGGTCTTGTGGGTATTTGTTAATGTCTACTGTGACTAAATGGTGAAAGATTCTTTTAAAGCTAAGAAAAGTCATTCCTGAAGCCGAAGCTATGGACATGCATGTACCATTCTAAGCCGCTCTTCCGATCAGTGGGAACTAAAGTTTTACCAATAAAAGGTTCCCAAGTTTACCATAATAAATCTTTTTTTTTGTTTTGTTTTGCCTATCAGGAAAAGGAATAGGGTGAAGAATGGGTCGAAGAGCGTGGGGGTGGGAAAGAGACAGGACAAGCACTTTTGAAGTGTTCTTGGTCAGAAGTATCGTGGAGACCTCTTTCCTTCTGCAAATATCGGCCAAGGATAAACCAGACTACATGGAAGACAGCAGCCTTCTGGTGTGCTTAGATTCTGGGTTAAGAGTTCACAGTTTTACATGTGTCTTGATAGTAGTGCTTTGACAGGGCTCGTTTTGTTAGCATCTGCCCCCTTCTTCTTGCTTTCACAAAAGAAAACTTATGAACTCACACATGCAAGAGCTGGGATATGGCAAAATTAGTGTTGCCTATGTGATCACATTTTCAGGAATGACAATAGGAGACCTCTTGTATGCACATAACAAGATTTTCATGTATCATGACACAGCATTCTACAGTCTGAAAATGTGATGTGGTTTTAAAGCTTATCCTTCATAGCATTGATCGTATATCAATTACTAGAATAATCCTTGCTGAATCATGGTCTCACTAGTTTTCTTAAAGTCAAATTAATGAAATCATCCTGCAAAGGGTTGCTTCATTGCCCTCTGTGTGGTTCACACTATGCCAAAGGCATAGATTACATATGTTTTTCTGTTGGGTTTTTTCAAATTAAATCTCTTTAGTGTCAGTAATTATAAACAGATTCTCTTCTGTCCTTTAAAATTTTAAGAAGCCCTCTTTATGAATTTGTTTTGTTTGGAGAAGCTATGGAAAGGTCATCTGCTACCTGAAACTAAAATTAGACATCTAACAATGAGTGTGGGTTTGGGAACAAGAGAGGGAAGGAAGAAAGACACAGCCAAGCCTGTGTTACTAACACAAACTTTCTGTTTCACTTTGCTCTCTGTTGGAATAGGATATTTGAGAGACACGAAAGCTTTCTCTTCTCTATTTAACTGCATTTATCTGAACTCTGCCAGAGTTCAAGTTACAACCATCTCAGGATATCTGACCTTGACAGCCCAAAGCCCTGCAGAACAGGTGTAGACCACCTGAGATTGCATCTCACAGGCTGGGCATTGTGAAATAACTACAATAACTACTTGTAAAGTAGGTTGATACATCAATGCTGCTTTGTGAGTCAAGTCATCATTAGAGTCCTTTGTAGTCTCCTGTAGTGTAGCTCCAGCCTGGCAAACTGTTCAAGGTGATGTTGGACAAATGCTGATCTGCTCAGGAGTTATCTCCCCTTCGGGGTAAATGCTCATTTGAGACGGATCTCTCTGGGTAAAGATCTGTGGCATGAAGTGGCTTAGAGCACTGCATCCATTTGTGCTCCCAATGCTATTTGTTTTAGGGACCATGGATCACAATTAATGACACTGTTTCGAGGTGCATTTCACGCAGGTTATCAGCTTTCGCTTGGCTTTGTGATTCCCTTTGTTCCCACAGAGATTGAACGCTGCAGCTTCACTCAGCGTGAGCTGTTCGGTAAGGTGTAAGTTACTTTTAAAGCACCCTGTTTCCTCACAGTCCCCCTCGCCTTTCCCACCCCTGATTCTGATCCCTCACAAGCTCCCTTACTCCTCTTTGTCTGTGGTACCACCACATGTGCACGTTTTCTGAGATGGCATGTTGTCTGAGGATTTACTTTCCTATAGGAAGCGGGTTATCTCAGGATAATGAGGGTTATGTAGGTAAAAATGTATGTGGGGGGGCCATCTGTATGGGTTTTTTAACTTACTGCAAAATTTATGATATAAGAAAGAGAGGCTTGGAAGAGCAGAGTGAGTTTATTAACCACTGGGAGATGAGATTATAAAATATTGTATATTGTCAAAGTAATCTGATAATATTTGTTGTCATGAAGCAAGTGCTTAGTAGGTTCTGTAGGACAGATGAAAGAAGCCTTCTTTTCTGCCCCGAGGAAGTTTTTGGTGGGGAATATTTTTGTTCCACTATGTGTTTTAATTCAAGCATGTCACTTCTTGTTAGTAGGTCTTTTCATATACCTCCTTTTCTGCCTTTTAAGGTTATGAGTATAATGATTTCATTTTGCAGAAGAGAAAGGAAGGAAAAAAAAGGATAATTTATCTTGCAATCCATGTTTGGCTTTCCTTGAGAAACTGTTGTTCTCTCAGTTGCTGATTGAAAAGTATTAAGAAATTAAACCTTGGGGTGGAAAGACAGACTCGAGTTGGTGAGTGCAGAGAATCCAGAATTCCTCTGGCCTTCCTAAATCCCTTGGTTTAGGCACTGGGAGATGTGACCTCCTTCTGGTTGTAGAAGTGGCCAAGTTGTGAATTCTTTCTCCTGCATCAACTCACATCTCACAGTCTTCTGCTCAGCAAGCAGGGACTCAGCGAAGGTGAGATCCCGGAGCTGCAGGTCAGGTGCTACATTGGTTAAAAGAATTCTTTATGGGAAGGGTGTGGCTTGGGAGATTATCATTACTGTGCCTTAATTATTCACAGGACATTGTAAATGTTTAGTATACAGCCAACCTCATTTCATTCATATTTCATTAGCTGTAGTCCCATTGAAATTGGACCTGCAGTAAGAAATGTAGATGTTCTACAATAAGACGAGTAGATTACTGAGTAGTGTGTATATATACACTGGTATTTATTAAAGAAAACCTCCACTAGTGCTGCTTGTTAATGTTTAACTACACATTTGGTTTTAGGGGTCTTTCACTAAAGTTAAAGTTGCCTAGTCTGCATATCATTTCCTTCGCATAGGGTAAAGAAGAGTGGGTAGAAGGTGCTGGTTTAGAACTGCAGCATAAGTGTTCCTGTATTATTTCACCTTTTAGTATCCAAAGCTCCAAATACTATTTTAGATCTTTTACGTTGTTGTTACATCTCACCGGTAATTTTACATTGATCATAATTACTTCCAGTTTCACAACATTGTAGGAGCAAGAAAAACAAAATATACTGATGATGTTACAGGAGGAAAGCCAGGTTGTTTTGTTTAGAATGTCTGAATTATTGATGTTTATGGTTTTAAAAGAAACTTTAGCACTTCCACTTGTTCTACTGGACTCAAAATATTTTGTAATGACAGTAACCATCTGTGGGTTTTATTTTCTGGTTTCTATTGGAGTAGAAGCTAAAGTGTTGGAGAGGAATCAGACAGTAGTCTCTGACTGAATTTAATGCACTTTGTAAAAACTGGTGAAAGGTGTCATCTTGTACTATACCCATGGGAGAAGAAAGGTTCACAAAATAGGGCTGTGGTTTTCATCTTAAAGACAATTTCCCTGTTCTGTCAATATTTTCACTCCTATTGCAAGGGAGTATTTCACTGTACTGTACCAAAGTTGTGTTCTCTTTCCATTGTACTTTGTGATTAAGGTGATGGATATAAAATACATTTTCTTTCTTTCCCATTAGCTTGCTGATTGCGTGTATTGACTCAAAGGAGGATGCTTTAATGTCCTAGTTTATAGATAGTGATAATATATATATATTATTAAACTGTCTCCCCAGAATGATATTAAACCCTCTTCAGCTAGGGGAGGGAACTCCAGTGAACACTGCTAGATTTTCATCACAGGGTACAAGTGCTGGTGCAGAGACCCCAGAGGTGCAGCCACCTGCCAGCAATTTCTGTTTAGACAGAAGCCAAGTACAGACTGCATCTGCGCTGCCCAGCTACACCCACAGGTTTTGTGTTACAAAATTTTGGTCCAAGGTACTGGCTGCTGTTACTCTTTCTGAACTGGCTTAATTTCGTGGTTATTTTACGACTTTTCAGTTGTTCTTTTGTCTTGCGTTATTTATGATGTTTCTGTCTCAACTCAGTCCATTGCAGTAAGAGACAGCAGGTTGCAAGTCTGTAGAACACGGAAGTTGTTGTCGAGGACCCTGTGTCCATGGAATGTGTGTCCAAAGTACTTTACTTCAGATTAGCTCTCTTCTGAGACCCTTAGGTGCCATCAGCAAACCAACTTTTAGGTGAGCTTCTGGATTTCATCTTCCACTTTAACCGTGATGCAAACCAAAGGCTAAGGGAGGTACACACAGGGGCTCATTTCAAAGGTGCTGTTCTGATCTGTTAACATAAATTCTAATGTGAGTTTTCCAAAGAGGAATGTGGTCAGTCAGAAGTCTAGTGAAGTTAACAAAAGGCCATTTTACTTGAAAACCAAAGTGCCCTCGTACCCTTCGGTGACTGTGGGCACTTCATCCAAAGCGTGTGCTACCTTGGTAAGTGTGTGCAACCCATAGTAAGTCAGGAACATCATACCAGTTTGTAGCACATTGGTCACAGGATGAGTAATGAATGCAGAAACAGGGCTGTGAATATATTTTCTCTGGGTTTATAATTAATAAGTAGTTACTTCTTAATTTACAAGTCACAGAAGAGAAAGAAAATGGTTTTTACAGGTCCAGTGGTTTGGGGTTTTTTTTACGCTGTAGCCCAAAAATGTGATGGAAGAAAAGACATAAATGTGGGCCCTCAGTAATGAATGCTGCAAAATTGATAAATGTTTGTTGCAGACCTAATAGGTCTGATTAGTCATCTCAAGTTTCCTCTCCTAGGTTTAATGGCCTCTATTCCTTAGAAAACAGTGACAAGTGGTCTGTTGCGAACAGCTTCATGTATAACGAATAAAACTCTCCAATAGAGAATGAACTGCAAGTTTCATAGTAAAATGAGGTGTGTTTGGAGGAAGCAGCTTTAAAGCAGTCCAGAAAAAAACTCTCTGTAGTCAAATGGCCAAAGAGAATTGGGCAAATATCATGTATACTCGAAGAATGTTAGTCCTTGCCTTCAGCTTAAAATTCCTCAGGAGTTGTTAAGCCTGTGTCCGTGGTGGCTGCTGGCCATCCTGCCTAACATTTCATATTTCATATAGCGTTCCCATATGAGCAGCAGCTACTGAAGCGTCTGCTCACTGGAAGAAGTTCCTCCCTGAGGCCATGCTTTCTAGTGAGCAGTAACACGCAGTTGGAGGTGTACCTTCTGCAGAAGAGAAAAAAAATCTGCTTTCTCTTTAGTATTTTATTTTATTTTTTTTTGTACAAGATTTTTAGGTCAGACACATAGTGCCGTTGGTTGATCATCTCACAGAATAATTGTTTTAGCTGGGAGATGTCTTTAAAATGTTTATAAACATTATTCATTGCCTCAGTTTGACCATCTAAAAATAGAGAGCTTTCTGGAACAGAGAAAAGCTTAATTTCTTCTGGTAGAATACTTTTTATTAGCTTAATTAAGTAAGGGCAATAGGCCGGGAAGGTTGTGTTTCCAGTCTGCTTGTTTCATTGCACCTGGGCTTTGTCGGATTGTGGGAATGTCATGTATTACTCTGTAAAAAAACCCTTGAGTGTAATTGAGAAAACCTTTAGAAATTTGATTTTAAGTGTTTTTATTTAGTACAGTTTTTTAAATATTAAAAGAAAAAAACTGTATTTTCCTCCACTTCAAAATTTCTTTAACGTTATTAGATTTACTAACAATGTTAGTTTAAAATAATGCTATGATTTGAGTTAGATCTTTATTTTATTTTGTCTTGCTTTTGGTTGACTTGATTCAGCTTTATGTAATGATTTTAAAATAATCAAACTTTATTTTTTTTTTTTAATCTTAAGCATAAGATCTAAAATCTAAAGAGTAAAGCAAAACCTCATAAGAGTTCCCTTCACACACACTCCCCCAGCTCTGTCACGATAAGCATTTGATAAAATGCAATGTTGATAGATAAAGCTGGGGAATAGGGAAGAGGGTGTGTTGTAATGAAGTAGAAACATTTTCAGAGAAAGGATTATGTTTTCACCCAGCATTTTATCTAAAAATACTGAGTAGTTACAGCACACAGTCAGGCCATCATCGCTCCTTGTTAAGGCTAATTTTAGCTCTTGCAGTTAAAACAGACATCTGTAAGTGAAGCTCTGAGGTTTCTGCAGTGCAATGCTTTCTTTTGGCCTATAGTCAATGGTGATGTATGGTAGCACAAAGTGCATGTATGCACATGCGTAGAGACTGCATGCCGTAGGCTAGAGATTTGGGGGTTGGGTTTGCTGGGGTTTTTTCCCTGTCCTTTTCCTGAGCTGGTCAGGAAAGCCTGACTTTTTTCAGCAGTCAGTTTTCTCATCTGGCAGAGCTCATTGCACCATAAACGCTGTGATGTTAGCAGAGGGAAGGTGAAGAGGTGAGGATGATACCCACCCACCCCAGAGGGTTTGGCAGGGAGCAGTTATTCCTTAACACCAGTGTTCTTGGAAATGGTGTCGTTGCAGGTTGTCTGACGAGGGCCCAGTCCTTATAAGACTCCCCTCCTTTGTTCCAGCTCCCTATAAGCTAACATTTACGTGCTGCTGCCTCTTCTGTTTTCTATGGGAGAATACAGAGTGTAGTAAAGCCTGGGATGGCTGGACAAAGGAGAAAAATAATCCGTGCAAAAGGGTTAATAAGAAGAACACCCCAAATTCTGCCATCACTCTGAGCTCCAGGTCTCACAGTATTAAATTGTTCACTGGCATTTGAAACACTGAATGTTTGATTCCCCAGAGGTGGTTAAATAGATGCTCTTTCAAACTGACTTGATTGAAGATCTTTAACTCTTTGAAGAGTATTGATAAGTGTGTTCATTTAGTTAAAGAAATCTGGGGTTATGCCTGTAATACAATGGCATTTTTATTTTATCTTGCATTTCTTAAACTTTGGGGGGTTCTACAAAATAAAAGAAAAATAAGAAGAAATAGGTCCTCTGGTAGAATCAAATGGATGAGTCTCAGATTTAAGGAGATTAGTTTTCAGTAACTTGTTTCTTTGCTTGGCAGGAATGGTTTTGCTATTCTAAAGCTGCAGTTCCTATGGAAGCCCAGGAGAATTTAGTGTTCCTTCTGTAATGGACCTTCTGACTATTGAATTGCTTTTTAGTTTTTATTTGTTTATTCCTGCCAGGAAAATGATTTCATTTGTTAGAGAAATATCTGAAGAAATAACAATTTTTTTCGTTTTCTTTGGCCTAGAAAATGCAAGACAATTTCTTTTTGAGCTATAATATGAGCCGTCATGCTGTGTGTACTACAAAAGATATTCTCAAAAGGGTGTGTGGATGTGTTTGAGCTTGTAAAATGTTAAAATCTTAAAAGATATTAAAAATAGAGATTCTTATTGAAATTAGGGATCAAAATTTAAAGCCACAATGTCCAAAATATCAAAGCCTTGCCATTTTTCCTATTTCTTAAGGACATTCATTCTCTAGAGTTTAGACTGGTAGGTATAGTTACATTGGTTTAGCAAGACAAAGGGATGGTGCTGTCTGTATTTATTGCCTGTGTAGTTTAGAACAATCTGATAGTAGCTGTTTTCTCTGGCTACCTGTGCTACTTATTTTTAAATAAATCGCTCTTATGTCTTGCTTTTTATTCTCAGAGAAAAGCAGTTTTGTGTGTTGCATTGCACCCAGCTGATAAGCCTAACCATTAGCCTCAGGCACGTATTTCCCTTCATTTTTTCCTTCCCTTAGTTTATAGGGAACAAAAGTCATCGGGAAAACGGGATGATTAGAGGCACTTCCAGCTGAGTCTAAGCCTCTGTGTGTGACATGCAGAAATATAATTTAGACTTGCACAGCACTTCTCATCCAAAGCTTTGAAAATCGGTCAATATCCTCGTATTACAGGTGGTAAAACTCTTGCAGGAGAGGAGAAATGAACATTGTGAGATCTCACAAGAAATGAGCAATTAGGAAAACCTTCAGCCCCATACAGTTCCTACATTTGAAACTGGCCCAAGTACTGGATGGAAGAAGTAATGCCTGTGTTTTACAGAGTGGTTAGGGCAGGCAGTTCAGCTTATTTTTGCTGGGGAGTTTAAGGCCATAAAGATGAAACTAAATTTAGGATTTGAATTCTGTGGCTCTTTTGTGTTAAGAAAATTGTGGAGGAAACTATTTTCTGATTTAGAGATGCTGAGACAACAGTTATGTAGAAATTACAAACTCTGAATTGTAGTTGATATTTTACCAAAAAAAATGTGATGTTTTAAAAACCAGGAAACTTGCCACAGTGTAAACCATAATACTTTGACTTCCTTTTTCCAGGTAGGAATCCCATTCTGTCATTTAAAGGAAGATATTGTGGCTGGAAAGACAGGGGAATATTGCAGCATGGGCTTAATTTCCAATCTCTAAGGGGATTTATACTCCTGGTGCACCTGAGCTCAGCTCTGTTTTCTGCAACAAGGAAGCTGTGAGGACCTTGGGAATGCTGATCCAGGGATGAATTGTGTAGGACTGTGTTAAAACTGTCCTTTACAGGTCTGGTCCTACAGATATGACAGGTCACTATTGCCTGATGTTCTCCCTTCTCCCTTGCTACCACGTTACCTGCATTATGCATCTCTATGTATCTTGCTTTTCCTTGTGTTGGGAATGGGAGAGTGGCTTATACAGGACCTGATTTTAGCACATCCATTAGCAAGGTCTCAGCACAGGAAACTCAAGATTAGCTCTTTTAGGCCTAAATCTATGAGACTCTCAAGTTTCCAAAGCAGTTCAAAATGCACTGAGTAGGACAGAGGATTTCACTGTAGATTTTGAGGCAATAAGTCTAGTTGATAGGTATGTATATAAATTTTAATTTTCCAACTTCAGCCTTTTTTCCCCAAGTACCTGTGCAGATTATGTAGCTGTAAGTGTTGGAATTATCCTCTCTCCACCAATGAATGGATATTTAGTAACTTGGCTGCTATAGGAGCAGCTAAATGAGTTATATAGGTAATATATCTACAGTGCTCAGCATTGTAGAAAATGTGGCTGTGTGATACAGATTTCTGCGTGGAGCCAGTTAGGAATGCTTTGGAGGGGTTGGGGAGTATTTTTTAGGTTTTGGTTGTTTGGGGTGCTTTTGGGGTTTTTTCCCTTCTAATAAAAGTATAAAATGCTTTTTTTTTTAATAGTGTAAATCTTCTGAACTGTGACTGTAAGTAAGTCTTTATCATCACTGTACTAAAATACGTGGAGAATTATTGTTATTGGCAGACAGCAATAAAAAAATGCTTAGCAGTTTGTAATCCAGGAATATAGCAGCCCCATTAAGGATAATAAACTGTCACAGTTCAGCACTCTTGATGACTTTAGGAGCTGGCAGGTACTAGAATATCTTGTGCTAAGCTACTTGATGCCTGAGGTTACAAACTGTATGTTTTATATATCAGTAAATTTTAAGTGTAATAGAGGTATGTTTTAATATAGAATTCTTCTGGGGGGATTTCACTGTTCAGAAGGAAGAGCAAAAGAAACAGAGAACTGAGAGTGTCATTTCATAACTGGATTCTCTGGGGTTTGGCAGCCCAAAGAGCAGGTGCTGAGCTTTCTGCTGAGATGCAGCTACACGTTCTGTTGCCCTTTCGTTTAGGGTAAATCAGCCTTCCATGTTATGATTGTATCTGAATTTCAGACCTAGAAGTTATTGTCAGCTGTGCCTACTGGTGCTTTCTGGCATTATTCTAGCAAATGCCAGTTTTTCCAATGAGGCCACTGCAAGAGCTTGAAGGTAATAGTGCAGTAATTCCTTTGCTTGTTACTGAATTATTTTATGTTCACTTAGGCATTCAGACCTGGAGGAGTATTTGAAAGCCAGCGATCCAAATGTCTCTATCCAGTGTTGCTGTTTATGGGGAAGAGGACATGGAAGAATATTCATAAAATCAGGAGCTTTGCAGAGGCTTTGTCAGCCTGCAGTGTTGTATTTGTATGACATAGTTTTAGAGATCATATGTGACCTAAATGAATAGTTGTCTGGCACATTAGTAACTCCTTGGACTATCATTGTAGTCCGTGTGAAAAGTCACATATTTCATTATTAAGTTACACCCTGAATGTCAAGCTCACGTTCTCTTGCACATCTGACTAACAAAACCACCTCTCAGTAAGAGTCTCTAATTTTTTACCTTTTTGTTCACAGGCCGTATGTGTGAATTCCTGTGAGTTTATTTATGAAAGAAGTCACCTATAGCTATCTGCCTAGGTGTGGCTGATGGCTGTTCCACAAGATAGTGGAGGTAGCTGTGCATGGTTCATCTTGGGTGGCTATGTAATAAATACTAGCATCCCTGGGGAGGTTATCTCAATAGCTGATTGTTCTCATTGTGAAATTTTTTCCACTAGGAGTAACTTGTACCCATTACCCCTCATCTTTTCCATGTGACTCCTTGTAAAAAGGGAGTCTTCATCTTCTTTGTATCTACCCTTTAAGTACTGAAACATGGTGATGAGGTCACCCCTAAGCCTTCTTTTCTCAAGGCTGAACAAACCCAATTCTCAGCCTTTCCTCATCTGGCAAGCTTCCCAGTTCTTTGATCATCCTGGTGGCCCTTCTCTGGACCCTCTCCAGCCTGTCCACATCGTTTTTTGTATAGCAGTGACCAAAACTGAACACAGTATTTCAGGTGTGGCCTGAAAAGCACCGAGTCGGATAATGACTTTCTTATCTGTGCTGGTGCAGCCTCCTTGATGCTGCCCAGCATCCCGTTGGCTTGCTTTGCTGCTTCAGCATGTGTTGTTCACTCATATTGAGATTGCTGTCCTCCAGGACCCCCGGGTTCCTTTCCACAGAACTGCTCTCCAGCCAGATTGATCCAAGTCTGTGCTGCACCCCTGGGTTATGTTTTCCCAGGTGCAAGACCGTGCACTGGTCCTTGTTTAACTTCATAAGGTTTTTCTTATCCCACTGTTCCAGCTTGTCTAAGTCTTCTTGCAGGGTGGCTCTCTGTTCTGAAGTGTCTACTTCCCCACTCAGTTTGGTATCATGATACCAGATTTTTATTGCTTTGTGTGTAGTTAATGAGTGCTCCAGACACTAGAAAACAGCAGCATATGTTAGGCTTCTCTACTCTGCTCTCCTGAGCCCCAACTTAGAGTAGGGTGATCAGAGGGCTGGAGCACCTCCCCGATGAAGACAGGCTGAGAGAGTTGGGTTTGTCCAGCCTGGAGAAGAGAAGGCTACAGGGGGACCTTATAGCGGAAATCTGGGGGAGGGATTGTTTACAAGTGCACGTAGTCATAGGATGAGGGGTAAAGGCTGTAAACTGGAAGAAGGTGTATTTAGACTTAGATATAAGGAGGAAATATTTCCCTGAGGGGGTGGTGAGACACTGGCACAGGCTGCCCAGAGAAGCTGTGGCTGTCCCCTCCCTGGCAGTGTTCAAGGCCAGGCTGGATGGGGCTTTGGGCAGCCTGGTCTAGTGGAGGGGGTCCCTGCCCACGGCAGGGGCGTTGGAACTAGATGGTCTTTGAGGTCTCTTCCAGCCCTAACCTTTCTTTTGTGGCACATCACTTTAAAAGTGGCCTGTTGTGTTGTTAATTTGGGTTTGTTTCTTGACATCATTGAATTCAGGAACAAAATCTTGGCATTGCAGCAATTTGGCTGACAAGAAATCTCTTGAGAGTCAGAAGTATGTATTTTTTTAGGAATGGAAAATTTTAGGGAAGATGCAGTTAAACGAGGTGTCATGTTCCCAACTCTGTGTGAACTTGTTCAGGTGCTTCATCTGTCTCTGAAGTTCATCATCTGTGAAATGCTTGAAGCTCACACACACACACTTCTGACAAATAGGGTGAAACAAGCCTAACTTTTGTAAAGTCTCTTGAGAGACGCTGCTGGAAAGCTTATAAGACATAAAGGCAAATGTAAAACTTGAACTAATCAAGAATTTATATTTAAAAGAATAGCTTTCATTGCACAGGTGTTTTGTTTGCTTGGCTTTTGTAGTTGTTAATTTTGGGAAAAATAGGTGTGAGAGAGCTCTTGACTCACAGGAGAAGTGGCTTACATTGCAGCAGGTGTTTACTCAGTTTAATTTTTGCATTAATTAAATGGGGGCCAAGCCTGTAGCAGGCAACTCTGGTGGCTTAAATGAGATCTGTGTGGAAGGGAGAGAAGTTAATGCAAACTGACTTTTTGAGTAGATTAGCTGAACTGAGTAGGTATTTTGAATAACAGTGGCATTGATTTTGCATTGCTTCATGACTGCCATAAATTGAACTGAATCAAAGCTACTGTAAGCATTTTATTCTCCTTCTTCTATAGCTTGTCTGACAGACCATAGGCAGGTATGCAGTATCAGCCAAATTTAAACCAGTCACACACGAATTCTGAGGATCAGAGCCACTGAACTAGTTTCACTCTCCTTTATACCAGTTTTCCTTGAGCTGGTCACTTCTCTCACTCACTACAAAACCTGCTGCTGAAGTTAATCTGATATTCTCACGTAATGAAGATAAAGCTTTATTCAAAAGGCTGGTATGGCAATTTCTGTCTCTTACACAATTTGACCCCATTGGAGTTTCTGTGGCCCTGTTACGGTTTTGGTAGTCAACTAGAGTCTTTGGTCCTTCTGTTGGTTTGCTCAGGTAGTTCAGCTGATTGCTCTCTCTTTCTGTATAAATCTCTATATAAAAGTTGTTGTGGTTTAGCCCATCAGGCAGCTAAAGACCACGCAGCCCTTTGCTCACTCCTCCCCACAGTGGGATGGGAGAGAGAATCACAGGAAGAATTCATGGGTCGAGACAAAGATAGTTTAAAAGGACAGAAAAAGAAGGGTTCGTGACAGCAACAATAAAGAGTAAACAAAGCAAGTGATGTACGATGCAATTGCTCACCGCCCACTGATCGATGCCCAGCCAGTTCCCGAGCAGTGGCCCCCCAGCCAGCTTTGCCCCAACTTTATATATTGAGCATGATGTCATATGCTGTAGACATGTCAGTTGTCCTGGCTGTGTCCCCTTCCAGCTTCTCGTGCACCCCCAGCCTCCTTGCTGGCAGGGCACTATGAGAATCTGAAAAGTCCTTGGCTTGGTGTAAGCCCTGCTCTGCAGCATCTAAAACATCAGTGTGTTATCAACATTATTCTCAGCCTAAATAGAAAACACAGCATTGCACCCACTACTAGGAAGAAAGTAAGGCTGTCCCAGCTGAACCCAGGAGAGATGTTTTATCTTTAACACACACACCCAACATATAAAACCAACTCTTTGACTGGACCTGACTTTATTTAGTAAAGACAGCAAGACTGAAAGGTTACATGTGGTGGAAAGAGTAATAGATCTCGTTGGAGAGGTACAGTATTAAATTATTCTGATGTAATAATAGTACCTGTTGATTTATCAGATTAATACTGCACTGAGAGTTTGCTTAAAAAAAGAAAAATTCATGTATAAGATGCAAGTTTGTGACATGGGCTGCTTTTGTGTCTTTAAATTAAGAAAGAAGAAAAAATTCTCTTTATATTTCATAATAACATTTCCATAGTCACTGGGTCCTTCATGAATTTAATTTTGATGTACTTAATTTCAAAGCTGCCAAGATTTTGAATTCAGTTTTGGTGCAAATTGTCTTTACAGACTGTGAGAATAAAATGTTTCTTAAAATCAAGACAAGATACTGTGCCTAAAATCCTATATAGGTATGATATTTTAAGACAACATTCAGATAGTTTTAAGCCCACAGTAGGGAAATGGAGCAACATACCCATTCTGCCTGTTTGTTTCTTCAAATATATTCCAAACTTAGAATGATTAATGTCATAGCCATCTCTGCCATTTACTTAAATGGGATCAGGATAACATGGCCTGTATTTAAAACCGTGATATGAATAGAGGTTCATTTAAGAACTTTCAAACGACTTTTGCCATCTGTGTTACTCAGTTATTGCACCTATTTCTTTTACTGGAGCTGCAGCTATTACTGGAGCCTCTACAGTTAAATGATGGGATTCAATTTTGGTTTTCTCTGGGGATGAACTGTCACTTTGGTGAAATTCCTTCAGGTTAGATAAATTCCTTAATACAGGAGTAATGATTTGTCTTAATTTTGGGGATTATAATGTATGAACAAAAACTAGAAGAAAAATGAGGGGCTTGTTTCAGTGCTTTAATGCAGCAGATAAAATGTAAGCTGAGACTGATAGAGTGGAATAAATTCTGCTTTCATTTATGCTAATAAACGATAGTTCTCATTAGATAATATCTATATGAAACTTGAACAACCAAAAACATGTTTATAATTATTAGAACCTTTGAATAAGCTGGAGAGTTTTATTACACTTGAGCCTTAATAAACTTACAGTTAAATTACTGCTACTTTATTAGAGGCAACCGAGTCCAACACATTTAACTGCTTAAATTTTTACATACTCACTTTGGAGGGAACAAAACAAAACCCACAACAAATCCCCTTTGTATGTTTTAGGCTTGTTCCATGTCTTTGATCAGGAGTTCTGCCACTGAATCTCTCTAATGTATACCTGCATAATAAAGAATTCAGTAAGTAGGTCTCTCTATGTAGTGCATTCAAAGACTCCTGGATATAAAATTATGTTGGAAAAGATGAATACAGTAGAGAATTTTTCATAACTCTTGAGTGTATCATAACCAGACTGAATTTTGTTAAAAGGGTGTATTTAATTTCCTTTCATATCTTTTCTATTAGACCCAACAGACTCTGGTTTTGTGGGGTTTTTGTGCTTTACTTTTGTTACTGCTTTGTCTTAAGTAGCAAGGCTCATTATAGTGCAGAAAGTAGGATCTTGTTATTTCAGTAGGAAACCAACATCACCTAGTAGTCAAATAATCCTTTTTTTTTTTTTTTTAATATCTATATATTCTTTGGAAATGAGTGATTTATCTGATTCATTAGAAACACTCTGAATCCTTGCTGCTTACCTGGAATCACTTGGAAGTTTTTTCACTGTTCTCATTTGAAAGTCTGTTGCAAGTTGCTCTAATTTAGTGAAGGTTGTATTTAAATATAGCAACGTCCCCAGCTATTAAAACCCGGGTAGTGCTACCCTGTTTTCACTGGGGAATGCTGTGGTAAAAACTACATCAGTACACCAGAGGTATGCAGTGACAGCAGTGCATCTCTTGGAACAACCTATTTATTTATACTCTTCCCTGAGGTACTCTTCAGAGTTATGTAGGGTGCCTAAGGATGAGGTAAATAACCGAAGTATCCTAACTCTGGTATTTGTTCACCCTTCTTAAAAATTGTGGGATTTTTCAGTTGGATATTGAAGAAGCCAACAGATTAATTTGTTACAAATGGAAATGCTAACCAGGGCAATAGCTTGCTCCATCTGTCATCTAGAGAGGAACATTAGATTTTAACATGCCTGTGTTTTGGATGGTGTTTTATAACAAAAACTTGTGCGTGTTTGTGTGTCTTCTCATGCATCAGAGAAAATTTAAGATACCGAATTCTTGACTTTAAGGATGTTTGTGGATATGTTTATGCCATGTGTTGATTCCAGAAGCACAGCGTGGGGCTCCTAATTTAGAGTCAGCAGTAGGACAGGTTAGACTTTGCAAATTGACTAAGTGGTGCCTATTACCAGGGTGGTGGCAGAGTTGGTGGCGGAGAGGAGCTCTGCCCTAAGGAGTGCCGTGGCTAATGCCAGCTCCCAGCTTTCAGCACTCCTGCCGTAATTCTCTTTCATAAAGTGTGTTGGAGATCTGCTGGTAAAAAATGGGATCACCTAAAAATAGTAACTGTAGTATAAATTTGTAATTTAAAAACATCCATTAGAATTCATAAAAGACGGTGTGGTAGTGAGGCAAATAATGCTGTGACTGGTTGCCATATCTGAGGTCCCTGTGGGAGAGTTCAAAGTTAGTTGACTCACCTTAAGAGCTGGAGCTGTATGGCGTCTTTAATCCCAATGTAGGGATACAAAACTTGTGGTGGCTTTTGGAGGAAGGGAGATCTTTAGGGAGGGACAGGCATTTGAGCTGAAAAAAAGCCCTTTGCTGCTGTAAGTACAAGCTTGTCCTTAGGCTTTGTTGCTTTGTTTAAAAATTGAGGTAAGCCTAGGAAAGGGATGAAAGCTCAGACAGTGCCCTATTGTGTGTGCGGTGAGTGGGGGGAATGGCATGCAGATTCTGCCTGTTCTCATCTGTGCCTCAGCAGGACTCAGAAGGATATATATATATATATATATGTATGTTGTTGGGGGAAAAAAGGAGTCTTCCCTGAAATATATATATCTTTTTTTTTTTTTTTTAAAGTGAAGTACAGTAATTTCACTCAAAACTTTTGCACATCTCAGACGTGTTTGGTCCCTGTACAAGGGCTGTATGTTTGGAGAGTTTCTGAGGGTGTGAAATTGGCAGCGTTCATTGGAAGAACACGATTTGTCATATAAAAGACACAAAACCCTAATGAACTCCTTTCCTAGAGGCATGCCTTAATGAGTTGGAGGAAGGTACATGGAATGGAAAGTTCCACGAGGTGTTTGTGTGTGAAAATGATCTGAATGGTTTGGGGTTTGGTTTTGCCCCGTGTGTAAAAGGGGAGTCAGGATACTGTTTTTACATCACGTTTGAAGTCAAAGTGTTCCAGCAACTTTATCACAACTTGTTGTAAAAGAATGGTATAATACGAGTCCAGACTGGTGTAGGAACTGAAAGAATACACATGGTGAGACAAAATTCCCCTTTCACTAATGATTTAAGCACAACAGAGTGCAAGTTCAGTCTGTGGGAACTTTTTTTCTTCTTTTTTTTGGTCCGAAGCCATGACTTTGAAAAGAACTTGGTGAGAAGGTGTAAAGGATAATAATGCAGACTTCCTTGTTTATTTCTTAAGCTACTTAGTACTGATTGATTTGCAAAAATCAGGTCCTTTGCCAAAATGCAGATCACTTAGAAACAAATAATGTTCTAAAATTTAGGGTTCAGAACTTGATTTTTTTTTTTTAATTGATCAGCATAATTTATTATTAGTGCTGGCACTTACTCCAGTGTCATACAGTTGTTTTGGTGTGTCGATACACAACTCTATGGTTTAAATGAGCCTTGCTAAGTCCCTTCTTAGACTTGTTTTTCCTACTATACCTCTGTTTTCACAGATATAATTGAAAACTGTGCCAGTGCTTGTCACTTGTTAAGTGCCAGAAGTATTTATTTTGTGGCAAATTAGCAAACTCTGCAGTTTAGAGCCAGTGACTTCTTTGTAAACAATCGATGCTTTAAAAAAAAAAGAAGAAAGTGATAGTCCTTGATTATCCAACTCAAAAAACCCTATGTTATCAATTCATCCATTCAACTGTGAAAAGCTTTTCCTCTTTTGTTTTATTTGATTTGTATTACAGGCAGAATGACAGCACTCATGCGTTTAAGTGGCAAGAGCTGACTGTCTAGCTGTGTGTTTTACGTTTCCAGTTACATAGACATAGAAGGTTTGTGTGTGTGAAGTGGCATTAGTACTTTTGTCCAGGTGAAGAAGCGTTTTGATGATTACAGGACTTTTGGTTTTGTCTGATATTCATATGGCACCTGTGTGGTTTTATGAGATCCTGGGTAAACCAGTATTACTGAAAGTGCTGGATGTTTTCAGTTCAGGCAAGTGGAAAAGCAAAGTGTCTCGGGTGAGGTATTTGCTGCCGTGTCTTTCAGTAAGAAGAATCTGTAGTACTGACAGGTGCTGAGTTAATACAGTTTTGATCATGACTCCTAAATAAGGAGCTGAGAGACTGGAATATAGGTCTGCACTGGTGCTGCTGCAGGCTTTCGTGTTGTGTCAGCTTTGCATGTATTAGGAAATCTGCTCATAGCACATAAAAATGCACACACAGTATTACTGCACCGCAAGAGCCCCACTGCCCATACATCAAAGGAAGCAGCAGCTGCCATCCAGTTTTAGCCATGGAGCTTTCGAATGCCTTAATCCTCTTTCCAAACAGAAGGAAGCAGAGAGCACACTTTCTTTATAACCCCCCCTTTCTATTTTTTTTTTTTTTTAAAGTATTGGTGTAGCAAAATCCAGAAGCTGTCTTCAGCAGCCATCACTGCATGGAACAAGACACTATTTTTCTTTGCATCTATTCTGGATGTTTCACTCCTCCTCATGTATGCTATGCTCTTGCAAATCTAGTTTTTATTAAAGTTAGAAATCACTGACACTGTGTTTACTCCCAAGTGTTTAAAATATCAAAGTGATTAGTCGATTGTACATCACTTAGGTCTACTTCAAATTGGAATTAACTTGGTATTCTTTGTTCCCTTTCAGTTGCTGAAGGGTTATATGCTGAGATTGTACTCAGAACTGGAGTTACAGGAAACATAGATGCCTACCAGTAGAATATATTTTAGTTTGGGAAATTTTCACACTTCCTTTTTTTTTAATAATAATATAAGTTTTACAAGACAGTTATTACAAAATACCTTCCCTAAGAAGCAAGCCAGGCATGCTGCAAGCATATGTTTCATCTGTTACAGCTGTTTTTAAGGTCTATATGGTGCAGCGCCCTGACTCTGAAGTGGGTCATGGCAGAAGTCTGGGGAAGGATATGAGGACTAAGCAAGCGTGCAGTGATGCTTTCCTGCTACACTTTGCTGTCTCACTAGCATTTTCCCCAGTCAGAAGCTGTTCTTTGAACTAAATAAATTCAGACAATTTTTTCTTCATTAATTTGCCTAATCACTTTTCTAAACTGCATTTTAAGCATATTTTCCAGACATGTATAAACACATTTCTAGAGAACAGCATAGGAAAATTATTTATATTGATTCAAGTTATGAAAATTATTTGAATTTATAAAAGGGTGTTTTTTATGGGTTTTTTTAAATGTATGTTTGTTTATTAGCCACTGCCTTGCAAAGTGAATTTGTACTGCAAAGTAACCTCAACAGAGGAACGAAGTATCAGACTACAGCTAGTTCATTAAATTGTCTGTCCAGATAAACTAATAGGATATCATCTTAAGTCTTTGCTAACCTCCAGCCTCTCAGACCAAAAGTACTCTGCTGTGCTGAAATAAGTAAGCTGCTAGAGTAAAATTTAATGTTTTAAGAATCCTTTTGTGTTGTCCTATTTACCCATCTGGAAGCCAGATGAGAGAAAGTGGTATTTGATGACAAGGTTTGGTATGTTTAGAAATGCTTCTGTTATTAAAGTTGCTGAAGTGCCAATTACTCCTCCACTGGAATCTGCTCATTTGTGTGACATGCTAGCCATCACAACACACAAGATCAGAGATTACATGTAACACTCCGTTGTCAGGCAAGGATCTTGCAGCAGTGACATTGCCTTCTTGTGGTTTACTCTTGTGATCCCATTTTTCTTCCCTCTCCATTAATACCCATTTCCAAACTCCTCAGTCTGAGATGCCATCTCTTTACATCTTTAAAATGCTAGAACCTTCAATATTACTTATAAGGAAAACAGTTGATGCCAAGAAAGATGTGCCTTTAGCATTTTGGGATGTATATGATGATTTTTTGCTAGTTTACAAAGAGGTCATCTGTTTGCTTTGCTCTTGACAGAGCACAAAAAAGAAGCGTCAAGTAGTACCTCAAAAACCTCAAGATGTACCTCAAAAATTTAGGCACTATCTCATTACTATGAAATCCTGTTGTTGGTTGGTTGAGTAGCATATGTGTACCTCCACTGGCTTTGCAACAGGGAAAGGAGTTCCTGTGCTGATACCCTGGTGCTCTGTGGGTTACTACTGAGATGTCGGCAGCAGCTTCTGGCTACCTCTCAGGTCAATGAAGAGGTGCAGAAACTGAAGGGCAGTTTCCAAGTGTCCTTAATTTATGGGAGGATGGAGGCATATCAGTTTATTTCTTCTTTTAATTTCTTCCCACCTACCACCCCACTGCGCGCCGCCCCCAGCCCCCCACACCCCCAAGGTCATATACGTGTCATTCAGTCTTACAAAGTCTAGAGTGATGTTACTTTTAGGTTTCTCATATTAGAAGGAAAAAGAGAAAATAAACTATAAAGGCTCCTGCTTGATTTTGGATTTTTAAATGATGAAGTTTTATTTCAAACTTTGAAGTAAGAAAGTGGTAGGTATGTGGTACGACCAGCTTTTGCATCTTCTGTGCTGCATTACTGAGGTGCTACTGTAGGTGTTAGAGGATCATTTTTCTCATCAATTGTGATATTTATTGCCCTTTCAGTTGCGAAGTTTGTTATGCAAACACCAGAAAAGGGTGTTCCTAGACTGAGCTATTCATTCATGTAAATGGAATTAATGAATATTTCTTGTTTGCTTTTACAGGTTATTGAATCACTGGGGATTATTATCTATAAAGCCCTGGACTATGGTTTGAAGGACAACGAAGAGCGAGAATTAAGTCCTCCACTCGAGCAGCTTATTGACCACATGACTAATACTACAGAAACAGATGGGAGCAGGGATGAAGGATATGATGCTCTGGATGAAGGAGTGGAGGATGATGGTGATAATGACAAAGAGGAAGTTGAGGCCATACATACCTATAAAGATGTCATGAAGGTACAGTAATGGGCACTTTATGTGGTACTTCATTGTTTTTTTTCAATCAGAAAATCAACTCTGTTTTCTGTGTTACTGTCTAGTGTGATACAGGCTGTATAATTTTCTGATTTCCCTGGTTGTCCTGTAAGGTTTGCTTTCGGAAAGGACTGGCAGTAATACTTCATGTATGGGAGTAAGCAAGAAAAAAATCCACGATCAACTTTATCACTGGATGTGCCATCAAGACCACGTTCTGATTTGACCCATGCACTGAGTAGCCAGCCTCCCTGGTGAACTGCTTTGCATACACTTGGCTACTTCATGGGTTGTTTCAATAATTCACTTTTTCGTTAGCGCAGTATTAGTTCTTAATTATCAGTTTCTTCCTTTGCCACCTTCCTCTACTGAAGCAGAGGAGTGCTCTTATAGGAGTAGCTTGTTTGTATGGAGTGACTCAGGATACAGTATTTCACTGGCAATCATTGCAGTTCTTGACCTGAGTTCTGAGATTTGGAAATAGAGCTTATGAATCTTAATTGCAGCAGGTTCTTTAATGTTATCTGGGCTACTGTGAACTGTCATTTCAAAGTATTAACCGTGTATTTTCTACAGCCTTGAGTACAAATTTTAGAGCCCAGTGAGCTCTTAGTAGAGACAAAGGTTATTAATAAGCATGGACAAAATGTGTATAATTGAGTTCTCATGAGTAATATGAGTTTAATATAGGTTGGAAAACTGCGTGTTAACTTGTACCCCAGGGTATTGAACCCTCTATATTGCTTCTTTGTTGAACGTAAATCGTATCTAAGGACCAGGAGGAGCTTGGCGTGTTACAGAGTTTAAGACTGTAGAGGTAGAAGCTGAGGCTAGAAGAATGTCCCACATAGCACATCAGGACACATTAGCACTCAGAAACAAGACCCCAGTAAAACCTACCAGTTCGGGTGGGTTGACAGTATAGTGTGAAGCTCTTAGGAGACTGGAATGGGAGTCACTTTTGTCTGAGATGCCTTTTGTATCCTCCTTGCATAAGAAATAATGTTAAATGCATAACACCTTCGTTTTTTCCTTCCTCTCTGAGAAGCAGAGGGAGAAATTAATGAAAAGGCCTTTCGTTCCCCCGTGACGGGAAGGGCCTGGCTGGATAAGCTCTCTCCCCTTCAAGCCCTTGCCGCTTCCAGCCGTGCTGAGTCAGTGCCCTCCCTGCCGGCAGGAGCAAGGGTTGCTTTGCTCTCTCCTTCCTCTGCAACTCTTGTCACCCAGGCACCTTCCCTAGAGGTGGCCAGCAGCACCCTGCTAAGCCCCTGTGGCACCTAATGCAAGGTGCTACATAGAGGATAGATGCCAGTTTGGCAAAAATGCTGTGAATTAGTGGGACAATCAAAGCTGGATCGTTAGGAGGAGTTTCACTTAGTGCAGAGGCAGAAGAGACGTTTGTATGCACAGGGCTGAAGGCAGAGATTTGTAAAAGTGATTACTTTGCAAGTTCTTTACTTGCTTTCTGCCAACAAGAAAAGGTAACCTGGGCAAACTCTGAACTCTTCCAGTTACAGTGGTACACATCCCTGAAATACAAATGGGATGAGAAGTTTGTTTGGGTTTCAACCATTAAGGGTGCTAAATGGCATCTTTCCAGTTCTGCTGTGTTAGGGTGTATCTCTGCTAGTCTGAGGTATCGGCCTACTTATGTGTTGTAAAATCAACATCTGACTTGTATCATCTTTTGCTATTAATTATTGATCGTTCTGGAAAGGTACCACTTTTGTGGCTTCACCACAACTCAAGTTCGTCTGTCACTTCTACATCATCCTAACTTTTCCATCCTTTGGAGTTCTCTTTTCTTGCTGTTGTTCCTTTTGCCTAAATTATTTGCTGCAAACTTAACTCTGCAGCTCACCTTTATTCCCAACTCTGTAATGTTGCTGTATTGATGGTACTAGAATGGCAGCATAGTCCTGCCACAGTTTTCACATCAGTGAGGATTTGTAAGATCCTTTTTTCTTGACTTTGTATCCTTTCAGAGGTGAGACCATATTCTGTGTGTGGCTTTTTCCTTCTTTTTTTTCCTTCTTTTTTTTCCCCTACCGCTGGTAAACTATGTTGCAGGACTACACCCTTATTTACCCAATGACCATTTCCCAACAGTACTATGTGGTCTTGTGACCGTGAGGCTCAATTATTGTAATTCCCTCTTGGCAAGAATCACCGTGAAGCTTTCTCCTCTGCGAGTCTGCAGTGAATGCTGAAGCAGATCTGCTTGTTGAATTGAGCAACTGTCGTTCTTGCCTACTCTGCGTTCTCTAAATTGCAAGCTTGGAAAATGGTAGAGATGGACTGTGTGCTACTTATATTGATTTTTAAGATTTTTAACTATGTAGTCTCCTGTGTGGACATGACTTTGTCCTTGAAATGTGACTACAAGTTTTGTCCTTCTTCAGAAAGTGTCATTGTCAGGCCTAAGGCCTGTCTGACACTAAGATTGAATTTTTCACCTTGAATCTGTAATGTGAGTGAGTTTACTTTGTGATTAAAATGCAGACATAGATATGTGTCAGGTTTTTCTGTAATGTGAAGTAGTCATGATCAATCCTGAACCCTCCCTTAACCTGGAAAATGTTGAGTGATGTGGTGGACACCTATTCCCAAGAACTGGGAAGAGGGTAAGTGCTAAATAGTACTGCCAAGATCATCATTGGCAAAGCTCCTGTTTGGAGACGACACAGGCAAGCTTTTGTGCTGCTTCTCGGTATATTTGGCTTATTTGGCTTTTGATTTCCTTGGCAGGATCAACCTGCTGCCCAGACTTGATCCACTGCTTTAAAAAATGCATCTGTAAAGAGAGGAGACATTAGTTGCCAGATCCTTAACTTTTTCTGCCTTTGATGTATTTCGGTTATGGCAGCCATCGTGCAAATGAAAGGGAAACAGACACAGCAAAGACTGAATGTTTTCAGACAGATGCTTTCCTTTTTTGGGATCCTTTTCCCTGCTCCTGTGCACATGGTGCATGTGTGTTCCAGCAAATCTGTCACAGGAGTGCTCGGTGCACTGTGCCCATGTACGAGGACAGATGTGAACACAGCAATCCTGAGGGGTCGGGAGCACATCAGGGTGGCAGCACGTGTATGGCTTGGGGAGCCTTGGGTCAACGAGGATCTGGTCGGAGTCAGCCCAGCATGCTGGGTGGTGTTGGGCTTGCTAAGAATGTGAAATCCTGTCATGTGGCACCTTTATCACAGTGTGTGGCCCTCCCTAATACTGAAACAAGATGATGCAGTTTATCAACCTCTTCCAGAGTATGTTTAAACACTAATTCCACTCCTAATTGTAATGTTATCTCACTCCTTATCACTCAGATCTCTGCAGTCAGATGGTTTGGGCCAGCTCCGCTTTTCATGTTAACCTGGAGGCGCTTTCTAAACTGCAGTTTATCAATATCTGCTAACTTGAGCCCCAACCCTAAACCCAATTCCAGTATTATCCTTTATTCTAGGCCAGCGCCCTCTTCTAATTCCAGATGTAAATAAAGCCACCTAACCCTTTGATAGCAGGTTTTATTCTCTGCTGGTATTTGCTGGGCTGAACTGCTATCCCAGCCCTGTCATTTCTTTCTGCTTTGAACGTCATCGTAGCCAAATCGCTGATGCCAGTACTAGACTTTTCCTTAGCTCTTCTTCAGAACAGAGGTGTTTTCAGTAGTATCTGCAAATCACAGCACTAAACTTTGTCACTGCCTCCGCTACCTCTTCCTGCAGGTCTCGTGGAAGATACGTAAAGAGGCAGTGGTCTTCCTGAACCAATATTTTGCTCTTACTTATGTTCACCTTTTGTCCCAAAAGTTAATCAACTTTAGGAGGCATGTTTTCTGTAGCCAGGCCACAGCTTCTGGTATCAGGGACAGATATATGTGGATGGATACTGGTGTGGACAAATATATGTGGATGGTTCAAGGCTTTACCTGACTTACCACTTTTAAGCAGTTGAGTAACAAAGATGTTAATTCTGACCAAAAATTATCTGTCATGCAGCTCCTGCTTCACCAAGATGAATTAGTGACATAGGTCCCACAGTAACCGAAACTTGTACTTAGGAAATCTCCACGCTGACCTTTTAATTTGTACGAAAATTATTTTCAGAGCAGCATATGCGGTATTGCGTTACCTCACTATAACATATGTAAAAAATATAGTTTGCAGTATTTTTATTGATAGAAATTCATGTTTTTGCTTTGCTTGTAAGCAAAGAAGATGATTAAATTGTTTCTGTTACACCCACATATGTCCTTCCACATTTCAGGTATTTTCGTCGTTCTTCAGTCATTGCATTGGTCTCAAAAATGAGAAGCCTGGGTGACTCATGTGTCTCAGTAGTTCAAGTATATGGCTGACTTCTTTCAGCTGAAGAGAACTGAAATTTACAGCGGTGATATTGATCTGCTTGTGTGTTGAGTACTCTGATGGTAGTACAGATCAACCATCTATGGCATGTGTAGAATTATAGAGGAAAAGAAGAATATGTCCTTGTGCCACCTGTAATTGCATGGGGACAGAAGATCAACATTTAGATCTAAGTATTTTGGAGGCTCCCTTCTGAGTTGGAGGACGTACATTATTACTGCATAGATGGTATAACCCCATCTAAGTATAATATGGGAACCTGTCAGAAAAGAACTAGAACATGCAGTTGAAAACAATCCTGGGTGTTTGTTTTTGACAGACAGTTTAAGAGTTCATGGTACTGGAATTGAAAGGCCCATAATTTTGCCTAGTCCACGAGGTTTAAAATTTGTGAGATGCGGCCTTCTGCTTAAGGATGAGTTGGCTTTAGCATTTCTGTATGAGCCTGCAGAACAGTATTTATGCTTCATTTCAAAACAAGCAACTTGCAGTTTACCCTGTAAGGCTGAAGTTGGTAAAGATTTTGGAACACTATGGAGATGGTAACCAATGCTCCAGATGTTGTCAGTTCATTTTATGTTAAAAAAGCAATGCAACAACATTGGGCATTTGTGAAAATCATCATGCCCCAAAAAGACAATGGACAGTCAGCTCTCTTCTCATGAGTCCTCTTCATAGTGTACTCAAATGTCACATGCTAGTCTTTAGGTGGATCTTCTTTTAAAAAAGGGTGACCTGTGTGTCCACATGTTGAAGATGGGGGGGGGGGCGCGGGGGGGAAGTTGAAATTACAGTGGGTTGGAAGTAAGTCCTCGTTTCTCTTTACTGTTGTTGTCACAGTACTTGAGCTTGATTTTTTTTTTAGCTTGACAAAAAATGAATCACCTGTGGATCTTCAGTTGTTCACTCAGACCTGGTGTCTGAGACCCCTTTTGTAATATTGGGATACCTCCTGTCCCAACTGTTCAGGTCCCTGAAAGTACAGCTGTCTAGTCTTTGTACATCGTAAGTTTGGAGGTGGGGAGGTTCTCCTTTAGTGATTCCTTTTTGCAGTTTAATTCTTTGAGGACTGTAAGCTAGAAAGAAACCCAGAGAGTTCCCAGTGATGTTGTGAACACTCTCATATCATACTGCTCTGACAGGTCACCCCCAGGTAGATACTTCTGGGGAATTTAAGCTTCCAGAGGTGGAACTTCATGGTCCTAGTCTGAGCAGGAAGATGGCTTGTGTTGGCACGCACCCTGGCCACTCTTTCTCTCTGTTATCCATTGACAGAAGCAGGACCTCTTGAGTTCAGGAGTGAAGTCACTAGAACCAGTGTTCATATCCTGTGCTCAAGGGCTTAAAAACATGCCCTTTTCAGCTCCTGCCCTCCCAAAGCCTGCTGACTGAGAGTGCTCTTGCTTCTGTCAACTACCTTGTGCCTTCAGACAGACCACAGACATTGTGAAGGTCCCAGAGAAGCAATTGCCAAGATTGGGTTGACAAAGGAGTATATAGATCTTGGCTGAATGGGACCCATCCACGGGCATTTTCTTATTCCTTCACCATTCTTTGAGCTAACTTGGAGTTGTCTTAGAAATGCGGTAGCCCTGTTATTTTTCTCTTGCCCAAGCAAGCCTTGTACATCATGGTTATTCATTCAAACCACAGTGTGTTTCTTTCTGTGCTGTCACCTTGGCTGGGATCCATGTCACCTATATTTACTCAAAGCATCCCAAAAGACTTTTTTTGTTGTTGTTGTTGGTTTTGGGGTTTTTTTAACTCCATCAGCTCCTTCATCTGTTTTGCTACAAGATCCCTCAATTGTTTGTGCAGGCACAACTGAAGGGCTGGCTGAGTAAACTGCTGCTGGCTGAGTCATGAAAGGAGCCAGTGTTTGAAGCTCTGGTACTGTGCTGGCCTGGGGAGCTGAGCTGGGGACAGGCTCTGCAAAATAAATCAGAAGGGTCTCTCTTCACATTTGCGTCTTCATAATGTGTGAACAATACATCTCCCTGTCGTTGCTTTTAAAATAAAATGTTTTAACAATAACAACAGGGTTTGGATATGAAGGGCTTTATAGACCACTGCAGAGCAAGTGGATTTTTGACAACTGGGTCTCTGCAAGTGAAAGGTAAGTAGAGGCAGAAGTAATTTTGCACTGTTCACAGTGTTTATTGTGAGAGGTTTTGTGTAGAACTGCATTATACCAAATGTACTTAGGAAGAGGCTGTTCCTCATGACTTTGGTCTTTCCATTAAAAAAAAAAAGGGCTTTCCCCCCCCTTAATTACTTGCATTCAGAACAGTGGAAGCACCCTTTCTGCTGATGTGGGTTTAGGTGGATTGGAGTGACCTATTTCAGAATGGGAGACAAAACCAAATCCCCTTTTCTGCAGTGATTTTTGCCTTCCCATTATGGCTCACAGTAATGCATCTACAGCATTTAAAAACTCCTGTACCCATAAGTCACATAATTACACTGGTATAACCTGTCTAAGGTCTAAAATAATCTGAGGAATCCAAGGAGTTGTCCACCAAAACCAGAAAACAGATCGGGTGTTCAGATTATTTTTACATCTGGGGAGGTTAGAATACACATGAAAGTTGTGTGTGACCTTTATGCATCTAAAAGAAGCAGAGTAAGGCACAGACTTTTTTCACAACTCGTTTTATGCTGCAATTATTGTAAATAGTTTATGCATGGGTAAAATAGAAAGTACCAGTTTCTAGTGGAGGTGGAAGGATTATTTGGTGGTAATGGTGTCCCACCGTGCATAAAGTGCAGGATTTGTCATGACAGAGCTCTGCTTTAATATTTTATAAATAAAAATGTCTAAAATGTGTGAGGCAACCTGTTAGAAATAACACCTCTGAGTATGAGGTTTGATCTGAAGTATCAAAGAACCTGTGTTAGCCTGTGCTACCTAAAACAGCCCCTGGAGACTAAAGTAGATCAATGAGTGTTTACTTTCACAAGGTACATTCTGTTTGATTAGATTAATTTGAAATTCTAACTAATGACAGGAAATCAGGTTAATGGTTGGTCAATTAACACAGTCATGCTACGGTGACCCATAACAAAGTAAAAGAGTATCACAGAATCACAGAATCACAGAATTGTAGGGGTTGGAAGGGACCTCGAGAGATCATCGGGTCCAACCCCCCTGCCAAAGCAGCTCCCTAGCTCATATTGCTCAGATAGGCGTCCAGACGAGTCTTGAATATCTCCAGTGAAGGAGACTCCACCACCTCCCTGGGCAGCCTGTGCCAGGGCTCTGTCACCCTCACTGTGTAAAAGTTCTTCCGCATGTTGGTGCGGAACTTCCTATGCTCCAACTTGCAGCCATTGCCCCTTGTCCTATCCCCACAGACCACTGAAAAGGGGCTGGCTGATTCCCCCTGCATCCCCTGCTTCAGATAATTATAAACTTTGATTAGGTCCCCCCTTAGTCTTCTCTTCTCAAGGCTGAACAGTCCCAGCTTACTCAGCCTTTCCTCATAGGAAAGTCATAGTAGCAGGTCTGTTACAAAAGTGGACCATATTTTCTCTGCCCTACGGATTAAGTCCAGCACTCAGCCAGGCAATGCAGAATGACCTGTCCAAAGCTGAAGGGATCTGCCCTAGAGTCTCTTTCTCCTACTCACAACCACCTCCTCTCCAGGTGTTAAAACTGCAAAGGGCACAGAAGGCTGTGATGGATTTTTTGAGTTCCCTCTCATCCTGGTAAAGGAAATAGATCTGCTCAGAAAAATCAGCTGGGACATCAGCTTGTCTTATGTGAGGGTTCGGCAGAGGTTTGTTGTGTTAGAATCTAGTTTCCATCCATGTCAGACTTTGCAGTCTTGGATGCACATGGTGTTACAGCTAGCTTTTAGCTCTGCTGACTCCTTTGCTACTTTAAAAATGCAGGCCATTTTTATACAGATTCACATGTCACCATCTATCACATCTGCAAGGCAAAAGTGTTGTTTGATTTCCATATAATGCCAACATCCCAGAGGGAGTATCCCATGGACCTTATCAGTACTGCTTGTATTAGTTACATTATGAATGTCATATATCTTGTAGACAAGTGAATGAACAGTGACATGCAAAATTGCTATACAGTATTCTCTATCATACAGAGTTGTGTGTCAAAGGTTCCCAGCAGCTGCCCTCACAGGCGGCATTCAAACTTATTTCTGCAGTTTTTAAGTTGAGTGTATACAGCTCTTGTGTGAAATGGGTTCAGACTAGGTGTTGGGAAAAAAATTTTCACTGAAAGAGTTGTCAGGGCCTGGAACAGGCTGCCCAGAGAGGTGCTTGAGTCACCTTCCCTGGATGTGTTTAGAAAAAAAGGGTAGATGAGGTGCTTAGGGATATGGTTTAGCATAGGACGGGAATGGTTGGACTCGATGATCTTAAAGGACTTTTCCAACCTTGTGATTCTGGGCAGTACAGGTGTTCTTAGAGCTAGAATGTCCCACAGGCTCAATAGAAGCAAGATTTATGGTATGGGAGAGAACTTCTTAATTAGGCCAAAAGATTTAGCTGGAGGAAATATGTTAACCCTTCCAGGCTGAAATGTAAGTTCCAACGGCAGAGTCTCCAAGTTCTTGTCTGCTATAAACTTTGGAGTCTCTAATTTTTGTCATGTGTTAGAGCCTCACAATCCACCACCTCATTCAGGAGAGGGGTGAAGAGGAAAAGCAGATGTGGAAACTTTGCCCTTTCTATTTCTTGCCAGGAAATGACCGGATTTCATTGCCACAAATGACCGGATTTGAGGATGCTTCGAAGTTCTTCCTGCTGATAGCAGTTGTGTAAAAACTACATGTATTTCAGTTGGCAGTATTGCTAGTTCCAAGTCACTTTAAGGACAATAGAATTGCATTGCCAAAGAAAATGGAAGCAGCATAGATGCTACAGAATTGCTTAATTCCTTATAGAGGCACATTGTACAGTAACAGCAACATGGGAAAAGTAAAAAAAACAGAGGAAGGGCCCTTTAATTAAACCACTCTGATCTTGCTTTTGAATTATTCAAAAGGGAGCCTTGGGCTTGAGGCAGAGTTTCTTTTTGTGCATTTATTTCAGTGCCGGTAACAATATTAAAAGAAATGAAACATTTGGAGGAAAGTTGTTTGAATTGACTTAAAAGTATCACTAATTTTACAAAATAATAATCTCTCTTTTTTAACTGTGTGATCTTTTTTTAATATGCTCTTAATTACTGTGTTCCCATGATGCTGTTTTCTGCTCTCCCTTTGCACTGTTGCATGCTGTATTTTAGAAAAATATTGAGGTGAGAGGTGGCCGTTTGATACAAAGAAATAAACAGGTTGTAATTCTGCTGTCCCCTCAAGATCTGACTCTAAAAGTCAGAATATTGTATTTATCCCAAAGATTGGTCTGAAGACAATGAATGTTTTGCATTTCTTAGTAAAATGATTTTTACAGCAGGATTTTGTTTAAAACATGTAGTTGCATCATCCTTAAATAGTATTATAACAGAAGCAGTTTGAGGGGTTAGCATTTAAAAGGCTATTGTTCACAGGATGTATAGTCCTGAATGTATTTTAAATGATTGATTTCCAAGAAATTTTAATGAAATACCACAATAGGAAGAGCAATATTTTTCTGGGCAATGGCCTTAGTGTATTTTTCAGGTAGTTCTAGCTTTGCCTTACTGAATTGCATGGGCCGTACCATCCCAAAGCTTGTACATCTGTGCAGATGAGTCTTTTATGCATGGTTATAGAGAATTCTTTGAACATTTTAATCTAGCAGCCCTCCTAATTACTTATACTAACCCATACAACTGAACAAAATGGTTCCAAGATATAAACTCCTTGAATCGACTAAGTTCTGGGGTCCCCAGTACAGGAAAGACATAGAGCTCTTGGAGCGAGTCCAGAGGAGGGCCACAAAGATAATCAGGGTGCTGGAGCACCTCTCCGATGAAGACAGGCTGCAAGAGTTGTGCTTGTTCAGCCTGAAGAAGAGAAGGCTCTGGGGAAACCTAATTGCGGCCTACCAATACTTAAAGGGGTCCTACAGGAAAGTGGGAGAGGGACTGTTCACCAGGGAGTGCAGTGATAGAGCAAGGGGCAATGGCTTCAAGCTGAAAGAGGGTAGGTTTAGATTAGATGTTAGGAAGAAATTCTTTACTATGAGGGTGGTGAGGCCCTGGCACAGGTTGCCCAGATAGGTTGTGGAAGCCCCATCCCTGGTATTGTTTAAGGCCAGGTTGGATGGGGCTTTGGGCAGCCTGATCCTAGTGAAGGAGTCCCTGCCTATGGCAGGGGGAGTTGGAACTAGATGGGTTCTAACCCAAAGCATTTTATGATTCTATACGTCTGGCAGAGCATTTGTTGAAGGGAAGGTGTAGGCTAGCCTGGAAGCTATTAGAAAGACAGCAGGCAGGGGAACTCAGGGATTTCGTTTGGAGAGGCAAAGCCAGCTGGATGAACCATGCCCACTCCTTGTATGGAGACCCAAACTAAATCCTATAAAGAAGCTTTAGCTGAAAGATTGGCAAGGACAGGGAGCCAAAGGATCTTGCTCAAGGAAGCCAGCTGCACGTGGGGGGCAATGCTTCATATGCTGCTCTGACTTTGCTTTGTGTAAAGCCTGTAAAGAAGGCCCTAGGAAGACTCTTTTGGAAGCCTGGTTGGGTGGAAAACAGAGGATCTTTTTGACCTTTGCCCTGAGGAGAGAACAAACCCCATTGTTTTATTGTTATTTATATGTTTGCATGTCTGAGAAAGAGGCTAGAAACTTGATTTTAAACGCTAGAAAAACTAGGAGTTGTTTTATTGTTACTGAGTTCATGATGGAAAGGAAGAACAATGTACTTTGAGTGATTCAAGCCAAAAGAGAAATCTGTGGGGTTTTCTCTGCATTTCTCTTTGGACAAAGCAAGCTTGGACTTGGGACAAGAAAGTCCGAATGGTTGTATTTGCTTTCCCTTTAAAGCAGGTCGAGAGTTCTTGAGGTGAGGACCAAGACCAAGACTTGGTTTAAATGAGGTTGTAACACGACTCTTCTAAAGTAAAAGCCAAGTCTCTTTATGAATAGGTCATTGAACTGTCAATCAGTCCACTCCATTGTACTGTGTCTAACAAGCCCCCATAGATATGTATTTTATACATTTACAAACACTTGCTGTTTTAAAATGTGTTCTCTATCCACTTTCTAAATTGAAAGTTTATAAGGTGATGTTTGAAAATATTGTGGCATTGGGGGAAGAAAACAAATTATATGGTTTGCTTTTTTAAAAACCCTTTCACTTTGGTGGTAGTATGTATTATTAACAAATGAAAAACCAGGAGACTATCAGTCAGCATGATGTATTATGTATTTTCATGTCTGGACAGAGGAATCATCTCACCATAAAAATATTTTTAGTGGCTCAGAGGTAAAAACATATGAAATATGTTTTCCAAACACACACATTTGGAAATACAAATATTCAGTAAGTTAGCTTTGCCCTTAGTTAGTGTTTGCATTTAATTTCTTATAAACCTATATAGAAAGTGAAGGGATTCCTGTGCCTCAGTTTGATAAGAAAGCTGGGGACAGTTTGTGTAAATCCCTTTAAGGTAATTTTAAAGCAGCTTTGAACGTGATGGGTGTTTAAGTGAATTATGTTGATAGACAGGTTTCATTAATTAAAGTGATGTCATTTGGTGTCTTAAACAGTTGTCCTGATGTTTCATTCTGGGCAGTGTAATTGCAGGTCAACACGCGGTCTACTTTACTTTGAAAGTAACCACTGTGATGGTTTTAAAAGGGTGATGTCAGGCCTTTTCAGGTTTCAGTGTGTTAGTGAGCAAAGGAGGGCCTTCATTGCAATTTCTTGTCCTGGAAACAGTGCTTACTGTGTTGGGAGCCAAGGCACTTTGCCGGGGACTTTCCAGCACAAGTGGTGAAATCTGTCCTTACGGGAAACCTTTACAGAACCCAAACTGCAAAATAGTTGCAGAAAACAAACCTCTGAATACTGTGGGTTGTTTTTTCTTTCCTGCCTGGGCCCACTTTTTGTCACAAGCAGCTGAAGGAGAGGCGGAGAGGGGATATGTCCACTCTTTCCAGGTGCTCTCCTGGTGGCCATGGGATGCATGGCACCCATCTGCCCTCTGCCTGGCTCTAGGGTCAAGCGAGCAGGTAAAACTGTTGGCGCTGCCACATCCAGGACACCTTCTGCTATAAAGATGAAACTCAAGAGGTTTGTAATCTCCCAACGGGCATTACTTCTGTTTGGGTGCATGTCAGTGAGCTGCTGAGGTAAGATAACTGGTGAGATAACTCGGCCAACCCCCCCCAGTAACCTCTATTGTCTTACATGCCTGCCACAATGAAATGATTAATAATTTTCTTTACCACTCTGACAGATGAAGATAACCTCTCTTTGAGGTTAATTTGGCAGCTATCTCGGCCTTTTAATGAAGACATTGCAAGCAGAGTGGTTTCTTGGCAGTTCCCTGCCAGAGGCATGCAGAGTTTGAGGGAACTAAGCCCCCCCCCAGCCTTCCCTGTCTTCCCCAGCTTCCACTTGAAGTCATCTTTCTCGTGGGATCCTGATGTATTCTTAAGGATGCTGGAAAAAACTCCTAAAGGACTTTTCCAAAGTGTTTCTAAAGGAACAGTTTGTGGCTCTTTGACAGGAGAGTGATGTTTTCAGCTATCATTACTGGCAGAACAAGCTGTAAACTTTAACACTCATTGGTTTTACACCATACTCTTTGTAGATGTGATAGTACATCCTAAATTCAGTTCAGAGCTGTCAACAAACTACTCGAGGCACTTTGCCAGTGCCCCTTTACCCATTGAGTTTTTCTATATGAAGCTCATGTTAAACTGACTTCAATCTTCCTGAAGGTAGCAATGTTTGAAATAATTTATGTGTTTACATTTCTAGTTACCTGTACTTTGCTCTTAATTTTAAAAATAACTGCCCTGAGTTTCAGCCCTAAAAAGTGGCTTTCTCATGAAAAATGCTGGTACAGAAGAGTAACTCAGGAGTAACAATTGGCCTTTGACTACATGCAAGAGAGTGCTCTACCATGATCACCCTTTTGATAACCTTACTCTCCGTGGAGTGAGGTTATTACAGTATTCATTACCTCCCAGAGATTTAATTCCTTTTATATTTTGTCTTTGGAAGGCATTGGTAAATGTATCATGAAAAGGCATCTATTTCAACAGGCCTGTAGTAGGTGCCTCTGCAAGTGCCAGGGGTTTTAAAGGCAGCTTTGAAGTTGCTGAACTGAGCTGGGAGTTCCTGCCTGACTTGCAGAGATCTATCTTTCATGATACGTAACTGAGAACGGGTAAATAATTATCTATGGTGCAGGTCCTTAGAACACTTGGCACGAAATAGTTTAATTATTTTAAGAGCTGTGTTTGAAAACAAAGCACTCATGCATCAGTCTACTGGAAAAATAGGAAAGTGATTTGCCTCACTCCATTTTCTCTTTTTCCCTCCATATAATAAGATTTTGATGAAGAGGCAGTTGGTAGCCAGGTTGTGGTCTGTGGTTTTATGTTGTTGGTTTTTATTTGTGGGGTGTTTTTTTTCTCTTAACTGTTTTCTGTCAAGGACATGTCCCTTTTACTGCAGAACATGCTTATTGCTACCAGGCTCCTTCTTACCTAAGAATGGTGAGACTTATCTGATGTGGTTGACATAACCTTAAATGCAAAATTATTTTGTCTTAATTAAAAGCAAAGTAATAAGAGTTGGGAAGACTCTTTAAATACATTAAACTATGGATTTCTTTTTTGAGAGTGCAGAGGCATTCCATTTCACAAAGAATGCATCTGCTCAGCATTTGAAAGTGCAAGTAGCTTTTTCTGAAAATATGACAAACTTTGCATTTTTTTGCAATCAGAGATTGCCTCCTTCTACAAGTGGCATATTTTGAAATAAGCAAGATAACAGTTAGAACAGCCAAACCCTGGGGAAGAAGAAATGTTTCTAAATTTATTTTGACAGGTTCTCTCTTGCTCTGTATCTTTATGTTCTCGTCTTGTGTTAGGAGTCTGTGTTGTTCATCCTTGGCAGAGACAAGAGCTTGTTCCTATCTACTCCTAGGAGTCATGATGTTAATAAAACTACTGTATTTTAAGATTGGGGCAAGCGGACAGCTTTTAGACTGTACTAGAATTTCCACAATATCTTAATTAGATTGAAGATTACATTTTGTATGGGTTCCTACAAGTTCAGGACCTAAGATTTCAGGAAAATCACCAATCACTACAAGATGTATAATAATTCTCTATAGTTGTCCATTCTGAATTTTCATATGGCTACTAAAATCTATTTAGCAAGTAAGTAGGAGTGAAAATGGGCCAACAAAGCCAGTCAGAGAAGATTCCTGACCAGCGCAGTGAGCTTTGCATTAGCCTCAGATCTCCATCGGCAAGGCAGAAATAACAATTCCTAGTGTGGCAAGGGTGAAAGAAACACACGCAGCGTGGACTGGCATGCAGCTGCTGTGACACTGCCCCTACTGCAATTACAGGTCCCCACGGTGTAGACTCAGCGCGGTTTGGAATCTATGAAGTGGCCCCTGCATGCGTGACAGAGTGGTGGGTGCGCTCCTGTCGCTGCTCTCGCCGGGAAACGTGTGGAGACCAGGCGAAGCAGTAAAGCTGCCCTTCCCTCGAGTCAGGGCAGTGTAAACACCATCTGCAGTCCCCTACAGGTGGTTAATCCCACCTATGTACAGGGCCTATGTCAAAACCATTGACTCTGGGTAAGAGTCAATTCCTAGTAATTCCCATAGGAGACAGTTCCCAGGAACAGAGTGTGCCCACAGGAGAAGGACAAAATAAGGGCTCCAGTGCTTGAAAGAGAGTGAATTCAGGATAAAATAACACCTTTTAAGTTCTGACTTATTGGATGTCTGTTCTGCTTGAATAAATGAGGATATGTATTTGAATTGGAATTAGAATTTTTTTTAAAATTGATTAATCAGTTGACTAGAGTTAAGTAATTTTTTTTTATACTTAGAGTGGTGTGTGTTTAAAGTATTGACTTCTATGTAACTGATATGCTTTATAAGACAACTGCAATGTCAATTTGATGGCTGTAAATTTTAAGGGGAAAAAAAAAAGCATACTTGCCTAGAAAAAGACAGAAAAATTTTTCTCTGGGCCTGTTTCATTCATTCAGAGTTTCAGGACCTGATTTCCCCGACGAAGGTAGTACAAATCAGGAATTACAGCATGCATGAAGGCATAGAACAGGTTTCCATATGCTGAGATGTAGTGAAAACAACATGAGACTGGTTAGAAGTTGCTGGATCTATTCACTGGGAGTGAAGTTTAAAAGCTTGTTATGGTTAGTAATGCAGTTTGTTTGGTTATGCAGCTGGAAATCTGGTTTTTTGGATAGGAATAAAAAGTCATGCTTCAGGACAAAACATGAAAGCAAATTATTCTTATGCCTACTGAGAGAAGTTTCAGCGCTTTACATAAAAACAAACAAGCTTCCCACACACATACATTGAAAGGTCTGTACATGAAATGTAAATTGCTGCCAAGGAAAGTGCATGTTTTTATTTTAGTTGATATATTTTAATTGGATTTTAAGTGGCTCATGAATAAAACTGCCTTACATTAATATATGGTCTCCTTTAGTAAGTATGCAAGCATCTGAACTGTTTAGTAATGAGATTGACAGGCTTTACTGAAAATTTTGTATAGGAACAACCTCTCTTCTGCATTATTCTCCTCTTTATTTCCTATGTGTGTCAGTGAGATTTGGATTATGATTTGAAGTCATTCCCTACCACCTTCTGTTGCCTTTTCATAATACTGTTTTCTCTTTTATTCTCTTTGAAAATTTCACTATTTCTTACTATTCTTCCAGAGATTCCCTGTTTGGGTATTTGGTTTTTTTGAAGGGGGGGACTGATGTTCTTTGTTTCTTTTTTTTTTTTTTTTCCAAGCAGTACCCTGAGTGTAATTGCTGCTTTATATACTTATATGGAGGGTTGGGGAGAAGGGAAGAAAAGGCATCTATCCTGCGCTCATTCTCTGCTGTATGCACCAAGCATCCTGGTTGAAAACCAACTCTGCTGTCTTTTTCTGCTGAACAGAGGTAGTAGTTCCAGTAAGGAGGCACCCTCAGCCCTAAGGAAGGCTGGAGAAGCGTGGCTGACATCCATATAAAATTGCATTACAGGGGTGCAACTCTGTGCTATTAGTTTTTTGGCCTAAGTTATTAAATAAGAGTGGTTCCACAGCTTAACGGGCTGTTAGCTACTGAACAGGTAGCCCTGTGAATATCTACAGCCACTCCCCTTCTCCTTTAATTATCCAATTTTATCATGTTTCCCCATCTAGGCCTCTGCTCTACTTCTGAAGCTCATTTTCTTACCCAGATGCCTCGGTCCTGTCCTTCACGCTGCTGCTCCAGCACGAAGTGCAGGTGCCTGAATGGCACAGATGAGAGGTGCCGAATGTACACAAGAGCTTCTGCCTTGCTGTGAAGCAGAGAGCTTTAGAAAACAGTTGCTGCTGACAGGCTAACTAGTAGTTTTGCTGTATGGTGCAGGGGTTGACATTTCATGTAAAAGAATGGGAAAATTATAAATTGTAGGATTTTGCCTTTGCTCGTGAATAATCCCATTGATGTTCCACTGAATAGTCAAAGAATGAGACTTAGCAAATTCAGATTACTTCATATTTATATTATTAATTCTTCCATTATTCTGGCAAGAAACAACAGAGCACAGTTTCTCTGAAACTAAGAGAGAATGCCGAGTTGGTTTCCACTTTAATTAGCTCTTTTAAAACAAGCCTGTTTGAGAAGCAGGATGTTGTTAGTCCGCTGTGTAAAGACAGTGTAACAATACACCTAAACATGTATTCCTTAAACAGCTGTATGTGGGGGATGTATTTGAGGGATGAAAATAGCTTAATTGCTTTCAAGAAGAAATGAGAATTTACACAAACACAGCCTTGTCAAGAAGTCTGCACTAGCACATTGAAAAAGTAATGTCACAATGTCCACTGGAATTGTCACTGTCTCAAAAAAAAAAACCAACATAGGTTGACCTTCATTTGAAGTCTATTTCAATAGCCAAGGTCTTAATTCTGTAATTAGAAAGCTAATAAAAAGTAAGAACAGGGTTCACCGAGCATGAAAAATACAGGATTGGGCTTAAAAGTTGAAATGTAGCCAGTGGCTTATACTGTAGTTTGATTTCCATTTCTTAACACCCATGTAAGTTTTAAATGCTTTCAGAAGTGTTAATAATAGTGTTAAGTATTCGTAAGACTTGCTTCCCTAAAGATAGTATCATGTAAACGTAACAGAATACAAATTGTCTTCACCTTTAATTGTTTCTGCCATTGGAAAAGGTTCAAGTTTACAAGTGAGACAGTTCAGTGAGGTGTTAGTCTTGCACTTGCTGCCTGTTGAAATTTTATCACAATTCACTGCTTAAATTCAGTCTAATAGCATGGAAAAGTAGTTAAGGCTCTTCAAGTAGCTGTGAAATGTAAGAGCTTAAGAAAGAAAATAAATCAGAGTGCTCAGTACCTGGAGGAAATGGTGTCAGGAGAAAATAATGGAGGAGGAGAGCCCTTTACTGTGCACCAGTTTCATCTTGAATTGCTCAAGCTTTGTTTTGTTATTTCTAAAACCAACTACAGCATATGAAATGGCACTGCAGTATTTCCCAAACACAGCCTGCCCACGTGAGTCTTTCAAATTTATTTTTGCACTGACTGAAGTTTTGACTCAGGAGAGTATTTGCAAACATGTTAGTCCATTCCTGTTTGATATTTAAGTATACATACTAATATATATATATACACACACACATATAGACACACACACATATATATAAAAAATTGAATTTATTCTGTGGATTAATAGCTAACTCTGCTTCCATCCCTTTTGTCTTATTGAACCCTGACCTCACTATTACTCCCCTTACATCCTTTATCAGAGAGATCAGCTAGTCCTTGGCCTGCTGCAGTTGCAAGTGGATGAGCAAGGGGCAAATGTCTGCCCAGGAAGTCTGAGAAAGCATCTTCGAGCTGGTATGGAGCAGGTGAGCTGGCTCCAGGTGTTGCGAGAGCCAGCTCAGAACTTGCAGTGTGCCCAAGTTCTGCCTACTGTGCACAGGGGTTGTCCTAGCAGGTAGCAACAGTTTGCAAACTCATGTCAACAAACTGCTCTTCTGAACTGTCCATCCCTGAATGTTATGCTGGATAACAAAGCAAAGCAAAATGCTCAGCTGAGTTCATAAACACACAGGTATTGCCTTGGTAAGATTTTTCTGGTCAGGCAGATAGTTCCTTGAAGTTCATAGTTATAGGAATAGAAGGATATCTGTTAAAAAAAGGGTGGTGGGAGGGAAGCCTAATCACAAGGTCTAGTTTATCTGCACAGAAAAAGATAAAATCTATCAGAAAATAACCTGGACTTGGGGAGGCATCTCAAGCTGAGTTTTATTTTTTGAACCCGTTTGCATACTGCAAAGAATGAGGCAGGTGCCTAGTTCAGTTGCACGTTCGGGGATCTGTTGGTTAAATTTCTTCTTGTTGTTTAAGAAGTAATACATCTTTTAAGTCTATGTTAATACTCCATGGCTTTCAAAACACTTAACAAGCCTGGCATTTGCAGGCTGGTAGTGTTTTGCATAATATCAATAGCTTGTCTTTGTGTCCCATGGGAAAAAGAAAGCCTTTTCTTCTTTGTGGTGCATTCAAACAAGCCCTCTGCCCAAGATGGAAGTGGAAACACTTTTTGTCTTTTGAAATCTGAATTCCAGCAGGCCAGGTGTTTTGATGAAGCTTCCAGTGTATATCTAACCCAAGAGGTTTTGCAAAACCTACCTGAATTTTAGCAGATGACTCAGTTGTATTTGTAGTAATTTTATGAAGCTCGTGATGGAATATATTCAAACAGATGCAAGAAATGCTGTTTGATCTCTTCGGATGGCTAAATTGTGATTTATGTTAACACCACTTTGGCTTGCTGCACTGTTTCCTAGTCAATTGAGGGTGAATTTGGATAGAGAAGCTGGCAAGGCTACGGTATTTACATAATGCCTTTTTTTTTTCCCTGCGAACCCTGAATGTGGATGGAAACAGTCTCTAATCTTCTTAGCGATCTAAGCAAAGATTGAATGCTTTGGGTCAAGCTGGGTTTCGGATAGGCTCAGTTAGGAAAAAAAATAAAAATCCCAGCTCCTCACAGTGATTGCAAATGGAAATCCTTACAGAGCGAGTTAGTTAATGTGTCGGTAGTTTATAGTATTAGTGATATTTCATCAGTTTGCAAAGACCACATAATTTGCTTTCAACCATAGATTTCAGGACTTCTTGGAAACAGAACAAACAGCCCTTGTGTTAAGCTCCGGGCAGTGTTTGCGTTCATTCCCCCTCAGGATAGTTTTAAGTTGTATCATGAGGGATGAAAAGGCAAGTGTCTGAATAATCAGCGTACAGAGGCTTCCTTTTCTCCATGAACTCTGCATGACTGGAAAAGACAGCAGACCTGATCATCATCCTTCTTGCACCACGACCACTGTGACATGGTAAGAGGAGGAGGAGGAGTTCATTAGGTGGCTGTCCTTTCATATCTCAATTGTTAAAATATTCTGGCTGTGATTTTTGTGGTGTGTTACAGTAACATCACTTCTCAAACACTAGTATCATAAAATTAAAGATGTGATTTTTACTTAGATTTTAAAAAAATGGATAAATATCTTGAACTCAGGCTAAAAGTGACCTCTCATACGTGTTTTCCTTTGCCTGCCTAGATCTTACAGTATTTTTTCATGCAGAAATTAGAGCTTGTCAGGCGCTCCAAACAGCGTGCAAGTACAAGATATTACAACAAAGAGGGGAGGAAAAGTCAATCTTTCAGATTTGCTTTTTTTTTTTTTTCTTCAGGCTTACCCTTCCCAGTCCAAAAATCTATGCTATCTCACTGGGCTTAATGTTACCACAAGGGGTTTTTTTCTGTATGTAATGCCTCTTCACTGTGTCCAGTTCTGGGCTCCCTGGGATAAAAAAGACAGGGATCTCCTGGAGAGAGTCCAGAGGAGGCTACGAAGATGATTAAGGGCCTGGAACATCTCCCGTATGAGGAAAGGCTGAGTGAGCTGGGGCTGTTCAGCCTGGAGAAAAGAAGACTGAGGGGGGACCTAATTAATGTTTATAAATATCTTAAGTATGGGATGCAGGGGGAATTGGCCAACCCCTTTTCAGTAGTCTGTGTAGATAGGACAAGGGGCAATGGCTGCAAGTTGGAGCACAGGAAGTTCCGCACCAACATGAGGAAGAACTTTTACACAGTGAGGGTGACAGAGCCCTGGGACAGGCTGCCCAGGGAGGTGTTGGAGTCTCCTTCTCTGGAGATATTCAAGACTCGTCTGGACGCCTATCTGTGCAATATGTGCTAGGGAGCTGCTTTGGCAGGGGGGTTGGACCTGATGATCTCTGGAGGTCCCTTCCAACCCCTACGATTCTGTGATTCTGTGATTCACACAATATAAGATCACTCAGAGACTGATTTTTCAGAACCTGAAATTTAATAGGAACTGATGGCCATTTTCATTTCTGCAGCCAAACCTTTACAAACCAGATAGATAACTTTTTATCTGGTTACTTTTGTAACCACTTTTGTAAGTTTCGCAGCCTGCATTTAATTATTTTTTGCCTACTTGGTGTTCAATAATAAAATCAAGATTATATCCATCCCCTGCTTGAACTTGCCACTGCTGCATTTCATTAACTTTCTCAATATTTCATGCAAATTGCTTCTAATTAACATGCTTCTAAATAAAGAAAAAAGTGTTCTTGAAATCCTGTGTGCAATCTGTATAATAATATTTTCTCAGCAGCGATGACTTGAACCACTTTATGACCTTTTTGAAACTACCAGTGTTATTACTCTTATTGTTATTCCTGTAAGTGGTGTATTTTAGAATGAAACTCTTTTTATCTGTGCTATAATTAACAACCAGAAATAGCTTACTGAAAACATAGTAAGGCAGGTAAGGACATGATTAGTTATTGAGAGAAACATAAAGTAACCATACTCAGAAGTGGGTCTTTTAAATGTTCTGAATCTAATTAAGTCAGGGGAAATATTTAATATCTTCTATCTTTGTGGAATGCTTTGTCACTGTAGCACACATTAGAGGTACATCTGTTTGGGGTTTTCTCCCTCTACCAGCAAAGGAGATTATATGATTTGTTAAAAAAGGAAAAAAGAAAAATAAAAAAAAGGAGATGGAGGGAAAGATAAAGGAAGAAAAAAGGAAAAAAAGAAAACAGTAGGGTTTCTTTGTTGAGGGTTTTTTTTTTCCCAGTCCACTATGTCCTTGTGGTTATCCAGAAAGAAACTGGAATGATTCAAGAAAATTTGGGTCGTCATTGTAAAAATGTATCAAATTTGAAAGGGAGGAATCAAGGGCAGGTTTGTGAATGCATCTGCCTTGTGTATAAAGGCAGTATGTAGGAAGGAAGGAAAATACATGGCGCGCACAAAATGAACCGTCCTTATGTCTATTCTTTTTTATGACTAAAAGGAGGTCTGTATATGGGTACGAAAATCAGAACAGCGTGTTGCAGGAGTCCAGTTTGTGCTTGTGAAAGTTTATCAAAGAAGTTGATGGAATCTGGCCACTGAACTCACTAATGTTATACTGTTTGGAAGAAATAAATGGTAACGAGGGGACTACGGCCTTAATAAGGAACTTGTTGGTGAGGTTGAGCCACTCTAAGTCTGACTGCACCCAGAAGAAATTCTTCAGCTCGTCCTTCCTCTCCCCACTCTGCCAGCCTGTTCCCCTTGCTCCTCTTTGCCTGTGCCATCGCGTGTGTGTCCGTGCCATGAAGAGTAATTGTCTCAGTTTCAGCTTTGGGTTTTTTGTTTTGGGGTGGTTTTTTTCCATTTTGGGTTTGTGGGTTTTTTAATTTGAAACTGTTTAGGGAATGAGTTAGAGATGTTATTTTGTTCTGTCCATTTCCTGCAAGATTTCTGTGATGAATACATATAAGTGATGGATTTGACTTAGGGGAAATTTAAGAAAAAGATAGTACAACCATTAGTGTCAGTGCTGAGCAATACCATGCTAGTAGAAGCTGCATGTTTGTGTTCATGAAGCTGGATGTTCTCTACTTGAAATGTAAAAGCTGGTTTTAGTGAAACTTCTCTTGTCAGAAATGGCAGCTGCATGATTTGTTCTAAAAGCGATGCTGGACCGATGTAGTGCTTAATGGTAGCTGTGAATGATTCTTAGTGATTTCAGTAAGCTTTCAGAGTTGTACAGGTTTAGCATATATGCAGACATTTATCAGTGCTTCTTTACATCAGCTGTGCCTATGTCTGGAAATGTTCATGAATGTCTGAGGTGAAGCAGTAAGGCTGCACTTCCATGGCTCTTGCTAATTGTTAAAATCTTTGTACTGCTCGAAATAGATCAGAGTTTCAGTCTGACAGTTACACTTTACTTTCTTCCTTGCTTCAACTCCCATCCTTTCAGAAATTGGTAGGGTTACAGTTCTCTTCCATGTCCACAGGAAGCTAAACAACACACCACCACCTACCGTGTTAAAGCTGGTTTGACTTAAGTATATTTCGCCAAAATTTCATACTGCAAGATTGCTTCCCTCCCCCAATTATTTCAGGTTTAGTTTGGATTTGAGGTTGGGTTTTTTTTTGGGAGGGGAGGAGGGTGGGTGGTGAGGGTGTAGTTTTTGTTTTGTTTTGTTGTTGTTGGGGGGGGGGCTTTTTTGTTTGGGTTTTTTTATGGGGTTTTGTTTGGGGTTTTTTATTTGGTTTTGTAATAAAAATGCAATGTCTTGGTTTTCAGAGTTTTCCAGGACATGTCAACTAGTCCCCTTACTGTTCTTACAGAACTCTTCTTATAAAATAAATGGTAACAGGTGATTTTGAAAGTACACTCCAATTTCTGCCTAAACTTAAATGTCTTGCGGATTTTTGTGCCCTAAACATTCCATTGCATTCCCTTTCATGTTATGTCATGCTTTGCAGCATTAATGAAAGCAACAAGGCATTGTTTTGATGTTGCTCTTTATTTTTCTCTCTAGCTGTGTGCTGCCCACCTGCCAACCCGTTCAGAGGCACCAAACCACTACCAAGCAGTATGTCGGGCTCTGTTTGCTGAAACAATGGAACTGTACACTTTCTTGGCCAAAATTAAAAGTGCAAAAGAGGTAAGCAGTCTGAGAAGGTTTTTCTGCTTTTGAGCTCCTTACTGTGTGAATTAGGCTTACAAAATCAGCCTGTAGTGGATGTCAGATGCTTGAGGAAATTACCTGCAGTGTTCAGGGAGAGCAGTCCTACAGCTGATGAGGGTTTTTTTCTTTTGGCCTGTAAACGTTTACAGATATCTCATAGAAAAAGTTATTAATTGGAACTAGACTGGGAGCAAAACAGAAGTTTTCCTTGGAGGTTTACACATTGCAGACATGCATCCGTTCCTGCACATGTGTGTGTGTGATGTATTTCAGTTTTAAAAACTCCTCTGCTGTTTCAGGGATGTTGTGAGATGTCAGAGCTTTGCCTTCTCATACCTTGTCTTTGGCAAGAGAAGAATCTGAGATTCTTCTTGCTCGTATTTTGTCCCCAGTTAGCAGCTTCCCTTACCTTTGATGTGTGATTGGCTTGTTTGTCTGTCCCACAGGCTTCACAGCAGGGCCGACTTAAAATAAAGCAAGAGCCTGCTTGGCTGTTCCTGTTGACTGAAAGGCCATCCTAGGAACCACTTCAATTAGATGGTCTGACTGAGGAATAACTTCGAGGGTGGGCGGATGGTTTTTAATGAAGACAGTTGCAGTGATCTGGCCTGCAGAATGGCTCCATAAGCAATTGTATTAACATAGTGAGAAAACGTGGTGGATGAGGGGAGGGGCAGGAAGGGAAACATGCTTCTTCTTAAGGCTGGCTTCATCACCGAAGCCAACTTATCAAGTAACAACACTTTCATAATTTTTCTTTTTAATAAATCCCTGGAGGATTTTTTTTTCTTTTATAAATCAAGATGTACAGTATCTTTGAAAAGCAGGCTGAGATTTTACAGAATGATCTAAAAATTTTGCTGCTGAAAGGGGCAGAGCTGTTCCACCCACCCACACATGCTGCCACTGTTTTCCTTTATCTGATTCCAGGAAACAAACAGGGCATACCTCCCAAAGAAAAAGGAGTCATTCCCTGTCAGGTTAATGAGCTGAATCAGCTCATCAAAGGGTCAGATGAGCCTCAAAGCAGCAGAAGAGAGCTTTTATCCTCACACTTGTGGTGGAAGACACAAACCTGTCAGAGGCATAAGAGACTGGTGCTGTCTTTCCTTCCTGGTCGAGATGCATCCCTCCAAGGGAAAGACTCCTTCCGGGATGCTTTTCTGTGGCATGGGGTCAAGTTTCACCTCCACTTTTTCTCCAGACCTACTCAAACTGAAATCAGTTTTTAAACTGAAGCAGTATCATGCAAAGATAATTTTGACAGTGTCAGCATGGCTAAAGAGCCACTTGTTCTCTGAAGTGCCTGCTTTACGGTTCATCTGCATGCAATGAGCCTGATACAGAGAGCAGACAGGATACAGTAGCTCTGTGCTAAGCCTGTCTCCTGAACCTCGACGTGATTAATTTCACATCTGGAGTTTTGGCTGCTCCGTAGTGTTCTGACCACTGGATACTAATTGAGGGACCTGTGCTAGACATACCTCAACTAACAGCTACTGCAAAGTCTTGTTGAGGCTCAAAGACACTTTGGAGTTAGAATCACAGAATGGTTTGGGTTGGAAGGGACCAAGATCATCTACTTACACCCCCCTCTGTCATGAACACTGGCCATCTTGCTACTCAGAAAAGAACTATATTTCCAGTAGTTATTGAACATTTTGGCCACAGTAAGCAGTGATAAGGCATCTCTGTTGTCAAAAGTAAAATACTGTGATTTATAACTATTTAAAACTAAGTCTAAAAAAATGTATTTAAGAAGTAGAGGACTGTTTTGAATTTTCAAATAATTTAATCATCTTCTAATTGGATATAAAAAACCAGCAGCTGATCACACCACAGAGCATACAATGAGTTAATCCCAAATGAAAGAAACCATTTGCCTCTCAAAGGCTATTAGGGATTGATTCAAAGCACATTCAGGTCAAAGGAAGTAATCCTTGTAGATGGAATTTTGGCCCTACTCAACTCAGTAAGACTTTCATTGCTACACCTAGCCAAGGCCAGAATTTTGATCTTCCAATTTTGTTTTACTCTGGATCGGTTCCCTAGCAGGCATACAAGAAGTGACCAAGAAAATTACCTTACAAGCAGCTTCTGGAGTCTGTATACTTTGGTTTTATGATGTGCTTAATCCTTGCTTGTAGCTTTTATCCAACTACAGACTTGAAATATGTTTAATTTTGAAAGTAATGTGGTGTACAAAGAAAACAATAGGTATGAAGAAAATACAAGGTGGAATGCTGTAAATCTTGTTACACCATTTTAAAAATACCTCTATAGTTTATACTTGAGACAAGCAGGAATTGTGTGATCACACCAGGTTTGTGCCAGTAAAAGCTGTGGTATTTATATGCTCTTCTATCTTGCAAGAACATAGAAGAATCTTAATTCATTAGGAACATGGTTAAATACAGTTCAAGTCAATTAATTCCTTTTTCTTTTCCTCTTGTTATTGTCATGTGAGTATTGGGTATAATACATTTAAAACAGTAAGGACATTTTGTTGTCGTGAATTTGTGATGGCATTGGCAAGTAACTGGAGAAAATCCCCCAAGTTTTATACATATATCCGATGTAAAAAAAAACCCCTATACTGTGTAATACTGTGTTTGTGACACTAAAGATGCCAGAAATTATGAACTTGTTGGTTTACCTTTAAAAACTTGACAGCTTTATTTGGAGATTTTCTTTTAGAGTTCTTCAGACCAAGACACAGTTGTGGACGTGTGATCAAAATTAAATTAAAATCCCTAAAAAAAGGGGGAAAATCCTCTAAAATCACTTTTCTGTGAATAACAATTACTTTGAAATCCTTGGATTCCTTGTAGGGCCACTGGATGGCATCTGGGTATCCATTTCCCAGGTATATGAAGTTCATAGTATTTGCTCTGTGGGCACTTAAAAAGCCAACTTCACTGTACGGGAAGAGTTGAGAATTTTTATCTGCAGAAATGCACTGGCTAGGAGTGGAGCACCACTGACTTATCTTATGCTACAGCACGTGACAGGATTAGAAGGGAAGTGGCCTGTGAAAGAGGCAGAAGAAATATCCCTATGATGCTCTTTTCAATTTGGCACTATAAAACTTGGCAGGATTTTGGAAGTTGCCGGATTTCATCAACAGGCAGGAGAGAGAGGCTTATAGGGCTGTAATATGTTTGATTACTAATATATGTACTAAGTAGTCCTGTGCTCTCCAGTCTGTGTGATGAACATTGCTGTCATATAACAAATGGAGCGTAGCTTCAGCAAGGATTTTACTGGTGTGCACTTGGGTGAGTGCATTAATCAGAAATGATGAAGCAGTGAGTGAACTGTTGAGGTCATCTCAATGGATGTCAAATAAAATGGTTTAGGCACTTTGTCACATACTTGATGCCATGTGGATTTTATTTCCAGTCTGATTCCCTGTGAATGAAAGGTTGGCAGTAAAACTGACTTGTGGACTTCCAGGTCTTCCAAGGGAGATTGTACTTCCATTCTTAAAGAGAATGTGATGTGTTCATGTAGTGCATGCGTAGGACAAGACTCAAGCCAGAGCTGAGGAAAGTGTGATACATTACTGCAATTTAAAAAAAAATTTTAAAAAATAGACCAGCAGCAGTAAAATTACATATTCCTGTGGAACAGCAGCAGCAACTCCAAAGGTAGGCTTGAAATTGTTAACTGATCTAATTTTGCATCTTCTTGCAAGGTGGAGTTTTTCTAGCAAGCTTCCTGGAGTGCTTTTTTCAGCTTGCTGACAACATCTATATGCTGCTTAGACTCTGTGAAAGGTTCCCTTGCTGCAGATCCACCCTGGGTACCATCTGCTGCCATCCAGAAGAGGTATTTTGATGGACCAAGACCTCCTAACTCTGTGTCCTGCTGTTTAAGCATTTACAGCTGATGACAAAAAAGGAGTACAACTTTGTTTCTCATCTAAAGCAGTGAGCTTTTCAAATTGCTATAGGAAATTTCCACTTTTTTTTTTTTTGATTGTGTGTGTAAAAATGGTCAACAAGGTGGAGGAAATGCATGTGTCTGTGGCAAGAGGGAAAGTAGTTTGAATAGCTACTAAAAGTATGCTTCATGTAAAAGAAGAGATTCATCATTTTCAGGATCCTCTAAAAGGCCCTCGAGATCATGTTTTTTTACACCTAGCCATAGACACAACTGTAGGTGCAAATAAGCAATGTCTGTGTGATAAAGCAAATGTTCCTGCTGTGGAGTATCTGAACAGGTCACACAGATTGCTCAGCAGTGGCAAGAGCCACAGAGAGATGGGGAGAGATTATGCAAGCATAGGAATCCAGAAATTGCTGCTCTGCATCAGACCCAGGATTTACCTGGTCTGCTCCCCACACTGTGAACCTACTTCACTGAGGGCATATCTGCCCTAGTCCTCCCTCAGCTCCCTGTCACTGCCCAGTCTTGCCTTCACCTGGAGTTAATGCTCCAGGTGTGCTTAATGGCTGAGTGAGCCAGCAACATGCCCTTGCCACAAAGAAGCCTTAGTGTTCTGGGCTGCTTTGAGAGAAATGCTGCAAGCAGGTTGAGGGAGGTGATCCCTTCCCTCTGCTCAGCTCTGGTGAGGCCACATCTGAAGTATCGTGTTCAGCTCTGAGCCCTCCAGTGTAAGACAGAGATAGGCATGCTGGAGCAAGTCCAACAAAGAGCTGTGAAGATGATGAAGGGGTTGGAGCATCTCACATATGAGGAGAGGCTGAGAGAGCTGGGACTGCTCAGCCTGGAGAGATGAAGACTCATGGGGATCTCATCAGTGGATATAAATACATGAAGGGATGGTACAAATTGGACAGAGCCAGGCTCTCACAGGCCCTGGCCCAGTGACAGGACTAGAGGCAGCGGGCATGACCTGAAACACAGGTCAACACTCCAAACAGCAGGAAACACTTTTGTGCTGTGAGGCTGACTGAGCACTGGCACAGGCTGCCTAAGGAGATTGTGGAGTCTCCATCCTTGAAGATATTGGGAAGCCACCTGGACATGGTGCTGGGCAAATGGCCCTGCATGCCCCTGCTTGAACAGGTGGCTGGACAAGCTGACCTCCAGAGCTCCCTTCCAACCTCAGCCAGTACCAGTAAATGCCGATGCCAGCCTGTAGCAGAGCTAAGCATACGTGAGGACCTGTGGGTGATCAGCTTCACAACTGGCACAGTTGGTGTTAAAAGACACCATGTGATGCTGGCCACTGTAAAATACAAGAAGTGTCCAGTGGGCAGATGTGTCTTAACCTGCTGCAGTAGGTATCTCAAACATCCTTAGAGATTGATGTACACCCTAAAGCATCAAGATTAATATTCCTTCCAAACTAATTAAGACTTTGTGTATTTTTATAATTAGCTACATCTTCAATTACAGTGAAAGTCCACATTCACCAGAAACTTGTCCATAATTTCATTATCCACAGTATGCCTTGTAATTAGGTTTTTGGTAGAAGATAGATAAAGCTCCCAATCTGTCATCTTCGTGCTGTTGTTTTAAATCATGTCACCTTTCATTTTTGTCCTGTCTGATGTGAAAACATAATTCTTTCAGTCTGCCTGGATATATTTCAATCTGATCGGTATGAAAACATAAACGTACAAATTCTAATTAAATTCATGAGTATCCTAGTTTCATGCCATGGGAAGACTCAATTGGGAAACTGTTAATTAAAAAAGTCAAGTGTTACTTTCGATTTAACATGGCTATGCTGGTGTATTATTTGTACAAAATATGGTAATAGAGGTAGTTAATAGGTACCTAAACAGTGTTAATAGCTAACTTATTTTGGAAATATGGTCATTAGCCGAGTTATTCTTAATAGTCTTGTGACTAAAAGCTATTAAATTACCGTGCTGCTTGGATTTTCATAAAGAACAGCTGGAGAAAGAAGTTGATTCATAAACTTTTCTGCTCATAACTTCACCTTTGCCTACACTTACAGGCTTCCATTTGACTCCACTTCTACAGCTGCGTTGTCATCAGGCTTGCAGGCCTGTTGTGATTTGGTCAGTCCCTCAGTTTAGGAGCTTTAATAAGGAAAAAGTCTGCTGGTTTGTTGTTGTGGAGTTTTTTCGTGCTTGTTTTTTTTCTTACATGATGGAGGCATTGTCACTCAATGAGTAGATGCACTTGGCTTAGGGGTGAGGGGGTTTCCTCGTCTTAAACAGTTCTGTTGAGCTGAGCAGTGTGTTGACTCACTATATATGAAGAATTTTGATGTCCACTAAAGAGCTTTTCAGGGACTGATTTAATTGATCCTATTCTTGTGTTTGAATTAAATGGGGTTTGGGTCTTCTCAAAGAACTACAGTAATGCTGCTGGCCAAACCCTTGGAATTTAAACCCAGGTTAGATAGCTGAATGTCTAAAAACTGTTCTTCCCCTCTGTGTAGGCTATATATTTTTAAATTGAGCTTAGAGGTGCAAGAATGTTTTATTAGTTTCCCAGATAGCAGCGTAAGCGTTATTTGCACCAGCAAACAAATGTTTCCCAATTAAGAATATAAACTGGGAACTGCAGTAGACTGTGTTCTGCAATTGATGACAGACAAAGTCCAGCTTTGGATTCCCAAGAATACCATCTTCATTAAAACACTGCGTTTTCAGAGAGCGTTCTGGGGAAGCAAGCCTTTGATGCTGTGCTGACAAGTGTCTTATATAAACTCCCATCTGTCACCGAACACAGGAGAGTGCATCTCAAATGTGGGACACGCAGCAGCAAATCAGCTGCCTGCTTTTAATAGTGCAGCAAGACGTTTGAAGACATTTGGTATTTTTATTACTAGCCTTTGTCACAAAATGCAGTTTAGTTAAAAAATGGGCAAACGCTTTAATGGTTTTTAAAAAGCCATTGCTGTTAAATCCTTACTTCCTACACATCCAACCCTTATTTCCTGAACAAACACCCAGCTGTAATAGGTGAATCAGGTCTGTGGTATTGGTCTGATTGTTTAAAGACCCCTTTTAAGATGTTTCTGCTTTCTGAAATGGAAACTCGTTTAGGCCATGTATTTATTATGCTACAATAGATCTTCTTAATCCATTGTCCCAAGGGCAAGCGCGAGTGGCTGCAGCAGCTGGGGTTACTTGCAGGTTTTGGATCACAGTTAAGTTCTGACAAAGGGTCTCTTGTATTGTAAATGTGTTGGTTTCCATAATTTATGATCGAAACAGATGCTGAAACCCACTGATGCTGGCTGGGGGTGCTGGAGCAAAATGATAATATTTCATTTAGTCTCAGAGTTTAAACATAACCATTTGTCAGAGTGAATTTATTCCTTCCTAAGCAGCACCTGACAGGTGCAGAAGAGTTAAAGAAACCTTCCTCAGCACTGGCCACAAGGATGTAGCACTGCTGTCTCTTTTTCTTCCCAATCCTGCTTTCAAACTGATGTAATGATGGAAATTCCTTTCCTTTCTACTGTTCTTCACTGATTGCATGCTGAGCTTCATATAGGATATTACCCTGAGTATCAGGGAGAGGGAACAAACTATCCCTATGAAGTGGGTGTCCATGCCAGTATGTGGACAGCAGCCTGAGCACTCCACACTCAGCACTAGGGTGGGGAATAATAAAGAGCCCGGCTTTGGCAGTAGCCTGTGCTTGTATCAGCTCATTTGTATCATAAAACTGCACTTTGAGAGAGTTTCCTCTTGGCTGGCAGGTTTTGCTCTTGCAACTCTCCAGTGTGTGGTAGCCAGCATCACCTACACCTGTGCTTTCTTAGGTAGAAGCTCCCCCTCCAGCTAATTTCCAGAGCAGCTAATTACCTGGCTGCCTTTTGGAAGATCTTTCCAATTTTCAGGATGGGTTTCCCCCCAGCCCTTTCTTGTTTTCTGTTGTTAAGAAAAACAGGTTGTAATCTCTTCAGCTTCATGAAATATTTATGTCAGTGAAAGGCATCAGCCTTTAGGCATAAACCAGCCCAGCAAACAGTGCGGTAGGGAACGTTGCTGCAGAGGTGGGTAATTGCTGCAAAACTTGTTGAACAGTTGAAGTAAAGGTTAACCAGCTGCAGCACGTTAGTTTTTAAAAAATTAATGTGTACCTTCCAGTGTTGAAAGGAGGAGCAAATTTGACAGATGGGAGCTTATTTACTCAAGTCATCTTTTTAATTACAGAGAGGGAAAAGATAAGGTATCAGAATGATTTTATATTTTGCAGTTTATCAATAAAAGTTAGCAGTTTGCAAGAAAAAAGTAATTAACAGTTAAGTTTCTGTATTTTAAATTATTACTGAAACTGTATGAGAAGAAAAGAATAAATGCTGGATGGCAAAATACACTTTAAGCGAGGCCTTTATGTTACTCAATCTTTCCATTTTTCTTTTTCTTTCCTCCCTCCCCTTCTCTCCCCACCCCCACCCCCCGCCTTGGAAAAGGGTGATTTTCTGTAAGTGTCAGACTGACTGCTGACCACAGCAACAGGACCAACACAAGTTTCCATAAAGACATTCTTTCCCGATTGGGTGTCCTGTGGTGACACTCCCAAGTTATGCCAAACCCTTCCCACGTTGTCCCATGATATATTTCCTTCTGCAGCATAGGTGATTTATGGGTTGGTTTAGAGTCTTCCTGTAAATTATGTATTTTATTTTTATAGGGCAACTGTAGGATTTCTTCTTTGATATGAAAGCAAGTGTGTTAGCTACTTAAATATGACAGTAAATAATCCATCTGCTCTCTTTCCAAAACTTCTGTGGTGGCTGGTGTCCATGTGCTGTCTCTGTAACCAGGTTTGGTCGATACTTGTGTTATGCTAAATGGGCAGGTTAAGGGCTCTGCCATCGCTTCCATTTCTTTCGCTGATATATTGGCAGGTTTGGAACTACTTCCAGGGAAGAAGATTAAAAAAAAAAAAAAAAAAAAAAAAAAGCTTATTTTTAAGTTTTCTGAGAAGCTCAAAAGCTAGATTGAGACTAATTGTTTAGTTCCATTAAAGGAAGAGCTTGAGGGCTTCAAAGTGAGAAAAAGGTTTTTGATAAATAAATACATCTGTCAGACCCCTGACCTTTTATTTTAATCTCATAAAATAAGCAAGTAGTTAGAGAATTTAACTTTCCATTTTGAATACATTAGTGAATACTTAGAAAATAGGTCAAGTTAAACATTGTTAAAGATTTCCTGGAAAACTCTCTGTAAAAGTGGAATGGAGTATCAATCATTTGATCATATTTCTGATTCCAGAATGTTTCAATACAGAAGTAAACCAGAGAAAATAGCTTTTTGAATATGCAGTTCTTTATAAGATCATTTCTGTAAACCACAGCCTTTTAAATCTTTCACTTGCATTTGTCAGTGTGCAAGCTTGCTTAGTCTTTTGGCTGCTCTAACTTTTAGTCGTTTTTCATACTCTAGTTTGTATGAAAACTTCTCTAATTTTGATACAAATGCAAGTTTGTCACTATTCAGTTTAAAGTATTTCTTATGATTTATTTCTCCTTACAGCTAACTTGCCAGGAGTTTCTCCTTATACAAAAATGAACCATTTTGAATTCAAAAAATACCAGTAGTTATGAATAAATGGGATCTTTACCAAATTGGTAACATTTTCTGTGCTGTAGCTTAGCAGACCTGGTAGGTAGTTGGGTTTTTGTCTGTACATAGCCCAGTTTTAGGAATATGTAAATTTCTATATATAATTTTTCTTCTGGCATGTTGCTATCCAAAGTACTTTGATACTCAAAACTTGGGATTTTTTTTCCCCCAAAATTTAAAGTCCACTTATTGATTAAGAGAAACATATTCAAACAGTGTTACTTTTCCAGTATTACTATTTGAGTCATATAACATTCAGTAGAACACCCAAACAACATAGTTCAAGGTCCTGCACCTGGGTCAGTGCAATCCCAAGCACAAACACAAGCTGGGCAGTGAATTGCATGAGAGCAGCCCTGAGGAGAAGGATTTGGGGGTGTCTGTTGATGAGAACCTCAACATGAGCCACCAATATGCACTTGGCGCCCAAAAGGCCAGCCAGATTCTGGGCTGCATCAAGAGAAGCATGGCCAGCAGGTTGAGGGAGGTGATTCTGCCCCTCTACTCTGCTCTCATGAGACACCACCTGCAGTATTGCATCCAGTTCAGGGGCTCCCAACATAAGAAGGAGATGGAGCTGTTGGAACAAGCCCAGAGGAAGGCCACAAAGATGGTCAGAGGGCTGGAGCATCGCCCCTGCCATGACAGGCTGAGAGAGTTGGGCTTGTTCAGCCTGGAGAAGGCTCCAGCGGGATCTTATAGCGGCCTTCCAGTACCTGAAGGGGCCTACAGGAAATCTGGGGGAGGGACTGTTTACAAGTGCATGTGGAAGTAGGTGTATTTAGACTTAGATATAAAGAAGAAATATTTCACTGTGGGGGTGGTGAGACACTGGCACAGGTTTCCCAGAGAAGCAGTGGCTGCCCCCTCCCTGGCAGTGTTCAAGGCCAGGCTGGATGGGGCTTTGGGCAGCCTGGCCTAGTGCTAGGGGTTCCTTCCCACCCAAATCACTCTATGATTTTATGATTCTCTGTCAGAAACTAAACTTCAGTTTTAGTTGAAAATAATGCCACCATTCATTTATTGACTCCTTTTCGTTGCCAGAATCTGAAGAAGATTCAAGAAATGGACAAAGAAGCAAGTGATGAATCCAGCACAGATCTTGATGATTTAAAAAATGCTGACTGGGTAAGACAACAATCGAATACTGATTCAGCGTCATTGCTAGTAGTTCCCATTTCTTTATACTGCTTACCTAAAGTTGTTTGGTTTATGTTAAAATCTGTGTCTCTCTTTTTTAACATATGAATTAATAGTAACTCATGGACGTGTTAGTATCAAATGGAGTCTCAGCCTTCCTTCAGAGACAGATGAAACAGTACAGGTTTGGGTTTTTCTTAAAGCATTGTATTTTTGTCATTAGACTATCTTCATGGAGATGCTTTTGCAATTTAAAAAGACTGGACTTTAGACAGGTATCGTGCCAACTGCCCTTCAGAGGGACAGCCAGGCAGTAGGCAGAGCCACCAAATTTCTCCAGTGGTGAAAAAAAATGTTGCAGCAAAGCTTGTAACAGAAAGTAGCTTGCTTTATTTTCTAGTTACTATTCTTGCCATTCATAGAGGACTATTATAAGGTTCTTAAATTTGAATTGAATACTCAATTTCAGTCTCACATTCTTCTGTCCACCACTTGTTCTTCCTCCTCTCCAGCCATTCTTGCTGCCCAAAAAAATGAGAGGGAGGTATTCGTATGCAGTGCTCTTACAGGCAGAGCAAAAGAGAGTTGAGTACTGAGAGGATGTTGCACGACTTTAGGAATCAAAGCCCATCCCAAAATTTCTGTTTGAAGAACAAAAGCTGGGAAATTTTGCAAGAATATTTTGGGCCTAAGGGAAACAAAGTTTCAGATTCAATCATTGTTTTAATTCTAGGCTATAAGCCTAGAAACTTTCCTGGCATGCTTGAAGTGTACTTGAAATGGAAATAGAGATGTACAATAGGAGAATTTAAAATCCTTTTTCTGTATTCTCTTAGAGATGAACATCACTTGAGGTGAAACTCTGCAGTCCTGCTGAGTTGCAACAAAGTTTTGTTACATTCATGAGGGTTAAAAATAGACTTATATAAAATAACCACGGGTAAAATGCGTTTTGGTTGATGTGTTAAAGATAAAATAGTACAGCTGTATGTATCTGGTGGTGCCACGAAAGGGGAATGAACAACTTTGATTTAATCTGAGGTGGTATTCAAGGGCAAGGTATCAAATAAAAATTCTCTCTCTCTCCTCTTCAGGCTCGTTTTTGGGTACAAGTGATGCGAGATTTACGGAATGGTGTTAAACTGAAGAAAGTTCAAGAGCGTCAGTACAACCCGCTCCCAATAGAGTATCAGCTCACACCCTATGAAATGCTGATGGATGATATTCGATCCAAACGCTATACCTTAAGGAAGGTCATGGTAAGTCAAGAGAATCACCAGAATTTGTCAGATCTGAAATGTTCTTTTCCTTTGTCGTTGTTGTCTTCTCGTTTTCTTCTCAGAATGTAGAATTTGTAATTTCACGTAGATAGTAGGGTGTTTTATGGCATCTTAAATTCATGTAGTACTTGGAGGGGGGAAAAACACAATACCAACAAATGTTGTGTATTCTGTTTTCCATATGGCAGGCATTTAAAAATCTGAAGGATATACCTACATATCATATGCTTGGACAAACGACTTGTGTTGGTTTTATGATGACCTTAAGAGTCCTGTCAAAAGTCCTGTCATGCTTTCCACTGAGAGATTGTTATCTCAGTGATTGATGTTTTTCTTATTGGGGAGAACATGAGGAGTCACAACATAATTTTTGGCATTCCAGAATGCAAAGTGCTGCCATGTTCTTAGATAATTGGTACTGTGATGGGAAAGGAGAACCTACAGTGGTTGAAAACACTTTACCTACCACGTATATTACCTATCACCTATATTACAGTGACAATTTATGTGACCATGATCTGTTACAAACTTTCAAGGAAAAGTTTGAAAGAAAAAGCTTTCTCTGTGTAAAAAAAATTTAAATCATCAATTTGTAGAAGTTAATTATTTTCAACATAATGTGTTGCTGCTTTCAAGTCAAGACAGTACCTCAAAGCAAGCTGGAGAGTGTTGACGGGTCTCCTCCTCAATGCTCGTAAAGATGCATGAAAGATTGATTTGAGACACTCTCTTTATCAGACCCCATTTGATATTTACTGGTGGCTCCCTATTTTTTCCTTCCCCTTTGGTACATATTGTGTTCAACATTAGGATGTCCCTGATAAGCCAGCAACTGATCTAAAGAGCTCCTTACCCCTCATAAGACATTTTAAACACCTTTTTGAGAGGCATGTATTTGGTCAGTGTCAATATTTATACTCTGCAAGTACTTATCTATGCCTGTTACTAATTACAGTGTAGGCTTCATTCTAGAATATTCAGTGTTAAAATGCATTTGCTTTCGTGACAAACCCTCACAAACCCTTTGTTAGTGAAAAAGCTGTGATTCCATCAGAAAAATTCAGAGATGGGGGTGGAGGAGAGATGAGAGAAACAGAAAGCATGTAGTTTGTTCTATCAGAGACCATTAGAAAATAGTATAAAGGGGGAAGAAAATGGAACGAGTACATGGGGAGCAAATAAATTGAGTTCTGTTACAAATAGAAATGCCTTTTATGTATGAGCTGAAAGTACTCCCCTAATGAAGATCTGGATTTAGAAGATCAGACTGTATTTATTTTGTGCAGCAGATGTTGCTTAAATGTTAAATCAATAGGGTAAAATACATACCCAAGTAATGACTTTATCTGCCTTTCTGCTAACAGTTCAGAGAACTGTGCTAAGGGTTCATACTACCCACTGCAAGAGGAACAGTCCCCTTAGTCCCTTGATTACTGTGTGCAGCCAGGGTAGTAGTTTTGTTTGAATGAAAACCCCTAGGTTGTCTAATTTTGCTTTTGTCAGACTAGCCTTTAATTCATCTTCTGCTGAGCAAGCTCCTGCCTCTTCAGAAGAGATTTTCTTCATTATGTGGTAGGTCTTTGAGGCACAGCTGCTCCGCTGCTCATCCAGACTCCTGCTGTATATGACATTCCTGCAAACATCTATTTTTGTCTTGCTATCTCATGTACTGGATAGATTGTCCAAAGTGACCTCCTGGCCTAAACTTGAATTTGGATTACAGTCAGCTGCAAGTACAACACCTGTAAGGTTGTCTGTGATGCAACTGCTGGCTTAGTCTGACAGCTGCTAATGACAGTGTGCTAAATAACATTTTTTTTCTTATTAGAAACATTCATTTCAGTAACTTGGGCTCTGCTGCATGGTCTGCTTGAATGTGCAAAGCATGCACAAGAATAAGAATGCAGCCTGACGTGAGATGTGCAGAGCCTGAGATTCACAAAGAATTAAAAGCTTAGTTAGATCACATAAATACAGCATCTTTCAGCTGACCATCATGGGTCAAAACTGATGATATGTATTCCCATCAGAGAAAACTTAGAGGTTCTTGAGAAGAGGACAAAAGGGAAAGAATCCTAAATCTGAATTTTAAGGCAGCCTGGGAAAGATGGATTATGTTTCTTTCTATCAGTCAAAATGGATGTTTGGCAAAATTTTATTACAAGCAATTTTTGTTCCAAATTTATAGGTAGTATTTTTGACTTGGTAGTTTGTGAAAATGCACAAGCCACTGATGATAACAAGAGGTTAAATAATTCTTTTAAGTAAATGAGACGCAACATGAAGTCTTTACTGTTCTTTTAATTAAAATAATGCTGTATTTAAAAGAGTAGCTTCATCGGTCCCTGACTGCTCAGTACTCTGTGTAGAAATAAGGAAAGGAACAGATGTTCCTATCAGGTGCATTGCTTAGGAACTGTTTTGGTGTTTCAGACTATCAAAACTGTTGAGCTAACAGATGCTGATAACTGGAGCTGTCTGTTCCCACTCATCTTCCGTCATAGTACAACTATTCAAAATGTTTTGGAGATGTAAAATGTCAAATTCTGGGCTTTTTGTAAATAACTGGTTTCATTCCTTTCAGTGACGTTGGCATTTCTATTTCAGTACAGATGAAAATAATTTCAAGTTTGTCATCTCTCTGTCCCTCTGGTGCAGGAGTCCTTGTTTCAGTAGTTGTGGGAACAAGATAACTTTCATCCTGGCATTTTGTAACCTTTGCACATCTGCCTGGAGAGATTTAATAGTATTTTTCTCCTATGAAGGACTTGCTTCCAAAAAGTTAAAAAATTGTGAATGTTGGTAGAGTCAGCACTTGGACATGGGGAAAGGAAAGAATTAAATAACTCTTTCAGGCTATTTTTTCTTTATTATTCCTATGTTTTAAGCTACAGCTTTTAACTCCACATTGATTCACAATCCACAACTCCTTGTGGACCCCCAGCCTACTCCCTGGTGGGGTGGGGTGAGAAGCAGCAAAGGCCTTGGCTCTGTGTAAGCCCTGCTCAGCAGTAACTAAAACATCTGGTGTTATCAGCACTTTTTTCAGCACAAATCCAAAACTCAGCCCCATTCTAGCCCCATCCTACAACTATATTAACAAAAGCATCATACTGTCTGCATAATGAAAGATGGCAAATATATTTCTACTTACAAAGCTTTAGTTCACAACAGGACTTTATCATGAGCTGTTCTGGAAATGATGTAGCATGTCCCTTCTGTTTGTTTCAGTGTCCATGCATTCTCATTTTTTAAATTAAAATATCTAGGTAGTTCACAACAGTATCATTTCCATGTTACCTGTCATTTAGGGATAGTACTCTCCTGCTTAACACTATCACTTTTTAATAGTGAGACAAAACAGTGGCTGAGGTAATTCAGTGCCAGTCATAAATGGTGTACTTTTTGTGAAAGTCAGGTGCAATGTACTACTTGTTTGGGGTCACCATTTTTCAAACTTGGGCTTCAGCCAAAGGTTGCCAAGTACCATTTGCAGGGTTTTTTTTTTAACTGCAAATCCATATTTATGTATTAAAATGTGATGGTAGCAGGTTGTGAGTGAGTAGATGATTGCATGGTAATTTTTCTGTGCTGTTTAGATCTCTAAATTTCTGGTTGATTTTTATAATCATTGGTTATGCTTTCCTCACACTGCCAGTTTTAATGCATACTGGTGTACAAAAGCCATTTTACACATGTGAAGACTTAGGATAGTTTTGCAGTGTTTTGAGGTATTTTTTTAAAATACTGCTACTTAAATACTAGTATTTAAATCCTAAATAGGTTGCAGTTGAGGCTGATCTGATATGAGGAAAAAAAATATCATTGGTTGGGGTTTTTTCCCAGCATGTATCGTGGCTGCATCCGTGCAATACATATCTGATAGACTTGAATCAAGAGCCATGGATTTTAATTAATTAAAGGGAAATTGCTGATTACAGAGAGAGTTAGTTTGAGTAAAGGAATAGATCTAGTGTGGACAGAGAGCATAGAAGGTTCTCCTTCAGTATCTTTCCTCTCAGCATCTTGTTTGGGTGCCGAGTACAAGGAGGTAGAATCTGCCACCGGTGCTCCTGCTCTTGGCTTGCTGTCTGCAAAACACCCACTTGCTTTGTGACAGCTCCCCGTGTATCCTGTGGAGAATCACTTAAGCAAATCTTACATTTCTCTTTTTCCAATCAAATGGGAATATGCTGATACTAATTACACCCTGGTGGCATTAAGCTAGGGTGTAGATTGCCCTGAGGTGAAAGGCTCAGAGCCATGTATTATTTATTGCCTACTGTCATGCAGGGGGTTGTTCCCCAAGGCTGGAAAGGAGATTATCAGTTTACAAAATGGCTGTTCTGATGGTAATAACTCTCAACTTCGGCTATCAACTTTGACATCTGATGAATAGTAACTCGTGGAAGAGAGACCCTTCTCATTTCATTAACAGTCCTGCAAAGCACACCGACCTCAAAAAATTGCTGTCTTTAAACAGAAGTAATCAATCACACTGCTTAAAATAATATTCTCCTCCTCATAAAAATGTCAAATCACCATTTAATATAAACCTTTTTTCAATTTTCAGTTTTTCTGCACTATTTTTAGGAAGGTGATGCATGTTGCAGAGTTTAGCAGCTTGGTGTTCTCTGCCAAGAATACTCTGTGAAATTCAGCCTAAGGAAGGGAAAGGGGTGGGTGGAGGGAACAAACAGTATTTGGGTATGACTGGGGTAGATACCTCCAGAAAGAGTCCCTAGGAAGGACGCTGCATCTGTTTGCTTATTGAGGAAGGGATGAATCTTCTCCAGGAGGCTGTTGCTCCACCTCAGCCTGAGTGCAGGGCACATCTGAAGTGAGCAGAGCTTATTTGGAAGCCACAGGGCATGACTGAAGTTCAATTAGGGATCATATTCCAGTGACCTTATGGGCATTTAAATCCATTTTTCTGACTGCAGTTAGCAAAAGTACACATGATTAGACAAACCAGGTCTGTCTCTTTTTATCTGGCTACAGAGTTTGTATGAACAGATTCTCCAAAAGAAAAATGAGCCAACTGACACTTTAGGAGAAGAAAAAAAGAAAAAAAAATAAGAAGTGGTGCTAAAATTTGGGGCACTTGGTCTGAGAAATACAGTCTCATGGGAATTTGTCATATTGGAGGACAGGGCTGATAGCCAGCTACTGTCTAGTAATAGAAGGTACCAGAAGGATATATGTTGTAGGATGCTTTCTTATCCCTGACAGTATGCTTGGGCACTGCACTGACAGATGTATTTTTTTAAAGCAAACAGCTTATTCCAGTTCACAATTTATAAATTCTTCATATGCTAGGAAAACTTCTGTTGCATTCTTTTATATCCTGTACATTCAGGGAGTCACTGACTCTTTCCTGTGATGTCTTGTATGTGGTCTTATTCTAAATGAGGTATCAGAGAAAGAAACATCTGTCTCTGGAGAAAACCGAACAAAGAAGGAAACAGCCCTCACCCAGCCCCTTTTCTACAGAAGTATATGATTTACAGGGAAGAAATGTCCTTCTTCTACATCCAGTGGCATGCCATGGCGTTCTAGTGATTCACCTTCCAGACATATTAACAAACTTTGTTTGATATTTGAATAGTCTTTAAAGTGCAGGTGAAGAGGCAGCTAGGAAATCATGCTCAGGGCTTCCCCCTCCTTCTGCTGGGATTTCCACACAAGGCCACTTCTTCAAGGCCAGACCAGCAGAGACAGGTAGTCAAGACAGGAAAGAAAAAACAAGGGGAGCATTTTTTTCATCCACTCTGGATGTGCCAGCTCTATCTTTGCTTTCACATCCGTGCTTGGGAGCTGGTAAGGGGATCAAGAAAACTGGGGCCTTAAAGAGCACCTATGTTTTTTGAAAGGCTAAGAGCAGAGTATTAGGGGCTGTGTAATTACTGGAAGTGAGACATGGTTCAAATAGTTGTTCTTAAACATGGTGTTGGCCCCTTTTCCTCCAAGCAAGGTCGAAGCTTCATCTGCATTCTCTCATTGATGCAATTGCAGCCTTGACATAGGATTTTGTCATTTCAAAACCCTGAGTATTGCTGTTTAAAGCTGCTGCAGGTGTGGTTCTGTTCTGTAGCTCTCTGCAGAGCTGAAAAGCTGTTATCTGTGTTTTTCCTTGCCTGTGTTCTGTGTGTGGATTTTTGCTCCACTCGGGAATGGTGGGCTTTAATATCTGGTGCCGGTGTCAGAACACCGCAAGCTCTGTCAGGGTTACGAGTTTCCAGTTGATCTCATCACTTGCATGAGTACAGATGCACAACATGGAAATACATATTTCACTTTCTCCTTTCCAGGTCAATGGTGACATTCCACCTCGATTAAAGAAGAGTGCCCATGAAATAATCCTGGATTTCATCCGATCGCGACCTCCATTAAATCCTGTATGTAATCCAGTGGGATTCATTCCTAACAAAAATGTGTCTTTTTAAAGCATGTTTGTGGCCAGGGAATGTGTTAAATATGTTTTCTGACATGGGATTTCAAAAATATTGTCTTCTGTATATAGAACATGGTCTCTTTAAGAGCAGTGTGTAGTATCTTGCACCTACTGACTAATAGCTGATATTACCAGGAGCCCTTTACCTCTGGGAAATCATTTTTCCCCATGAATTGGGGAAAAATGCAATCCTTTTTCCAATTTATGTGAGTTTGACAACTGAATGCGTGTAAAATCATATCACAACCTTCCACATTTTTCCTGAAAAAAAAGAAGTGTGAAATCCACTTCCAAGGAAGCAGAGTTCTGTGTAAATACGATTATCTTTGTATCCCAAGGCCTCAGCTAGGAAGCTGAAACCAACCCCGCCGCGGCCACGCAGCCTTCATGAGCGGATACTGGAGGAGATCAAGGCAGAGAGGAAGCTACGTCCGGTCTCGCCCGATGAGATACGGCGTAGCAGGCTGGGTAAGCACATGGCTGGTCTTTACCTGCAGCTTCCACAGAGAACTTCCCACCTGAGAAGCAGAGGTATTAGACATCTGCCTGTGCAGATGTCATGGAGGGTAAAATTATTCCCATCCCTTCAAAACCAGAAAGAACCTGTGAGCTTTGCTAGGCCTATGCAGTCTTGGTGCTAAGCTGTATTTAAAAATAAGATACTCTGTGATTCAGCTTGATTCCCTTCAAGTGTTTAGCATATGTATTAGATAAACTTAATGGCATTGTATTGCTTGTTGCACATGACAGTTAATGTTAGATTTGCTCAGAATGGAATCAGTGTTGTTTCTCCCAACACAATCTTCCATACATATCTGCAAGTATTCTTTATGTGTCTGGTTTTAATTAATTTTATTAACTTTGTTTCCTGTTGTCAGCACCATCAATTTCCTTACTTTACTTTAAAATCTGCTTTTATTTTGTTTGCTGAATTTGTTGCTTCTGTTTTGTATTTAAATCCTTCCTTTCTTTTCTAAGTTATGCGTATATACAAACATGTGTTTGTATATATTTTCATGGGTAAAACTAATTCAGACTCACACTGCAGAGCATTTTGTTTCTGCAGTGTGCATTCATCAACCCACTAGGAAATACTCTGCTTTACAGTGGTCACCTATTTGCATTACTTCAGTGGTTCTTATGACAAAAGCATGACAAATACAGTCTTACATTGTGACTTACAAATGCAGTCTTCCATTGTGACATGTTCCCTTAAGAGCATGGTATTTCTGTGTATCAGAAAATATGAACTAGCTAGATGTTTGAAGAGCAGAAGTGGCATCTTACAGCTAAAAAGCATGAAATAATCCATGTATATACCTCCTCATGCTGCTTTCTGCAAAATATTTGTGTTTGCCATGTGTGCTTAAAGGCACTGGTCCAGACTCAAGTGGGTTGTGACAGCCCATTGTCTCCAGAGAAAAACAATTTCATCAGCCTTGCTTTGTCACATTGTTTTTGAAGTGCTCAGCAGAGTTTGGAGAATGCTTGGGTGCATTTTTAAAAGCATGATGTTTTGAATACTGTTTGGGCCTTCCAGTTTCTGGTGTGAATTCAGTTTATGCTTGCTGTATCAATTAATGTTTCTCATAGGCCTAGATCCTTTTTCAGATGTAGGAAGCTTGTAAAAGCACAGAATGATTCCTTGCTTTTCTTTCAAACGTTTAATTTTAGTATCTTAGACATTCTCCATTTGGGAACTATCATGTTCTCTCAGGGGTAATAAATATGATCTAATAGATCTGTAAAATTACTAACTATTATAAATGACATCAAATCCATTTAGTAAATAGTTTAAATATAAAAAATAGTTTAAATCTAAACCCCAATGTTAACTGTTAGGACTTCATGGGCTGATTTCAGGGCATGGCCTCCATTGAGGGATACCTGTCTTCCACCGATTCTTCATTTTTTGCTAAAGAATAAAATTTTTGAGTTCTGGAACTGTGGTAATCCCCCTTGAGTCCAGCAAACTGTTTGGATTAAATGCCATATTGCTGGAGGGGTAAAAGAGGACACAGGCAAGTTTTATTTCCCAAGTGTTTATTTGCTGCTGGCATGAAGAAGAAAAAATAGCCAAGGCCTTGAAGATACATTTTTCTTACGTTAAAAAGACGAGGTTTTGTTCTTTCTCACACTGAAATGATTGTTCTGTCCAGTGTTCCTTTTAGAATATAATGTGTTTGTGCAGAATTGGGAATGGAGTAATGCTGCTGGCATTCAGTATGCTACAAGTAGATCTGACATACAGCTTAGATGACCACTGAATGTAATTCAGTGTAACAGCATGTAAGGTAATGAGGTTTAAGGATTATAAATGTAAGTAGAAACACCATGTAGGACACTTGCACCATCTGGACAGAAATACTTGCTGCTATTAAAAGAGAAAAAAAAAGCATTAGAGTGAAATATTTGGGTGTGTAAGGTACATTCACGTGTCCCAGAGTCTCTCCATTTATAGCAGTTAGGAACACAACTACACTTGACTATTGGGATGGGGGGGGCGGCTGTACTCTTGCAGTGCATCCTCTGAGGTAAGGGACCTCTGGCATGTGTTTCCCAGTAGGCAGAGGCTCTGTCCCCCTGCTTGGCACATGACACATGTACAGGTAAGATCTTCTCTACCCTGAGCTGCCACTAAGAAGGGCCAGCCTGACCACTCTCAATCTAAAGCTTCTTTGGAAATGGTAATTTAATTTTGGTAACTGTTCTGACAAAGAGAGAGTTCTGAGTAGAGGAATTGGAGTGAGAATTCAAGTGACCTCATAAAATCATCAGAGTAAGCTATCAAGACAGCCACAGCCACATGTCCTTTTAATTAAAAGCATGGATTTGTGACTCAAGCAAGCTGACATAATGGAGCTTGGAGAAAACTTTAATTCATGTTTTATAGACGCCTTCACTTCGGACTCAGCAGTAGGTGAAAAGCACCCTTATGCTTTGAAACATATTTGCCTTTATGCTGTTTGGACATGGATTTGGATACAGTTTCTGTAGCTGTTATCTGTGGCTGATGTTGTCTAGTTAATGAACTATAGGAAAAATACCCTGACTCCCGAATTTGAGTCAGCCACCTACTGTGATCACCACACAGGTTTATTCTCAGGAGCAAAACTTGTCCCAGCACAACCTTTTTTGAAATATCTTTCAGTGCAATGGTATGTGTGGCTGACAGGCCCTTTCATACCAATGTGGATGTTTATCACCTGTAAGACAGAGAGATAAGCTGATGTCGGTTTTGATACATTCTTGTACATTCTTGTGGCTGGGCTTGGCCTGCTTATTTGGTTTAGTGCATTGAAATTTTGTTTTCAGTTGAGAAATAGTTTGAGTGTCTACTCCCAGAATTACACTGCTTAATGGGAAATACAGATAGGTCTTTCCAGAAATAAGGAGCTTTCTTATCTGGGAATGAAATGGTTAGAGGCCCAGAAAGAGTAGGCTACATTTTAGAGGCTAAGTCCAGTGAAGGTTTTTTAAAAAGAAGAAGAATCTGCACAAATCACACTGTGTTCTGCCTTTCTTTCCACCCTCTTCGAGAAAACTACTGCTCCAGCTTAGCTTGAGTGTCTCTTTTTATTAGTTTAATTATAATCATTGGAGATTATGCTTAAAAAAATAGAAATATCTTTACTTCAGGTCACTGAAACTTGTGTGAAATGTGGCTTTGTACTTTCAATTTATTTTTGTCTCTCTTTCTTTTCCCTCTCTCCTTTCTCTCTTTCATTTTAACTGAAAATAGTGCATTTTTAACTTGCTTCTTGTTTTGTTATTTATTGAATCCCAAAAAGCTCATTCTACAGCTACACAAACGTAACTGCTCTGTTTGCAAGTTTGGATTTAGGCAACAGAATCCAAAATGTCTCAAATGGAGTTAAATCTTTTGTTTTCATTGCCCTTCTGCTTTTCTAATAGCTGAATCATTTTCTTTTTGTTGTTTTTGTTTCTTGTTTTTTACAGCAATGCGGCCACTTAGCATGTCTTACAGTTTTGACTTGTCAGGTAAAAGGTGCAACAACACCTGATGTGGTTATTGTGCTTACTGTGAAATTTGTTCCATCTGTTTGTTGAATTCCCATTTAAGAAAGAAACTTGAAGGGATTCTTCCACGATATGGTCAGTGAAAATAAAAATTAAGATAAATTGCTTATGAGTTCCTACGTTTCCCTTGCCACAAAAGGATGCCTGGGTATAGGAAACAACTGTGCTTCACCTAAGAGTGCTGGAATTTCAGACTAGGGTGGCCCAGAGCTATTTCACACTCTGAAAAGGATTGCAGAATGCTGTCTCACCTTCAGGTCTGACTTGTTTATTTATTAATCTGACCTTTCTGTCTTTACACTCACTTTTTGACTAGACCATCTTTTGCAGTAATTCATTACTTAGGAAGAAGCAAAAACTAGTTTTGAACTTGTCTACCTCTCTAGATTTAATGAAATACACCTATGGATGCTAATCTAGAAAGGAACTGTCAGTTCTACTGGGTCTTTTTACAGTAAATGCTTTGTGAGCCATGAAATCCAAGATGGTCACTCAAGAGGCTAAACCAATCTTCTTTACTGATTAGCAAAATAAGTTGCTAAGGTTTGCTGGTAATAGCTGATTCAGAGGATTCAATAGCTGATCCTTCCTCAACTATCTAATATCAAATTTACAGGTTCCTGTTGGTGGACCATTAGTTAGGGTGTGCAAGTAACTCTGTGAGTGTTTTCTATGTCAGAGTTTTCCCCTACTAGCCAGAAAATAAATTCATTCCCCCCTCATTGTGTGCTAACTTCCCAGGATGCTCAGGCTCAAAGACTCCATCACCGAGGTTGGAAATAGTCTGCAAAGGTTTGTCTGCTGAGGAGAGCCCTTATGCCAGCTCTTACCTAACTTTCCCCTAATTGATGCCCAAGAAAAACAGTCTCCAAATAAATCCACGCTCTCATTTTGTGAAGAAGCAACAGCAGCTTCACCCTCCCCCCTTCCTTACGGTTGCATATGGAAACATCTCATGGGATACTTTTGTGGAGCTTTCATCCTTTCTCCATACACCCTTTAACCTCCTGTGGTTATTTCCCCCATAGAAAGGCATAATCTGACTGAAATGCTAGCATATCATGAACTAGGAAGCTAATATTTTATTACCATAATATGAAAAACATAATAGTTTTGCAATAGGGGAGCGAGGTTCACGAGTGACCTGTCTGTGAACATGGCTTCATCTTCTGGCTGAGCCAAGTGAACACCTTGCCACCATGAAGAGGTGAGGAAGGGCTCTTGCTGCTCTCTCTCCTCCCCAGGCTTCTCCCCAAGCATGTCATTCCCCCTTCTCCTCTGTGCCAGTCCTGCTGATTTATTCACAAGATGACCTGCTTGAACTCATGTCACCCAGGAACAAATACTTTTGTTGGGGTTTTTTTTTTGGTTTTTTAACCAGATTGGTTTTCTGCTCTTTCAGTGATTTAAACCTGCTTACTGTCTGGTCAGATGAGCAGAGAGCTGGCTGAGGGCAGGTGATGAGCATGGGAGGAAGGAACAGGCTCTCTCCATTGGAGGTGGCAGCAAGCTGTTAATCCAGCTCAAGCCCTTTTGTGAAACCTTACACTCATGGCATATTGTACAGCTACTACAGCTGTCTGGTGTGATTCAAATTATGTGTGTACTTGGTATCATTTTACTCCACTGAAAGCTGAAGGATCATCATGGGGGGTCAGATAACAGCATAAACAGGCAAACTTTGGGTTTTGAAAAGTATTGCTGCTTTCAGATATGCCAACATTTCCTTCAGTTTTAAGACTATAAAACTGAATGTGCCAGTGACCAGCAAAAGGGAAATGTTCAGATCTGTCCTTCTACATGTGTCTATTTGCTTCTTCTTTTGTCTTTTATTTCTAAGAATCCTGAGACATCCTCATTTGTTTAAATCCAAACAATTTTGTCAAAGCTCCCTTCGTAATCCATTAATTCATTACCATAATGTTGTTATTTTAAAGAAGTAGCTCCACAGCAATCTATACTGTACTTGGATTTGCCCTTTTTGACTGACCACCGAAGAACTCTTCCTGCTTTCTTTATATCCATCTCCCAAATGTGATTGGTTTTGTATTTTCAAGTCATGTGGTTCTCAGCAATTAGCATCATATGGCGTGACTGTGTGATCTGATAAATCATCTTTAGAAGTGAACTCAGGATGATTAAAACATTCTAGTTAGGTAGATGGGAGCCAGCAGATGAGCAGTGCAAATGAATGACATAGGTTGGGCTGTCGATAGGAAGCAGATAAGCAGTAGTTTTGAATGGTGTTGCTTTGTGTGCTTTTACTTCTTTCATTATTTTGGAGGTGGGAAAGCCATACTGTGCTCTCATTCCGTCGTCACTGTTCCCACATACTTGGTCTTTCACTGCTTTCATTGCTCTCTGCTTGGTGGAATTGTCAGGAAAAAACTCACAAATACACTAAAACCCAGGAGTGTTTTCCTACAGCATGTTAAAGGACAGGTGCAGGCTTTTATTGTGTTTGCTGTCTGTGGCTGGGGTGACACAGACCAATTCTGAGAAGACTTTTGCTGGCACTGAGCCAGCATAGTTGGCATGTCCCACTGCCCAATTCCATACATCTCCCTGCTGTCATCATCCTGAAGAGGAGAGGAAGGGCACCTGGGAACTCCTTGTACCCTGCTGTTTCCTGCTGGTGGGATAGAAGGAGGAAACAGTAGCCACCTGTAATTAGAGTAATCTGAGAGGTACTCAGGTGTTGATTAGGGACCACTTCCTCTAATAGAAAAATAGTTTAAAGCAGCCTCAGTTCTGTGCACAGCTCAAAAGATAGTCATTGCCACTCTTAACACACAAGTTCTTACCCCACAGCTGCATGCATGGATGCTTTGAAGTTATTTCACAGATAGTTTGTACATTGAGGGGTTGGGGGTGTCAGGGAGAGAAGAGAAAGGGAATTGAAGCTTTTAAACCCAAACTTCACTGGGTTTGTTCTGGTTGTTTCTAACCCTGTCAGGTGAAGGGTATCACTGTTGGCTTTACATGATCTGTGCCTCACACCAGTGTGAGGAAGGAACTCTCCCAGCTCCTGGCAATCTCTTACTTTAGATAACGCAGTAGCAAATGTGATGCCAACACCAGCAAGACTGGCAGTTTCGTGTACTGATTTACTGCTGCTCAGGTTTGACTTTGGCATCAAAGCCCATTGAAAGAACAAGACATCGCTGTTGCCATTATTTGTTACATAACACTCCCCAGTATATTATCATCATCATGATAACTAGCAAAAGGTAAACCTGTCTTGATTCTACGAATCCATTTTGGCTTTCTTTTAAACTCGGGGTGAAAGCTACAGGCTAAAGGAGTACATTTGCTGTATAGGACAGCAGTCATGTTTCTGTTGTCATTACTTGCCAGGGAGGGCTGGTTCGGAGGCAGACAGCATATGGTTACATGACTGCAGTGGCTTGCATGTAATCTGTGGTCTGCTTAATTCCTTCTTTCATAAGAGATGTAATCTTACATGTAAATAAAGGCGCATTTCATATTATCCTAGGGTGGGGTTTTTTGTCCTCCTCCTTCTTAAGGCTAATCAAGGAAGACCAACACACAGTTCAAATAATCAAATGAAGACCTTCTCTTCCTTCATTTGCCTGTTGTAACGACAGCTTAGAAGAAACTCAAATCAAACACATTCAGCCAATTTGCAGGCACTGCTCATTGTACTTGCTGCCTGAAAACACGGGGCAATGACACTCCCCCAGTGTGTCTGAGTCTCTAATAAAATCTTAACCCCAGGCCATTACTCACACAGGCTTTTTTTTAGTAGCATTTGAATCATCTTCAAAACATTTAGATGTTCTATGAAATTTCTATCCATTAAAAAAATAAAAAAGGAATTAGGTTTTTGTTTCAAAGAATTGCCCATTAATTTCTTCTGTTGTAGTAATTTTTATAGGCATTAGCCTATTGGTTGTTTCCGAGTTGTTTATCCTGATTAATTTTATCTTGTTTATGATGATGGTGATGTATGATTATCTGCGACACAATGATCTTTTTGTTGCCTGAGTACATCACTAAAATAGCTTAATCAAAGTAATATTTTTTGGTCTATATCTGCTGCCAAATTCTGGCTTTAGTTTTGGAACAAGTTCTTTTTGTTGAGATCTGTTTGCTGAAACTAAAATTTCGTGAGCCTTTCTTTAAATTGTAATAATTCCTTTATTCTTATATATCCAGTATTGCAAGTGCAGGAATGACAAATTGAACTTGAGTGCTGTTGTCAACATGGATTTTATAAATTGGATAATTTTCTAATTTTACCCTTTTTTGTTTGGTTTTTACTCTTTAGTGCTTGCAAGTTGTAAAAACACTCCCTGTTGTTTTGGTGTTTTTTTCTTTAGAGGAAAGAATGGTGATAAATGATATTTCCTACTGAGGAGCCCTTCAAAACAAATACTATGTTGGGTTGTCTTCTTGATTCACCTAAAACTTCTCTGGTATTTCAAGAAGACTTATAAACCAACATATGAACAATTCGATGATATGTATGAACAACTCATACATGTGTGGATTTAAATAACAACTGGTTTAGGCTTTGTAGATAGTGATTGGATACATGAATTACCTTCAAAATGGATCAGAAATTTCCCTTTCTTGGCCCTAAAGAAATCATGCTTAAATTCTTATAAAACCAACAAACAAAAAACCCCACAAACCCAAATGAACAAAACAAACAACAATAAAAACTCAGAAAACCATTTACAATGTACTCGGGATATCCATTCCACACCTCCCATAGAGTTAGGGGATGTCTGGTGGATGGCCCCTGCTCGTTCCCCAGACCTATTGGGTGTTTTGTTTTTTTTTAGGAGAGTGATACTGTTGGCTTTCCCATCATTTATTGTCCCAGTGAATCCAAAAGTATTTACAAACTATTCTTTACCCTCCCTACCATTAGGCACAGAAGTCACCACCCAGGAAGTTTTGGGGAGAAGGGACACCACCTTTGGCTGTTGTGCTGGTGGTGCCAGGGCTGCTTCATTGGACAATCTGTTCAGGAACCTCCCTGTGCAATCAAAAGAGAAATCAAAGGTTTTTCTCTTGCTCATTTGGGAAACCCTTAGCTGCTTCAATCAACTTAGGGCCAGCTAATTAGCTAATTATGAGGTCTCAAGAAGTGGTATTGGCAGCAGGGAGGTGAGACAGTTTGGGTTTGTTTTCCTGCTGTCACTTTCTGGGATTCTGTTGAGTGGCTGTTGGAGCAGGAATGCATTTGATGTGGAGGACGCCCATTCTGTACTCACAGAAATCTGGGAGGGGAAAAAAAACCCATGACCTATAAGCCATAGCGCTAGTCAGGACACCCATTAGCCAAGCCTTTGAAGATAGGAACTAAAGGTTAGAGAGTCTAAGTCTTTGATTGCAGCCCTTTGTAGGGAGGACCTGAAGGCAGCAATAACCTTGTAGTACACAGATTCATAGGCTTGGAATGTCACCGGGACTTTAATAGTCCAAATAATCACCTTTTCTTATACTCCCAGTTGAAGGTATGATTTCTAGAGGAACTATAATATATCCCCTGTCCTTTCTAGTTCAGTTTCCAGCATTTAACAATAACCTAATTAATTCTTTAAAATATATATTGATTTAACTTATTCCTCCTTTTATTCCTTTTCACTAGCTGCTCTCGTGAGAATGTTGTAAAACAGACCTACTACTGCATCTGAGGCTTTGTGTAGACTATGTAGTTTTAACTTCTCTAGTGTAAGAACAGCTTTTATCAGTGCAAATTGTGTTGTAGCAGCAGTGACCCCGTTTGTTTATACCAGGGCAACTATGTAAGTAACTCCAAATCATGTGTGAGTACTTACGTTGTTGGCACTGGGAATATCTGGGTGATATCATTTCCCTGTCAGAGTCCTCCCAGTAACCTAAGGTACGAGTCATTTGACCTTCTGTGCCTCTTTTCATCATGTATAAAAATGGGAATAATAACTTGTCATTGCCCTAGCCTTAAAATACCTGGAGGTACTTTGCTATTACAAGACTGGGGAAGGAGCCCTATAATTACATGGGTAGGTACATGGGTAGGAAAACACATGAGTAGAAAGACCAGATGCTTAGGCATGCATGCAAACGGGAGATTAAAAGCTTCTCTTCCTTCTCCCTCCAACATAATTTTCTTCAGATTGGAATACTGCACTTTGTACTTTTGCAGAGATAAAACTGATTTATCAGACTAAACTCTAAGCTTTCCTAAAATATCAAAGTCTAGGTCATTATCTTAATGTCTGAGCTAAGCTGGACTAAGCACAGCAGACTCAATGCTCTACATTATCCTGGATGCATCTTCATTGCACACTGGCAGAAATCCTGAGATATTTACTCAGTGGAGTTACATCCTTGTAAAACTCATGTAGATGAAAACAGAGCTGGAGCCTCATGTTTCTGCAGTTGCTTGAAGATTTGACATCACAGGCTTTCTTTTTAATACAAATGACCACGCAGTCCTGAGAATTGGGCATGTTTTTGATGACTGCTAGTTATTTAGCTCATTTTCATTCCTTTTCTGTGTACTGCAGAATGAAGTGTAATTCTCTCCTCACAGGAAAAACTAGGTTTACTCCATGCTAAACTTCCTAATAGCTGTGTGGCACTGTCTTCAGGTACACTGGAAACCCACTTGTCCCGATACGGTTGTGTGTTCTCCTGATGCTCGTTATGTAGGTGGCTACAGACTGTAAGCTGAAGGAAGAATATCTGCAGGTTTAACACAGGATTACTTGTTTTGAAAAGTTGATTGGTGTTGGGTTGAGATTGGGTTTTAGCATTGTGCACTGCTGCTTTTTCCACTGCTTTCATTCTTTCATCTTGCTTCTGTACCACAAGCCATTGCCTGTAGTTCTCTGAGCAGTATATTGCTAAAGTAGAATAATTGCACACATCTAACTCTCACAATAATACCTTTTTTTTCTCCTTTTGTTTCTATTGCATTGACAGTAGGATTTGAGAAGGCAAAATAAAAATCAGGGCCCAACACCAATTGTTCTGTTTCTTTTGCTAGATGTTTCTACGCCAGAAGCTGGAAGAAAATTAGTGGATGCCTCTGTAGTGAACGGTAGCCTGGCACCACAAGGAAAGCAGAATGGGGCCACACAAGTGACAGTGCAACGCAAGAGACTCCTTAAGGCTCCCACGTTAGCTGAACTTGACAGCTCAGATTCAGAGGTAAGAAATAGGGACACGACGTGCTTCTCGATTTGTCAGAATTGAGTCTTGGTCCTGAATCTGCTGAACTGATCAGCTGAGAAGTGACTTTGCAGGTTATCATCTGAATTTTCTGTGACTGCTTTGTCAGCCCACAGAGCTTAAAAACTATTGGATCAGACCTCAAAAATGAGAATATTCTTTTAAAAGGTTAAATGCTGATTTTGGCCTTAAACCCAGTATTTACTTATTTTTTAAATACTCAGAATCTGTCCGCAGCATGTAGGTAGCAATTGTGTTTTTGGGAATGCAGGCAAAGGTGTTGCACCCTTCTGGCACCCGTGCAGGAGCTGTCAGGGAAGGACTCGGACATGAGACCTGCCTGATAAATAAAGAGCATCAGTTGTGCCAGAGGGATTGCAGCTGGGTGCAGATGTCAGTGTGTTAGTTTGCTGTATAGGCTTGGGAAGTAACACTCAACAAATGTTTCACTGGTGGGGCAGGCGAATACAACTCAGATGGAGAAACAACTTTGAATCCACCATTTCTCAAATGGAGAGTTTAAAAAGATTTTAAAAAGCATAAAAAGACAAAAACTGGGGAAAAAAAAAAGCTTAAAAGCTGCATTATATATAATCCTCAAGAATGAGCTTTGTCTTCTGGACCAGTAGCAGTACTAATTGAGCTTCTGAAAGTTAGGCTGTCTGGAAAGCACATGCAGGCAGGGTTCATTCACAGAGGCTAATTTTAGCCTGGGGTAGGCAGTCGTCTTGACTCTTTCTCTCCAGTAAATGGAGAAGGAGGGGTTTCTTGACAGGGCACGTACAAAAGTGTCTAAGCTGAAAGATAGGAGGCTGGGGAGAAATATATGTGGGGAGGAATTTGCGTCTCTGCATAATTTCTTGATCTGTGAAAGGTTGCCCTGCTTTGTATTAGGGGTTATCCCATGGGTGACTTGTGTGGGTGCATAATTTGGTGCGTCTGTTCTGAAAGCAGCAGAGATTTGCATTCTGAAATCTCTCAGCAGTCTTTAAAATTACAGTAGAGGCTATATGAGATTTTCTTATTATGAATGAAGCTGAGAGGTTGCAGGAATATTAAGACCTGTCAGTGAGGGTTGGATCTTGATCCTACAGCTTTCAAGCTTGTAGCTCTGTGCATCCTGAAGCTAATACACTGTGATATTTCACACAGAAGAAGTCCATAAAGGAAAATTCTGTAAAAGGAAACACAAAGCAACTCTTGTAGGATGGAAAAATAAGTTGTCTCACTGTGGCTATTGATAGGGAATACTGTGTAGGCAAGAAAAGTCACATAGGCTAAGCTCTGGAATATACAGCAAACGATAAATGGCAAATAAATCAGCCACATTGGGTTGTCACAGCGAACAGATTCTGTACGGGTTTGAGTCAACAGAAATAGCTGGTGAAGCAATTAAGATGATTAAGATGCTCAGCAGAATACTGGTTTGGGCTCAGGAACAGTGCTAAAGTAGCATAAATAAACTGAAGGGAGTTGGGGTGAAGTTTTCCAAACTGACAAAGGGGGTGGGACACAGAGTATTTGAAAAAGTGAAGGTTGCTCTGCCAAAATGTCTGCGTTCTTTCCTGACTTTCCCTTTGCATGTAACACGCAGAAGAGCGTATGTGTTGTCCTGGTTGCCTGTAGATGAGTCGGCCACCTCTTTGCCTGCAATTTGAATTGGGTTTAACCTATTTGGAGTTACTCACTGGGAGTTTAATTAAGGCTGTGTTATGCCCTAAATTACAGGCTGCAAATATCTGCACTACTGAGCAGTGGACCTCCAAATGAGCTGTGATGCAGACGCATTTTCTCCCCCTGCATTCCCTTTGTTCTTCTCTCAGCTGTGTTGCGATGCAGACTACGCCCCAACACTCAATGTTGCCAGCCAGAGGTGACAGGGAAGGTCTGATACAGCCCTATGCCCATTTGCTGGCAAGGATGGATATTATACAAACCACTCCTACTTCTTGTCCTTGTTTTTTTTCTGCATTGCCACTAAAATCACAGTTTCCAAGGGGAAGCAGGAAGTGCCATTTTCCTTCTGTGGCTAAGAGAAATAGCAATCTAATAGTGATTTTTGATACAGGTATAAAAATGGTATCTTCCTAATGAAGCCACACCTATCCAGACAAAAATCATGTTGGTAACATATTCAGATGTCTTAAGGTGACACCTTTAAAGCTGCATCTTTCTCAGTACATGTAAAATTCTAATTGGTTACTGCTCTGTGGAGAAGTGTGCAGTCACAGATGTTGGGTTTATCCAACCTCAACTGTAAAATGTCAGATAGTCTACCAGAATAGTCAACATTTACAGTATTGATATGAAGAATTTCACACAATGGGTCATCAGGAGTTCCTAGTGATTTTTGTTCCTACAAAATTTCATTCTCAAAAAAAAGCCTACCATTTTTTGGTTAGGACTAGGTAGTGGACAACAGAAGAGGCTTCTCTAAGAGCAGGGATTCCTTGGACTGTGCTCCAGATAAAGCTGTTCCCTGCCTACTCCTTAAAAAGCCCTCCTTGAAGCCTTGGCTGCTCTTCATTCATAAAAGTGAGCAGCACAGCACCATCATTATGGATTTTTAATCGACAGCTTGCTTAGTTCTTCACCTTAGCTTGTGAGCTTCTCTGGCAATGGGAAAATAATCTTCCACCCAGAAGGGTCTGACTTCTACAAAGTGAAAAGTTTAGTAGTTCCCTTTGTACTGGGGTAATTCTCAGTCACAAAATACAAATGTTCAGCTCTCAACTTGTGAACAGTTCTAAAGAACAGCGCATCCATTGCCTTGCCAGTTCTCCAGTGGTCTTTTAAGGCAACCTTGTTGCATGAAGCAGTGACATGCAAAGCTATCTGAGCTAGCTCAGTCCCTAAGCTGTACTGGTTTCTGGAAGTAAAACAGCTGATGTAGCTAAATGTGCTGCTCAGACTTCTCTCCAAGCTTTCCAACGCAGCAGCTTTGCAGTGTCACTCTTTGATACATTGAAGTGAATATATTGTTTTGTGATACAAACTGGTTTGAGTCCCTTTGCACAGCACTATGTTGCAGTATAAATGTGGGAACAGTATGCATCACAGTGTCCTCCTGTACACTGAATATCCTTGGACTGGGCATAAAGTGTGGATCACCTGATGGGAATTTGTAGAGGCCCCTATCCTGTGATGCATGGTGCTCATTGAGGTGATCCTGCCAGCTTTGCTTTTCTGACTTGCTGTTACCAAAGAAGGCAGTCTTTGAGCCACTGGAGGTTTTCCTTCTTGTGATTCACATAACTAAGGGAATCTGGGAGAGAGAGGCTCAGCCACTTGTTGGATTTTAGGGCAGCTCACTTGTTTGATCCGTAAATCTTGACAACTTAATCTAAGTCTGCTTGCTTAAAAGCATTCACATTAGAGCTAAAGAGCATTCACTCTCAGATCTTCAGCTCTGGTCCTTTGGGAGGCTCCTGTGATGATCTGTATCTTGCTGGTACCTGGTGGCTGAAGACAGAGGTTTTAGGTGAAAGCAAAAGATGTAATAATTTGGGTGGCATAATGTTTTAGATACCTGAAAGGCATCAGTCAGAGCCCATTTCACTTTCATTCATCTTGCAGGAATTGCTCTTGGCTATCGTGATGAAACATGCTTCTATAATGAATGAGATTTCTTTTAAATACAGAAGAAAGGAGAAGCTCACCAGTATGGGGGATTAGAGAACAGTGCAGTGGAGATCAAGTCAATTTGTCTTCACCTGAGTTGCTTGTGTGAGTGGGTCTCATTCTTCTGGAGACCAGAGAAGCCCATGTGCTGATTCCTTGTTGGCGTGAAAGAGAAAGTTGAAATAATCTATCTCTTGTAGCTGGAAATCCTTAGAAATCCTTGAATATGGAATGAAGACAATTAACAGGTTACAATGGATTCATGCACCTCTTCCAATCTTCCTTCACACAACACTTAAATACACTGAATTCCAACCATTTACTCCGATTTCTTAAAAAAAAAAATTGAGTGTTGAAAATTCAGTTCACTGTGTTCAGTCAGTGTGTTTCTCGGACTTCCAGCGTTTTGAGTGATTGAATGGTGCAAAAACACCTTTGATAGCTTGTGATTTCTGTGTGCTGGGTACTAAGAGAAAGAAAAACAATCCCTGAGGGATTCTGTTTCTTTTCCTCTTGCCACACAGGAGGAATCGGTGCACAAATCAGCGAGTAGCAGCAGCATCTCCCCCTCACAAGCAGAAGACCCCTCTCAAGAAGGCACCAGCAGCAGAAAGAGTGAGTTTGGATGAGACAGCCCAGTGGCTGCTTTTACACACTTCTGTTGTCTTCTCTTCTATGACCTTTTTATAGAAAGCTGGAGCTGAGTGTTGCTAATACAATAAATCTCTACAGCTGAACCCGAGAACCTGCTGAATGGGTCAGATGTGATTAACAGCTGGGCAGCATTAGCCTGCTCTATAGGTGGATGTCTTTGTGAAACAGAAGGTGGATTCATACTTGAATTTGATGTAGAACTGTAGAGGAAGTCACAAGTGAAGGAGGGATGGCCTAGTTCTAACCTAAGATCAAGTTAAATGTTTCCTGTACCTCTATCACCATGGCAGTGAATATGCTTGTTCGAAAGGCACATGGCCATCACCAGTATTTTTCATGAGCTCTTACTGGGAAGGGAGGATGATAGGTTCTGTTTTTTTTTCAGGCACAGTTATGGTAGGCTCTAGTGTGCAACAGTATGTTTCATTTGTTTCAAAGCTTTTCAGTTTCACTAGAAAGGTTTTGTAATGAAACATGTAATCTGTGTATGTATTTTCTGTGCATGATGGTGAAGTAAGTAGAATGAGGCCATACCCTGAAACACTGAGTTTATAAACAACAGTAACTTGACAGTAGCACACCTGCATTTTCTAGTTTTAGAAGTATTCCTTTTCTCTCAATCTGGAAAATGTGATGAATGTGATACCTGCCTTGAAGATGCTCTGAGTATGGACGTGTAACTTCAGCCACCAATAGTGGGAATTCTAGCAAATCAGGTTTAAGCAGTGTGTGATGTTATCCAACAGTCTGTCTTACAAGAACTAATGTTTTCATCCTGGTTGAATCTTCAGTGCCTCCAAAGTTCTTGCCCATATCATCTACACCACAGCCTGAGAGACGGCAGCCACCTCAGAGACGACACTCCATTGAAAAGGAAACGCCAACCAATGTGAGACAGTTCCTACCACCTTCAAAACAGAGCTCCAGATCACTTGTAAGTGGAGTGGGTGGTAGGAGAGAGAAAAAGAGGCATGCTAAGAGTATAATGAAAATTAAAACTTGGCTTCAGTGTGATTAGAACTTGACTCAAAGGAAACTCCTCAGTTCAGAAACAGCCCTTGGCTACTAAAGACGGTTTGAAATCTATCAATCAAGATTTGAACTTTGTCTCTCTAGCATATTTATCAAAAATCCCAGGTACAGGTGCCTCAGAAAACATTTGCACTTTGATTAGGACTCTGAGTAAACCCACGTGCCTTATTTTATTTCAGAATGTTACCAAAGCAGATGAACTTCACCCTACTGATTTTTCCATTTGAATAGAGACAGTTCCAAAGCAGTGAATACATTTTGGGATTTGGGGGAATTTTTGAGTTGTCTGAAGTATTTTAGTTAATGGCTGAATGAATGGAACAGTTTCTTTTCTTTAATAACTCGTGCAGTAATGTTTATACACGTGAAAGCTCTTTCAGTAATCCAAATCAAGGTTTGTCTATGTTACTGTGTTGAAGTTACTGAGGCAAAAACCTGTAGCACTGCTTGAAAAGAAAGTACAGTACATTTGATCAATTAGCTTTAATTGAGAGGTGTTTTCCAACAGAGTATAAACAGAAAAGGGTATGAAATCCTGGTTCTTTTATGCTGACATATACTGATTAGTGCTTTGTAATTTCACGCAGGATATGTTCTTCATCTCTTTTCCTACCAGCAGGGTTTCAAAGTACACCCCATGAGGTGCTGGTGAATAGAGAAATCGATAAACACATCCTAGATCTGAAAAGAAGGGAATATTTGCTTACCCCATCTTGTAGTGCAGGGATGTTAACGGGCTTTGAAGAGTGTTCCTTTTGGCCCAAGAGATGGTGGTCAGGATCCAAACCTATTAGATGATAAAGCTGAACAGTAACAAGAAAAAAACGTCCAAATACTCCCACAACATGCTTCCTCCTTTTCAGAGGGTCTGCTGGAATTTGGGTTTTATATCCTTCCACACAGAAGGTAGTTTCTCATTGCAGGTGAAGGTCAGGTAGTACCATAGTGATAAATGCACAACACAAGTAGACTTCTTCTGCCTTGGAGAACTTGGAGCAGGACATACTGCACCAGAACCAAGCTGGAAGGTTCCTTCAGCATGCATTTGAAGACACTATAATGGATTGTCCTGTCATCACCTGCTGTCCACTCCCTGTATGTGGAAGCACAAGCTTTATTTTCTGATAGGCCTGGAGTCATTTAGAGACATTGTTTAAAGGGAGAAGGGGACAAAGCATCATATGTTATACTGAGGCCCTTGCCCTATCACACTTTTAGTCTATCTAAATATGTTACATCATAATACTGATCTCATATCATGTATTTGAGGGGATCATGCGACTTAAAAATCTTATATATGAAGCCATTATTTTCAATAGGTCAGCCAAGTTCTTAACACGACCTTTTGACTGTCTCTGGATTTTCCTTCTGTCGGTCTGCTCACTGACCTATGCCTAGAAAGATACACACAGAACAAAGCAATTGCAGAAAAACTCACTCAGTTATTCTACTCCCCCTTGAAAATACTAGAGGAAAAGGGAGAAAAAAGACATTAGGTAAGTCAGGCTAATGTGGGAACACACGGGAAAGGTTTTACTAGTTTCTTTTGTGCTTGGGGTTTTTGATTGTTTTTGTTTGTTTTCCTTAATCTTCAGAGCACTGTCACCTAGCTTGGTTTTGACTATGAAGTGAGAAAGAAGGAAAATGAGTAGTGAAATGATGTTCTGTTGATAAGAACCTATTTTATTCGGTGCCTAGAGAGCCGATTCTTTAACTTGACAATAGTGCCCTCTAGGGTGTCACAGGCAGCTCCCACGGTACTTTTGGGTTTAGTTTTTTGTAGATGGTTTCTGATAGGCTGGCACCTGCCCAGTTCCCTGCTTTGGCTTACTGCGAGTCTTTCCTTCCCCAGAGAGATGCCGGCTTCTTTCAGCGGCTGCGTCGGGTGCTGCATACGTAACACTGCCGTTCCTGCAGCGAGCCCTTCTCCATAAGTGCTTCCGGAATATCATTTGCTTTTTATTTGACTTCACGCTTCTTCATCCCTTCCTCCAGGATTGATGGAGTCTCGTTTCTTAGCACGTGCTCCTGTGGCTGCAGTTTCTCTTCAAGGTGAAAGAGACCTCGTCAGTCAGTAGCCCTCAGTGCCAGTGAAAGCGGGCAGGGGTTTGCTACAGTCTCTTAGCAGGATTAGCCAGGCATTGGTCTGTCTTGCATACTAACGAGGGGTTTGTGAACTGGCGTCTCATCAGAGTTACATCTAAGGAGGTGGGGAGGGGAAACAGGCTTGGAAAAGTGCCAAACATAAGTAGTCCTGTTGATGTGTATCCCTACCAGTGCTACATGGAAAGACAGGGCAGCAGGGTGATTCTGGGGGGGTTCAGTCCTGACAGTGTGCTTGCTGTGGTGAGCTGACTTGGTGCGTACTCAGTGAGATGAAGCCAGTGTCCTGAGATGTACATATGCCTTTCTAGACTGTTTGCTTTTATAATCATTATCACCATCATCATCATCATCATCATTTTTTTTTTGATGACCCAGAGGACCAAAGTTAATGGTTTCATTTATACACAGCATCCACTTCTCTGCTTCCTATCTATTGTTCAGGTTCCTAGGATAACCAGTTTATTTCCAAGGATGACTTTCAGACCACTTTTTTCAACTATGCAAACAGCTTCTCTGCTCAGCTCTCATCCCGTTGAAGCAGCCATGTGTGGGGTGGCAGGGGCTATGTACTATCTCTGTGAGAGAGCTTTTGCCAGCAGGTGGAAACCCGCAAAGGTTTGCCTCTTTTTGCTGGCTTTGGAAATCACCTTCACCAGCATGGTCCCTCCTAGGGGAGCACTTCCTAAGCTGTGGCAAGAATTAAAGCTTAGGCTGGGACATTGCACCTGATTGACATTGATTTTGATGTGTGTAGGATATCTGTGTGTCTTCAATCACCTCACGGGGAAACGAAATCAGTTCTGAAAGGACAGCAAACTAAAAATGCAACATCACAGGATTATCAATGGGACAGACCTTAAATGTTACAGCACATGAAGATCCTGCAGCAAAAATCCAGCAAAACTATTGTAATCCTTGGACTCTGTCGAAAAGAATAAGGTTTTATGTTTCAAACAAGATATGCTATGTAGAATGGAAGGGCATTTGCAATCTGTTTTACTTGAAAACCTACATACTGTTTTGGTCCTCAGCACACTTTTATATATCAGAACTTGCAGAATAGCAAATAACTGTGCACCTTGGAAGGCAAATCCACTGAAAAGAAAAACTAATTGATGTATCCCTATGTAGAATTGAACATGAGTAATTGAATTTTTTCCTTCTTTTTCTTGTCCCTACCAATAAGTGAAAGTGTGAAGCCTGTTGCAGGAGAGTTTATAGTTAAGATACCCAGCTGAAGACTTAGAAACTTGTAGTCTGCAAAAGCAGCAAGAGTGTAGAGTGCTTGACTAACTGTGAATCTCAGAATTTAGAGACCAATCTGACACTTGTTCATAGTGCAGTTTTCTAAAGTGGCTCATTTAAATGCCCAGTGACATCCTTTGATAAGTTTTACAAAGAATATATTAGTGTAAAAATGTGCTTTTAGTCATAAGGACCTATTAGATGCACGTATGCTGTGAATGACCTAGAGAGGACTTTATTTCACATTACAGATGTGTAGTTCTTGCTACCTGCTTTCCCTGAGTGAAAGGAAAATCCCACAGATACACCTTAAGCTATTGCGGTGTGTATAATAACATTGCACCGTCAGTGTGCTAAGCCAGTTCCACTGAGGAACATGGAAACTTCAAGTTCAAAATAGTATTTTTTCAGTAAGATTTATTTTCCCATTAAAAATAGGAATGCAGGCTTGTTTTTAAGATTAAAATGAGTATGGAGTACAATTCTGGAAAAGGAAGACCATTCAACCCATACGTTTGTCTTCAGCATGTTCTGTTGGATGCCGAGCGGTGCAGAGAGCTGAGGCTTTCTCACTTGGAGCTGCCTCACTCGGGTGCAGATTATTGCTGGGAGTTTGAGCAATAACTCCAAAGCATCATTGTGTAATGAAGTTTAGTCAGAGCTTAGTGTAACTTTAATTAATTTCAGTGCCTTAGAGCTGGTGTCGAAACAAAAAAGATTTTCTCCTGTACTTATTTCTATTCCAAAAAGGGGGGAAAAAAATAATCGAGCCGTTTTCTGAAATCAACATAATATTTATCTATCATTTAATGTTGCATTAACATTTTGTTGTCCTTGTGTAACCTCTGGAATTAAAACATTAGCATTTAAACATGTGAACATTTTCTGTTTGCCCTGTTGCCTGCTGGCTCTTTCTATTTGCTTTAGTGATAATCATTTGCGATTGGTACAACAGGCCCACACTATTCCCCTAGTACCTGCTCTACACCTATAGCAGATCTGCAGACTTCCTTCAAAGGAGCAGCATTCCCTGACGTCACCGTCCTGTAAATTAAAGGAATTGGGCGTTCATGAGGGGGAATGAAGAGCTTCAAGTAAGAAACCTATTTCTAAAGGCCTTAAAGCTCTGAGTGATTACAAGCATTCAGTCAGCCTCATTCACCTCGGACAGTTTCTCTCAGTCTCCCACGATGCTTTTTTTTGCTGGCATTGTGTGCATCACGCTTTCCCACCCACTTCCTCTCCCGCCTCGTCCCAGCCTTCAGCCCTGCCTTCTCTGTAGCCAGGCAGTTGCTATGGGAAGAACCGAGAATGAAACGCTGAGAGAGAGCTGCTGGTTAGCTGTAAAGTTGCTTCTAAGGATCAGAAGTTATTTTGTTTTGGCTGTGCAGTCTTACACCTCAGAGCAAATTGCAGTTGCTTTTGACGTAGGTTGTTCTTTCCAGAAAAAGCAGTGGTTCTCTATCTACCCCAAAAGTTGAGCTGGCAAATCTAACAAAGTTAACTCAATTCTAGTCTTTTGTGGGGTACCTTAAACAGAGTGAAGTTTCTTTGTGTTCCCTTTCTAGATAGGTAAGACAACAGTTTTTAAAAAAAATGTGGTGGTTCCTAAATGCTAATGTTTGCCAGGTGTGCAACGTAGAAAGATTTTCTTTAGAATCTGATGGAAAGACAGAACAGACCTCTGAGTACGTGGAAACAGAGCATTTCACTACTAATCCGATTCATGGCTCCCATTTGTAAAGGAGATCTCCAAACTGTCAGCAAATACAAACTCTTTGTATTTGCTGGAGAAATTTCCATGCAGAGAGCATGACATGTCATTGTCGTTACCGCACAGCGGCCCCTCCGGCCTGGCTGAAAAGGTTCACGAAGCATTAAAGTGATGGGAGTTCCCACAGAGGTTTCTGTCTTTCTGTTGGAAATGTATAATCAACTACAGGGCTGGATTACAAATTGGGTTGGTGCTTTTTATTCTCTGGTACCAAATTGAGGAGTTTTCTACTCAGTATTCTCCTAAAGGCTGTCAGGCAGGACAGATGCAAAATTCTGTAGGTGGAAATTTGTGCTGTTTGTCTCTGTTTGAGTATCTGCTGTTAATAACACAACAGTAACCAGTTCTCCTGCTTTGTATTTGGAGATTATTCTGTAAAGCTGCAATTGCTGCTATTGCTTTTCTGGGGCAGAAAGGAAAACTCTTCTGCCTGAACTGACCTAACTTTTTGTAGTCTTGGTGGGATTCTGATCACGTGAGCACCAAGATGTGGTACCACTGAATAAAAATTTCTGCTAGAACGGGCTACTAACAACTTTCCTTGGCCATTCTGGGCATCACAAAGTCTCAGAGAAATGTCTTCAAACAGCGTAGTCAGAAGTAATGCCACCTGACAAATTACCTTTTCACTTGCAAATTATAAACCTGAACATCAATTGGTTTGAACCAAATCTTCATCATAAAGAGACAAGCAGAGAGAGATGGGTCAAGTGGTTTGAGGGGGGAAAGATGAGGAAAGCTGTCATTGTTGTGGAGGCTCATGTAGATCACACGCAGTCTCCGATGGTTTGGAACTCCTGTGATGCCCATGAATAGCCAGTGCTATTCCAGTTTGAAGGGAGAAACCCTCTATTTCTGGAGTTACTAACCAGGTGACTGGTTGTCTAGGTTGAAATCTGGAAGGAGCTATTTTGCTTTGAAGTAATACAGGTTTTTGGCTTCCAGGAGGAGTTCTGTTACCCAGTGGAGTGTCTGGCTCTGACGGTGGAGGAGGTCATGCACATCCGTCAGGTGCTGGTGAAGGCGGAGCTGGAGAAGTATCAGCAGTATAAAGATGTCTACACGGCTCTCAAGAAAGGAAAGGTAGGGCTGGCTCTGAAGCTTATTGGAGGAGGCTGGTCTCACAAGCCTCCTCATTTCCATGTTTCTTACCCTGTATTGGAGAGAAAGAAGAGAGACCTACCAGACATCCTCCAAAATGTTTGACAACAGGGTCAGCTTCCTTGAATTATTCCATTTCATGGAAATGCCTTATTTGTTTAGATTGTCTGTGAAGCTGCAGCCACGTTTGCAGTTGCCAAGAGCATTACCTCTGCATGGATGTTTTGATCTTCACTGACCAAAGTGGTTTCTGCCCTGTGACTTGGCAGGGCTGCTTAGCGTTTCGGCCCCAGAAAGTTGCGTTACAGACAGCAAGTAGGGATGTAGACAGAGTTTTTCATATGAATCCTTGCTATCAAGTGATGAGGGAATGACAGTCTGCAGAGAAGTCAGGCAACATGTGACCCCCAGAAAGACCTTTCATACTAGAGAACCCATTAACTAATGCCTTTTTTTCTTTAAACTATGGGTGGGAAGTGGAAGCAGCAGTGGGTTTTTTCCCCACTTTCAACCTGCTCTTCTTGAACACCTCCAACAAGTGTATTTTGACTTCAGAGTGTATTTTACCCACAGGCCTACCTGTGTCTAGTATGCAGATTTAATTTTAAAATTTCATACATTTAAGGCAGAGGAATGAAAGTCAAAATGTCATTCATTACTCAGCTGATGCCAATTGTCATGATATATAAAGCTTAATAATGAGCTTTTATCCAATCTCAAAGTAGGTCGATGCTTTAACTTACCCCATATTAATAATTGCTCACTTATATTCCTAACCAAATTTATCTAGCCTCATCTGAGTCTGTAGACCTCAGTGTGTCATCTTTTGTTTGTCTGCAAAGATCTTCATTGTTCCATGCCTTTCCTTCCTAGGAATGTCCTTAAGCTGCGATCCCTCCCTCCTTTCAATAAACTAAATAGATGGGGTTTATTATCCCACTATAAAGCAGATTTATCTGAAGTAAGAGAGCTGTAATAGCTCTGTCCTGCACCTCCTCTAGTTTTCAAGAATGTAGGTTGGAAGAAGATCCATTGGATGTTATCACAGGCAAAAACTGTGTCCTGGAGCCTGACCCAGATGGTCAGGAACTGTTCCCTACCTGTATTCATGGCTGAATTTATGCCCAGTTGTTCTTAAGCACTTCAGTTGGAACAGTTCCCCCTCCTTACTGCTGTGGCTCTTCCTTGGCTATTGCTTCTTTTGTGTAGCAGAGATACAAGCATCAGTGAGGGAGGAGTAAAAAGAAGGTAATAATTAACTGGCAAAAATTTAATTTAGATAAAAAAAATAAACGAGTATTTCAACATAGATGAAGATAGAATTCTGGACTGTTCTTCTCAATGTCATTTTGGAAGTATGGGCACCAGAACTTGATATAGCACTGCAACTGTGGTCTTGTTGATAGCAACTGACATATGAAGTCATTACTGGGCAGGACTGTGCCTAATGTTGTGGACTCCTGTGTTGTTCTTTCAGCTCTGCTTTTGCTGTCGAACGAGAAGGTTTTCTTTCTTTACCTGGTCTTACACTTGTCAGTTCTGTAAGAGGTAAATATTTAATATCTGCTAATAAACTGTTTCAGAGGGGAAAATGCTGATTTATATCTTAGAAGCCCTCAAAGGTTTCTGCTGCATCCCATTGCTCATTTTTATGTCTGTAACGGCCAATGTTAAACCTGTTTATACAAATCCAGTTCCTTCCTAAGTGACAGAATTGCTTCCTTGGATGGAAACCCTGGCTAAAAGTGAGAGAAACACTCATTTGTTCTTTTATGCTCATGGGAAAGTGAGATAGAATTTACTCAGACCGTCACCAGTTCCAGAATCTCTGTTGGGGAAAACATGTCAAGGCACTTTGCCTTTTTACCTTCTGGATTTTTTTTGGGGGGTGGGAGGGGATGGGGAGAGGAAGGGGGTGGAGGGGAAAGGAATTATTTGCAGTCAAAATGAAAATTTAAAATGGAACTGTGAGGGAGGCTGGAGATCTGTGGCATCACTGATAACTTGTGTCACTTACCAAAGGAGGTCTCTTTAGAGGAAAAACAGCTTTTTCCTCTTTTTTTGGTATTTTTTTCATTTAGTTGTAGTTCTTGTTTAGCATTTCTCCTTGCTTTTGACTTCATGTCCTGACTGAAGTTACTACATTGAGGAAGCTTTAATAATAAAAATGTTTGTGTAAGGGTTCCAACTCATGAAAACATCCCTTATTCTTGATTTAAACATAATTTTTTCTCAGTGAAGTGACTCATGCTCTTGCTTTCTTACACAGGCCTGTATGTTCACAGTGTTGTAAAAAGGTAAGCAAACTTATGCTAGATCCTTTCTCAAAAGCTGGAATCTTTGTAATGATGCTGCACATTCCCTCTGCTCTTTGCCACAGATGAGGTTGCCATCAAAGCCATATTCTACTCTCCCCATCTTCTCCCTGGGACCTTCAACCCTGCAAAGAGGAGAAAGCTTTATGAGGCCAGAGAAACCCTCTACCAGTCACCACCGATCGCTGCGGAGCATGTCCAGGTGAGATGCAACCCTAACTCGTGTCTGTCTGTTGGAAATGCTTCCTCTCCCTCTACTCTGCCCTGGTCAGGCCCCACCTGGAGTATTGTGTCCAGTTCTGGGCTCCCTGGGATAAAAAGGACAGGGATCTCCTGGAGAGAGTCCAGAGAAGGGCTACGAAGATGATTAAGGGCCTGGAGCATCTCCCCTATGAGGAAAGGCTGAGTGAGCTGGGGCTGTTGAGTCTGGGGAAAAGAAGACAAAGGGGGGACCTAATTAATGTTTATAAATATCTTAAGTATGGGATGCAGGGGGAATTGGCCAGCCCCTTTTCAGTGGTCTGTGGAGACAGGACAAGGGGCAATGGCTGCAAGTTGGAGCACAGGAAGTTCCGCACCAACATGCGGAAGAACTTTTACACAGTGAGGGTGACAGAGCCCTGGCACAGGCTGCCCAGGGAGGTGGTGGAGTCTCCTTCTCTGGAGATATTCAAGACCCATCTGGATGCCTACCTGTGTGACCTGTCCTAGGGAGCTGCTTTGGCAGGGGGATTGGACCCGATGATCTCTGGAGGTCCCTTCCAACCCCTACGATTCTGTGATTCTGTGTATTGAGTTACCAATTGTTAAGTTGATGTTTGGTAGTTGTCAGTATTTCTGAAAGCCTGTGCTAACTTTTCTGAAGCCTGAAAATCCATGTCTCTGCCACTCCTTGCTTTGATTTACAGAAATAAGAATACTAACAGCATCTCTCAAGCCTTTTTCACGTCACAGGTGAAAAATAGCACGAGTTTGGGACAGCTGTATTTCTGTAGCATCTCTGCAAAAATATCCTCAGTATGTCTGTTTGTGGTGTGAACGGACCTGCAGAGAGAAGCCTCTCAGGCCAGAGTCACTCACTGGATAGGAATTCAGTCTTACACAGACTGATCTTTCTTTTTTCCCCCAGTAGTTCTAATTTTCACTTTTTTTTGTTTATTACTATTTTTTACTTTGATATTATCAAGTTACCTACTGGTTCTGTACTTTAATACACAGATGGTTGTCAAAGCTACTCTGAGAAACTAAATAGAAAATTAATGCTCCTTTTTGAGGGGATCTACAGTATCAACCCTCTGCATAAATCACTAGTGCTGTGATGCTGTGCCAAATTAGCCAAACACACCATCTATTTATAGTCAGGTTGGTTTTGCCAAGGTTAATGTTACACATACCCTCAGGTAGTGACCCTGCAGTCTTGTGGAACCAGGCAGAAGCTGTCCTCTCTGGTGTTTGGTCTCCAGGTGACATGTTTTCAACAGAAGGGAAGATTTACATCAAGAGCCTAGTGATGTGCTGTTTCCTGAAGGTGTCCCTCGGGGCCCTCTGCCATGCTGGTAAATAATGTGACAGGTCCTGCTCCTTTGCCTTTCAGGTTGACCTCAAGGTCCAAATCCGTGGATAAGTCACACGAAGAGTTTCCCAAAGAACTCATGGAGGACTGGAGCACGATGGAAGTGTGCGTGGACTGCAAGAAGTTCATTTCAGAAATCATCAATTCGAGCCGGCGCAGCCTCTCTCTGGCCAACAAGCGAGCCAGGTTAAAAAGGAAAACGCAGTCCTTCTACATGTCATCCCCAGGAACCTCTGAATACTGCCCCTCCGAAAGGACTATCAATGAGATCTGAGCCTCGTGCCTTTTCCTTTGCTTTCCTCTTCATGAGTCCATCATCCATGAGCAAGGTCACCGAAGCCGGATTATCATTCCCTTGCTTCGTTTCACTTGACTGGCTTGAAGTGACGTGAGATGACGGGGTTTCCTGCTCCCGTGGCTCCCAGAGGCAGGGAGAGCTGGGTTTGTATCTGTACGGAACGATGCGCCACGGCTCAGCCGCTAGCGCCGGAAGCAAATCAGTAGTGCGAAGTCGTCGCCTCTCTCCTACGTGCACGTGGAAACTAGAAGGCCTTTTCTTGCTTTCAGTCTGCTTTTAACCATCCTTTCAATCATTCTTGAGGAGATGAGCTGAGAGCATGTTTAGTGGAGAACCCCATCTAACAGAGTGCCAGTGTCAGCGCAGCAGCAAGCGGCGCATCAGAGCAGCATCACCGCCCTCGTAATGCTCACGGCCCAGTCGGAACAGCGAAGGGCCGATCGCACACCCCAGTGTGAGCGACCGTGGTCAAAACCATCTCTCTCCCTCTGAACTGTCTGGGTTGCTCTGAGGTCAGGGTTCAGCACTACCACGCCTGTGTCCTAGGCCGAAACACGTGACGACGACGAAGCTGTTGGCCCGTGCGGTTGGCCATTCCCCTGAGCTGCTGTACTTCTTAAGCCTTAGCGTTCTTCCAAGTGTCTCCTGAGCAGGTTTTAGTAGTTTACTCTCTGTCTCGAATGTATGATGATGATGACTACTAGTAGCAGTGACTCTTAGTAGCAGACAGCTGTACAGTTTATGGGGTGGATGGGAAATAAGGGAGGATTCTAATTTTAACTGAATTACCTGTAAAGTTGCTCTCGCGGTTACTCAGAGAAGCGGTGGGGAAGGTGTACATTTGTATTATACTGGAGCACACAGATCCTGCTATAGTTATGTCTGACAGCATATCCACTCACAACCCCATTTTTTCTGGGGTTTGTAACTTGGCTCAGAAAATTCGTGTTCTGCTGAAATTTGGGACAGAGCTGTCTCAGATTAGGAGCAATCTTTTTTTCTCTTTAATCTGTTTTTATTCTTTTTCCCTTTTTAACTCACTCATTAAAGAGTGCTAGACTAGTTGTTTTAGAAGATCCAACGATGTTACAATGTTAACTGACATCTCATGCTTTTTTGCACTTTTTTTATATTCATAATACTTTTTTTTTCTTTTTTTTTTAATTCAGGCATAGCCAGAGCTTAGTCAATAATTTGGGGCCAGATAATTTTGGTATTTAAAAACAATCTAACCTAGCCAAGTTATTAATACTTGAAAATCAACTACTGTAACTTTTTCATAAATTTTTTAATACCCTGAGGCATATTTAATATCTATATAGCAGTGTATAATAGAATGACATAGCAGAGAAGTTTCAGATCTATTTATTAACATTTCTATACTTCAGATTAATGAGAGATACCTCAGAACTGCTCCAAAGTAGCTGGGACTGGATTTCCATGACGTGACTTTAAAGGTGTGTTAAGCGAAACAGATTCTCCTGTCCAAATCTCGTGCGTCATACAGCCCAAGAGCGAGCGGGCTGCCCCGCTGGTAAGGCACGGTGCCAGGCCCTGGGACATCAGGGGAGGTCGGCTCCCAGGCAGTACAGTCCCACTGTGGGCCGCCTCCTGCTGCCCAGGGGAACAAGGCTTCCCCTTCCAAGTCTATTTGCCTGTTAGGTGGCGGCCTGCAGAGCAGCCGCTCGTATCTATCACTTTGATTTGAAAAGCACATGTCAAAGTCTCATTAAACCTTCCCAGGGTCCCGTCCATCGTTACTTTCCTTTGAACACGCCCTTGGGATGTGAGGCTTTCCTCAGGGGCCGAGCCCACTGAAATAATGTTTTTTGGCTTTTTTCGCAAACCTGAAACACTCCCTCTCAGCTGTCCCACATCAGGCCAGCTGTCGTGGCCCTCTCCTTGGGGTACCTCTGGAAACACGCGTGTTAAAGTACCTGGAGTACTGGCGTGAGATAGGGATGTAGGATTGCAGGAGCTGAGCAGCGCAGACAGGCCCATTCTGAAGCTCTGCTGTTCCTGGAGGAGTCGCCTGATATCAGTCACATCAGCACTTTTTGTTTCTGTGCCAAAACCAGGCCGTGTGTTTGCTGCACAGTGCACCAGGAACGTTAGGCTGAAAGGAACGCATGAAACCTCGCTTTGAACCTCCCCTCCTGTTGCTCTTACCACTTTCTCCTGGAAGCGCCTCAGCCCTGTGTTGACAACTGCTTGATCCTCTGCTCGCCATCCTCTTCCCTGGCACCCTCACGCTACCGCAGTGCAGTGTATCCAGCACACACCTATCTTCCCCTTGGAGGGTGAGTTAGGATGTTTCAGAGTGAGCAGGATCAAGAACTAAGTAAATGCCAGGTGTGCAGAGGGCAGTGAGGCCCTCGCAGCGTGCCTGTGCCATCCACAAGCTGTGCCTGCTCTGCCTTGGCAGCGTCCTGGGAGCTCTGGGGAAGCTGCAGAGCCTCAGGGTCCAGCTTTGCCATCCCGGGCTGCCCAGCAGCCCTGGGCTCAAGCCAGGCGCTGTGGTGCCAGGTAGGGAGCAAACACATGGCGGTTGTACAAACTGCTCGGTGCTGCTTGGACAGAGCTGCCGTGGGGCAGGGCCTGGATACCTCCCTTTTTCCCTGGGGAAGAAACCCCTCTGGGCCGCTGACACAGCCGGTGGCAAGCGCCAGAAGGCGTGGCGGTGCCGCGAAGGGCCGCCTCCCCCTTCCCTCCGGTCCCTGCCTCCCTGCCACAGTTGCTCTGCGTTACCCTGGCATTTCACCCCGCAGAAGCAGCGGCAGCGGGCTGGTGTGTCACGCACGGCCCGGAGGAGCGCTGTTGCCGAGCGCCGTTGCCGGGCTCTTTGCGGAGCGGGCTATTTTTAGCTCTCCATCTTGCTGCCTGCGCTAGCATCCCGAATCCGCTGCAGCCGCTTGCCTGCGCGCCCCGCGGTGCTGCCCAGCATGTCCTATTTACGGTCTGAACTGCACATTAGCGTCAGAGGATGAAATGAGAAGCTTGTAAATATGTGTAATATATTTATTAATATTTAGGAAGTCTCCATCAATCACACGGTGGGAATTGACATTCCCATGAGGTTTTAAAAAGGAAACGAGTCTTATTTATATGTGTGTTGGCTGTTATCTTCATTAATAGAGTCAACGCTTTCAGCCCAATACAGTTTGCACTCTGTAGGCATTTTAGGGTGAATTACCATCGAGAAGAACGCAGGACTAGCACAGTGAGACCCCTGCCAAGGATTTTTTTTTTAAATTAATTTTATTTTAGCTTGATTAATATGCCCAAGGTCTGGTTAAACATATCATAGGAGAAACAAGGAGTTAAAAATGCTCCTGGCAGCATCAGTCTTGTTGGTTTGTATGTCAGCCTGGTTGTGGAGGGCGATGGTGGAAGCTTTTGCTGCAGCTCTCAGCCCTGCCCTTTCCAACACTTGTGGTGATGACCAGTGCTCACGGGGTTTGACAGATTCTCCTGCTTCCCCTTTACTTCCTTTATACAGGGAAGGGTGGTACCTGGTGAAAATAAAATGCCTTTCCAATAGAGTGAGCCCCTGGTCTTGAGTTAATCATTCGCGTGGCAGCAGAGGTAAAGGCGTGCTCTTGTGCACGCTCTTGTGTTTCCAATCTCTCTCTCTCTCTCTGCCCCATCCCCTTTTTCTTGTGCATTTATGGTTTTGTAAGATCAGTCAGCCGTTTCTTTTGGCAAAGAATTGTTAGTGAAGATGATTCAATAGCAGCTGAACACTGGCTGGGCTGCATGGAGGGGGTGGAACCGTTACAAAGTACTCTTAGAATAGCAATAAAACCGCTTGTGTAACCCCAGTGATGTGATCAGCGTGTAGTGATCATTTCCAGCCAATTCCCAACGTCTCACTGCTCCCCACACTCATGAGCTGTAGCTGAGGTGTGCTTGTCCTGCATTGTAGTACCAGAGAGAAATGCTGGAGGTCTTTTGGAGAGGTTTTTGAAGGATTGGTTTTAGTTTTTAAAGCAGAAGTGGAGAGAGCAGTTTTATTACAACTATTACGTTGTTCTCTCTCCTCTGCCCAGCTCCTCTTCTCCCCCAGGCAAAAGTTCAGCATCAGCTTCCATGGGTAGTTACTTGGCTGCATGCTGCGTAGGTTAACAACTAATTAAAAGCTCCAGGTTTAGGCTTCTGACTGCTACCTTCATGCTTTACCTCATCCAGCAGCTCTGTACATCTTTTAGGAATGTCTTTCTTATGAGCTCAGTCTCATCTGTGAAACAGCGACAGCACCCAGGCACGAGGGACCGGTGCTGCGACTGGACACTCCGGTGCTACAGCATATGGATTCTGTTGTTGTTACCATAATATTTTATCATTATTTCCACATGGGTAACTTGGAGCTGCTCTGGTTTATTTCTTCTTTTGTATGTATGTATCTTAAGATCAGGCTGAGGATGTCTGTGAGTATCGAGCCCAGCTATAAAGATCCCTTTTGTTGTTTCTGTCTGATTTGTACTACTGTGTTTCAGATTTTGCAGGTACCTGAAATTACTGTTCCCCAGAGTATCTCCTGGTAGAAGCAGGAGCGAGGGGCATTCACTCCATCTGCTGTGGGACACAAAGGCACAGCATCCCTTCCCTGACACGTAAGCCCAAGTTCATGAGCACTGTCCTCATGGCAGCTGGGTGGAGCCCAGCGCAGCAGTCCTGGTGCCAGCTCCTGTCTGCGACACCCACAAGCACTGGCAGCCCAGAGCAGGGGGAGCCCACGGCCCTCCTGGCCTCCTCGGCATCCCCAAGGTGCTCTCCTGGCACAGTTGAGCTGGCGTGAGCTGTGAGCTTTTCCCAGTCCCAGGGTCCCCATCTGCAAACCCGGAGCTGGCAAAGTGGTTACAGCTGTTTAACGAATTTTGAATGGTGCTGGCAGTGAGCTGAGTGCTCAGAGCTGACAAGTTTCCTTCAGCTTTCAGTCAGCAGCACTTCCAGCTGCACCAAATCCCACATAGGCAAAAATCTTTCCACACATGGACGAGTGAAGCTTTGCGACTGAATTTCACCACGGCCACCCCCACCCAGCATGTGCCATAGGGCATAACCAGGAGATGGAGCTAAATAGCTATCAAACAGGCACAGGAAAATTTAGGGAGTGGGAGCTTTGCTTCTTCATTTGGAATAAATTCCAGTACAGTAACTCTTCCATTTCTCCTGGTTGGGCTGTTCAGCGGTGGCAGTGCCTGGCTGGACAGAGCATCAGATACGCAGGGAGGCTGGGCTCTGTGCCCCAAAATCACACCAGAAGCCACTGCAGCCTGCAAACATTGTCAAGACAATGTTGTAGAACAGTTCTAGCAGGAGCCATGTGGAATCAGCCCTTCTGTAGCCAATAAAAAAATATGTTTTTAGAGGTGCCAGGCCACTTACTGTGCAGTCACAGCTGGACAAGACCTGCCTGATTATGAACCAACTTCATTAAAAACCTGCAAGTGAAAAAAAATTATGAGCATCCCATATGAAAACAAATGCTGTCTTGGTGCCCCCTCTGCAGCTGTAGCACTTACGTTAAGCTCCAGGACCCCCCTGTGTGTCTCTGAGCAGTTGGGTCAGGGCTCCCCGTGGGAGCCAGCAACGCTTGGGCCTTTGCAGGACAGGCTGCAGGCCGACCACTGCAGCGTGGGATTTCAGGGGCTGCTAGAGCCAGACTGAAGGGACATGGGCATAAGTTGATGCAGCTTCTGGAGAAACGTGGTTTCCAGCTGTTGGGGGAAATGCACACCAGCTAAGCTGCCGTGTGCCTCTGGAGGCTGCATTCCCATGGCCCAGCTTACAGGGCGGGTGTCAACCTTGGTGTTGACATTTCAAGCGGGTGCGTAGCTATTGAAGGGGCTGGCGGCTCCGCACCCTGCGAATTAGAAAGCACAACGAAGAGGTGAGGAGTGTGTATTTGAGCTGAATTTCTGTTAAAGCTGGTTCCCTCCTCCCCAGCCCCCTCCTTTAGTAAAGGAAAAAAGAAACCCCCAAACAGAAGATGCACTTTCTGGACACTTTAAGAAGCCTAAAGGACAAACCCTTCCCCCCTCAGACTTCTGCTTCTGTGCTGTCACTGCGCATGTAACGTCCATGCAGCTTCAGGTACACTGGGGCATCAGCTCTAACAGAAAGGCAGTAGGTTGTCTTCTGCTCGTTTTTATGTTACGTGGTACTGAGATGCAATTTCTTGTTCCTGCGTTACTAATAAAAGGTTCTTTAAAATGGCTCTGCAGCACTCTCACTCTCTTCAGCCAGCTGTAACAGCAGCGAGGGTCGGGTCTTACACAGCACAGTTGGTAGGGTTGTATCCTGCATTTGTGTGGTCAGTCAGAGCCCTGAACCTCGCTTAGCTGCTGCAGCTTCTTAACTAGGTTAGAAACAAGCCCATACAAGAGGAAGTAATGTACCAGCAGGGCCTCAAATTAGGACCCCTTACTGATGATCTGGCCTGCAGATGCCTGCCAATTAAACCAGACTCGCACCTCCATCACCTTAGCTGTGGGAGAATTAAGAGGACAGGAGTTGTGCGCTTCACACCCACACAGAAATTCCCCACCTTTTGGCTGAACAGGGTGATAACACACACAGCTTCCCAGCGCTGCGATGAGAAGGCTAGCACATAACCCACGTGATTCTGACCAGCAGCACCAAGTGCTGGGGGAGGAGGACAGTAGCTTGCTAGAAAAACAAGGTCCTATTTACCAGTCAAAGCTAATCACTTCAGAGGATGGTTTTGCTGGTTTACTCCACAGTGAAGCAGCGCCAGACCCAAATGGAGTTACCAGCTCACGCACAGAGAGTCCCTGCAGAGCTTTTGACCAGGACCATGTGTGGCTTACAGGGGCAGCCTGGAACTGGGACGTGCTGCTTGCCCAGCAGAGACCGACATCAATTCTTTCTGCAGCCTCCTCTGACCAACAGCCCGTTGTACATCACAGCCGTTACACCCAGAAGAGGTTTTTAAACTGAGCATGTTGTTTATTGAAGATAGCACCATAGTGTACAGAGACACTTGACAGAGGCCTGCCCTTCACAGCTTACAATCTAGATGTCTGAACAGGAGAGGTGTTACCCACTGCTGCACCTGAGGATTTAAATGCCAAGCGTCACATCAAGGAGTGTCACTGTTTGTCTTTCTTACTCTGCTGCTTTATTACATCGTCACAGACACCAGTGCCTGACACGTGCTACCCATCAGTTCCTGATACATGCCCAGTGCTTCCACTTGTGTGAAGCAAATCTTTCAGGACTACTGGAACTTACACTGGGATTGCCTGTTTTCCCAACAAATGTGACCCTTTGCCCTTCATGCCTGCTGACCCCCTGGGGGAAAAGGAAGTCAGAAGGAGGGGGTGAGGGGTGGGGGGGCACAGAGGACTCACCCTGGTGCAAGGGGCAGAGAGAGGAAAAAAAATAGTCTGCCCAAAACCATTTACACACCAGAACACCTGATTACACTGTGTTAATGCCCTTTGTTGCTAACATGAGCCTGTCTGCGCTACAATGAAACACAGACATCAGAGACCAGAGCTTACTTCCAGTTCGGTACCTTCAGCAACTTAAAATTCCCCAGGGCCAAGATCTAACATGCCCAGTTTGCCCTGCTCTGGCTTCCCTCACTGTTGCCCCTGCAGCCAGGAACCAGCCATCCCCAGCTTCAGCCTTGCACAGGAGGGCAGGGTGGGCAGCCACGCTGCTCAGCCACCTGGAGACCTGGTAACATAGGCACTAAATTCTTAAAACCAAACCACCACCCCACACCCCCCTGTTCCCTTTCCCTTGAACTGCAACCCAACACACAGAAACACTTGAGCCACAATCCTCAGCAGCCCAAAGAACAGCAGCGAACAACCTCCCTCCCCAACACCCAGCTCTACTTTCACTCTACTTCCAGCTCTCAGAGTGCAGAATTCTTACTCAAAATGGCAGCTTCACAGTTAATCAGCACAGCAACGGCTCAGTCTTCCTCCACTAGCTCTGCAGTGCTTCAAGCTCCTTCCAAGTGAACACATGCTGCCTTAATGCCATTCCCACTTTTATAAACTTTTTTCCCCTCCTATTTACCCAGATGTTTCTGCACCAACCCAAAAAGCTACCCCCCCACCATCAGCCTAGCACTTCCCATCACATAGAGCTCTCCCTCATTGACAGACACCTCAGTCAACCTACGTGACCTAAAGCTGCCTTCAGAAATATTTTGTAGCCATTTCCAGTAAATAAAGAGGGGGGAGGACTGGGGTACCAGACCAAGATAAGCAACTCCAAAGGGTTGTTTTGGGGGTTTTTCCCCCTCCCCAGGGCCACCCCTGACTATCACAGCGACAACTGTGGCAGGAAAAGAAAAACACGGTGTTACACAGGGTAGGGCTGAACATGCAGCTACAGATCCCATCAGATCCCACGGAGAACAGTCCCATGGTCAAGGGGGAAGAAGGGTGGGAGCCCCACATGCAGACTAGAAAAGCAGAAAGCAGAAGAGCAACGGTGTCCAGGAGAGCTTACAGGAAATCGAGCATCACTGTATCTGTTGTCACACTGGGACCAGGCAGGCTCCAGTGTTCAACCACTGCCTGCAAGGTCCTTTGTACACACCAGGAAGATGAGCAACCACAGGCAGATCAGTAAGCCCAGAGATGCAGAGTGTCACCTACCCCAGAGACAAGGTGAGAAGCAGCAGCACTGTCTGGCAGCAGAGAGAGGCAGCTGGGTGACAGAACTGGCCCCTGGAAGAAATGAGTCTTCCTCCTATCCAGAGCTTCCCCACTCCCAGTCAGCCTGGAGAAAAGCAGAAGAGGACTGAGCGCAAGCAGGCAAGGTGCTGATCCATGGCGAGTGGTGCGGCACACAGATTGGGAAGCCAGGCACCCAGCCGTAGGGTTCCCAAGTGGCATGAAACGTGGAGAGGAAACAGCACAAAAATGGGGGGAAATCAAACAGAATGAGATGCTGCCACACAAGCAGGCAAGGATTTGTTACTGGAAGGAGGAAATAAAAGGCAAAGAAAGCCAGAAAAATGATGTGTAACTGGTACTGACCCTATGGGGTGGCAGAGGAGATCGGCCCTGGATGGAATACAGGAGCCTGTGGTGACTTCCCTGGGGCACCAGCTCGTGCCTGAAGGTGCTCTACACCAGTCGGTTGGCTTTAAGACAACACTGAGCAATTACTTCAAATCTCACACAGGAAGCAGCCCAAGACAATTCCTCTTCCAAACCAAAGCGATACACAAACCTCTCCATCTCCAGCAACATGTGGGAATGCTGTAGTACAGGTTTACACACACAGACTCATGACTTGATGTGCAGAGCTCTGCACAGCCACACTCCCCTTCCTAACAGAAGGCCACCAGGAGCTAGAACACCTTCAGCATTCTGTGTCCAGGGAGCAGCACCACTCCTGAGAAGCACAACTCTAGAGCTAAGTTTCTGTTCCAAAACAAGACAGACTTTAGGTCCATTTAAAAAGAGCAACATAAGTATTTCCTGTTCATTTAATTGCTTTCCACTAACGTATTTTTTTACAAAATTAAGTTTATTCATTAGGACTCTGGTTACAGCCAAATTAATGTTTGCTTTCTAACTCAACACAACACAAATGCTGGAATTTCCCTTAAGCTACAGATACTTTCAAATTACCAGATAAAAACAGCGACCAACATTTTACTCTCCTAGTTTTTTTAAAAAGTTGCTCATGCTCTTTAACAGCTTCCTCAACACGAGCTTGCCACTTGAATGAGTAAACATCCTTGCACCACTTATTCTGCTTTCTGTGCGCAGCAGAATGTAAGTTAAAAAGCCCCAGGAGAGACCTAAGAACATACATTACACCTGGACCAGGCAGGAAAATTCTGTGAACATTAAGACAAGGCTAGTGCTCTTACCAATACATTTATGCATGTTTCATAGGAAGGTGTCTCTGCTCTTACTGGAGTATGTTTTCAGAGAACAAAAAGAATTTGAAATGATCCTAAAACCATTTTGTACCAATGTGGAAAAGCATTGGAAAAAATTCAGTGTCTCTGGTAGCCAGCAGAAAGCACTCCAACAGGTGAGTCTGCTGTTGTTCTTGTACTCTTGTCTCCCCCACTCAGGGCAGGAAAAACACAAAGCCTCACCCTCTGGATTTCCAGTTTCCTGCTTTCTTCTCAGTTCAGCTCTTCCAGTTCTTGCATCAATCTCTCCCTGTTAAGACATGACGTGAAGAGCCAGCACCAGCAGATCTGCACAGTCTCTTCATTCAAGTAGCCCAGACAGACCCTTCTTAGAGATAAATAAGAAGCATTTTCCAGCACCTTCCAGGAATTACTCTGCTCCTCACCAGGAGGGGAGGAACTAGGGCAAGTTAATAAATATGAAAATAAATTATACCCTTCTCCCCACAGAAATGTATTTTAAGCTATTAACATCAATAGAAACTTTGTTTTGATACAAACATCAAAGAGGTAAAGTATCTGTGTGTCATGTTCAAGCAGCACATCTAAACACCACAGGAAAAGTTAGTACCACACAAGCTTTAACTTTTCAGGATGATCCTCTGGATACATTTCTAATTCTAACTCACATGGTTCCCTTTAAATGGTGTAAGACACTATCAGATTACAACACAGATGAAATCCAGTGCTCTAGTACCATCAGCCCTTCACAGAACAAATGTTCACATGGAAAACCCTTAATGCATTCTTGTCAAGCTTGAGTATGAAAAACCAAGATGGTGTAAATATACTCTCTGTCTTCGTTGTAAAAGGCACATTTAGGCGGTTTTAAATGTGCTAAACATTTTGTTTCCAGTGTTAAAAATCACTTGTATGAAAAGAGCATCTGCAGGAGGTCAATTTAATCTTCAGTAGGCAACAGAAGCTGCTGTGGAGATGATGGATGAGGTTACTTTTCCCCGATCCAATATTCTTACAAATGTATAAAACCAGGCAGATGAGTCTCTGAAGGGAGATCTACAAAGCAGTTTTCAGAATAAAACTTTCCTGTCAGTTACGTGGTACTCTGGGGGTTATTTTGCTGTTGAGGCTGCTGCCATGGCTGGTTTCATGCCCTCGCGCGTTGACTTCAGCTCCTCCAGCTCTGTGTTTAGCTTGCTGATCACCCACTCCAGGGCATCCCGACCCTGCCAGGGAAACACTACAGTTTAGGGTTGGGTAAGATACACCACCACTGCTCAGGTTTCTATAGTTTCTCCTCTGTCAGACATAATGCTTGTTTTAAATTTAATCCCATGCCCTGCATAGTCTGATACCAGACTATGTGGATAATTTCTTAGCATCTTCTTACTGAAATTTCACTGCAAAGTCATCTGCTTAACCCATCAGCAAGAAGTGGGTGCAGTATTACTGGTGTGAGGTCCCAGAAGCACCCAGGCAAAAGGCCCAGCTCAGCTGGTCAGTCCCCTGCGTAGGAGCATTGCTGGGTTTGCTGCTCGCTGCTCCCACCACTTGAGGAACAGCAACAGATTCATGGCAAGGTCTGCGTGCTGTCCTCAGGTGCACTAACCAGGTTACACAGACAGCCTTTGAGAAGATCCTGGACAAAGGAGGACACCCTTCCAGCTGCTCACTCAAGTAGCAGCTAATTGACTTCTCTCTAGCAAGAGTTGGGTTCTACACTCACACACAGCAGCACATGAAACAGATCTAAGGGAGAGGCTACAGCTGCACACCTTATATCAAGGATCAGTCCTGTTAAGTTCTCAGAACAGGAGCACCTCAAAGCCAGGCACTGGCCACCGATGCTTCGCTGCCAGCTGGGGAGTCCAGCAAAGTGAGCACCTCAAAAGCCTTCTGCCTTAAGGAGACACTAGCAGCTGCTCCCCTGTGACCACAAGATGAGCATGCAGCCCCACAGTGGAGCCAAGAAAATAAAGAGAAGCACTTTGACTAAACACAAGTGCAAGGTTTCAGAGCTCCACGATCTCAGAGTGACAGCTTTGGCCAAAATGAGCAGGTGGGACCAGACCAGGAAAGACCTGGCCTTTTTTCACTTAAAGAGAAGCCAAGAGACATTCACCTCTATTACCCCACTAAGAATAAGACCTACAAACACTGAGGAGCAGTAACTGGGAGCCACATGGCTCTGCCCAAGTCTAGAGGAGTTCTGGAGATAAGGGATCTGAGCCTAAAAAGTCCTAAGTCTTCAGGCAAGCCACTGTCAGTGGTCAAGCCCCCTGACTGAGGGAAACAGGGGGAACACCCCCACACATACACACACTCTCAACTCTGATGTACTAGTTTTGTGACATGCATTATAATGAAGTGAACAAAAACCTCTTGAATTGTCCAGCACCTGCTGCTGTTCATTATAAACCACTAAGTGAACAAGAATCTGCACGGCTTTGAAAACCTAAGAAAACAAACAAAACAAACCAAAAAACAAGCCAAACCCCCCACACACTGTTGAAAAAAAAAAACCAAACCTGGAGGCTAGAAACTACTCTGGAATAATATTAAAAGCCCAGTTCCAGGTTGCCAAGTGTAACCTATTAAAAGAAATGAAGTTTTAGTATGAATAAGAGCATCTTTATCTCAAGACCCTCACTAAGTTCAGTGAAGGGCTGACTCTGCTTCTCTTCAGGTTTTTCGTATCACAAGGACTCACAGAATAAACACTAACTGCTATGTCTGCACTGGCAGGCAGTCCTGAGGCAGAGAAAAGTCATCCATGTATCACTGCAAAGCATTCAACTCCAGGCCAGAGCTCAGAAAGGAGGATTCAACTCCATTCAGAATTACCTCAAGAACTACTATCTGTAAATTAACTTAGTTCAAGAGATGCCTTTAAAAAATACCACCAAGATTCAGAAAGAATGATTTAAATTGTGCAGGCTTTGTATGGGTTATTGGAAAAAGTCCATAGAAGAGTATGATTGAATGTCTGAGTTCCCCCCATTTGAACACCACACCAACCATGCTTCAGCAGGTGGCAACTGCCACCCTCTTCCACCTCCTGTGTCAGACCTGGGAGAAAAGCAGCCAGGCAGGAGCACCCAGATAGCAGCGAAGTAACTAGCCATGCCTGAGCAGAGTGCTCCCTAAGGATCAAAGCAAGGGGAGAGAAGGGGAATCACCGTGCAGTAAGCACACGTCTGAGTATTTAAAAGTCACAATAAAACATCCTCTTTTAGGTGCAAGGCACAGAGAAGTGAGTAAGACAGCAACAGCTTGGATGTTACCTTTGTCTAACCACACAAAGATGACTTGTCAGAAAGCCAAACACCTTTGATGAGGAAAATGCTCAGTAGAAAATTACTGAGATTCTTTTCAGGCCCTGACTACAAAACAACCAGGTCACAGGGGTTTAGTTGATATATTTGTTGATAAGAGAAAACAAAGACAAAAAAGATAACCCATGGTATTCAACTGGAGCACCAAAGCACCGACGTATTTCCTTCAGCTTCTGAGACTACATAGGTCTGCACGTTTCCTTAGGCCTGCACACACTCTATGCTGTACTTTGCAGCCAAGAATAAATTTATGTCAGCAAGGAAGATTTTGGGGATGTTCTGCACAGAAAATTAAGTTATAAAATCTTAACTGGATGCAAAGCCTCCAAGTACTGTAGAACTACCCAGTTTAAAAAAAAATCTGACAGAGGATTGGTCTATAAAGTTTGGTACTATACAACAAATGCTACAGTAAGTCATTAAGCAAGCACATTCATAACCAAGCATGCATATTAAATTAGTCTTTATTGCGTATGTTAGCAGACCAAATGCTGCATCTGAAGATTTGTTGGTAGAGCTTAAGTGACTGATAAATGCTGAGCCTTTGTAGTTGACATGTTCCAGAAAAACAGGCATAAAAGCTTAGTGGAATGACAACATATAAGCAAACATTCATGGCATACACTGATCTCAGAGTAAGCAGTGTACAGAGCCCTACAGTCTCCTCTAGGAGAAGCAGCATAAAGTATTTTCTTTCTCTTTTTTTACAGAATCTTATTAGTTGAAGCATAAGCCAGTACAGGAATGACACAGACAGGCTACACTGACTAGTGGAAGCAAAACCATCTGCACAGAGGTATCACAGAGCCACATACATTCAGTTCTCTCAACCCTCAAGTCAGATCTTTTCATAGTCGCATCACTCAAGGGACACATCACTACTGAAATGACAGAACTACAAGACCAAAGAAACACAGAGTCTCACATTCTGGCAGCTTCAAGCTTTGTACAGATTTCCACACGAGGTCACAGAAGGATGACAATACTCCACAGGCATAAGAAAAGCAAATACAATTTGACTATGCAAAAGATCACCGCTGGTTAGGCAATCTGTTCCAAGAAACCAATTTTATGCCCCCAGAGTAAAATTCCATTTTGTTTGTATAATGCCAATTGCAGTCACTAACCAATTCATTAATGGCTTCAGGTACTGGTTTTGCACACTGGAATCACAGAAGCCAGGACCAGGTCACACACATGCCTAGCTATATGCAGTCATCATTCCACTTTCAGACCACTGGCAGCAACGTGTGGCACAAGACACAGCTGTGGCAAGTTGGCTGTCCAGTGGCATAAGCCCAGGTTAACTGATCCAGTCTAGATCCGACCTACTCTCTCTACAACTGCAGTGTAATGAACATGTTTGCCATTCCTGTATGCACTGTATATAAAACATACATGCAGGTTAATTTATGAGGTTCACATGACAACAGTCCATGCACATATTGGCTAGAAAGCTGAAATGCTGTACCAAGAAGAAGAATGCTGGCATTACCACTAGTTAGTATAAACTGCAGATGTGGAGAACTGCTAGCTTAGAGCGCTTTCAGAATTTTGAATTATCCACTCAATAGCATCCCACCCCTGGAGTAACACAGAAAAGATTTACAACACATGGCAAGTGATTTTTCCATCGCTGTTTGAAATCATATTGCATCATCTGCCACCTCTGCCTCAGAGCATAATCCCAACACTTACTTCCTATTTCTCCAAACAACAAAACATTTTTCAGCTGCATTCAGGAATTTTAAGGGATGCCAAGAGCACAGGGGCGCAGCACAGCATGTGAGAAGAGCTGGGAACAGCAGCACAGGTTACTGGGTGGCAGAGAAAGGGCCAGTAACAGCGTGTACCAATTTCCGCCACATTTAACGTCTCCGAAGAGACTCTTCAGTGAAACACACAGGACAAGGTCTTTTTGGTTTGCAGGAAGCTTGTGAGCCACTGTGTTCCTTGAAAATGGCAGAACAGAAGAACAATCTTTAAAAGAAACTGAGCTTTCACGCAGGCAACACCTAAACAGGCATCAAGAAGTGTTTACACCCTTCCCCTGAGTTCAACAGCGACCTGCAAACGTGACAGATGCCGCCAGGAGTTCAGCGCTTACAAGTGTGCCTAGGTGATCTGGCCATGCCAACTAGCTAGTGCTTTGCTACCTCCCAGTCAGCTTGAGGTGGATGGTGAGCCAGGGCTTGGACTTCTCTTTCAAGAACAGAAGCCCCACGCTGACTTTTAAATGGGAACTGGCTCAAGATAGAACTGTAATTTATCTGAAATTCATTCTGTCTTTCAAACAAACACAGAGAGCACTCAGCTGGGTAAAGTTACTGTTCAGTGTCTAGAAATTACCCATTGTTCCTTTTGCCATCCTCTGATTTTAACCCATTTCCCCCTAATTTTTGGATAAGCACAGAGAAGGGAGGAAAAGGAGGCTTTCTCCTCTCTGATCCAGTTGGTCAGTAGCTCCTATCACGTTGACTTACGCTGCCTTGGTCAAGCCACATCTCTCACAAGGACAAAAGGGTGGCCAAAGCACAGCCTCTCAGGCACAGTAAGAGTCAGCTGGGCCAGATTCCCATTGTGCTGAACCTCTCCTACAACACAGAGCACAAACTCAAATTTCAGGTGCACTCATCCTGCTGTTTGGCCATGATGCCTCAGCTTTTCTAGCAACCTCATTTCTTTCCCACCTTCCCCAAAGGAGGAGAGGACAAAGTGCCCAAAAATACAGGCTGCCATAGCACTGCCTGTGCTGAAGTACAGCTCCATGGCTGCCAGCCAAGAATTAAAAAGAGGCACAAGACAGAGTAGCTTTACCTACAAAAGCCTGCAGAGCTTCATCTCTTCAGAGAACATGCCTCTGCTTGCACTACCTTAGACAAAGGCAAGGAGGCAGCATAGGAACCGGAACAGCTGACAAAGCAGCAGAGAAAATACACCAGCATTAACTGCTAAATCCAGATACAAAGGTTGAAAAGGAAGTTATATTCACTACTAGCCCTGACTCTGGGAAACAGGAGCTTAGTGTTTGAAAAGGTACTTTGGGGAAAAAAAAAACCAAAACAAACCCAGAAACCAACTAATAATAACGTGTATGCTGTATGTAACTGTGGCCTACACACAGAGGTTGGTTTGTTCTGATGTGTAGTTCTAGTTGAAAACCAAAGATTTAGTAGGGAAATCTGTTCATACTTTGGGAATTATATTCTACTTGCTGAGTCCTACATGAAAAATCAGTTGGAACTATGCACAAAGTACAGAGAAATTAAATATAGTGTTCAGCACACATGATTGACAATTACCATTTTCAACAAAAAGAAAGGTAGGGGTTGGGGGGGGGGAGAGAGGGAGAACACGGAGTAAAGATGTACCTTTCTGGCATTAGAAGATATCGTATTTGCCATTAAGCTTTCCAAGTAACTGCTCAAGCTAATGCCTTTAACAGTAATAATTGCTTCTTGAGTTAGCACAGTTCTGTAAGAGAACAAACAAAAGTGAATACCTAAGCTGATTTGGACTAACATAACACCTGCTATACACAAAGAAGCTCACAAACATCTTTACTTACTTTTCAGGGTTTTCGGGGTGAGGTGTGTAAACCAGTCGCTCATCAACAGACACCAAATTTGTGAGGGTAATCTTAAATAGAAAAAAAGAGCTGAAATCCTCACTTGCCACCTTGCATTCTTCTATTACCAACAGCACTACTCAACAGTAGAGCACTCAGTATTATGTCAGAGACAAAGAAACGTACACAGAATATAAACCAGAACAGAGTCAATAAGAAGACTGATAATGGGTGATGCATCTTCTCCTACCCTAGATCTAACTATGTCAATCTAAGTTCCTATTTACAGTACAAAGCACAAACTGCTTTCCAATCATCTTCTCTGCCTGTGAAGTCTTATCTGATTCCTGGCATGCCACTCAGCCTTGTCAGGACCAAGACCATCAGGACGCTATTAGGAGTGCACAGAAAATTAATACTTGGGAACGACAGTGTGTCTCATACAGAGACAAGTCTCTCCTACAGACAGCCCCCCTTCAAATCTAGTAGCTACAAGTTCCCAGGATACCAAAACACAGCATGATGCTTCATTTACATTTCAGGAAAAAGCCATTTCAAATTAAAACCATTTTTGTAAATGGCAGTATTGTGTAGAAGACGTTTTCTTACATGCATTCTGAGAAATAATCTTACATTAAAAACAGAATCACAAATGTTTGATCCCAAAGTATTTAAAGTTTTCTATTTGTGGGAAGAAGGTGGGGAAAAAAAAAGAGCCAACTAAGATGTGGAAATTGCTGCCTCTTGATGAAAGGTGCAAACACATTTCTATTCTAAATATTAAAAGCAAAACATCTCCAGAACAAATTACCAGAAACTTCTTAAACTACCACTCACATTTGTTGAGCAAAGCTCCATCTTTTTTTCCACTGGATCTACCACAGAATGTTCCTCAATGTAAGTCAGAGTTCTACTTGTTCCTAAAATCTGAAAGCAAAGAAATAAAATTAAAAATAAAAAGTACTAAAACGTAAAAAAAACCCCACCAAACCCAACTTGAAACACATAAAAGTGAAGTTCTTAGCAGCCCCAAATAAATACAAAGTAGGTCACAGGTACCAGAACACCATGTGAGTTGCAAGACTACATTCTGACAGGCTGTATCAGTCATATAGCATGACACAGACCTGTCTGGAAGGCGTGTATAGACACGGCCATACTACAGGCATATTAAAGCCTACAATATATTCTCACTACTAAGCTAACTACAGCTCATCTGATACTTGTATACAATATTTCCTATAAAGTAAGCTTTTACTTGAAATTACACCCCAGTTCGGGTGACAACATAACAATGCATCACACCCTTAGTAAGCCTCTGGGACCCTAAAAACGTACCGCTTTTACAATGCTTGGCAATCCCCACTCCGTGCTGAGGAGCCGGTGACTGTGCAACCTCCCCTGGTTATCCAGACTCCTGTCCAGGACATCTACTCCCACCACACACGGATTCATTGGGTTGGGATACTTCCTCATAGCAGCTTTGATCACCGTGTCCCAGGGGTGTCTGTGAAAAGGAGGCAGTATTTTTAACTGTTCTTTATTAAACTGCAAGTATTCAGGCAACAGCAAATCAGGGATCTAGGTGGGTCATGTGGCCTGTGCTGTACAACTTCATTGCTCCCAAAAGTCCCTTCAGAATTCAGTGACACTTGGAAAGGCAGAAAAGAAGTACTGATACACAAACAGGGAAAAAAAAGGAAAAAAAAATTCCTTTCTCCAGAATGAACAAAGTTATTATTAACCCAAGACTAACAGAAACGAGGGCAAGGGGCAACAGTCACTAATTGCTACAAGGGACATTCCAATTAGCTGTGTGAAACCCCCACAATAACAGGGTAGCTGTCTGCAGGGATTGCTGGATCTCGACTCATTTCAGAGCTCAACCAGAAAAACACCCTGACCTAACGTCTAAGGTAACCCTGCCTTCAGAAGGAGGCTGGACTAGATAACCTCCAGAAGTCCACTCCAATGTAAATTCTTCTATAATTCTAAGCACACCAAAAAAACTAAAGAAGAAATCACTAGCTTCTGTTTCTTCCTACAGGGAAAAAAAAGTGAAAAACAGGAAGTTCAACATAAATATTTTCAGAAGACTTATCAGCCTTAAGTCTGCACCTATACTACTGAGCTTGTTGGCATGAATTACATTTATGGATACTCTTCTTGATACAGAACTACTTTTATTACAAAGTCTGGATAACCTCAAACTCCTGGGATCAGCGCAGCCCCACTACTGGAAGCCAGGCTGTCCATGTGGCTCTTCCTGTATCTTCTTCTGAAACAGAGGAGGCTAGAGAAATCAGGGACTTGATCCAATACAGAAATTCTGCCCCTAAGCAATGCTATCTATATCCAGAGTAACTGACAGATCTGGAATGAAAGGTTCCTAACCTTTAAAGGTACCTTTAAAAATTCAGCTATTGATACCTGACTTAAGAAGGCTTAGGGGTGCCAACTTGTACATAAGAGTTGCACTTAGGGCCCTAAATGGATTTGATTTTTAAGAACACTACTTTTAGTCTTAAAATAGAGCAGTACAGAAGGGCATCAACAGTATGCTACCAGAACACAACAAGCAGAAGCTTGGAAAAATAAGTTGTTTTTCCAAAGAGAAGAGTAAGAAAAGCTTTTTCAGCTGTATTGGTGTAAGCAGGAAAAACAGCCCTCAATTCCTATGCCAGGAGGAGAGCTGGAGGACTGCTCCTTGCTATCTTCTAGGGACGATACATCGTAAACAAGAGAACATACACAAACTGAAAACGTCAAATTTCTGCTAAGTGTCCTCCAGGGACTTTAAGAGTCAGAGATCTGACAAGGCACAACAGTATTTTATTAACACCAGAACTATCTACACCTCCACACATTACACCATGGGGGGGGAGGGGGGAAGTGTTGTTCCAATACAGATCTTGATGAGAAAACACCAAATAAAAATAAATTTTGTGTTTCCCAGGTGATAGACATTAATCTCACACTCAGAAGTTATGCCATACACAAGCTGCCTTTACTGGCCTCTGTCATTTCATACTAGTAACTACAGTTTACTTGCACCAAACTAATGTTAAAGTTCAACACCTAATACTTATGTCAGCATAATGAATTCGGTTGTGTTAACGTAATTAAAGAAGTTTAAAACTGCACACCTAGGATATTTTGTAAATATTTTAAGAACCACCACACACACTCCCCCAGTGCCCTTCAGGTTTTGAGATTTTTAAGAGACCTGTAGCAGAGGACTTATTGGTGGCTTTTAAAGAGCTGCACTGGAACCGCTGCATCCTCCACATAAACTCCCTGGCATAGCCTGAGCAAGCATTACATACCTGTTGATACTTTTTCCTATTGCTCCTTCGTTATAAGAAAATGGAATTGAGATGCCCAGAATGCATTTAAGGCAGAAAAAGACTGACAGTAAGAAAACTTAGCTGTCACTCCACAGCTGGCTGCTATGCGTCACTGAGAGCTTCTGAAGGCTAAGGTGAGATACACAGTCACTCTGTCCATACCTCTTGGGATGTATCACCTAATACACCAGTAGTTTGGGATTTTTTTTCTTTCTTTCTTTTTTTTTCCCCTCTTTTTCCTGCGTTAAAGTTACCTTCAACGCTCCCACCCTTATCAAGCCATTACTCAGCCAGGCCAGCTCTACCGCTGCGCCGTGGGAACGGCACTTCCCTCCGCAAGCGGCAGGAGGCGGGAGAAGCCCTGGCAGGAGGTTTCCACGCAAGAAAAACCTCAAGGCGATGAAGGATCGGCAGCGGGAGGAGCGCTGAGGCGCCGCCGGGGAGCGTCCCCAGGCCCCCTCCCCGCCTCGCCACCAGAAGAGGTGACACCGCCAGAGGCCGGTGTCCGGCCCCACAGCCTTCGCGCCGGCATAACCGGTCCGGACCCGCCGCCGCTGCGAGGCCTCCCCCCTCCAGCCGCGCCCGCGGCATTTCCTCTTTCTGTGTTGGCCCGAGCAGGGCCCGGCTTCCCCCGCACAGCCCAGCCCGGCCCGGTGAAGCGCCGGAGCGCCGGCCCGGCCCCGCTGCCCGCAACAGGAGCGGCGGCGGCCGCCGCGCGCGAGAGCGGGGAGGGGGCTCGCGGCCCCTCGGCCCCCGCCCGCCCGGCTCCTCACCCGAACACGTGCTCCGAGCTCCAGATCTTCATGGCCGCCGGCGGTCTCTCCTCAGGGCCGGCGAGGGAAGGAGGACGGGCGGCGGCAGGAGCAGCCGCACAGCTACACGCCGGCCGGCGGGCGCAAACCAGACGAAGCGGGTAGAGCTCCCTGTACCGGCACAGGACGTGCCCAGCCGGCTCCTGCGTCACACATCGACGTCACACGCCAACGTCACCGCCCCGCCCACCCAACCCCCCCTTTCCTCCTGCCCGCTGAGGCGCGGCCCCGCCCGCCGCCGTTAGGGCGCGAACTAGGGTCGAGCGCTGCTCGGGCCCGGCTGGGGAGGGTTAGCTGTGCTCGGCCGCGGGGCGGGCGGACAGGCCCAGGCGCCTGTGGGGCTCGGCCGGCTGCTCGGCTTCGCCGCGGCGTTGGAGAAATAAACCGTTGCGAGCCGCTTGCGTTGCGGGGTTCGCTGTAAGCACGCTAGCACCTGTGGGGGCAGCGCAGAGCCAGGGACAGCGTGCGCGCCGCTACGCCGGCGAGCGAGCAGCGATGCCAAGCGCTCATGTCAGCTAGCGGCCCTGGCGGGAAGCGGCTCCGCAGCCGCGTCCCGACACAACGCGCCTTGCGCGGGTAAGAGGGAGGCATCGGCACAAGCCTTGGTGTTCTCCCGCAGGCTCTGCCGGGCGCCGCCGCAGGACACACCGGCGCCACGCGCGTCCCTCGGCAAGGCCGCGAGAGACGCGTCCCGCGGGGCAGCGGCGCGGGTGAGAGAGACGGGGCGCCACGGCCCTCCCGCAGCTCCGGCCTAGCGGCCTGCCCCGCCCGCGGCAGCGACCTTCCTTCTTAGCGGCGGTGCCGGCTGGGCCGGGCCAGGCCCCGCCGCCCCACCCGCACGCCTTGACTCAGCAAACACATCCAGCCGGCGGCCGCACCTCGCGGTCCGCCGTCACAGCCGCCGCCCGCCGTGACAGCGGCCTGCGGGGCGCGGGAGGGCGGGGCGCAGAAGGTGGTGGCGGTGGGAATGGCCAGGCACGGGGCCACGGGCTGTGGCAGGCGCGGCGAGGGGGCGTGGCGTGGCGTGGCGGGGCGGGGCGTGGCTAGGAAGGGCCCTTAGGACGCAGAGGAAGTACACGAGGTAGCGTGATGAGGTCAGACGTCGCGCGAGGGGGTGGGGTGACGGTAGCGGCGGACGCGGTGGGCCCAGGCGGCCGGTTGGGCCATGGCACACCGTTATCTTCTGCTGGCGCGGGGGAGCTGCCGGCGCCGGGGGCTCCCCGGGGTCCTGCTGCAACAGCTGCTCTGCGGGAGGGGCCTGCTGGGGGCCAGGCCCTGCCTGGCGCAGGTGAGGGGCAGGGCACGGGCCCGGCCGGCCGCTCCCCCGCCCGCTGGCCGCCACCGCGGGGGGTAGGGCTGTGAGGGACGGGCTCGGCTGCCGTGGTGGCGCACGGGGTGGCTCCGTCCCTACCCGCGGCCCTGGGACGGGGGAAAGCGACCCGCAGCTTGTGGCTGAGGGTTCTCGCTGCTCCACGCGGCCCTCCCCGGCTTGTCTTCACTCCCCTCGGTGGAGGCGGCCCTCTGCCTGCGCGGTGCCTGCCCTTCCGGGCGGCGGGGAGTGGCGGCCGGTGAGCGGGGCTCCTGGCCTGTAAACGGTAGCCAGGCTCCGCGCACCCTCGGGCACTGCGGCTGCAGGAGCTTGTCTTGGAGGAGGATGAGGCGGCACCTGAGAGCTGCTGTACCGGCAGCGCGCCGCCGGTATTGCCGGGTTCCCGTCCGGTTCTCAAGTGCTGCGTTCCACCGAACTCAAAAATACCTCCGTTGCTTTCTCAGGGTGATGATTCGTGGTAGGTGGGTGTGTGGCTGGCTCCGCGTAGCATTGGAGCTGTGGGCTGAGCTATTCGTGTGGGAGCTTGGGTTGCCAGACAGCGCAGTGGTAAGGTGCTGGCAAAGAGAAGGCAGGTGGTTGGCTGTTTGGCTTCTGGGGTTATGCAGTGCAGTAGTGGTACAGGTTCGAACCTGTTATTCCAGTGTTAACTGACAAGCTGTGATAGCTGCATGGTTGTTTTTAGTGAAATGGTTTACACTGTTGGCTGTTATCTGTGTTACCCCTGTTGTCACCCCTGATGCCTTGAGGTAGTGACAGGCCTATGCTATTGTCTGGGAAAAGGGAGATGCTTAATTCCTGCATCTTTCAATGGCATCTTGGGCAGGTTACTTAATTTCTCTGTAGCATGAGGAGGAGTGTAATTGCACCTCTACAATTATGTTATCTTAAGGATAGCGATAATTGTGCAGTGAATGTACGTAAGGATGTTACTGGTATAGTTTAAAGTGTAGATGCGTTTGGTTTGACTACAGAGTTGGTGTTTTTGTTGGAACCGAACAGTGAAATAAATGGTTATTAATTACAACAATAAACGAAACGCTGTCAGTGGTACCGCTCATCTGCCAGGAAGCTAACTCTTGTTTCTGACAAATTTAATGTTTCTTGTTTGTAGTGGAAGAGAAACTGTGAAGAGAGCTTTGTAGTCACTCTAGCATCTGTGTGTGTATATAGGTAGCAAAACAATGATATTTTTTTTTTATGCTTTTAAAGGAAGTTACGAAAGAGGACTATTTCTTGGCAAAACAAAAGAAATAGCTTGCATGAAGTCAGATTTCTTTACCAGTTTTCTATTCCCTTCCTAACGTGATCTTTATGTGATAATTTAGTGACTGGTAAATAGTGAAGACTCATCTTCAATTTATTTTGTTTGATTTGGAATTTCCTTCAATTAATAAATTCTTGATCTTTTTCTTGCATAACTGAGCGGGTGGATTTTTCTGTTCTTGCTCTCTGTATCCTCAGTCTTAAAAAGATGGATTATGGTTACAGTGTTTTTATAAAGTCAGTATTTCTGCTTGTTTAATATTACATGCTTTATTTAATGCTGGAAGGCATTTCTTTGGTGTTACACATCTTACATTGATGCTATGCTCTGGTGTGCTAACATTTTAATTGCATTTCTAAAACGGACTGTTGCATACTTTAAACTTGCTTACTTTAAACTTGCTTATCTTGAACTTCTATTTAAAAAAAACTATCTCATGGGGTGGTTTTGGTTTTAGTGACATGTCACGTGGTTTGCCTGAAAAAAACCAAACAACCAGCAATGTTAGATATGGAGGGGTTCTCCATATATTAGATATGGGAGCTGACAGTTCTTTCAGCTCTGAGACAATCTGGGCAGAGTTTCATGATACATAGCCTGAAACAGCCACAGTACTATTTAAGTGACCTGTTCTGATGTGCTTGGCTGGCTTTTCCTCTGCTTAGAACGTCAGTGTGCTTATATTACAGAATCATCAAGGCTGAAAAAGACCTCCCAAGATCATCCAGGCTAACTGCCCCCCTACCCCTAAACCATGTCCCGAAGTACCTCAAGGCTTGCTGTGTCCTTCCCATTGCCAGCCACCCTAGAGATAGGTCCTGTATCCAGATTGGTGCGATCAGTTTCCATGCTGATCACTTACAAGGTCAAAAAACCCAAACCCCAGCAGTTGTTACCAGTGCAGCGTGCTTCTGGCAGCTTTTGCCTTTGTGGAATGCTATGGTGAAAGGAGACTGCGTGTTGCAGTAGATTGACTCACCTGGACCTGGCAGGCAGGCTCCCAAACACAGTCTGGTGATTTACTAAATGTGCCCTGAAGTCAGTTGGTCCCTCTTCTCACAAAACAGCTTTTAAAGCATTTGGCTCTCTGCACATTAGCTTGACAGGTGACTCTGCATTTTTGTTCATGGAATTTAGGATCTGCAGAAGCAATCCAGCAACAAATCGGTTCCATTGTTCAGTTCTGCCCCAGAGCTCTGTCTGCTTACCCTTCGTTTGCGCTCACCTTCACTTGCTTTCCCAGTTTGATTAAACAATAACTTAATTCAGTAATAAACCCATGCTCGTGTAGTTGAACCAGTATTGTGTTTGTCTTAGGCCAAAGTTTTCCTTTAAATGTGGGCAGTTGCTTTATTTTAGTCGGAGTAAAGGTTTCTGAATATTCCTGTCTCTTTGGAAGTAACAGTGTGAGCTTGCAGAATAAGTAAATCCCAAATTTTTTGGTGTTGTCAAAGGCCAGTGACATAGAAGGGAAGCCCGTGTTACTGGACACGTCATTGAGTTTCATCTGTTTGTGTTTGAACCACAGATGGGTTGGTCAGTAGCAAGTTCTCTTTATTATTTTTGTTGTCCACACAGATGCATCCCACTTGTCCTAAAGCTTCTTGCAGGAGTACAGATGCAATTCTCGTGTTGGAGGTCATAGTGTATTTGACCTAGTAGTTATTTTCTAGATTAGCTGCTCTCCAGACTATCTGCACTGCATGCTCTTAATGAACGGCAATATACCCCCTTGGACTTTGAGTATCAGGCTTTACTCAAAGACATGGCTGGATTGAGCAGCCTAAGAAGTCTTAGCTCAGTCTACAGCAAAAGGCAAGCGACAAAGATGTTTCAGCATTCCTCTCTGTTCAAGCAGGAATTAGATGGCTGCTTAGAATACACCTAATGTATTTAACCATTTAATAAGGGGTGGAGAGGGAAGCTGCCAGTCAGGTGGCTTCAGGAGAGTTAGAAGACAAATAATATGTCAGCATTCCTAGGGTAGGCATAGTATGTAATCTCGTATCCTACAAGTTTGTTAAAGGTACAAAAATAGGCTTTGTCAACAACTGTTGTAACTTGAGTACAAAAAAAAATTGCTATGAAGGTGCTAACACTGAGCTGGCTTTCACAGGTGTAGTCCTAGAGGTGTCAGTTCCAGATGGATGTTTGCTGTCTTGCACGGATATCTTGAGTCATGTTTTTAGGAGCTGTTGTTACCTGTTATTTCTTTAGTTTGGTTTTGGTTTGTTTTTTTTTTTACTATTTCTCTGGCTCTGAAGGCAAATAGCTTCTAATCAAAAAAGACCAGAAGGAGACAGAACACCTCTATGGACCAGAGGGAATGGAGGCAGAAAGAAAAGTCAGCCTAAGGGGAAAATCTTGATACCTTTTTTTTTTCTTAGAGAGGGAATCAATTGAGATTTTATTTAAAATATGTCCTTTTTGAAGAAAAGGGCTTGATTTCTCTGCATAAGATTGCAGTTTACTCAAGTATTCAGTTACAATACCAAATGTTTTCTTAAGGATTATTTAAAATATTTGTATTTCCTTTATTGCACTGAAATGGTGAATAACAGTAAACAGTTTTAGAACAAGGTGTGATAGACTTGGATTTGTTAAATTCTTTACCTACATATAGGGGTTTAGGTCTGCTTTTAGAACTGGTGTTTCTCCTCTGTGTTGGTTGTGTAGCTGGAACTAAGCGTTGCCTGCCATATTCCTCTCCTTTGGATTGAAGCAGGTCTTTTGTACTGAAAAGTTACAGGTTCTTAAGTATTTGGAAAAAAATTGTGGTTCTTTACCAGAATATAATTCAGTACTGTGGGGATAGTGCTTGTACAGTGTCTTTCAGCTTGCATTATGAATATCTCAAATAGGATGAGTGTGTAGGTGCTTAATGTTCAGAGCTTGTAGCATTTCCTGCTTCATTTTTCTCATTTAATAAAGAATATTGTATGTAAGTTGCTCTTAACAAAGAGAATAAAATTTTCTCTGCTGGAAAAATTACCTATTTGATCAACGACTTCTTTTCCATTGTCATCTTACACTCTGGTCCACAGCAGTTGTTATGAAGTCTGTTGTAAAGTTCCTTTTACAAGGCAATATCTGACTTGTGCAGTTCAGGACTACTAGAGCGCCTGAAGATTTTTGTGTCACCTTCTTGTTGCTTTATAATTCTTTTTCATCTTTCAGCTTGGTGAAAAAGTTACCACTGGAGTCACTACTGACAGAAGTACTGTCTTGGCAAGTGTAATTGCTGCTTGCAGAAGGCTTTTCTCTCAACCTCCCAAAGGTGATTATAACTGACCAGTGAGGCGAAGCAGACTGCATTCCTTGCTGAGGGCTGCACTTGTGTGTCATTTAGTTTTATTGTCAGTGGGGAAGTAAGTTCTTGAACTAACCAGCCATTAATCTGGAGAGGGAACACTGATTTATAGGGTTTTTAGGAGCTATTAAAGAATGACTGTGGTTTGCTCAGCTTCATGATGTGCAGTGTGTATTTCTATTGAACCAAACTTGTGTCTCTCTGGGTTAAAGGATAGATTTACTTTATGTTATTAAATAAATTTGATATTTTCTTGTCAACATTAGTAGATTGATTTATGGAAACCTGGTAGAGTCCTTCAACAAAAAGACAAGGACTGAACTGTTTTGCAGTCTATTTGTTGTTAGCTTCTTCACTGTTGTGTACATGCAGCTTGTGACTACTGAAGTGTAATGACAGAATTGCAAACTAAAAAAAAAACATATGTCATCTTTAACTGTTTTTAAATAGGATTTGAAAAATATTTTCCCAATGGGAAGAAAGCAAATGGAGCTAAAGGTACATCTGGAGAAACAAAAGGTACAAGAAGCTGCTTGATTTCAGTTCTATCTGTGGAATGTGTATTTGCTAGATCAGACTTATAGCATGATATTGTGGGTTTGGGGTTTGATTTTTTTTGTTTGTTTGTTTATTTTTCAGGGAAAATGTTTCTCTACCAGATTAGTTTCAAAATGTGAATTGATACATTGAATGTTATTTTGCTTTCATGTTATGTGTGTCTTCTGGAATAACACTTGTTTTCTCTTATGCTTCTGTTGGAATGCTGTCCTTGAATTCTTGTTTTGCGGTTTATTATTAGTTGATGTTAGTCATGCATTCAGAGTTTCTCTGTGTATGTAGTTCTCAGCTTTTCCTAGAATAAGCTAAAATACACATTTTGCTGTGCAGAGTAACTAGAATTGTCATTCTGGGTGAGGATCCAGGAGAAGCTCTTCAGCCAGGACCGACCATGTAGGCTGCTGCTTGAAAGGGGAGTCAGTAATGGCAGTGCTTATATAAGGAGCCTGACCTTTACAAGGAAGGGGGTGAATCTGGAAATTATTAGTAATAACAGCCAGAAAATCTATATAACCTCTATATAGATGAAATCTATATAACATCTTCAAGGAGAAGGAGAGGCAGAAACCCTGTGAGTGAATCTCTTATGAGAGCAGTAATAGGAGCAGCAGTTTTCCTGCCGCTAGGCCTGGAATGGTAAGGCCTAGATGCCCGAACTACCAAGCTGTTGGAAGGAGGGTGTGATAGTGCTGTGCTCTGCCCTGCCCTCTTGAGTATGGTGTTGTATGACAACACCGTGCTGACACCTGGTGAGTTGGATGAGTAGAAGAATGATTAAGATGAACTCATCGATCAGCTGTAGTTGGCAGTTACTGTGTTGTGCTCATTTCTAGAATATTAAAAGGGGATGCCAACCTGTGGTATTGAAAACTCCTGAGCTTTAAGAGGACCATAGTGTCCTTCACTGGAGGGGTGAATTATGGGAGATGCTACTTAGGGCTTATAGTGTGAGTTATAAAAAAATAACCCAACACTAAAACAACCTTAAAAAAGCCCCACAGACGCAACCACCCACCTGAAAAGCCCCACAATCTTCCCTTCCCAACCCCCACCAATATGCTTAGAATATTTCACACCATGGGTTAGTGCAGTAGAAATAAGTTTCATGTAGTCTAAGTAACAGGCTTTTTTATTTTTTTTAATATTGGAGACATTTTTCAGTTCTTGGTGCCCAAGTGTCATCAGTCACACAATTAACAGACCTCTCTGTATGAGATAGTTGATTAACTGGCAGAGACACCTATCTGTTTTTCTAGGGAAAACGCAGTTTCTCACATCTTCTAATTACTGTAATATTGCAAGCTAATTAATTTTTTCAGAACCACTCTTCAATTTTAAAACTAATGAAAAGTAGTGTGAGATTGGTGTAAGACTTGGACTTTTTTTTATTTTGTTATGTTTTATTTTTCTTAGAAGCAAAGCAAGCTGGTGCCCGACAGCCTAGTGGCACTAGTAGCGGAGGAAGTAGTGGTGGTGGTGGTGGAAAAAAAGGTGGCAAGAAAGAAGAAACTAACTGGTGGACCAGATTACAGAAGGTCTTGACTTTAAAACATTCTTCTTTATGGTACTGTCTTGTGCCCATGAAATAGCCTTGAATTTTTGGGTTTCCTTTTTGCTTTTTAGAGGCATATTCTGACTCTTTAAATCTTCCTGAAGCCTCCGGTGCCTAGTATTTCGTAGTAACTGGCTCTAGGTGGCTCCCCACTCAGTGCATTTCATAAATAACTGTTTTGTGTAACCATTTAGAGGCATCTAACTCTGGTTCAGGAACTTAAAAGGAGTTTTAATCTATATGAATATAGTTGCTAATAATCAGTATTCTTATAGTGGAGCCTCAGGCCTTTAAAGGCTTTGAATTTTTGTTTCAGAATGTCAGTTTGTAAAACTTGCTGCCCACACAATGTCAGTTAAATGTAGTTTCTTTTTGAAATTTATTATCTTCATTATCTGTAGGACAAAGATGGTAACATCTTCCAGTAGAAGAATATAAAGAATGTTTTTCTTATTTTGGTGTAATTTTTTTCCTTCTGGGGTTTTTCTTGTTAGTCTTTTCCTTTATTTTTGTCAGTCTTGCATGTATGTAGTCCTGGAGAACATGGGAAATCATTTTAGAATGGAAGGACAAAGATTATATAACAGATGGCGAAGAAATTAAGTAGTTCACAGATCAAAATTATTCAATTACTATTTGTAAAAGCACTTTCAAGATTTTATATTAATGCTGTAATTCTTCAGACACAGCAGTGTGTTCATATAACAGTGCAGCTTTATCTGACATTCTCTGTGGTAACCTTGAGAGCTGGGAGTAGAAGCCAGAAATAGACACTAGAACCTGTTTGTTATATACTTACTGTATTACAGACTCTAAATCTCTTTTCTCTCCATTTCCTAGGGTGACATTCCATGGGATGTCAGGGAGTTTCGGATGTACGTAGTGGGAAGTTCTTTTTTCTGGACAATGGTTGTATACTACTTCTTCTTCAGAGTCCCTGGGAGAGAAATCACCTGGAAGGACTTTGTCAATAATTACCTTTCTAAAGGAGTGGTAAGTAGTGAGGGAAATCAAATGAAAAATCAGTGTGCTGAAGATGCTCATTTCTGCCTCCCCACTTGTATTCATGTATCTCTGGAGTGAGAACTGGCTCGAGTAACTTTTGAGGGAGAAGAGGATTAGCTTTCATCTTAAGTTCCTGGATTTGATGTTCTGTCTGGCTGTGTGAAGATCTGTGTCATTTCAAGTTCAGGAAAGGCACAGCTTAGGACAGAGCTTAGAGCTCATGTAGATGTGTTAGTTTGAAGGGTCAATGTAACCACAGTCTCTCAGGGTATAGCTTTATAACACAGGTAAGCCTGGTTCATGGCTTAAGCAGATAGGCCTGCTGCCTCGGGAAGAAATGTACTCTTAACCTCAAGCACTTCCAGGGGGCCACCCTCCTGAAGGGGCCAGGAAATTTTCCTGCTTGTTTCATGCCTTAAACTTGTTCTTCAGAGAATCAGAGAAGCAACAGCATTGAACAGAAAGGCAGGGGTGAGGAATGGAAGAATCCATTCAAGGACAGTAAACTGGCATAATTGTGTTGTTAGATAGGCTCCTTTATTTGTTTTTTTTCTCTATTACTACTTCTTACCTGGAGCCACTACTGGAGCAGTCAAGTTTATCATCAGCATCCTGTCTCTCTGTAGAACTTGACAGCTTTCCATGCTAGAGTAATAGGTTGGTGGTATCCTGAAGTTCAGGAGATTGACTTAGGCAAGCCTTTTCCAGTTCAGAGGCCACTGGTTCTTGGCTCTGTTACCTCCCTGCTTGTAGCTTTGCCTGCAGGTGAGGAAAACATTGACTTGCTTCTTCCTTTAGGTTTCAGACCTGGGATTTTGGGTTAACAACATGCTTCCTGCCCCTCCAGTACTTTGGTAAACTGCTAAACAGGTCGTTTCCTACCTCGTTGATCTATGCAGAGCTGCTCTGTGTGCCCTTCTGCCTAGACTGGGTCTTATGGTCCTGTTCTTAATTGACAGTTATGTATACATCTTTCAAAAAAACCCTTACTGATTATGCTTGCCATGAAGCAGTAAGGCACTAGCACAGTACAAAGATTGAAAGTACAAGCCTGAAGCCTTGTTGCAGAAAAGCATTAGTAAAGTGGGTTGTTTCACAAAACAAGTCTCTTGGGCCACTGTTAAGATGTAGTTTGGCTACTTAGATAAGCTCAGTGTGTAGCTAGCAAACACTTGCTGTAGTGGTGGACAGTTAATGGGGAGAAGGCGTCAGGACTACCGGGGTTATGCATTTTTCAAAACAAAGACGTTTGGGTAGTAGCCTAGATCTAGAGCGGCTTCTTAGCTCATGTTTTGCTCCAATTCTACCAGAAATGGCCATGTGTAGTGAGTTCAGGGGAACAACCTTACTAGCCTGTGTACAATCCCAAGTCCAGCTTGTAGAACCATTGCTAGCTTTAAATTCTTTAAAGAATTGTAAGAGCAAAATTAAGTTTTCCTTCATACTGACTGGTTTCTTTTGCTTGGGAAGCTGCTACAAGAGTTTGTAATTATGTGATCTGTTGCTTTTGATGTTTGACCATTGTAATAGTTAAATATTGATTAACTGTTTCACTGTACCTGTAATTTGGACAGAGGTTGTGGTTTTGCTTCCTTGAAGAAGGGTATGAGGCTGTCCTTTCTGTCTAAATTCTAATGTGCCAGTATTCCTTGCTTACTGGTTATGTACATGATTCCTAATAGCAAATTGTAGATTGTGGAACCATCCTGATATGCAATGTGAATTTTATTCTCCATACTGGAGAACAGAACAGGTTTGTATTTGGTGTGTGTAGCTCTTGGCTGTGGTGGAAGTGCTGTGACACATCCCAAGATTTGTTCTTTCCTCCTACAGGTGGACAGGCTGGAAGTGGTGAACAAGCGCTTTGTCAGAGTGGTCTTTGTTTCAGGAAAGTCTCCCCATGAATGGGTAAACGCTTTTAATACATATACATGAGTTGTTAGCAGCAGTAAAGTAATCTTTTTATGTAAAGTTTGATGGAGAAAGCTTAGTCTGGAGCACAAATAATATATTAATCTAAAATATGCTTTCTGCCTTACATTATTCCACATGGTGTGGTTTTTTACTTAATCAATTGTTTTGCCACATATCTTATAACTATGGCAGGTAGTTTCTTTCTAGCACCATGCTCTGAATACAGATACTCAAAACAGGAAGAGTAAGAAATTGCTGGAGGTTCTGTATCTTTAACTGCTGTTTTCTATCTACCCAAGAAAGTTCCAAACTTTACTTTGCATACTTCTGGATATTTTCTGTTCCAGACTGCTTTTAGCCATTTATTTTGAGAAAACAAAGATAAACATTTAACTCTGCCTCCGTGTGATACTGTAGTCTTTAAAACTAAGCTGAAACGTCTGGTTCTTGAGAAAAGTACTTATTTCAGGGAGTTACTTTTCTAGTAACACAGTAAGGAACACGGATGCAGATGGAAGTTCTCAAGGGCAGGCATCTATTTAAGAAAAAATAATTAAAAACCATCACATACAATGTGGAAAATCTAGAGGAAACATTAGAATAGCTTTATCAGATTATCTCTTCCTAGGTGGTGGAGTGTTTTTTAACTGACTTTCTGAAACAAGGTCTGCAAGTCCCTCTGGGCTAAAGTGAAATCTGCAGCAATTACTTCATCAGTGGGTTTCAGTGTGACTTATTTATACACCTACTCTTTAGCCCACATACTACCAGTTGCCTTAGTTTCTCAATCCATTAATGCTTAGGACTACTTTTTCTTTTACCCTGTTTAGGGTAAGTAAGGGCAAGTCAGGCAGGTCATGGTGCAAAGGGGGAGATTTTCTTGAAAAACTTAACACTTTAAAAATAATGTCTGGATTTTTTTTTTTTTCATTGATTATGATGTAAGTTCATGCTGTCTGTTCTGAAGACAACTAACTTTAAAGCTAATACGGACTCTAAAAGTAGAGAATTACCTTTCTTAATCAGAAAGGCTGAGACCTTCAAGTGAAACAGTAAGTTGTATGGCTGCTGGATTTGCTAGTTCAGTGCTTTGTAGTATTCTGACTGCATAGATCCCTTCTAAAAATCTGCCTACCTGCTTTCCTGTTAGTTCCTGGATAAAACACCAGGACTTGAGTCTGTTTCAAGTGCCCCAAAACTATTTGGTGTGTGATCTCTGTAGAAGTTGTGGCAGATATTCAGGTTGGTAGGCCTTAGATTTATGGTGTGCATCCTGTATCAGTCAGGCACTTTACAAGGCAGCTTAAACTTGGTCTGAATCTGTTCTGAGAATTGCTTGTGTGTTTGTTAGAAGCAGCTGACTTGTAACAAAGCTGAAATGAAGTAGGGCACTTTGTGGTGATCTCTGCTTTTTTTTATAGCAGTACGTCTGGTTTAATATTGGTAGTGTGGACACTTTCGAACGGAATCTTGAAACTGTGCAGCAGGATCTGGGAATCGAAGTGGAGAACAGATTGCCTGTAGTCTACTCAACAGAGAGTGATGGGTAAGAAGTTGCTTTTTTAAAAAAGTCTCTGATTTAAAAAAAAGGTGGTGTTTACGGCAGTCAAGTGGGTTTGCAAGAGGTGAGCCTTACGCTTCCCTAGGTGGCAGTAACAGTCTGCTTGGCTTGATTTTTGATGTTAGCTGTAAGAGGAGCTGTTCAGTACTTTGTGTAGAAATCTGTATCCTCTTACCCTAAATATAGCTTCTTAGTACACACATGCTTGTGTACAATTAGTCCTTCTTTCATTTAAGCCCTTCCTCCACTTCTAGTAGAGCAGGAGCTGGCCAGGCACAGCAGTAGAACTCCAGGATGGCAGTCATGCAGATCTTTTAAACGGACAAAATATGTCATAAGCCTACAGTATATTGACTGAGGTATAACAGGCACCAGTTCCTGCCCCTAAATTTGGCAGAAGTCAAATTCTGTGGCCTTGAAAAAGGCAAGAAATTAGTCGCTAAGTAGATCACGCTGTCCTGCCTATTAGCAGGAACAAGAAGATGCATCGTGCTTTTAATCTCTAAGAAAATAGTACTAACATTGGGTTTTTGGCATTGATGCTTCCACAGGAGGTAATAACGACTCCAATACTAGATTTGTATTCTTTTTATTAGTGTTGTTAGCTGGGTTTTATTGACCCAGACTTTAGAAGAGACTGGAAGTGCTTCTCTGGTGTGGTTTTCTGAATGGCTTAGATGTATTCCAACAACTGATTTCTTTTTAGTTCAAGTGAGTAGTTTGAAAATTGCTTCCACTGGTGCCTGTGAAATAGGTTTTGTACCATCAGGAAATTCAACTTGGGATGTAGGAACTCATATTACTAATGAAGAAGGCTCATCTACTGCCTCTTGTGTTTTCATTCTTGATGCTCTGGTGTGTGTATCAATTTTTGGGGATGGAGGGGGAAGTTCTGCTTATTTCTACAGCTGCTGCTGCCTGTTTGTCTTGGTGGCAACAGAAAAAATTGTAGCCTCAACTCTGGATCATCCTGCAACTTCAGATAGAGAATTTCTATCCCTTGTTCTTCTACAAGCTGCCCCTGCCTCATTTATCTGTTTCTGTGTAATGGGGCATGTTCTTAAGGACAGTCCATAAATAAACCCTTTGAGCCCTTATTTAAACAAATGGGGGGGGAAAAAAACACATTAACAAAAACCCTGGTGGACAGGGCAATGTGTTACTTGTGCAGAGAGGCTGCATGTCAGCCTGAGGCTTCTCACAACAGGCTGGAAAAAGCGTGTCAGTTCCTATTCCTTCTTCAGCCTCGTACAAATCTCTTACTTGCTTAACCCCTCTTTCTGACCGCAGTCTCTGGCCCTTTCCTCCTCAGTGTCTGTTCTTCATATAATACATTGTTTGTAACTTCTTGCTTTGCTCCAGAAAAGCCACAGGAAACAGGATACAGCAGCAGCTATGTGATCGTAGTACTGCTGTTCCCTGCTGGATCAGAACCTGCTGAATACCATAGGATAGGGAAAAATCCTTCATTCCCTCTTCATCCCAGAAACATGGGGTGTCAGAAAAGCTTGGCAATCCTGTGATCGCTCACAGTAGCGCTTCCTTTCAGTGTTTTGTTTTTGCTGAGTGTGAAAGGAACCTCTTGTGACCTGTTCCTTGAAAGTCTTGTCACAGAACAATCTGTGCAGTGCCTGGGTACAATGATGATAAGGATGCCTCACAGTCAGAAAAAGAGTAAATAGGCATTAGAGGTTTTGGCTTGTACGGAGCTGGAGGACAGACAGTGAAGGGTAATGAGTAAACATCAAAAAAAAGAAAACCCCTATCACCTTGGGGGAGGCAAATAAAGACATTGAAAAAAGAAAATGTAAAAACTGAGAAAGACATAAGTGAAGAAGAGTGATGTATTTGGGAGAAACTTCTGCCTGAAGTTGTAGTGTACAGCATTTGTATGCTAGGTAATGCAACTTATTTTGATAATATAACCATGTGCATAACTAGTCCTGTGAATTTATCTTTGAAGGATGCAAAGTGAGCTAGTTCTGTTTACTGGATAATGTAGTTTTCCTTTATGAAACTTAACCAGTGTCACTTGCAATAAACCAGTGTCTTCCCCAAATTGATTTTAGTTATTTCCCAACGTGAACAACCTGCAAACATTGCAAATTTATAATAGAGTATTAGACCTGAATTTGCTTATGATGGAATCAACCATTTGTACAAAATACATGCCATAATGGAGTTTTGTAATATATATTTTTCTGCTGGTTTTGTTTTTCTTCACAGATCCTTTCTCCTGAGTTTGCTGCCTACCATCCTGATCATTGGTTCTTTACTGTACACGTTAAGAAGAGGTCCTGCAGGCTTAGGTCGAACAGGGCGTGGAATGGGTGGACTTTTCAGCGTGGGTGAAACCACAGCCAAAGTCCTTAAGGATGAAATAGATGTTAAATTCAAAGATGTAGCTGGCTGTGAGGAGGCCAAATTAGAGATAATGGAGTTTGTTAACTTTCTGAAAAATCCCAAACAATATGAGGATCTGGGAGCAAAAATTCCAAAGGTAAGGGAACAGTGGCTTAGCAGATAAAGACTTTAGAATTCCTGAGGAGTAATGAAAAACAAATTTTTCTGGGAATGTTTACATAAGCAATGCTTTCCAGCTTGTTTCTTCACACAGCCAGAAAAAAAAAAATAGGCATTAAGATCAACAGTGAAATTGGGGTACCAGGAGATTCGCTTCATGGAATACTTCATAGGACAGAAATGATATGTAGAATGTATGTGTGCCATCAGTCTTGCCTGTGATTGTTACAGAATATGGAACAGAATATTTTGGCTATGCTGCTGTGGGAGCCCACCTGATGATGTACTTTCTTTAATGTGTCTGAAAGAAAGCACTGTTCCTGTAGATCTTAAGACAATGTGACAGTGTTGTTTCTGCTTTTTCGCCTTTTGTTGGTTTAAATGAGAGATTAATCTTCAGTTGGTTGCTGTGCACAGTTTTGATTCTGATGGAAGAGCCATTGGACTTGACATAGCATATAGATTATTTTTAAGTAAGGTATTTCATAGGTTTATATTATGTTCATCAGGAAAATAAAATTTTCTCTTGCAGGGGGCAATTCTGACAGGTCCTCCAGGTACTGGGAAAACACTTCTAGCTAAAGCTACAGCTGGAGAAGCCAATGTTCCATTTATCACAGTCAATGGCTCGGAGTTTTTAGAGATGTTTGTTGGTGTGGGTCCAGCTCGAGTAAGTCTTTGGCATTACTCTTTTACTGTATTTTTTGTATTGGTTGCTGAAATGACATTGTCAGGTTTCAGAGGCAAAGAGTTTGACTGCAACTGGAGTTACTTCACCTACACAGGTTACTTACAAGTGATGTCAGATGCTTGTCTAAACACAAGTGTCATAGGTGTACTGTTTGTAAAAGGAAGTAATGCAGCTTGGTATCTGGTTGCAGGCCATCGGGACCTTAAGGATTTACCTCTTTGCAGAAGCTTAAGAAAACAGAACAGAATTCTCCACGCTCTGCTTTGAAGTAAATTTAGCAAAGCTGGGTCAGAAATAGTATTTTGTTTGACTACTGCTATGGGAATGTTGTCTCCTGCTCTGATTCGTTCCTGTATCTTGGAAGAACTTTGATCTCTTTGTAGTTTCAAACTCTTAGATATAAATAGTTATCTAGGACACACAAATAAGCTTCTAGCTGAAAAAGTTCAAAAGTTCAAAAGCCAGAGGGTATGGAGGTAATGACTGTGTAAGAAAGATGGGTGGGATTTGAAAAAATGGAGCATGGGATATAGAAGGGACTTTACAGAGAAACAACAAGAAACTAATCCATACCCTCTGGAAAATGACTCATTATCCTGAAATAATACTGGTACTTAGAAACTATGTTGTCACTAGCTGTCAATACCTACCTGAAATGCCCCAATGCAAAGTGAGTTAACCTTTCTCTGCTGGTCTAAGCAGATGACTATCAGCTGTTCGTATGGAGTGAAATCTGGTGATGGAACAGTTGGTACTTTGGCTATGAGTTGAAGTTTCAACACAGGAAATAATTGCTGGTGCCCGTAGAAAACTTCATGAGAGAGTGTTTTGGTTCACTTTCTATGAATTAAGTAATTAGAATAGTTAATGATTCTACGTTGATTATTTGTAAATTAGGATATGCTATAAGTAAAACAGTTTAAACAGCCTTGGTTCCTTTGCTGTGGGTTTTTTTTAGTGTATGTACATTATGGTAACTTTTAATCTGCCTGAAAAATAGTTGTATATTTCCAACTAAAAAATTGTTGTGTGTCTGACACTTTTTTTTAATTGTTGATCATGTTCCTTCATGCTTTATTTATTGTGTGTTTTTGAAATTGTGTTTGCAAATTGGAGTGACTTTCTGTAGTAGCAAGTGCTGTCCAAAATTTGGATCACTTCCCATCTGCTGTATGTTGTTTGTGATTGGAGAAGCCTTCTGTAACTGCATCTCAATGTGCAAAGTAGTAAAGCTCTGAGCTGTGTGTAATTCCCACTCAGGTCAAAATTCTTCCATAATTTTTCATTTCCTGTTTGCTCCAGTTTGATTCATCACTTGTAGATCTGTGAACTGGCCTAACTGGTTTTAATGAGGTCCTGCTGATACATTTGTAAGCAGTCACGTTGTGCTGTTACTACTACAGTAGAATTTGATAGGTTTGTTGTGTGTGGTTTTTTGTTTTTAAATCTGAAGGTCCAAAAAACATTTGAGCTATTTGATCATGTCTTGGCCAATTTTTTCCAGAATTTAATTTCCAAACAAATCTTTGGAGGTGAACTCAGTTTTCCTAGCCTGTGTAACAGAGATGGGATGGTTAAGAGTTGGTATTTATAACAGCATATTGGTAGAGTACAATGGTAGGAGCTTGTACATAAGCCTTGGACTCACTGTAGGAACAACATCACTTTGTTCTGGCTGCAGGAAAACTTAACATCTTTTATTTCCTTGGCATGAAGAACTACTGGTGGTAGCGTGCCAGTTCACATTCCAGTTCTGCTTGTAATACTGTGCATTAAAAAAGAGCTTGAAAGAGAAATTTTGCTTTAAAACCCTGAAGTTTGGATGACTTGAGCTGAAGTTGAAGATTATTTCAGTTACTTGGGAGAAGTGGTTATTTCTTCAGGCTTTTAAGTTATTTAATGTGCATAATTGGTGGACTGAGAGAGGCCAGGTGGTTGAGGAATCCTCCAGGAGTGACTCTTGCTGAGTGGCACCTACAGTGTAACTTACTGTTGCCTTGAGAGCTGGCTGGAGGCTCAGGATTGCTTATTAATGACCACACTCTGTAACAGGGGTACCACTACTGATGTACCTCTTACCCTCCTCCCCACCCCCTAAGTCTGAACAACTACAAACCAACCTGACAATATATTCTGTTCTCCTTTGAAGGTTAGAGACTTATTTGCTCTTGCTCGTAAGAATGCTCCCTGCATTCTCTTCATTGATGAAATAGATGCAGTGGGAAGGAAGAGAGGAAGGGGCAACTTTGGAGGACAAAGTGAACAAGAGAACACACTCAATCAGCTTTTAGTAGAAATGGATGGTAAGTATTTAAGGTTTGATTATTACATTATAAGAACAAGGAAAAGGGAAAGAACTAATAAACCTGTTCAGACCTGTTAGCCAAGATTTGGGTTCTAGCTTAAACATAAATTGAGTGTGTTTCCTTGCTTCTTAAAATGAAAAGCGGTGACTCATTTTGCTGCAGCCTGATGTTTTGCTACAATTCATTCAGAAAAAAAAAAATCATTCTGCATTTGGTAACCCTGTGTCGTAGTTGAACAGAGGGTGGGGGGGAAAAATCTTTGCATCAGACCAGTCTGTCCAAAAACCAAAATAAAATAAAAGCACTAGCCGTGCTGGTTTGGCAGTTTCCCAAGCAGTTAATCCATTGCTATGTTTTTATGCCAAAGTAGGATTTAATGTAGTACTTCACAAAGCAGAGCCTAAGGCCACTTTTTTGCTTCTTAAGAAAAGGTGAAAATTCTTTAATAAATGGAAGTGTTTTCAGCTTTAAGATAACTTGTTCAAACTGACAGTTTTTGTGGCCCTGTAAAGCAGACAGTCTTTTTGTTTCTTGGAAATTACATTTACGTAACTTTTTTCTTTATTACATTTCTTTAACAGGATTTAATACAACCACAAATGTAGTAATTTTGGCAGGTACTAACAGGCCAGACATTTTAGACCCTGCTCTAATGAGACCAGGACGCTTTGACAGGCAGATTTACATTGGTAAGTTCCATCTGCATCACTGTGTACCTCTGTGTTTTGTAGAGTACTGCTGAAATGACTGCAGCTATTTACATATGTAGCTTCTTTGCACTTATTCAATTCAAATACATATATGTGAAAAGTAAAAGCCTACTTCTTTAATCTTAAAGGACCCCCAGATATAAAAGGAAGAGCATCTATTTTCAAAGTTCACCTTAGACCTCTGAAATTAGACACTGTCTTAAATAAAGATAACCTAGCAAGAAAACTCGCATCACTAACGCCTGGCTTTTCTGGTAAGTGACTCCTAATGCCACTGTTCTTCTGTGTTTACTTTTATAAGCTGTGGATATTGTATTTCCATATTATTTCTGGTTTTCTTGCATCTGATCTTCTGGGTGGCACTCTTACTTTATTTTCTGGTACAGCATGAAATTCTCTTTGCCTGTTTGAGCAAGTAGGAGATGACTGAGGGTGTGAAGTCTTGTCTGCCTCCATCAAGGTGACATACCAAGTAACTGTTTCTTGTCTTTAGCAAATGCAATCCAGAGACTTCTCATTGCTAGTGCTCATGTATTCTTCCTTTTATTACATCTTTTTGATTATTTGAACAGTACTAGAGAAGACCTGGGTTTTGTGGAGTTTATGTGCATGTTCTGTAGGAGGATTTCTGTTTCTGGATGTAAAGTCTTCTCCCTGGACTATAACCTTGTGTTGAATTAGGAATGGATGTGAGAACTTCCATTCCTGGCTTGTAATTTAATCCATTTAAAATCTGTGTTGGTTGACCAGCAGTTGAATTCTTCACTGGTTTCATGGTGTATATAAAACTGTTTTTCTGAGGTCTGACTGTCTGTTTCTGGCAGTTGCAGTGATCATGTTTATTTAAACTAAGTTATCTCAATAGTGTTACTGCAGGTAACACTAACAAGTGGATGGCTTGAAGCCAGTAATGTGAAAGGGTATCCTTCAGAGCTACATGAAGGTCTGAGATGTACTGAATCCATATGTAGATTTATTCTGCTAAATATATACTAATCTAAGTATACTCTGTTGCAGGTAGGAAACTTAACAGAAGGTAGGGTGTGTCAAAGTAGTGCCTCACTGGTAATAATTTCTATTTGGTAGCTGTCCACTTGAAAGAAGAATCCTAAAGCCTGTACCCATAGTATGTGTACTTAAATACCCCTTAAAGAATTATGCTGTGTGTAATGAACTGTTTCTGAGAGCATTACCTTGAATGTTCAAGCTCTGAATCTACTGAAATCTAATTCTGTATAATTCTATGCTAGACTGACAGAAAGTTGTTGCAAATGACCAGTAATTCACCCCTGTGCTTTTAGGTGCTGATATTGCTAATGTCTGTAATGAAGCTGCTTTAATTGCTGCAAGGCATCTCTCAGATGCTATAAATCAAAAGCATTTTGAGCAAGCAATTGAAAGAGTTATTGGAGGTAGGTGAATCACATCAATTGTTTCTCAAAAACTAACATGACTGGTGGCTTCCTTGATATCTATGTACTTATAGCCAAAGTTTGAATCTTTCCTCTGTTCGAGGTTGAGGTTTTTGTTGTGTTTATTTTTCCTCTCCTAAACCCACTTGGGCTTTAGGAAAGAAATGTCTTGTCTATATTGCTGACTTCTGTAATGGAGAAGTAGATAGGGAGAGAAACTTCATCAGGACACTTGTCTAATCTCTTCAGAATGGCAAGAGGAATAGCTCTTGGATTGAGCAGTGCTTTTAACTGCTGTTAGCCTGGAATAGTCTGGAAAGCTATTTGATTTTTTTAAAGTGCAAATGTTTATTGACATGTTCAAATATTCTTAAGAACTTATACTTTGACATTAGAAAAATCTAATCAAGGACAGCTTTACAGTAAAACCTGGAAGATACCAATTCCTAAAACTTGCAGGGTTTCGGGATTTTTTAAAACTTTTTGAATAGATTATATATATGGCACCTAAGTATTGTGCTCTGCCTTTCAAAATGAGATAAGGGGTTTCAGTGGAGAAAAGGCATGTATGAAACTTTTTTTTAATTTGTTTTATTTTATAAAGGTTTGGAAAAGAAAACTCAAGTACTGCAACCAGAGGAGAAAAAGACAGTAGCATATCATGAGGCAGGGCATGCAGTTGCAGGATGGTTTTTGGAACATGCTGACCCACTCCTAAAGGTAAAGGAAATTAATTTGAACTAGTAATAGTAGCATGGAAAGTGTTGGTGGTTTTTTTTCTTCACCCCATTTAGCCTCCCAGTGCTGAGAGGATATTAAATTTAATCTCCAAAAGGACAGTGTAAGTGTGTAAATTTGAGAGTACTACTTTAGCTCACTTCTTGAAGCTTCTCTTACTGTTTCTGACTTAGCTGTTGCAGCGTTTGTAGTATAAATGTCCTTGGAAAGTGAAAGGGACCTGATATTCTCATAAGTCTGCCTGCCTTGATAGCTGCTTTTTCTCTGAGGCTTTTAGTACAGATCAATAGTTTTAGCTACTCCTGTATAGATAGATGCTTCTTCAGGAATATTAACTATAAAAATTATCATCTAGGGCTGATTGTAGTTTAATTTGCTTTTTGGATGCGCAGATTGACAAGTCAAAGGAAAAAGCACCCTGATCTCCCAGACTTGCTTTAACAGCTTGGCTTGGCTCTGTTCTCAACCTCATCTGACTTTCAAGCTTAAAATTCATCTTGTGCAACTTAGTGCTGGAAGGAAGGACACGTAGTAAATATGGATGCTCCTCCAGCTGTTCAGAATGCTAAAGATATAGAAACGCTATGTCTGCTATAGAATACTTACAGCCCAATATGTAACTAAAAAATGTGTGGGTTTTCTTTAGAAGATTAAAAAAATACCATGCAGCCTTTGGAAAAGAGATGACAGTGGTCTTACCTTTCTTTTCCAGATGCTCTAGTAGTTGTTATCCCAGTTTAGAGCTAGCCAGGGCTTTTAAGGATAAATCACAATGAGGGCAAAACTGTAAATGGAAATAATGTCTGAATTAAACTTCAAGGGTGAGTATGGTATAGGTTGTGGTATTAAAAATCAAGTCAAACCAAAGAATGCTTTCTGGCTTTCATGCTGTTAAGTTCTATCATTCTGTTAATTTTGATTGTAGGTATCTATTATCCCACGTGGTAAAGGGCTGGGTTATGCTCAGTATTTACCCAAAGAGCAGTATCTTTATACCAAAGAGCAACTACTTGACAGAATGTGCATGACTCTGGGAGGACGTGTCTCTGAGCAAATCTTCTTTGGAAGAATTACAACTGGTGCCCAAGATGACCTGAAGAAGGTGACCCAGAGTGCGTATGCTCAGGTATGTGCAGCTCTTTGGGTGTTTTCCCCAGGATTTTCGTTGTCAACCACCTAATGCTAATATCTTAAAAGGCTGCAATTTGATCAGGTATTTTCCCTCGAAAGCCTAGTTTAATCATAGAATAGGTTTTTTTAAACACTGTGTTGCTGTTGTATAGAAATGCTCAAGTATTTTATTAGTCTTACAACAGGAGTCCATGCACTAGGCTATCCTACATCTGCCTACAGGAGCATACATGCCGTAGTTGGATTCAAATGCACATGGAAGTTACATACTTTTAATACAGAATTTAGTACTCAGATTTGATCATCTAATCCACTCTTACAGTCTCCCTGTTTGAAGATGCAGTTTGGATTCACATGTGTAACTAAATCCAGAAAACCTTGTATTTAAGCTGTATTTGCTGTCAGTTAAGGCTACTGAAATTAGTGTTTGTACCACACTAACTAGTGTAGATGAGTAATTTGAAATCTTATCGATTTAAGGACTCACCTCAGTGTAGCTGTGTGCTACACACAGGTGCTTCGTTCAGTTTCCTGCATCAACACAAAAGCTTCATTCTAGAAGACACTGACAGGGTGAGCAGGAGTCATTTACAGTACGATTCTCTTCCTCTGCACAGCACTTACCTCCACACAAAGAAGCACCCACCTGCTGGTCTCTGGTTTGCTTCTTGTTGCCCCAGTTCTGCAATTAAATGTGTAATGAAGCGCTCCTTAATGTTAACTTTACAGAACCCACACTCGTCTTGTCCAATTTTAAATTAAAAAAAATTGACTTCTGGTCATGTGAAGCAGGCGCACTGATTCCAGAGATACGTGATAGGACAAAGTCTTCAAAGCTTTGGCTTTAATCCTGGTGTTAACTTATCTATATGGGCAAGTGGAATATGCTAAACATTTGAAGTATTTTGAATTGGAAAATGCTTACGATTCTGGTAAAGGAAGAGTTGTGCTGCTTAATAATGAAGGCTATTCTTTCTGCAATATCTTAGTACTTCCACATGATACTTGGTAGTTTTTCATGAGTAGCCACCTTAAAATGGTGGTATTTGAGTGTTTTGCTTACACTCTTTTAATGATTAAATTGAAAGTCATCTAAGGTAGTTCAGGCTTCAGTTTTCTGGGGAGAGTTGGCTTTAAAGGAAAAGACTGGATCATAGTGAACAGACTTCATCCTTTGAGTTTTGCACACCAGATTTTATACCAACATATCTTAAAATCTCTCTCCTTCCTTTGATTTTTATTGTTTTTTACTTTTGTCTTTAGATCGTTCAGTTTGGTATGAATGAAAAAGTGGGGCAGATTTCCTTTGACCTACCTCGTCAGGGCGACATGGTGTTAGAGAAACCTTACAGTGAGGCAACTGCCAGATTGATAGATGAAGAAGTACGGTCGCTTATTAACATTGCTTACGACAGGACGTTAAGTCTTCTGACTGAGAAGAAAGCAGAAGTGGAGAAGGTGAGCATTACAGTATTTTTAGCCACCGAGTTCCAGCTGGTAAACTGGAATTTAAATTGACCCAAGTAGATTAAAAATAGTGACTGTATGAGGAAGCTTCTCAAAAACTACTCGATAATAGAAATCTTCTGTGTTGGAACACCCCTGAGGTTCTCATGAATGTGATTTACCATCTCTCCCTGTTGATACAGTCAATATTAATTTGCAGTTGGAGGTAAGAGTGTTTACTGAAGCCTGCTTCAGTAGTACTAGGCTGTGTGACAAAGATCCGGACACAAAAATACCAAGATTCCAACTCACTGGGCTGAAAGAAGCTCTCTAAGAAGGGAAGTAGGAAGAACTCCCATTCTCTGACTTCCTTTTGAACATCAAAGAAGAATAATCTTTCTACCATCTTCCTTCCCTGCCCCTTGGCTGCTTGCGACCTGACTCGCTGCAGCTGCGCTTACCGTGCACATATTTTCTCCACGCCTGAAAGCCTGACACAGCAAAAGGATAACCTTACTGACAAAGGACAAGGAGTCAGTAAATGGTGATGCAGTAGGTCACCATCCCAAAAAAGGTCTCGCTGCATGTGGTTTGCATTGAACAACACGCTCGCTGACCCAGGAAGGCTACAAGCTGCTCTTGTGTAGTAGTGTATGCATTGGTATTTCATGGTGCTTTAGCTTGTAAGATAACAGCAGCCCAAGTCTTTAGAAGTAGGATTAAAAATATGGTATGTTTTGCTACCTGAAAACTCTTAGGGGATAAAATTCCTGTATTATGTTAACTGAGTAACCTGGGATTTTTATCAAAATGAATCCATGCCAAATTTAGTTCTGAACTGCCTGAACAAACTCCTCTAATGAAGAGAGCCAATTTGGGTATTCGATGTGTGATGTATCTTCTTGCTGTTCCAGGTCGCCCTGCGACTACTGGAGAAGGAAGTGCTTGATAAAAGTGATATGCTAGACTTGCTGGGCCCGAGACCATTTGCAGAAAAGTCTACTTATGAAGAGTTTGTTGAAGGCACAGGAAGCTTGGATGAGGATACTTCACTACCAGAAGGCCTTAAAGACTGGAATAAAGAGCGTGAAAAAGAGAAAGAGGAGACAACAGATGAACAGGTTGCTAGGCAGATCAGAGGAGGGATGCCATTTTAACTGCCAAGTGTGTGGTGATGTTGACTTGCACTCTGGAAGAGAAACAAACTCACCTGGTTTGTACTTTGAAACGTAAAAATATTTATTCAACCAAACTGTATTAGGGATGGGTGGAAGAGTGGTCTCTTGTGATAAGGATATTCTGCTCCCAGTTCACTGGTAAAAGATGATCACTTTTCATTTGTCAGCTGAAGAAACATGCATTGGATTTGAGCTGCAGTGGATTGCCAGAACTGAACCTCTCAAACTTTGCAACAGTTCAGATTCATGCACAAACTTTGTGGCACTGGTCTCTTTTCTTTTTTTTTTTTTTTTAAATGTATGTAAGCATACAAAAACTCAAGATTTTTTTGCTTGTTCATCTAAAGTGTACCTGTATGTGACTGGTCTCCAAAACAAAACAAATCATAGAAAATGCGTTGTTGAATGCTTAGCCAAAAGTCTGGTCTCAATGAGCACTAGCTTTGCAGAACTGTCAGCTCTTTCATCTGACCCTTTTCCCTTCTACCTTTCATTTTGATTTTAGAAAGAGTTTGTCTACAGCAAACTGCCATGTAAATTGACAGTGAAACTGGACATCCACTTACCCCGGGGTACCTTTTAAGATATTTCAGTGTCTTTAAGTGTGAGGCTCAGTTTGGCTCCTGCAGTTTTATTGGTCAGTTTTTTACAGAGTTCTGTAAGATATTGAACATATGAATGTGTTGTGTAAATACAGTTTGAGTCAATAAAATCAGTACTTTTCTGAACAAATTTTGTCCTTTTTTCCTGGCTTCTTGATACAGAATTCAGAGCAGTACAAAACTTCCTCTCCAGCAGAAGTTTTTTGTTCTGTTAGGGTAGCACAGCAGTTCTCAAATACAAAACCCAGCAGTCAGATCCAAAGGTGTTACATCAAATTGTCAGTTTCATAGGGGTTTGCTCAACCTATTTTTCCCTCTGCCTAGTTGAATACAGCTGCCTCGGCACCCATCAGCCAGCCAGAAGCAGTTCACTAAGGATTTACTACTAGAACTCACCTGTTCAAAATGAACTGTTTCCCTATTCCAGAAGAAGCTGGGGCGTGGTGAAGTGAGTGAGGAGAATAAGGCAGGCTTCTAAACTGGATAACAAATCTCTGAAGGCTTTGGAGGCTTTTAACAGGGAGGGCAGGTTAAGGGAATAATTAGTGGCTGATTCCATGTGTATGTTGCAACATACTGGAAAGCAGCAGGATGACAAAAAGTTGTCTCTGAAAGGTCAGACATGAGCTCTTTGCTTGAGTTATTTGAAGTAAATTGTTTATGGAAATTATTCTTCTGGGATTTTTTTCCTTCATGATGAAGATACTGCCATCTCTGATGCTGCCTGCAGTGAAGAGGAACAAGGGAACTAAGCAAATACAGCAAACTAGGGGATATTTCCTGGACATTTTCAGTTGTTAAACAGCACTTCTGTGTGCTTTTAAATTACACCCTGTAGCTGCAACATGCAATTAAAAGGCACATGATAATGTAAAGGAAAAGCAAGTCCCTTTACCCTGATTTTAGAGGATTAATTTGCTTTGTGTAGTCTTGTCTCAGTAAGTCTTAATATTTTATGCCAAAGGTTGAGTATGTTGGCATTTTAGAACAAAAACAAAGATGTGAAAGGAAAAAAAAGCAGCTGTTTACCCAATCTGTTTCTTTAAAGAGGGCTGTTAGCTGCCTCCTACTCACAAATTTAAGACTTCAGGCGGTTTAACATAAACCAAGAAAATCAAGTTTAGTCTCTGCTGTGGCTGCCAGTAAGGCCAGATTAATTTTTGTTGCAAGCTACTTCAGCTACTAAGGGTTGTGCATCATGGAGAGCCACTGCCTTCCCTGCTCCTCCCAACACTGGAAAGAAGAGCAGGTTTAGACCACCTTTCCCACACTGATACCACTCACAGGAGGTGATCACCTTTTCCTAAGGTGATAGAAATGCCAGGGAGGAAATTGAGAGAAGTTAAGGATGCAGAGAAATCAAGAGCCTCCAGTGGCCTGGTTATGGTAGTGTGTGCAGAGATGGTGACATCTGTGAAGTGAGGATCTGCCTGATTCCTTGGGGCGTGCTTTGACCAGAGTGACTTTGCAAAGGAGCTGGGTCATCAGGTGAGGGTCCTATTTCTGGCCTGGTACCACACCTTCTTCCCATGGCACACCTCACCTATGTTGTCAGTGGTGCAGGTTGCTGGTTTTTCCCCCTCATACCAGTGTGGGCAGAGGTGTTTGTGACTGGGTGGTACTGGGAGGGAGCTGGACCACCTCTGGGCCAGCTTGTCCTGGCAGCCTGCTTCTATGTGTTCCTTTGTGGCCAGGTGTACAGCAGTAAGGGGAGAATGAAGGTGAGGGATGTGAAATAAAGCTATGTGGGATTTAGCAGGTTGAGTTCAAAGTAAGAGACACTTCCAAGGAAAAAACCATAAGGCTATTTGAAAGGAAGTGCAGCTGAAGGAGCTGTTTACCAAATCTGTTGCAAAAACAAATTTCAGTTTTATGCCAGGAAAGGAAGATGATGAGTTGCTTGACTAAAGAGGAACAAGAAGCATTTGTGCTTACCGTGGCTTTCTTACTGCATTCATGTGAGCATGTTCCTACTACAGGTTCCATTTTGCTGGGTCATCTGTGTCATGTGTCCCCATCCCCTTTCCCCCCCAAGTCAGATTGAAGAGCATTAGCTTGCCTCCCCCACCTCCACACATTCTAGAAACTCACATCAAACAGTTTTAAGTTAGCACATGTGAAAGCACAACCAACAGCCAAAGCAGGATCAGAGGACAGTGTTAGGGCTGGATTCCACAAGCTCAGAGCTGATACTCTGGATTTCAAGTCAGCATATGAAAAGCACTGACAGACAGGCTAGTTCACCAAATGAGTAACTCACTTAGGAACTCCAAGATTCCTGGCACTTCTAAAGAATTAACTCCCCCTCCACCCCATAATACCAGAATCTATGCCTGAGACCTAGTTAAGAGTTCTGCAATACAGCAAAATGCAGTTCCACAGGCTGTAAGATGATTGGTTCTACTCCATTCAGAAGTTAGGCTAGTGCTGCAATTGAGACATCTGTGCTGCAGCTGATTAATGGCAGGTTCTGAGCCTGTGAGACAGCCTCCTCCCTCTTGAAGCTAATAGCCTGCCATTTAGAAAGCATCAGCTAAACTTCTACATTCAATGGCTTCATTCCCCATGGATTTTGCTTTGTACCTCATACTAAAAGTTAATTCCTCTTTTAATGCCTATTTTTAGCTTAGTTTCATGCCATGCTACATACAACATATCACAACATTTTGAAATTCCATCTTTAAAGGTGCTCTGTTGCCAGTCATAAATTCTTTCAGTATCACTAGCCACTGCAAAGAATGAGATCCCTGTGAATCTGCTGACTCCACCACGGCCCTTCAAAAGCTAATCAGCCAGCCCCTCCCAGTCTCTGCCACTCCCCTGTGCCAAAGCCAGGTTGGTTAGTACATTCCAACTGCCTGTCTCAACCCATTAATTTATATGAAAAACCAGTGCTTGATTAAAACTAGCTTGGTTACAGCTCTGCATAGAATAAAAATGGGCAGACAGCTTCAGCTTATCTGATTCACAGCTGCTGGATTAATGTATTTTATAAATTTTGTCTCATTCCCTGAATCCCAAAGTAGCCCAACATCATTGTGTAAGGAGCAATGGAACTTTGGAAGTTACACTATGCTTGTGAAGTGCCCTTGGTAAGTATTGAGCAACACTTCTGCTTAGATAGTGCTTCTGAAGGCAAGAAGAGCAAATTGTTGCTGAAGCATTTAGAGTTTGGATTTCCAGAGTGTTTCTCGTTTGTTTGCTTGTTTTGTTGCCTGGAAACTGACCTAAATAAGAGACTCCACGTAGACAGGGTGCTGTCTGGTAGAGGCTAAGGGAGCAGGGCTGTTTAACTGGTATGAGCAGAAACATAAAGCATGCACAAAGAGCAGATGCCCAACAGCCACTTTGTCAAGGTGGCAAGTCAGCTGGATAAGACAGAGACCCTTGTTTCAGCTCTAGTGTAAGCAGATAAACGTGTTCAGCTTTCATTTTGCAGGCTTTTTTTGAATATTGTGGAAAAATACTCTATTTGTACTTCAACCTACCTTGGTAACAAGACATCCATAGCATCTATAGGTGTGCTGAACTTGTGCAGACCTAAGTAGTGAGCTGTATCGACACCACATAGCCTGCATCCCCTTTCCCACCATATTCTGCAGAGTCTGAATTTCAGCTATAAGGGCTCAGTGGAATGGAGATAGGAATAGCAGCAGCAAGATATCAGGGTGCCACTTAAAGACTGATGGGGCTTAAAAGAACACAGCACAAAATGGACAGATTTCATATACATAACCTGTGACTGTTCAGCAGCAACCTGATGGAGTCACATAGTGTAAATCCAGCCTCTGACCTGCAGCTCACTGGATATATATGGTATTTAGATGCTCAGAACACTTCTGCTGGAGAGGCTTGCAATCTTTTTTATTTGTTTTTAGAGGACTGGAGTCAAATATTGCTGTTAACAGTTACTGTACAGAATAGCTAAAGGCTTTCTCTTCTTTTAATACGAATAGATTTTGCTCCTGGCAGTTCAGTAGTGTACATTCAGTACAGAATGAATACTTCAAACCCACAAGATTTTCTTACTCATGATTGGATTGAAATAGCGCAGCTCTATTTTGTAGTTTTTCATGCCTATTTTCATTCTTCTCTTGTAAAGCTTCAGGGATGATGGACTCTTCAGGGAAAAGAAAAAACCTTTTTAAATCCCAAACTAGCAATCTCTGTGTTCAGACTCTCAGGTCAAAGTTGTAAATGCCTTACATTTGTCTCGAATAGAAACGGTCAGATTTCTAGAAATGCTGAATGTCCTCAGTGACCTTGATGGACTCTGAAGAGTATCTCTAACATCTCATACTCAAGCTCATTTTTTTCTTGGGGTTTTTAAGCCTGAATAGAGATTTATAAGCCTAATTATTAGAAATCCAGATTTGAGAATTTACCGTAGGAAATAGCACACCTAATGTCTTTATTCATTGATTTCTTCTTCATCATCTTCAAATGCTTCCTCTCCATCATCTGCTGTCGCTTCTTGGTATTGCTGATACTCTGAAACCAGATCATTCATGTTGCTTTCTGCCTCTGTAAATTCCATTTCATCCATTCCTTCTCCTGTGAACCAGTGGAGAAAGGCCTTTCTCCTGAACATGGCCGAAAACTGCTCCGAGATCCTTTTGAAGAGCTCTTGAATAGCAGTACTGTTGCCAATGAAGGTGGAAGCCATCTTGAGGCCACGAGGAGGTATGTCACACACTGCCACCTTGACATTGTTTGGGATCCACTCCACAAAGTAACTGCTGTTCTTGTTCTGGATAGCCAGCATCTGCTCATCAACCTCCTTCATGGACATGGGACCACGGAAGACAGTAGCCACTGTCAGATATCGCCCATGTCTTGGGTCACAGGCTGCCATCATGTTTTTGGCATCAAACATCTGCTGGGTGAGCTCTGGAACGGTGAGGGCTCGGTACTGCTGGCTGCCTCGGGCTGTCAAAGGAGCAAAGCCTGGCATGAAGAAGTGGAGGCGTGGGAAAGGGACCATATTCACTGCCAGCTTCCGGAGGTCGGCGTTGAGTTGGCCGGGGAAGCGCAGGGACGTAGTGACCCCACTCATGGTAGCAGACACCAGGTGGTTTAAGTCTCCATACGTCGGCGTGGTAAGCTTCAGGGTGCGGAAGCAGATGTCATACAGAGCCTCATTGTCAATGCAGTAGGTTTCATCTGTGTTTTCAACCAGCTGGTGGACTGAGAGCGTAGCGTTATAGGGCTCCACCACTGTATCAGAAACCTTGGGAGAGGGCATGACACTGAAGGTATTCATTATCCTGTCTGGATATTCCTCTCGGATCTTGCTGATGAGCAGGGTTCCCATGCCAGACCCTGTCCCTCCTCCCAGGGAATGAGTGAGCTGAAATCCTTGCAAGCAATCACAGTGTTCGCACTCTTTTCTTACTACATCAAGTACAGAGTCAACTAACTCTGCCCCTTCTGTGTAGTGTCCTTTAGCCCAGTTGTTTCCTGCACCAGTTTGTCCTAAAATAACATACAACAAAGGAAAGAAAACATACAAAAGTATTGGTAAGGTTTGATACTCACATGCTAAACCAACTCACAGCTGTAACAAAAGCTGCTATAGATCTGTCAGGTAGATAACTGTATCCTTTAGTTTTGCCTACAAATATCTTTGGAAGTATCAACATTAACTTTATACATAGTCTTCTTTTGCCTCAAATCCCTGGTAGTTTTCATTTATGCCTTTGGGTGTTTTTCTTCTTTTTGCCATTTAACCTTCCACAGATGCAAAAACAGCCTTGACTCCTTGGTTTGAAAGCTTTCACACTCCCAACCCTGCTTACTCCATAAACATAAGATGACTGTTAATATTAAAATACTTTAAGTTTACAAGGATCATGTTATATACAAAACTAAATCACAGATACAGATTTCTAAATGAAAGGTTCTTGGACTGCTCCTGTGAGACAGAGGCATTGCTGTCACTGAAGGATAAGGCTGGGCTTTGAAAGTCCTATTTAATTTGTTCTATCAAGGACTATAGCTTTTTTGATTAACAGTTACCTAGCCTGAATGAAAATACTGATCAGCAGAAGCTTAAGAATGTTATTTCAAAAGCTTGGAAGTTAAGTGCCTTTTACATTTTATTAGTTTCCCTGCAAACTCACTTTTCTTCAGCAACTTGCAAAACTGGATTACTGATGTTTCATGAGCCCCTTATTTTCTTGCCACAGCTTCCATTTTCCTTTGATGTGCCACTTGGTTTATTACAATGGACAGTCCGGCTCCTTTGCTACATCACTATTTTGTTATTACTTGGGTAACAAGGAAGATTATTAAATGGGGACCAGTTTTTTAACACTCCTGTTGCTCACAGTGACTACTGCATACATCGTGGCACTGAGCTCACTCAGTGGTACTTGTGTGAGTGGTATTCAGAAAAAGTAGCAATTTCAGAATGAGGTATAATGCTGCCAGCTTCTGTGTTGTTCTCCAAAACCTTCCTCTTCCTTCCTATCACCATGTCTCATTTCAATTCCCAGTGCACTGTGTTGGTGCCAAACATATGATTCAGGGGAACTGCTTGCTGAGATATTGTTTAAATATGATGCACTGTATTTTTACTGCATAAATGCTTGGCTTCCTCATGATGTATTTGGTCAGTTAATGCATTGTTCTGTATGTTGCTGTACTTCTCTCTTTGAACCTTGGGAACTCAGAGCTTCCTGTCCAGCTGGGCAAAACACAAAGTAATATCCTTCCAGAATTAAATACACTTGTAACCATCTGCAGTCTGCTCAAACAGATCCCCTCCTACAGACAGGGCAGCACATCAGGCTGCACACTAACAAGGAGGGGATGTAGAAGGATCCTAACAGAGCCAGATCCTGAGTTTAGGACTGTATTTTGCAGACTGCCCCTTGCATTAACTTTTTATAACCCTTGTTTAGTGGAAAATGAAGTAAGGACAGAATGAGGAACAGCAACAAAGAACAAGGTTAAGAGAAGAACGTGGTAGACTCTCTCGGCCCTGAATCACACCACCTCCTAGATGCCACCTGTCTCTACTGCACTAATACGGCCCTTTGTATCTAAATGTTGGGGTGTAACTGTACCAGCTGGCTGCCTACACCAATACTAATGGTTTCCCTCCAGCACACAACTATCAGCTACTCCTGTGGTAACACTGCTCTTTGTGCATTAGTCAGTCACCTGTCTAACAGTCAATCTATTTTTTTTAATCCCTAAAATGGCAACTATTTCCTGCAATCTTCTTTCACTCCATTCCTGTCTTCACTGCTTGAAACAAAAGACAAGCCTGGAAGGGAGACAAGTAGGTTGCACACTAATTCTTAGAAGCCCAGCATGAATGGCCTTGGTGCAGAACACAGGGTCTGATTTAGAGGGGACAGCTCTTTTGGCTAACAGCCATAATGGGGTGGTATCTATGAAGCAAAGCTAGCAAGGGTGTGCAGAAGAGCGACAAATTAAAACATGTACAAATGAATACTGGCTAACAGAGCTCACAGTAGTTCCTGGTGGGCAACTGTATGCTGTTAGGAGGCCAGGAGACCTGCTGCCCTCATACAGCAAAATCATTCCACCTACACTTCACCTTTTAGATCTCGTCAACACAAACACTAACACACAAAGATCACTGTTGTGTCCATCTCAATATCCTGCTAGTCTGAGCTAAAATTCCTGTATCTGGAGTGTATGATCATGTACCTGACTGATGGTCCATGGTTGCATGCTAAGGAGACTTAGGCATAAGCAGTTATAGACAAAAATATCTCCATCAGAATGAGCCCTTACAGCCTGGCACACAGCAAGTATGGAACCACCAGCTTCTGCAACAAAATCCTTTGTGGGCCCAGGCTACAATTTTAAAAGAGAAAACAAAATGCTTTGTTGGCTTTTGACAGAGAAGATCATTACTTCAGCGCTCAGGCAGTCATTCTGCATTATTCAGCAAGTTGGGAGGACAGTGCCTGATGCTGGCAGGGGCCTCTGTCAGATAAGAGCTGATCACATGCTGTTGGGTCATTGTTAGCTTGGCAGGGAGTACAGTGAACAGGACTATTGTTGAAGACACCCTGAATGGATTTTGCTCTGTTTTTACTGGTGGTATGTCAAACTAAAGCTCTAGTTCAGGTATTTCCACAGGTCAGGTGGATTCACTTTCAGAGTCTGCATGGCCCATGCAAGAGAAAGGAAGTGAAAGGAGAAACCTGAATATAGAAACATACTTCATAAAGCTGCTTGTGCCTATGGCTTTTTTCCCCGAAGTTATATCTCATACCTTAACATTTCTTCGAAAGAAACCCTTAACATCACTGCCATGGAGTATACAGGAAAACAACAGTGACAGCATTGAAAGTTTTAAGTCAGTTAAAGGGTTAAAAGTAACTCTGTGCAGCTTTTTACTCCCACCTCAACAGCAACGGCCCTGACTTAAGTTTGTTTTATACCACCCAAACAATGTTTATCTTTTCTCTGTCCTTGGCATTGTTCCTTCCTTATGTTAACACAATATGCCAAACTAAGTTGCAAACTAAGCTTGCTTTCGCAGGCAGAAATCTGTTTTGTGGCTAGTACAGACTTGGAAACCAAAAGGACAGGAGAGTTCTCATGGTAAATTTCATTCACACTTCCTGTTTCAGCAAGTGGATTGCTTAACTTTCACACACTGTTTCTCCTTTAGTGCAAAAAGGCCAAGAATGCTTCTGTACTTTTAAAGATACTATGAAAGTTAATCCTGGTAACATGCATTTTTAAGCTTAGGTGGCAAGTACTTCAAAAGTCCAAAGTGAAACAGTAAAGGCTAGAACAATTCTCTGCAAAAGCACTGTAAAAACACAAGCTCCCAACATCCTTTCAGACTGTTCCTCATTATGTTGGAAAAGACCCCAGTAACTGGCTATATATGACAATGTTTTCCCTACTACAATTCGTCTTCCTCCACTGTTTCCTATATTGTAAGGATCTGCTGAACAAGTTGAATTACAAAGTCTATAAACAACTTCATACTCCAGCATGTAACATCAATGCCATACATTTTGTTATAAAGAAGTGGGATTTCTCTCGAGTTCATATATAGGGAAATCAAATGTACTTTATCCAAATACCATACGAAACGTTCAGTACTTTGCTAACTGAAAGAATGATTAACAGAAGAACAACTTTTTCAATTAACAAGATCTTTTAGCTGACTTATCAGCTATTAGAATTGTAAACTATCAAGACTTCTCAGCACTAATGATTAGAAGAGGGATCTTAAATGCTTTTTGACCATTCACTTGGTCAAACACCTGTTGTATAGTTTTGGGTTTTTAAAGTGACATCCACATACCAAAGATGAAATTATCGGGCCGAAAGAGCTGACCAAAAGGACCAGATCGCACACTATCCATGGTTCCTGGCTCCAAGTCCACCAAGACCGCTCTTGGTACGAATTTCTGGGCTGCAATACAAAGCAGGCTTATTTCAGAACGTGAAGGGCATGCCAACGTGGTTATACCTCTCAATACACATATGTTAGGTCTCATAGTATTAGTCTAATATAGATTGTACATTTACAAATATCTTCTATAGAGGAAACCACGGTGGTAAAAAACCCAGCACCATAGGAACAAATCACATCAGAACAAACCTTGAAAAACAGACAGGACATCATCTGGGTCATATATATGGTATCTTACATTTTATAACCTCTTTTTTTAGCAATAGATATGAAGGAGGGAAATTCCAGATTAGTGAAAAAGGTTGACATTATAAGAAAGGAGGTAATATTTTCTGTGAATAATATAGCGAAGGGTTTATGTTCAACTGATCCCAACAAATCTCACAACCTTTTACGCTTTAAGGATTCACTGTCATTGAAAGAACTACTTGGTGTAGGTAGCAGAGCAGTACTTCAGCATAGCTACTACAAAGCACAAAATGAAGAATCTGTATCAAGTTGAAATTGTTGAAGGAAGCAAGTAAATAATACAAATTAACCTGAGCTGGACAAAAGATGAAACGTTCACACTTGCAGGTTCATGTCAATAGACTAAAGGGCTCATGATCCCCATTTTACACCATTAACACTGTTTAACACCAGACTGACTCAGAGGATTTAGGCACCTTTGGCATCTTATTAATGAATCACCACTAAGCTCCCCATTATGTGGCCCAACCGTCTCGGTCACGAAATCAGAGTACTACAGTTGCAGGCTCAATATAACCAACCGTTTAATTTGAGGCAATTGATAAGACACATCTGACAAAATAATCATATGTTTAAAGAGCAAATGCCTAGTATAGTGTTAAATAACAAACAAGCCTCCACCTCCAGACTGTAAGGATTGCCCCTTGTGCTACTTCTCTCTGCCTGGGGAGGTAACACCCAGTTACCAGAAAGTAGATAGTATTTTCTGTGCATAACGGGGGGAGTTGGGATCAGGTGGGGGGCTGATGGCATGAAAGAAGCATGACTAGATGTGCAATACAACTTCAGAAACGCGTACTCTCTCAGATACGTGTCCCTGCCCAGAGTCGCCCGTCCCGCACCCCTCCCCATCCCACACTTACACGATGATTCATTATAGTAGACATTGATCCTTTCCAGCTGCAGCGCTGAGTCACCAACATAGCCTCCGGCTGGGTCAATGCCATGCTCATCACTTATCACTTCCCAAAACTAAGGGAGGAAAAGGAGAAGCGGGTTGGGAACTCCCCTGCGGAGAACCGGGGACCCTGCCCAGCGCCCGGGCGGGGAGCTGCTATCTCGCAGGGCGGTTCGGCCACAGCTGCCGGATTCCTGGCGTGCCCGCCGCCCCTCCCTGCCCGGGACGGGACGGAGAGGCAGGCACCAGGATTTAAACCCAACGGACAACCGGCGGCCGTCCAACTCCTCCCCGCCCGGATGGGCTGTGGCGTTTCGGTATTCGGAGGGGGCAGCTTGGACTTCTGCCGCCCTGCCCTGCTTTTCAGCCGCGGCCCGGCCAGCTTAAGCGTAAAAATAGCATTAATTAAATAAATAAACGAAGGAAAAGTCCAGTCTGGTTTCGGTACTTCCCAAAGCCTTTTATGGTCACTGGGAGAGGTGAGATGCGCTGTGCCCCTCGTCCCGAGCGCGCCCGGCACCTCTCGGCAGCGAGTCGCTCGGGGCACGGGAGGGCAGCGGCGGGGGCGGCCGGCAGGGCACAAACCAACCCCACGGGGCGAAACAGCCCAGAGAAGCGGCGGGGCGCATCTCCCAGGCGCTTAAAAGGCTCCGCAAGCGGGCAAGCGACGGCGGCCCCCGGCTCCTCCTCAGGCTCACCTTGGTCCCGATCTGGTTCCCGCACTGGCCCGCCTGGATGTGCACGATCTCCCTCATGGCGATGCGCCTGGCCTGGCCGCACCCGCTCTCCCGCCGCCCAGCCCGGCTGTGCGCGGGGCCGGCCCACCGGGCGGCGCTTTATGGGCTCCGAGGCGGCGCGCGCGCCCACCCCGCTCACACCCCCACACCCCCCCCCCCCCCGCCGCTCCTTTCCCGCGCCGCTGCGGCTCGCCCAACGGCCGGCGCCCCGCGAGCGCTCCGCCAACGGCCGCCTCCGCCCGCGACCGCCCTCGTCCCTCACGCCGGGGGCAGGGGAGCGACCACCACCCCGCTTCGCAACGCCTGCCTCTCCCATCTCCCTCACCCGCGGTGACGGTCCCGATGGGTTCTCCCCGGCCCCAGGGGGGGTTCCCGTCCATGCTTCTCACACGAAACGGTGCTTGGCAAGCGCGGGATTGTCCTCTTCACCCACGAAGGAGCCCTGCCCTTGCCGTGTGCAGGCAGGCGGACATCGTCGCCTTCTCCCCTTCTTCCCTGGCCTGCTGCCTTTGTCGGACGGGCAGATTGCAACCTTCACTGAAGTGGAAGCATCCGAAGAAATGGGTGGACCTCCTCAACGCCTTGCCAACGGCCATCTTCTTTGCATTGCTCTTCTCTGATGTGGTGTTGCCAGCAGATAACCGGCTGCTGCCTGGAAATTGGAACTGGGAAAGCAAGCAGTCTCTGTGCAACAACTTTCCTGAGAGCCCGCGTCACTGGAATATGGAGCATGCCCTGGAATATGTAAAATTTAGATCGCTTGATTTTTTTAATGAAAAGGGAAACTTTCTTTCTCCTCCAGAGAGGAAATAAGTAGAGAAAAAGCTGTCTAGCTTGGCTGCTCGTTTTAATGCCCGTGTGACTCTTCAGCGGGAGGCCATTGTCTGGGTAGTTTATTGCACTGTATAGCCCCGGTGGGGGGCATTCATCTTTCTCTACACATCTTTCCCCTCTGGATCAATCTCTGCTGTTGTGCAAGAGCAGCCCTGAGGCCAGAGTTACAGAACCTCATTATCTGCTTGATCAAAGGTGACCCAGCAGGAACTCTCTAAGAAGAATCTTGGGTCATCTCTCCAGCTCTGATACAGTTAAGACAACCTCAGACTGATGTCAGTTAGACTGTGTGCTACAGCGTTGCCTTTTCATAGCTGTTTTCCAGTAGGGCTAGCAGCTTCTTGCAAATGACCTCCTGCAGACACCATGCTAGGCTGAGTCAAATGTCTTTGTGACATCAGTGAAGCAGCTGGAGGAACAGTGTGTTTGCCTTGCAAGCAGCCACCAGTGCAGGACTGGATACTATGTGCCTTTTTTTCTGCTGAAGGACTCAAAATAAATGCCCTTCTGTGTGTGATCTGCATTTTTTGAAAGAGATCCACAAACAAGTCATCTGTTTAGTAGCCTGATTAGTGAGGTTGTCTTGGACTTTGCTTGAATCTATATGTCCTTGAATATGCCTTCCAGGCCTAGCTTTCCCTGTGTTTTGCAGATTGTTCCATATACTGTTGTGTGGGTCGTATTTGCCATCAACTTGCTATGGTTTCTGCTGGTATGCTACTTCTAAAAATTCGGTTAGTTCCCAGGTCCAGCTGCAGGTAGAGCTGAGTGTGTCCCCAGTATGTGCACACACGTACACACATGCACCCCCACACACATATATACACACATCTCACACACACACACACATACATGCACACACAGCTGGCCACACTGACTGACACAGGCAGAAAGCACAGCACTCGTGCAAGCACAAACAGCACTAATGGCCTCATCCTGTTCTCCTCTCTGGATGAACAGGACAGAAGCCCATTAATGGAAAACAAATATGTATCTGTTTATGTCTATACAATATGGATCCCTCCCAAGAGACACTCATCCTATTCAGTAGCTGACCCCTGAATCCAAAGTCTTCCTGGCTGCTGGCACCTGGAGATGTTATCGATCACAGACACACAGGACCCCTCACTTCTAATTGCTGGCATTCAGACCACCATACACAGGCATCAACACAGAATACAGATCCCTCTCTCATCCAGGAAAATAATTAAAACACAGTTCAATAATCAAGACAGACTGAGGTGATCAGGTGCACAGCACAGCCAAACAGATGTACTGATCAACAACCCATTTACACCCAACCCGGCCTTTTCAGTCATGTATCCTTTTATTTTTCCATACAAAGCCACCTTTATTGCCCCCATTTCCCCACCTGTGATTCCTCCCCAAGACATGCCATATGTTATCTTGTACAATCCTAAAACTGTTCTTCCCCTTCATCCCCTAGAGAGTCCCAAATGCCTGCAGGCAGTAACCCCTCTCTGTACAGTGACCCATGAAGCCTCACCCATTGACTGGTGGTGATGGGTGTCACACCCAGCCCACAGGCTGATCCCGCTCTGGGAGGAGGTGGGTATGCTATTGGGGTTCCCACACCTGCCAGCATTCCTCCATGCTCCTTTGTGTTCAAGGAGATAAGCCTTGAATCACATAATCCAGTGGTAGGTCAAGCCCATTTGATCATCTGAATCAAGCTATATTTTGAGAATAAAAGTAGGAAAGAAGGAAAGGACATAGGTAGACCAGTGGAAAGGTAAAAAAAGCAATGGGAGTGTATTGGAAATAGAGCCTTTAGTCCATGTGCCTCCTAAAAAGCTGTATGGGTTGCACTGCCAGTGGCTGCCATGTTTTACGTGTTTATTGGAGAGGCAGTTGGTCAAACACCACTTAAAGCCCAGAACTTCAGCTAGTTTCCCACACATACAAAGTAACCTGCTGAAGTACATGAAAGGCTGTAGAACTGTGTGGGTGATGAAGGTGAGCAACAGTTTACCCAACAAATTTGCATCTCACTCATACGCATTTTATAGCTACGTAAATACGTTCTAATGTTCAAGTCAGACCTGAACCAACCTGCAGCTTCTCCATGTTTCATTGCTAGTAATCTGAAAAGAAGTAACACCTGTTTGTTGGTCATTGAATGTAAATGTACCTTTAAATCCTTTTCATCCATGGTCGTGTTTGTTTAGTAGTTCAGCTGACACGGGAGGTGGAGAGGCGGAGGTGCCATCATAGCCTGTGTCCACAAAAGCCTGCACATTCTCTTTAAGTCTCCACAGGCTGAGTCTGGGATTTTAAAGGTACTTAGGTGTTTCAAAATCCTACTATGTACTTAACTGCTATGGATTACTTCTGGATGTATTTTAAAACCCCACTAAACACCTCTTGGAAATTTAAGGCACCTAAATGTCTTTAAAGATTTCTCTCTAGGTGCTTCATCTGACTGAGATTCATTCTATAAATAGATTAACATAGGAATACACTGTAAAGTCTGTACTATGGATTTTCACTTCTTGTATTTAGCTATGTAGTCTCTTTCTCAGATACCTATAATATATACTGACTTCTAATCTTCATAACTCATAGCCCTTTTTCTTCCCATTCACTTTATAGGCTAATTTTAAATTTAAAGCATGCCCTTTTTCACCATGCACAAAATAGGAAAAAAGTTTTCTTAATAATTCACTCGCAGATTTAATCCCTTCATTGCTTTTCTCTTTTTTACCTTCCCTTTGCAATTTTAACTGCATTTCTGTTGTTATGAAAAAAAATCAATATATTCAACCTGAAAAATTAGTAAGACATCATGATATCTACAGTATCTCAGCCTAACTTTGCAAACTCAGGCTCTAGACAGCCTCCTGAACAATCAGTTTACATGACCTACACTGTCAAAGTATCTCTTGCTCCCAGGTGTGGAAGCAAAAGATTGACTAGTAAAATAGTTCCGTGCTTGCATTTTAGGGAGTGGCATGATCCTTTATGATAGGCAGGACATGGATTAAGGAAGATCTGACTTCTAGGCCAAGTCTGGATTAGGCTGACATTTCTACCTGGTAAAAGCCTAGTACAGTTCATTTTCACTGGACAAGTCTGTGGTGCTCTGATGGGATGGGCAGAACCCATGTAGCTTTTTATTCCAGTTGATCAGCACTGACAGGGCCTCAGTCTTAGCAGTGGTACCAGAAACAGCAAATGAAATGTTCATATTACTTTTGTGCAAGATCCAGCTGCCTTGAAAACACTGTATATGTTCATGATCAAAACAAACTGAATGGGGCATGTGAGGTTGCAGAGTCTCCAGTGTTCTTGTCTTCAGCCTTTCTCACACACTCCTTGCTCTTGCAAAGGCTAAACCAGAAATGGATCCTTACAAGATGATGAATTTCACAAGTCAGGAAAAAATATGTAAGGTACCCATGCTACAGAGTAAAAGGATTTTCCAGTAACAGCAGCTCAAGCAACAGTCATCTCCCACCAAGTCACATGGAAATTTGCTTTAATGCCCTGGAAAAACCCCAGCAAAGTTCTTCTGTATTTAGCTAGTCATATGATATGATTGTTAAGCTGCTTCCTGCTTTTCAGGAAACACATTTGTGTTTATATGAGGTTGTTGCTAGGACTATTTCTATTTACTGGGGTTTTTAAGGACTAGAGAGAAATTCATATCATAGCAGAACAGTTAACATGATAGCTATTATTTTCTTTTTCAGAATGCTAAATAAGTTGTGTTTTGATACATAAGAACTTCAGCAAAGGTCTATCCAGAGTTATAAAGCTTGTTAGCACTTACATTAATTACCAAAGCAATAAATACAATTCTCACGGTAGATTCAGTCTGACAGCCTGTAGCAGGCTCCTAAATGCTACTAACCCCATGGTCACCTTTAGGAGGAAGATCCCAAGGTCAGTGTTGTTCCTTTCTCTCCTCTTTAGTCTGAAAGTTTTTTATGCAAGTTAAAAAAAAAATTAATAAATTTGTTTGGCTTTGTTTGGGGTTTTGTTTGGTTTGGGGTTTTTTTGGGGGGTGTCATTTGGGTTTCTTTTACTGGCTTCCTGAGGGAACAAAGCATGGGAAGTCATGCTCTGTTCAAGTGTGTGCTCATGTATCTTCACCACCACCTCCTTTTCAATCTGACAACTTCTTGTGACAAAATCTGCAAGAAGCACCTGAGTTTCAGAGATATTGCAGCTGCAGAAGAGTCTAGAAAGAGCTCAAGAACCTGCCAGCATGGTCAAACCTTTCAAAAGAGGAATGGAGACGGCACAACACACACACAGAAGAGCACAGTTTAATAAGGCTAACAGCAGCATATATATTTATCATAGACATTTTACAGCTTATATTTTGCCCAGAAAAGCCTGTATTTCATATGGCCTTCAAACAGTTTATTGCTTTGTTCTACCACACTGTGAAACTTCTTGCTGTGGAAGTTGTGGTGTCACTGATGGCCACCTATGCTGAAACACAGTCCTTGGGTGTTTGTTTTAATGCTGCTCACCTGTGTGCTTTGTAACTGTAGCAGTCAGTGGAGATTATGCTGGTGTTTGTGTTTCAGCCCACAAGATGTGGGCTGAATTTTGTAATGTTCAAGCAGAGGTCACTACATCAGGCCAGGGGTAAATTTGTTCATGGATTAAATATCTGAGAGACCATGGAGGAACTCCACCATCTTGTTGAAAGGAGTTTCTAGCTGTGTTTTCACACGCTTTACTCAAGTTGACAAGTTGAATAGAAAGTCACTATAACTCCAACCCTGAATATCAACATGTTTGAGTTCAGTCACCTTTGCACTTTCCAGCACTTACTGTCTTTTTATTTCTAAAACTTTTCCTGTCCTTTGGAAATGTGTATTTTTCTTCAGCCTTTTGTTTCTCCCTGTGCGTAGCCTCAATGCTAACAATAACTCATCCAGGACTTTTTGCAGAGCTGGTTGTAGTGATTTTTATGCAACAGCTGTAGCAGCTGGAGAAGAGAGAGACATGTACCTGCCTGTTTTGTCAGGCAGAATGTGCGTTTGGTGTGGTCATGTTTTTAACTTCCATTCTAATAGGTCACTTAGCTACATAAACAAATAGAGCCAGAGAATTGGCTGCACTGCTTGTTTGAGACAGTAAACCATCCAGATCAGTGTTTTCTTACAGCTACAACCAAGAGTATAGGAATACAAAATTAAGGCAGGAATTTATCTAATTTCAACTCTCCAGCCTCTCTGCATGAGAGATTTTGGGGCACTGATCTGTCTGAAGGACAGAATGAAAACAAACTTTAGCTGGAATGTGTAGTCTCCATTAGCTGTATCACACAGTGAGTGAGTGGTACAGCTGTAAGAGGATGATGAGTCTGAGATATTGCTGAGTTGCTTTTGGAGTTTTATCAGCTCTGAATAGATACCAATATGATGCAGAGCTTATCAGTAAAGTCCTGGTATTTTGAGTGTGGGAGACACCAGAAGGAGAGACACCAGCCAAAAGTCACGCTGAAGATTGTCAGGAGAAAAAGCATGTTCTGACCAGATAAGCGCCCTGACAGCAGCTGGCCTTGATGAGATGGACAATTCATCTAATCTGGAATTACATCTCTGACAGTAGGCAGTGATGGGTGCCAGGGAAAGAATACAGTAATGCTTCCCCCAGAATGCCCTTCTACATCCTCAAAATCACTGATTAAGGATGTGTTGAACCAAAGACTGGATCTGGACTACCATAGCCCTTTTGAAGCATCCATTAAATTGTGTATTTGCTTTTCCAACCCAGTTACACTTTCAGCCTCCAAAGTCTCCCATGACATTGTGGCCACACACAAATTAATTCTGTTTTGTGACGAAGTACTTTCTCTTATAAAGCTGATGCCTTAATTCGGTGCCCCGTGATTCTTCTACTCAGAGAAGCAGTTCCTAATGACCATTGTAGCTGTGTATAAGGCAAAGGTTTTAGTATTTGTTTTATTCTGTCATTGTTTGCCAAGCATATTCTGAGCTGGAAGTATCAGCCTAATACAATTTCCCTGTGTTTAAGGGGGACATTCCACTCCTGTGATCGTCCTTGCTTATCACACTTCTCTGTACTAGTGCTACTGCAGCCTCTGTGAAATAAGAGTGACAGTATTCAAATCATGGGTTTTGATTTGTGCTTCCTGCTCTGGTCTTCATTTTCTAATAAATTTAATTTGTGTTTCCCCTCTTGACTGCTGCTGAACGCTTTTTCTCACTGAACTATCCACAAGATGTCCACAAGACTCAAAGATGTCTTTTGAGAGTGGCAAGAGCTAAATTAGATCCTGTCACTGCAGACACAGAGCATTGGGTTTTCCCTCTGTTATGCAGTTATGGATATTAAATTTAATCAGATTCTTTTTAGTTCAAAACAGTACAAGGAAATACTTCTGAACTTCCGGTTGATAGCAGTTTTGACTACCCCAAAGACTTTAATAGAATCAAAAAGCTTCACCAGTTCATTATTTTCTTCCCAAGGTCATTTAGAATCAAGTTGTCCAGGTCCAAGCACAAATAATGGATCTATTCTAGACTTTCTTGTCTTTTGTTGCTAAAGCAGAAAAGCACCTGCATCTTATCCCATCCAGCTCAGTCTCCTTAAGACAACACCTTGCAACACTTGACTGGAGAGATCTGTATTGCAAGGCATACGAAGGGAAGAGGGGAAAGGGTAGGTGTAGGTTGAATTACACAAAATAATTTCTCATGGTTTTATTCTCTGAGAAAATTGAAAAAGCAATAAATACATCTCTAAGACAAAGGGTTGGAGTCCCATCTAAACCATCAGTTATTTAGCACTTATTAAGCCAAGCATGTATTTGAGATTAAATGTGTAGCTTTCCAAATAAAAGTGATTCATCTTACTGTGAAAAACACTTATTTTACAAAAATAACATCACAGCTAAAATAAATTATGAATTGCTCCAGTCAGGTTTTGGGTTTTGCAGGTGATTCACAGCCTTCTTCCCTACCCTCTTTTTACAGGGGTGAGTGGCTTCTGGCTGCCACCCTTCCCTCACCAGTGTAGGTCCTACTCATCTGTCACACATGTCCAAGCCACATAAGCATACCGCTCCCAGCCTGCTTGGCACATGGTTCTCTCAGATTCCATCTGTAAGAAGAGCACCGTTTCTGGAAAGTCCACCCACCCCAGGACAAACAGCGAAGCAGCAGCTACGACTGGACAAAGCCTGGCTTATTTTTAACTGCGCAGCCCGTAGCCCTGTCAAGGGCGGGTGGGTACAAGCCACCGAAGGAATGCGGCCTGGTACTGAATGCACAAAAGCAGCTGAAGCATCTCCCTCTGAGCAGGGTACTCTGAGAGCTACTGATCAAGAGCTAGGGCAGAGGGACAACATATACATACAGATTACCTATCATTTTTCTTCTAAAAGCCACTCTGCAGCAGTGAGACGGAGGGCGTACACCCCTTCCCTGCCTCGGACTGTAGTCCGTTAGCTGCATTACCATATTCATGATTCAAAGGGTTATGAATGCTAAGAATGCAAGAGGTCAGTTTGGCCCCTGGCCAGGACTCAACCCACTGCCCGCCCACAGTGAATAATCCCTGTCACAGTCCATTAGTTAAGCAGTGCACCAGAATGCAGGAGGATATGGATGGGGTTACAATAGCTGCTTTGCGGGAAGGGTGTGGAGATGCAGTTGCTGCCTGTGCATGGAAGATTTGCAGAGAGATACATCTCTGTTGTGTGAAACTATTTCATTGTGGTGTCCCGCCTCCGTACTGAATAGGGACTTTATATTACATGTGGCCTGTAAGATCTGTCAGGGATATGGCACAGCTCTAAGTAGTCAAAAGCTTTTTATCTCAGGACAGCAGCTCGGTTAGTATGGAAGACAGTTATGCTAAAAATGCTACATAAACAAGGAGGCTGACCAGTTCTATGTAAAAAGACTTAATATGAGCTACAGATAGAGCAAGGCAGATATATATATGCTTTCTTGGTTTTTTTTCTAAATTTACATTGCTTAAACACCTGCCCCCTCCCCATTTCCTCAGTCATAAGGTAATTTTTGGTTTGAATATGGCCAAAGGGAATCTGGAAAAGGTGATGGAAGGCCACAAGAGGAAGAACGTAACAGGTCACATGTGTAAGGGGGTGACCAGAGCAAGAAAAATAGCAGGAGGAATTGAGACCTTAAAGCTGGTGACATCTAGGTAATGGCATCTAGGTAACTGCATCAGGCATAGAGAAAGGTTTAGATGAAGGAAAACAACAGCAGTGCAAAATGTGCTGGGAGCTTTCAAGTGAAAACCAGAATGCAGCAGTTGGAGTTTTCTGGGGACAGAAAAACAAAACCCAAACAAATGCCAGAGCAAAAAAATCAAACCCTCAAACTCAAATACCAGCCAACCCAACCCAACCCTTTGGAGAGGTAGAAGTCACAGAAACAAAAATTACTTTTATCCATTAGATTGCCGCTTCCTTTTGTCATTGCTAATGCTGCTAGTGACAAAATGTGCTTTGTTTTCACTGATCACAACGCTTGTAAAAACTAAACATGGTACCATGTCAGGGCCACATAGTGGTTTGAGGAATTGAGAGAATTGTTTACTGAAGTCAGTGGCCACAGAGGCATGGGTATCATTAGAGACTGTACTTTTCTTATCTAGATGAAATTCTGATCTTAATGTAACTTGCAGGCAATGTTTGTAATGATGAGCACAATCATTTGAATGATCATTCCACCCAAAGGTGAAATGGCTTTTCAGGGAAACCGGAATAGCCAGCTCTTTGCAGCAGCTATTTAGTTATTTCTGATTTCAGATGGAATGCGTTTGTCGTTGAACAATCAGCTACCTCTGAAAACACATTAGTTATTCTGGAAGATAGTGACTTTTATTTGAAAGGCATGACTACTCAGGGAGCCCAGTGCAGATTAGAACAGTATTCTGCAAGTGTTCTAGGCAGCTTTTCTAGATAACTTCCTAAAGTGGGCAAGAAAGCAGGAAAGCTGCAGCTGTGAGAGCACCTAAATGAAGTACATTTGGTATGGAAATCACCAAATTGATGCCATTTGCACTTCAGCTTTTCAGGAATAAAGGAGAGTGCACTGTAGACTTCAGTTTGTCTAGCTCCATAGTAAATCATTAGTCTTTTTTAAATAAGATTATTTATTGTTTTCTTGCTTATTTCTTGATTTTTGAGATGGAGAAGTGCATTTGAAAACTTTACTTAATATAAGTGCAGGAGCAAAGTAAGTCATCTACCTACACAGGTAAGATGCTTTGTAATTAGAAGTGCTTTTAACATGAATTATTATGGACTTCACAGAGTAATTACAAAATGTGTCAGAAATAATTATACCTAGGTTTAAGACTTTAAAGGATGTCTGAGATTTCTCTGGGTCTATCATAGACTGACTACCCACATCATTAAGCTACTGCTTTCTTAAATAGAGTTGTTGTCTGAGGAGCTAAGGTTTTTTTTTAAACACACACAACAATCACAACCAACCTTTCTTTTTTAAAAAATGCAAACCTCATCTAAAAGACTGTGTGCTAATTATTAAAGCAGACTTCTTAGAAACCTGATGATCAATCTTTTATGTTGGAACTGCATAGCATGCATTATCCTGATTCTGGAGTCTATTAAGACGTACTGTAGTTTTAGCATTAGATTTCATTAGCTGTTTAATAAAATAACAAACAGTGCTATTTCAATGTTGTATTTCCAGTGATAATTAATATTTATTAATAAATATTTCTAGCCAAGAACACATTAGGAGTGAAGCCTACTATGAATTTTTCAGATTGATGAGTGACCTTAGAAAAACCATGCTTGAGATTGAGGTTAGTAAATCGTTTGTCTCATGAAAACTGAAATCATTAACTCTGTCCTGTGTGTGACTGGATTTGTGTCTCTGCAAACACAGAGCTGTGAAAAGCCATTCAGAAAATACTCCAAAAGGGTTGCTTCCAACCGTACTGGCCACCCATAGTGCAGACTGATTGTTTTTTGCTTTGTTTCTTACTTTTAGTGTTACCTTGGCTGCCTGCCAGGTGCCCACAGAGCAGGGCTCTCACTCCATCTCCTCAGCAGGATGTGGGGAGAAAATAAGATGAAAAACACTGGTGGGTTGAGACAGAGACAGGGAGATCACTCACTAGTGACTGTCACAGGCAAACAGATTTGACTCAGGGAAGATTAATTTATTGACAAAAATAGGATGGTGAGAAACAAAGACAAAACTAAAACATACCTTCCCTCCTCCCCTGCTTCTTCCCAAGCTCAACTTCACTCCTTCATTCCCAGCTCTTCTACCTCCTCTCCCTGGCCTCCAAACAACACAGGGGCATGGAGATCATGGGCATTCCTCAGCAGTTCCTCTCTGTTGCTCCTTCTTACTCACACTTTTCCTCTGCTCCAACATGGGACCTTCCCCTAGGATATAGTCCTTCAGGAACTGCTCCAGTGTGGATCCTCTCTATGGGGTGCAGTCTTTCAGGAACAGACTGCTCCAGCATGGCTCCCCCATGGGCCACAGGTCCGGCCAGAAAGCCAGCTCAGGGTTGCCTCTACAGGTCACAGCTCTTGCCAGGAGTGTGCTCCTGCATGGACTCCCCAGAGGTTGCAGCTGCCTTCAGGGCAAGTCCACCTGCTGTCATGTGTGGTCCTCCATGGGCTGCAGGGGACAACTTTCTTCACCGTGGTCTTCTCCATGGGTTGTGAGGGAATCACTGCTCCAACACCTGGAATGCCTCCTCCCCTCCTTTTCTGACCTTGGTGCCTACAGGGCTCTTTCTCTCAGTTTTTCTCAATCTTCTTTCACAGCTGCTGCACAGCATTTTTTACCCTTTCTTAACTATGTTTCCACCAACTTGGCTGAAGGGCTCAGCTTTGGGCAACGGTGGGTTTGTTTAGGACCAGCTGGAAGCAGCTCTGTACAATGCAGAGGCAGCCCCTTGTCTCTGCTCACAGGGGACACCCTCACTGCCACTAAACCTAATACAGTGAGTGCTACTTTGTGCTTCTCCACAACAAAAAATCAGACCTTGGTTCTCCCACAAGAGAGGAAACTGCTCAGTAGCCAAGGTCTGTAAAAGTATCACTTAAGCTGCCCACAGGACACACTTGTTAGGTAGAAGTGCACTAGATTGATTGTGCACTTGCACACTATTCCTCCTGAAGGATAAATTAATACTGAACTAGAGAAATCTAACATTTCACTAAACTACATTCATATTTCCCTGCCACCAAGATGTGTACTATTGTATCCATAGGTAAATGACTGCTGGGTATTTTCCATGAGGAAATATAAAGTCCTTGATACTTACAGTAATTTAGTGAAAATCAAAGACTGCCAAAGCTTTTAAGCTCCTGTACTCAGCATTTCATAATCTTTTGCAGCTTTGGTAAAAGATAGAGGAAAAGCATTCCTTTTCTATGAAGGGAAACACAGTTTGCACAGTTTCTCTGGGGCCAGAAAGTGAGTTAGCATCACAGAGTTAAGAGTTCAGAGCCATGTAGTAGTATCCAGTTATTTCACCGCCACAGTCCAGTATTTGGAAACCATCTGTAGCAGACCATAGACCCATCAACAGTTATGATTATTTCAGGAATAAGTTATTCTGGAAATGAATGGATGACACTAAAAGCCACCATTTGAATTAATTTATTCATGGACAGCGTTCCTTAAAATTGGCACCACACATCAGAAAATACTGAAACAATTCTCACTCATCTCCATTTTCATAGCAAGTTAAACCACTGAGCTGGAAAGTTGTGAAGTGATAGAATAGTACCTTTTCCCTTCGCAAAACAGCTACACTCATGTTTATAAATACCTTAACTATATATGCTGTAGAGAAACCAGTAATAAATTCTAAGCCTCACAAGGGTACTTACTAATACATAACTGAAGTGGTATGCTAATCACATTAATCTTTCTAGTAAAGCTTGAGGCATCAAATAAAACTATACTATGGTTTTAAACTTTTGTTTGTAATTAAAGAAGTTTGTGCCTTTAGTTTAAAAGCTATCTCAGGAAGGAGCATACTGAGATGATTTAGAGTTATAATCCAAGTTACAAATGATCCCATGTAGTTATCTTTCACAGTTAATATTCAGAATTATCAACATTTCCTAGCTTTTTAACACCTACCTCTCTACTCACTGGACTGAGAAAATTTCCGGCCCAAAGTCTTATTTTCCCCTCTTTACCCTTCCCTTCTCTGTAGGGAAAAGTTTCAGGCTGTTTCCTAGAGCATGTTCCAAATGGTCTAAGGAATTTAGATCCTGCCTTTTCCTCTCCCCTGGGCAGAAGAGCTTGTAATCCTATTTCTCCTGAAAGAATAGGAAGGTGCAAGAAACTAGTAACTTCATGGGTTTATGGAAGGAAGGAAGTGAAGTAATGATAAGTTACACATACACACAAAAGCTACTAGATTCTAGTGACGGAGAGAGCAACTTTGCTTTGCCTGCAGACTGTGAACAGTGCCTGAGTCAACAAGATTGAGTTCTTCAGTGAAAATTCCTTTTTTGGTAACTAAAGAGTATGACTCGGTGCATTGTTAGTACATGATGCAAAGCAACAGGCAAAAAGGACCAGTGCAAGCAAGGAGGCAGCAAAGATGTTTCACACCTTTAACACATCAGTGGTCTACCAGCTTTGACTACAGCAGTAACAAGTACTGATTGACTGAGGTTATGCAAAGAAAAATTAAAGCTAAAAATGTCAAGTAGAATAGTTAGCTGCTTCTCTCCATACTTGCAGTTAAAAGCCTGCACTCTTAGTGTTTCTTGTGAGATATTGTATCCTTCTTGTACGTAATTTTCTGAAAGCTGAAGTTCTTTGCTGTGTACCACATACAGCTGAAGTAAAAGGTATGCCTCCTCAGCAGTCTGCATGGAAAAAAAATAATAAATGCAAACTTTTCAACTCGGAGAACAACAAACGCCTCTGGTTTGACCCAAAGCCAAAACTTAATCTCTGGAAAGAAATTGGTATGGTAGCAAATATCACGCCCCAAATACTAAACCTGTGGCAAAACCCAGATTCAGAAGCAATTAATCTATTTCATGGAATCTCCTGAGTTGGAAGGGACCCATAAGGATCACTGAGTCCAACTCCTGGCTCCACACAGGACCAGCCAAGTCAGAGTATGTGACTGAGAGCATTGTCCAAACGCTTCTTGAACTCAGTCAAGCTTGGTGCTGTGACCACTTCCCTGGGGAGCCTGTGCCAGTACTTGACCACCCTCTCGGTAAAGAACTTCTTCCTGACATCCAACCTAAACCTCCCCCTCTCAGCTTCATACCATTCCCTCAGGTTATATTACTGGTTGTCAAAGAGAGGAGCTTGGTGCCTGCCCCTTCACTCCCCCTTGTAAGGAAGCCATAAACCACAGCTGAAGTCTCCCCTCAGTCTCCTCTTCTCCAGGCTGGTTTGATCAAGGAACTTCAGCCTCAGGCACTTCACCCATTTTTGAGACAGTATCAAGGCTGAGTTACTTTGTTCAGCTGTTTGCTTTTTGGATTAGAAGAGGGAGATGCTTTGAGATGGGGACTTCACAGCTCAAATTACTTTCAGCAACTCAAGTTTTGTGTTAAGCTGCCAGACAGAGCAGAAGCTGCTGAAAATGCTGTAAACTCATTCTGAGTTAGCATTTTAGGTATCATTAGGTTCTAAGGTAGTGCCAGTGGAAACCATGGAGTGTTCATTCTATAACAATTGCCTCTGGCTCTAGAAGGCTGGAAATGGAGATCTGCACAGTTCAGACTTGAAAAAATTTTATTACAGGTATTGAAGATGCATTTCACACATATTAATGCAGTACTGAGCTTGGCAAGCTGGTGGGTTTAGATTCTTTTAATGTTAGTGCTCCTCCCATTAGCAACACAAGTATTCTTAGGAGCATTACATAGAATTTACTTTTAATAAATTGTCCTTAAAAGCTGAAAGATTTAATGACAAAGACCTTGCACTGCATCAGTTAAATACAATTACCCAATAGCAGTAGAAAGATTTTGGCCAACAGTTGTCATGGCATCACTTGGGCCAGGGGTCACAACCATACTGATGAAGTATAAACTTCTATTTTAACACCGCCTCTTTCTCATTACTCACAGAATAGTTTATTGATTTCTTGTGAAAGAAACCTGACAGTGCTGCAAGTTACAGGCAATTGTCCCTGGGAGAAATTAGGAAAGAACCAGTCTTCCCCTTGCCCAGGTTTTTCTTAGCTGTCTACTATTTGTAATACCATTTGTGAAGAGACAAATGGAAGTGTAGTGTACATGTGCCCATCTGACCCTTTAATGCTTGGATTTAGGCTGCTTTTCATCACGACAGTGATTTGAAAGATGCAGCTCCAGCTGGCTAAGTCATATCCATAAAGGGAAGGCAAAAGTAAGCATATGAAGGTGAAATTTGCAGATAAAAGTGAAAGTAATATTCCCACATATTAGTGACATCTGAAACAGACCCAGCTGACCAGTCAGACTAGATCCCACCAACCACAATGCTTCCTCTTTTCAGTCTACCTGCTCCTCTTTTAGCAGATTAGGTTTTCCTCAAACTGATCAGTGCAGCTGATGCACAGAGTTACTGGATTCCTCTCAGCAGCAGCATGGCAAGCACTGGTCCATAGTCTTTTTCCCTTTCATTGCCACTGCTTTCTTCTCTTGCCTTCACTGTCACCAGAGCTTGTCTTCCCAGGTGGCACCTGCCACCTGCTTAAGTGCTTTCAGTCTTAAGCATGAATGTAACAACTTCCTAAAACTCTTCACGAATGAGCAAATGAAAACATCAACAGCCATACCTACAAACAAGCTGAACTTTTTTCCTGCAGCAATGGGAGTCTGCATTTTGACACCAGAGGCCTAACACCGCTCATTTTCTACACTGTAGAGGAAAAGCTTGCTGCAAGCTGGTCATACTAGCAGTTCACTGAACTGTAGAAAACATACATTCTGGACAACTCTACCACAGAATTAAAAACTTTGCCTTCTAATACATCATTTTTGGAGACTATAAAACCACAAATACCCAGTTTAGAGCATGTGTTACACAAGACTAGATAGTATCCTGCTGCTCCCCACCTGAACACAGGGGCATCAGAATCCAGCAACTCTTACATGCACCTCAAGTACAGCTTGAGATGTAGCATCAACCTGTAACTGAACAGTAAAAACTGCACAAGTGAGTGTTTATACAAGATTTCAGGCAGAACTGAACACCAGACCCATTAAAGAAATACATCAGTTTCTTCAACTGGTATGAACCACACTAAACCTGAACTTTCTGTAGATTTAAATAAAAGTGTAGAGTGATAATGACATGTTTTTACTTGTTCAAAAGGGAAGTAAGGTTATGTTTTAAGCTTCTGCTTAGTAGTTGCATTTTCTCCAGTTAGACTTCATGAGAGTAGACAGTCACTGAACCAGGCTTCAGTTGCATCGTGTAGTTCCATTGTTAGCAGGAATAAGTACACTTAACCCTTCTGTATCTCAGTGCCAGTTGGATACTAACACCAGCACTGCTAAGAATTAAAACCAAAGAGTCACAAACCCCCTCCACCCCACCCTTACAGCCTAGTCTGCTCAGAAGGCAAGTAGACAGCCATGAAAAATCCAACCAAACTATTTTCTGATTGGTGCAAGAAATATCCCACCGGTTACAAGTCATGCAAGCCTCCAAGTATACTTATCCTCCATTTTGAGTTGCTAGGCAACAACCTGCCCTCTCTACTTTTGCCAAATTCTCAGACATTAGGCACCCACCCTTTTGCTGCATTAAGAGCCTGTGAACATCAAACATTTTGTGACTAAGGCCTACAAGCATTCCCAAATGGGAAAAAAAAAATAAATGTTAGTTCACATTATTGGACACCCCCCTACTATAACATCATTACAATCAAAGTTGGGCAAGAGAACATCTTCTAAGCAAGAGAGCTGATGTCAGAAGTGCAGCCGTATCCACTACTCGTGCCTTGGTCTCGTACACACGCCGTCTTCGTCATATTCACCCATCAGCTGCAACATGTACGTGCCAGTGTAGAGGAGGAACTGTCCGGTTATCTGTGCTGCATGGGACAGTAGCTGAAGCACCTTCCTAAAAGAAAACCCATTTGTTAAAAGGAAAAAATCACTCCCCCACACACAACACCCAAACAACCCAAAGCCACCAACAGGGTGACATTGCCCCCCACCCCCTCAGGATGAATTAGGTAAATATATTTATTCTTCTCACTTCTGAGAAGCTGGTCATCTTTGTACCTTCTTTACTGTGGCCACTGACTGACAGAGGACTATTGGCATGTTGGCAGAACCAGAACACACATTTAACAAAGCAGGTTGTCATGCTGTTAGACACTTACAGGCCTTCTGCAAAGCCATTACTCAAACTACCAGAGCACCACTGAAAACTTAACTTTGCCTGGGAGCCCAGCAGCATTCCTGCAGCATGAATCCACCTCTACATCTCACCTTTAGGCCACTGACTAACACAACGCTGCATGTATCTCCAAGCTACAGATCAAGCTTGATTAGATCTGAAATCTAGCAAACACATTACAGCAGATGCCCAACTGCAAAACAAGTGAAGCCAGGCAAATTAATATCATTCAAGCTGCAAGAATTCCCAGTTCACAACATTTTAAGGTTTTAATAAGTATTAGCATTCAAATACATCATATTGTGCAAAAATCAGTATAGATCCATAAACTAAGACCAGGCAAGCAGTTATCTACAGGATAGGCTGTAGATTACCATAGGATTCCAGGGGAATAGAGATCATCCTCTGTGTCTTCCTTCTACTCTCCAAAAAAGAATTAGGACATCAGTGCTGAGAGCTATATTCAAGCCTCATCCCCCAAAATGTAAGCAGGCCTTTACAAGTACAAAGCTAAAGCACTGGGGAAGTGGTACAGAAGAACTGGGTCCATTCCAAAAATGGAAAGGGATCCATTTCTGAAGATGCAAAACCCAGACCAGCCTTCCTCTTCTGCAAAAGAGAGGGAAGATTTTCCAAATTCCTGTCTGAGAAAACATGCAACTGTGGCCCCTCCTTTATGCTCTAGCAAAGGCAGCAAAGTCTTCTTCGTATAAATTCAGGGTGTTTTGTTTGGTTTTTTTCCCCACTGTGATGAAAGAAGGTTTGCAGCCAAATTCCAATACTTCAAAAGAATAGAATGCTCTGTACTTAGAGCCTGGGAAGCCTTTAAAAAAACCTAAACCACACTGTACCCTCATTCATGCTTCCCACACATATGCCATTTCAGTATGTCCTTCCCTCCACGAGCAAGCACAGGCCAAGGAGTTTTACAGTTGTAAAGAAAGCTGCACCTGGTACTAAGCTTTTGAGCAGCTGCAGTGTGTCACTTGCACACAAGAGCAGTTGTCACTTAAGCCATGGAGGAAGTTATTTGTTGAACTGGACATTTGATCCTTCAGTTGGACACCACAGGGAGAAACTGTTAGGGGAAATACACTAATCATATCTGGCAGGCTTTCAGTTCCTCCAAGTGATGAACAACGGCAGCATTTTAAAGTCCTTCACACTCCACAGGTGGGCTTCAGGAAAGGCCATCAGAGTTAGCAATTTGGAACTCATTAGCAGAGGGACTACACCAAGAACCTAACATCATTTGTCTCCAATTTTAACAGCAAGACGAAACAGGCCATCTCACTGTTGTGTTCAAGAGCACACAAGGTTATCGCTTGTGTTATTTGCTAGCAGCTTATCTTTCTACCTCAACTCTAACACTTCCCTTACAGCTCAACTCTAACATAACCGTGCTTCCAGAAGAACTCCACAGCTACTTCAGCTGTTTGCCAGTAGCATTTCTTTCTCACCAGCTGCCCTGTGTTGGTTGGCAGGGAGGCAGAACTGTCACTTCAAACTCTCCTTAGCAGTGCAAGTTCCAGTGCTGATAGTCATCTCCATAGCAGATAGCCAGAAATCCGAGTTTGTTCTGGCTCAAGGGACTCCACAAACTTAGAGGAAGAATGCAGCTGTTCAAGGGTAACCCTTTGCTTTGAAGAAACCCTAGTGAAGCCACTGCTGCAGATGTGTGTAGCATACAGATGGATAATCACTGTATGACCAGAGAGCTGAGTCTCCTCTACAGTCACACCAGCTGTAACATGAAAGACTAAACAAGACCACCTAAGTAGACTGGGAAAGGTCAGTCAGAGAGGGAACAAGATTAGCATTACAATGCTTAATACCTGCATTGTGAGAGGAGGGACTATCTGAAGGCTTCAAATTATATCTTGCTCAGTGGAAGTGAAAGCACTGCAGGCATATACATGTCCGTTCCATACAGATCAGATCTAGTCCTCAAGTAATAAAAGGCAGCAACACTACACTTCTGTGTCCCAACCAGGATTTGAAAGGTCAGGTAGAAAAATTCAGGGCTGCAGCTTAAACAGCTGTTAAAGTATGGGACCTCTGTAAAGAGCCAAAACTCAGAAGTTTTCTTCAAGTATGGCAGGACACCTCTGTTTTTGATGAAGCACAGACTTTCAACACATTGTTGAAAGCAGCAGTCAGGACAGGTATTAGTTTGCACCTGCATAAGACAGCATTTCCCAACAGCCAGTTCTACTGTATTACAACTGCTACAGATCGGTCCTGCAGGAGACTCATCCTTATTGGGCTCCATTAGTTTGCTAAGAGACCAGCTAGCTTAAAAACAGGGACATCAGAGTCTTGCTACAGATGACAAATTCACATTAAGACTGTAGAGTGTGTCATATCCCTTCCATTTTCCTTTGCCTCCATGTAGCTCAGGCAGTGAATCTGGCAGCCAGGCACTGCACAGTCTGAGCAAGCATTAAAACCTCTCCCATTAGATCTCAAATTCCTCTCATTTCATCCCGTTTAAGTCCCTCTCCTTCGGAGTCCAATGGTTCTTCCTCAGCCTCCTGCATTCTTTAAACAAGCCAAAAAAATCTCAGGAAGTTAGCTCAGGAAAAAAAAAAGAGACTGCACCTAAACCCCTACAGCAAATAAGGGTTAATAAGATTTTTGCCTTAGGTGAAATTTAAGATTCCACCATAAAAAGCTTTTACAAGTAAGCCAGCCACTTTACAAAGGGAGAATCAGCATATTGGCCAGTGTGTAAGAATTAATAAAAATCCTAAGTTTTTAAACCCACGTGCTCCACAGAACCAATAAGCAAACCCAGCTTTCACATTAATGCACATTCCTGATCAGTAGTGGAAACAAACTTACCGCAATATGGTTTTTGCTCCCATACATTTGATATCATATGAAACAGAGTAGATCTCATAGAAGGTCGCCTTGATGTTTAAGCAGCCAATAAAATCCTTAGGGTTCAGCTTGTACAGATCAAATGTGATGTTAGCTACTCCCATTTTCTTCTTTTGTCTCACAGTAGCAACTCCATTTCTTGTCTAAATTAAAAAGAGGGGGACAGTTTGTACCAGGAGCCAGGAAACTAGAGCAAGGCAATCATTAACAGTGTAACTCTTTAGTAGCAGCTTGCTTACTCCAGTTTTGGGGCTAGTTCTCAATCAAAAGCAAGTCTGTACCTTACCAACTTCTGTTCAAGTCCTGTCCAGGCATCTGAAGTTATTCCAAAACCAGACACAGAAGTCTGAGTGACACAGCACCTTGTATTTCTTTCCTTGTAATACATCTTTCTGCTTCAGAGTATACCGAAGCCCCAGGCAATGCCACTGGGCAGTGTTCCTGCCGTTTAGTTGTCCTGGGCCATTCGAGCTGGTAGCTGGGGCAGCACAGTTAGTCCCCGCTGAAACAGGCCACCAAACAACCAGTATGGCATTAGGCCCTTCCGTTGAAGAAGGTACAAAACACCAATGAGCACTCTTAAGAGATAGCTGCAAAGATGATATTGGTGAAGAGTCAGGCCCTCACTTCAAATCCTGGCTCGTAACACCTCCCTTACTGCCCTAGGGAGCCTGCTTTGGCAGGGGGGTTGGACTTGATCTCTTGAGGTCCCTTCCAACCCCTATGATTCTGTGACTGTGATTCCTACTAAAAGTGATGTGGGGAGGGAACCACTACTGATCAGGCCTGGGGTTTAATACCGAGCTGAAGACAAAAAGCAAAGGAGGAGCACCGTGGAAAACAATCTCCCGCCTTAAGCCCCCCTTTATAAAACCCCAGCCCTCGGCTGCTCCCGGCGACGCTTTCAGCATCGCCCGCTTCGAGGACCGCCGGGGCAGAGCAATGGCGCCGGCGCAGGGAGCGCCACCTGGTGGCTCGGCGGGGCATGCCGCCCCGCGCACGTTACCGGCTGGCCTGTGCGCATCCAGCGGCGCGGTCGCGCTGCCGGGGGGCGGGCGGGTTTGTACCCGTCACTCCAGCGCCCAGGCCGCGCCACGGCAAGTCAGAGTGAAACGCCGTAGCGTATCGGTAGCCAGCGGCTTCATGCCTGTTTTACTGCCCCCCCTCACCGCCCCGCCACACACACCCCCCCTCCAGCACCCAGAATATCAGGGTAAAGCTCATCCCGCACTCCAAACGAGCTGTGAAGCTGCAGCAGCCCTTCCGCGGTCACTCAGCCCATCTTGAGGAAGGGGCGGCCTTCTGGCCTGCCCTGCTGCCACGCCAGACAGGGCAGAGGGGAAGGGAGCAGGCTGGAGGCATACCCTGGCTGCGACTCTTCCGCCCTTGGAGCCCATGGCCCAGGTGGAGCAGGCTGATAAACCAGTGAGGTATCTTGGGGGAAAACAGGCACTAACGGCCCACATTGCCACAGGAGACCAAGAAAACGGCAGTGACACCACAGAAAAAACAGTAGGCCTGCTGGCAGCTCCTCAGCTATTTCTGCACCTGGCAGAAGGAGCTTTGATGCAAGGTTTCTAGCAACAACTGTTTCAGGGAGAGACAATTAAGAGTTTGGCTACCTTATTAACATGCAGATGACTATTTCCCCCCAAAACCCACAAATTGAACACCAAGTCGATACAATTAGAAGTCTAAAGCTGGCTGATCTTGATAGCTCTTAAAACATCTTGTAGCATGCAGACTAGCATTGGGTTGTGATGACAACTTTTCTTTGCAAGACAGACATTTTTCTAACCTCCACCAAAACATTACTGCATTCCCAAGGAAAAAGTTTTTACATTGCTTAACTTGGGCTTCTTTTCCTCTCTAATAGCTAACCTTTAAAAGATACTGTATTTTTAACTTCATGCAGTCAAAGCCCTAACTACCTTTATGTTACAAAAAGGTCTCAAGAACAAAGCTGTTTCTGAGGCTCCCCAAAAGCAGGGGATTTCTTCTATAACTCTCCGCAGATGTAACATTTCATTTCAATTCCTGGCTGATCTTTGCAAACAGTTTTATGTCCAAGCAAGGGACACCTCCCTCCCAAACAAACAGGATTTGTCATTCAGGAAGGCTCAAAAAGGAGTTGATACCTTGCTTTCCCTTAAGGGAAGTTTTCTTGCTCTTCTCCCCTCTTTCCAAGAATTTTAGCAGCCACAGATGTTATTCCATCCACTTCTATTCAAGTGAGAGAGAGGCAGTCAGCACTTACTTGTGTCCATTTCTGTCCTCTTTCTAAAACCATGAAGTGTGTATTATCATCCAGGGACTTGAAGAACTCCTCTGTGTCCACAACCGTGCCATCTTCCTCCAAAACCAGAGTAACTATTCCCGCAGATATAAGGAAGGCATCTAAAGTCTGTAAAGAAACCCAGTAGATGTTATCATTCAGAAGAGGGCCCATCATTTCATATTAAGACTTAGTTATCTGTCATGTTCTCCTGACCTTCCCCAGTAATGATTTTACAAGCACAAGAGTCTGTGGGTTGCCTTTCTGGGACACTGTACTTAGCTCTAAGTTTCATCCGGAGCAGGCATGTTTGTTAATACCTTGCTGATGAGTTCTTGCAGACTGCTTGCAACGATCCCTTTCCTGCTGCTTCGGGAGGCGTTTGACACACGGAAAGGTCGCCCTGCGGGCATGAGAGGAGGGAACAGGGTCTGTTTTGTTACTGCTCCCAAAGATGCTCCCATGGATACCAAAGATCTAAGACAAATAAAAATTAACTGTAGTTATAAAAACAGTCATGTCAAGTACCGTGGGGAAGGACTGTTGTGTTTAGTGATGTAAGCATGTTATACGAGTAATTCACAGATCATGTTAGACTCGTGGAGCCTGCTTTCAAAACTAAATACTGCATAGCCCTACAGACACGTTGTCTCTTAGCTTTCCCTTTCCAGTGAGATTTGAAAACACTTCCAAAATTCAAACCATTTCAAGCAGATGTGGGCCACCTCTTTGCTCAGCTGATGTCAAGGTCACAATTAGTGTCAGGCTGAGAGGCTTATTAGCCAAGCAGCAGCTTTTTACTTTTACATTCAACTACTTAAATATTTCTCTTTACCTGCAAGATAAACACTCAATGAAATAACACACAATGCTACTTTCAGCTGATTATTTAAGATAGGAGTTTGCTTTAGGAATACAGATCATATTACCCGTGTTCAAAAACACCATGCAAGTGAAGCTTTTTGATAGGGTTATGCTTGACTTCCAAAGAGCCACAGCTTTTATCTTGACATGGCTATAAAACTTCATCTTGAAAAATCACAAGATAAGACTTGTTTGTGCCCTAAGGTATCAAAAGAAGTCAAACAAAGTGAAAACTAAGATCAAAATACATAAGTTCAGAGTGTTGGAGTAGGTTGCCAGAGAGGCTGGAAGAGTTCAATCACTTTTAGAAAGAGGTTTTAAACTTTCCCCCAGGTAATCACATGTTTTAATAGTGACTGTGTATGTTTCCTTAGGCAAACAGAACTCATAACACTGGTAACTGCCTACCTAGTCCCACACCAAGGTAGGGACCTGCTCCCTTCTGCATCTAGTGACAGTATTTGCTGCTAAATTACATTGGTTAATTCAAAAGCCAGCTTGCCAAAAATCACCCTCTGCATGACACCTTTAGGCTGTTGCCTTTCATCTGTGCACCAGTTTCCCTTCCTCAGTAATACTGAGGAGTTTTTGGAGCTTTTTTTTTTTTTTAAAAAAAAGGGGATGTTCAACAGTTTTATTCTAGCTCAAGCTAGTAACTTCTTGCTAGCGCTGTCTAAACACTAGGTCCCTGGCATTCAACAGTTTGTAACCACACAAATCTGGTGAAAATCTCTCTCCTTGCTGCAACAAAGCTGGTGAGGATGAGCAATCACTATGTTTTTCAGGAGACAGCCACTGTTTGAAATGAAAGAGCTAATAAACATGTTCCTCCTGGAGAAGGGTCAAGGCCAGAGAGAAGATGAGAGCATAGCACTGACAGGCATGGAATGGAGGGAAGTGTGCTAGGACAGGGTGTGTCTATTAATCTCTTCACTGATTAAGTTAACAGTCCCCCAATCACTCCTCTGGTCCGTGGGCAGCTTCCACTCTGAATCACTCTGAATCAATGGGTCTTTCCCTCAGAAATGAAGCCTGCTCATCTGCCTTGGGGCTGGTGACTCCTGTTCCCTCTCACACATTTGAGAACTAGCACGTATAATAGTTACTGAGTGGTTTATATGATCTTCTTTTCATTATTTATTTTGTGCAAGGACAGAAGACACCAATCCTATTGAACAGTTTTCTTTCCCATTACTTCAGCCAAGTTGTCATTCACAGAAGACAAAGCATAAGGAAAAAAGCCAAGACATACATTCTGATACAGAAGGAGGTGCATTAATGGCACAGCTCATGGGCAGGACTTGACCAAACAGGGTTCACCTTGGGCATGAGCACAGCCAACTGCAGAAGTGCTAGTTCACAGCTCTTGGCAGAAGTTTCCTCAGGATTCAAGATCAATCCCCTCACACTACTGCCTAGTTCTAGCAGATGTAAAAAGAGGGGATTTTTTGTTATTTTTAAGACACAAACAGATTAATAATCTTTCATCAGCTCCACCAGATAGTCATTTAACAGGAATCCAACTCTTGGGGAGTTATTTAACACTGATGCCATTCCACCTACGTGTCAATAAAGCCAGCAGTATCATCTTTAAACTAAGTCTGTTTATGAAGCAGTGAGTCTGGGTTCCAGTTAAGGTTGAGGTTCTAGTTAAGGAGAAGCACTAGGAAACAAAGAGCCATCATGATTAAAAAAAGCACCAGATAAACTGAGTATGAATCTTTCTAGAAAGATCCCTGTTTACTGCAACTGACCTCAGAAACCAGACAAACCAATTCCTAGGGATGCATGAAATTCCTCTGCTAGACTGGAGTCACCAAAAAAAATTTTCTATTAAAAACAAATCAAGACAATTCAGGAAACAAGTGGTATAGGGAGAAAGAACATTCTAAGACGCAATCAGCTTTATTAGGAAGTTGAGTGACAGATTAGATTCATAGAATCATCAAGGTTGGAAAAGACCTTCAAGATCATGAAGCCCAACTGTTAGCCCTACACCACTGTAACCACTAAGCCATCTAACAGTTTTTTAAACACCCCTAGGACACCACCACTTCCCTGGGCAGCCTGTTCCAATGCTTCACCACTATCTCAGTCAAGAAGTTTTTTCCCAAAGTTCAAGCTGAACCTCCCCGGTACAACTTGAGACCATTAGATACAGACAACCCCACTATTGTTTTATTTTTCTTTAAAGTCAGAGAGATCAAGTCCTAAAGGAAAGCAGGATCCTACATCTGTGGAAAACACACACACACACAAATATTTATAATAAAAGAGCAAATATCTTCCAACTCTAGCAGCTTGTCCAGTTTGTTTGGTGTAACCGCAACCTGCTAGAGAAGGACTCACAGATACCACCCCAAGCATGCAGCCCAGTATCAAGGCTAGTGGGATAGATGCCTTCTTTTTTAATTTGAGGAGGACCTGGGGATTATAAGCCTGCCTCGAGCCCTGTACACATATTTTACTCTTTATCTCTGTTTGCAATATGCCTCGTATGTTTGTCTAAGAATGTGGTGCAATGGTCTTCAGTCTTGCTCAGAAAAATCAATGTTGCACAACACAAGTGGCTTCAGAATATGGCACAGTTTGATTTTCAGGTTAGAGTGCACAGGCATATGACAACACCAGTAACAGCAAAGCAAAAAGTGTCAGCAATTAGTCAAGAGGCTTAGGGTTCAACCAGATTGCAAGCTTGGTTCCCCTACTAAAACATGAACTAGAGAGAGAGGAGAAGCACAGATGGAACTAGATGCATTTTGGAGAGACATAACTATACCTTTATGGAGGTGGCTATCACACCCAAAACACAGAGGCCATGCTGCCACCGAGTACAAGTGACTCCTAGCTACACCAAGGCTCCACACCTGACACCTCTTTTGCCCACAAGACAGCTACTTCACTACTGCCCAGAGGTGAGAGCATCCCAACCATTATGTCTCAGCGCAGAGTTAAAACTGCATCACCCCTACCTGCACTTCCCTCAGAAGAGCCCCATGCGAGGCTTGAAGGGCTGTGAGAGCATGCCTGACCACATCACCCACCTAGCACCCCTCAGATTTAACCCCCGCCGCCCTCCTCTACGCCCGCCGCCGCCAGCCCTCACACCGCGCCTGGAAAGCGCCCTTTGCTCCTGGGGGCTGGAGCCGACAAACAGAGCTATCCAGACCCGGCTCTTCCCGGGCATTCCCCGGTAGCCGAGCCCACCGCCAACCCCCGAACCGCCACCGGGAGAGGAGGGAGGCAAAGGAGGCGGAGGCTGGGGGGCTGTGAAGGGATGGGTGGCCCCCGCACTCACCGCGCCAGCGAACCCACGCAGCCCCGTGTCACCTCCATGACGAGCCCAGCCACGGGGCAGCGCCGGCCGCGACGCTTAAGTGTTGCGGGCAGCGCTCCTCCCCGTGGCGGGGCGGCCCCTCCGCCCGGCCCTTCCCCCGCAGCGGGCCCGGGAGCCGTGCTCAGGTGGCAGCCCGGGGAGGAGGTGAGGGATGTGCGCGGCTATGACGACTCGCGGCGGCCGGCAGCTTGTCACGGCGGCGCTGAGCCTCAGCCGGGCTTAGAGCTCGCCCGCAGCACAAAGGGCATTAGCGGCAGGGATGCGGTAACAGGTGCGGGATAGCGCCCTTGGGAAGGAATCTGGCTTCAGGTGGGGCTTGCCTTACGATTTACCCAGGAAAGGTGCAAGGAGGAGTTTGTTTGGTCTGCATCTGAGTTGTACACTACGTGTTAGTCCGTTACAGCTAATATAGCAACAGTGGAAGCCAGTCTCACTTGAAACCTTTGGGCATTAGAGCCTATTAACAGATTAAGTGTCTCAGCTTCTGATTTTAGAGCCTGTGAATAAGCTTACAGTTTGGATTAAAGTGTACAGTAGCCTCAGCAGAGGTATTTAGTGGCATTCCTACAAGCAGAGTAGCAGTGACTTCTGTTTACTGAGCAGGCATGAAGGCAGTTTTTCCTTTTTATGTATGCCTTTGGGCATGAATACAGTATTTTTTGGCTCTGAGACCATGTGTTGTTTTACAGAGCTGTGAAATCACTGCTGCATAGGGAAAAGAGAGCCTAGCTCTCAGGCAACAGCATGACCTCAGGCCTGCCTGAGCTGGGAAACCCTACCCCGGCTGACCTGGGAAAGACCCAGAGGCTCTTGCCACCAGCGTGGGTTACCCTCAGGGTCAGGAATAGGTAGTAACCTGTTTGCCTGGATTGTTTTTCTTGCACCAGCCTCTTTAAAGCAGAACAGTTGTTCATGTATCCCTTTACTCTCCAGGCTTCTCTAGGAGGCAGGCTGACACCTGATAGATATCCTCAGCCCTTGGCTTTGGGGCCCTTATCAGCTATTAAAAACCAAACTAGCAAGCTTTTAATTCAGAGCAAATTGTTTCCTTGGATGTCATCTCCTTCACAGCCTGGTGGAGTAAATAGCTTCTTTAATCAGAGCAAAGCTTAGACCAACAAACTTCCCATGAGGAAACCAAGCCCAGACTTTTATCTCTTCCTTAGGCTACTTAGGGTGTGAGGACCCTTCTCATATCTTAACCCTTACTTTTCCTGTTTTCTGTGACGTTTTTGTTACAGTTCTGTGATTTGTCCCTGGCAATGCACCATGGAGAGCAGGAAGTGGGGAATAGTAAATAGTTCTCTGGGCACTGGTCTCCAAACAGCCTGTTTTCCTCTGGGTTTGGATCTTGTGGTTGAACTACAGCTGAAGTTATTTATGCAGAGTGGCCCATTTGTAATGAATTCTTACCAAGTGTTTCTCTACTGTCACAGAACCTGTGTGTATACTGCAGCTTTTCCTGCTGTGGAGGGTGAAAATAGGGGAGAAGGAAAATATGTTTAGTCAGTCAGTCTGTCTCTTCCTACCTCTGCCCATGGAAGAGGAGGGAGAGTGCCCCTTGGAAACTGTATGGACACTGCAGTAACTGTACAGATTTTTCTGAACAGGCTGGGGCACAAATGTCTGGAGGAGGTAGGAATACTGGTCTTGTAGAACCTTAGCTTTCCTGTGATCATGTTCGTCTTCCCAGAGGTCTCTGCAGAGACATCCAGCCAGTGCAGCCGCTGCCAATCAGCCCCCCCAGGTAGTGCAAGGCCTGTCACAGCGCTAAGGCAGGGACAGCGTGTTTTGCAAGGATGCCTCCTCTGGCAGCATTAGTGCTTCAACTTGCAGGGCAGTTGTGATAACTAGCACAAATGCGGCTGTTTACAAAGAGCAGCAGGAAAAACATGTCCTTTTGAAGTCTGTCCTTATCTGTGAGGAGGGGAGGGTATTGTTTCACAAGCTGCATTAAAGCTCCTTTTTTTTCTGAGCAAGCAGCAGTAAAATCATCAGGTGGGTAAAATCACTGACCTAGAAGCTGGGCACCTCAGCAAAGAAGTGTCTTTGAACACCAGCAAGACAGCATAGAGATAAGATGTGTGCAGAAATACTGAGGAAGGGTATAAAATGGTGGCATGAGCCAAATCTGTCTGGCCAAGGCAAAAAGTAAGATCTCCTTAAAAATGGATGTGACAAAATAACATTCAGTACAAGGACACCAACTGTAAGGGCAAAATCAAGGCAGAATCATCCCACTCTTTTACAGGGAGGCAAAACAAACCATAGGTTGAAACGAGGGGGCCAGAATACTTAGCAACATTTTGCTTCAGTCATCACTGGAAACATTAATCACACAGGGGACAAAGTACATGGCTGATGTTGAAGGGAGTGAACACCAGAGGTGGAGCTAAATAAGCAACTGTGTTAATCCCTCTTACTAAATTGCTGTCTTGCTGTCCCTTCACTGAGGTGCAGGGGTTGACTCTATGTGTTACTTGTTTGCTGCAGTTCAAGTTAAACAAGTTTGCTTAAGTCACTCCTCACAGGGGCCACATTGCTATGAAAAAAAGTCTGCACGTGGTGTGTTTAACAAGGAGGAAAAGGCAGCTGAAGTAGTTTTGCACACACCTTCACACTGGTGAGTGTGCAGTGTCAGGCCAGGGTTTCCTTTCTACCCTCCAAGAAAAAAATTGATGAGTCAGAGCAAACCCAAGGGAAAGCATGAGATCTGGGAAATAGGTTGCATGGGCTGAGTAGTTGGAGAAATAGGAAGATTTGGTGGAGATGTGAATCATGGGCTTCAATGACTTTACACAACTCTGTGAAGATAAAGGGAATAAAATCTTCTCTGTGCCTGCAGGGGCTTAACCCCTTAGGAAAGGAGAATTAAGTTATCTCAACTGCCAGTGGATTGTTAGGTGCTGGGATCAGTTGCCTACTGTAGAAGTCCATTAGAGACAGACATTGCTTGGGCCAGTGTTCAAATGACACGAAGGATAAACCAAGACACTAAGGACCAATTTGGACATTCCTTCTATTTCTCAAAGCTCCAGCAAATTACATGAGCAAGATGAACGCAGAATAAAGCATTTCAGTACCTTGCCTCTTTTGACCCCAGAGGGGAGTGCAAGAAGTGACCAGATGTACTTAAAGCAGCATTAGCAACAAAGGTAGCAGATTACAAAGGTTGGCTTAGATTTGTAAAAGTTAACCTTCTGTTCAGCCTTTCTGCCCTTTCCTGTTTTCGGCTAAGTCTGACCCTGATTTCCGTTCAAACCACTCTTTTGACCACACCTGAGTAAATGTAGTTATTTCTTACCTCTTCCATAGAGACCCAACTTTCTATTCTTCACTGTGTCCTCAAAATAATAATATTTATTTCTAAACTGCTTTAACTAGTCAGCAGATTTCTATCTCCACTGCCTCTGGTTCTGCTTTATTTCTGTCAGGCTGTTTGTGTTAAAGATTTGGCCCTTGGTGCTGACTTTGTGTTAACCACTACTGCACTAAAAGCATTTAAGAGCAAATTAGACGAGCATCTGTCACAGAAGGCTTAAATACGGATGATTATTTTGAGATAAGACTGTGGAGTCAGTGATCTCATGAGGTTGCTTTTTATCCTTGCCCGTCTTTTCTCAGAACCTTTGTTACTGAAGCCTGACAGCTTTGCAGGAGCCAAGTGCTTTTCTTAGCTGTACTAGAGGGGATGAGGCTCCTCCTAAAGGTGGTCCCCCTGATCTGCAAAGCTACGCGGGGGAAGCTGGAACGTTCTTTTGGTGCTGATTAAAATCCTCTATTAACTGGCTGGAAATGGTTCTGTGGCCGGCAAAGATTTTGATGTCGAAAGCCTTGTTTGAACAAAAGACTAACCCTTGGCTGCAGTGAACCATCTGGCCCAGAAAATCCTTCCTTATGATGAGGTTCCTGGGTGGGTATTTAGTTTTATTTTGCGCTTTTTGTTTCTCAGTGATTTTAACAATAGGGTCAAGGACAGTGATGATGGATGGGCACATTTTGTATGCATGGGAAAAAACACCCTGCCAGGAGTATTTCAGTGGTGTGAAATTCTTTGAGCACAGGTGTAAATTTAGATGTTTTATAGTTAGACGGATACTAAAATCAGAAGGTCAGGCTTTGCCCTCATTTACCCCCTTTGTAATACCGTCCCTGTGAATGAATTGCAGATATTTGTGGGCAGCATTTGGCTGAAGGCTGGATCATTCAGAGCCACATTGTGACAGCAGGAGAGAAAAGCAGAAGTATTGCCATGAGATTCATTACTGAAGATAATGTACTGGAAAATTAATATTTGTTTATTCTCATTGGTGCCAATGATAATCAGAAATATTTTATTTTACATTTCAAAACTTGCAACTTCTAAAATATGTAAGTTCCAAATAAAACTATTTTTTGTTTGCTTGTTAATAATGTGTTTAATGTTTATTATTGTTTAGTGACACTACTTACAGGAAGGAAAGAAAATATTATTCAGAAAGTAATATGACTTTTATAAGCATTTACATTTTATTTTATGAGGCTTTTCTCCACAGAATGAGAGGGTATCAGGTGTGGAATTGTCCCATAGTTTCACAGCAATGTTATGGTTTTACAGCAGATCTCAAAGAGCTTCAGACTCCAGGTAACACTCTATAACTACGGGTCCCCAGACTGAACTGTGAGCTCCTGCTTCTTTGGAGCTGCACTAATTAAATAAAAAAGGAGGTTTAAAAAATCTTCTTAGAGAAGGAATATGTCTAGTGTGTCATATATGACATGTTTTCAAAGTTTAATTAAAAATAACAACTATTGCCTTTGGGTTTTGTCTAAAACATAAAGACTAAGGTAATAATAATAATAATCAGCTTAATGGGTGGCCTTCTTGAGGGACACACTGCATTTTAGCCAATGTGTTTCGGCTGGTGATGTATTGACCTCTGAGCTTGACCAGTGATGCACAAACAGGAACTAGATTCATAGATGCTACAGAGTAATCTATGTGCATGTGAAATTTCCAAAGTAGCTCCACTAGGAAATTTTTAGGGACTGCAGATTGAAACTGATGGAGAAAAATATTGCTATGACTTACTGCTTTTAGATTCTGCTCAGGTACTTTCTGGATCAAAAAGCTCTTGGTAAGAGCCAGGAAGTCTTGGAGTCAAGTAACTGTCAGACATAGTTTGGAGTCCAACCCTGACTTAGAAGCTAAATGTCTTCCAACCAGAGCTGGCCTCCCTCTGTACCCATCCCCGCAAAATATCCACAGTCAGTCTTCAGACTCTAACAGGTCTTTTTTTTTACACTGTGACCATTTTCATGTGTAGGTATATCCCTTAGGATATAGGATATAATCCCTCAAGGAACAGTGGTAGTTGTTAGTCATCGGGTTGGCCTGTGGTGCACCCCAAGACTCACTGTTTCCCTCAGACCTGCCTTTAGGTGGGTCAGGCTGCAGAAGCAGGAGAATGGGGTTTATGCTGCAAGGCTGATAGTTCCCAGGTCTAATGATCAAGCCTCACTTGCTTTCTGCCACTGCTCAACTGCAGCTTCCTGCCCTTGGTCACCTCGGCTCTAAAGTCCTTGTCCTCTCTCACCTCACAACCTCAGATTTCTATTTGTGCCTCCCTAGCCCATGTAACTGTCCCCTGGCCTCTCTCTCCACGCTTTGGCTTTGCTGTTTTTGACTTTGACCATTGGGTAATATAGCTGACAAACACAATTAGTGTGGGTCATGACACTCAGGGCATGAACTTAGCATACACTTTCACTTATGGTGAGACTAGAGCAGGCGACCATTGATAATAAGTCTGGATGATTCTTGAGAAACCATGCTGGTATGTTTTCCTGGTGGCCTAATATCCAAGTAGCACGTGGCCCAGTCTTCCTTAGTTTCTGAAATGAAGCAAGTGGAATATGTTGAGGAGGATAGAGGGGCTGCTAGTCTTATCTCATGGTCACACTTCAGCCATTCTTTTTCTGACAGATACTAGGGGCATACTACTACCACCTGATAAGAGAGCTCTTAAACACACCCAGAGCTGGAATACCCACTGTCATATTCACACATGTTCCTGTGATGAGTGACTGAGAATGACTCTATTCCTGTAACATCTTATTGCAGAGTAACTTTAGAGCCAAAGTGCAGACATGAGTCTGGATGTCAGTCATTCTGCTGGCCTCCACGAGGTTCAAAAAATGTGGTTATGGCTATGTTCATACAGCAAAGATCATGAGCTTCCTCCACATGAGTCACTAGGGTTAGATACTGTTAGCATTGTTTTGTCACCTTTGGACATGTGCGTCAGACAAATTAATCTCTTCTGAAATGCCACTGAAGTCCTTTAAAGTTACACCAAATCTTCAATTTGTAATTCTACTTCTTGTAAAGTGTAGTATGCTGAGGAAACTAGTGCTACTGCTTGGGTCTTCTGCAAATATGAAATTAGGAAGTGATTTCTTTGGAGTTGGAGCCAGTAAAATCTTCTGTATGCTTCAGGAAGAATACTTCGGGACTCGATTGTGTATGTGTAGGTACATATGTCCATTTTTTGTGTTACTAAACAGAAAGGAATTCCCTGGAATCTGAATACTTATTTATTATGGATCACCTTTGGTTGATTATGAATTGTGATGGTCTGAGGAAAACACACTCACTTAGAAGGAGACTGTTTCACCCTAGACAAAGGCTGGTGCTCACTGACAGAAGAAAACACCTTCTTGATCAACAGGTAGAGGGAATAATGTGAATCTGCAGTCAAAGTAACCATCTCTGGAGGAAATGGACAGAAGAGCTGTAACATTTTTGTGCGGTATCATTGCCCAACAAAGGGTTTCCAAAGAAGTTCTACTTCCAGTTATTTTGCTGGGTTATGAGCCTGATAAGCAATTATGTAGTTGCAGTGAGAGCAAATGGCTGAAGTGCTTTTGGGTCCCCCTGGCTCTGGGTCACTGAACTCACAGGCTGTGTTGTGCATGCTGCTCCTTCACACAGAAATAGACTTCATGTCCCTTAGACAAGCGATCAACTGTGTCCCCTCCTTCCCTCTGCAACGCTGACCCAATACTGATTTATCAGATTGGTGCTAAGCTTCTGTACTCTTGCTTATAGGTGGTTACTCTAAAAAGAGGATTTGACCTCCTTCTAGAATGGATACAATAATCTGGTCCTCAAGAGCTTTTCTTATCTTGGTACTGTCATTTCTTGTTCTCCCCCAGGTAGACATACACGCTGCATGTGATGACATCAGATTCCTGAAATCAGCTCCATGCCTGTATTGTTGGAGAGAGTTGAGCAATCACATGAAACATTAGCAATCTTTTAATAAAATAGACTTATACTCCTTGCCACCCCCAAACCTAGAGAGTGTTATTTGCCACTCTGAATGTAACAGAAATCTCATAGCAGCTCTTCCAGGCTGAAGAAATCAACTTACTTTCATAACTTGCATGAGATCTATACATATGTATGTAGCAGCTGTAGCCTCTTAATTGGTGATTTGTTGTAATTAAGTGAGGAAATCTCCCACGTGGTCAGTGGAGGTAGTTCTTGTGGAAAGTGAGAAATGCAAACAGGTCACTCTTGCAATAATTAATTCTCTGATGGTTTTTCCATTCTGGCCCAGCTGAGTGGGTTAGCAAAACAAAGGCAGATGGCAGCAGATTATTTCAAACTCTTTACTGTTGGTTGGTAATCAGCACAGATTTCCCTTCCTGCCCCCTTCACTTAGGACTCAGTCAAAGCCCATCAAGTAAATTAAAAGATTCCTATTGATTTTGATGGCATTTTGATGTTTTGGAGTTGTTTGTTTGTTTTTCAAAGAAAGAGGAAAGCAATGCTGATGTAGTTGCTCCTGGAGACTACTGGGGAAGAGAACAAGCTGTACTTTTTAATGTGCAGAATATACTGCCATAAGCATAACCAAGGTAAAAGGTCAGCCTGTTTTAATTCTGTGAGTCTTTGGCAAATAAGGTTCAATTTTTAGGGAAAGCCCATAGGGATGAGGGATCTGGCCAACATGTGTGCTCTGGTTGCCTTCTGAGAGGCATTCCTGGGAAGAGGTGGATGAGAAAGCTGGATTTGGCCTGAGTGCAGACCTGGGAGCTCAGATCTGCTCAAAGTCGATTCTCAAAGGCTCCTGGCTTTTGGTGTCTTGTGAAGGCTTTGACCATCCCTGTGGAGGTCTGCCAGATGTCTACTTGCTTGTGCTTTGAGACATGCTTTTTTAGGCCAAGCTGTCATTTTGGTCTAAACATTGTGGTCGTTCCTGGGACAATCTTGTAGAGATCGGTTCCATTTCATGTTATTTACAGAGATCTAACTGCAGCACCCTGCTGTGTTTCCTTATATTAACTATGTTCTTATCTTGTTTTTTCAGCACAGCACATTTGTTTCTGTGATGGTGGCTCCTGCTTATCAGTGCTGACTGTCCATTTTACTTCTACCAGTGGGTACAAGTAGACCCTTGATCCCTTAGGATGAATCCTGTCTGTCTTAGATTATGTGTTGAGTCTTTCCCTCCTAACGAGAGTTAAACATGAAGTATGCAGTCCTTATGCATTGCCTGATGGAGCCTATGTAAGAGATGTATGCACAGAAATTAATTCCTCTCACAGAGATCAAGGAGAGCTGCAGGGTGATGTTTTAAAGTGCTGCCCGGCAGTGCCAGAGGTGCAGAGCGAGCCTGTCGCTTGCCTTGTCCGGCTGACTGGGAGGGATGGGGGAAGTCCAGTACGGCCAGCGGGCATCCCGCAGGCAGCACAGCCAGGCGTGCTTCTGTGTGCGGGCACAGAAACCCTTCCCAGGGTAGGACTGCCCTCTATTGGCAAGCCAGGCTGAGGAACTGGCCTCTAGGAGAGGGGCTGGTTTTCGTCAATGGGCAGGACTCATGTTAAGGGCAAGTTACTGTTCCGAAAGCCCGGGCAGGATGGCGAGACTGCCCGGGGCAGCCCTGAGCAGCATTCTACCCATCACACCGGCGACATTGCAGGGAAACAGGACCAGAAAGACATCAAGTGTTGCTGGATCGATAACCGCATCAGATTGTCTTAGACTGCTCATTACAACCCCGAGAAGGATACGAAAAAACACCTAAGGGTCTCGTGTATGCACCCCCCTCACAAACACACACGGCTGTCCGGATTTGCAGAAAATACTCTGCTTTCACATGGCCTTTACAAGCCATCACATGTACTTGTCACCTAATACAGGGGCACTGATGGTTTGGTTTAAAACAGGATTGAATGCGTTTTGTCAGGGCCCCCCAGGCACGCGCAGGTGATGGTGGCATCTGCAGTGCCCCCAGGAGCAGGTGATGATGGCATCTGCAGTGCCCCCCGGAGCAGGTGATGATGGCATCTACAGTGCCCCCAGGAGCAGGTGATGGTGGCATCTGCAGTGCCCCCAGGAGCAGGTGATGATGGCATCTACAGTGCCCCCAGGAGCAGGTGTTGATGGCATCTACAGTGCCCCCAGGAGCAGGTGATGATGGCATCTGCAGCGCCCCCAGGAGCAGGAGGCAGCGCAGGCTAAGTGCGCAGCCTGAAAACCGGCCAGGGTAAAACTTCCAGACTGAACACGTCGTTCAGAGTGAGCCGCTCCATCAGACGTTCTTGGTCTGAACACTGGTCAGAGATGTGCTGTGTCACATCATGCTCTTGTTCCTCTGGTTTATGGCAGTTCACTCCTGAACAGGATCAGGGCAAACAGGAGTTTGCCCACCTCTGAAATGAAAATCCAGAAGTCTGGGTAACTGCCAAAAGGAATCCCTCTCGGCTGTCACATGCAGTATCTGTGCTGGTGTACAAACGTCTAAAGATGCAACAGGATTGCTGCACAGTCATGCTTGCTTTTAATGATCTGCTTTTTACCTTCTTTCTGTCCAAGTGCTTTGATAAAGAGACAGAAAAAGGTTTGCCACAAACCGTTGTTTTCCAGGAAACAGCAACAGCAGTCAAAATTCAATGTGGGAGGGAATAAAAGGTTTCTGTTGGTTAAAATGGACTTACATATTTTCTATTGCTTTTTGCCTTAATTATCAATATATGATTCAAACACCAACAGTTCTGATTTTAAGGACTTAAATTGAATATACTAGTCTGTCAGCAGGTGGCTCTGTGTTAGGACTGAGCTCTGCTCCTGATGCGCACACAGAATTTGTTTCAAACAATCTTTTTTTATTTTTTAAGCCAATAAGAAGATAACAAAGGCCTATGATTTGCCAGCAGGAATGGTATTTGTAGGGGCATAGATAAGGAAATTAAAATCTCTTGCTTGAAGGGAAGCATGGCGACGCTGACATTACTCTGCTAGAGAAAACGTCTAGTCGTTTGAAAAGTAGCCATGTCAGCTCTGCTACAGATTCAACCAGGTTTTCAGGTAATGCATCAAGCATTTTATTTCTGTTTGAGGGTTTGTTTTCTTTTAAAAATCCCAGCCGCTTAGGTAAAGGGCATTTTTGAAGTATGATGTCACCAAGTGACGACAGTGATAGTGGAAGCACTGAAACTTACACTTGCTGCAGTAAATTGGAATTTTCCCATTTCTTTCAGTGGGAGTAGGATTGGCTCCTTATTTCTTCATTGCATGAGCCTGAGGGTTGCTGCAGCAGCATTCTGTCAGGGCTGCAGATCAGATGGAGTCTGAAGGTAACCTAGCTGCAGCAACAGCTTCATCAGTATAGAATCATCGAATCTCCTGAGTTCGGAGGGACCCATAAGGATCATCAAGTCCAACTCCTGGCTCCACACAGGGCCAGCCAAGTCAGAGTATGTGACTGGGTGCATTGTCCTGATGCTTCCTGAACTCAGTCAAGCTCAGTGCTGTGGCCACTTCCCTGGGGAGCCTGTTCCAGTGCCCAACCACCTTCTCAGTAAAGAACCTCTTCCTAACATCCAACGTGCAACGTGGACATTTCTGCATATTTAAAATCTGTTTTCATGATGAAGTCTCTGTGTGATGGAGTTCAGCAGAAGTTCAGCTGATACCGGTGGGTGGAGAGTGTTTGTTGAAATTGCAGAAGCTTACATGAGGAATTAGTAAAGTCATTGGTTTCTGGATCCAAAGTAGGTTACAAGATATAAACCCCATCTTTGTCTTGACTTTATAAAACATCCAAAGGTAATTATTCTTAGCTTCCAATAGAATAATTACAGAAGAAGGATGTCTTAGACAAAACTATGGATAAGAAAAGTCTGTATGTATTATTTGAAAGTCTATATGAATTATAATGACTTTCACATCTTCTTGTTTCCAGATGTACACTTAGGTTCAGATTTACTACAGACTAGCAAATCAGTGAGGGATATATGCCTGTGTAAATAAACAGCCTTAATCTCTTTTGGAATCAGGTTACATCTGTAAGACTAATTCTTCCCACTGCTGTTTTATGTCTAGATGAAATAGTGCAGGGATGCAGTGCATCTGAAAAAAACCCCTCAAGTAAAAGAGAAGTGATTTTCTCCTAAGTATTAAAAATTGGTGAGCCCTTGTATACTGTATATTTATTTATACATTTGTATATGTATATGTAATAATGACTATATTTTACAGTAAAAGAAAAACTTAAAAGTTTGGCCAAAAGAAAAACTGAAAAGTTAAGCATGACCTTGAGGCATGGTGAGCACCCGAAGAACACTTCAGAATCACCCAGTGTCCCCAGAAATCCTATCTATGTGTCACCTGATAGATGTGTTTGCAGCGCTGGGCACACATTGGGAGGAGCGATCCCCTGTGTGCCCAGTGCTGCAATAAAAGATACCTGCTTCAGAGTCACCAAGGCTGGTGAGTTTTGATTCCAGCTTTCTGAGGCATCACATCACAGAAGACTGTTAGCTGGTATTCTAGTGCAAAGACTGTTGATGGTTTTGCTGAGTTACGGTGATAGTCATGCTGTGCCCTGAGCTTCACAATGTCAGCAAAGTGATGTCCCCTTGTGTCATTAGATGCCTTGGCCTACATTTTCTTAAACTGGGCCCACCAGCATCATCTGGTGGTACTGCTCAACACCACCCACATTAAATGCTTGGCAAGTGAAAATATCTGTGTTTCTCAGGAGAACAATGTGTCACTTATTGCAATGGACAAACAAAAGTGATGGAATTCCGATTCTAGTTCCATGTTGTCTGACAGCCTGGCTAATAATGCTTGAATTCATTTCAAAATAGAATAAACCAGTATTTCCACCATGAATATATCCAATTCACAGTCTTTAGAAGTGACCATTAATGTCAAAGCATTTCAAAGGCCTGCTGCGTCACCGGTACAGCAACAGTGCACTTTCATATATAGTTCCCCTTTCTCAAACAGCCTTAAATTCAAAGAGCATCATTGCATATTTATGGCGAGGAGAAATGCACTGTTAAAAGACACAGGCCTTTCACACATAGAGAGGTTTCCAGCTTAATGTGATAAAGTTTATCCCTTCCCTACTGACCTCTTTAATACCTGCTGTAATCTTTTTGTGTGAAGAATGTGTCTGCAAGCCTTTTTACCTTAAAAAACATAGAATGGTTAGGGCTGGAAGGGACCTTAAAGATCAAGTTCCAACCCCCCTGCTATGGGCAGGGTCACCTCTCACCAGACCAGGCTGCACAAGGCATCATCCAATCTGGCCTTGAACCACCTCCCTGGGTGACCTGTGCCAGTGCCTTATCACCCTCGTAGTGAAGAATTTCTTCCTAATATCCAACCTGTGCCTACTCCCTTCCAATTTAAAACCATTCTCCCTCATCCTATCGTTACATGCCCTTTTAAAAAGTCCCTCCCCAGCTTTCCTGCAGGCCCCCTTCAGGTACTGGAAGGCCGCATAAGCTCTCTTGGGAGCCTTCTCTTGTCCAGGCTGAACAACACGTCTGAACAAATGTTTTTCTTTCCACTAATTAACACATTGAATTTGATTGTGACAGGTGGCTGGAGATAGAAACGCTCAGAAATTTTAAGATAATATTTGTGAGCCTTTGCATGAGTAATTTGTAAATTAAAAAAATCCTATTCTGGTCTCAATTTTCACCTATTATATATATGTATAGAGAAATAAATAAAATACTATTGTTCCACCATGCAATTACCACTGAAAAATAAGACTGCATGGAAGTATATGAATGATATTTTTTTCAAATAGTATTGGCACATACCTATCCCTTAGCAGTGATTTTGATTGTAACCTCTAGGATTTCCTCCTGGGAGGAGGAAAATGCTCCTTTTGAACCTGATTAATGTTCCATGCCGAAAACCAGGCACTGCTGAGCCAGAGGAGGCTTTCCCTCCCTGTGATCAGAGAGAAAGTTCTGCCCGTGAAACATAGTTTTGGCTATTTATTTTTCTTCTTCAAACACATGCAATTCAACTGATTTATCCAGTTCACCCCAGTAAGTGTAGGCAAGAAAACTCAGACCTCAATTTTTAATCCTTTTGTTTCAGTGAATTAGTGGAGCAATTTTTTAATGGCTATGTAATAAAAATCCTGAGTATTCAGTAAAAGAGTAACGGATTTTAGTAAAATTGAAAGTTTGTAACGAGCTGATGCTAATACACTAATATAGTGCGTTAGGTTGTGATATTAATGTAGCACTCAGTGGTAGTGTGTGCAAAAAGTTGTGGAGAATGACTGTGTAAACTGCAAATTAGGGTATGCACTGAAGCATTCAGTGTGATGGAAAGGATTTCAGCAACTGTATAAGAGCAACTGCAATTAAAGAGCCTTCTGAACGTTAATTAACTCTCAGAGGTTAATGAGGTGGGTCTGCCTGTCTCTACTGTTACCAGGCTGTACTGCAGTACAGTCATTGTATGCATGGATTCCACAGACATATACAAGGCAAACAGCACACCATTTTTTGTACCTGAAATACTGACGCTTATTTTAGTATGCCAAGATAGAGAATTCCCCTTCTGTGTGCTGTGAAATACACACCTTTCCATTCTGTGATGCGAAAGGGACCAATTGACCTCCAATCCATTTTATTCTAGAATTCACTGTTTAAATACAACTGGCAGCACATTACAGAAGTACAAACCTACTATTGTAATGCATTTTAAAATTAAAACTTCAGGAACAAAACCCATGGAAATCCAGAGTTAGTGTCAACAGTTATTCCTCTTTTGAACAAAAGTAGTTTTTTCGCTACTTGAACACAGGGAGCGGATAAAAATGTAGTATCCTATAGTGCCTTTGTTATGTCTGGTGCATGGATTAAAAGCAAATGGGAATTCCTCTTTCTGCTGTTGGTGAATGATTTATCACATTTCTTCATGTTAGGGATATGTATTATGAAAGACTTAACTGTAACACACTGTAAAATGGAAACTGCTGTAGGAACCATGATTCTGGCTTCTCTGTGTTTCAGTCCTGGCAATATAGTTCTGAAAGAAAGCACATTTTTATATGTTTGCCTACTAACAGAAAGGAAAAACAAATTAATCAGTAGCTCTAGGAAGTTACCAGGAAAAAAGGTTTGGTCTGTGTTAATTTGATATAATGGCTTAAGTCTTACTTCATTACCCAAAAACTCCGTTACGCATCTCCTGTGCATACACAGAACAGATCCAGCCTTGCTGAGGGAAAAGCATAACTCTAGTACTGATAGCAGGATGGCTGGTATTAAGTGCTATTTTTATTGCTTTAATTGAAGCCATTGCTAACAGGAACCAAATTCTAAATGATCTATGGAGAATACTGCCCGTAGGCCCTTAGGTAAGCAAGTGCTCCGATACATGCAGATTTCTTTAATACTGTGAGATTAGCTAGTGTAATCAAAGGGAAAATAGCAGTCTTTCAGCACGTATGAAACATGATGGTACTAGTTGTGTAAAATCTGACAAGCTTAACAAGACCCACTGCAAAGAAATCAGCCACCGACCCATTTTCCTGGAGTTTACAGCTATCTCTGCTCTTTAATCTGCTGGAAAATACCATCTGAGAGCAGGCCAGCAAGCCTGGACGTATAAAGTGTTCTCCACCATTGAGCTGGTGAGGGATACAGACACAAACTGGGATAGCTCCAGGAAGCCCTTGCTTTTCAGAGCACAGGCGTCTTTGTCCCAGTGTTCATGGAGCAAATCTTCACCATCTTGGCTATCTAATCACAGATGCACTTATGTACCCTGTAATGTATGTAGCGTAAAACATTCACAGCATTTTACAACAGCTCTTAGGGAAAAGAGTCCACATGTTTAAGCGTTTGGAGGGATTTAAGTTTCTGGCTAACGTGCTGTACTGTGTTATGAATGCTTGCATTCAGACAGAGAGCTGCTGGACACGCATGCTGAACGAACTTTCATCTGACTGGCAAGAAAAAAATGAAGGGACAACAAACTCTGGTAGTTTATTTCCATCTATACATGAAGTCAAATAGTTTTAAGGCTGCACTTTGATGAAAACTTTGAACTGGTGTAATGCGGCCCCATCTGCGAATGGAGCTGTCCTGCCTGCCCCTTCGCTACCCTCTTTGGTGTCTGAAGTCAGCTGCTCGTGGTGGCCAGAGGCTGAATTGGCTTGGAAGAACGATCTGCCTGTAAAATAATCCCTTTTTTGTTTACTGGGGTACTTTACAGGCAGATCACCCCTCATCTGGCCCAGTGGAAGGGTTCAGAAATGTTTGTACTGGCACATGGGTGGCAGAGGAGGTGGGGGAAACAGGATTGCTGCCTTCCCCCACTACCCCACGCTGCCAGTTTCACACACTTGAACTACAGCCCAGATAAAAACCGAAGCTGCATCCCAGGCACAAATGAGAACTTGTGAATGGGTTTCTGCACTTCTCCCGTTCCACCATGCTTGCCTCCCAGCTTCACAAATCGCTGGTATGTGCCATGGAAGGCGCTGCAAAGATTTCCCTGCTTTGCCGAGTGCTGGGACACCAGTGCACACCAGCCCGAACTGGTTCAGAGACTTTCTTGGTACAAGCAGGCTGAGCTGCCAGGAAACATCGCCAGAGCCATGCAGCAGCTTCTTGCACGCCATGCAGGGGGATGGGGTGAGGAGGGGGAGCAGATGAAGTGGGGCTGAGCTTCTACCACAGTTGATCTCCTGCCAGCATAAGCTTCCTGACGGGGCTTACGGCCATGGCAGAACTCCCAGTAAAGCCCCGGCTGCTCCCACGGCTGCTAAGGCTAAGCGCCCTGGGATCAGAGCGATGCCACCAGGCTCCGCATCTGTCACTCGGATCTCTGCTGCGTTCAGAAAGTGGGGGGAAGGGCAAGTAAGAGACAAATGAGCCTATTAGTATTTATTATTTGTATTATTATAGCACCTCAGTGCCTAGTTGTTGACCAGAATCACATCCTATTAGCACTGTGCAAACCCAGAGCCAAAGTACGATAGCCTCTGCCCCAGAGGGCTTACAATCTCCATTTCTGAACAGGGCGGGTACAAAGAGATGGGGGGAGTAGAAGGGAGCAGTGACAAAACATTGATCACAGTGATGGACAGCATTGGTTTTCTGGTAAGAACCATCAGTTCTTAAATGCTTAATTTGATTTAGACATTCTTTACACAATCAATACTTTATACTTCTCGTGATAGACAGCATTTTATGTTATATTCAGCAAAAAACATTTTTCATTACAAGAAACACATGTACGATTACTTTTAAAAATACTGATTAGTTTGTATGTTCTACCCAGATATCAGCACAATTACAAAGTCTACACATGCAGTGTATAAAGAGAGTTAAAAAATTTTAACCAACTTACATTTTGGCTCATTACTCCATCTAATTTGTACTCTTGCAAAAAGAGATAGCTTTTGATTCAATTTCTTAAGGAAAAAAATAGAAGTTATTTATTTGATCTCAACTATTTCTCTGGATTTTAAAAATAACCTAGATAGAAATATCACTTTAGTGTAATTAAAACCAGTGCTAGATACAAGAATAGAGAAAACTGTGTATTTAGGAAATGTATGTTACTGATTTTACAGGTTTCTCTGATCAAAAAGTGTGATTACAACTTTGTGTGAGAAGGGAATGTGATTTATAACTTCTTGCAAACATATCTTATATGCATGTTTTTAATAACTTGCCTGTAAGGGGCCAAGTCCTGCTGTTCTGCTCTAAGTTACTCTAACATCAACAGCTCCTAGACACCGTGCTCTGTTCCACTGGCCTCCTACTGTGTGTCATAGTTAATACTGTGAATAACTCAGCGGAGCTCAATATTCCTGGTTTTAACTATAATGACTCTATGGTAGTAATTGTTTGCAGGTCTGAGTATCTTACCATAGGGGGCCTGTAGGACAGTATGATTTATCCCCATGCAGAGGGATGAAGGGAAACAAGAAGAACTAGCTGGGCAGTTTGTAAAATCATTAAACATTTCCCATGATCAGCTCTGTTATTTGCTATTTGGATAGCGCCACCAAAAAAAATTTTCCTTACCTGAAAATAACCTCCAATATTAGCTTTCTTCTAAGCTTTCTCTTACTTGCTGTAAACATCAAGGATACCCATACATGTATATACACACACATGCGTATATGTGTGTATAGATGCATATACACATGTAGGTGTATATATATACACATATACACACAGACATGCATGTATGTACATACGCATATATATGGTTATATAGCTATGATGTAGTTAGGAAACAGTAATGTCATTTTTATTGCATTCTTAAGTATAGAACAAGGGTATTATAGGCACACGTCTTAACTACTCGTCCTACTACAGTCCTAGAGCTCATTTACCTGAGATCTGCATCTGTAAAAATAAAGTTCCATTTTTAGCTGCATGTTACAAAAGACTAAATATCAGACCCACAGATATGAAATTACAACTTAGTTTTGAGACTAAATTACTACAAGTAAAATATGCTATCTTATAAAAAAGATACTGCTGAAAGAGATACATAGTAAAAAGGAGACACGATTCTCAGAGGTTTAAAAATCTCCCTATGCCCTCCCACATTGTAATAAATTTATAAAAAATATTTGACACAGAAAATCTCCACAGACAGAATCCTGCTGAAATCACGTACCCTTTAAGCCCCTCATCCTGCACAAGTTACATAGCTCAGGAGGGCAGGCTCCATATTGTAAGGATTTAATTTTCATCATCCCGTCTGTAGTGAATAGTTTGTATTTCCTGAGCTATGAACATAGCCATCTCCCTGGTGCCCGCAGCAATCACTCGGCAGGACATAAGATCCAGAGGTCCCCCTGAGGACAAGAGGATTAATGAGAACTGTCTCCCGTGATGTAAAAAGGCAATGTATTCTTAAATCTAAACCATGCTGTAATTAGATAGGTGCAGAAGCACCAAAACAACTTCACCCGTAGCTGTTTTTGCAGTGGGAAGGATAACCTGTTTCAGCAGCTCCTATCTGGAAATCTCAGGCAGAAAATCATTTCAGAACATTCTAGATACAGGGCCAAAGTATGCAACAGAAGTAGAAAATGTCTAGATGTGTTCAATATCCAACAATAAACGCAACATTCCCTTCTTTTAGCAGTAGGAAGGAATAGAACAGAAGTGAGTTCAATCAGCACACCCCCCTTCTTAATCCACCACGTCTTTCCACAGTATCTACAAATTTGTCACCAGTAAACCATAACTCTGAGACATGTACCATCTAAATTAATGAAATCACAATCTGGAGACTGTGCTGTCCTTTACTCTCTCTGAGCAGTTCCTAGTTGCGTGTATTCAGACAGGTAACTCAGGGTCCTCCTTTCTTGGGAGGCTGTCTCTGCCAAAATCTGTTTGGAGTCTGAGCCAATCTACCAATCTCCTGGGCTAGTTCTTTACTGTAAATCTGATGCTTTAAAGGAATTACTCAAAGTCATGGTAATACAGTTTGACTCAGAAGACCTTTGATGTGATGAAACCCCAGGCTGGAATTACATCAGTGTGTTATGAATAACCAGCCAGTCTAGCAGAGAGTACAGAGGCTTCTGGAGAATATTGCTAGAAGTGAGATAGAGCCCCAGGAACAGGCCTGTACTGAGGTTACACAAGTCTCCCTGAAACAGCCACTCAGTCCCCAAAAAGGCAATAAAAACAAGGTTGTTTTACTCACCTGAAGTGTCTATCACAGTGCCACCCGCCTCTCTAATAATGACAGTCGCCGCTGCCAAGTCCCAGCAGTGTAACCCAAACTGGTAATAGGCATCTGCAGCGCCGGACGCCAAATGGCACAGGGCCAGGGTCGAGCTCCCAATGACACGGACCCTAAATCCCACAAGAATGGGACACGGGAATGTAAAGCTGTTTCAACCAACGTATCAAGATCACAAAACATGCAATACACTGGTTTGCTTTTGGGTTTTTTTACTGGATTTTGGTCACAAATGTGAGATGTGTATTGTTAAATGTCTTACCCGTGTGCTTGGGCCTTGAGCAGTCTCTCAATGTTACCAAGGAACAATTTCAAAGTTGCAGGGTCACGTTTTGGACCAATTTCTGTTAAAATTAAGGCCTTCGAGATATCTGCAATGTAGGCAGTTGTTTCCATTAATTCAAGCAGCTTCCAGGTAGATTCTGAACATTTGTTTTTAAATTAAATTCTAATGGACTTTTCAAAGAAAAACAATTTTCATGTCCTTTTTTTTTTTATCCCAAACTCTTTCACATGGTAAGTGACAAGTTTGCATAAAAATTCAAGCAAGATTAGATTTTTTCATATAAAATGGTCTGATCTAAACACACTTATAAAAGAAAAAAAGAACAGGAAGATTAAAACCAAGAATAATTCATTCTTACATTCTTACAACCTCCAGCCCTGGGCAACCTTGTGTAGATCCAGGCCTGGAGGTTGGTGGCCCTGCCTGTGGCAGGAACATTATGATCCTTGGGGTCCCTTCCAACCCAGACCATTCTATGATTCTGTGATTCCTTCTCTTGCCATACATTGTTTTATTTCATTGACTGGTCAGCTTTTGGCAAATTCACTAACATTAACAGTCAACTAAAAATGATCCAGTGACCCAGTAGCTATTAACGATGCTAATCTAATCATCTTTAAAACCAGGATGGTTCTTGAATAGGGAACTTTAATGTAATTTGTTAACAAATGATGAACATTTGGGAACACTGTAAGAGGAAAGAAAAGTTTCTACCTAAATCACCAGTCACCCAGTAATAGCTGCCTTTTATTCTGACACTTCAGAGAACCAAAGGCACCTTATGACTGAAAAAACCCAACCCTTTCTTACCACAAATTAAACCAGTATTTTAATTAATAACAACACGTAAATGCTGTATTTGTATTGTGTTCAGCAAGGCAATTCTGATGAGGATGTCAGGCTTGTGTGCAAAGGACAGACTCATGGTGCCTTGCACAGTGTTGAAGCAGTCCTCCCATGGGATCTGAATATTGCTAGTATATGACAAGCTAGGTGGAGATGGTTGATAAATGCCAAGTGTTCCTGCTTCTGCTGTGCTAGCTGAACTCGGAGGCGTTAAAGATATGACAAAACTCTAAGGTTTAGCGGTTGACTGCTTACTCACTAGGCTGTGCCCAAGTGTCAGGGGCCACCCTCTACCCTGGGTTAAAGGCTAGGCGTTCCTTCAGATAAGGAACGTCTACCTGGTTATTACAGTTAATTGTGTCAGTTGGAAATTCTTAGCAGAAGTAGCAAGGAGGTTTTCAGAAGCAAATTAGGCTGGAGTGAGACATTTAATTAAAACGGGCTACGAATGAATTTAGTATTGCAGAGGAACATTATGGATTCAAGCAACACAGTAAATGGTGAGTAACTGGTACGTTAATTAGCTTAAAAGTTACAGGGTATCACAAAGCTTAACTGTAAGAACATGGATTTAAGAACCACTTTTTAAATTACTGCATTAAACTACAGCAACACCAATGCAGGCATGCTGGGGGATATTTGTTGTTTAGCCGCCCCTGAAAGCTCTGGATGGTGAAAGCAATCTACCGTAGATCTTTTTGCGTAACAGACCCAGTTGATAATTATGGAACATTTAATGCACGCCTCATTGCTGAAACGCACCAACCATTCACACCACATCAGTCATAGCTAGGTCATGACTAAGACAGTTGTTCTTTTGAGTTATTAAATATATTTCTAATGCATAAATGGATCTCTTCAATTCTCATTAAGGCTACAGGTAGAAATTGGATGAAGAGCCTAAGGCAACAAGAAGGAAGTCTCTGCGTAGGAAAAAAGAACTGACTGATCACAAGACTCAATGGGGTTTCAGGAATTCAAGGTACAAGAGAGAATTTATTGACTACTCCTCAATCTGATAGAAGCCACAAAAATAAGGAGGCTTGGTAGAAGAGGTTTAACAGCGATATGGATAGACTTATAAGGAAAAGACCAATTCTGTCCACCACAGATTAAAAAAAAGAAAATACACTTACAGTATTAGTATGTGTAAGGCCTGAATGTAAGCCTAAGAAAGGTATCACTCAAGATCAAAGGGAAGATGGAACCTTCATTTAAGTGTATCCTGAGTGCTTGGACTCCCGTACCATACCTTCACAAAATTTGGCATTGACAAAATGACTGTTTGCCTGGACAATGAATGCATAGTGTAGATCAAAGTTATACAACAGTCACGTTTCCTGAAAACAAACGGCATGAAGTAACATGACAGCCTAGATCTCCCAACACATCATTCACCGGTGAACGCTACTTGAGTTCTGATGGTAGGCACAGGGAAACACACTCTCTGTCCCAGGTTTTGATTACTTCACTGAAGCCACAGTCCTTATAGGAAAAGAGCAACTGTCATTTTATACACTTAAAACATTAACATAAGTGAGAGTAAAGAAGGTCCATCTTCACTGGTGAAATTGCCCACCACCCAATGATGTCTTTCAAAACAAAGGAAAATTTCAAAGCATTTGGAAGGGCAGAAGGTCCACTTCCCTTCCTCTCTTCCAGACACCCGTGTAGACTAGATGTCCAGAGAAAGGAGGACGAAAGTGGCATGTGACAAAATTGTTCCTTGATCAGCTGGAAACCTGAACACTCTGACTGCAAAAGCGAGCAAGGACATTTCAAGAGTGGCTCAGCGAGACCAACTGGGAGCACCCCTCATTCTTCCCAATAGTGTCTGTGAGCATGGGCTTTTGTGGGATATGAGGTATTTGAGCAGTGACAAAAATGTGATATATAATTAAGGACTAAAAACTTAGGGGTCACTGACTTTACAATTTGCTCCATCTCTCCAAATAGGGAGACTCTACCTCACTATTAATTTAGGTGAACAGCCAAACTTCCCAAATTTTAGGGAAGTTTCGATGCAATGTCTTCTTGGGGCACCAGAGCAAATCTGAACGTTAAATTGCTTAAATTTACTGTGTTTCAAGTTCATTAAATTTCTTTTTTTGGGGTGAAATTTTTACCATCTCCTGTGTAAAATGGTGTACATTTTTGGCACATGCCTGCTTCTGTCTACAACCACGTGTTACATTCTCCTCCCCATTTTGATTGATTAAAACTTCTCCACACACACATGATTATTCTTATCCATTATCATTAGGTAAACAGGCAGATCTATGACTTGGTTTATCAAGAAAAGAATTACAGGAAAGTGCTGACTAAGTGTTGCTAGTTATTTGTATGTTGAAAAATACCTCACACACCAAAGCAAGCTGCTAAAGAACCCTTAATAAAGCATGCATCCTTTAGTTTACTGTTAGCATATATGCCTACAGACATAATATACTTTACAATGTACAAGTTCATTGGAAAATAAAGTGAATAACAGCCGCCACAGTACTCTGAATTTGATTCACCATTCCCATTGCATCTTGCTCATGAAAAGTTAAGCCAGCATACAGCAGGAATGAAACCAGTGAATCTATTAATTCTTCCTTATTTTAAACAATGGTTATGAAGCAAAATAATTTAGGATTATTTACATAGTTCATATTCAGATGTATATTTTAAAAAGAAAATGAGAAAAGTTGTGATTTTTCAGAAAAAAACAAACACAGAACAACAAAGTTATCATGCAGGTGAAATACTTTCCATCAGGATAATGATGTCCATTATCCTAATGATGATTCGCAACAACTCTGAAACAAAATTAACATATTCCTTTTAGAGTTCTAACAAAATCTAGACCAACCTGTCTCTTTTGATACCTGAAGCCTTTTGTCATTACAAAATGCCCCTTGACCTCTTCTACCAGTGTATAATCGTTCTTCAGTGCAGTGGTAAATTACACCAAATTCAAGCTTTAAGATTTTGAAAAGGAAAGAAATGAATGCAACTCAAATTACTCATCATAATATAAACAACTACTAATGGCAGAAAGATCAGCAATATTTTAATTGGTACATGAAATCAAAGATTATACTGATGCTAATAAACTGGAATCATTTTACTGTTACTGAGATACTGAGATATAGGTCATATAAAATTCAGTTTATAAAGAGAAGTTAATGCAATCTGTTTGGGATCTTCTAAACTCTTACTTGTAGTTCACATTAGAATGGATTAAATGCTAAACTGATTTCAGATTCAGTTGTATGTTTTTATTGAAAGTATGCAAATCCTCCGAGGCCAGATTCTGAATGCTTTGCTTTCACTTGTGAGCAGTTACACCTACAAGTAATCCCACTGACTTTGGCTGGACCCTAAAGATTTGCAGCCCGAAATACATATGATTGGTCAGGCATCCAAATTCAGAAGCCATGGCATGCTGTTTATTAACAGTGAACGCTTTTATATGCACTTCGCCTTTTCAACCAATGTAGTACACTCCAGTCACTTGTTCAAATATTTTTCTGCAAAATCCTTTTGTTTACACATAAAAGTGAGAATCTCATGACTCCGAGAAGGAGTTTGAAGAGAAACACTAACTATTGTGACCCTCAATGAAAGCTGGAGAATGAGCAACACTGGAATTTTTGTGGGAGCGTCTCTTTACCAACCAGAAGGCGGTCAGAAATCGACCATTGACTTAAATCCAAGGCATTCCATTACTTTAATAGGCTTCACCAAAAGATTTTAAAGCACTTTACAGACTTCGATGATCAGCTCCTAAAATCACCCCTAGATAAATACTACTAGCTGTAATTTGTTTAGAGGTGGACAGATACATGAAAAATTTAAGTGACTCGCCCAAGGTCACGGAAGAAGTTTGCAACAAGGTCAAGAGAACAACTCAGACATTCTAGACTCCCAATCTTTTTGGGCTGCCCTCCTCCATTCAATAGCGTTTCATCAGAGACAATTCAAATGTCCTCACTCTCTACCCTGAGGTCCCATCTAAACAAAGGGGTTTTTTTGAGGAACACAACACTATTAATAGACTCTTTCCCTGAAGACATCTGCAGGAATTTTGTCAGTACTGTTCAAGGCTTAGATTCAGGCCAGTTCCCCTGTGTGTACTTTGGCTCCTTTTCAGCTTACTGCTTTTTTTTTTCTGCTTTTCCCATTTGTTTACTAAGGGAGATTTAACATAATTCTTTATTTTTGTTTCAGCTTTGTTTAGTTTACATAACCCAAAATATGCGGCATCAAAATCACAATGGTGTTCTAGAAAACATAAATATTAGAGAAACCTGTCTGGTAATAATATATAGCATTCAAAAGGACCTTTGGGAATGAATAAACTTGAGAAAAGCGTGAAATGTTTCTCTGCAGTTTCTATGTTTGAAAAGTCTAACTAGAGAAGGACACATTATTCCATTTAAGTCAGTAAGAGCCACTAGCACATCTGAAAACTACGTTGTTACTGCGCAGAATTCTTCCTGGCTTCACTTTACAGCTATGCATATATTTAAGATCGTGGAATTAGGCTGGAAGAGGCACATTCCTTGGCAATTTGAATTGCTATTTCTTCTGTATATATCAAACTGTAAACCATCAACATCTGGAGAAAAGGCACTAGCATGAACGAGTATAGCCAGGAAACTCAAAATGGCACATATGAAGGCTAGGTACTTTGTTCCCCCCCCTGTAATCAAGCTCTCATGTGGGAAATACAGTTATTTTACTATGTTAGGAAAACCACAAAGCCAGATTAAATGAACTAGGCCCGTAATTTTGCACTCTTCATAGAAATCAGTTCTGAACCGCTTCATAGCAGCAGCTAGCTTCCACAGATACTGCTAGCAGGAAAGAAGCAATAATAATAACACAAGAACACGGGGAGATATGTTTAAATTATGAGTAGGCAGCACTGTGTTTAACTCATTACGGTTTTGTCTTACAAAACCCTGCTCACACCAGTACTCCCTTTTTTCTCCCACATAAATCTTATAGTATTTATAATAATCTGTAAGAATTGTCTTGTAATCACCAGTTTGCCTAAGTAAGTCTTGGGGGACTATGATTTTGGACTAGTGGAGTGTGATCAAATGCTTTTAAAAAGCGTGGAAAAAACTGAGTAGTAGCTGATTATTTTTTTTTAAATTGTATTTTACTTAAAGTTCCCACACAGTTTTGAACCTTCTAACCAACTCTCAGGTACCCATCTTAAAGAATATACTTCATACCTCTTTGTTAACAGCAAATCCAATGCTCACTGCCACTGTTGGAAATCTGTGAAAATAAGAAATGAAGTATTATTGATGAAAAATCTCTCTGTTTACTCCATATGCAACTCCCTTAGGCAACAAAACCACAGATGGTGCTCTGTGAATTTACTTGTGTCAAAATGCTCTTGACGTTGTACTATTTCTCCTTTGTCAGCCTCTAACTTTGTCAGTTCCTGAAAAATCTAATTCAGTATTGAAGAAAGCAAGAATGAAACACATGAAGAAGTCACAATTTTTATACTGAACATGTTGTATATTATAGTGATGTTTTTGCTTCGGTGCCATTGAATTATCCCGTGTAAAATCATCAATGTTGTTATAACAAGTCATCACTTTTAAAAGCACATTTTGTTCAAGTTCAAGCATCTGAGACAGCAGTTAAGTAGCATGTAGATACCTTGCTGCTGACATCAACATAAGGAGAAACCAGTTCCTCTACCCTCACTTTCAACAAAGTGTCAATCATCTATTTAATTTGGTCCTTTGACTAAAGTATAATTATTGCATTTCAAACAATGAAGTAAATTAATTTCTTAAAAACAGGTTTGTAAAAGGGCTGTAAAAGTAAAGATCCAGAAAATACTGCTACCTCACCTCCCCTTGAATTCTACTGATTGCACCAAAAGTCAATAAAAGGCTTTTATTTTTTCTTAAATAACTGCGGTTCTGTTAAGTTGCTAACTATAAGGCAGAGCATATTTAAGGGTTTTAAGTAGAAGCATCATGAATAGTCATTAGTTTACAACTCCTAGCACTCAAACGATGAATTAAACATTTGCATTTTTTCAGTAACAATCCCTAGATTTCTTTTGGCAAAAAGCTATTATCGAAATTCAAACCCAGTATCTATGTATAACTTAGTTTTCAGTTCTACTCTACATATATGCAATGGTTGTACTTTGCATATATGGAAAAACGAAGTACCTGTATTTGAAAGGAATGTATAACAACCACATAAGGCGTTAGGCCAAGTGTCATCATAGCACAGCCTTGTTCCTCCAGCTCAGCTCAAGTCTCTGCACGTTAATGTGTGGTTATATATAAACGAGCTGTGAGTCAAGAGCTTTGGGTCATTAAGCAATCAGCAGAAACTTCAGCTTACCTTTAGATAACAGTATAGAGCTCTCTAGCACAAACACACACTCCCTCAGATATACTACATGAGGTATGGAAAGATAAAGGGGTGACTCCTACTTATGAGTCAAAGGAACAAAGCTACTTTGAGCACACTTTTAAGCAGAATGGAAGACTTGTGGGAAGCTACATTGTGGTTTTTTCCCTGCATTTCCCAGCTCCCTGCACACTTACCTGTGCACAAAGTTGCACGTTCCATCAACAGGGTCAATAATCCAGGTTGGACTGTCGGTGAGGATGCATTTTGAACCAGCGGCAGTGGATTCTTCTGCAATAAACCTGCATTTGGTGTGGAGTAAAACAAGTGCCCCAGAAAATTGGCTCAGTTATGTGATTTGGAAGGACAAATTGTACTATATTGTACTATATAGTTGTACTATTTATATATATATATAAAATATATTATAAAATATATAAGGTTTTTGTATAAATGTGTATGTATGTATAAATACATTTTATGTATGTATAAACACTTTTTTCATTTTGGAATGGGCAGCTTTAATAGGAACTTTGCAGAGAGTTCTCAGATCTGTAGCATAGTATTCTACATGGTAAAAAAGAACTCGATTTATGTTCATTTTCCCAATACACCATTAAGAAAGTAATGAAAATGAATGCAGAAATGGATATGAACGGGCATCCCTGGAACTCTAGAAAAGTTTTTTTTATGTAGAACCTAATTTTATGTGTTAGGCCTGTCTCTTGCAGCAAGTAATATAAACTGCTAACTGTAGCAGCTTCTCTTTTGCAGTCAGATTCAGTCAGTGGGAAATAATGAACTCTTAGAAAATCCCCAATCTCATTCCTACTTGAAGTTTTTACAGTAGTCTGACTCAGGAAATTAAAAGGTTTAGAAAGCTGAACTTACTTTTTTCCCATGACCCAGAGAAAACCAGCAAATTTTGTTTGTTTGTTTGTTGTTTGGATGCACAAGGCACACACTGAAATCTCGGCTCATCTTCTGTTCTGTTCTGTCCCAATTTCTTTTTGTAGATATGCTTTTATATTTTTTTTCCCCCCTCCTTTTTCCCTGGGAAACGAACATCCAGTTCTGGCACATTTCCTGCTGACCTTAATTATCCCTTCTCTCCCATAAACTGCTCAGGGTCTGTTTCTGTAAATGCTGTGCAGGTGCTACTCTCACAGATTTGAATATATGTACAGAAGGCATAGAATCAGACTGCTAGTACTGAATCTTGGTTTTGGTTTCACACTCAAACAACTGGTAGTGGTGTTCAGAGTTCCTGCAAATGTTTGAAGACAAAAAAGCTTCTCTTGAAGACGCAAGGAAGAAGAAAAAATGGAAAAAATGAAGATAAAATGTCTTTTGTAAAAACTCTTACTATCCTAGGACTGGAGTAACAGCAATTTGCTTTTGTGCCCTCAACACGCACCGCATGATGCTGCATAATGTTTGCCACCATAAGCTTAAAATATTCTGCAGGCAGCACAGGAGGAGACTTCTTGAATTTTCTAAATGCTACTTTGCTGTTCCCTGGTAGAAAGGGACCATTTTGGTGGCATTACGGGTCCCAGGTATGAAGAGGGAAGTAAGAAATATTTGTTACTATTTCAATCTCCACTAAAGATAACAGCTGAAGGACAAAGCGTGCACCTGAGAAATGAGAAAGACTTGAACAAGTGTTCGAAATTCTCAGTCAATTGCTGACTCCTTGCTCTAAGCATTCCATCATTTTGTCTTGTTGGGGCTGTATCATTTGTCTTGTGCTTTTACAAATCTTATAATTAGCACCTAAACCCAACCCCACACTTTGGCCGGGCTGCTGGCTGCAGAGGAAGCTCATCTTCTTGTAGATGGAGCACCTTATACACCATCTCAGTTTGTCCATCTTCATCAATAAATTACGCCTCTATCAATAAATTATGCCTCTGCTTCCACCCGCTCCCCCACCTAGAGCCTGAACCTTAGCTGTTGTCTTGCCAGTCAAAGAAAGGTGAAATGGGAAACTCTTTAAAGACAAGAGTGTTCCTGTGTATGGCTTTTTGCCCTCAAGCATCCTAAGTCCCTCCCTCACCTTTTCCTTAGAGCAAGGTGTGACGCTATGGAACCTCACATACAGAAATGCTAACGGGATGCTGGGGCACAGCAGCGCTACCATAAAGTCCTGATGTCCAAGAACAACTTTTCCAAAAAGGACACAGGACAAATTAGGTGCACCTTTTCTGAAATTTGAGCTACTAGGTTAAAATAAGCTCCCTGCTGCTATACAGTACTGGGAACTGTGAGAGTCCCTCAAGGTCAGCATCACATGTGTTGCTTTATAACTGTCTGTCCTGTAAAAAGATGCCAACTAAGCAAAACATTCACCTGAAGTATTGGAGACCAAATTTTAGGAACAGCTTGAGCAGTGGGAAGGGTAGCCATATCATTAGAACAGTTAATTTCATATGCTAGCCTGCCAGCTCTGTTGGCCTGTCTTCAAATCTGGATTACAGTTTTCTCCCACTGAAAATGAGTCCATTAATTTTATCCAAGTCTTAGTACACATCTGTTCGTACCGCTGTGCTGCTCTGAAATTCACTGCTGGACAAACAGGGAAACTGCAGCAGGAGTGACACCGAAGCGGGGCTGTCCCTCACCTATCCTTTACAGAGGGGGAGCAGTCTGAGGGCAAAAAAGGCAGGATGTCACCGTCTGTTATGGCTGCGTCCTGGCTTGAATGTCTACAGGATTAACACCAAAAATGAGAACTTGTGTAACCACAGGCAAATGGTATGATAGGCTTTTTCACCTAGTAACCCTTGATATTCTGTCTGTGCCTACCCACACGTCAAAGGTCTACCAGAAACAGTATCCTTTTGGAAAGACTCACTTGGAGCATGTCAGAGTGTTGAAGGGAGTGAGCAAAGATGAAAACTTGGGTGATGCACCAATAGGGATGATATATATACCACTTAGCCAACTGAGAGAAGAAGAAACAAATGCGGAAGAGGTTTTGTTGATATTTCTCTCCCCTTCTGAGTACACTTCCAACATGGCAAGGCTCATCACAGTGCAAATAGCACAGATTCTAATGAGATCCCTTTTAATTTTACAACTCCTAGGACACATTTTTTTTTTTAATTTGGAAAACATAAGAATCAATGTAATTTAAAAGAAAGAGAAATAACAGTAATCTTCATTGTTGGCTTCAACAGCCAGATTAGGGAAAAGGCTGAACAGAATTTAAATGATCTTTTAATATTTTCATTGTATTTTAATTTAAACCTTGATTGCTACTGTGGACTCCTCATCATAAGTGTTTTAGTCTAGTCTAGTGAAATCTAGTTTTAATCTATTGTTTAATTAAAATCCATTCACTGATTGAACAAACTCCAACCAAAAGCAACAACCAATATCAGCAAAAAATAATTGTCTCAAAGAATCATTTCCTTATAAAGTCAGAAGTTAACTGTACAGAGTTAATCAAGTCAGGGACTTTTTAGTTCCTAGGTCTATTTTATGAGACACGTGTGTATTTTATGTTCTCTGCCAGACTGTTCAAGAAAAAAAACCCCAACAATATGAGTGTGGAGATGAAAAAGGAGCACAGCCAGCAATAGTAGAAGGAATATTACACAAATAATAGGCTTGTAAAGCCTGGCACTCTCTTGAGGATTGTGGCCAAGAACCACATGTTATGCTGTACAGTACTGCTTCAATATGGGATCACATACAACACGTATTTAGACAGGCATATTTAGTATATAATGTGCTTTCTACTCCTTCTTATGTTTTTTGGCTTGTTTTTTTTCTCCAGCAGCATTGACAATCAGATTAGTAGCCAAGCCCTCCAGATTTTCATCTTTGTATCTCTGGCAGTGCTAGAGTGCAAGGCTTATCTCCATCAGGGACACAGAGTTAGAAGGAAGTCATACAGTATTTAAGGAATACACAGGCTCTGCACTGGCTCTGCTGGAAGATGAATTTTATCCTCGTGGACTGTAGTCAAATGTGGAAATTGATTGCAAAGTCTCTGCATCAAACCAAACCCAGGCAACTAATACAAAACCTCTCTCTCAGCTGTGCATCTGCTAGGAGTCGTTATTTTCAGACTGACCATAATAATTCAAGAGGAGTCAACAATCAGATCTATTTTTAAAACCTCAGGTTGGCACCCCATATAGCAATTTATATCCTGTTTAAGTATAGGCATCAAATGACCATGATGATAAACAACTCTGCTTCTCACTGAGTGTAGAATTCCACACAAGGTAAATGTGGTTAAGTAGGATACTTGTCCCAACCTTTCCTATTATTAATTTCAGCTGTATTTTAAGAGAACTCCTTAGCATAATTCTTATGCAACTAAGAACTGATCAGTATCATTGAAGACTGAGATCAACTGAAAATCACGGAGATTGATACGAAACCTTCCTACATGACGTCCCTACAGGGGAAATGTTACTAATAAATACATATATTAAGAAACATAGCTATTAGAAAATGTAAAGTATAGGGAAGTGGTACTTTTTAAAAAATGAGTTATATGAAAGTGTCCAACAGCAATGGGTTAGCATATATAAGATACATACAGACTTTTAAAATTACCTTTAAATGCCAGTCAGATGTACAGCTCTTAAAAAGGAAAAAAGGTCACTGATAGTTTCTTTCTACAGGCACTCACCTGTGGGAGGGAAACTTCTCTTTCAGAACAGAAATAATTAAATTTTCCACAAAATGATCAGTTTCTGTCACAAGATCTGCTGCAGATGTCTTTGTGGACACTTGTTTTTCCTCTGTTAGAGCTTTCCTAATAATCTGAAACAGAAGTTCACAAATCAGATTTGTTGGCTGTTCATCCTGTACTCACTAAAATAATACATTTACTGAAAAATTATAGCTAATCCTGAAAAACAACTGTAGGCCTAATTCTGCCAGAGGCTGTTCTAATTCTTCTGACTAAAAATCCTTCCAAGCTAATGAGTAGTCTTTGGGAACATGGCATTTTGAATCACTCCGCAAGAACCTCTCCTGACAGTTCAGAGAAGGATTAATGAATGGGATGCAACTAATGGAATAAAAGGATGATGGCAGTCAGCATGATTTAGGAAATTACCAAAAAATACATGTAAGGTAAGAAAAAGCCTTGAGACTTTTTCTTTTACAGGGCCAATACCCCACTGATCTCTTACTTTAAGAAACCATGCAATAAGGCAAACCCCATCGGTTTCTTTTTTTGCCAACAAAGAGACACAAAGTTTATTTTTTCTTGTGTATATGGGGTTTTTGGAAGTTCAAGCACTGACCACCCACTAGTTCCCAAAGAATCATTATATAACAAAAACAACAATTTAGACTTTTCCCTAGATATGGAACCAGTGATCTAACCCTGGATTATCTTCTGGAAAAGTCTCTACCTCATTTTCAAGGGGTTTACTATTATAACCTCAGAACTAAACCACATCAAGTGCAAATGCACATATGGGAAAACAGTTAACCAAAGCTTTTTCCCAATTTTCCCTTTTTTTTCTCCCTGCTTTTTTTCCACTCCTTCATTAAAAAGAAAAATAAGGGGGCAGGATGCAAAAAGAGCTGACTTATTTTTTAACCAGTGAAAATGATAAACTATTTGAAATTAGAAAAAACAAAACAAAGCAAAAATTAAACACCACTTTTTGTCTACAATTATATTAAATAAAACCAGTACCAACAAGACCAATATTCCAAGCCCTTTAAAAACATACATATTACAATTGTTTAACTAAATTTCCATTGATCAAAGTATTTTAAAACCAAAGAAAAGAGTTCTGCTGCATTATGTGTGGGAAAGGGAATCAGGAACTCCCAAATTTCAGTCTCAGCTCATGGTTTTTGCAGAATAAAACACTACGTTGGAAGGGTGTGCTGATTGTTCTGACCAGTAAGGGATACTGCTAACTGTTGCCTTAGTATGGAAGATACCTGGACTGATATTTCTGGTTTGTGAGCTGTAAAACATTAGTTATGCCTATTTACTGAGCTCATGAGGGCAGGTTAATACTTTTTGGTCTGAGGTCTTGATAAAGTTCTTTATTGTATATCTATATATTATACATATATATATATAAAAAAATCTTTTTCCTTCTCTCAATGTCCTGCATGGTTTTACCATTGAAGCATAAAAATACTGCTTTAAGAAGGCCCTTGGTCTCCTCTTTGGCCTAAAATGCAAACACTCTAACCATGTCAGTTGTGTATTCTCAAATACCTGCTACCTTTTAATTGAATTCCTTTTCTTTATTTTTACATTGGCTACATATAAAAAAATGCCCTGCTTAGAGCTAGACTCAGAACTTTGCATAGTGAAAGAGATGAGGAGTATGCTCCTTCAGATAGAGAACATTTGAATTTCTTAGCAGCGCTGTGTTCTTGACTTCTATTTCGATTTTAATAGATGTAGATTGTGGAGATTTTTGCAGCCACTTAAATCAGTAGGTGCCACTGCTCATCCGGGGAGTGAGATCCCACCTGAGCCTTGCTGCAAAAAGAAGAATGGAGGTGAAAGCTTTCTCCCAAGGATGTGCTCTGCAGTTGGTTGCTTTTCATCGTGTGCTCCGGCACTCGATCCCTCCTTTGCACCTCCCAGCACTGAATTTAGTATTTTTCATTTTTGATTATTTCTCCAGTTGTTCTCGGCCATTTTTAACTTCAGCCCTGTCTGTTCCTCTGGTGACCTGCACATGCCAACCTGAGGAATAATCCTCACACCTGTTGAATAATCCCTAAAAATGAGCTGACACAGAGTATTAGAGCCTTGTGCCTCAGACTAGTTTGAAAGCACTGCTCAGCTCCTTTCCTTACAATAAGGGTTGTAGATACCTAGTGCAATTGTCTGGTCTTCCCAGCTGGGCATGGAGCTCTATAATTTCTCTCTCTATGCAACAGGCAGCAGCTAAGTGGAAGACCAAAGGAACTACCAGCTGATGAAATGAAAACAAATGATCGCTCCTTATCACTATTGTACAATGTATATTAGCTAGATCTTATCCTACTACCCTGTTTGGGAGCATTTGGGGGCATTACACAAAGTGAGGAGCATTTACCCCAGTACATGTGTGAGGAAAGTACCTTGTACATCCTTGTTTTTACCTGGATGTACATCTACTCATTTTGGTGAAGATTCTCCAACTGTAATTGCAGTGAACTCCTCAAGTGTTACTCAGTGATCTCAGCAGCATCAAAGAGCCAGAGACTAGTCGCGCCTGCTCTTCCTTAGCAAAAAGTCCCACTAAGCCAATGGGTGTGCTCTCATGAACATAGGAAGCAGAGTTTACTCCAGAAAAAGCAGAAGAGAGGTTCAAAAAAAGTGCCTTATTTGGCCTTACAGACCTAATTAGACATAATTTTAATGCAGGTCAATTACAGAGATTACACCACCGTGGCCAATCTCATTATGAAATAGCCATATATATTAAATGAAAGCCTGTGATATTTCATAAAAATAATGGAACTAAATAACAGGACAGGCAAGAGAGGCAATGATTTTAAGCTGGGGACAGAAGTTACTCCAGCAGCATCACTTCTGACACATATTCAAGCAATCTTTTCTTTATTGGCTTTCAAAGTTTAGAAGAAATCATTGCTTCAGAGCTTAGATGCCTATCTGTTGGAAAGAATATATATTTTGCTTATGAAACATGATGCATTATAAACCAAATGGTCGTGCAAGGCAAAAGGAGAGACCAGGAAACTGGTTCACTTTTCCTAGAAATCCAAAACCTTGACTTGCATGCCTTTCTTCAGGTTGGCCTCTGCACCAAGACTACTGATTCTGAGCCTTCCTAACCTGCCATGGTCCTGAGAAATGGAGGACCTTAAAAGAAAAGCCTGAAGTGGCAAAATTGCAAGCGGGGATGGAGACAGGACTCAGATTTGGGGAGACGGACTGCAAGCAGATTTCTGGGGACAGAAGCGAAGGTGAAGAGGTCTCGGGGATGGGAAGAATGAAAAGATGAACTTGTGGAGAAGTCTTGGGCATGGGAAGAAGAAAAAGATGAACTTGACCAGTGGAATTGACTGGAATTGAATTTTTGGAGACCAAAAGAAAGCTCAATTTTATCAATCAAATTTTGACGAAAATCCAGTCCCGTCAAGCCTATGTTATACTACAGATTGTGTCCTTATCTCTAGCTTCTTTTGAGAATAGCTGGAGATGGACCAACAAAGAAAAGATACAGCCCCACACGCACCTTTTCTTTTGCAAGGATATCTGATGGTTCTCATAAATAAAATAATTTCTTAACACTAATAAGACCCCTACTCAGTTCCAAAGGTCTACTTAAACAGCATCCTTGACTGGTTTAAATTTGGCCTGCCAAGGAATCAGCTATTTCCTGCCAGTTACAAGTTAGTGATGGCAAACTGTGCACTGAAAAGATGCAAGGGCTGATCACTGAATCACAGATTTACAAGGTTGGAAAAGACCTTTAAGATCATTGAGTCCAACCGTTCCTGTCCTATGTTAAACCATAGCCCTAAGTACCTGATCTACACTTCTTTTAAACACATCTTTTGGGATGTTTATTTCTTCCAAGAGAAGGTGCTCAGCTGTGGTTTCCTGGGGGATTAAAATGGCTGGCAACAGTTCTGACTGTATTCACAAACTGATATTCTGAGAAATATGGTGTGGACATTTGAGCAAGTCATAAGAAGGCCTCTCTTATGAAATGGCTGGCAGAAGGAGTATTCTGAAGAAACTCCTGTTTGGAGAGTTTGTCATCCTGATTTGGACCATCCTTTTATTTCCTATATTACTAAAGTCTCCTCTGGCATTCTGTTCATCTTTGTCTGTGTCTTCCACTAAGGACAAAACACATACAACAACACATATTAAGGAAAAGTTACAGGTCCTGGACTCAAGACAGAAAAACAGACTTCTTAATTCATAGTATACAGGTCCAAAGTGTGTTTCAAAATAGAGCAGAATGGAAGCAGAAGAGACACACATGTTGCTGAGGTTTGTGTTTTACCCTATTTCTCATCTGAAACAATCTGCTGATCCCATTTCTTGGCTCTGTTGGGTGGTGGAAGGTTTGCTGCTGCATACAGTGGGATCAGGACGTCTCCTGATGATGTCTCCAGGATGCCTCCTGAGATGACTAACTTTCTGCTGTGCTGAAACACGGATTTTAAATAAGCTACCCCGCAGAGCCATATCTGATTTATCCCTAGCAAGTGAACTTCAGTCCCTCTGAAGACACTGGTATGTATACCAAGAAGGCAAAACCTTCCTGACCTGACCACTGTTCTCAGCACGAGAATTTTGAGCCTGAGCTGCTCAAAACCGAATGGGGGAACTCTAACGTGTAAATACATCATGTTCTGGGTAAATGCATCACAGCATAAACATTCAGTTGTACTCTCAGCGTCACAGCATGCTCCAAAACATTACAGCACCGGAACAAACGCTTGGGCTATATCTGAAAAAGTTACTAAAGCACCTTCACGCTGACAAATCTTTCCGCCTTTTTCTTTCTTTTTTGCAAATGAAGCAAAAACACTCCCAGCCGCAAAATAAATCTGCTCGCACCTGAAGCGTCTCCTTGTCCTTAAGCTGGACGCAGCCCCCCGAGGGAAGCGGCCCCCGACGGATGCGGCCTCCGCCGCCGTCATCCCTCCGGCTGTGGAGGGAAACGGCCGAGGGCTCCCGCGGCAGCCTGGCTAAATGGGTGCCGAGCCGTGCCGCTGTCCTCCTCCTCCTCCCCTGCCCTGCCGCACCAGCCAAGTGCCCACACGGCCGCTCCTCTAAATTTAGAAGCGCACTCAGTACAACCGCCCGGGAGAAGGATGCTTCGACCGCGGGGCAGCCCGCCCCGCCGCTCCCGGGGCCCCTCCGCGGCAGCGTGCCGGAGAGCAGCCGAGCAGGGCGGGCGGCGCGGAGCGGAGCGGCTCTCCTCACCTGCCCGGCGCGGAGCGCCAGCTGCACCGCCACCTCCGCGCACTCCTTCCAAGGGTCCCCGCCGCCGGCAGCCACCGCCGTCCCCGCTTCTTCCTCCTCCTCCTCGCACGGCTTCATAGCGGCGGCGGCGGGTCCGCTGCCAGGGGCGGTGACGGAGGGTACGGGGGGTCCCGGCTCCCCGCCGATGAGCGGCCGCGGAAGACCGTGTGGATCCGGCGCGCACACCGCCGCCCTCCCTCCCGATGCGCCGCAGCCGCCGCTGTCACTCCGCGCCCCGGCACCGCCCCGAGGGGAGCGGGGCGGAGGGAGGTGGCCCGGCGGCTGCAGCGATCAATGGGGAAGGCGGGTTGGAGCGCAGCGCCTGGCTGCTGGGCGCTGACTTTAGGTGAGCCCCGGAGGCGGAGAAGGGCCGGGAGAGGCGGGGAGGGTGTCACGGAGAAGAGCGATGAGGCCGCGCCGCACCGCGGAGGGCAGGATGTGGCGGGGAGCCCACCGGTCCAGCCTGCCTCGCTCCGCCGCCATCGCCGTGACCGGGGCCCGGCCGGGAGCGCCGCCTGACATGGCGCCGCGGCCGTCACCGCAGGCCGGGCCGGGCCCCTCAACCTGGGGCTGGGGCGTTGTTGTTTCCTCCGAAATAACGAGGCGTCGTTCCCTCAGGCTCGAGCGGTCCCTCAGGGGTCCCGCTGCCCTTGTCTCCCCAGCGCTGCCTGCGGGAGCGGCCTGTCAGCCGTGGCCGGCAGGCCCGGGGCCTGCCTGTGCGTCGGAGGCGAAGCGCGAACCCGGGGAACGGGAGGCCGTCGGCGTTGCCGAGGCAGTAGGGGAAAAAAGCTGGTGGCTGGCATCGGCCATCTCAGGAATGAAGGAGAAAAGTGTGGGAAAAGCGGCCTGCGGAGTGGAAAGGCAGTTCAGGTTTTTAATTTCAGCAGCTTGTTGGTGCTTGGGAATTAAAGTGCATGGTAACTAACACATTGCCCGTTAGATTTTTCGCTTCGCACGACGTTTTGGATTTGTCACGCACGAGAAGAAGAGAATTAAGAACCTGCTGTTCAGAAACCGTGTAAGCCAAACTGCTGTGCATGTGGGCCCACAGAGCGGCAGGCAGCTGAGCCGTTCCAGACCCGCCTCTTAGAGTAAGGGTGGCTTACGCAATAGAGAAACCAGTCTGTGATACTTCAAACAGGGAGTAAGTGCTGGGGACACACACTTTATCTGCTGAAGTGAGGCTTTTCCAGATTACTTCTCGTGCACATTTGGCGCTTAATTGGATAAAAGGGAGTCCAGAGATTGAGTCTGTCAGTGAAAAAGGCATTAAATACATAATACACGTTACTGTCAGCACCTGTTTTGTGGTTGAGGATTTCATTTCCAGTAATCTTTCTGGGCTAGAATAGAGATGCTTTAGTGGTGACCACGTTTGCATTATGAAAATGACATAATGCCACACTTACCACCTCTGATGTGAGCATAAAATTAATTGTTAATTTTCTAAGTTTAATTGGCTTGGGTATTCCTTGTAGCTTAACAGACCCATAATCTAGATCTGTTTTCTTTTGTTGTTTATTTTGTAGGACAAATGACTTTGGGATGAGAGGAACATAATACTCCTGTCATATGTAGTTAACAAAAATAACAGACACTTTTAAAAATAGGTGGCTTGGGCCTTTTCCTTCTAAAATATGTGACAAAAACTTCATGGTGTGTAGTGCAAGCATTCAGCTTCATTCTTGGAACTTTCAAGCTGCACTGTGGCAGTGGATACCACAAAGACAGCAACGCTGTCAGTCTACTTAGCAAAACATTTTCCAGTTGCCATTTTGAATCAGAAAAAAACCCCTAGTAACAAACCCTGAGAAGGTGACCTAAGTAACATGTGAATTTTAAAAGTTTGTTTAATGATGAAATTTTATTTTAAGAAGTCCCCAGCAAATGTTTCTTGGTCCTTCTACTGATTGACTGTTCTCAGTCACTTGTTTCCTCCGACTGCGTATCTACTTTGCCCTCACTTAAGATTAGTATAATTAAGTGCAGTAACCCTACAAACATGTAATATAATGTGTAACAGTGTGGAGCGGAATTCCTCTGGATTCTCCCTTAATGTCAGTTTCCTCCAGGTTTGAGAAATTTGTGCTTTTTATTGATGCCATGCCTAGCATAACTTGAGGTATATTCGGGACCTTCCCTGGAGACTTTCTGTGCTGGGACAGATGGACAAGCATATTCCCTGGAGAGTTGTGTGCACTGGTGAGATGTAGTAGAAACAGCTAAAACTCTGGTAAATAAGAAAAGCTACAGCTTCTAGGAAGCATCTTGGACCACAATAAAAGTGTTTTCTGTGGTTTTCCTTAAAAGATTAAATTTTAGTTATTGAATGGGCCAACAGTAAAACGGTCTACACCTTTTGCTGAGAAAGGCTGCATACTGTTCTCATGCAGAGCAGATGGTTTCCTCCCTTGTGTCTCAGGTCTGTGGCAAAGCCTGGAGATTTCTTGTGATTAGGCTGCCACGGGGGCATTTGAAAGGTCTGTTTAACTCAGGTTTTAAAAACAGGGGAGTGTGAATGGTAGTGTATTGGGCAGCATGCAGAAATATCCATCCACACTGATGTGGAAAATCATCACCACAGAGAAATACAGTTGCAAAGGGGAGAAGTGCTCTCCTCAGTACTTTTTTCTAAGCAGGAATTCACCCCCTTTCTAAGTAATGTCTGAGTGGCATTTGGAAAACAAACAACTCCATCTGGCTCAGTAAAAATTTCCCTAACCTCCTCTTCATTCCGGTGGTAGAATATTAGTAAAAGGATTTGAGTGAATTCAGGTCACCTGAATGGTCCCTTGTTTTTTACAGATTCATTACAGCTATGTGGCTCATGCAGGTAGGAGATTTAAAACAGAACTAAAAGGCTGGGAAAGAATACTTCTTAGAAAATCAGTGGCTGCAGCTAGGATTTTAAGAGCCTTCAAAATACTTTGCAAAAAAAATACAGCTGCCCGTAAGGCCTATAAACAGATGGCAATATTTCTAGTCCTCATTCTCCTAGCCTGTGACAATTGTTTTGTTACTACTGTTGTGAAGATTTTTCAAGTCTTCTTTAGCTTAGACCGGCCAGGCAGCACAAGGTTCCTCCTGTGAGCTACTGGGTGGTTTTGAACGTCCATTCACCTCCAGGCAGGTCAAGACTGCTCTCTGCCTTGCTGGATCAGACTCTCAGCTCATCTTTCATAACTGCCAAGGTCTTTCATAACCTCTGATCTTTCATAACGCCAGGCGCTAGCCAGTTCCTCTCACATGCCTTTCGTAACCTACACACACACACCACGTGTTTAATCTCATCCACTTGGAATAGGCCCATCCTGGATGAACCTGAAATGCTGGTGTTTCTTGGGTGCTTCATCTGTCTGAATCCTGAGCCCTGAGCAGATTAGTGTAGCCTGAGCCAGCGAACGCTTGGCAGAGGGGAAAACCTGTTCCTTCTGACCTCAGAGCAGAAAACAGTGTAGTGGTAGATTTCCTTCTCTCTCAGGGTGTGAATCCCAAGTCGATTTAGGTGAGGCTCAGCTAGAGGGGGTAGTCCCCTGCACTCCCTCTCCTAAACTGCTGTGCAGTGTTCATTGGCACGGCTGCTCTGCGTGCCGCCCAGAGATCCCTGTTGTGGTCTGCTCGGCTTGTGGTGCAAAGCTCAGGGTCAGTCAGAGGGGAAGCTGCTGCTGCGGAAATGGGTTTAATTATGCCTCAGCCGACAGCTTGCCATTCTCTTCTGTGACAGTAATTGCACGCTGCAGTGATGTAATAAAATTGGTTGTAGTTTTTGCAGAGGGAGGGTGACCCCTCTGTAGCTATCCAGCCATTGACGTGGATTCTGCGGATGTCTTCCAGTGTGCATCCTTGTCACTGCATGGGTTTGATGGATGATCTCTTAATGTGGAATTAAATGGGAGAACAAGTGGCTAACAGCTTTAATAAAAACAGAGAGGAGAAAAAAAGAAAAGAAAAAGGAAGTAATCTTTTGGAATTATTAGCCTGAGTGTGAAAGAGCATTTCCTTCGCGTGACAGTCAGAGGCTTGCTGCGCTGTTATTAAAGCACTTCAGTGGGAACCCATGCGGATGGTCTTTTTACACAGCATAGGATTATATTGGATTAGTCATATAAAATTGTTGTTTACTGTCTCTAGCCCTGGAGCTTTTATCAGTATCTCACGAAAAATGGAGTTTGAGTCTGCCTTTGAGAGGTAGCCCAAATGACAAGCTTTTGGTTTGTGCAAACTACTACAATATCATAGTAGTTTAGTGCAATGGTAATGTTGCAGTGAGAGATTTTATAGCTGATAAAAGAGGATGTTTGGCCCAGATACTTGTTTTGCCTTTTGAGCATACAAGAAGGGGAGGTAAATCATAAGGAGGTGCTCTCTCTTCTTGCTGGACTCCCTAGAAGAGCTGTGTTGATCTCACTTCTGCTTCATTAGAGGCAAATAGGAATTACTAACACAGGCACCGTTTTTCATAATGCTTGCTAATGACTCATTAATGACATAATGCTTGATTAATGCACCGTTCTAAATGGTGTCTTAGATGTTTCTTGTGTTCCTTTTCTGTCATGCAGAGACATACTCTGATTACCTTTCTTCTCTACTTCCAGAAGGCCCAGGGATTGCTGCTTGGATGCCCTCTGCATTTTCCCTCCGGCCACAAACTAACCCAAAGATAGTCTCAAACATGCAGGGCAGGTGTCAGAGCTACCGTGGGGGTTGCTTAATTTGGAAATGAAATGAGATTTCTGGCTTCAAGGTCTGGCAGACAGCTCTACTGGTAAAATGGCAGTGTTTTCTGGAGTTTTTAGACTGGCTCTGTCATCCTGAGAAGTTTTGCCTTTCAGGAGGTATGGCTACGAGAGCTTTCCTGGGGTGCAAGTCCTTTGATTCTCCACCAAGATGTTTTTCTTCTCTGGAGGGAGTTCTGTGGACAAGGTAATAAAGTTCCAAGCTGTTATTCTTTTTCCTAGACCATGTCTGTGGGTGTAGAATAATATGGTAAAGGTCTTTTTCCCTGGCCTTGAAGGCGAAGCAGCAGACTGTCTCTGCCACATGCATGCCAGCATCGTTTTTTGAATATTATGCACTGAAAATACTAAAAATAATACACCACTACCACTTGGAACACAAACTTGCATTATAACCAGATGTTTTAGTCACTGAAGGTGACACAGAACAGCTGTCAGTGTACTGTGCAGGGATCCCTGTAGCCTAATTTGGTTTAACCTTAATTTTGTTTTACCTCTGTTTGGTTTTGTCAGCTTTAAGATTCTTACATATTATGAGGGAAGATTTATTGTTTCTAATTCTGCAGTCATCTTAAATCCAATCAGGTCTTGGTGCTTTTTTGTCTTAATATGCAGGAAATGTTCATGTTTTGAACAGAATTCTGAACATCTATGTTTAGCTGTCTTCTGTGCTTGCACCAGGGCTCAGGAAAGCCAGACTGCTTCTCCCTTTTTCAGGGAAGGCTCTTGCACATAAGTGTGATTATTACTTCAGACCCAAGCTCAAAACAAGAGGGAGAAAGGACTTTTTTCCAAGTTGCCTATATTGTTTGTGGTTATTCCATGATTTTTCAACTGGTAAGATTGGCAGCACTGATTGGGTCAAGGAAGAAGGACTACATGAGCTTTGCTGTCTTCTGTCCTGAGAGGGACTCTGGAGTCATTGCTGACACGGGTGGTGGGTGGAATACAAGGGAGCTTCATTTGGGGCAGGTGAAATTTTTAGGTGTTTTTACAAGGACGTGTAGATATTCACAGGAGAATTTGAATTCTTGGAAATTCTCATAAGGATAGTAGGTCCTGAGGGTTGAAAGGACACACGCTGCCCTCTAATCTGTGCGGGGAAAAAAGGCTACACTTGGAGTTACTGTAGCATATGTACTTGTTCATCAAGTAATTCCATGCTCATATATTTTCTGACAAATCAATTGATTTGGTGCACATGTGGCTGAAAAAAGTGCTATGGGTCACATTCCTGCTGTTTGGCAGTAAGAAGCAGGCTCAGCACTGCTGGAATCGATATTTTTATTTGTGTGTCTGAGCATGAAATCTGTCTCTGTTCATACCAAGCTGAGTTAGAAGCAAAAATGCAAGGAAAAAAGAATGTGTTCCGCAAACCAGCTGAATCACAGTGTACTGACATGTTTCTGCTTTGCAGTGCAAAGTAAATACCTTAGTGGCATTTCATACCTTTATTTTTTTAAATAATATATTGTTAGTATCTCTGGAAAATTAACCTGTTACCTAATCAAGTACACAGAAGTCTTTTTGTTGTTTGTATAAACTGTGTTTTGTATATACATGCAGGTTAACATTCTCTTTTGATTTTTGGATGCCTCAAAATCTGATGTCCAGTGCTACTCACCCTTGGCTCATTTTTACAGATCTATCAAGAGTCTTTAATTTGGAAGAATAAATGGTCATTTTGAAGTGGAGCCACTCAAAATCAGTGACCACTTTTTGAAATGCTTGGTTGGAATGCATGATAAAACGTACAAGAACTTCAGCGGTAGCTTTTTCCAAGAGTTTGAAGATAGAAGTAGGTTCTTTTGCTGTTACTTGGATCAGCACTTGTTTGATAGAATCTGAATTTTACACAAACTCCTTGCAGGTCTGGCTGGATAGTGGAGAAACCTGGCTGTCGTGTGTTTCTGCCATCTATCTTTGATTCCCTTGCCAGGCATGGAAAAGCAGGACAGAGGGAGGCTGTGCAGCTCAGTTTCTAGGTCAGAAATTGGGAATTCTTGTGTTCTTTTTAGGTCTGTTGGCGCATTTCCCAACTTCTCTGCGGGTCGTTTTCCAGCCTGTAGAATACGGAAGATGTTCTACTGGTAACAGTTTTAGAGTTCTGAAAATATTGGGGCCTTAGAAAGTGTGCCTGACTGCTGCATTGTTGTTTCGGGGAGTTGAACCTGGCTGAACGCCAGGTGCCCACCAAGCCACTCTGTCACTCCCCTCCTCAGCTGGACAGTGAGGGGGAAAAATTAGATGGGGAAAAAACCCCTCATAGATCAAGTTAAAGGGAGTTTAATAAAGCAAGAGCGAAAGGCTGCTTGTGAAGGCAAAGGGAAAACAAAAGGTTTATTCTTTACTTCCCATGAGCAGGTGATGTCTGGCTGCTTCCGGGGAAGCAGGGCTTTAGAGCGTGTAGCAGTTGCTCTGGAAGGCAAACATTGCAAATAATGAATGCTGTGCCACCCCTTCCCCTGCTTTTATTGCTGAGCAGACATCATATGGTGTAATATCCCTTTGGTCAGCCTGGGTCAGCTGTCCTGGCAGTGTCCCATCACAGGAGCTTGCCCACTCCCAGCCTGCTGGTGAGGGGGGGATGTTGGAGGCTTGGTGCTGTGCCAGCGCTGCTCAGCAGTAACCAAACCCTGGTGTGTTACCAGCACCTTGCTGGCTGCCAGTGCACAGCACAGCGCTGTGAGGGCTCCATGGGGAAAATTAACTCCGTCCCAGCCAGACCCATTACCGTTCTCATCTGTGGGGTAAGCAGGAGGGCTGCAGTGTGCCCAGAACTAGCTGTGTTTGTAGAAGAGCTAGGGAAACAGGGTCTGTAGATTTCACACCTGAGAATAACCCAGGACATACCACAGGCTTGTTTTTTCTGCTACATCTGACCTGTCTAGGTGGTTGTCCAAGTGCTGCCCTTTCTCTAGTTTCTCCAGAAGCCCTGAATTAGTCCATCTGTGTTTCCTCCTCTGTTTTACTGCTCCACCCAAGCACCTGGCCACCACAGGAAGGGCAGTCATTGCAAGCCTTGCACATTCTTTATAAAACGCCATTTCTCGATACTCAGGTGGCCTTGCCTTGTTTGGTATTATGCAATTCTGACTACTGACAACATTCCCAATATTGAGGAAAAAGTTGTTTTCCTACTCATACTGCTTACAGTGAGATACTGGTGTATAGGGTATGCTGGGTTCCAGTGTGCTGATCCTTCTCCACCACACTGTCTTATGCTACAGATCCCCTTTGTCACTTAAAAAATTATTTCTGAAGTAGTTATTTTAAAGAGTTTTGCAGCATAGCAGAATTGCTGTTCTATCAGAGCATGTTCTCTTCTAGATTAACATAGAATCACTTAAATGTTGGCCTAGAGGGGGCTTTAAAATGATCTGTCTACTTGCTGTATGCCAGTATGCTATGCATATTAGACATATCTCTATCCAAAGTCATGTCATTCTCCAACCCATTTAACTAGAAGTTAAAACCTCTAGTGAGGGAGAACTATGTGTATTTTTCTTCTTTGATATTAAGAAAGTTTTCCCTGTTATCCAGACAAAATAATGTCTTCTGGAAAGCAAGTTTATTCCTGTTCATTCTCTAGACGAAATGTAAAACAATTATTACCATCCTTTACAATAACCAAAGATAAAGTCACTTAAAAATGATTCTTGGCAGTCTCTGTTTTCTGGACTAAACAGAGTTATTTCAGCCCTTCCTGGTGTAATTCCTGTTTTCTAGACTCCTCAGGATCTCAATGAGATTGTGTTTGTGCTGGATAAAACAGAGTAGAACAGAATAATTACCTCTCAGGGTATTGCTGCTCCATCTGAAAACGGGATCAGCCAGCATTGCTGGCTGGTATTAGACCTCCCAGATTTCTTTCTTTTATTTTTAAATTTTATTTTTTTATTGCTACTGCAGCTAGTTACATCCAGCTGTACTTTTATCAAGAAGTGGCTTCCTAGTTTTCATACCATGAACTATTGCTAATTTATTCAATGTCAGTTGCTGATTAAAGTAACAGTTTTGTTGCCAAACCCTTTATGGACAAGGTGACTTGTCATGGGCCCCAAGAAACAGTACTGCTGTGTGGCTGCAGCTGCAGTGACAGAACCCATACAGAAATCTTCACAGACAGGCTTTTTGGCAGCAGTTGGCAGCATGGGCACTGTGTTCCCTCACAACTTGGTTCTCACGTGTATTCAGCTTAGCACAGAGGCTTTTACCTTGCACTGTCCAACCCTGTGAGAAGTGCAGGGGGTTGGCTGGATGGGTGATGGGCCGGTGGCGGAGGAGGAGAGGTGCTGGGGTCATGCCTTGGAGCTAGAGAGAGGTGTATGACACCTCCCTTAATCTGATTACATCTCCGGTTCCCACTTGCAGTTTAATGTAACCCAAGTATCTTGTACAATGTTTTAGGGAAGTTGTAGACCCACAGTAGGCAGTAGTGAGCTGCTGTCGTGTCCCCATCTCTTCCCAGGAGTGAATGGTTCCTCACAAAAATTGCCAGGCTCTGCCATCAGGTGTGCAAGGCAGTCAAGATGGAGGGTAAGGTGGCATCTGGCAACATTTTATAGCAAAAAAAAGAGATGGCAACATGTTGCCATAAGTAACAAGAGAGGAAACACTTTATGAAAAGACAGGAGATGGAAAGAATAAAAAAAGACAAATTTTAGAATAAGCTAGAGAATGAGAGGGAAAAGGGAAAGGTTTTGAACGGCCTGTAACAAAGGCTACTGAGACCAGCAGGCACTGTTTGCTGCTGTGGGTCAGTCTTGTGGTGACGGGTGATTTTACAGCTGGCAAGTGCCTTTGCACGGTATGTTGCCTGTAAGGCTCAGTCATGAGGGTGTAATGATTTGTCCCATCTCTGTGACCCCTCAACCACAGCCTCCCAAAAATACATCCAGAATCCAAAGGCAAACCCCAGCAAGGAGTAGTAATGCCAAGTAGCACAAACACCAAGGGTACAACCCCTGCAGGTGGCTCCGATACCAGGCACGCTGCTCTCTCTGGCCTTGGTGGGTGTTACTTGGGCGGCCTGTGCCCTGCCGCCTGTTGTGACGGGAGATGCAGAGTATGCATCACGCAGAGGTGCACACCGCGGTGTGCGCGGGTGTACCAACCTGCCTGCCCGGGTGTGTGAGGGGCAGCGGCCTCAGTCCCACGCGCTCGCTGTTGGTCGCAGAAAACGCGGATAAAACTAATGACGGTTTCCAAGGGACAGGCGGAGACTGGGTGCCTTTACGCGGGCTGCGGAGGGCGAGGGTCGCAGCCCCCCTAAAGCTGCCTGCGGAGCCCCCGCTGCTGGGCCAGGAGACCCGCCGTCTTGCTCCGGTGCCGGCCGGCTGGAGCCCCCGTGCGAGCCCTTCCCAGCCGCGGCAGTGGCCACCGGGGGGCGCTCGCTGGGCAGGCGGCCGCTGCTGTGCTGGGCCCCGCCTGCTTCGCACCGCGGCCAGGCCGCTCCGAGCGCGAGGAGGAGAGCTGCCCGGCGGCCGCTCCCGCTCGCCCCGGCGCCGAGTGGAGCGGCCGGAGCTCCGTTTACTGAAGTTTCCCTGGCAACGGGGTGTTCCAGCGTGTGGCCCTGACCCGCTGCGGTCGCTTGCTTATGACGTCCACTGTTAGGCCCCTATCAGGATGGGCTTTGGTAGCGAAGGCGCCTGCTTGAGAGAGCTGTGGAACGAGTGGTAGCGACAGGCAGAGAATAGGGCAGTCAGCTGGGGGCCTCCCGTGGCGCCGTCCCCTCGGGGCGGCGGGTGCGTTCGAAAGGGGCCGGGAGCGGGCTCTGGCGTCTCCCGGCGGGTGCTGCCTGGGGCCTCGCTCCCGGCGCCATGGCCCTGCCCTCCGTCCACAAATGCATTCAAGTGAGTGGTGCCCCTCCCGGCCGCCCGGGGCGTGCCTCGCCTCTCCAGAGTCTCGCGGAAGGCCTCTCCGCCCCGGCGCGGTTTGGTAGAGAGCGCCCGGGAACCCTCGGGCACGGCGGCTCCCGGCTCGGCCTGGTTTACGTTACTCTCAGGGCAGAGCTCACGCCTGTAGCAGCTTGCGGCGCTGGTCTTCCTTCTCTTGGCTTGAGTGTCGGTCGATAGCATCAGTGATGTGTAATAGCCTGTAGGCTCGGGCGCCATAGTCGCGTTTGGTGCGTTTCAGTGATACATACAAGTGGTGAGGTTTAGCAAACATGCAGGCAAGCAATTCTCTTAATGTGGCTGTAGCTGTCAGCTTTGGTGAGATGAAACGAACCAACAAATAAGTACAAGCTTAGGTGCAGACCTGCAGTTTATAACTGAAAACTCATGTGCTGTGATTTATTTTTTAAACTACAAAACCTGTTTTCCTTATTGTTCACTAGAGAATTATGAACATACACTAGAAGCCTTTTATATATACATTAAAGAGGCTGTGTTTTAATCAATTCTTCATAAAGTTCGGAGCTAATTATTTTTCCTGCCGTTTTCCTATATATATTCATATAGTTCAAGGTAAATGTCATAAGATTTTTGGGAGAGAATTTTAAATTGAAATGTTACTAGCTGAACTAATACTTGATCTGAAAAAAATTGGTTGATTTTTAATTTTTAATTCTCTTCCTTTTCAGCTCAGTGATGAAAATGAACAATTAGTCAAGAAGTTGAGAAAACTGCACATAAAAAATAAGGATCTGGAAAAGAATATGAGTCAGATCCAAGAAAAACTGCATCTCCAGCAGTTGATGCATGACTATGTCACAAGCAGAGAGTAAGGATTGTCAAATGTTTTGTGTCAAAAGAAATGCAGTATTTTAGGATTTGTGCCTTGTTCTAAAGACGAATTAGGCCTTACCCACAGTGTGCATTTTGAGGGGCTGCATGTGAACTGGATGGAGGGGAATAGTGAATGCTGGAGCTGTGTAAAGGAACAAAGGATGGCTGGGACAATTTGGACACAATTCATTGTTGTAGTGAAAGAAACAGTTTTAATATCTGTAATATACCAGCGTAGCCAGCATGCTGTCTCTGACCGACTGCAAAGAGTCTTAGACTATTTTGCCATAAAACAGTAGTAAGATAGTTAAATTGCAGCAAGGCTGTTTAAAAGATTCAGAAACTGTGACCATAGGCCCTGAAAAACTGTAGTGCTAATGTTTTGAGGGGTGTCCTGCCAGGATCTAAACATGTGTTTGCAAAAATGGTCATGTGTAAGTTTGGGTATGTTTATGATCCTGCGTGGAAGCCTCTGGTGTCAGATCAAACTGAAAAGTAATTTAGCCTTTCCCAGATGCTTTGTTTGATCCAGTTGAAATTGTAAAATCTAATTTTATTAAGCTGTTGTATTTGGGTTTGTTTTTTTTTTCCAATAAAGTGTTCAAGTTCAAACAGAAACCCACTTATGGCATAAGGATCTTAATCAAGAGGGTGACAGTGTCAGGTGAGTTCTTAAAAACTGGTTCTTCACAGAATTAAACGTTCTTCCCTCTAAGGTCGAACATGTTGTTCATGGTTAAATCAGTTGAATTTTTGTTAGCTGTTATGGAAGCAACTTCCAGCCTATGGAATAGTGAGAAGTGATTTTATTTAAATTTTTAAAGGAGATAGTAAATCTTAGATTAACCTTTGAGCTTGTGCTAAACAAAGAGCAAATTAAACAAAATTAAGAAAAATAGAATGGGCTAAGGAGGCTCCTATGTGTGTGTGCACATGTGATTTTGTTTATTGTAGATTTGTAACTTAGAATTATGTAAGTTATATTTTGTAGGAGCTTTCTTAGCTTGTTTTTGTTTTATGTGCAAATAAAATTTCTAGGCTAGTACCGTTTTCAGAATAAGCCACACAAGTGATTATACTTTTCAGTCTAATTGATTTTAGAAGTGAGCTATTACTGTAGCTTGCCAGTTAAAGCTAGAAACAAACTCTTATTACAGCTCTTTTTGATACAAGAGATACACCTTTGCTTTAAGGAAGTGAGTACTGAACTAGTCTAATGAGCAGGCATGCTACGTAGAATGTTGTTCTGTCCCTCTGTAACTTAGCTTTAAAATAAAAAGGCTGCTCCATTCTTTCAAAGGCTACTTTTTGTCCACCTACAGAAATGGGCTGTGGATCTCACAAAGCTGGAGGCAGTCCCCACTGCTCTTGATTTAAGCACCCCATTTCTAACATTTCCTTTAGATGGCTGTAGAAGGCCCGTTTTTTCTTTTTCTATATTTTTGTTTCCTTTTTTTTTTTTCTTTCTTTTTTTATCCTAAAAGTGTGCCACACTGTCTTTACAAACTACATAGGAAGGCTGGGTGTCTATCTCTGGGCTTGAATTGAGTACCTCATTAGTTATGTATGTTGAAGAAGTCTCGAGTTATTCTTTGAATCTAGTGCTGGACCTGCTTTGTATTCAGCTACACACAGATACCCTGACTTAGCTTTTTTTTTCTCCCCCCAGCCTCTATTTGTATGCTACTGTACAGAGCTGTTCTGTACCAGTATTGCTCTTACTTCTTGTGGTGTGCAGTCGTGACTTGGTATGAATGCCACTCTTATTCAGATTCCAAATAAAATAGGAAAAACACCTGATGCACATGAGCAGACACGTTATGGGCACGATATACACAGAGAGAGTGCTGTGAATTACAGTAGGGAATTAGCATAGCAGAACTTGATATAAGGTAATATTAAAGGGAAAGATAATATAAATATTACAAATATGTTTATTTTACATTGAATTTACCCACTCGGACTCATTTTGTCAATGATTTCATTGATTCATATCCTCACACCCACATACTCAGAAGCAGTGAGGTGGGTTTGTCCAAGTGATCTGGGCAGGGTTGCTTGTGTGGAGCATGGAGAGAGCTGGGGATGCTGTCTTCTCTGAGTCCTCATCATGGGTTCTTCATTGGTGGCAAGAAACTAGTCTCTGGACAATCTTTTTTTAATATCCTTTAGGAGTGATCTTTTGCTATTCCTGTTTGGCTGGGGAAGGGTGATGTGTGTGACATGAAGCAAACTCGGTCCCTCAGTCCCGTTGCTGATGTATAGGTCTGCTGTCGATGAGTGAGGTTTAATCAGACTGTGGCCATGTGGGCTGGACAAAAACCAGCAGCGTTCTGGGGCTGGCTCAGTGGAAGGCATTCCTTGCTATCGATACAGACCATTCTTTTAACTCTCCCTTTGCTTTTTTTCTCTGGAGTTTTCTCTTTCTGTGTTGCTGGTCACACTTAATCCGTGACCATCTTTATTTCTGTTACAAGTCTCTACAGTGCAGCTACGGCCCAGGTGATCTCTGTGGGGTGTTGGTAATACTTTTCATCATAAAGGATTCACATTTTGTTGGCTGTCCTATTTCGTTGTAATTTATGCATTTCTTCTGTTTTAGACTACTTCAGATGTATAATGATCTGCAGAAACGCTATGTTAAAGAAATCAAAACAAACCAGGAGCAAAGTGAGGCCATTAAAAATCTCACTGTGAGTAGAATTTGTAGGAGGTGCTGTTGAGTAGCCAAACTTAAGCTACTGAAAAGTAATTTTTGCATTTGTAAAATGGGTCTGTAACTCCCGTTTTATGCTCATTTTTGTTTCCCATACCACTGAGAGAGAGGTCTGTAGTTCACGTTGAAAGTGAATCGTGTCACTGATGTGTCTGTAACATAGTCTCCCCTTTCCTTATTTTTTTCTTCACTCACCTGCCTGCTGCTCCCAGCTGTAAATGCATCTCCCAGCCTCTCTTGCCCTGATAATTTCCTGTGCATGTCATGAGTTATTTCAGCAATGCAGCAGCAGGCTAACCAAACAAAGGCAGGTTGTCTTCTGTCAGGTACCAATGAGCATCATAACAGGAGCCAAGGAAGGGTAGTGGTTCAGGGAGCTTCAAGTGCCTGTTGTCTCTTTAGGCATTGGTCAAACATAACAGGTGACCAGTCTGACTTCCTTCTAGGTGTCTGGAACCTGCTTCATTTGTTTGTAAATTACTATTCGTTATCACTTGTACTGTTTCTCAGAGGTTGACAATTGCTGCCATTCAAGTATGCTTTATTGTGCAGAAGGGTTTACTATCTTTGTGCACATACATTTATACTGTCTGGGGAGCATGTGCTCAGTAACAGATCTTTTGAAAACACTTTTGATGTATGCAGAGCTTCACTTGTTGTATTTGTTTCTCCTTTCAGACACTGTGGATGAATGTAGTTTTAAGTCAGTAATTGAAAACTCTTAGGTTTGCATTCAGGATATGTTTCCAGTTGTATTCAGTTGAACTGTGTTTGTTCTGTGCATTTTAAAAAAAAATTAGTTTCTTGGCAGATTAAAATTCATGAGCTAGAGCATAATCTTCGAGAGCAGAGGCAAAGAATTGAGCAATTGGAATGTAAAAGGGTTTCTTGGAAAACTGGTGCAGTTTCTGGAAAAAGAAGGCGAACCCCAGAGGGAGAAGTAACACCTTGGAAGGACGATTCTAAAAAGAAGGAGCCCTGTTGCAGTAAATACTTAGGTAATGGTATGGTTAATTCTGATGTTGTTCCTTTCAGTAAGCTCATCACAGAGGATGCATTTAATTCCTGATCTGAAGGCACGTTCCAAGTTGTTTCTTCTACTTCAACCAGCAATCTCTCTTTCATATGTGAAAACCTGTTAGGTAAAAAGGGCATCTTGCAGTCAATGTTCTGTCTGTGGATCAAGCCCTGCATTTGTTTGTGACAAAACTAAGAGTTTGCTGCTCTTCTCTTTCTCTGAACTGGTGGGACTGTGTGGCTCTATTTAGTACTATGCATTATTTTTCCAGTGAGCTGTATCTATGCACATCTCTCAGTAATCATGTCTGCTGCTCCATTCTTTGCTTTTCAGACACTGGTACACGAAAGAACCTGGTTTTAGCTTTAAAATGTGGGACAAACCCAGACAATACTGGTTCTTCCTGAATAAAATCCACAAATTAAGGTGCAATCCTGTTCTACTTAAAAGCATAAAAAAAGAGATTGAAGAGATATATAAAGTTGGCATAATTTTCAGCAAATATGGGCTAATGCAACCCTTTCATAAGTGAGAAAAAGATAAACAAGGCAATATGATGTCTGTTTTGTGAATTTTAAAGTAAATTAATCCCCCATTCTAAGAATCTGCCAGATTCAGATTATGCAATTGACAGGTCTTCTTGTTTTTCATAGTACCTGGGAGTGTGCTGGGCTGATTCTTAAGAATAAATCTCTTTATGAAAAAGGTACTTTAAAAAGCTGAACCATAATTTTCTAATATCACAAAACGTAGGCAGCTCTTTAGCTGTAATATGATTCATATGAGGGGGAGGTTGACTGTAATGGTTGAAGTCTATATTATTTTTTTTATTTGAATATAGAGCTATTGTTGAAGGAGATTAAAAAGCTGAAGAAAGAAAATGAAAAGTTGTCTACAGAAAAGAGAGCACTAAAAAATGAATTAGCCGGATTAGACAAGGTAATTTGTTTTAGGACAAGCTTAAGAATAGGTGATTTTTGAGAAACGAACTTTTCTGCCTGAACTGAAACTCATCTTTAGGCTGAGCATATGCTGTTAGGAAGCAAAATGCATAATAATAAAAAAAGAAAGCATTCTGAGTAAAAAATGGAAACTAATGACTCTTGAAACATTAATGTCCTACAGTACTACATGGCTAAGGAAGAGGAATAATGTAGTTTAAATTTAATTTTTTAAAAGAATTGTGGATTTTCTTGTGGATTTTTTTGTTGTTGTTTAATGTTTGGGCAATTTGGTTTCCTTTGTGAGTGATCATTTGCCTTGGGTTATTAGAACATTAAAATTGTAACTGTTGGTAACAGTCATAATTCCTTCCAACAGACTTTTGCAGAGATAATAAAAATATTTTGTTGAATGATCACTTCTGTTGCTTCCTGATGTCAGTGAGAGAAAAGCTGTTCTCTCTTGAACTTAAATATATTGAGGTTATGCCTCTTACAGAATTCTAAGTTTTGGGAAGGCAGAGGGGAGGGCTTTGAAGTATTTGTGATAGATTGATAGGTGAAGAAAGTGAAAGTGTGAAAATTTGCTAAATCTTGAAATTATGTGAGGAGAAGAGCAGCTCTTATCTATCTAGAGGGCTCAGTTTAATGTACTGACCTAAGATTTTATTTTCAGCAACAAACTTGTTTGGGTTGTTTTGCTTACTCTTCAAGTCTTGCTTGAAGGATTTCTATTTTTGTTTGTTTCTTTGTTTTTTGTTGATGATCTGTTTTCTCATCTTGCAATACCCTCTCACAAGCTACACAACATTACCCGTTACAGGGCAACAGTAAAACACGGTCAGATCTCATTAGGTGTGAAGCTTGGGGAACATTGAGCCAGGGTGAGTTCCAGATCCCTGGGGTTTGGGAGTTAGGAAGAATTTGTAGCTGACAGTTTCATCTTTCGGAAGAAAGATACATAAATCTGAAATTATGGCTTTTTTTATCAGTGATCCTTTTTCAGGTAGTTTTAAGTCACTGTGCATTATTCAAGATACATGTAGCTGTTCATTTAAAAAAAAGGTGAGAAGAATAGGCAGAACATGTCAGGTGGAGATGGATGTAAGGAGACACAGGGCTACTCTGGTAGATGGGATTTTCCAAGGGTGGTGAAGTTAAGTGTTGGGCGATTACACTCCACTTGCTGTCCTTGTATTTCCCAGCAGCTCCTGACTTCACTTACACAGGATCAGAGTTGCTCAATAGGCTTGAGTCGCAGGGGTTGAGGAAACACCCTTCTGTTTAAGCTGTGGGCCACTGATGGTTTTTTGATAAATGTTCATTTCAACGAAGCTGAATTTATCACCTAGTTGCATTAGGTATAGCTAGCACTACTAGCCAAGCTATGCATTCTGGAGTAGTATAATTATTAAAGGATTGATATGAGAAAGTAAACCCACATAGACTGACATTAAATACATTCAACAGGACTTGCTTTTTTAAATGTTTTTCTTATTGGACTGTCTCTACTTTCTGTGTAGCCTTACATACTGCTCTTTTTCATTCCTTTCTTTGTTGCAGATTTAATCTGAGCCAGTTGAACCTCTTGGATAGTGTTCCCCATTTAGGCCGTTACCCATTTTAGGTTCTGTCAAGTTTTAGTGCATCATAAATCTTAACCTTTTGAATATGAAAATCAAACTTTTTAACATAGCACAGTCATAAATAATAGATCCTATTCTGAAATAGGACATTCATTGACACAATGTAGTTGTACTTAAAGTTCTAAACGGATACTAGCAGCTTACAAAGCAGTTCCTGTCTAAAAATACTTTGCATCTTGTGAGGTCTAAGTACACTATCCATTTTTCCATCTGAAACTCTTTAGTGTTGTCTTCCTCAAATGCTAACATCCTCCTCCTTTGCTCTCCTCAGATCTCTCCTTGCTTCTTGTCCCCTTCTTGTAATCTTGCAGCTTTCAGACTGTCATCGCTAACAGTGTCACCTGCTTTGCTGCTGGTTGCAGCACACGCAGCTGTATTTTTGCACAGATGAGTTTGACATTATTCCCTTGTCATTTTGGACTGTCATTTTGTAGCTTTCTGATAAACCAACATTTTTTTCCTGCTCTTAATTCCATCTTTCCTGTTATTAGTCTACATTTCAGGCTCTAACGTAACTGGAATTCAGCTGGCATTGTGCATTCAGGGCAAAGTTTTAAATTGTTAGATGAGGTTATAGTTGATCGCTGTATCTCACCTTAGCTGTATTTGCATAACTCAGCCACATGGTAATAAAAGTGTAGGAAGTCTCTTTGAACTTGGCAACAACTGAAATGCTGACTTGCTCTTATTGAGGATGTCTTTGAAAGAAGCTTTAAGGTGAATATCTTTGGGTTTTTCTAGGACTTTTTTGAAGAGATTGAAGATCTAAAGCATGCTGTGCAGGAATCTGTGAAACTGAATAATCAGTACGAAAAGTGCTTGAAACAAATAAGTGTAATGTATGGACTTCCTTTTACAGCACATTTTTAACTAAGTGATTTCAATGGCTAGTAGATTTTCCACTTTTTTTATTACACTTACTGCAACATTTAAACCTACCATGGCTTACATAGTACCACATTTTGATAATGTTATGGATTCAATAATGTGATCTCAATACAACATGCTGCTCCAAAATGTTTTTTGTGGTTTGTGCCTTTGACTTCTGTTTATATGTTTTCTAAATAAACTGTGGTCTGTGTAACTTCAACTAAGTTTCAAAACCTCTCTCTTACACACTGGTAAAATACATTCATTGCAGAAGTGGTTGTGGGTGTTTAGGGGAATGTGATAAAATCTTTGTATTTCAATTTGAGGGATTTCCCAATTTAACCTTCTCTGGAAACTACGTAAACCCAAAGTAGGTATGTGGGTTTGGCAGTCTTTGTGAATTTCAGCCCTCAGGATGTGCCAGTGCAGACAGAAAGTGATTCTGTCATTAAATTATTACAAAGGCAGTTCTTAAAAGAAAAAATGCTTAATTGCTGCTTGCAGTTTTCCTTTAATCACAATGAGAAGTTAACATTTGTGGATGAGGGAGGGATTTAGGGTTTAGAATTTGAAAGAGTATGTTCAGAAAGATGGATCAGAGAGGTGTCCTGCAGTATCAAAACAAGACTCCATCAGAAGTTCTTACTTGATTGTAGAGTGTGGGATTTGAAGAGCTCTCATATTTGAAGTGCTGAAGGGAAACCAGGGTGCAGAGTTGTCCCAGTTCACAAGGTAGAGGTGTCACATAGCTAGAGAGAGGAGGGGGGCTTGGAATGATAAGGGACAACTCCCAGTTGCAAGTCTGCCTTGCAGAAGGGAAACCTTGTGAGCTTTGAACCTGGACTTGTTTGTAACAACGTTTCACAAAGTTTAATAACATAGTTACGGCTGTGTTTATCTGAAAGCTGTAAATCTCTGGTTCCTGACATTGCCATGGGGCAAGGCTAGAAATACTAAGCTTATTTATAACCTAATAACAGTTTATTTAGCCTTATAAAAAAAGCCTTGCATCCTCTTTAGGTGTAAGACTAAGATAAGGGTCAGGACTTGTATCCCACTTTCTGTATTAGGACAGTTTTATGTAGTTACAAATTAATAAATAAATGAACTTCAAAGCATAGCGGGTGTTCAGAGTTACGTACTCCCTGGGTAAGGGAGAGGGTACTGCTCCAGACGTACTTGCTCCCTGGTTTAGCTATAGAGTGTTGTGTCAGGTTTCCATGGATTTGTTCTTGGCTCACTTGTAAATGGAAGCTGGGTAACGTTCTGAGCAGCGGTGGGAAAGAGGAGTGATGCAAGTTTGTCTTGCCAGTAAACTTGTTGGGTGAAAACAGGAAGAATGGGGTGCGTGGTGGAAGTACCGTGAGTGCAAAAACGTGTCTGATGTTTGTAAGCAAGCACAAGAAACATCATTGGTGGAGAAGGAAAGCATCAAATTGGGGTGGGTTTTTTTTTGTTTTGAGCCCTGGGCACTTGAATGTTTTTTTCCCCCACAGTTTTGTGGTGTAAAGTTGTACTTCTGGGGTGTTGAAACTTCGGTGACTTTATGAAATGAGTCAGTAATTGGCCTTGTCCACAGGCTGATTTTTAAGTGCTGAGCAGAATGGTGCTTAAAACGTGTAGGTGAGGAAAAGTTCAAGGTACTCCTCTCCTGCCTAAAGAATGTATATGATGACTGAATGCCACATTGTCGTGACTAGCAGAATTTTGCTGTTTGCCAGCTCCTGAAGATCAGAGTTTTCCAGTATGCCTATGTTCGTTGCCCAAATACTTGAAAATATGTCATATGGTGAAAGTATTGATCTCACCCTTATGATGAGCTTTTGAAACTCAGTTTTGCCTCAGGCCACTCCCATCTGTTTCGAACAAGGAACAGTGAGAAATCTTTCAGTCCCTGCACACAACTGAGATCCTCAGGCTCTAGTAAGTAACCAGACTCTGGTCTGATCTTAATAATCAGCCACACAAGGAGGAGAAGCAATGTATTGTACAGTGACCTGCTGAACCACAGCTCTGTCTGCCTGTGTGTGTGTGCAGTCTGACAGCATTGGTTTTGGCCTTTCCATCATGTGTGTGAGGAGTGCTTGTGTTTGCAGGTTTCTGGTCCTTGGGTACCCATAGGTGAGGTTCAGGTTGCTACTGCACACGCCAGGTATCCTGTTAAACTGCTTTTACTTTGGTGTGGAGGGATGTGCAGGCACAGCCCTGAGGACACCCTTGAGCTGGGGTGTGAGCAGGCATGGGTGGCAGAGCGAGGCAGGCAGGGATTTCTGTCAGCTGGCAGTAGGAATTGTCTTTCAGCTCATTGCTGACTTTCTGTGATTTTTTTAATTTTCTTTTTAAATTTACCCCCCTCCCCTCTTTTTTAATCTTTCTTTCACTATCTGTAAAGCTGGAAACGAAGGGTGCAGGTGGGAGACCTCTGGCACCTTCCACAATTCCCAAATTAGCCCCAGCTGGCAGCATAAATGCCAGGACTGGGAATGCGTGTGAAAATGATCAGCTCTGCTTGTGGGTTTGTGTCAGTTGCTGCTTGTGACTTGAAAATAATGTCAGTTTTGCCTTGAGGAGATTTATCTTCTAATTGCAGCTTTCTTGTTTGTTTGTTTGCTTGCATTTGATGGGAACACCTTACTTCTGAGGGTCTGGGCTTTTTAAAAAATTTAAAATTTTTTTTTCTGCAGCTCTGTAGCTGTTTGGACAGCTTTTGAAGACATTTTCTCTATGAAAAATAATGTAATGAAAAGCTTCTAGAGAATGCATAGATATTGAGAGCAAAATGACAGGTTTTGTTTGGTTTTAAGTTTTGTGTATGTTGAGAATAAGAGGAATGATAGAAGGGGTTTTTTAGTTGTTTTTCATATATTTTTTTTTTCAACAAGCCTAAGGCAAGTTAAACAACTTACTAAACAACTTACTGGGATTTCCTGTTCATATCAGTATTATGTCTGTTGGAAGAGGAGACTGTCTAGGATTACCAAATCTACTTCCAGATTCTGGGGTAGGTGCAGTTCGTGCAGGATAACGCCACGTGAATCCGTGTGCTTTACAGTTCAGAATCATCCTGCCTTTTGTCCTCGTTGCTGTATCTGCTGAGCAGACATTTCTGCTTTAACCTGGCTTTGTTGTGAGATGTACAACCGAGATCCCTTTGATTTTTATTGGTAGGGAAGGTATAGATGAGATTAATATTAAACAAATTAATCTGCCTTTATCTGTAGCTCCTCTGTGTTGTGAAATTGTGATGTATGACCAGTGGCTTTCTCCTGCTAAACCAGGTTGAGATAGATCTGAATTACATGCAGTTAAATGTTAGTCATGCCAGCACCAAATAATGCATATTCAAAATGCTATGTGATGCAGCCCTGTGGGTCTTTGTGTGGAATAGCTGCTTTGTGGTGGTGATACAGGATGCCCATGTTTGAAAGTAAGTTGCTTAATAGCCACTCTTATTATCAACCAGAGGTTTTGGTTGGAAAAATAAGATAATCACGTGCCAGCTCTTGGTTTCCATGAGACATCAATCACATGGGTTAGGGCACAGAGCAATCAAAGTTTTGTTCTGTGTTCTGCACGGAACCACAACCAGATTTGAGAAACAATCCACTAAATTTGTGTGATTCTGTAATTTTGTCCTAGTGTTGCTGATACTCAGGGTCTAAACATGCAGAAGTGCTGGTATTCACAGCTCTGATGGGATTCAGTCAGTTCTGATGGGACTCAGTCAGTGCAAATGAACACTGGCTGTGTATTGCTGCCTGAGTACGATGTTCAGTGATTGCCAGCGTCCCGGATCCTGGTCCCACCTCAGAAGTTTTCCACTGCAGGGAGCAAAACTGCAATCCTGTTCTTGGGCTGGGGGGCAAGGCTTTTGTTGTTTCTTGTGGACACTTACACTGGAAAAGTGTTTTTACTAGGGACTGTGGAAGTAACAGAGCTTGGGAAGTGTGGGTATTTCCTCCTTACATCGGGAACAGGGAATTTCTGTTAGATGCCTGTAAACAAGTGACACAGTCAGCGGGCCCTGTCACAATTGTGGCTTGTCAGACTGAAGATGTTTGTTACGGGTTAGCCTTTAAAATGGCTTACAATAAAACCCAGTAGTTTCAAAAGTTCACTGGTTGGGTTACAAACTGTCCAGAGTGGGAGAAATCAGTAAATACATGAAATTTACCAGCTTAGACTCATTTCCACACATTTCCCTTCAGCTGTAGCCTGGTTTCTGTTTCAGAGGCTCGGATGTTTTTCGGTTTGCCCTTGTTAGAAATGAAACAGCCTGAGCTGAGTGGTCATGTACCTGTGCCTCAGTTCCTGGAAAGCTTTGGTAAGGTTACTTTGAGGTCGTAAATTGCTCTTGGTTCTTGGAGATCAGTAAAAGTAGCAATTGCACTGATTTGGTGGAGTCGTGTTATGTGACGTGTGCCAGAAGGTGGGTGCACATGGCGTTGCTGTGCCAGGATCATACAGATCTTAAGGGAACTTGACTGGCTTTAAACGAGTTGTGCTGGTCCTGCTAGGAGAGAGCCATGTCCTAGGCTCAGCAGCATGGTTGGCTGCCTGGGTTGTACGAGTGTATCTGAATGAAAAGACCAAATTTGGCTTTTTAGGCCAGTTACCCATTTCTGAATCTTTCAGGGTGACAAGAAGTTAACGCTGTAGGCCCTACATGGTAGGTTTTCGCAGGGAGCGCTGGCTTAATGAGTATTTCATTTTGTATTTTCTCTGCAGGGGTTTTGTACTGACATGAAGCCCAACATGGTCCTTTGACTCCCTCCTGCCGTTTCCACCTGAGAGAACTGAGCCATTGGGACAGACGCTGGTACTGCGATGCATAGTTCTAGCTCAACCACAGTGAAGAGTGTCCCTTTGAAGAGGAGGCTCTGGTTCCTGCTGAAACTTGTGTGCTTTGTCAGCTCAGTGTTAATATTTTGTGAATTTTTAATTTATTACGTGGTAATTTATCAATGTCAATGGCCAGAAGTGAAAAGTGGAGCTAAAGTGGGTCAAAAAGAGACTTCAGCTTCAACCCTGAAGGCCATCGTTTTAGCTGATACTCATCTGCTTGGTGAAATCAAAGGGCATTGGCTGGATAAGCTCAGAAGGTAATATTGTTTTTGCATAATCTCTAGCCTGGGTTTTAGAGTTTTTAAAGGTAACTAGTGGGACAGATGTTTAAAACCGATGTTGGGGTACTTGTAAGAAGTGTGCCTGCTGCTTCTGACTTGCCTGTCTGGGTCTGTGCTGGATAATAAACCAGTCTTGAAAAGTTAATGAATGGGACTTAACGAGGCAGTGCTGTCTGCAGTGTTCAGGCAGTATGTTGTCGCAGATGCCTGAGCGTTTTTGATGGGTCGGGTGTGCAACTATTTAATAGAATGTCTTCAAAATAACTCAGATGTCCCAGTAACTGCAGAGATAAGGAGGCTGGTAGAAATTTGTCCATTTAGTAGAAGAATTGGGAGAAAAAAATCACATGTAAAGACAAAGATAATTCAACCCTATGCTTGCAAAGCCATGCTGTTTCTGTGTTTAAAAAAAAAAAAAAAAGAGGAGAATGCTGAAAGAAAAGTGCTAATTCTACTGTCACAGGACTGTTACAGACCTCTTCTGCAGAAACCATAGCATAGCAAAACGGGCAGTAGTTCCTCACTCTTCTCATTAATTGCTGCTTAATGGAACTGTAATGAACAGAAACAAACTGATGCTGCTTCTTGCACGAGTCTGTCATGATTGTGTTGTGGTGGAGTTACCCACTGGCTAAGGTGCACCCACTGTACTTAAACCTGATCCCCTTTGAATTTCGTGTTAGCGCCATCAGCGCGTTGTAGGAGCCACCTTCCCCCTCCTGCCAGCCCGTGTCTGTGTGCCCACAGCTGGGGATCCAGAGGCCGGGCAGCGATGAGAGGGTGTGCCTTTTCCTTTCAGGGAATGGCAGATGGAGAGATCGTTCCAAACTGCCTTGTGGTTACTGCAGCCAGATATTGTTTTTATTCTGGGAGATGTCTTTGATGAAGGCAAATGGAGCTCACCTCAGGTATGACATCAGCAGCTCTCTTATCTCAAAAAATGAGGATTTCCTGAAGGAAATGGATGGCAGAAGACTAGGTATGCAAGGCTTCATTTAATATTGCTGTAGCTGCCCCACTGATAGGATTTCTAGTGTTTTAGACACGAGTCGAGATGTTGTGGTTCTCCTTCAGTTTTGGTAGTATTGATGCGTTGTCCCTGGTATAAAACTTGTCAAATGTAAGTGGTGAAGTGAGCGTGCATCAGTGTCCTATACCAGTGGTCCCCTCTGGTACTGTCAAACAGCTTCATTTCTCCATTTACCTCTTTCATGCAGGCCTGGGCAGATGACGTCAGGAGATTTCGGAAGATGTTTAAGTGTCCGGATTCTACAGAGCTCGTGGTTGTCGTTGGGAATCATGACATTGGCTTCCATTATGAGTGAGTCTTGTCAGTGAAAGGACACCCACGTGCCAGGAACGAACCGGCGGCACGCATGCAGTAACGGGTTCTGTGCCGGCGTGACTCCTGTGTGTTAACAGAGGGAGGTTGTGATCATAACCAAATTGTAAAGGATCCTAATTTTAGAGGAGAACCTTACAAGGTACCCATCTGTGCACAGTGCAACCTTACAAGGTACCCATGTGCACAGGGCACTGGAAGGATACGTTTTGGAAGAGGTCTCGGGCTACTCAAGTGACAGGAGATAGGACACTGCGTGACAGGAGATAGAACAAGGGGGAATGGCACAAATCTGCACCAGGACAGGTTCAGATTAGATGTTAGGAAAAAAATTTTCACTGAAAGAATTGTCAGGGCCTGGAACAGGCTGCCCAGGGAGGTGCTTGAGTCACCTTCCCTGGATGTGTTTGAAAAAAGGGTAGATGAGGTACTTAGGGATATGGTTTAGTGTAGGATGTGAATGGTTGGACTTGATGATCTTAAAGGTCTTTTCCAACCTTGTGATTCTGTGATTCTTTTGTGCTTCCCTGAGCACACGTGAAGCTGTTCAGAGCTGATCTCTCTGCACTGGCAGAGGAGTCCTCAAACCACTTCTCCTTGTGCTGGGCCTCTTGCCTGAGCGTGTTCCCTTCCCTGTTATGTCAGCACAGGGGGTGCACGTGCCCTCGCTCTGCTACGCTTTGGCAGGTGGGCAGAGCTTACACCCACGTGGCCAGGACAGGGCGCACTGTGTGTGTCAGAGCATCCCTGAACGAATATGTGATGTAGGTAACGAACAGTCCACAAACTGTGAAAGCGACCATGTCGGGTGATTCACAGTGCCAGCTTCTTACCTCAGTTGTATCTTTGCTCTGTGACACAGAATGACAACTTACAAGGTGAATCGCTTTGGAAAGGTCTTCAACTTTACTTCAGGAAAGCTACTGACTCGGAAAGGGATAAAGTGAGTATATCCAGTTTTGCTTTGATGTTTAGAGCAGTGGTTACTGAGCTAGCAGACCTGCGTGGTGAAAACTTGAGAACTGGAATTTCTGATTAATTGCATGGGAGTGCTTAACTTAAGAGCCTTTTTCTTTAAACTTTGTGTATCTAGCTAGTGGTACAGTAAACCTCAAAGGCTTTGTACAGACCTGTAGTTTGAGCTAGGTGAATTGTAACAATTTCCTTTTAAATGGAAAAGTACCGTGGAGTCAGAACCAAATCCTCTGGTTTGCCTTTTTACTTCCTTGCAGCTGGCAATGACCCGTGGCTGCAGACCTAACAGAATGGGATTCAGGAAAGACACACAAACAACCCCCCTCCGTGCTTACCAGCGAGAGTTTCATTAATTTTAATAACTTCTTTAGTCTGCAGAACCTAACTTTTGTTTGAGGAATTTGGGGACATAGTGGTTGCTTGTCCCCAGCTCTCCTTCGGGGTGGGGTCCTAATGCCCAAACTGGTTTTCGCTTAGAGGAGACCTTGTTAGGGAGCTTGTTCTCAGGTGTTGCCTGTCTGTGGCTGCAGTTGTCCCTTTTGTTACTCTCTGATGCTGTGCAGGAAGCAGGGAGGAAAGCAGCAGTGGGTTTGGGGCAGGGCGTTTGTCTGTAGGCCTCGGGCACACGAAGGGGATACCCGTGGCTGTGTGTACACCATCAGGTTGTAATCACTCCTGCAATTGTAAAATTCAAAACCTACGGGTTTGCTCCAGTTGCCTTAATTAAGGAAACATTAAAAACACTCTAAGCAGGTCTAGAAACGGTGTGTCTGGTTTAGGGAGAGCTGTCAGCCTCATGCTCAGTGCAATGCTATTTACTGTGCACATCTGGGCTCTCTGGGTGTGTATTTCAGCTGTTGTAAAAACCAGTGGTTAAGGAGTACCTCTGTCTGTGTGCCTTGGCAGAATTCCTGTGTGCCTAGCACAGCAGCTGATAAGAGCTGCACTATTAATGAAGCGTTCCTGGATAAACAAACCTGTGGTACAAAAGCAGCTGAGTTTGATAAAAGAGAATTAAATTTAAAATTGTGGGTTTTTAAAAAAAATACTTATTTTGACCAGTATCTCTTAAGTGGAGACATTCAGCTCATTTATGCTGTAAAACATGCACTCCTAGTTTGGTGGTGTATCTCTTGAGTCCTGAATGAGTGACTGGAGGGGTATGAATCTGGTGGGAGAAGTTGGAATTTGATTGGAAATGCACAGGGAAATCTTTTTTTCTATTGCAAATGGAATCCTCCTTTCTGTGTGAAAGGCCACGGCCACGTTTGTTCAGGGCAGCCAGGCAGATACAGGGCCGTTTTGCTTTTCAGGTGCTCTGAAGAAACCGAATGGCTAAAATGTCTAAAACTGATGTTCTTGGGGGCCTGCAATGTGTGTGGGGAGAGAGGCAAGTTCTCCTTTCCCCCAGCAGTCAGTGTAGGGCGCTTCTGCCGTTCCACAATACCACTTTACATACCTGTTGTGATGTGACAGAACTCTTGAAGGGTAAACAGGAAACCTGGTACACAGTATATTGTGCAGCCTAATTAACAGCTGATGAGAAAGCACCCGACCATGTCAGTAAATGGATCCTCAAGAGGATTTCTAGCACGTGCTCTCGGAAGCTGTGAGGCTCTGCTCTTCTGTTGAGCCGTGTCCAGCTTTGAAACACTCGCGTGTTATAACATCAAGCTTACTGCAGGCGTGTGTGTGGATAGCAAATCCCTGCCTGTCCTCCCCACCTCCCTCTTTGCTGCTTCCAGCTTCGTGCTAGTGAACAGTGTGGCCATGGAGGGTGATGGCTGTGCCGTCTGCCGAGCCGCGGAGGCAAAGCTCATGGCGCTTTCTCACAAGCTGAATTGCTCCCAGCAGGTAAGAGCTCGGTAAAGATGTGATTGCAGCCAGCAGCTCAGCTGCTGCCATGGGAATTCCCATGCCACAGCAGTGGTCAGGATATAACTGAGCCGCTCTTGGAAAAAAATAATCTGTTTCCAGTTCATATTGTTGGCAAATCTTTCTTCTCCTCGTTTGCCTCTTGTAGTTTTTAACTGTTAACTGTGTGGCTCTGTGTTAATGGCATTAACTTCCCTGCCAGTGCTGCCAAAAACCAGGGTGTCATTTCCCATGTCCCAGGGAATGGGGGGAGAAGTTCTGTAACCCTCCCTCTGACCTCAGAGTCGCAATAATCCCCGTGGTTACGTTTATGCCTGTTGTCCTGTTCTGTGTCCTTCAGCCAGCCCATTCTTTTTGTTTCCTGATTCTGCCAGAGTCCTGCCTTGCCAGCCTGGCGATGCTGCAACTGTAGTATTTTTCCTCAAATCCAATTGCTGTGTGTATTTCATCCCTCTTCCTCTTTTCATAGGCTGACCGGATGCACGGTAGGCAGCACGATTGGCTGGGTTGGCAACCAGTCAGGAAACCAGCTCCCAGGGGGAAAAACCTGCTAAACTGGGACTGCTCTCTCTCCTGGGCTGCCCTAAAGCCTCTCTTGGGCCTTGTTTGCCCAGCGAGTCTGCCGTTGCTTTCTGCGTTCGGGAGGAACACATCCATAGTCACAGGATCTCCAGGCAGGGGAGTTAAAGCAGTTCCCCTTCCACCCCAGTAGAGGCTCTTCAGTCGATGCAGCGGACACGGTTTAGACACCGCGGTCTGAGCTGACAGTGCCTTTTGCAAAACCAAAACCAACCAAACCCCTCCGACCCCTCAAACCCTGTCCACGGTTTTGATTCCCTTCCCCGCCCCGTGGCACACATAGGTGAAGATGGGATGTATGGATTGGTTTTATTCACAGAAACAGAATCATTCCAACAAAAGGTGCGGTGATGTGGAAAAGCTTCCAGCTTCAGAGCCCATCCTTCTGCAGGTACGTTGGAGCTGGGGTGAGGAGACGTGCTGATGCGTTTTAGTGTTACCTGCTCCTGGTGCAGAGAGGCTGGCTCGTTAACGACCCATCCTTGCCTTGCACCTCCCCCAGCATTACCCCCTCTACCGGAAAAGTGACGCCGAATGCAGCGGGGAAGATTCTGTTCCTGCAGAGGTGAAGAATGTCCCGTTTAAAGAGAAGTACGATGTCCTGTCTCGCGAAGCATCACAAAAGGTTTGATGCGTTAGGAACCCGCGTGTGGGTGGGAGGGGGAGGAGGTGGAACCATTTTGGGTAGCATCGCAGCCAAGACAGACCAGCGCTGCTCCCACTTTAACGGGGCCTTTGCGAGGCTGCTTGTGAGAGCTGCTCCCCTGAGGATCGTGGCAGCTGTGGCCGTGATTCTGCTCGGCTTCCCGGGTACAGCCCTAAGTGCCAGTGCGCTGAAGCCTGCTGCAGCGCTGCTGTTACCTCCTGTTCAGCGTTCGGTACTTCACGTACCGTGTAGGTATGGCCAGACATGGCAGGCGGCCGCTGTTTCCCAAGGCTTGGAAAGCACTGCTCCTGCTGAACTGGGAACTACAGGAAAACATCCCCAGAAGAGCTGGTGGGCGAGGATTTGCTTCCTTCTGCGCATGTGGCTTTGCTCGGGTCCGGCAGCGCAAGGTTCTCCCATAGGCAGGAAACCAGCCTTGCTGTACCAAACCCAAGGATTTTACTGTTTGTGATGTCAGTGGCCTTTGTTTTTCTCACCTGTGTGGCCATAGGCAATTCCAGTTTTTGGGATGAGGGATGAATGGGTATGTTACGCTACCAGCACGTCTTGCTGGCAAACAGCAGTTTACTCACTTGTGAGACTATCGGGGTTCCTGTAATCTCATTCTGTCAGGAGAAGGGAAGAAAAAAACGGGTCTTAAGCTCAATTTCTGTTTAGCTCTGACTTAATTCTCGTGCTTTCCCATTTGGTACGCTAGCTGCTGTGGTGGTTTCATCCCCGCTTGATTCTCAGCGGGCACACACACAGTGCTTGTGAAGTGCTGCACCTGGGGAGAATTCCAGAGATCAGTGTCCCGTCATTCAGTTGGAGGAACAGAAACAACCCTAGTTTCATCATGGTAAGTTTTAATTATTATTTTTTTTTTATTTTTGTCAGATAACTTTCATAAATAAATCAACATGGCAGTCAGCTAGATTTGAAAACTGATTCTACCTGTAAAAACAAAAAAATAATTAAAAAAAAACCAACAAAGGAAAAAAACTCGCCTGCCCACCCGGCCCACTTGGTGCCCGGCGCCCGCTTCAGGGAGCCCCGTGTGCCAGGTGGTACCGGGCGGTGCTCTTACGGACCTGCCGGTGTCGGGGCACCAGCACCCAATGCTTCTGCGTAACGAGGGTGCGCTGGGAAATCCTGACTCTGGAAGCGACCAGGGCTGTGCGCCCAGTGGTGGAACGACTGGTGTGGCTTGGCTGATTGACCAGCTGTGGAAACAAGACTGTATCCACCTCAGACTCTCTTGCACGGTGATCGCAGCTTCCAGGCTTGTGCGTTAAACCGCTTCAGGCAGCGGAAGCGCTTGCCACGCGCTGGGAAGAGCCGAGCCTCCTCGCTTCCCGTTCACCTTGTAGGCAGCATGGTGGCTATGCTCTCGCAGGCAGTTCGGTGCTCGGTTATATCCTCAGAGGTAAACCAACGAGTTCTCCAGTTCAGAAATAAACCAGAACTCTTAAAAACCCGGAGTAAGAAGCAAAACCTGCAATCTGTTCCCGGAGTAGTCTGTGACTTGGGGAGGGGAGGAGATCTCTCTGTGTGTTTTTACCACTCTGGAGTTTAGGCTGCATTAATACAGATACCCTCAGACTTTCACATTCACTTTACACAACCATCAGTGCTTCCTGTTGAAAGTAGCTCTGCTCATTCTGTAATCCTGAGAGTAGCTGCCATCAAACTACCCATGCTCTCTGCACACACCAGGCAGTGCATCTTCACTGCAAAACAAGAGGTTGGCTAAGTGAAGTCACATCATCTTCACTATGGTTTTAACTCGGCCTCGGTCCCTCACAAGCCTGAATTTGAACTGCAGTGTCAAGCCAAAACCCAGTGAGGTTCAGCGTTGTTCAGAATTTGCATTAGCCAACGTGGTTTTTGCAGCATGTACTAGGTGGGAGGAGGGCTGGGGGTGTGTGTGTGGGGGAAGGGGCACATTTGCAAGCCATAACTCCAACCTGGGAAGGCTCCTTCCAGGCAGATTTAAAGCAGCTGAAGTTAGGCTTCTCTTGAAGGCAGACTCCCGGAGGAGGAGCCCAGCTCTCTTTACACTAGATGGAGCACAGGGAAGGTTTGCCTCTGGGCTACAATTAGCCCCAGGGAACGTTCCAGTTAGTGCCCAGCACAAGGTAAGGCCTCTTCAGCCCCCAGGAGAAGGCACTGGTGCTAGGGAGCTGGCCCCACCCCTCGCCACCCAACAGAGAATTTAGAAATGAGAGCTCTGGCAGCCGCGGTGTTTACTCCTGATTCGGAACCCACCGTAACAGCAAAGTGATGGGTCTTCATTTCTTTTCCAGGGCAGCATAACGCCAACCGACTTCTCCCTCCAAAAATGCTTCCTTCCGTATGAGAGCAGAGTCTTTACGATATACTGTGCAGCAGGTGCTCTGCTTGTAGTCCTGATACTAGCTCATGTTCAGCTTCTCACTCCACCATTTTATTTTGCTCAGCGTTTAATCAGTAAGCATAAAGCAGTATGAAGAGCCAGACATCTGCATTCAGTCACTGAAATACCAAAGCTGAGAACAGTCAAACATCAGACTATATTCATGCCAGCAAATGACCTAATTTGACTGCTAGTCTGAAGGCAGGTTGCATTTACACATACCATAGAAGTCCTATACAGCTGATATGACTACTACAGGATAAATAATTAACTGAAATGAACGTTTCATGCTGTACAAAAATACTGTATTCTACAATCAAATGAGTCCTTTTCCTGCTAGATTTATTTTTGTATCAAATATGTATATTAAAAGTGTAACTGTACATTATGTAAATCCTACAGCCTCATCGCTTCTCTGCACTAGCGTCTTACCCTGGTGGAGGCTCAGTCCTGCAAACTGGAAAGGTTTCACTGTTTTATTGCTGCGTGGCCCTTCTGATGTCATACTTCTTTTTGTTAGGGTCAGGCAGAAACTAGATACGTCAGCACTGAGAGATGTGGAGTTCCGTAACCTTTTTAGGATGTCATATGTAGGGGGCTCTGGTTTGGGACAAGAAATCTTCCAGTTCCTGACACATTAAATTGTTAGCTGATTACAGTCTGCAGTTATGGTCTACCAGACAACAAGGGGAAGGAGCTTGTGGATCCAGATTGCTGATACACACTTGAAACCTGCTTTAAAAAAAAAAAAAAACTTAACAAATTAGGGTGACACCTCAAGCTGCTAGTTTTAAAAAGATGTGCTATGAGGAGCTTAAAAAAAAGAGGGCCCTATTGCATCCCAGAGATCTGTGTGGTGAGGGGCCCTCCAGTTGCTGATCTTCTGCAAGAAGGAAGGTCAGATACAGCTGCAGTAACATCACCCTGCGCCTCGGCCCTGGGGGTGCAGGCAAGCAGGGGTCAGAACGCCTCTCAGGGCAGCCAGGGTCTGGTGACTACGGGAGACTCAGGGCTTTGAAGGACACTGGCCCTGCCTGGGTGGGGGCAGAGGCTGCCAGCCACGCTGCAGGGCAGAGCTGGGCCAGGGTCCCCTCTGGCTCGGATGGCAGCACTGGGAAGGTGAAGATCTGCGCTGGGCAGGGTCTTGGCGCACTGTGTAGGAGGGAAGGTGTGACAAACCTACTGCTGCTCCCCACCCGCCCCAGAAAACCCAGCCAGCCTGTTTGCCACTGGGACCAGCCTTCCTGCTGCCGTTCCTGCGGAGGCCGGGGGCTCCGACCCGAGCTGCTGGGCTGGGGTGGTTTGAAAGAACCAGAACTTCTGTTGGTCGCACTAACAACTTTCTTTGGCGTGGGAAGGCAGAGAATCTTTGTGTTTGGGAATTCTGTTTATTATTAGCTTATTCCAGCCAGCCTTCATTTCCCAGAAAATGAATCCGGTGACTAAACTGAATGTGCAGATAGCAAAGTAAGTGTATCACATTCCTGGGAAGAGGAACTCGGCGTAGTGTGGTAGCTAAAATGGGCTGGTTTAGCCTCAAAGAGAAGCAAGCTCTCAATTCGCCTGGAGTCTGAATTTAAAAAGCCGACTGACTGGGATGTATAACTACTGAGGATGCTCACAGTACAAAGTTCATCAAACCTGCTGATTTATATGCCGATGCGGGGAAGGTGTTAGCTCTTACTCTCTCCCTAAATTTAAAAGGAAGTTTGGGGGGCGGGTGGGGCGGGGAGGGCAGGGGGGGAACGGTCCAAAGTGTGGTTAAAACACCCTATAAAGTAATGTAGTCTAACACTTCTCTAGGTTTCTGTTATTGCAACTGTAATTTTAGACATTTGTACAGGTTATCTTGGACACAGGAAAAGTATATAGTCACAGACATAAAACACCTATGTATAAAATATAAAGCAGTGTTATAGTTACTAAAAAGGACATGCCTTATTGCTACAGCAATTCTTGCTTTTTATGTATCGTACTGTACCACAATTTGTTTTGAGAATGTCATTTGCATAAATTATTCAAGTTTGAGAAATATTCACACGTTTTGATTCTACAATATTTAAAATAAAACAATTTTCTAATGTGTCTCTTTATTAAAAGAGAAATAAAAATGTCATCTTGTAATTCTCTTAGGCCAGACACAAGGGTTTATACACCTTTTTTTTCCTTTTTTTGTGTTTTTTTGTGTGTGTGTGTGGTTTTTTCTTCTTTCTCGCTATTTACTTGCACAATGAAAGCCGCTGTTGGTACAAAGATCGAAGAGCTCTAGATAATGGTGCTTTACACGTCTCACAATCGGTCTGTGCAATTGTGAAGTTCTATGAATGACCAAAGAATTACCAAACAGAGTTTCTAGATAGAAAGGAGAAATCAAAGAAAAGAAACCCTTGGTTCCCATTAAAACAACACCAGGTTGCAATTTGGACACTTGAATGGACTCCGATGCTTGTTTTTTTTAAAGCTGAGACTTCAAAAGAGAAAGGCATGTTTGCTGCAACATCCGGTGACTGTAATACCTTACTTGGAAAGGTAAGTGGTTAATTTGCATAATTTATAATTTTTATACTAAAGAGCATTTTGTTTTTTATATAAACCAGAAAAAAAACCCCTAAACTCTACAGATAAAGTTCTTACCTCCAGTCACTGCTGCAGGTAAGGTTGACATCAAGCTGTACAGCGCAATCAAAAACATACTTACATCTTAGCTCATTTTACAGGTACAGCCATAATCAAGGCACAAAGATCTTCTACAAGTATTTTTCTTCAATAAAGTTGTACAAAATAATATTACATTTTACAGTCTGTACAATATAATAAACCAGCAGTAAAACAAAAAAATATATATAGGGAGAGGACCGTTGTCCAAGAATGATCTGAACTAAAAGGATCATTTGTGGACAGCACAAAGAACCTAAGTGAGGGCGGTCGATTTTTTTCTGCCTAGATGCGACAGGCTGAAAAGTAGCTGTAATTCAAACGCCTGAGGTGCGCAGAGACACTTGGCTCCAAAACCCCAGAGAAATTGCTTTGTCTTCACTATTCCTCTCATTATCTACTCTACTTCCCGTGCCAGTAACGGCTTAAAAGAGGAGGTCACTGGATCAGTTGACCTGCAACTCAGAAATGCTAAAAACTGTGACAGAGTAATAAATATTGTGGTGCTGCTACATTGTGTGTCTACTTCCTCAACAGTATTTAATAACCTGATACAAAGTGCATTAATCTTTTTTTTGTTTTTTGTTTTTCTTCACCCATCAAGTACTCCTCAACATCATGTTAGAAAGGAAACCCACACAGAGGGACAGGCATGACTTCAGAGTCATCCAGCTGACATACCGGTTGGAACTGACGTTCGCCTGCTGGAAAAAATTTAGCAGGTCACACGTTCAGTTTGGAGAAACAAAACCTGGGGGAACAGAGAGGTAGCCAAAGGGCTTAGTGGAATGACGAAGAAGTGGCATGTCAAAGTAAAGCACAAAAATAGTCCCAAGAAGCATGAAGGAAAAAACAACCCAAACTTGCTTCAAATCAGCTTTAAGGTTAAATAATTAAAGTAAACAAAGTGAAGAGACTGACATTTCTATAGTATATTCCTCCACCCTGTGTGGGGTAGTATCAAGAGAAAGAGTAAGGAGCAAAGAATTTAAAACCACAGGTTCCACGGTGATCCCCCTCACAAGAGTTCGTACTGGCGGAGGTGCATCCTCTGAATGATGTCTCGACAGTCGTTGAACACTCTGCGGATGTTTTCCGTGTCCACCGCGCAGGTGAAGTGTGGGTAGCAGTAGTGCCGGCCGTCGCCGCTCGCCGTGCTTATCCTCTGCGGGGAGAGAGGGGCGGGGGGGGAGAACAGGGTCAGGCGCTGCGCCTTGGGAGAGTTTCACAGCTCGGTGGTCTATGGGGTCTGGAGTGCCCAGACACCTGGGAAATTCCCTGTGTGGATCACTGAAATAATGGAAAGGAGAGGAGAGAGGAGAGAGGAGAGAGGAGAGGAGAGAGGAGAGGAGAGGAGAGGAGGGGAGGGGAGGGGAGGGGAGGGGAGGGGAGGGGTGGGGAGGGGAGGGCAGGGGAGGGGAGGGCAGGGCAGGGGAGGGGAGGGGAGGGGAGGGGAGGGGAGGGGAGGGGAGGAAGAGGAAGAGGAAAGAGGAAGAGGAAAGAGGAAGAGGAAAGAGAAAAAGAGGAACAGAAAGGAAAGGGAAAGGGAAAGGAGAGGAAAAAGGAAAGGAGAGGAGAGGAGAGGAAAGAGGAAAGGAAGGGAAGGGAAAGGTGGGTCTGTGGTCTAGTCCAAACTCGAATCATGAATTTGAAACAGACTAAAGTTGCAGGTAACATCATGGGGTCAGTGAGTACTTGGTAAGAGCCGCTGTGGCCACGGCCATTTGCAGGAGCTGCTACGGCTGGCGCGCATCACCGTGCAGCCAAGCGGCGCGGCGGGCAGACTGCAGCCACCCGTCTGTCCCAGGGGTTTGTTTTCCTTTTTAGTGCCATCATGTGGCAAATTTCTGAACTCTTGTTTTACACCAGCAGCACAAAACCGAAAACCTCCCAGCTGCGATGCCCTTACGGGAGAGAACAGCACCCTGACTGCTTCTGGCTTTTGCAGCTGAGGGCCCCAGAGGTTACCTTTCCTCAGGTAAGTCTTGGTATCGTTACTGAGACCAGACTACGGTGGAATTAATCACCAGAGGGCCTGGGGCCACCTTGCTTTTATTTTTCACTTGTGCAGCAAGACATGCACAAACTCAGTAAACATCGGACCACGCAAAATTAAGCTTTCACAAAGCTGCTGCACAACTTTTTAGGTTGCTAATTAAGCTCCAGCATCACTTCACCTGGGCTTACGTGGTTAAAATTCCCCAGGAATTCTAAACAATATTTAAAAAAAAAAATTAATTTTGTTCTGTATAACTGCAGGGTTGATAAATACAAATCCATTCTAGATCATTATCTTGAAGAGTATGTATGGTAAGTCATGAGAGCAGAAGATCAGCTCTTGGGATAATTATTTTTATAATTTGCCAAGTTTTATTACAAATTATATTGGCTAAACAACAAATGACAATATTTTCTCTCTCTGGCTACACTATATATTTTTAATACAGTGATATTGTTTTACGTGGGGCACCAACCTTTTAAATACCCACAGCTTCAGATATGCAGAACTACAGACTTCTAGAAGCCATGATTTGCATAATTAGATAACAAGAAATTGCAGATTTTTGCAGGTAATTTAGGTAATATTAGATATTTGACTCCAATTAAAGAGGGGGTGTTCCACATATATACTAAAACCACTTCCTTTTTACTGCACTACTACACATGATACCTAGCTCAAGGCTCACCCTCCTGAAAAACACTACTGCAGTAACATACTCAAATGCTGGGTAAAGCTGTTCAAGCCACACCTGAAGCATGAAGTACACTAAAGAATGAAGCAAGGGAAAAAAAAGCTTTACAAATTACTGCAGTGGTGGTGAAATGCTGAAACTCAATGAAAATACAGGCTCCATTTGTCAACCTGCAAAATCTTCCAGAAAGGTTTGGGGAGATCTTTGTTGTCCTGCAAAATGTGGGGAAATCAGACCCTTAGGAACCTAAGGGCTGAAAGGACAGCAGTGTGCACGGACACTGAAGATGATATCAATATTAAACCAGCAAAAAAATGCAATGGTGTTTCCATTTTTGATACAAGAGCTGCTATACACCCCCCCCCCACCCCGTGCAGATCTGCTCTATGACAGTGGTATAATGCTGCCAGCTCAGATGCAACAAGGAGAAACCAGTTCCTAAACATTTTCTTCTTAACTGGATTTAAAACATATACTATCCCCAAGAAGACAGTCCCATCTGCCTTCCAACTATTGTTGCACTTCGTTCTTGCTCCAAAGAGTTCAGCCCTGGCCTGCTGCAGGGCTCTGAGGCTCATCTGCTCTGCCCCGAGACCCACATTTACAGGTGCAGCGTCTGGCTGCTCTTGCCACCTTGCCCTCATCCCTTGCAGCGCGCTGCCTTCAAGCGGCACCATCTCCGCACACGTGACACGTGCGTTGATGTCTCTGCACGGTCTGCACACAGCAGTTACCTGCTGCAAGGATGTGAGAGGGGATCAGACTCCCACTCTGACCTCGTCTTTCCAGGACAAAATGTTACATGCTGTCAGTGAGGGACAGGGTACCAACGCTTTCAGTGCCACCCAGATGTGGGCAGTAGGGAGCACGCCATCCTGCTGACCCAAAGTTTCAATCTTTTTCTGGTGCTTTGGTAGAACAAGTGTTCTTCCACTACATGTTTGCCATGCACTGATTCCACTAAGGTCTGCGGTAGTAAGCTGCCCACAAGGTTATGATGACACCTGGTCACATATAAGGCACATCAAAGGATGTATTTTCAAAATGTTAGGGGTTTGGGTTTGTTTGAGGTTTTTCTGTCCCCTGACAGCTCTGTAGTTCTCTCATATTAACATAAATGCAGTATTTTCCCCCCTACTCGAAACTCATTTTGACTAGTAATGTCTTACATAGCACCAGTTCAGAGGGGAGAGAAAATACCCTCCCCCGGGACAGCAGTGAAAGAACATGTACTTTCCTTGAACCCCGGCATGAGTGTTTAATATCAGCGTCCCTGTCCTGCGGGATTCAGGACAACAGTTTTCATTGAGGAGCCAAATGTACGACTCAAGGAAGTCTGGTCTGTGGGTCTGAACAGCAGCTCCCTCACCTCCCAGATTCATATATTTAAAGATCAGCATGAACCAGAGGGGCTGGTGCCTCTGTTTGAACCGGGACTACCTATACACTGAGGATGTATTAAAACATCAGCAGATGGAGAGCCCTGTGTACAAAACACCAAAATGGGGCTGGGGAGTAGCCTAAACAAGGAGCGCGTGAGCACGCTGCCTCCATGAAGAGCTCGGGAGGAGAAAGGCCTGAGCCGAACAAAGAACTTCCTACAAGATAGGTCCTGCCAGTCCTAACTCAACGTTTCCCCCATGAAAACCCAGCGGTGCCAAGCAGCCAGGCCTCCTGCCCAAGCCCCTGGAGGCTACAGGAATCAAGAACAAATCACAGAATCATAGAAAGGTATGAGTTGGAAGGGACCCCAAGGATCACAGAGCTCCAACCCCCCTGCCACAGGCAGGGCCACCAACCTCAGGCCTGGATCTACACAAGGTTGCCCAGGGCCCCATCCAACCTGGCCTTGAACACTTCCAGGGACGGGGCATCCACCACCTCTCTGGGCAGCCTGTTCCAGCACCTCACCACTCTCTCTGTAAAAAACTTCCCCCTAATATCTAATCTAAACCTTCCTTCCTTTAGTTTTAATCCATTCCCCCTTGTCCTGTCATTGTCTATCCTTTTAAAAAGTTGAATCCCCTCCTGCTCATAAGCTCCCTTCATGTACTGGAAGGCTGCAATGAGGTCCCCCTGCAGCCTTCTCTTCTCCAGACTGAACAAGCCCAGCTCCCTCAGCCTCTCTTCGTAGGGCAGGTGCTCCAGCCCTCTAATCATCTTTGTGGCCCTCCTCTGAACCCTCTCCACAGTTCCACATCCTTCTTGTATTGGGGGCCCCAGATCTGGACACAGTACTCCAGCTGGGGCCTCACAAGGGCAGAGTACAGAGGGACAATCACCTCCCTGTCCCTGCTGGCCACCTCTCTTCTAATGGAGCCCAGGATACCATTGGCCTTGCGAGCTGCAAGAGCACACTGCTGGCTCATGTTAAGTTTCTCATCCACCAGAATCCCCAGGTCCTTCTCAGCAGGGCTACTCTCAAGGAGCTCTTCTCCCAGTCTGTATCTGTGTCTGGGATTCTTCTGGCCCAAGTGCAACACCTGACACTTTGCAGTGTTGAACCTCATTAGGTTCACCTGGGCCCATCTTTCCAACCAATGTATTTTGCCTTCCTAACACTCATACACAACTGTGGAGCGACTGTTGGAAATGTGTTTATGTATTTAACCTCCTTCTAAAATCCTTCAAATGACGTGCTTTAAATTTGCCAGTACCAGTGCCTACAGCCAGGTAGAGCTTTAAGGGGTGCAGCACCATGGTGGGGATTTTCACACATATCCATGCCTTATGCAGACTTGGTACCATGATAAAAATCATAACAAAACTTATAAATTAATAAACCCAGATTTCTCCGAATCGTGCCTGAATATATACCAGAGTGGGACAAGGGAAAGGTCATACATGAAGAGACTTGGACAGAAATGTATAAAGCAGAGACTAGGAGGCCGTAGGTAGAAAATGCGTACCTTTTCTTCTTTGCACCTGACTAAGGACCTCAGCCCCCTGCCCAGTCTGCATGCTGAGCTTCTTTCCCCTGTCCCCTCCTGTCCCCTTTGTCTCCCTGCTCCCCACAGCCTCAGTCTTTCATGCCTGACCCTACGAAACTGGCTGCCACCATTTCTGCTAGGCCTTCACCCACCTCGCTGTCCCTGCTGGGCCTGGGTGTGGCCGCCATTACTCCGGGCACACGCAGGCCGTTCAGCCCATTTATGGGAGCATTTCACTTGCAAGAGTTTTTTTTCAAACAGCCCATAAGTTACAAGTGCCTGTTCAAACACTACATCCCTCTGCTTCTTTTCAATGAAAAACCTGGGAGAGACACATGCTAACACTGCTTAGGGAGGAGATGCCCTTGCCAGGCCTGTGGCAGTAGCGGGGAAAGGGGTACAAGCTGTTTTAGCCCCACGCCTGAGCCCTGGGAGTGCCTGGTAGATGGCAGGTGCTGGTCCTGGCCCAAATGTGTCTCCTGCCCCCAGCACCCGTGGTGTCAGAGTGGCCTTGGCAGCCATACCACAGGTTTTTCCTGGGGTCGCAATGCCTACACCCTCTCTCCTCCCTACTCGCTTCGTAGGTGGCCTCCCTTCTATGATGCCGGTGAGTCACAGCAGGGAAGGACTTTGCCCTTGATGCATTAGATGGGTTCTTTGGTTTTTTTTTTTTTTTTTAAATAATGGAAATAGATAAAAGTGGGGAGGTTTCACCCCAGTTTTCCCATAATATGGTTTTCCTGGACCCTCCATTCAGACTGGGCATGGTCACTTGCTTCACAGGATTTCAGCATTACTGCAAGGGAGATTTGGCTTTAAGTGGGCTTTTTTTTATTTTAGTAACTCATGTTAATATGGTGCAAACTGATGTTTCTCCTCATAAGCCGGAAGGTTAAGGTGGTGAATGGAAATCCCTGAAGTGTGAACACAGTTAATTGCTTCTTTCTCCCTTGTTGCATCAACAGCAGCAAATCCTAACAATACTCGTAAATGCATAATGACTTTAAAATTCTTAATTCTAATAATTCATTTTCTTCCCTTGAATATCCCCATGGAGTTTCTACCAGTAGGGCAAGATGCAGAGAGCACTGAGCTTTGGTTCTGGTCTCTGTTACTGCTTTGTGCCGTTAGAATGACTTGGTATGAGTGAAGTTGTGGCTGATATTGGACTAACCCCCTCCTGTTTCTGATCGCAGTGCTGGGCTGTGATTGTGTGCCTGATAGCTACTTGTAATGCACATAACACCTCTTCAGCTCCAGCTTTGGAGGAAACCTTAATTACAACAGGAACTGTGACCAGACAAGGAAACTTGCTTATGATTCCTCAGGGTGAGGCAAACCTCCTAAACGGCAGAACGGAAACCTTATTTAAGGATAAAATCTGCTGGTTTTTGTTCATTCCCTCTTCCTGGCTGACCACTGCCAAAGCCCTTGGAGGAACATGGGATTAAGCCAAAAAAAAAAAGCCAAAAAAAAGCTAATTGTTTAAACATGGACTGGACTGACTGATGAACAAACCAAACTTTCAAGCATCAGTCAGTAGCATCTTACAGGTAGACAGCCACAGAAAATGGAAACAGGGCCTGGCATTGCCCCTCTGTGTAGAGTGAGCGCTGTTGGCACCCACACTAAACCTGGGATGAAGCAGGCAGGGATGTGACCATCTTCTTCCCTAGCACGCACTTGTGGCATGACACTTTGCAGGGCAGGTGACATATATAAAGTGGGCATAAAAATGTGCAAGCGGTAGGGAAGGTTCTGCAAGATGGGTGGCTGAAGAGAATCAGGGAATTGCCAGACATTCTCCTCTCCTTCTAGCTTTCTGCAAAACCCCATCAGTTTTCCCTAAATAAGCTATGCCATCTGCCGGTATTTCTTATGATAGAATCACACATAAGATCAAAATTACTCACTAAAAACTCATCCCGGATGAAGAACTTGGCTCTTGTGACTTTGGGGTCTTCTCCTGCATCTGGTGTTGCTGTTCAATTAAAAACAAATGACATCAGAAACATGAAAAGCAAACAAACATCTACTTTCCATAATAAAAGATTTCACGAGGAGGAAGTAGTCCTTCAATAGAGAAATTAAAATTTGAAATACCCAAAAGGAGATTCCCAATAGATAATCTCTAAAATAGAAAGGTACCATCAAATCTGAAATAAACTTCTATGCCTTTAACATATTTTGGAGACCTGAACATTGCTAAAATCATTGCACCAATGTCATCGGTCACATCAGAAAGAGGCTTACTCACATACACAGTTTGTTCACATAGATACAAACCATGTGGGAGTTACAGTTTAGCTTTAATCAGAAAATAGGACTAGAAAAAGCAGCTGAGCTGTTCAGTTTCTGCAGCAGAACAGCAGCTCTTCAATACAGCTTCTACAGGCAGGAATTTGGGTTTAAAAATGGTTAGTCCAAGACTACACTTGAAAAAAATGATGATGATAGCACCAAAAGGTCTTTATATACACCTATCTCCAGGCTCCAAGTAAGCACAATACTTAAGTTACACCATCATCAAGGGGCCTTAGATTAAATTCTTGTTGAGTGAGACACTCATTGGTCATTGCTGTTTGTTGGCAGATGAAGTCATCTCTAGCTAGGCCACGTAACAACTCTATTTATTGTGAAGTGTAAAAACCAAGGGAGTGAGGAGATAACCTATTAACTTCTGATCCTTATAAACATAACATGGCAAAGGGCAGAATTTACCAGAATATGGAAACATTTTCTTTTACTCTTATTTATTGTGCTAGGGGTAAACACCAAGCAGCAGCACCATCAGCGCTGTCTTAAGAGTTCAGTGCTGCTGTCCTTAAGTAAGGTCAGCTGAAAGGGAAGAACAACTGAACAACTGCAGGTTAATAATAGAGAGCTGCTTCACGTGTGAACATTTGGCATCACTGTGAAAGGCTGCTGAGAAACACCAAAAGCTACTTTATTCTCATAACTGGCTTACTATTAACAAATGTTAAAGATTTACCCAAACTCTGTATATATGCAGTGCATGTTTAGGAGAGGGAAATTTGGGTGATGGTGGCAAAAGATTTCTTCTGAAAGCCCTTAGCATTATTAAACTGGTGCCGGGTCAGCTCACATTTTAGGACTGTTTCTTTATCCTCTCCACATGAAACTCAGCATCACTGCTCAAATTCCACACCTGACTGAAAGCTGGAAATAGCTTATTACTGTCTTCCCTTCTATAGCCTAGGCTGTTGTTGAAGGTTAGTGGAGAATGAAAGCCCTTTCCCACAGGTCCCTGCACATGCTACTCCAGGGGCATCGCTGGGGTAAGGCAGGGGTCAGGAAGGGCAAGTTTTACCACCTTTGCTAGACACAGACCTGAGGTATTTTGAAGCCTTTACTTATGCAGTATGTTATTGCGGTGCAGGAATCACTGTACTTCTTGAAACGATAAGAAACCAAACCCCTGCTAATCGCTCTCTGCATTTCTTGATGTGGTTTTCCTCCATTATGGTTGCCTTGCTGGTCTGCTGGGCTTCCTGTCAGCATGTGCAGTTCTGGAGTTGACGGTGTTGGAGGATGCAGAATGGCCACAAAATAAATCTAACCAAACCCTAAGAAAATTCAGCAGCATGGGAGGCCCAGACAGAAACAACTGGCAGGGGAGAAACATGCCTGGCAGCTTTGCTTCCCTGCGACTGTGGGTTGCTCCAAAACAGGCGAAGGTGGGTGCTCTGGAGCCAGAGCCCCGCAGTCCCCATGCACCTCACCCCAGCACCCAGAGTCCCTTCAGACCTTTCCTTGGGGCACCTCTGAGCTCTGTGCTGTCGGCACACTCCTTACCTGACCGACAGTTCACGTTCAGGAACAGTGTGTGCTTGTGAATTTGTGTGTGTGTGAGAGACAGAGAGAGACAAAGAGAGGAACTATGGGACTGGGCTATGCCAGCAGGTGCAGTCCCTGCATGGTGCAAAACCTTACCATCCTCAGGTACAGTGTAATGCGCGTATTCAGGAAAGTAATCTTCGATTTTTGATTTCCCTGCCAAGACTTTTTCAGCCAGCATGTCCTGTTTATTCAAGAACAAAATGATAGAAATGGTCCGTAACCACCTGTCAAAAACAAACCAAATGTTGGTGTTATCTCTGACATGTTAACCAAGGAGGACATATCACTGCACTAGAAAACTTACTGGCTGTCCCTGCACGGACACAGAGAGAAGAAGCATGGAACAAGCTTCATGGAAAAAAAAAAAGAATTACCTAAATTATTGTTTCGACTGGGCTGCACCTGTGCTGGTGGGTATATTTATAGGATCTGTAAATACATTTATAAAGACTGCAGTAGGCATTGCTGAAGGGAGCAGTCTTCAAATATTGTTTTCTAAATTATCCTTTTGCTATTGAGTTGGGAAAATGATGACATTTCCTAAAAGCACCACAGTCAAAAACCAGACATTACTGTCTGCTTTGTTTGGTTTTGTTGAGGGGAAAGAAAAAGGCTGGAAGGCTGCCTTCCCTCAGACTGTTCTGTCTTAATAGTTCATCCACACAGGCTTTTAAGGGTGGCCTGTATGACACCTGATGAATCGCAGGAAAATAATCTCTTTTCTTCCCTAATTAATACCTATCCATCACTGTGAGGATGTACCTCTGGGACTTGTGCTTAACATTTTTCCCTCACTCTACCTTCAATCACTTCTCAGGGCAGAGCATTCTCGTATGTACGTGCTGAAAACTTCTCTACCTTATTCTGGTTGTGCTGATCCTCCAGCAGGAACCTATTCTCAGGCCGCTGTGTGGTGACATGTTTATAATTCACAGGCGCTGTGGCGGAACGGCAATGTAATGGCAGTTACAATTAGGCCAGATCTGAGGTACCAGCCCACAAGGCAGAGGAGCCGTGCGCTCTCTGAGATGGTTCTTACGAGCGCGGCTGCCCACGCGGGCATCGAGCGCAGCACCAGCCGGGGAAGCGAACGCAACGCCAACAGCTCCTGCTGCTGCGTTTGAGGAGGAGAAGAAATGTAATTTGGAGGATGCTCGCAGCCTCGGCCAAGCAGCACAGTGACGCCAGGAAGGGGTCTCCCTTGCTTCCCTCATGGCAGCTGGCACAGGGAGCTTGCCCTTTCCTTTCCACGCTGTCAGCATGCCCTGCATCGTTTTGGCAGCAGTGGTGAAACGCTGTGTGGGCCATCTCTGTGCCATGGCTGCCAGTGGGGAGGGGTATGTGGTGGGGGGGCACCCTGTGACCTGGCCCTAGCTGGACATTTTCTGAATAAGTGATCTGAGCACAGAGTAAGGGGGGGTCCTGTTTTGTAAGGAGTTGGACTGTGGCTAAATTGGGGAGGATGGTTGGGAAAGGAGTCACGATTTTACCTATTATTCCAGATACTTTTGAAAAGGTCCAGGGATTCCCGTAGTCTGTTTGTGTTATTGTCTTCCCTTATTACCATGTTGTAGCTGCTGCAAGCCACAACAAAGATTATAGCCGTGACATCTGGGCAGGGCACACAGAAGGAAGAAAGGAGAGAGAAAAGAGCATATCTGTTATCCCAGCACATACTTCTTGGGGTAACACTGCCATTATGCCCCAAACTGCCGAAAAGTACCCAAAGCAAATATCTCTATTAGTGACATTAGATGGATGTGTGAACATGAACACTAAGTCGCTCACACCTCAGCAAGTAACTTCAAAATGAAAACGTGCAATATTTTTCCTTACCGTTAAAGCACTGGATCCATTTTCTTCTCTCATCTCTCTGGCCACCTACATCAAACATGCTGTTAAAAAGCCATAGGATGTTATATCACTTAGGTGCACTAGGAAAGTCACACGAAGCATGCAGCACAAGGGTTCAGTTTAAAAATCTGACAGCCCCAAGGACAGCAGAAGTAAAGTATTGCCCAAAGGGAAAAGAGATCTGCTGATGCCGCGTCGCAAGTCAAGAGATCTGCTGATGCTGTGGTGCATGTCAGAGGGCTGCACAGCTCCACCTGCCCTGCTCTGCCAGGACAAGGCCCCTGAATCCGCAAAATGAAAAATAAATACACCCTTTTTCCAAAGCAAGTTTGGCCTTTCCAGCCCAAAAAACATGAGGCACATAAGGTTGGACCTACTGTACTCTAAACAAGGGCAGGTTTCGGCATATTGTGAAGGGTGGTGGGAGAGCGTGTGTCTGTGAGGAGGGCGTGGGGGCAGCTCTGCCCCGTCAGTGCTGCCATCTTTCTGGGCAAGAACCGGTGAGCAGAGGCAGCCCCACAGCAACTATTTTACAGAGACACAGTGTAAAACTTGTGTGGCTGTCTACAAGAAGGGAGACATTTAACTCTCCTCGTCCCACTGTAAGTCTGACCTGTGGGCAGGACTCCCCCTGACTTCTGCGAGATCTCCCCAAAAGTAAGTTATGAGTTTACAGTGCTATACCAATGAACCAGTTAGTAAAACCAGCCACAGACACAACCCCACAAGAGAGCATCACTAATAAACTACTATCAGCTCTTTTTGTCCTATGGAAAGAGAGCTATAAAACCTAACCAGACCAACAAACTAAAACCCAACTTCCACTGTAAACCTACTCTACCAAGCACACATGAGGAGAGACATCTGAACCAAGTTGTTAAAAATCAGAATGATATTAATAAATTATTACTAATAGACTTACTGGAAATTTACTTTATCTACTTGAAATCTTGTTTCGAAAATCCCTGATGTCAACACTCTGCATCTTAATAGGTCCTGGAAATGAGAAGACAGAAGCTCATTAGCAAGGTTTTACTCCTAACCTTGTTTTGTTTTTAAAAGCATGGAATACTATTTTCCATGAAAAGTCTTAAATGTTCCATTTCACTGAAGTTCAATCAGACTTGTTGGTGAAACTGTATTTGTCCATCCTGACACAGTAGATACACACAAACATCATCTCTGCATGTGGCTTGTGCACACTTAGAAAGCATGAGACCCTATTTGTGTTCTCCTTAGAGCACAATGAAACTTGTCAGTGATGGTCATAGAATTTTGTATGGGATGTGGATAATGAATTCTGAAGTTACATAAAACTAAGAAAAATGTTATTCATGTTGTAAAGTCAAGTATTCAAATGTTAGAAAACTCCAGATTTACAGTTGCCCAGGCAACCTTAATTCTGCCCTCTTTTGTACTGAATGAGACAGGAATCCTATCGAAATAATCACTTGTGACTGAGTAATTAGAGCTCTATTACAGAGCACTGGGGAACAGAATTTAGGTTGTACATAAATCTGGCATTTTTTCCTTATTTTTCAAACTAGCAATACAGTACAACTTAAATAACATTCCTTTAAAAATTAAAATAGTAAAAAAAAATATTCCTAGATTCTTAAAGGAAGTAGGCAAAAGCAATTTATGTTGCATAACTCAGTCAAATAGCTCATCGTGTGCCATCGTCATCACCAGCAGCAGCCTTGCTTACCCAGCACTGCTGCTCAGGCAGTGAGGTCAGAACAAAACTGGAGGCCGGACAAAGCTGCTGGCTGCCTGATGGGGATGAACCTGCTGGGCAGCCACCTCTTGGCCCAGCTGCCTGCCTGGGGAGTGCTCCCTTCCTGGGGCAAGGGAAGGGCTGCTTGGCCTAGCTTAGCCCTCCTTGCCACACAGCAGCTGCAAAAGTGGGGAAGGGAGGAGGCAGTTGGCTGTGCAGACTCCAAGCACAGCTTGCCTTTTTCCCCTACCCTACTATCTACTGCTCCAAGTACTCTGGTAGCTGGGAAACCTCCCAGCTGCATGAACTCACCTGAAGGCCACTTTATTTTAGTTATTTTATACATTACTGCCGTTTTCTGTCACTTGCTGACATTTATTTGCTATTGGATCCATTCATCATTTTGAGGAGGTGCAAAAAAGAGCTGAAGTAAAGGGGGAAAAGGAAAAGTTGTGCTATTTATCAGTTACTTCAGCAGGAAAACTGATACAGCACAACAGGATGAAAAGCCGAAAGCAAAAGAGAATCCCTCCTTTACAGCAAAGCTTCCTGCCTGCCAAATACCAAAGGATCTCTGGAGACACAAGGCATTTCTTCCCAAAGGAAATACCAGGAAAAAATTCTAGGTGATGAATGACTGCTCCAGGTAGAGAAAGACCTCCCAGGAACAAACAGGCCAACACTGACATAAATAATGAAAGTAAAAATGAGGCTTTGCTTCATTGACTTCTCTCTCCAGCTGAGTGGTATCAATGTGAAAATCAGGCTTGTGAGGTCTAGATGGACTAAATCCCAGTGCCACTGCTTTGGTCTGAAAACGTCTCGAGGGCTTTAATAACTGATCCTATATTGGGTCGACCATACAAACTTCACCTTATAGTATAATGCTCACTACTTTTTACTGCCTTCTATCCCAGGATATGGAGTAACCAGATGGGCTTGTGGTTACAGACCTGAACTGGCACTGCTCCACATACTTCCTTGTGTGATCTCTGGCAAGTCACTTCATTTCTCTGAATTCCAGTCCCTGACTGCACAGAGATTTGGCAATTGCATTTTTTTAAGGGCATCTACCTGTTCCTACACCCTGCATGGTTAGACTGAATTATCCGGTGCAGGGATTCTCTTCCCCCACCTGTATGTGTGGTTTATGACGTGGTGCACAGTCTTGGCTACTAGATGACATGGGGATAGCAGCACTGAACCACAAGGAGCTTGCTGAGGAGACAACCTGCCCAGGGAAACCACACAGCTTGAGCTCTGGGAAGGCAGCTGAAACTGTGCACCAAGGCGAGGCCCTTTCCTGCATCATAACCACACCACTTCAGCCTTAACTTTTCTGAATGTGCTTGTCATTAGACCTCTCTATCATCTTGATTATCTGGTAAAAAAGTGTACTGCCCTGCAAATAAGGCTTAAATAGAAACAGGAGATGGGCATAGGCTGTAAAGGTATCTGCAGGTTCACAGAGAGGACCACGGGGCTGGCTGCTGCCACTGGTGCTCTCCCCTGAATTTGGACACAAAATTCACTGCAGGCTTCTGCCTCTGAAAGACCTGTCTGATGGACAAGAGAAGCCTCCCTCTGAGCTTCCATCACCTCCACACTGAAATAAGACATCGCTTCTGTGTGGTGAAGGGTGGTGAGGGAAACCATAGGCTTCTATGGTTGTATTTTCTCTTCCCTTCGCTTTGTTTGCAGGACACAGAATGGAAAGCAAGAAGAAATAACAGATGTATTACAGGAATCACCGGCCTACATGTAGTAACAGTAAAAGACAAGCTTGCACCACCAAAAAGCCTCCTGTTCTTTAATACCCATTACTTTAACTGCTAGGCTGTATTTCGATACTGTGCAGCGTGCCCTATTTCGCCGCTGTTGGGACTAAAATAAATCACATAAAGATTTCATACAAACGGGCGTACCAGTTCAGACCCTACCCCATGAGTTATACTAACCTGGTCTGTGGGTGTGTAGTCATCCATGCTGACACTGTCAATTCTTTCTAAAAAGCTGGAAGAAAAATAAGCAGGCACTTAGATATGTAACATACTGTCCAGTATAACACTTCTCACTACTGTTTCTGGTTTAGACTCCTGCTGCAAAGCAAAACACAAGTGCAGTGATGATTTATTGCCACTGATCGAGGTAACAAACACACTTTTTACCCAGACTTTGTTCCTAGTGCTGTGTAAGGGAAACTTTCCCTTACTAGAAGGAAAGTACAGGAGCGATGTATTCCTATACTTTCCGTTACGCAGCACTCATAAGCAGTTCAAATACAGTTAAACATTATAATTTTGTGAGGTCTACTGAAAAAAATCCTACTAATCATGTGTCATAACATTATATGGTTGTTTAGACATAAAAAAAAAATTCTGGGGAGTAAAGAAGAAAACAGGGCAACGGGTTGCTGTTATGGAGCATGACGCTTATCCAGCATAACGTTACATTGATTATGGTCTCGGTAACCTCAGCAGAAATGCTAGTGAATGTATACAAATAGCTTAGGACTGACATGCTGGCCTCAAACACTGCAACTAAAAAGAAAGAAGTGGAAAGCAAAACCGATGTGCAGTGGAGGTTAACCAATCTGGCTATGTTGCCAAAACTCCCTGAGAGGCGTAAGGTGAAAGACAAACTTACAACTGCAGGGAAAAGCAAGAGAAAAAAGGATCCAGAAAAAAAGAGGGGGGGGCACATTCTCCAATTAATTAGAGAAATCTTCCCAAGCTTTAATTCTTTCCTAGAACATGACAGAATGGCAGTATTAAGGACATAAATATGTGTACACATAGCTAACAGAGGGGAGGTTCTCCCCTCTCCCCCATTTCTTAGATCTCACATGAGCCCAGCTGGCTCATTTTTACTGGACTGCCTGTGTGACTTCGAAGCTTTCTTGAATTTCTGCATTGTTGTTTGGTATTTGGCAGTGAATATCCCACCAGCTGACTCATCTTGCTACAATATTATCAAGATTTCTTTATTGACTGGCAAGATTTTCTCAATTTTACTTGGGTGTACATGTGGAATCTACTTAATTACAGTGGGAAATATAAAAATACCAGTGAACTCTTGACTTGCAGCATGACTCACTGTTTACACAGGGGTCACACACACTGACCGGTTGAAAAAATACACCCCTAAAAGCCTGTTTGTAGTTCTCATAGCACTTTCCCACGGACACAAACTGAAAGGAGAAGAAAATACACTATGTATATATTTACTTACACAATTTTTCCTTTTTGAACCTCCATGGTTGTAACAGGGAAACAAAATGAACTATCTACAGTTAGAACTCCCAGGTTTTCTTTCTGGATGATCGAGGTGTGATGGCTAAGCATATTGTTTATAAAAATACTGTTCAGTGCAACATGATGGGTGCCTGATAACAAAACTATACCAAACAAACTCTAGAATTTTATTTAAAAAAAACCCAAACCCTTTTAATAAAACCTCCTCCCTCTCCAAAAGCCACCATAAACTTATGTAAAGATATAAAAACACTTCTCTATATTCAGCTACAGTCACTGTGAGAAAGCAGCTGTATTCAGACAATATGTACCTTTTGGTCAGACAATTTTCATCACCTTGAGAACACTGATCAAGTGAAGTTTAACTCAGCTACCCCCGCAGTGAATGCCAACACTGGAGCAGAGGGAAGTATTTTTAACTGGCGCACCTATCGTTAACACAGCTCTCATCTCACGCTTGCAGGGCACAAGATGTCAAAAGAAGGCAACCAAAAATGCCTCCAAGTTGAATCTCTTCCTAAACACGGAGCAATTTTCCCTAACAGGGCTGTCCAGGCAGCACTCCTCTATTTCCAAGTCCATTTCAAAGTTTTCTTTCCAGTTTCTGAACAGTTTGATCCGATGGGCTCAGAAGCCGACACTTTTCACCAGAGTAAAAGGTTAGCAGAGGGGTAAGTCCAGGTCTCTGAGCGCAGTGAGGTGGCAATGCCAGCAGTTAAACAAGCCTGCAGAAAATGGGCAGGAGCCTGAGGGAGAGCTAGCGAACCGCTGCGGGTAGCGCAATCGCTTGCACAGCTCAGGATCGATAAGTGCAACAGAAGTCAGGGGAGAAAATGCGCCTCAGCTGCAGCTGACATGGAAAGGGCTTTGGTTAAGAGTGTGGAGAGAAGCAAGTATTTGTGCACAAACATGACTCCATCATAAACCTCACAAGACAGCGTGAATTGGTGTTTTTCTTGAAGAAGCATTCCTTCTGGAGTTGATGTATAAAATCAGAGGCGATACATCTCGTCTCCCCAGTACCACGGGTCACGTCGGCAGAATTTATCCAAAATGATTAAACATGGTACTTAGTACCAATTCACATCTCTCTCACCTATACAACAAGCACCCCAGGAAGGTTACTGGTTGTTAGCATTTGCATTTTCCAAACAGGCAAATTACGGTGAGGAACAGAGGAGTGAGTAACACAGAGTTATGTGATGAATATCCATGGCAGGGTTGGGAATGAGATAAGTCTCCTAATTAGATGCCCTACGTTATCAGCCCAAGTTGTCTTACATTTAGAAATAATCATCAGCTTCCTCCCAGTAAAAGGCTCCATTTCAGACATCCTAAGCTGTAGCACCACAGTTAAGAGAGAAGGAGCTCTGATAAATATCACGCGCTTAAAAAAATATATGACTTGACAGAGCAGCCATAATTCGTTATGCTTGTAAGGTCGCTGGCCACGTGCAGCCTGTATTAAAATAGATGCAATGATTTACCAGGCTTTACCTGCCATCCCGCTGTATCAACCTGCAATGATGTCACTGGCATCCGATAAATCAACATACAATTATTAGGACTTGGCTACATTTCATAGCTTTGCACAAAATGAACCTTTTCAGTGTGTGATGGTGTCCTGGTTTCAGCTATGATGGAGTTAAACTTTTTTTTAGCAGTGGATGGAATGCCATGTTTGGGTGTTAGCATGAGAATAGTGCTGATAGCACCCTGATGTTTTCCGATTTGTTGCCGGGCAATCAAGGACCTTTCTCAGCTCTGCATACTTCCTTACTAGTGAGAAAGGAGGGGATGCAGCCAGGACAGGTGATCCGAATTGGCCAAAGAGGATATTCCATACCAGTTATGTCATGTTCGGTATAAGGGGGGACTGGGGGGAAGAGGGGGAGACAACGCCAGGACGTGCAGTTTCTGGGGCGGTCGGGTTGTCCGGGACGGGCTCTAAGCTGTGCGGCCTGAGTTGTGTGGTTTGGTGAGAAACTGCATTGTGTATCACCAGTTTCATCTATTTTGTGCTTTAAACTTCTGTTATTGTTATATCTAGTTTTCTGTTATTGTTTAGTAAACTATCCTTATCCCAACCTGCGTGGTTCTGGTTTCTAGGTTGTGGTTTCTTTTCCTCCTTTCTTCCTTCCCTTTTCCCCTTCCCCCAACTTTCCCTCCCCCTTCCTTTTAAAAGTACAAGCGACTGTGTGGGGTGCGGCCCTTGGCTGGGGCAAAACCACGACAGTTATTTTGGCGCCCAACGTGGGGCACGAACGGTTGGGATAACGGTAGATCTGACCCTAACTATCGCAATTAAGATAAGCACTGTTGTTTAAGCAATCTCTGGTCACGATGTTGTGGTATTTATTTACAAGGCTGTGGCAGCAAAACCACCGCATGCTGTATACAATCCTGGCAGGATTCTTTACTCTCTCAGGTCTGTGGCTCCCGTATTTGTTCCCATACTTCATTATAGTGTATTTTATGATATCGGTCTATGATACAATAATATCGATGATCATGAGCTTAAGCTGGTACCTGTATGAGGTTTTGCTGTCCTGTCCATTCTTTGGACAGGGAGGGGTTAATAACAGCAGCCGGTATGGTGGGGGCACTGCTTTCTTTTCCTTTGGGCTAAATACAACAGCTCTTAGGGCAGTTTTTGAAAATCTTCAATATCTCTGGGATATTCAAACTAGCATTTTGCTATTGGTAGGTTTGGTGCAGATGGTTCAGTTTTTGTTATATATCAAGCATAGGTTTATGAATACCACTGAAGAGCTTTCTCCGAGACAGAATAATCACGAGTGGCAGGGCATGTGGCAAAGTATGGGCAAGTACCTAGGTACTTTCTCACGCCCGATGGTTTGGAATTTCACTCCTGAACAGCTACAAGACCCCGATCAAGTGACTGCATACCTAAGGAAAAATTGCTGTAGGTTTCCCAGAGATGGACACCTTACTGCACTGTGCTGGGCTCTGGCCACTATTTATCAAACACTGCTTGATAGCAGGCAGCACTGTCAGCACTGTCAGCACTGTCAGGGAGAAGGGAAAGGAAACAGACTGGCAGATACTATAGCTGCTGCAACCACTGGGGCTGACACTGCAGCTACTGCAACCCCTGTGACCGACACTGCAGCTACTGTAATCTCTACAGCAGACACTGCAGATGATCTGAAAAACCAATCCACACCAGTGTCTGTTGCTCCCGTACAAAAGAGGAAAGGCACAAAGAAATCAGTTCGTATAGTGACGGATAAGGATGATGATCAACCGGGATCATCTCGAGGATATCAGGATGAGGCAGAACCAGAGATTGTTACCCGATCCCTGACTCTGAGTGAGCTGCGTGAGGTTCGAAAAGATTTCACTCGCCACCCAAGTGAGCACATTATCACTTGGTTGCTCCGATGTTGGGATCACGGGGCCAGTAGTTTGGAATTAGAAGGCAGAGAGGCCAAGCAGTTGGGATCCCTAGCTAGAGAAGGAGGAATTGACAAAGCAATTGGGAGGAGGCCGGAAATCCTCAGCCTCTGGAGGCGACTACTGTCAAGTGTGAAGGAAAGATATCCCATAAAGGAATATATTACATGCCAGACACCTAAGTGTAACAGCATAGAGACATCTGTCCAGCACCTGAGAGAATTAGCTGTACGGGAGATAATTTATTATGATCTGGACAATTCACGGCTTCCCTCTGATCCCGATGAAGTCCTATGCACTCCAGATATGTGGCGTAAGGTTGTACGAAGTGCACCAGCAGGGTATACCAATTCACTGGCAGCAATTGACTGGAATGATACGAATCCGCCAACCGTAAATGAGGTGGCCTGCCGACTCCGGAAATACCAAGACAATGTTTCCCTCTCCGTCATTGCAGCAGTAGAGAAACTGGTTCAACGACTTGACAACAATGTGTCCAACTCCCAACCCGTATGGAGCAATGTTGCAGCTACTGGGAGAAAGCGTCCATCGTTCCAAGAGGGAGAATACACACCACGACGTACACTGTGGTTTTACCTGCTTGATCATGGAGAGGACATGAGGGAATGGGATATGCAGCCCACCTCAGCCCTTCGAGCACGAGTAAATGAGCTGCGGGGTAAAACATTCGCACAACGAGATTCTGCCAGGAAGAAGGCTGCACCAGTTTCTACTGGGCAGTTCCCTAGACCAACTGGAAGGCCTACCTATATGTCTGATGTGCCTGATCCTTTTGAAGGGACCTCTAAGTCCTTTATGCAACCAGTAGAAAACAAATATGATCAGCAGCAATAGAGGGGCCCTGCCTCCAGCCAGGTGGAGGAGAGGGACAATCGGGTTTATTGGACTGTGTGGATCCGATGGCCTGGCACGTCAGACCCACAAGAGTACAAAGCTCTGGTGGATACTGGTGCCCAGTGTACTCTAATGCCATCGAATCATGAAGGGGTAGAACCTGTTTGTATTTCTGGAGTGACAGGGGGATCCCAACAACTAACTGTGCTAGAGGCTGAGGTGAGCCTAACTGGGAAGGACTGGGAAAAACACCCCATTGTGACTGGTCCAGAAGCTCCGTGCATTTTAGGTATAGATTATCTACGTAGAGGGTATTTTAAAGACCCAAAAGGGTACCGATGGGCTTTTGGAATAGCTGCTTTGGAAACAGAAGAAATTGAACAATTGTGTGCCTTGCCTGGACTCTCGGAGGATTCTGCTGTTGTGGGGTTGTTGAAGGGTGAAGAACAGCAAGTGCCAGTTGCTACGACGACGGTGCACAGACGACAATACCGTACTAACCGAGATTCCCTGATTCCCATCCATAAGCTGATTCGTCAACTGGAGGATCAGGGAGTGATCAGCCGAACCCACTCACCCTTTAATAGTCCCATATGGCCAGTGAGGAAGTCCAATGGAGAGTGGAGGCTGACAGTAGATTATCGTGGCCTAAATGAAGTCACTCCAGGTATGAGTGCTGCTGTGCCAGACATGTTAGAGCTCCAGTATGAATTGGAATCGAAGGCAGCCAAGTGGTACGCCACAATCGACATTGCGAATGCTTTCTTCTCGATCCCACTGGCGCCAGAGTGCAGGCCACAGTTTGCTTTCACTTGGAGAGGCATCCAATACACGTGGAATCGTCTGCCCCAGGGGTGGAAACATAGCCCCACCATCTGCCATGGACTAATCCAGAATACACTGGAAAAGGGTGAAGCACCAGAGCACCTGCAGTATATTGATGACATCATTGTATGGGGCAACACAGCAGAGGAAGTTTTTGAAAAAGGAAACAGGGTAATTAAAATCCTTTTAGAAGCCGGTTTTGCTATAAAACGAAGTAAAGTCAAGGGGCCTACGCGAGAAATCCAGTTTTTAGGAATAAAATGGCAGGATGGGCGTCGTCAGATCCCAATGTCCATTATTAATAAAATAGCAGCTATGTCTCCACCAAGCAACAAAAAGGAAACACAAGCTTTCTTAGGTGTTATAGGTTTTTGGCGACTGCATGTCCCAAACTACAGTCTCATTGTGAGCCCACTCTACCATGTAACTCGAAAGAAGAATGATTTCCAATGGGGCCCTGAGCAACAGCAAGCCTTTGAGCAGATCAAACGCGAGATAGTCCATGCAGTGGCCCTCGGGCCTGTCCGGACAGGGACAGATATTAAAAATGTGCTCTACACTGCAGCTGGGGAGAACGGCCCGACCTGGAGTCTCTGGCAGAAAGCACAAGGGGAGACTCGAGGTCGACCGCTGGGGTTTTGGAGTCGGGCCTACAAAGGATCTGAGGCCAATTATACTCCAACAGAAAAGGAAGTACTGGCCGCCTACGAAGGGGTTCGAGCCACCTCAGAAGTGATTGGAACTGAAGCCCAGCTCCTCCTGGCACCGCGACTGCCGGTGCTGGGCTGGATGTTCAAAGGGAAGGTTCCTTCTACACACCATGCCACTGATGCTACGTGGAGCAAGTGGGTTGCACTAATTACACAGCGGGCTCGAATAGGAAACCCCAATCGCCCAGGAATCGTGGAGGTGATCACAGACTGGCCAGAAGGCAAAGATTTTGGGATGTCACCAGAGGATGAGGAGGTAACACGCGCTGAAGAAGCCCCACCCTACAACGAACTGCCAGAGAATGAGAAGCGATATGCCCTGTTCACTGATGGGTCTTGTCGCATTGTGGGTAAGCATCGGAGATGGAAAGCTGCTGTATGGAATCCTATAAGAAGAGTAGCAGAAGCCACTGAAGGAACAGGTGAATCAAGCCAGTTTGCTGAGGTGAAGGCCATCCAGTTAGCCCTGGACATTGCTGAGAGAGAAAAGTGGCCAAGGCTCTACCTTTATACTGATTCATGGATGGTGGCGAATGCCCTGTGGGGGTGGTTGCAGCAGTGGAAAAAGAACAACTGGCAGCGTAGAGGCAAACCTATATGGGCTGATGACTTATGGCAAGATATCTCTGCTCGGTTAGAGAAACTTGTTGTAAAGGTACGTCATGTCGACGCCCATGTACCTAAGAGTCGGGCCATGGAGGAACATGAAAACAACCATCAGGTAGATAAGGCTGCTAGGATTAAAGTGGCTCAGGTAGATCTAGACTGGCAACGTAAGGGTGAATTATTCATGGCTCGATGGGCTCATGATACCTCGGGTCATCAAGGGAGAGATGCAACATATAGATGGGCTCGGGATCGAGGGGTGGACTTGACCATGGACGCCATCGCACAAGTTGTCCACGAATGTGAGACATGTGCTGCAATCAAGCAAGCTAAGCGGTTAAAGCCCCTTTGGTATGGAGGACGGTGGATGAAATATAAATATGGGGAGGCTTGGCAGATTGATTACATCACCCTCCCACAAACCCGCCATGGCAAACGTTATGTGCTTACAATGGTGGAGGCAACTACCGGCTGGCTAGAAACATATCCCGTACCCCATGCCACTGCTCGAAATACAATTCTGGGCCTTGAAAGGCAAGTCCTCTGGCGACATGGTACTCCAGAAAGAATCGAGTCAGACAATGGGACTCACTTCCGAAACACTCTTATAGACACCTGGGCCAAAGAGCATGGCATTGAGTGGGTGTACCACATTCCTTATCATGCACCGGCCTCTGGGAAAATTGAACGATATAATGGACTTTTAAAAACTACACTGAAAGCAATGTGTGGTGGGACATTCAAGCATTGGGATACACATTTGGCCAAAGCCACGTGGTTAGTTAACTCTAGGGGATCTACCAATCGGGCTGGCCCTGCCCAGGCAAAATTTCCACGTGCTGTAGAGGGAGACAGAGTCCCAGTAGTGCATATGAAGAGTGTATTGGGAAAGAGAGTTTGGGTCATCCCTGCTTCAGGCAAAGGTAAACCCATGTCTGGAATTGTTTTTGCTCAAGGACCTGGCTGTACTTGGTGGGTAATGCAGAGGGATGGAGAAGTTCGATGTGTACCTCAAGGGGATTTGATTTTGGGTGAGAATAGCCAATATAATTAATAAAGTAGAAATTGTAATAATTGCCAAATAACCCATTATTGTATATTTCATTATTGTTATGATTGCTGTATGTTGTACCATAGCATTATAGCTGGAGTCATACAAGTTAATGAAGAATGAGTGCCATGATGATGGAACTAAAGCCTGGCCTCTCAAGAACTTTTTTCTCCCTTTTAAAATAAACTCTGACCCACAGACTATGAGCATGGACCATGCCAGGTGTATCAGTCAAGAGCCTGAGATGCAGCGTGCAACGAGCCAATGGAACATACAACTATCCTGAGAAACTGTTACGACAAATGGAGCCTGGAAATCATGGACTAAATGAACTCAACAACTTCAGAGGGATGATTCACAGACTGAGGGAATAAGATCTGTATGCACATATGTGTGCATACATGTGTACATATATATATGGGTGTGTGAAACACGAAACTGGTTGTACCCAAAGAAAATTGTTGGATCTGGTCATGACGTAAATGGTATGGAATAAGGGGTGGATAATGTCCTGGTTTCAGCTATGATGGAGTTAAACTTTTTTTTAGCAGTGGATGGAATGCCATGTTTGGGTGTTAGCATGAGAATAGTGCTGATAGCACCCTGATGTTTTCCGATTTGTTGCCGGGCAATCAAGGACCTTTCTCAGCTCTGCATACTTCCTTACTAGTGAGAAAGGAGGGGATGCAGCCAGGACAGGTGATCCGAATTGGCCAAAGAGGATATTCCATACCAGTTATGTCATGTTCGGTATAAGGGGGGACTGGGGGGAAGAGGGGGAGACAACGCCAGGACGTGCAGTTTCTGGGGCGGTCGGGTTGTCCGGGACGGGCTCTAAGCTGTGCGGCCTGAGTTGTGTGGTTTGGTGAGAAACTGCATTGTGTATCACCAGTTTCATCTATTTTGTGCTTTAAACTTCTGTTATTGTTATATCTAGTTTTCTGTTATTGTTTAGTAAACTATCCTTATCCCAACCTGCGTGGTTCTGGTTTCTAGGTTGTGGTTTCTTTTCCTCCTTTCTTCCTTCCCTTTTCCCCTTCCCCCAACTTTCCCTCCCCCTTCCTTTTAAAAGTACAAGCGACTGTGTGGGGTGCGGCCCTTGGCTGGGGCAAAACCACGACAGATGGGCAGGCTTCCTAAGATGTCATCTGCAACTACATTAAATGTGCACTGAGAGTTCTAGACACTAAAAAGACAAGAAGCCATACTCTCTTCCTTCTTCAGAAGAAAATTGCTTCTTGAATATGCTTCATATAAGCTCCTTACTTGGCTAACTACTACAGTATCAAAAATAGCTCTGACAGGCAAAAGTATACAGTAGGTACAAGTAATGGATTCCAGGTGAGATAAGGAATCCGTCCTGCCTTGTCCCTAAATATGCTAACTTCACCCTCATTACTGCATTCAAATGGGAAAACGGGGATCACTTTTCTAAACTGCTTTCACAAGAACATTAATTTCTACTAATCCTAATGAGTGTAATAATGATTCTCTGGCACAATATACATTCTTTTATCCATATACATTTATATACACCCCAGCATATTTTAAATTTACACGACTTTAATTTACATGATTTTAATTTAAAGTGCTTAAAGTACAAAGATACCTCCCAACTGTGGCAACGCTTCTGTCTTTGCTCAAAGAACCAGCGTGAGGAAAACACAACCGCAAAGAAACGAATCAAAATGGACATCAGTATCACTTATTCTCTCTTTTTAGATCCTGGTTTTTTTCAGCTCAGGGACAAAACTATTTTTGCAGAATTATGCCTTTCTACAACATTGACAGGTCTTCTATTTATGCAGCTTCTATAGAAACCCATACTCAGGATTTATGCTAATTTTGCAGTCACTGCTTTGCATGCATGTGCAATGAACTTTAAGCTCACGCATTCAACTCAGCGGTGGGTAAAACTACAACATAGAATATTTTTATTTCTACTTCGTGATTGTGGTTTTATTTATAAAGGATTTAGTCTGATAATTAGTATGGCAATTAGGGTTGTCTTAATTTTACGGTGGGGTGTTTTACATTTCCTTACATGGAACAGCACAAACAATTTTTTTTTTTTAAAACTAAATTAGGCAAGATATTGGAAGCAAAGTCTTCACTTCTCTGTTTGGAAATGCAGTGGTTTGGTTTGCCCACAAATTAAAGCAAAGAAAAATGGACTGATAAAGTTAAAAAAATCCCAATCACGAGCTACTGACATTATTATATCTATTATTAAGCTGATCTGTAGTTTTATAAATATCTTCAGTGAGTTTCCTAGGAAACTCAGCTGACACTTAATTTGACAAGCAATCTCTAAATTTTATATTATGCAAGCTGTGAACACAAAAGTACAGGTTTTAGATGTGCCTGCCAGTGCATGTGGGAACTATCAATAAGCATTATTCTCTTTAAAAACCATAGCAATTTGAGCAGCATTAGCTGCTATACAAGAATTTCTGAAAAAAGGATTCATAAATGCACAAATAAAGAGGAGGTAATGGTACATGAAAATCCTTTTCTCACTGGGTAAATCACTACACAGCTCTGTATAGATATTCTGACCCAACAAACAAAATCACAATTAAAAGAAAAATCACGTATTGAGAATAATATGATAGACACAAACCTCATGCTCTATTTCTAAGTGTATTTTGACATCCAAACAATTGGAAAGATGAAGTGCTAACCCGCAGATCAATACAGCAAACTGTACATTTTAATAAATTTTCATCTACTTCAACCATTTTTATACTCTCACCCCAACATTTCAAAGGCCTTCTATCAAACAGTTGCTGTGGAAAGCAAGAAATCAAATCCATGTCAAAATGCTCATCTCTGTAAAAGGAAAAGGTAACATGGCAAATCTTTAAGGCTGCAGCTTGAAGTTCTTAGGGTAAAGAATCTCCAATCTACCCCCAAGTAAGCTGTAGGGGTTGGCAACATTTCTGATGGACACTGACTCAAAAAAACTGCAGAAGCACCATAATCTGCTATGTTAAACCATCCAGGGCCAGAACTTTGAATTCTGTCCTCTCTGGATTGCAGTAAAACACAGGCGAGGCAGACATTTTACAACAAGAACACCTACCCCAGGTCTCTAGGGAGCTGAAAGGGAATACATTTTTTTTTCCTTTTCCCTGTTGCATTTATCAGGGACAACACCAAGATTTGAATATTTTCCCCCCTTCTTTCTTTCCATAAAATACCTTTAAAAAAAATCCACTAAGGGATTACAATCATGTTAATTCTTCCTGCAATATCTGAAATAGGAAGCTATGGATTTCTGGTTTGGAGAATACCATAGGCTTCATGGATGGGCTTCAAGCAACCTCCCACTGTGCTGATCTACTTTCTCGTAAGTGAGAAAGACTTTATGACAACAGCCCCCAGTAATATTCTAACCCCTAAAGGATTAATTCTCCCAAGTCAGTGCCAAAAATACCAGCAGTAAAGCCTCATAAGACATTGGTAAAACGTAACGGCTAAGGATTTTCCTGTCAAATTTTAATAGTCGCTATATTCTAAATACAGCTTCCTTGTGGTAGCGGAGTATTTCCCCGTCTCCCTCCCTGCAGCGGCCTCCCGTGAGGATTAAGCAGGCAGCGAAGGCTGGAGGCAGAGGGATGGGAGGGACCCAAACCTGTTCGGGATCCACTCCGGCTCACCCACGCTGTGCTCCAGTTGTGAATGACCAACTGCTGCTGCGTAAGCTCTCACGGAAGAAAACACGCAGTGCAAACCGGATGCTACCAGAGGTGCTACCGAAGGCGCTACGGAAGGCGCCTGTTTATTTCTGAAGGGTTAGAAATCTACGCACGGACACTGGCTGTCAAGCGCTTTGGCATCTGCTGAGCGCGCTGGTTCCCCAGGACTTCCCTTTTGCTCCCGGCGGTTAAGAAAAAAAAACCCCAAAAAGCAAGCATCTATTTCAATACCGAGGCGAACCCGCTACAGGCGTCTCTGCATCCGCTCGCGTGGGTGTGACACGCTTGGAAGAGGGGCGATGACGGCAGGGAAAGGGGAAGCTGCTGCCGCCGCTGCTCTCCCGCCGCGTCCGGAGCCGGGGCCTGCAGGGGGCAGCCTCTGCCCGGCCCGGCTCCCGGCCCCCCGCCCTGAGCCCGCCCTTTCCCGCTGCGGGCAGTTCCCAGGCTGCAGCTCAGCTGGCTCTGCCGGTGCGATTTAGCTAAAACACAGGTGAAACTTGGATTTCACAGAGATCTCCAGGATTTACCTTGCTCCTATTTTTTTTTTACTCGCCAGACCCGTGCCTTCCCAAGGCCTGCCAGCGGGCCTCAAGCAGTCTCACCAGGGTTAGTTAGTGAAGGGCTGCTTGGAGGTGACTGACAGGCGGGATTTAGCCACAGAAACGCATTTCCACCCACCCCCAACCCATGGCTCACCGGCCAGGAAACCGCTGCAGTCAGGACATGGAAAGGTTAGACAGGAGGCCAAGAGGGAGAGCAAAGCGCAGTCATACCTGAAACCCACCAGCTTCTTAACAGGCATGTAAAGTTTGAGCATTTGTGGTTTAGAGCGTTTGGCCAGCTGCAGCCTGAGGTGAGGGGGGAGGTGGCCGGGAGGCAGCTGGAGGAGAGTCATCCACCTGCCCACCAGGTCCACAGACGACTAATAAGCAGCCCGGATGCTGTACGACTTTTGGCGAAGCCATACATTTCCCCACAGCATCTCTGTGCTGCCTTCAGAGGAAGAGGGGTTACAAGACTGGGAAGGGTCTCAGGCTACTGCTGGGATCTCCCCTAGATACGCAAGCGATGGCACTTTGTTGTCCCAGTGTCCATACCACTCACTGGTGGCAAGAGCAGCTCAACAGGGAAGTGTGTAACCCAGCCGTGGCTGCTGCCAGCTGTGGCCCCAGCCACCATGAAGTCATCAAGAACACAGCCATCACGAGACCATTTATCGGTATGTTCCCCAGTAATCCCACAAAGCAGGAAAACTCTAGTTTAAACCCTGTTTATAGAGGACAACTTCAGCTAAGACATTAAAAGCAAATACAGACGATGACGGTTGCAACTGAGGGCTCATGCACCATTCATTAAGTTACCTTTTCCTACATGGAGCCAGATGGATTGCAGCAATCAGGGGTGTGTTTGGCGAGAATAAAGAAAGATGGCTAAAATCTGTACAAGAGTTTTCCTAGTCTACGGGCTCAGTTAAGAGTGTTTCCAAGGAGACATCCATCTTAACCTCACTTTCTGCACTGCTAAGCTACCTTTTCTCAGTATGTACTGCAGAACATCTCTAACCTTCACAGGCTTTGGCACGTGTCCAGCAATTAATCCACACAGATGCACAAAGAGGTTGTTCAACTGTATTAAACATTTCAGATATATAAGCAGTATCACCTTTTTGCTTAATAACAGCAATTTAAAATTGAAAATACATTAAATAAATAAAAAAAAAATTACTAAAGAGTATGACTTCCATAACTGTCTACCCCCACTGGTTCCCTAAATTTGTTAAGAAGCAGTGTGAATTTTGGGAAATGCATTTCTTCCTTCTAAATTTAGCCAACTAACCACTTTTTAGCTTAGCAGATGTTTTTGCTTTCCAAGCAAGAGGCCTATGGGGATCATCATTAACCCTCTTCTTAACATAAACACTGACTAAGACTTAAATCTGGAAAACTGTCATTCACACAGGAAGGTTAACAGGCTCCAGGAGAAATAAAACTCATCAGCTCTGACTTCTGCTATGTGGGGGCTCCGAGAAGAGGGAAGAAGATAGGCAAAGAGAGAGAGAAGAGGAAAGGTTATTTATTTATCTTAAAAGGGACAACATTTGTCTAATGCGTGTGATCCAGTGTTTTAGTCCCAGGGGTGCAAGTGGCTGAGCTGCTGCAAAACACAGACTAAGAATGAAGCACTGATAAATCTGTGGCTTAGATCAGCACATGCTGATCCCCCTTCTGACCACATTCACACCAGCTCAAATGCATTGACTTCAGCAATCCTTCTTCTTCCTCATGAGAGGGCAGTCCTAGGCAGATAATTGTCACGAGCATACTGGTATGCCCACGGAGTGTTTATATAGACACAGATCTGAGTTCTGCAATGCAAAGGCTACATGCAGCACATTCTGCAGTTATACGTGCAATTTTGAACAGAGGAGCAAAAGATAATAACCTGAAAACAGAAAGGTCATAATGCATCACCCAGAGAGATCTGGATCCAAACTGCTTTGCGAGCTGATGTATGGCAGACTAGGATCTCTTTATCTGCTGTCTGAATGAAACAACTGTTTAACATCTTCCAGCATCTACACAGACTGGTGCTGGAAGGGAAGCAGAGAATACCTGAAACATCAGGTGAGATACATGGGCAGAACACAACCGTCCCATCAGGACCTGGGGAGCGTGCCTTTGGACAGAATGATAGATCAAACCCTTGGTTTTATGTCCCTCTAACTAAAGTGCATAGAAGATCTCACCTCCACCTCTTCAGGAAAATTCTTCACTAAGAACTTGGACTTTCATGTTCAGGAAAGCCAAACTGTGGGAAAAAGCCTTGATAATATTTGGAACTGTAAAATACATCAGGTTTACAAATACCAGCTACATACCACAAGGTTGCCAGGGGATGGCAAAAGTTAGCATGGTGTATTTTCACTGCAAATACAGCTTTCCCTGTTATTTGCAAGTTTATCTTGCTGTGACATGGAAAAAAAATTTTCAGTGCAACTTACACATTCTGGCTGAGGGTTTTGTTTTCAAAAACTGTGGCACTGTGGATATCCTCTTAGTGTACACAAAATCCAGCAAATGCTGTGAGCCCTGAAGAACACCAAATGTAGGCTGTCGGAAATTAAAGATCACTTACTCTGGTGGATGTGGTTTGGAATAATACCTATGCTAGGGTGACTGCCAGAAAGGAAAAACCAGTTTGACTGGAGTTTTCTACAGGAGGTTGATAAAAGAGAAAGCTGAAAATCCCCAAACAGGAGAAACAAAGGTAACAAAACACAGACTTAAAAGGAAGTCACGAGAAGTCTGTGTTCACCTGTGGCACCAGTCCAGGCTCAGCTCTACAGACCTTGCTGCCAAGAGATTTCACGTCTAAAAGTCAATCCAGATGATTCAAAAAAGGAGGATGCTACCAACCCCTGGTTGGTGCAGAAAAATGAGCTCTTCAGGGCAGTGAATGCTCCTGGCCAGGAAAAGCACACATGCATGTCTATTACTGTTTTCAGATCTATGCAATTTTTGTGTGACATGTAAATAAAAGGAACAGTGTGTTAAAATCCTGAGTGAAATGAGGACGTATCTGTTTGCTTTCACCTACCACTTGTTTGTCAGGTGTTGACATGACCCAGAGAATTGACATGGCTGGAGTCCTGGTGAGTGCTGGAGTTAAACAGGAGAGCTGGCATTAATTCCAAGGCTTACAATTTGGTTCACAGAACCAGCTCTCATTAGGATGTCTTAGAGGCTCCAAGACATAGACAGGATATGGAGTTCCTATAGATATCTACCATTCGAGGAATATGAGGGCTCCTAAGACATGTCCTACCAGAGAAGAAGCTTTCTAGGGCTGCATGTAAGACAAAGTACATCATCAGTGCAAACAAAGAAAACTGAAAAATTAGCTGGATGTAGAAGTCAGGAAGGTGACCAGCTTCCTATGCAGTGGGAACAGAAAGTGTTAATGCAGACCTTGCAGAACACCTGGCAAAAATCCTTGTAACAGCTCTAACATTGCACTCTCATAGCTTTACCTTGTGTGAAGGACATGTTTCACAGAAGGTAAAGGTCATGTTGGATACAAACTCTATGAGCAGCCCTTCAGTGTGCAAGGCTGCTGTGTAGTTCAACAGTATATTCTCAAGAGTTGCTGGAACAGGATACTACCATGTCAATCTTCAAGGCAAAAAACTAATGTAACAAGGCAAAAATGAATGGCTCAGGAGGGCTTCTCATCCTTCCACTGGTTCCAGAGCATTTTACCTCAAAACACCCCAGAGAACCACTTCACCCATCATTCAGAGGTAGACATGTTACCTACCCTTTAGCAGAGTGAAAAGACACAGTACCCTTTAAGGGATGGTCTCAAAGCCTGCTCTTCCCAAACTTGTTCATCCCATGCACCAGAATTTATTAGGGCTTCCCTACTTGTAATCTACAGCAGACAGGTTGTCCTGCTTATTCCCATGCACAACACACTTTGGAGATGTACATGAAAAGCACTATCAGATAAATACCTGTATATGATCAGCTGCCTTAGAAATTAACAGGTGAAAGTAACGTCAAGCAGCTGTCTAGCAGTGCAAAAACAAATGCTAGACATAACCATTAGATTCAGAAGAAAATTCCTGCATCTTTACAAATGCTGCTGCTGAAATGTTTTCATTAAATTACCATTATCCTGCCCATTTTAGAACAGGATATATTTAACCACTAAATCTATTCAAGCAATTGGTCATAACACCTACGGCTTGGCTGAGCGCTTACCTCGGGTAGCTCGAGGAAGGCATGCAGCTGAAGCAAGGAGATGCACTGTTACTACGAAAATGGAAGGAAGAAGGACACAGTGGCCATGTCCATCTTGCTAATAATTTGCCTAATTTCATTTAATAGTTACAAGCTATTTAAACAAGGGCAATAAAACTTAAGTGTTCAAAACTTGCCCTACAACCCCGCGACCTGCACAATTCACAGTAAGTCATATTAATGCTAACATTTACTATTAATATGGCATTTTGTGAAAAGCATTCCTACCTCTGCACTCTCTGTACATTTCCATTCCCAACAACTTCCCCTGATTTTTTCAATGAACAGCGCGTTTGTACTATTAAAACAACAATACAGTGAGTTGGGTTGGAGGAATGAGGAAAATAATTATGCAACGACCTGGCTATGTCCTGCTTCAAGTTACTTTATAGTTTACATAATGCTTCTGGTTTTAATCTCTCTACCCTGTACCCAACAGGTATTTGCCCATTTGGGGGCCTGGTTTACTACAAGCTGGGGCAAAGGGGTCTTGGTTTGTGAGTAATGGAGAATTCAGCAATGCAAGCAATCCTTGCATCGCTGCTGCTCCCTGTGTGGGCTCCATGCTGACAGGCTCACTGCCAGTGCCTGAGGCAGCAGGAGGAGCTATGCTACCCTATGCTGTGCTATGCTATGCTATGCTGGTGCTGCAATAAACCAGCAGTGCCTGGGCCAGCCTGAGGAATTCGGCACCTGAAGACTGGCAGTTGCAGCTCCTTGCAGGATTACAGCCAACATCATCACCCCTCAGGGTATCACGGTGCTCCTGTGAGAACAACATTGGCCTTTACAGCTGAAAAGGCACCTTGCCACTTTGTAGGACTGGAAGTTTGACAAAAGCTTACTTTACCAATAAAATCAGGCCAATTTTGATTTGTGGGCAATTTCTACAGGTCCTAAAAGCACGCACCGAGAAGGAAGGTGAGCTTCCCAGTCTGTTTTCTTCACCAATAGAGTTAGTGGAATAAAACATGGAAGATCTATGCAATAGCAGCTGGAGAAGGCTGAAAAGGAATATACAACTAAGGCATAAATGTCAGAAACCCAAAGCCACTTGTCAGTTCAGATTTCAAAATGCTGTCTTCTTTCCTTTTTTCTTATAAAAAGGAGATTTAAAATACCATTCCTAACTTGCATGAAACCTGTAGAAATGAAAACCAGGAATCACTTGTTCTCTAAATATGGAACCATCACTCATGCGTTGACATAATGATGTGTATAGCTGGTGATACGCCGGCAGGTCATCCTGCGGTCGGGCTGTGAGTGAAAGTGTAAGTTTTGTATTTTCTGGAAGAAAAGCAGATGCATTTTTATCCTTTTTCTTTTGCTTTCCTACTTCAGACCTGAGAACAGAATTCCCTATCAGGTTATCTTTCCCCATCAAACTCTGCGTGTGTGTAACATTGTGGCTCAGATCTTGGAATATGCTCTGAGGAGTGAGCTTGACACCTGTCCTGAGGGCAACAATTACTTTTGTGATGGCCTCTAAGACCTTTTTTTCCCAGGAAAGACCATAGTAAACCAAATTTTTATGTAAAAGTTCTTCATACTGCTGCTTGGAAGAGTGCCTGACTTCAGGAGCAGTGCCAGTAGGATCTAAAGTAGGGTGTGAGGAAGAGCAAGGACCTTTCGCTTTAACCTCTGGGGTCTTGGCTCTGCAACGAGATGAAACCTCAAATGCACGAGAGTTGGACATCTGTCAAACAACAAATCTGGGAAGCTTCACTAGGTGATACCAGACCTAAACTGCAAAGTTACAGACAAAGCCTGTGCAAAGGAGCATCCTATAAAATGACTGTCTCAGTCCAGTACCTCAAGAATGAATTTTTAAATCAATGGTATAGTATTTTAAAAACCACTCTTCCTTCACCTGACAAAAAGAAACCCCTTTCTCCAAAATGGCTTTCAATAGTAATAAGGTGCATTGCAGTTCAGTGCAAATAGAGTGAAGATTAATTAAGGAATAGACACTTTAATAATGCTATCATAGAAAGAGAATCAAACCACAAAGTTTTGTTGTTGTTTTGTTTTCTACTTCAAATTAAATGGGATTTCTGATCCAAAATGCCAGAGCACAGGTATGGCAGCCAAAGCTGGGGGCATTTGTTTTAATCAAATAAACACACAGATAATTGTTAATCTTATAATCCCTTCAAACTGTTAGTAGCCTTCTTAATTAGATTACAAATAATCCAGTCCTAACACCAGCACTGTAAATACTGATCTCTTGCCCTTAACAAATGTCTGTCTTGCAATAGGATATCATGCATTAGACTTCAAAGCACCCAGAGTTCACACTTCCTTCAGAAAAATAATTACTTCGCTTTGTGGTGGGGCGCATTGACACCAAGTTTAAGTAAATTGGAGAAGTACACATTTGCAACATGACTGCCATGACATTTTGAAAGCAAAAGCCATTCCTTAATTACGCAGATGCTGATAATTTCCCCATTTTACAAGATGCTCCTTTGAGATGGTCCCAGTGCTACTCATATTGAAAAAGCAAACAGTAATATACATAAAGGGACTGTTTCTGACTGAAATTTTTAAATTTCCTATTTTGTTAAGTATCTCTAATACCTTCAGCACAAACCCCTGCAAGCCCTACCACAAATGGAAAAAAAAAAAAATCAAGAAGTACAAGTAATAAACAGCCACACATCTTTAGGGACATAGATCTTCATTTACTAGTTACGTGTCAGATCTGTGGCTGCTCTGACCTCAATTCAGCTCAAGCACTGCAATGCACTTCTGAACAGATCTGGTGTCAAAACATTACGTGGACAAAAGCCAAATCACAGAAATGAGGAAACAGGGTTATTTCCAACTGGTTTTATGCCTTTTGCTTGTGTTTCTTCCCAGCACTGAGAAACTGTATGATGGGTTCTACCACGCCACTTTATGGGTGTTCTGGGCCACCTCTGCCCCTCCGGACAAGATGTGGTTACATAGACTGACAGCCCACGCTGCCAGGAAAGAAACATGAAGAGGAACTTCTTTACTGTGAGGGTGACAGAGCATTCAGACAAGCTGCCCAGAGAGGTTGTGGAGTCTCCTTCTCTGGAGACATTTAAAACCTGACTGGATGCTGTCCTGCACAGCCTGCTCTAGGTGATGCTGCTCTGGCAGAGGGGGCTTGGACTGGATGATCTCCAGAGCTCACTTCCAAGCACTGCCCCTTCTGTGGTTCTGTGAAATGATAACCAAAATTAAGCTGAAGCATATTAAAACTGCACTGAAAAACTGGTGATCTGTTCTTCAAAACAGACACTATTTTCAAGGTATTTTCTCATAGAAGCTACAGGAAAGAGGGAATTTTCATAACTGCAGAACAAGTGTAGATAAAATAAACACAACTGAACAGCAAGATATTCTGACTATGGGCCAGATTTGTACTGTCCTACACTGTTTTTTTCTTTTGTCAGAATATTCAGATATTTCAGATATATTGAGGGACTAAGGAATTCAGTGCAAGAAAAGCTTTGGTTCTATGGAGACTCACCCATAGCTTTAAGGATATAAGTCATCCTACTGAATGCAACAAGAGTTTGGAATTCAATGGGACTGCTCACATACTTAAAAGATCAGTAGTGTGGGCAAAGTTAGGACATCTAGAGCCTGAGTGAATGTCTTGTCTTTAAAGCAAACGGAGATCCTGCTCCTTACTCATTGCAGCCCAACTCCAAACATCGCAGTCAGAACCACGGTCCAACAACACACAGCACTGCATGGCTTGTGGAAGGTACAGAGGTGGCTTTTTATTCTGGGGAATGATCACACCTGTGTCATTCTCTACAAGTGTAATCATCTTGCTATTAAGAGTAACCTGTAAAGAGATTTTTCTAAAACCCACCAGCTCTAGATAATTAGCATTCTCTTGTATCTTCCAAGTAGCATGCTTAACAGAGGATAGAATACATGTAATAAATAACACTTTACATAATAGCAGCTTTGCCAGCACCTGGCCTATGGGAACTGTCGGTGTGCAGTGAGACAGCAGCACTGGCAGGCTCCTCTGCAACCTCCATCAAGCCACCAGGAACAAGTCAGGTTCCAGCTTTACCTCCTAGGATGGCACATTACATTTTAAATACTTCTTTTCAATATAACATGGATGAGTTTAAATAACCCAGTGAGGATACTGGAACAAAGCCACCACCTAACTCACTCTCTAGGAAATGCCTGCTCCCTGTCCAGTAACTGCCATGAATTTTATATATATATATATATATAAAAAATTATATCTCTATATAGGTTTTACATATATATGTATATGGGTTAGTATCACCTGTCACACCAACCTGGTCTGTAAGCTGAAGGGGGTCACGCACTGCTTTATAAAGCAAGAGCTGCACATTGATTTGTTCAATCAGCTGAGAAAATTAAGACTATGCCCAGGTCATAATCTGTTGCCATTCATGCTAATTTATCCTTGGAGGAGAGTGGCCATATGAGTGCTAGGAGGTATCTTCAATTACCCATGCAGAATTTGTTTTCCAATGTAATTGATTTTCTTCAGCGGTTGACCTTACAATCTTTTCTGTTCTGGAAAGGAATACAACATCATAGAACACCCATGTCCTACTTAATTACAGCAGGAGAACTAAAAAAGGACCATAAAAGTGAATTAAGCTACAGGAATTCAGTCCTTTACACGCCTACCCCACCTATGTTCTTTTAAAAAGTGTTTTTAAGACAAAATTTGATCATGCTGAGAATTGGAATGACCAGAGTTTTTTATCTTTAAACTTGACAGAGCAGAGAGGTGGCTGGAAGTACAACACAGGCAAACAGCAATGGTGACCCAACTAGACTTTTATGTGTTTACTGCTTCACACACAACTATGCTGATTATCATCAGAAGGCTGGTAATAAATTTGCTAGAATTAAAACTTAGTATATAAACCATATAGATGCTTAATGTCAAGGACATGACCAGGTGTAATGCTGAAAATACAATTCAATACAATGAGGGACTGAAAGTAAATGTTTACAAAAGAGCCAGTGCAGCGTTGTAATTTCTATTAAAATGACCAATGTTATAAAACAGAACATGACCTACAACTGTTAAGGTAAGGAGTGGAATTAGAAACCAATGGATAATATTAAAAAAGAAAAATAATATTGTAAAACTATATCTAACAGAAAAAAACCCCAATTATGAGATGAAATGGAATACACTGGAACATTCTGAAGGACACAAAATGCATTTCACATGAACCTGCAACCAACCATTTTTAGGTTGCGTGTAAATTAATTCCTCTTCTCTTTCTCTGAAATTGTCAATAAAACCATTTGCCTAGATTAGCACCAAGCCATCTTTAAGATGGCAAGATGTATTTTATCCTAACTCTCCCCAGAATATACATTCAAGTGATCATGACTGCCCCAGGCAGCCCCACAGCATATGTAGTTACATTTTTTATACACACACACACACACACACACACATCTGTATCAGTGTTGAAGAGCTTTGTTCTGTTATTTACATCATTACTGAGCATCTGAAGGAACATCTCTGAACCGAGCAGTATGAGGAAAATTGTGGAAGGAGCAATTTAGATAGAAATGTATCAAAATTGAAGCTATGAAGGAAGAAAAGGTTTGCTTATTTATAGTACAAAGAAATTCCATCTGGTTAGGCTGTAGGTTTTTTCTTTTAGAAATTAAACAGGAAATTAATCTCTTCCCCCTCCCCCTTATAAAGCAAGGCATTTTCGTTTATGATGCCAATAGCATGGTATTTGTAGATTTGTGTGCCATCAGTCGTTAATCAGCCTCACAGGGTTTATAGGTAGAAGGATATCTCCTGACAGATACAAAAAGCAGATTTAGAACCGAAGCCGAAAATTACATAAAGACAGATATATAGATACACATTTTAGCACCCTGGAGTACATTTCCAAAAATAAACCAGTCAAATGGATATCTTCCTAAAAAAGCTGATTGCATAAGCATAATTACACTAAACGCCAAGTACCTGCACCAGCTCTCTGCAGGTTATAAATAGTTCAAAGTTACATTAGAGAGCCTTGTCCTAAAATGCTATTGTTCTAAGTTCATGCCTTCTCTCACAACCCCTTCAAAAGAGGCCCCCAGCCCTCACTACTAGCCCAAGTACTATTTTCCTGATGTTGCTGTATAGCTACTTAGAACCCAAACACATTATGTCCCCTCTGGCAACCCACACTGATTATCAAAAGACTATTCCAGCAGTTAATGAAGTTGTTTACCCACACCATTTTCCCCAGTGATACTGTAGCACTTTTAAACTGGTTCTGGTATTTCTTTTAATTGCCTGGACTCCTCTGCTGGTTTATAGTTTCAATTTTGTACCTCAACCATCCTCTGTCATCTCAGAACACCAACTGAGAAAGGTAAGTATTTCAGGATGCAATTTAGTAGAAATGCTGGGGCAACATCCTCTTCAGAAACCTGAAACTAAGACTGCTGAGCAAGATACTGATTTGTACACAGGGATCAAAAAAACCCTCCTGCCAAGTAGTAGCTGAGGGCAGTGCTACCTGCAAGACACACGCTGAGGCAAAATGCTGTTTCCCCTCCCTCCCCCTCACCTTGCTTTTTGACATAAAATCTCATTTATAGCATTTGTATAAAAAGGGTTGAATTTAATTTTATCACCAAGTAGAAAATGAGCATAAAAAGCACTTCTGAGAGGAAGGAGATGAGTTAGCAATGCCAAGCCCTGCTTGTCAGTGCCAAGGCACCACTCTGACAATCTAAACACCACTGTAGAGTCCACAATACATACACACATATATATATATATTCTTCTCTCATGAAGTTGCTCTATCCATCAGAGATATGTAGATGCCTGACACAAACTGTATTCTGCCACTGAAGGGTTAAAACAAGGAGGCAGACCTTACCCCAGGGAGGAAGCCCTTGTGTCAGCAAGAGCAGTATTGCTATATGACACAAGCATGACAGTGCTGCGGGAGGAGACTTCTTGCATGACATTTTGCTGACAGCAAAGGCTTTGCTTAGAAATTGAGGGTACAGACGAGCTATTGTTTGTACAGATGCTGATGACAATCCAGATCCTATCACCTCCTCGGCTCCACTTCTGCATGTTGGTTATGACACTGTATGCCCAGTATGCAATTCTTTCAGTACCGTGATATGATGATGAATGTAACGGTGTCTATGAAATGTAAAGCAGCTGACATTACTTAAAGCTACTGAAGTAACAGGTGACGTATTTCTGAGGAAAAGCAACAGAGGAGCAAACAAACAAAAGACAATCCCTACTAGCAGAAAACACCTGTAGGCTTTACTTGATACATAGTACATAAAGTAAGTAAGCATTTTTCTGCTTCCTCTTGAGTATTTTGTGACAAAGTTTATTAGATCCTTAATCCCACAGGGGAAGACTTCTGTTTGCTCTGCATCTAGCTTCTAGAACAGGCGTCTAACCATGATTCAGATGCTGGAGGAATTAAGTAAATAGGCAGCTATGAGCTGATTTTACTCCCAGGGAAATTAATGCAGCTACCTCACCTTCTTCCCCAGAATGAAATCAAGCACACTTTGCAATTTAACTTTAAAGTTCAGCAAGGTGTGTGGAAGTTGCTAAATACATCACATCTGCAGAATAATAAAAGGGGTTTTCCCAATGTGATAAGAAACAGAAGATATTAAAATCCAGTATCATCATTTCAAATTGTAAGAGTTGAGAATAAAGCTGTAAGATGTATAAGGCAGCAAAAGAAAAGAATAAATATCAAAGAAAGTATGGTTCGGATAAGGAAGAGGAAATGCTGAACTAGAATTTATGAAACTCACATAACAGGAAAAAAACCCAACCACCCACAGGATACGTACAGAACTACGGATAAGAGAAAACTGTAACTGAGACTTTATCTTCATGGTGATCCACAGAACTTCTGCAGACATCTACTGAAATTTAAATTAGCCAGCTCAGTTACAGACAGCAGGGTATCTGCTATGTCAAAACGCTTCAGCGACTGAGCCCAGCCTTTCAGAAGCCTGGCTGTATTTAAGCTTTTGCTTCCTGTGCAAGCACCCAACCTGGGTAGGCTAATAGCAGCCTGGGTGTGCCCAGGCCGGCCCAAATCGCACCTGCAGTCTCTCTCAAAAGAGGCAGAGAGCCCGAAAAGGAGCTGGCAAAAAGAAGGAATCCAGAAAACAAAAAGTCTGAAAATAGAAAAGCTAAGGCTCATGTATAGCAGCTTCTTTACAAGAGACTGTGGAACAAGAAAATTACAGCTGTTACAAGCTGCTTACAAATACTACATCCTTGGAAAGGTTTTGCAACTATATAGTAAAACAAGCTTTGATCTACTTGTACTTAATTTACTACATAATTAAAACACTCCTATAAGCCAAAGTTAATTTAAGCAGTTGTATGTTAACCCAGCACAATTTTCAAGAAGACTTCTTCCCTTTCAGTTACCTTGCCATATGTTAACATGGTAGCCGTTAGAGACTTTTTTATTTACACACATGTCATAACTGACCTGCTGAAAGACCGTATTTTGTAGTAGCCCAGTAAAGAAGCATCTGTTCCAAGTCTCCCCACAGACAGCAGATTCACAGCAACTACTACTCTTTTCAACTTGTGACTTTTTTGCATCACTAAGAGCTCAGTGCAGTTATTTCCTAAGAGTGCCACCTCAGGTCCATGCTTCATTCGGTGATGCCTCTTTCACGGGTGCCTCAGCGGTGATCCCAGCTGCAGCAGCTGTAACTTGTGAGCTGGATGTGACATAGGGCTTGGCTTCGCGATGCCTCGCGGGCACACCGTTTCATTTGCTTTACATATCACTGATAACACCGAGGTGTGTGTTTGGGAGTCCCACACAGCATCCAGTGAGCAGGAGATTCCCCACCCTTGCTGCCTGCTTTGGTTTCCTCCCAGGGCTGGGACAGGAAATGCCGCGGTTGTAACACATGCAAACTCCCCAGCCATTTGTAGGCATTTGTAGGTGATGATTAACTTGAGTTTAAGCGTGGCAGATTTCAGTTTAAGCATGGCAGATTTGCTGAGCATAAACAGCAAGTTATTTGTTACAGAAAACAGACCACCGTTTGCTAGCATTGGTGAAATCACAATTAGCTCTTCTTCCTCTCCAAACTGTTTTGCTGAGGCCTAAAAGCACTGCAAAATGTCTAGCTGAAGACAAACTCCTTTCCTGTGATTTGTGGTTACTTCACATCAAAACGTTTTCAGCTTATTTATATTCTGAAGATGCAACAGATGCTGGTAGGAGCCATTCTAGCAAAACCAGGCATGAGAAAGTGTTGCAGTTTGCATTTTAAATCATTTAAAGTATTTAAGACAGGAAAGATGATGGCTTCTGGAATAAGGAGGTGGTGTCTCTGTGCAAGGGAGTGTGTGACAAGGAGCAAGAAGCTGACATTCAGGTGTATATTCAGTGATATTCATGGCCATAGCTACCTTTTGCATCTTACAGCAAGGCAGCACAGGACACTTGGATTCTCAGCTCAGGCAGCGACTGAGGATTTTGAGTTCAGCTGGACATTCTCTTGCTTTGGCTGCAGGCATTTGACAAACATCTATTTCTTACCAGCAGAAGAGCCCTTGTTTTTTTTCTTTATAAAGTTAAAATTTCTAGAAATTGTATCAAATATTTTTGCTATCTTTTCATAAAAGAATGGTGAACACAATTTGAAAGGAGTCCTTGAACAACAACAAAAAACTGAACACCAAACGCTTTCTTTAAAAGAAAGACAGACTAATGTCTGAATAGTTTACAAACACCTCAGAGTCCACACCTTCAGCACTACTGAATGAGCTAAGAGGTGCACATTACAATCTACTGTTTTCACTCTTTTTCCCCAGCTGTTCTTACTCCCAACGTTATATTCTATGGGCTTTTTTTCCCTGGCTGTAACTTGCCTAAAACATACTGGCTAAACAGAAACGTACAGCCAGTGGGTCAGGCCAGGTAACAGCTCCTCTCTGACATCCTAGTCTATGAAATGCACAATTTCAGGAAGAACCACAGAGCCCTTACCCGCACCTAGGCAGGACTTGTACCACGTATGACATGCCCAAGAGCTCACCGATATCGTGGTTCTGTCCAAACCCAGGTGCCGGCTTGAGCAATGGTTCCCCCAACCCAGAGGAAAAACGTGGTTGGGAGCTGGGAGGATGTAACAACAGGGACTTGGCTGCACTCAAAAGTCCCTTTGTGCCAGTGCTGACACAACTGGCACTGATGTTTGCATTTGTCTTTATCTGCCTATTGTGTATTAATCTCATCTAACCCCTTTTTGCATAGGCTCTTATTGTAGGGAAATAATGTTATTCAGCTTTCTCAGGCTGACACCCTTTTTCTCAAGGCACCTTTTCACAGTTCTTTGCATTTACAGTAAGAGCAGCAAACATTCTCTCATTCCCCAGGCTTCCAAAAGAGAAACCCCAAGAAATTTGAACCCTATAGTTCATTAAAATACCCGCACCTGCCGGACTGACAGAGGACGCATCACCTGAACAGATGGTTTTCAGGAAGAAGGGAAGCTCAATTGAAATGATCATTTTCAACACTTTTTTTAACTTTCATAAAGGTTGTGTCTCAGCTGCTTGAGTAACAATAAGCCGATTGACTTTCATGCCATGGGCTCAGTAACTGATCACAGAATCACAAGGTTGGAAAAGACCTTTAAGATCATCAAGTCCAACCATTCTCATCCTAAACGAAACCATATCCCTAAGTACCTCATCTACCCATTTTCTGAACACATCCAGGGAAGGTGACTCAACCCCCTCCCTGGGCAGCCTGTTCCAGGCCCTGACAACTCTTTCAGTAAAAAAATTTTCTCTACTCTCCAATCTAAACCTGCCCTGGCACAGCTTCATGCCATTCCCCCTTGTCCTATCACCTGGCACCTGGCTGAAGAGACCATCACCTATCTTTTTCAAGTAATAGGCAGTCCTGAAATTACAGAGTTAAAACATGTTTGTGCCTTCAAAAGCATGTGGATGTATGGAAATCAAAGTAAATGTAAGTGAAAGTTAATCGTTGAAAGGTTCAGTGAGTATTTGCTCAGGTTAATGTATAATTTCTGAGGACAGATGCATTTAATGCAAAAAATTCACAAAATAATAAAAATACGAATTATGAACGGAAAACCTCACAATTGACTATGTCAATCCAGTTCCTGTGTAAGAGTAAAGTATTAGCTCATACTGCTCTTCTGCTTGCTGAAAAGCAACACCTCACAGACTGTAAAGCAGTGCTTTCACAGCAAGGACATCCCCTACGCAGTGGCTCTGCAGAGATCTGCATCTGCTTTTGCTACGCTCGTGTACCTTCAGCCGACAATTACACTTGCTAAGAGATACAAACAAAAAGAAAAAAAAATAAAAAGGCTTCTAAATAAAATGCTTAACGGTAAGGACTGCACCAAGCAAGACAATGAGACACCAGGAAACGTGGAGTTCTTCTTCCACTCCCATGTTTGCAAAATAGGAAAATCTCCTAAGAAACCCGGTGGGTAAATTGGTGCATTTGCTTCTCGCGTGAGGCTTTGACTGGGGTTTTTTGGGTACCTGATGCTTGTTTTTTGACAGCGCCCTTGTTTTGTTTACAGCACATTGCTGGGATACTCCCTTTGATTCAGCCTGACACACGTGACGCTCCGCCAGCTTCTGTTCTGCAGTGCTGCTGCTGCTGCTGCTGCTGCGCTAAAAATAGCTTCCGCTTGCTTTGGCTCCACATCTAATTTATGGAAACTCAGAGAAAAGAAGGCCCCTGTTAGTGGGTGAGCGACGTACGATTTTTGCAGCTCGGGCTCTTAATCTCGCTCGCCTCTTAAAATACATCCCTGGGAATTTAAAATTTAAGTCTGCGGTTAATGGTGATTAGGGGGGGGAGAAGAGAACGCTTAGTGTGCTTCATTTATTTTTAAGGTGGTTTAACAGCAACTTAAATGAAAATGCAGAACAGTTGGACTACGCTATATAAAAATGCCTAGAGTGTACAATAGAAATTTAGAAAGGGTTACTAGTGCCCACACTTGTTTAGGGCAAGTGCTGTAAGGATTTTCTCAATTATTTGACAAATTATGATAAAAACATTGTTCCATAAAAGCCATCATATAAGGATGTCCTTTGAGAAAGGCTGATTTTACAGCCTTTGCCACAAAACCTGCCTGTTGTGTGAAACAGTATTTCGCATGTGTAGCTCAACACAAATCCCACATACATTTTTCTCCCAGGGAAAAAAAAAGTTTATCTCAAAATCCAAATGCCAAAGTAAGTTCAAGTAAATGGTTATTTATTTATTTGTTCTTTCTACAGAAGAAGGGGGTTTTATTTCCTACAGTGGAACTTTCATGGCACCATGTCTAGGAGCGCCACCAGTTGCGCTGGAGCTAGTATTATGTGAAAACTGAATTACAACCAGGGATGGCGTAAGTCTGGTATCTGTGCTAATGCCCTGTATTTTTAATGGCTTAAATCTGCAAAGACAGGAACACTGAAGTAATGAATAAAATTTCCAAAACTGAAACGAGGGCCTGTTCTTATTTAAAAGTTTTTAGGGCAAGTAATGAAGACAATAAGGAAATGGAGATTCAGATTTTACGATTTTATTTCAGATATGAACTTCTAAGTTAAGGAAACTTCAGATGACAGCTTAAGCAAAGGGAGATTTCAAGGCTTTAATCTTGTAAAAAACAGCAAATAAACTGGCTGTCTTTGTCCAGAAAGGCTCCCTGCATAAATTTAGCAGTCTGTTTGCAAGCTATCAATTTAAGGATTGGTATCTAAACTGTCATCCAAGTAGGGACATTACTTAGCAACTACCACGGCTAAAAAGGAATTTTCATAAGTCTCAAGAGACGTGATGATTTATTGACCAAAAAAACTCAAACAAAATCCCAAAACCAGTTTAGGCTGGCTAAAGTTAGCAGCTTATGAGTTACATGACCAATGGTCACAGTGAGTCTATATCAACCTATCTGCACAAAAAAAAAATACTGTGCTGTGCTACCGTTAAAAGGTCCTTAATTGAACAGACAGTTATTAACTTTGATACCTCTTTTAGGCAAACCCTTTTTTTTTTTACATCCTGCCATGGGGAAACAAAACAAAAAAAAAGAGACAAACAAACCCCCCATCACATGCATGTACGTTCAGAAAAAGGTATAGTCGAAGAATGAAAAATAGCAGCTCTGCTGCAGAGTTTTTGTCTGCAACGCGTGTGATGGAGAGGGAGAGGAAGGGAGCGAGGAAACGGTATGATTTAATGCTTGCAGGAGTGTCATTTTCCTTTCTATCCAAACTGTTCAATTCTTTTATTTTCAAGGAGTTCAAAACCAGAGCTTTAAAAGCCTCTTTTTGTATCTGGGGCATATAAACACAAAACTCTGTTTACATTCTTAATTATAAACATGCACTGAAAATCCCTGGTCTATCTCCAACCCCGAATCAGTTTGATAGCATTCAAATCAATGTTTACAGTCTGGCACTTGTTGCCTTCACAGCCTCAGCTCTGTGCCTCCATGCTGCGGAAAGAAGCGTGAGGCATGAAGTCCCTCAGCCTCGCACCGCAATTGTTAGAAAGCAAAAAGAGAGCTGGGATGTAGCTCTAAAGTCTTCAGCTTAGGAGGGGAAGAGAGAGCAGAGGCAGCCATCCCTTTAAGCACCTCTCACCGTGCTCCGCTCATCTCTCCGATCAGCACTACGATAACAGCATGTGAATACAAAGCTGGGCCCTTCCTTAATATAATTTGAAACGTTACGTAAGTGCTCGATAAACAAAGCAGGCAGCTTGAAATGAGATAACCTAGCCATGTGTATATTCAGCTGACTACTTATTTAGATTCCCAGCCAGTATGCCGTGAGTGTGATAAAGGGAAAGAAAATGGCTGTAAATACCAACCTCTAAAGGCATTCTTGGTTCTTTTAGGACACCTCAGGTTTTAACACCACGTGCAGGAAAAACATGTCAACATTTTAAATACGGCCAGATTACATTTTTTATCTCCTCTTCCTCTCCTGTTTCTGAAGATTAAATTGGCTGGCAACACAGGAAGCATTTCAAACGCATTTTCCTACCTACCCATAGCTACACAGGCAAAGTCACGTCTTTTACACGCACCTCTGAAAACATACTACAAGCTAAATGGCACTTCTCAGCTTTGCAAAGTTAATTCCAGCCAATAATTAGGATGGAACTTGCCAGACTCATTATCTAAATGTCCTGCTGCACAAAATACACATGCAAAGTCATGAAAGAACCCAGGAAAATCCTCAGACACAATCTCCAATGTATACCCTTCCTGGGCAGGTAAGAAGCATTTCAAGCAATGTTAATTGCATCTGTTGTCTTATTGCTGAATGAAAATAAAAGCATGAGGCCATGAAAAGAAAGGCTGTGAAAATAAAAGCACGAAAGCAAACTGACCCAGCTTCACACTGATAAGCAATTATCGAACGTGGTACGTTTCTAGTCAATTAAAAACCTGCTTTTGAAAAAAAGTTTAGAAATACCTTAAAACAAAAGCAGGCTGCTCCAGAACCGCAGCTAGAAAATCCAGGGAAAGAAAGAATGCATGGGAAAAGCTGATAAAAAACCCCCAAAGAAAATGAAACAAACCAAGAACCCCAAATGAGAGTTTAAACATAAGCTACACTTCTAGAAATGTTATCTTAGCCGTACTAAAAATATACATCAAAATGCCCACTACTGCTATCTGCAGCTCCCTTCTGCTGGGCCCTCTTCCTTTAGAGCAAACAAAGTCGTAGTAATAGCTAGCTTTCCTCCAACTTCCCCTGTGAACAAGATACGCCGGTGGATATAAGCGGTCAACCACTGCCACCAGTTCTCCAAACTTCCACGTTTCTCTAATCCTACTCATTGTCTTGCCTTATTATATTTCTAAGTGGTTTAACAGCACATGCCAGTACTTTTCGTAACTCCAGAGGAGCGGCTGTTAATTCTCACCCATCACCATCTCAGGTCAGAGAAGAGGCATCGTTCAAAAGTTGCACACATTTCTTACAAAGTCCAGAAGAAAAAGAAAATCCTGATCTTTTATATTCAGTGTGGCTGGATTTGTACTTTCTCAAATGCTACAACTTCTTTAGAACCAGAGACAATTTTTGGCTACCCTACCCTAAAAAAAGGGAAGCGTATGCTCCTGGACGTCACATGAAGCAGTTTTTCTCACAAAGAAAAGTTTTCAGGGACTTTTAAAAATTTTTCTAAATTTTTATGCACATGTCCTTAACTCATGGAATGAAATTGCTTGCCATGAGATTTATCTTGTAGCTACAAACACGCCCTGTGGCCATCTTGTCATCTGCTGCAGAGCTGGGATTGACAAAGCAAAGTGATACATAAATATATTCAAGCATCTCCCTCCTTTGGGGCCAGAGAAAGGCTTTTCTGAACACAGTTCTACACCTTGGTTTATCTTGTAGAATCACAGAATTGTTTTGGTTCAAAAAGATCATCAAGTCCAACTGTTAACCTAGCACTGCCAAGTCCACCACTGAACCATGTGCCTAGGCAAAACATCTACAAGGCTTTTAAATACCTCCAGAGATGGTGACTCAACCACTTCCCTGGGCAGCCTGTTCCAATGTTTGACAGCCCTTTTGGTGAAGAAACTTTTCATAACATCCAATCTAAACCTGCCCTGGCACAATCTGAGACTATTTTCACTTTCAGCTAATTGTAGAAAACGGCAAGGTCTCCTCTCAGACTCCTTCAGACTCCTTCTTCAGACTAAAAAACCCCAGTTCCCTCTGATGCTCTTCACAAGACTTGTGCTCCAGAGCCTTCACCAGTTTCACTGCTCTTCGTTGGACTCAGGCTCAAGTATGGAGAGAAACAGACTAAATCTATCTACGCAAGCAACTTTAAAGGCTTATTATGCATCACCTAATCACCTGCACCAGGATGGGTAGGAAAGGAGTTTCTGAAGTGATGTGAAGTTTCCTGAACCCAGAAAATATTATTTTTTATTGTAACTTTGGGATTGAGTGGCAAGGCCCAGTTCTGCCAGGGGACCAGGGACCACTCCTCGGAACTGAATGGTCTGGTGGCAGCTACAACTATCATCTTGCAATGTCAGGAGACTGGCCACAGGAGCAGATACACAGGGCAGGCCAGTGGACTCTCCTTTCTGTGTGGTGTGCAGGGACATCTCAACTTGCTTCCCAAGTTCACAGATCATAAGCAGTAAAATAAAAGCAAGTCAATGCAGAATGCACAGTGTGGTGTACCACGCTGCAAGATTACAAACAAGATACATCATACTTGTGAACTACACTGATGCTGTTTGGTGCCTCTCTGTGCAACGTGCAATTGCTATTTCCCATAAAGAGCTCCTGTCTAAGTAAAACATTACTGTTTGTGCTATATCTTTTAGCTCTCAGAATTTATTGTAGTAGAATTTCCTTTGAATTTCCAGATATATCTCTTTAGGAGGACCAGCCACCACACATGCATAGATCAGCCAGTACATGGGCAGTGCCTCCTAATATCAGCTGGGAAAATAGCAAGGATGGTCAAAAAATCTGGTAACTTAATCTGACAACTGCTCAAACACGAACCTTAAATACAGACATGATTTACACTGGGATGCCTCATTGCATGACAGAGAAAACAGTATAAGCTCCACCAGTGGAAAACAAGTTTATATTAAGAGCTGTTATCATCATTTATTGCTTTTCTTCCCAGTTCTATCAAATCACAAATAAAATATTTTTCTAGAAGTGTTCATCTAGCAATGGGAAGAAAATACTTATTTTACCACGAAGAGTATTATACTGCAGCGAACCCCTATGCTGCTTGTGTTCTTACACCATAATGGATTCCCCTATGAAAATCAAAGCCACTCAGAAAGGATTTTTAAAAGGTCAGCTCAAGCAACGGACCCAATTAAAACCCAACACAAACCTGAGCCTGCTTAAAGAAAGGATATTTCTGAATTACAAAACAAAGAAAATAATTTGTGCTTTAATGACAGGCTTTTCCATCCTTATGAAAAGTCCCTTTTCTTTCTGAAAGTCCTCTCTTCTCTAACTGGGAGGAGATTTTGCTGCACCCTCTGCAGTAGATGGGGCCAGCAGCCATACGCAGAGCAAGTGGCTCGCTCCGCTGGCTGTGTGAAGACAGATTGCAAGGGGGCTGCTTCGCTGCTAAGAATACAAGAAGTCCCCACCACAGCTCGTGGGCGGAGGAGATTACTGAGTATGTTTCTTGAAGGCCCCGTCTGCACTAAAATGAGCCTTCTGAAGAGCCCTTGTATCAATGCTGCCATATTGATTAAATGTGTGACTCTCCTCTTCCAATAAAACAGCAGAGAAAAAGCCAAACCTTTCTGTAAGGCAGAGTCCATCCAGGTCTGTTGCTTAGCATGCCTAAAATGGACAGATGGCAGATAAAATTGTAATATAATTTAATCAGCAGGAAACCAAATAGCATATATAATCTTAGCAGTCAGTCCTACAGAAGGACACTCCTCGCAAACACTACCTACCTGCACCATAGTTATTAAAAAAAGATAGCTTCCTGTATCTATTCTAAATGCAACAACCAGGGATTATATAGTGTCATCCAGTTTAGGGACAGATTACTGTATTTAGCAATTTAGAGCCCTGAGTGGTCACTTTCTCCCTATGCTGCTGGATCACTGGAAATCCACAGCAAACAGCCTTTGCGTGGACTCTTCAAAGGCAGACAGTGGTTATACTGGTCTGCTGCCTTCACTGATGCTTCTGAAATGCAGCCTGAAAACTAGCTGCTGGGTAACCTTTTGAAAACTATGTTCTTTGCCGAGTTAAACATAGCTGGGTGGTTCTAGCTTGGCTCCTTTCAATCATCCTCCATGGAAGATGCTCTCTATTAAGAGGAAGAAAACCTCCTAACTTTGGCTTGCTGTATTATGTTTGTTTTGCATAGTCTAAAGCAAACAACCCTTTAAGTCATTACTGGAAAATATCTACATAAATATCTACATTGTCCCCAACAGTCCTATACGCATTAACATTAGTCATAGACTTACCACATTTAAAAGCTCTTTGGTGCATGTATTTCACAATGAACAACTCGGATTTCGTCTACACTTGGCACAGAGTAAAAGCACATTGACTACTGAACACAGTTTTACTGTTAGTACAGATAGGGAAAGCGGTGCTTAATGACGTTTGGATTGGTCACAGTTTACACATGGGTCCTCATGCACATTAAAGACAAAACTGTTGATCAACTGTTTTCCTACGTGGTGTATTTTCCCAGTGTGGATGAGGAGCTGAGCTGGTTAGGGAAAAACGCGTCTCCACCATTTTCTAATTTCCCCCCTCCCCCCGTTTAAGGGATCTTGGAACAACGTGTGCATCAGAGATGAGGTAAGCTAGTGATACTGCTTAACTTCAGTCCTTCATTCTAATGTAAGTATTTTTCTAAAAACTTGAAAACATATGCAATATTAAACAAAATTTAAAAACCAATTTGTAAAGTGGAACTAAAAGATTTTTGACTGCATTCACTTTACTTTCGCTAAATCTCATTATTAGATTCATACTTCAGTTCTTACAAAACTTTTAATTTGGTCTCATCTAAAGCTGTAGTAAAATGGAGCTGAGTTCATTTGGTGTGCTGTACAAAGAGAATTGAGAAGGACCAGACCTGTATTTGTACCTCACCGAACACTTTCCAGGAAGTAATGAAGCTGTACTGATACTTTCTAGACAGAATAATGACGTCTTTGGCAGAGTGGCACTAACAATTATTTCACAGCAATCAGAAAGACAAGCCAATACCCAGGACTGTATTGCATTGAAAAATCCTGTGACTCCTCCACAATAACCTTTGGTATGGAATGCAGTAACAGCTTTTACAAGGTCTTTAAGGAAGGCACTATCCTTTTTTTTTTTTTCTTCTCCACAGGTAGGTAATGCATTTTCAAGCTACATCTCAAAAGTTCTTTTTCCCAATCTAGTTTGCCCTTTTGCTTCCCCCATGTAAATAAGCAAGACAAAAGTCATAAGAAACTGAAATAATGCATAACAGATACCAAAACCCAGCATGATACATGATTACAGCCTGCTGCGAGCTGCTCACAAATTGAAGAGCATTCAAACAATAGCACATGTTCTGAGATTTGGACATTGAGAATTCCCTTGACTCCTATTCATATGAGCAAGCTATTGAGAAACACTGACATTCGGGCAATAAAAAAACACACCAAGAGAACACTGATTTCCCAACACAACTGCCATTGTAGCTTTCCGAGCTGTAAACCGATTCCTCCTCCTTCATCTCCACTGTGGATTTGTCACAGCTTCTTTAAGCGCTGCTGACAAGAAGCCATTCGCCTCACTGTGCACTGTACTGCACAGTTTCAGACTGGTCCTCAGAAAGGCACCTACCTGTATCCCGAACTACCAACAAGGAAAGTACAGGGCAACGTGTCAGGATTTCCGAAAGAGAGAGCAGGGGTAAGGAAAAAATTTAAAAGAGGAGGAATGCTTTTAATTTAGTCCTGTTCTTCAAATAGAATGGAATATTACAAATAGCCAAAGAGCTCCAACCCTGTGCAATTCCACTGAACGGGCTCACTCACAAGCTTGCTGTAAACGGATGATCAAATAAGAGTAGTGAGAAAACAGCTTCCATACGGTTTTATCTTGCCATAATCAGACAACTTACACCACCAGAACAAAACCCAGCCTTGAGCTTTGTGAACAGAATACAATGCAACATGAGCACAGTCATTCTAAGAAATCAAGGCCAATTTACCTCTAATTCAATCTTGCACAAGAACAGAGAGTCATGCAGTGACCTGGAAGGGATTTTGTTTTTAAAAATGGAGAGACACCGCTGCTTGTAATATTCTAGGAATAGGCACAATACCAGACCATCATACTTCGTTTCAAAGTCTGCAGAACGTCTCTGGCATTATCTGACTCCTCTGAAACACTTGTTGCTCACACAAATGTATGTATGGAAAAACATGGAATTTTCAATGCAGTAATTTGAAACTGGTTAAGTCACCCCTAGCTCAGAGACCCAGACAAGCTATGCAGATGTGTGAGTCACAGAATGGACACCTGCAACTGTGTTACATTGAGCCTAAAGGAGAGATGCTTTGAGAAATAAAGGTCTTGAGTTTAAACACAAAAAGACAATGAAAGAGACGTGAACAAAGGGAAGCACCTCTTCTGCATGGCCAGGTGCCACTGTTGTGCCACCTGCAGTCTGCTGTCACATTCCCTGTCACTCAAAATCTTCCACTGTTGATGGGAAGCATTTTTGTTGCTGTTACTAAGCGTGTTGAAGGTTAATGCAATTCTGTGTATCTTCTTTCCTTCACACTCCTTATTGACCTCCCATGCTTAACTAACAGAAGATTAATTTCGATGCCCTCTTATACTTTCACTTTGAGAAACAATTAGGATTTGATTATTTCTTCTTCTAGCACGAGAGAAATAAATGAGGAGTCCTCACATTCCTCAGAAATGGGCTCAAGTGCTTCACCCAACCGGGCACTTTAGGATTTAAGAATTCAGCTGAGGCCATACCACTGGAGAAGAAATGCTCCTTTCAGTTGAAAAGGTAGTTTCTTACAAACAAAGAGCATTTCACACTTAGATAAACATTTAAAAGGATAATGATTCTAGGTAGGTTCTAGGTAGCCTAGAACTGAAACCAGGTTCTACAAGTTACTTTACTTTTGGCAAGGTTATCATCAACTGTGTCATGAACAATAGAAAAAATATAACTGCCTTATACAACCCAAATATTAAGGTAATTTCAAAGTTAGGTCAGATGCATTTGACAACGGCCTATTCCCTAACAGTGTGCAGTAAAAAAATCACATCTATGAACTTCTTCAATGTAAAAATGCAAAGCCTGTAGTTCACTGAAAAATGCTACAGTGCTCCCTAGTCTTTACAGAGAAATTACAGTCTCTGAATGAACAGCCCTGCACTCTGCCTATGCATTAAAAGAGAAAATATAAAATTATTTTTAAAAAAAACAGACAGAGGAGGCTTAGGAATACTGGATAGAATAAGCCAACTTTACGTATCCAGGCGAACCTCTCCATGACTGACCAAGTTGACACATTACCTACCTATCTCAAGAACCCAGAAGCCTGTGTCATAGCAAATGATCAATTTGTCAAGAATAAAAAATGAACAAACAAAACAAGGTAAAGAAATGGATTTGCAGATGTTCGCAGTAGAGTGGAGAGAAGAAAGGGAAATACGTCAGTGAACAAGTTTAGACCAAGACCACAAGTCAGCCTTAGGTCTGTGCACTGGAACAGGAAAAAGGACAATGCAAATAAAATCCAAACACACTGGGTTCTGCTCAGAAGTGTTGCAGTAACCATTGCTACATGTGTAAGGGGGAAAAGCTCCAGAAAATAAGCAGCTTTTACGTTGAAATCTCTCCAAAACAGTGTGATAGCAAGATACGCCTCTGTCTCCATTTTAAGAGATAAAAGTGATTTAAGATTGGCAATTCCTAACTTGACAGCAGTTGGAGAAAGGAAGCCAGTCACAATAACTTTCAAGTTCTCAGGGACTTGACAAGGAACAGGGAAATGCTTAGTGCTCTGCCTACAGAGCACTGTTCTTGCCCATCTTTTTGGGGTGGGCTTATCCACTGGTTTCAGACAAAGAGGACAGTAACACACCTGTTATAAGAGAAACCCTCCCCAGTTCTCTGAGATCCATGGGAAAAGATAACTGCAATCGATTTACCAGAGGCAGAATGAATCCGGCACTTTTCACCTGAAAAGCTTTTTTTTTATTCTTTCTCCAGAAAAAAAAGTGCACTGTGTTCCCAGATTACTTGTGCAGAAGATACTCATCTTCTGGAATAAGGTTTAGATGAGATGAAGAAACCAGTCTTGCTTGTGGAGAAAGACCCTTGTTTTAGGCTTATCACACAGGCTGAAGGGTTCAGAAAATTAAGTATTTTGGAAATCTCCTTCAGTTCCTTCCTTCCTAAATAAAATCACTAAATGTCTATAGTTTTTTTTTTGCTGGGTTTGTTTTGTTGTTGTTAAAGGCATTTTTTGCTATATTTCAGTTTTTGTGGTCTTTAGATTAATGACTCAACATGGCACAATCTCATACATTTAACATTATGCCTTCATTAAACAAACAGAAGAGACTACTAGCAAGGTTATGTGATGATCCAGTGCTTTAAGACTGCATTCCTGCCTAAAAATACTGTTTTATTATTTTTGCCTTATTTGTAAACCTTGTATTTATGATCTTCGCCCACCTACAATCTCCTTTTTTCTTCTTTTCATCCTCTAAATAGATATAACTTGTTTACAACTTACGTAAAAGCATTCCTAAAACCAGGTTTAATCATCACAGAATCATTCCTTCAATGCATTGTGTATTATGATGAGCTCCCTCCCAGAGGTACAGAATCGTGTATTCATAGATAAGTTAACCAGTTTCTATGAATAAGCTTTAATAGAGGTCTCACCCTTGACAGTTTTACATAACGTAATTTGTAAATTATTAATTTTTGAAGTACTATCAGGCCAAAAACCTAAGCTTTTGTCTGGGTTGGTTGGCACAGAGGGGAAATAACACGCATTCTGCACTCCCTCTGCACCACAACCTCCTCTGCAGAACCTCTCACCTTGACGTGAGACCCTACAAACATCAGCTGCCTACAAACTAAGAACAGTTGAGTAACCAGTGCACATAATACAAGTTAAATAAAAAAAAACCCCAACTACAAAGCAACAAAGCAGAAAGCATTCCATGTAGTTCTTAATAGAAAATGAAACTGGGGGAAACCCAATGACTACATTTGACCTCTCTCTTTTTTTTAAACAATAGTAACAATGCTGATGTAATGAACTATACTTGCCAGTTCTTTAGAATACAGCAAAATGTTTGTTCAGTGGCACCTGTCTCTTCAGAGAAAAGCTTTTCAAAGCAGGCTCCAACATGTTCATGGAAAAAATCTAACCTTTGACAAACTTGCTGAGAAAAAATTGGTAGACCTTGACAATATAAGGTAATAGGCCAAGAAACTCAGTGAAGATCAAAGTAATTCTGGATAAAGAAACTCCTTTACCAGCAGTGCTTACTTCTACATTCTGTAAATAGAATAAACTCTAGCAGTAATAGTGCCCTTTAACACTCTACTGCTTTTTAACAAACTGTACTGTAGTAATTGCTATGGTAGTGTTGGCAACTACAGGTTTGACACAGTTGTGCCAGTCAGTAAGTAGAGGCCAAGAAATGACACCCATGCTGACCATTAAACTTCTTCCCAATGTAGTTGGAAAGAAACTTCTTAGCCCTAATTATCCAAAATCTGTACCGTTGCGCTTTAAGGATGCTAATGTCCAGAATGCAGATCTTCCCAACCCCAAAACCACTCTTCTAAACCAGAAGAAAGGTGCAGAAGCCTTCTTTTACAGAGACAAAAATGGTAAGGGGGCTAAGGTAGGGAGTCAAGCAATGCATCAGCAAGCTTTGGTCAGGAAAATGTACTCTTAAATGTTATTTGGATATTCAGCCCAATTACTTTACTCTGACAAAGTATGTGAAAAAAAATATATACCCCCAGCCTCCCCCACAATGTTCATGAAAGGAAACTAAACCTGAAAAATATTCTCAGACAACTCATACAACAGATTTCAAGATTCACCTTTTTATATAACTGCTTAAGATAATCTCTTCTTTTGATTACAAATAGAGGAATTGTCAGGGGAGTAGTAAAATGAGGAAAAAACTAACCTTTGAACCAGCTCTACAATAAATGAACTTTCATAAATTTTATACTGGAAGACAATTATTTGGTGTGTCCATTAAATAGGAAGTCTACTGATATGTTTTATACATATTTTCTTTTCCACTGCTTAATTTAGACTCAAATTAAACTTTGTGTAAAAACCCACCACTGTAACAAACATTTCTAATTAAATCAGAAGAATACTTTCACAATAGACACAACTGAGACCGTTTCTCTAAAGTCAAATAAACTTTAAAAATTTTGGCAGCATCATTGTTGTCTTGTATTAAAATGAACAAAATTAGCTTTAACTTAATTACAAGAAGTAAAGAGACACCCTTGAACTGCTTAGTCTTCCAGTTTGACTTACCTTAAAACTGGGATTACAACCAAACTGACAAATACCATGACTCTGTTTTGGTTTAGTCTGAGGTGTAAAATTTCTTTTTCAAGCATAGAGGCTTAGCCTTTACATTTTTCCAACACAGTATAAACTGTATTTTATTTTCCTATTTCTTAACTTCTACATTCCACCATCTTTCTTTTTTCAAATCTGTTGGTGCAGCATTAATTTAGAAAAACACTGCCACCCAAACCCTGGCTTCTTGTAGATCCTAGCATAAACAAGGCTGTGTACTTTTATCAGGGGAGAGGAGCCCATGTACCCAGTCTGGCCAGTGAGTAGTTCCCTGAGGAAGAAATATGACTCTTGGCCTTTCATTATCCTGTGGTGTGAAACTATCTACTTGAAAAAAGAAAAGCTGACCATCTCTAAGTGAAAAAAATGCAAGTGGCACATAAGGAAAGTCAAATCCCAAGTGCAAATAACTCAACAGTATCCCATATAGCCTGCCATTACATTTTCAGTGCTCTGATTTCTTTTTTACGCATACAACTTACAGTTATTACAGTTATTACACAGTTGTATTATATTCAATTTATTAGGTAAACAAGTGTTTCACAGTAGGTTAGGTTTAAGGCAGCAGAATATGGAATACAACTTTCTCTAAAGAATAGTTAAAAAAAAAATCCCACCAAAAAAAATATTTAAAATACATTTGTGTTACACAATGAAAAGCTTATTAATAGTCTAAAGCATTCTTTAACCAACTAATCTCTTCCACTAAGAACATGCACACACTCAAGAATGAATTGTAAATGAACAGATTGAATTAAATTCTGTATTAATCAACAAAGGCTGGAGAAACAGGAGTAAATATAAGTGACTCTTAACGTTCCCTGCAGTATCATGAAGCTGACTTTGGTCATAGTTTACTCTTTCTCCCACGCATACACTGGAAGAGTCCTAAAGCAAGAACTGCACATAAATAACAACAGATCTGACAAAGTGACCTACAACTTCCTTCTGAGATCTACACATAAATCCTGCATGCAGATCCTAGATAACCAACATCTGCAGTTTTATTTAATTTCAACAGAAGTTTTGAGATGCTGATGCTGGGCAATGTTTCACTGTAATGACTTCTTGAGTTAAGCTGTGTCAGCACAATTACTGTAAGCGATGCTTAGTTTTACTCTCTCTCTGGCTTGATAGTAGGGAATACAGAGTGTTTAAGGTTCTCTTTATTGGCACTTACCTGTACGCTACACAGACATCAACTTCAAGGCAACTTTCAAGGTCTGCTTTTTAACTTTGTTATTTTACATTCAGATATTCTAAAAAGACCTCATATTATTGGTAATACACAGAATTCAAAGAAAATGGCCCTTTAATGTTGGCCAGCCCTATGGAGCAGCCTTCCTTTCCTGCTGCTCAATATTCCAGATTCTGGCCATTTTCACCAGTCACACTGACCAGTTCACCGACTCAGCCCTATACCAATACCTAGTCAATTCAGTCCTCACTGTTGATATATAAAATAAATACAGCCTTTCCTCTTCCATAATAAATGCAACAGAATGCTCTTTGTTTTAAAGTCTATTAACCCTTTTAAGAGCATATATACTGAGGGTGATGCTGAATGTGTCTTAATTCTTTAGTAGGCTTTTGCTCCAGGATCTAAAAGTGCTCAAAGTGTGTATTGCAAATGCATGTAAGTCTCTGTAAGTCTGCATTTTACCCCTGCAGATGGGATATGGAAAAAACTATCTCCAAATTAAATACAGGATACTGACACAGGAAAATAAGTGCAGACAAGCTCAGCTGACAGACCTATTTGGAATCCTCTAATTTGCTTAATGGATCGTATTTCCAAATGGGGCTGAGTTACTGTGTTAGACTAACATATATTCTGCACCCACTATTACACCGTGTGTGCAAACAGTCAGGAAAAAAATTAAGAAAGCCAGTGATCAGGCATCTGTGGAAAACAGAAAAATATTGTTGTCTGGGGAGGAAAGATCTTTTTCCTCAACAGAATAAAGTCAGCTTTGCTGTATTTTTGAAGGAAACTAGAAATGCTGAATAAAACATCTTAAAAGCGTACTTTCCTGCATTTGTCAGAACTCTGCTTGGTCTTTAGACTTTATTACTACCTCAAATTGAGGTTAAGGAATATTTTATGTTTTCTGCTTTACATTTTCAACCTTTTCACTTGTTCTAAAACTGCAGAAAATAGACCATCACGCAATGTGGGAAAATGTATGGTTTAACTTTATGTTTAAACAGCCCGTCTAGGGCCACTTAAAGGCTTCTCCAATGCTAACTAGTTGATATGAAAGAATATTTTTCATACTAAGTTTTAAAAGGCAGAGAGGATGCTGGGTTTATAAACTATTTTCTTTCTTACTTTTTAAATTAGAAAATATTATTGTCTTTGCCAGGTATGGAAAGCATTTGTGAGCTGAAGTGGCTCAAACAGGCGGGTACGTGCCCATATGCCACACTGCCTTATTTGAGAACCACAAAGGCATTTTGGGGGTTTCTACATCTGCTTTTTCTTTCATATTTTGTACTTCTAACTGTAATATCATGGTCACATTTTGATTACCAAAATTATGATAGAATTGGTTGTCTAATTATTTTTTTTCATAAGAAAGGGCAAAAAGGGGAAGAACAACAAGAAGAAAAAAAATCACAGCAACAGATGAAAAGATTATTTCAGAGAATTCCCAGTGCATATTTTAAGAAACCATCTCTCAAGAGTGTGGTCTACCAGTTAGTAAACAGTGAAAAATGTAAGCATTACACACTGCAGAATGACTTTTGTCCTATCTGGCAAACAACTCTGTTTAGAAGACTCATCAGTAACACTAAAGTAATTACTCTATAATTATAATGTTGGTTCGCCCCGCTCCCCCATAATATGTAGGAGACTGACTAGAGCTTTAAGGTAGTTTGGATCCCCCATTTCCCTTTCTCTCTTTTGTTTTGGAATATGCAGAAACTAAGAGGAACTTAGCTGTGCTTTGGAGATGAAGGTCCCCAGAGTGAACTAAGTATGTCTCAAGCATCTGCAAGCCACAAGAAAAGGGATTGCCTAAGCACTAACTCAGCAAAACCCACGTTGGCTGGGTGAAAGGTAAAGGTGGCAGAGGGACATCAAGACCACAGACCCACAGACCATGAACCCAAGAAACCCACCGACTCAAAACCTCCCGTTTTTGAGCATGTGTGCTAATTTACAGAAGAAGTGGAGAAGAGACAGAGCTTATGCAAATGAAGCATAAAAAACCAAAGCACAGGCCTGGACAGGGGCACTTCATGCTGAACACCCCCACTGGCAGGACCAATGCTGGGTCCAGGACTGGTAATATCTTTCTCTCCCTCTTCTCTCTTTATTCCCCCCTCAAAGCTGCTAAGTAACAAAGACTGCAAAATAACGCAAGGCTTACCTGGATTCATACCAAAAGTGCTATTGCTTGGCTAAATATAATTATCAAGGGGTTGGTATTAGGATATTCCTTCTGTGGAGATTTCTCATTAAAGTTAACATCTGTGTGCAGACCTTAAGTGTTGTCTGACTTCAATTCTAACAATGGGAACTTGGGAATCAGTCACCTGTCCCTCCTTTTTGGAGTGGGATGTGAGATCATTAAATGACAGCTTACTGGTTGGTTAAGATTTATAGTTTAGCTCAGGTAAGTGAAGAAAACCTGTTCATGAATTAACCAAACAAAATTTCCTTCTAACTTCCATAATCAATTTTTAAGGTTTGAAAGTGATACTGCATGAAAGTTTAAGAAGAAAACTGAAGAAACTTCATCATTATAGTGAGTTGTTTATATGTATGAACCAGAACACAATTTTAGATGGAAGAAAATAGTATTATGATAGTTTTTGTATATCACCATAAAAAATGTAGTTACATGAGGAATGAAACATTTGTAATTAATACTTTTCCTCATTCTTCTAAGTAGAAAGTATTTTTCCTATATTTCATAAGCAGTTATGAAGTTTAAAGAGAGTCACTGCTTTAAAAAATATTATTCTCTGGCTTATAATCTGTATGTTTACCTCAGTCTATACATCCACATTTCACCATCTGTTATGATGAAAGAAATTTCATTAGAGACAAAAAGCAAAGGTGAAAGGGGGTTCTGATCTGTTTCACTAGGTGTGAATAGTCTGTCAATATAAAGCACATTTCAAACACAAATGAGAAGCCACAGTCATACTATGTTACATTTGAAAATAAATGTGACTGCCATGTGTAAAGGTCTTCAGAAAGGTTTAGGCCGCGATTCTTTGATCAGTATGCAAGACAATTTGTCTCTTCCTCCCTACTCCTTGAGCTGCTCCTCCTCACTCTCCCTCTATTCCCTTCCTTTCACAACAAAGTCACAGCTTCAGCAGCTGCATTACATGGGCCTGCTTCCCCTTCACTGAGCTGCCTTACCTTCCCCAGCACGCACAAAGAAATACCAACATCTTCTAAGTAGGCAGCAAACGGAGGCAGCACTAACAGGACTTTGCAAACCTGACATTGGACATGTCATGTTCCAAGATGCATGTCTGCACAAAGCCACTTGATTGCCTTCCTTCCCCCCACGTGATGGTCTTCCTTCTCCATTTGGGTTTTCTCTAAGCGAGCAGATGGTCCTAACAAGAACCAAGCCTGGCACTGGGACTGTGTGCATGCAGGCAGCGTGTTTCGGAGCAACAGGACACCCGAATCTTTCCAAACACAGGGATGGCCGTGTGTCATACATGGTGGTTTGACAAAGTCAGAAGACTTAAAGGAAATAATTCTGGGTTTTGTCTCAAATGATGCCACAACAAACAGATACCATACTGCTCCTCCAGACACAAAGAGAAAGACTTAGAGTTCCGTAACATCTTTTCCCTCCGTGGTGCTGATAATCTGACGATTGATCTTTGTTACTTGTCAATTTAAATATAGACAGCTGGGGTAACCATTTCACAGGTAAAAGTCTCTTATGGAACAGTAACTGGGTTTGTATTTCCTGTTGCAGTTTTGTCACACCATGTGCAAGCCCACCAGGTCAGACTCTTTTAGCCTCTTCCCAGTCATCTTCCTGGAGAACATACATGATGAAGAAACTTTTCTCTTTTCCTTCAGTGATAGGGAACTCCAGGCATCCAACTTTGGAGGGTCTTGGTTTTTTGGGTGATTTTCAGTGACCTTCTCTATCTCTACTACCCCTATCTCATGCGTGCCCAAGTGATTATTTTTCTAATTCTAATGTTCTTAAATTTGACAGAGCTGACCAGTTTATGCCAATGGAGAGCCCATGACCAAGTACACAGAGCAGGGCTAGATATAATCCTCTGTGTGATGGAAATTATAAACCACATAAAAATCCTGAGATGACCAAAAGCATCTCCTTCCTACTCTCTAGTGGTAAAGAGCCAAAAAAGAAAAAGCAATTCTACTATTCCACTGCCAAAGCTGGGAAAGCTGAAGGCTCATATATTGCCAGAATTAAAAAAAAACCCCAAACTGCTTGAAACCATCAAGATGCTAAGAGTTATTACTATGGTGCTTTCAAAGCAGACAGAATTAGAATAAACACCTTGGCACCAAAAGGGTTAATACTGAGACGAAGGCAGTGTTGCAGGTGGTTTGAGGTCACTGACAACTGGTGTGAGGAGGGCACCACAGGAAGGACTTAGTTGCCACTGCATGGATGCAGCCTGTCTGTGAGAGCTTTAGCAGAATCCAATTTGGAGTATGATACAGCCAATCTTCCAGGAAAATCCCTAGAAGCAGCAGTATTAAGTAACAAATCCTGAAGCTACACTCAGTGAAAGTATATGGGTTGCACTAATGCTCCTATTTGTTTAGAGTCAGGCGTGCAGGCTGCCCACATACCGACACACCAGACTAAGTGCCACACTAGAAAGAAGCAGCAGGTAACGTCAGGGTAGGTTTTCTAACCTCAGGTCGCAAGAGGCAATTTAGGGACGACTATGTCCATGCTAGGAACTAAACCTTATGTCTAGGAGAGCACAAGGGAAGTCAGAAATATGCTTGGTTTTAAGAAGTGTTGCTGTTGAAGAAAAAAAAAATGATCTGCTTTCTCACACCAGAAGTTGAATCTGGACAACACAAACTTCAAATCTTTCTCCAAGACAGAATAACTGCAAAGAAAAAGAACTCAAGGCGTGCCTTTCCATGTATATTAGCTCTAATATAAAATCAATTTTCTTTGGCCAAGCTCACATTTCTTGTGTTTGCTTTCCTGAGAACTTGCATAATCAAGTTTTATTAGCCTAAATGTTTGCATAGAGACCAATTTAGGCCTTCACACGTAAGTATATCAGAAGTAGCATATTTTATCAGGGAAAGGAGATTGATGGACAAACTGGGATTAAGTACTGGCTGAGGTCAGGGTTCCCTTAAATCACAGAATGCTTTGGGTTGGAAGGGACCTTAAAGGCCTTCTAGTTCCAACTCCCCTGCCATGGACAGGGATGCCCTCCATTAGACCAGGTTGCCCAAGCCCCATCCAGCCTGGCCTTGAACACTGTCAGGGAGGGGACAGCCACAGCTTCTCTGGGAAATCTGTGCCAGTGCCTCACTGCCCACACAGTGAAGAATTTTTTCCAAAGAATTAATCTAAATCTACCTTCTTTTAAAGCCATTATTCCTTGTCCTATCACTACACCCTCTGATAAACAGCCCCTCTCCAGCTTTCCTGTAGGCTTCCTTTACATATTGGCAGGCTGCAATAATGTCTCCCCAGAGCCTTCTCTTCTCCAGGCTGAACAAGCCCAACTCTCTAAATCTGTCTTCGTAGGAGAGATGCTCCAGCCCTCCGATCATCTCCATGGCCCTCCTCTGGACTCACTCCAACAGCTCCACATCTGTCTTGTGATGGGGACCCCAGAGCTGGAGGCAGTACTCCAGGTGGGGTGTCTTGAGAGTAGAGGGGGCAGAATCACGTCCCTCCACCTGCTGGTCATACTAGTTTTGATGCAACACAGGACACAGTTGGCGGACACAGTTGGCTTTCTGGGCTGCAAGCTAATGTTGAGCTGCTTGTCCACCAACACCACCAAGCCCTTCTCCTCGTGCAGTTTGCACAGGTCTACACCCCCAAGGTCCTTCTCAATAGCATCCCCTCCCTTCTCACAGCTTAGTGCTGTTGGCAAACTTGCTAAAGGTGCACTCAATCCCACTGTCCGTGTCACCAACAAAGACATTGAACAGTACTGGTCCCAATACCACCTCTGAGGAATGCCACCTGTCACTGACCTCCACCTGGACACTGAACCACAACTGCTTGAGTGTGACTATCCAGCCAATTCCGTATCCACTGAGTGGTCCATGCATCAAATTAGTATCTCTCCAATTTGGAGAGATACTAACACTGTGTGGGACAGTGTCACGTCCTTTGCACAAGTCCAGGTTGATGACGTCTGTCACACGTCTCACCTCCACCAATGCTGTAACCCCATTGTAGAAGGCCATCAAATTTGCTAGGCATGGTTTGCCCTTAGTGAAGCCATGTTGGTTGTCACCAATCACATCCTTATTTTCCATGTGCCTGTGCTTAATTTCCAGGAGAATCTGCTCCATGATCTTCCTGGGCACAGAGGTGAGACTGACCAGTCTGTAGTTCCCAGGTCTTCCTTTTTTTCCCCTTTTAAAAAACAGGAGGTATTTTCCCCTATTTTCCAGTCAGTGAGAACTTTGTACCTGATTGCCACAACTATTCAAATATGAGGGAGAGTGACTTAGCCACATGATCTGCCAGTTCCTTCAGGACCTGCAGATGCATCTAATCAGGTCCTGTGTACTTGTGTACCTTCAGCTTCCTTAGGTGATCTTGAACATAATCTTCTACAGTGGACAGTTCTTAATTCTCCCAGTCCCTGCCCTTGCCCCTTCTGTGACTTGGGCAGTGTGGCTAGATCACTTGCTGGTGAAGATTGAGGTAAAAAAATCTGCTGAGTACCTCAGCTGTCTCCATATCTTGGGTAACCAAGTCTCCCATTTCATGCTGGAGTGTCTCACATTTTCTCTAGTCTTCCTTTTATGACTGACATACCTGTAGAAACTTTTCTTGTTGTCCTTGATGGCCCTGGCAAGATTTAATTGTATCAGGGATTTAGCTTTCCTAACCTGATCCCTGGCTTCTGAAGACAGTTCCTCTGTATTCTTGGCAGACTTCCTGGTATTTTTGCCTGTCTTCCTCTTTGTTTGGATGCATAGCTTCTGAGCTTGGAGGTTGTGATCCCTGAATATTAGATAGCTGTCTTGGGCCCCTCTGCCCTTTAGGGCTTTGTCCCACGGTACTCTACCAAGCAGATCCCTGAAGAGGCCAAAGTCTGCTCTCCTGAACTCCAGGGCAGGGAGCTTGCTGTGTGCCCTCCTCAGTGCTCTAACAATCTTGAATTCCACCATTCCATGAGCACCATAGCCAAGGCTGCCCTTGAGCTTCACATTCTCCACCAGCCCCTCCTTGTTGGTGAGAACAAGGTCTGGCAATGCACCTCTCCTCATTGGCTCCTCTTTTGCTTGGAGAAGGGAGTTGTCATCAATGCATTCTAGGAACCTCTTGGATTGCTTATACCCTGCTGTGCTGTCCCTCCAATAGATATTGGGGTGGCTGAAGTCCTCCATAAGGACCCAGGCTTGTGAATGTGAAGGTGCTCCTCACCTCATCTGCTCAATCTTCCTGTTTGGGTGGCATGTAGCAGACCTCTGCTACAGTGTCCGTGTTCACCCTTTAATCCTTACATATAAGATCACAGCTAGCTCCTCATCCATCCTCAGTGGAGGTCCATGCACTCCAGCTTGTTGCTGACATAAAGGGTGACACTCTCTCCTTGTCCCCTGTGCCTGTCCCTCCTGAAGAGCCTGTATCCTTCCATCCCAGGACTCCTGGTATTAGTGGGATGGATTGAGGCTCCCCTCCCCTGGAAACTAGCTTAAAAGCCTTCTTCACCAACTTGGCAAGCCTATGACTGGAGATGCTCTTTGGGAGTTTTGGGATCTGACAGATCAACCCTATCAGCCCCCAGTAGACCAGGTTTCTCAAAGTCAGTTCCATGGTCTAAGTGGCTGAAACCTGCCAGTGCTCCAGAGTCCCTTACTGCTGCTCCCAGAGCTCTGTAATCCTTCTTGATACTCCTCAGATAGCTCCTGGCTTGATCACTGGTGCCACAGAATCACTAGGTTGGAAAACCAACATCCAACCAATGTGGAACAACAGCAGTGAATAAGTCAATGGTCTGTACAAGGCTTGGCAGTCTCTCAGTGACACCCCTGATCTGAGCCCCTGGTAAGCAGCACACTTCTCTAGAGAGTGTGTCAAGGAGGTCTTGCACCTGGGTACACCTTGTGCAGGAAGGTCTGCTACCTGTCCCTTCCCTGGGATACAGATCTGGGCACTTCCTTCCACCTGACATCTGCACTGCAGCCTCTCCCTTCAGCAGCTCCTTTTGGGTGGAGGCATCACACACTGCTGGGGCAGATGGCACAGATACCCAGCTGGAGCTGCAGCCTGTGCTCACAGATGACTGCTCTCCATTCTGCCTTGAGGATCAGGCAGGATGGTGCCCTTGACCATAACTTAAGATAACTCAACTCTTACTTTATCAAAACAACAGATGGACTTCATCAGACTGGGGGTACCTGATATTCCCCAGTGATGACTGATGTTTGTGGGCCCATGTGTTAGATTATCAAGCAAAAAGTAACTTCAGTGGCTATTCTGGGATTGCTAGAGCACATGGTATAGTTTGTAATGATGAGGCTTATGATACAGAAACCATTTCACCAGCACTTGGGTGAAGTCAACCCACTTATATATATATAACACCAAACAGGTGGTTCCAACCTGAAACTCCACCTTGTGGTTATGCTATTATTTAAAAAGAAGTTTTATTCTACTTTATTGCAAACAAATTCATTAATTACTTGAATGTATGAAGTTCATAAAGACACATGATCAACTCAACAGCTGTTTTTCTGGGTCTTTTTAAAATTAATGCCATCATACCCAGACCTTTATTTCTTTTGATCTGTTTTACGTGCATGGAAGTTTGCTTTGCAGTTCCCTTCCATGGACACAATAAAATTTGGGCATTCAATAACTAGTATAAAGAAACTGAAATACTAAAAAAATGGAGCTGCATTTATCTTATAGGACACTAGTTAGTTTTCAGCTAACTGTCCTAGAATTTCAAACACCTTTTGGTCTATTATTTATGTACTAGACAGTTCAATCCCAAGACAACAATCACAATCTGAAAGTCCTTTATAGAACTAGGATTAGCTGAACATAAAGTATGTGAATATGGACATACAGTAGTTGAAAGTAAGCTAAAGTTAGTGACACTAAGGTGTAAGATTTATCATCATAACCAAAACTGAAATTGAAATAAGTCAAATGGGAACATAACTAAATCAAATGAGCTTTTCAAACGAAGTACAGTTGTGGGGAGGTGGGATTTTTTTTTTTGAAGTTCAAATTTGACTTGAAATGTTAAATCAGAAGACAGGGAAAACAATAACCTGCCAGTTTGATGATCTTAATCTCAAATAAGTATATGAAGGTCTTTAAGGAAAAAAATATGGTTGATGGCCCTGCAATACTTCCACTTTCAAGAGTTACATAAACATCTTTGCAGTTAGTGATAAAGAGCAATTCAGACCTTTGCTTACGATACATTTACCATGGCCAGACCACAAGGTCTAACCTCCAGCTTGGTCACAGATTCATATTTCTTACAACTATCACATGATGTACCAACACGACACCTAGGAGAAGTGCAGACACATGGAGAGCCATGAATCAATATGATCTCACAAGAAGGCCCTCATCCTCATTTCCGTGAAGGAACAGTACCCTTGTAATTTAAAAGGGCATTAAAGATCAAGGAAAAGCAACTTTCAGGCCTAATGTAAACAAAACATTTGCCTTTGAGTCTTTCTACTACCTCTGCTTCCAGCCAAATATTTCTCCCACAGTAATAAAGAAAATTAGGTTAAGTTTTAAAAATACAGAAGCTCTGTACTGTAGCCAAATTAAACTATTCCAAAACACACTGTATTTGTAACTAGCAGTCAGTACATTGGGCTGCTGACTTTATAATTTGCTAATAATGCTTTTCAGCATTGTAAGTCAGCCACCCAACTTGTAGCCCACCAATATTTTTAACACAGAGGGGTTTTTTTTACTAAGCAGAAAAATTAGTGGTGACCTGCTCACAATGTTCTTCCTTCACTATCAAGTAGAAGATTTAGATGTAGCTGATGGCGTGGGATGCTTTCTCCTAAAGCCAGTGTAATGAAAACACTGCAGATGTTTCAACATCCCACAGTAAGCATGTGTAGCAGCATTACACTCCTTCCCTTTTTAAGTTTACCAATTAAAGATAACAATGGACAGGTTCTGAGAGAAAGGCTGAATCAGAAAGACAGCGCCCTCATGGTTGCTATTTTCTAAGTGCACATAAGAAACACGTGCGTATCCAAATTGCGCTTCAAACCTGGTCTCACTTGTTCTGTCAGTTAGGAGGCTGACACAGCCCCAGCACTCTGACCAAGGCCCATCCAACACAGTACAGAAATGTTCTGGCTACAGCTGCTGCTGTTGTTGCACAATATATAAACCCATGCATGCAGCAACGACTCAGCAACTTTTGCACCTCCTTTTCACTGGCTCTATCAGTACCATTTTAATTTTCAAGGAACGATGGAGGGGTGTATTTTCAGTACCTTTTTTCTGTTAAGACTACACATTGCCATTTTAAATCATCAGTACCTGTGAGGAACAGGCTGTATGATCAGATCAACGACACGGCTATTCCCGAGTTTCAAGTCTCTGCTCTAAGACTGAAGGCTTGTAAACATGGATAAGTCACTCAGCTGTTCCATTTTCAGGTAGATGATGTAATGCAAAGTACAGGTACACTCAAGGGATATTTAAGCATCAAATGCTATTTCATAAGGTGTTTTGAAGGTGAAGAATTGTACAAGGATTATATTTACTACTATACTAGATAAATCTCAGAATCAAGAAAAAGCAAGGCAGTTAGAAGATACAGAGGGAAGATACACAGATAAAACCCCAAGAACATTCCTTTAAGGTTTTAGGAAAAAAAAGGTAGTAGGATTTAGTTTTACATTTCAGGACAGTGGACTTAATTCTAGTTTCAGGTTTTTTCCCCATTGTGTTTTGGTTTTGGACATAACAGGAGGCTTAACGTTCTTCTCTTTGTCAAAGCCTGTAGACAGGCATCACTTTTTTAAGGGAATGCACAGTGCCATTAATATTATAACCCAAGTCTCTTCCTTTTTTGCTTGGTCCTTTCAGTACCATTTTTCAAAGCAGGACTGGGAGACACATGAATCTTTAGTGATCTGTAAAGTAAGTTTTACATTCATTTATTTTAAATATATGTCATTATTCCATTTTTTGGTTTGATACTTGACTGCATTAAGAGATGCCATGTCTGGACTTTTCAGCCAGTATGGCTCAGATCTGTACCACGGCAGTGGTGAGGGGAGAGAGGGGAAATCCACTGAACACAACTTAAGACAACTTTCTATTTTTTTGTCTACAACCACTGCTTTCATTTCTAGCCACTCTGGAGTGTGAGCAAATGTCCAAGTTTTGGTAAATTCAGTCCACTGAGGTCAAATGAGTACCTTCCTAAACATATGTAATTTTCCCTTGCTTCCATGTGCTGATGAATCATTTCTGGATCCTTCCCTTTCCCAAAAATAGTCTGGAAAAAGGGAAAAGAAACTACGACCCGCAGCACTGAAATTCCCCACTGTGGCAGAAGCATGATAAGTCTTTCAGCGACATGGCTCGCTTCCTCTGCTTCAGCCTCGGCACCGAGAGCAGAGAGGATAGAAAAACAAAACACTGAGTGCTACAACAGACTTGTGGCATTGCTGCTGACCATACTGCCAATTAAACAAATCATAACACACTAGAGTGTGTTCTCTGAAAACCCTAAATCACATAGCAACTGCAGGAGTACACATTTTCGCAACAGCAGTTCACATGAAATGCGTATTTTTGCTCAAAGTCTAATTCAGAGCTGGGTTATTACCAAGGACAGCTGAGCTTGGAGCCCTGGCATATTAACAGACTATTTCCTGATTAATCTGCCTTCATTGATGTACTACGTATTTATGAGTTGCCTCTTCACAATATACTACACATCTCTCTTCAGAATACTTCCAATGGACCCGTTGAAGGATTACGACTGCGTTAGACACACGCATACTGCTTCACTCGATGTGTATGAAGAAGAGGATACCAAACGTACTACTACTATCTTTAATTCAATACTGCTTATCATTCTTTTCCCCCCAGAACATACATTAGTAATGCAGGTATGCATGCGGTTAGGGAAAAATCTGAGAAGCTTTAATGGAATGTGAAAACACAGAGCAATTCCAGCGCTGTCTTGGTCTCAGAATTTAAACCAAAGCATTTTCCTTAGATTTGCTCTACACTTTTTAAACTTAATAGTTTCAATCGAAATGATTTGATGTAAATCTATTTCTATTTTCATAGCTATCATTTTTTTCATACTCACCTTTATTAGCTGTTAAATATTCAGTTGTATACTAATGGCAAACTATGATAATCAATTACTTTTGCTATACATGCTCGGTCTATACAAAGAATTCAAATGTTAACTGCTGCACTGCAAAACTCCCAGATCTTGCTAATAAAAATATATTTTTAAACTTCTTATAAATTATTACATTCTTGGCTATTAATCCCATAAAAAGAAATACTTACTACTGTGCACAGTCAATCAGTTGATACTCGTTTGACCTCTCAAAGCATGCCTTTACGCCTTCATCGTCCCAGAGCTTTTTTGCATGTTCAAAGAATTCCTGAAAATTGGAAATGCAACAAATATGAGAACATTTCTCAATCTTTTCAAGTCCCAGTCCGCATGCATTGCTTCCTCCCGCCAACCTTCATGCTTTATACTTTTGCAGTGATAGATGAACACTTTTAAAGAAGAAAAACAAAACACATTTATTAGCAAAACTGCAGTACAATATACTTAACATATGGCTGCTGACAGTTTCCAGAACATGGTATGTAATGAAGACTGTTTTAAAAATTCATACCAGGCCATACATAAAATTTACTATAAGTATGAATGTTACCTAGAAGCATGCAAACTTAATTTTTAACTGAATTTATGCTTCTGTCATGGAAAAGGCATAAAAGCGATGCAAAAAAATCTGCTCAGCTAATAAACATTTACTTCCCAGAGAAAGAGCCTGTCTGTAACTTTAAAAAGATTGTGTAATTTTTCCTGAAAAACACAACTTTACACTACTTGGTATTTTCGCATGCAACATAGTAATTTGATTGCAAGACTTGCAGAGCCTTGACTCAATAGTGCTTCCTCCAAGCAGCCGCCTGGCACAACGTGCTTTTTCTAGCCACTACCCCAAGCATCCCAATCCAGAAATATGTGCTGGCAAGCTTATTTCAGAATTATTTGAAAGAGGAATCAAAGCTGTCCTTGGTGATGGTGAAGCCATAGCTCCGCTGTATAAGATGCACAGATGCAGAGCAGTAGGTCCGCCCCTGCCAGTGGCTCCTCCAGCCCCTGCTGTAGAGCCTCACATGTTCCAGTTTGTTTTAAACCTGGGAGTCCCTTTTATGGTATCTCATTACTAGTAAATCAAACTGTAACTTGAGTTTTTCAAGCTAAAGCTTTCTAAAAGCAAAGACTGTTTAGACAAATAAATATTTCCTTTATTAATATGACTGAGTCTTTCCTCCCTGAAACAAGACTGTCATCTCAGAAGTTGTTTGTAATCTCTTTAACACCGCAACACGGCTACTAAATCATCAGAGTCCTTTGGTCAGTCATAAATTTGTGAAACCTAACAAATGGCTTTTCCACAGTTCAATTTGGCTCTGTGTAAACTGGCCGCAGTACCACTATTCACTTCATAATGCTGTCAAAACGTTGTGTAAATATCTGAATTCTGAAACTTTCTGAAATTGTTTGCCAGTCCCTCTCCACACCTTTTCAGGACTAAAAGCTTCTCTCAGAAGACCAAGTTCATTCTAATGAAAGCGTCTTGGCAGCTGATTAAGTTCACTGTTACTCCATATGGGTTTCCCAACCTTGAAGGCCATCCCTGTGAAATGCCCCAGAAGGTGACACTCCACTCTTCAGCAAGTGCCTGTGACCTGCTAGCAATGTTTGCGGAGAGAGGCAAAACACAAGATTTTCAGAACAAACTAGTACTGAAACTTCTTTAACTAAGCTTTGGACATGGCTATGGAGTTCCTGAATAACCCCAGAAGTATTTTTTTTCTTTTAACTATATTGTCCACAACATGGAGAGAGAGGAAAATCCATTTTTAAGAAGCTTTCAAAATTTTAAAGAAAAGGAGATGTTAAGGGAGGTGTGAAAAACTTTTGCAGAAAGTCTTGGAAGAAGAGAGGAAGAAACACTAGAGATTGGCAGATGCTTACACTGCCCTTGGAATTTATTTATTCACTGTCCTGAGGATGTGTTTATTTTGTCTTTGTTATTTTAACAACTTATGTAATGATTGTTTAAAACACTGCAGATCCACCTTTTGAAGTTATGCTACAGCTATTATAAACTCTCTGTTCCTAACAGCAGAAGGGAAGCAAAAACAAGCTCAAGAAAGGATAAGATATCAAACTAAATAAGTAGAAGGAGAAAGCGGACACGTATAACAGAGCACGGCTACAAGAAAAAGAAAGAACTGAAAGAGTCCAAATGACAAATACTCCGTGGAAAGAGTCAGCTCTGGATAAGCATCGGAGTCCTGAGACAAAAGGACCCAACTCTCCCCCGCCTCTTCAATTGGTACTTGTATAGCAGCGTACAGCCTCAGCCCTCTGTACTCTCCCACTGGTGTGCCCTCCCCTATCCCCCCATCAGCAGGCAGGAATTCCCACCTGCCCAGAGAGCCATCTCTGAGGGGAACCCACATGTAAAAAATGGCCCCATTAAGCCTCATGCAGCCTATGGGAAGGGGACAGGAAGACGAGAAGGATGTCAGTATGAAAGCATCCTTTCTTGTGGGGTGGGATGGATTGAGAGATGGCTGCAGATGTAAATAAAGAAGTAAATAAAAAAATTGTATAGCCACAGCTGTTTCTAACTTCAGTTCTTTTTTTACATCCTCCATGCAAGCTTTATTTACTCTTAAAAATCTCTTCTGCAAAAGAGGCAATCTTTTCAGCTCAGCCTCTGAGACTCTACAGATATGTTGTAAATACAGCGTTTCCATATTATATGCTTCAAATATTTCCACCTGACCATTATATCTCAAAGCAGTCTATTTAAAACAACTTCCAGACTTCTAGTCCAAAGCAAATCCTATAAAACGGAGCAAATATACTTACCTCATTAAAATGTACCGATCTACTGCAGAGGAGTACACTTGCCTGCAAATTGCCTCCCACACAGCTACCCGATCCTTCTTTCCCAGGTGACTAAAGCCTTCCAGAAAAATCCTGCTTCATTTCAAGACACCAAGTACCATGATCCAACTTTTCACACTTGTTTTTAACCCCTTTCTTGCCTGCTCTATCTAGTGGAGGGTGTCCTGGCCCATGGCAGGGGGCTTAGCACTAAATGATCTCTAACGTCCCTTCCAAACCGACCATGCTGTATTTTTCTCTTATCGGCTGCTGAAGGACCCCATTGCACTCAGCCAAGCACACAGAAGGATCCTGCTCACACATGCCAAAAATGTCTGGATCTCACCCTACTCTTCCTTGCAGGACAACATCCAGATAGCAGTCACCATGTGAGTTTCAACTTCTGCACCCAAAACCCCTTTGCCCAACTGGCTTCCAGCAACTGCTCCCTGACTCCAAAGCCCATGATTCATTCCTATAGCCCCCAATGCTTGTCACCTCTTCCTTCCTCTATGGTCACATCACAGCCACCTTGTTGGCAAGCAGGCAGGCACTGGTGAGCTAATGAAAGTGCGAGCTTTGGACTAGGCCCACCCTGTCGCACCTGCTCTTGGGGTGGCAGCTGCACTTGCCAATGCCCATTGTGGGGAGAGTCAAGGTACTTCAAAGGACAGAGAATGTAAATTTGCTCCACTTGATAGAGGAAGATGGTCTAAAACTTTTCAGTTAATGTTTCCGGGACTTAATAAAAAAACTACCTTAGATCAGTACAAGACAAAGATGGTTCCAAGGAGAGTAAGTTGTGACTGGAGCTGCTTATGTTCTGAGATTGCCAAACAAAGACTTTCTTAAGGGTCAGACTTCTGGAACGTGGCTATTCAGAAGTTCTTACAAGTCATGAGCCAGGTTCTTTAAGAACTGTCAACTGGGACAGAGAAAAACAGGGACATGGAAAATCACTAGAGGCATCTGATGCACTTGGTTTGCAAGCACAGGCAGCTGACCTCTACTGGATCAAAGTCACCATCATCTACTCAAAACATTCAGTATGCTAAAAAGAACCAGGAACAATGTACTACGCCAGAAAGCTGAAAAACACCTACATCATGACACGTCTACGAACACTAAATAAAACGGAACTGTTTTATCCAACCTCATCCTTAGGGACAGAGGCATACAAATATTTGCACCTATTAATATACATATTAAATAAAACCATTACTATATTTTTGATGTGGTATTTTAATTAGAGTATTAGAAAAGTAAATGATGCCACCTCAGGTCTCATGACTTACAGGTACTTTTTACTCTACACACATTAATTTACACCAATTACCTAAAAATTTACAGCCTTCATTAGACCATGAAATACCAAAATTTTGATGTGATCAAAGTGGAGATGACACACAACTTCTCAAATATTGACTAATATAAAATTATCCAGAAATTCTTCACTCTTCCTGAGATGATCCAAAAAACTCATCCCTACATTCTTGACTTTCTTTTTCACTAGCAGATAATTTTTCCTATACATAAATATTCACACATCACCTAAAAATCAAAAAAGTGATATAAGCAGGTTATAATTTTTTTTTTTAAGAATAAGTTAAGATGTACATAAACGTAAAAAGACCCTGAGCTGATAACAGAATCCTAGAACCACAGAATCATAGGGGTTGGAAGGGACCTCGAGAGACAATCGGGTCCAACCCCCCTGCCAAAGCAGCTCCCTAGCACATATTGCACAGATAGGTGTCCAGACGAGTCTTGAATATCTCCAGAGAAGGAGACTCCACCACCTCCCTGGGCAGCCTGTCCCAGGGCTCTGTCACCCTCACTGTGAAAAAGTTCCTCCGCATGTTGGTGCGGAACTTCCTGTGCTCCAGTTTACAGCCATTGCCCCTTGTCCTGTCCCCACAGACCACTGAAAAGGGGTTGGCCAATTCCCCCTGCATCCCATACTTAAGATATTTATAAACATTAATTAGGTCCCCCCCTCAGTCTTCTTTTCTCCAGGCTGAACAGCCCCAGCTCACTCAGCCTTTCCTCATAAGGGAGATGTTCCAGGCCCTTAATCATCTTTGTAGCCCTTCTCTGGACTCTCTCAAGGAGATCCCTGTCCTTTTTATACCAGGGAGCCCAGAACTGGACACAATACTCCAAGTGGGGCCTGACCAGGGCAGAGTAGAGGGGGAGGATCACCTCCTTAGACCTGCTGGCCACACTCTTCCTGATGCATCCCAGGATCCCATTGGCCCTCTTAGCCACCAGGGCACACTGCTGGCTCATGGCCAACCTGTCATCAACCAGGACCCCCAGGTCCTTCTCCACAGAGCTCTTCTCCAGCAGGTCATCCCCCAGCCTGTACTGATACAGATGGTTATTCCTCCCCAGGTGCAAGACTTTACACTTGCTTTTGTTGAATTTCATTAGGTTTCTCCCTGCCCTGATATCACTGATGTAAACATATTGTATCTTTACTACATTATAAAAAGGTCTTGTAGAATTATTTTTCCTCACCTATCCCCCAGTAACATTTTTAGGTTAAAAAGAAGAGGGAATATATTCCTATACAAAACATCCCAAGAAGCCAATACAGATAACAAATGCAGATGCACTGCAGCTAAGTCTCAAAGCACTGTTGTTCAACTTTGTCCTACCAGAAGTTACAGCATGTTCTTGAAATTTAATTTTCCTTATTTTGGAAATAAGCTTATTTATTGGTAGGTTACCTTAGAAACCTCCTCCCCCTTATAACTCCTACAAAAATCTTCAAGTAGCTAAAAAATGGACTTGTTTCACTTTTCAGCTGCCTAAATTGGGAATAAATATCAGTGATGATTAAACAGTGACATATCTTCACAAAAAAAAATCTTTATGTATTTTGGAAACAGAACTTTTCATCTAATTGCTTTACAAACCACAAAAGTTCATGCTAGGTCAGGAATACAAATTTTATTCTATTAAGATTCCTTTCTGCCTCTTTCCAGTTGGAGCATACATTTAATAGCTATCCCGATGTCACCTTTCAGTCTCCCAGAAAATGGGATGTGGAAGACTCCACTGTATTTCCAATTTTGTATATTTCTTCTGCTAACATATTGTAAACCTTGGAAGAGCCACTTAGATCAATCTGAAGTAAGATCAGTTTCGCTCAAGCCAAAATGCATGCTCTTATTCCCCTAAGCTTCAGGACTGTAAGGCATTTTCTCATCTAAACCACAGATTCAACCTGCCTGACAACCATTTACAGGAGCAGCAAACATTACACACTTTCAGAGTTCTGCCACTGTGGGTGTGAAATGAAGTCCTCACTTCTATTCTGAATTTCAGCTACTACTTCTTTTCTCATGTGCTTTACCAAACAAAAAGTAAATCACACAATGTGTTAAAAATTCCCCCACCCGATACTTCCCAATCTCCCAACAATGCCTGCAGCGCCAGGTGACCTATGGAATTCAAATAGGAAGGAAGGGATGTGCCATGCCTCCCTACCACGTGGGGTGTACCCCCACCTGTGCTTCCCAATAGAGTATATAGGCAGTTCCAGGCTCCCATCCTCTCAGCTATGGAAAAGTTTTGTGGAATGACAGTGACAACTGATGGGTAACACTGGATGACACCTGGTGGAGTCAAATTAAGGTTGCACAGACACGTTTGACTCCACAATCCAAACAATATCCTTGTAAGCATCTTTTTCTGTGTCCCACATCTGAAGTCAAAACTGAACTGGAGCCATCAGCCGCTGCCCAAGCTGCCGAGCGTGGCAGCAGCAACAGGATGCTGTGCTGTTACGGGGGAGGATGGGCAGCAACATGGTCTGAGAGAAATGAGTAGGAGGAAGGACTCTAACCTAGCTAGCACTTTGCCCACTTCCCAGAGAGCTGTGAGGAAGCCCTTTTCCACGTGGTGGCTGGGTGATGACCACAGTGATGGCATCCGAGGCAAAGGGGAGCTCAGACAAGCTTCTCATGCTCCAGAAAGCTTTGCAGCTTCTGGAGGTGGGGGGTTGCTGCCATGCTGGCTGAAACAGAAGCCACAAATCTGACTTGTGTGTTGGTATTTATTGGGTTTTATAGTGTAAGATGTACAAAGTTACAGGAGAATGGCGACTTTAAAAAGTTTTGATTTCAGCCAAGTAAAACCTGGAATTTAATGGGATAAACCAAAAGTTACTTTTGCAGCTCCAGGGCTCTCTTGCAAGCCTCTGCAGTCCCTACTTGCTGCAAACTGTTCTCAGATACTCAGATTAAGATTAGGACAATTTAAGTTTAACAGTTTGACTCCTGTATCCTTCAGGTTCTGTTCTTTCCTTTACATTCATTTTCTCATTGATTCGAGATTTGTGCATTTGGGACTGGAGACAAACTTTCCCAACACTGCTGTTTTGACTGGACTCTGCTTTAAATTCAGCTTTCTCTACAGTGTAACTGCTAAGAATGAAGGGAAAAAGCCCAGAATGTTTCCAAACATAATGACTGATATAATGATCAGAGCTACAAATTCTGGTCAAAGGAAGAAAACCACTTTTCAGGTGGAAGCTACTGACACTTCCCAGTCCATTGAGTATTTCTACAGTATGTCATCATGCTTACTCTATATACGCAGCTATGTGTAACTACCATCCTGCAAACAGGATGGTAGTTACACATACTAGTTTCTTAATCTCTCAAAGCCTTTGCATGACATATGATTATCTTTCTGTAACATACACATTACAGCTCAACATAAATATAATCCAACAGATTTTTTTAGTATGTTGTGAAGAAGGTGTCATCTGTTTTTTAAGCATGCACAGTATTATTATAAATAATGTATAATAAAAGTGATAATTCAAACTTGCTGAGTGAGTAAAATTGAGGGAATAATGCCTGGGGCTTCAGGGTGAATGATGAGAGTAAAAAAAAAAAGTTATTTCTATGCTATGCAACAAATAAGGGAGGCAGTAGGGAGATGAATTTAAGTCAAACACACAACCTTTTATTGCAATGCTTTGTATAGCATTTATTGCCTGGGCCTTTCTCTGCAATACAAGACTCAGGGCCTTATAGAAAAAAAAATAATCTAAAAAGTTACCTGCATAACCTTGTATATAGATGCATTGGATGGGCAATCTTAACTTTGAGAGCCTGATTTTAAACTTGAATCTTAACCCAGTGTTTAACTGAGGCAGTTGTAAACCGATGTTTTAAGAAACCCAGAATGGACAGTGAGGGATGATTTGGCCCAACTGGTTTGCTTATACCAAATGTAGCAAACCCATTTTATGTTAAAAATACTCTTCATCCCCAAACATCTATCAAGCATAACTGATAAACTGTAGGTACAACATTTTTAAATGGACTTAATGTGGAAATTATGGGGTAAAACACCAGGTAAGTCACTCAAGGGAGGTGGAAGCCTGCTCAGTTACTTCTTCCACAAACAAGTACAGTCTCTTGATAATCAGCCTCTTGTTTATGAGACAAAAGTGTCCCCTATGGCTCAGCCAGCTCCACTTCTTAATCCTTCATGAAATGTTCTGTCTAACAAGGGAGCTGTTTTGCTGTAGGTATATAAAATGCAGCTGCTCAAACTCCTAATGCTCGCAACAAAGACAACCAAACAGAGTTACAATTTAAAAACAAAAGCAGAATACATGACTTGAATTTTTCCAACAGCAGTGGCGTCAAAACCTTCATTAGCACCCAAGCAATACTACGAGAAACACTAAACCATGTAGGGAACCATGTAGGAGTGGTCAACTTGCATGCAAGGACCATGCTTAACAGCAGGGTTCAGATGTTTCTAAAGCACCAGCACTTACAGTAGATTAATTACACAGAAACCTTTAAGAAAAGTACAACCTCCACCCCCTGTGAAGTATTTTCTTTTGTAATTTGTGGGTGTGCAACAATCAATGCAAACTTTCCTAGTTAGTGACTCATTCTGATAGGCACAGCAGCAGTTTGGCCTCTAACCCTCCTCTGAAACCTAACTCTGGATCTATCAAAGAGAGTTACAGAATAATGCATCTAGATCTCCCTGTTCATTGGACTTGTTTTGCCTTCTTTTAGGCCGGAGGCAACAGCCTTGAAGCACGATCAGACTGCACAAAGCGTAACCTCAGTTCACTAGTTTCATTAGTTAGTCCTCATAGGAGGACGGCAAATACCACCTTCACAGAACACGCTTGTGTTGGGGCATCTCATGTTCCAAGAAAACAAAATTAGTTCATTAACTTCTAGGAGAAACTTATTCAACTTTGAAGCATAAGGAAAGAGGCTGGGGGAAACAAACAGCATTTATGGAAGTATAAAAGCACCGTTTCCACATAGCTACCACAAGCCAACACATCTAGACAAAACACAGCAACTGTGGAGCTCGTTGACAATGTTCAAAAACCAGAAGTGCAACCACACAGTATATTCTATGTCCCTTTCTTGAACTATTTTTGTGACTTGACTTTTAAGCCCTTACTCTACACTATGTTTCTGAGAAGTGTGTACAGTTAAGGTATCGGCCTGATTGCCTTAGCAATTGTATTCCTGCCTGCTAGAAACATGTTCTATCTGCCATCTTATTTTATAGATAAAACAAGTTCCCTTTCATAGACCACAGAACTAATCTACAAAGTCTGAGAAATACATTAATACATTTTTCAAACTCATATGTGTCAAATACTAAAAGAAGGTCTAAAAGTTCTTCAGATCATACTAGCAAAACAAAAACAAAATAACGATTTCATGCTTTGGCAACATTTTGGGGCCAGTTCTGTGGATAAGATAGGCTTTGAAGATAAAAAATGCATTATAAGTCAAAGAGCAGTTCCTTATTTTTTCTTCACTACTTATAAAATAGTGGTTTTTTTCCTGAGATAGACAATGAAGCTTTTATCATACTTAAACCAAAACCCTCTGATTTGATCTTCTACTTTTCATTTTAATTATGTATTTCAACTTTCACTCTGCCATCACAAATCCTTGAATGCTGCTGCCTACCTGCTATTTTCAGGGGGCCATCAGGCTCTCTGCTAAGGAAAGTAAGAGAAATAATTTAAGCGAATTACTTGGTGTATGTAGTAGCGCCTAAAAAACATGTTGTGCCGAGGACGCAAAGCTCATGCACATTCTTTTCCTTGAAGGTATTTTGCTCTTGTCTATGTTACGACCTCTCCCTGGATGTACACAAAGCTCTTAGTTTTTAAAGAACCAGAAATATGTCACGACTTCCCAAAATTTGCTATCAGGAGGTTTATCGAGACACTGATTACACAGATGTCTTTGTACCCCGCTGAGCTTTCAAACTGGAAAAATAACTGAAAAACACATGACCCAGGTGTCACCTGTACTGGGAGATGTTTGTTTATTAAAAGCAATAATGGCACTGCAAAAGCATACAGATTCTCTATGTCAAAATTTGGATCTTTATCTAATTAGGCAAGACTAGGCAGAGCAGAGGCCACGCAGGGTAGAGGATGGCAAATCAACCCATAGAAGTTTTGTTACTGCTTCTGTTTCTGCCATCATTTAACTCCTGGGCCTCTGCATAACAAACTGCAATGAACATCATACTTCGTTTCTTCTAAGTCAGTATCATGTCCAGTGGGTATGTACAAAACACTCTGCAATTCCCAATGAAGGGCTGTCACGGAAGTGACATGTTACAAGATATGTATTATAAATTGGCAAACTGCAGGTATTTCACATCAGGAAATATTACCAAGTTGTTTGGGTTTTTTTAAACACAAGATGATAATAATAATAATAATAACAACAACAACAGCAGCAACAGCAGCGATGACACTGTAACATAGCAGATTTGGATCTGAATTCCCTATGGCTTTAAATCTGAAGTAGTATTCTATCAGATCCCATTTTTTATTAGTGGCATGGTAAGGCAGTCATCTTTTCCACAATGCACTTTGGCACAAATCTGCACAAACCCCTGATGTCCTCTGGTGGATTATGATTTCACTGAGCAGTGAAAATCACGCAGTCAATTCCTGCCTGCCGCTTTGAAGATACAAAGCTGAATATGCTCTTTGTCACCTTCTGATGATGAGAACTTGACCCCCTATGCAAGTTACTCCTGTGGTGCTCCCAGCCCTTCTTACAAGTCTGCCTCTGTTTCCATTACCCAGATGGTGGGGGTGGTACCCCCAACGAAGTCAGAGCAGTGCAGTACAAGCTGAGGGACAAATGTGGCTGCCCCCCATCCCCAGGCAGCTCTCCTGCCCTGTCTGGAGCGAACTCCTGCCGCTTCTGCAAATACAGTTTCACAGTGAAGACAACCGAGGAGTGAGCTGAAAAAACACAAGCCTGCAATCTGTAATTCTTCCAGTACGGAAAGTTTTTACTACTCACAGCTTCAACTGTTTTCCTTAAACCAGTTTTGAAGGTCATACATCAAGGAACTATTTCGTGCTCTAGTACGCACTTTATTTTTCGTAAGTGATTTCCTACCAGACAAGTGGTTTGCAAGGACCGAGAATTCTCATTTCCTTTTATAGATTTGATTCGGAAATAAATGCTGGCAACACCATGTGACTAACAGGCAGCATCCACAACTGAAGCAACTCTCATAATTAAATCGGAAAGTAATGGAAAAGTCAGCTCGTTGCTGCCAGATCTCTTTAGCCTCCTACTCCTCTGCACACATTTACCTAAATTCTTCAGCTTTATCTCTCTTCTTTGGCTCTTTTTCCTTTCCTCATCCACGTGCAAAAAATTGGGCTAGCTTCCACATGGTAACATTCATTCCAAAATATTTATAATAGCAGGAAAAGGAAACACAAGTGCTTTATTAAATAATCTCTGTGACCATACTGAGTTTCTGCAAACAAATGTTTGGAAATTAACAGCTACAAATGTAGATACAAGTATATGAACCAGAATTCCAAAGGGAAAACTTTTTGTCTTTTTCATGATGGCTGCTGCCTTTAAGAGAGCTATTCTGGGAAAAGACTGTGGATACAACTCCAGGAACTAGTAATTTTGACTATCAGAAAGTAATGTACCATTTGAAGGCATGTGTTCTTGTAACTTTTATAGATGCAGAACTACTGTATCTTATTATTCAGTAAGATTAAGGTGTCTTAATAAAGCTCTGAAAAGTAACACAGATTCTTAACTACATCTTGGCCACATTTTACTTAATTTTCAACACTGTCCCAGTGCTGGCTCCCATGTCTCTATGTCAATGAGTCCCCCAAAATCAACCTTTTTAGACTAATTCAGAAGAAATTTAGCTAGCAATTTCAGAAAAAATAAGATATTAATTCATAGTTCTTAATTTCCATTCTGCAAAGAACGTAATTTTGAAGAACTGAGATAGTAACATTCTATTATGCATAATACAGAAAGAATGTATACACAGTAACAAATGAAATTGCAGAGGTATCAGAACCTAGGTATTTTTTATTAGCCTATAAATAGTCTTGCAACTCAGAAACTGCCTAGAAGTCAAGGGAAAACAGTTTTTGTAAGAACAGCAATCTCTATGAATATAGATGACCAGAGACAATGAACAGCTTGTGGATGAGAAATTCTGATGGAGTTTTTAAGGGGGTCCACCTTATTGGGATGCACATGTTTCCAAGACAATTGAAAACATGACTTTACATACCTTTAGCTAGTTTCTGCTCATTCTTCCCAGCCTTTTATTTACTATTCACTGCAGGATTATTTCTCACTTCAAATGTAATCTAACATGAAAGCTGCTGATCAATACTGTAAACAGATGATTAGTGTCTTGTGACTGCCAAAGAACTGTTAATGAATCTTATACGTAATGGTGGGGCAGGGACATGAGATAAAATAATTGAATTGAGTGAAATAATAAAACCAGGTAATTCCGGCAGTTTAAAAGGCAAATACTGCTAGAGCTCGTTAAACAGAAAGAAATGATTCATACTCATCTCAGAAATGGTAGGAAATTAATTTCTTTGGATTAATTAAAATCAAACTGCCACCAACCGAAGTATAACACAGAACCTGTGAGTTTGTAGTCATTGATGCTGAGCCCTCTCCCCCCCGACCTACAGCAACTGAGGCGAGACCACCATGCAAGTCCCTAAGGCACCTCCCCGCCACCTTCCCTCCCAGCTTTCTTCAGATGCTACTTGTGCAACAGAGCCTGCCAGAACCACCACAGGGCCATCCCCAGCCTCCACGCAAGATGGCTGGTTGTACTTGAACAGAAATGAGCTTCTGGACATTGTACCTGGAGGAAGAAAAATGTGAACTAACTTAATTCAACTGGATCTGGAGCGAAAACCTCAGATAGATAGGTGCAAATCATGAGCAAGGCCTTGAGACAATGCTAAGACAACTCAAAGACTTTTGTTGCCTTCTGTTACTAAGACCAACTTGTTGGGGAAGACAGCAGGCCTGCTGGCGGCCTAGCTCTCTTCTCCCAGGATTTAGGCCCTGACAATATTCTTCTGTTCTCATGAGAAGAGGAAAAGTTACTCATGCTCTGAGGATCTTAATAATCACATTCTCAAAACACAGTGGCCTTGTTGATAAGGGTACAGGCTACCCTAAACCAAGAAGCAGTTATGGGAAGGTATTTGGGAGTAACGGAACATGTTAGGAACCAACCATAACAAGAGGGTCAAAACAGCAGGTGTGCGGATACTTCTAGGCATTAAAAGTAAACTAACGATATTTAGATATAAGATAGGTTTATCAGAACTCATTATAATTACTAACCAATCAATATGGTGTGAACAGTGTGTGTAACCAATTAGCAGCTTTTTAGCTTGCCACGTTTGTAGTGAAAAAAGGTATATAATCTGTGATTTCACGTAATAAAATGGCTTCACCTAAAATTCATCTCGAATTGCGTGTTGCTCTCTGCTGGTCACCACACCAACTGACTAAAATGAAACAGAGAAGTAACTTCTTCCAGCAGCAACCACTCTAAATTTCTAGGGAAACTCCATTCCACAGTTAGTTTTTTCAGGTCTCGTGCTTCCTGTGAATGAAGGAGACGCTATGGTGGGGCTACTGATGTATACAGGCTATTCCCAACTCTTTATTTATCTCCTTGAAGGACAGTGGGAGCAGGTGCATCATAGAACATCGCCTTTAAGCAACCATAAACTTTTGAGAACTGAAGGCAGTAAAATCACCAGTAACTCTTTTTAATCAACACAGAAACAAACACACCCCAAACTTCTCTTCCTTTCTACATGCTCACTGATGCACTGTTTATTGAACCATAACTCCTCTCATTTTCCAGCTTGAAATCCATTTCACCAGTGAAAGAGCTTTCTTCGTATTATTACAATGTATGTAAACACCAGAAATTAAAGTCTTTATCAGTTGTAGCAAGTACAAACTGTAACACTGTAAAATAGTGGAGAATACCTACATTTAAAGCAAACAATAAATTTTTAAATATAAAGAGGAAAAGCTGTTTTAGTTGCAGGAAAAAAGGAAAAGGTATTGACTTGGAGAATTTGAGACTCCCACCAGTGGGTGTATGACACATTTGGTTAAACATATGTCCTGGTTTCAGCTGGTATAGAGTTAACGTTCTTCCCAGTAGCTGATCCAGTGCCATATTTTGGATTTAGGCTGAGAATAATGTTGATAACACACTGATGTTTTTAGTTGTTGTGGAACAGTGCTTACACCAAGACAAAGGGTTCACAGCTTCTCACACCACTCCACCAGTAAGGAGGCTGGGAGTGCACAAGAAGCTGGGACAGGACACAGCCAGGACATCAGACCCCAACTGGCCAAAAGGATATCCCATACCATATCCCATACCATATGATGTCATGCTTGGTATACAACTTGAGGGACATTGGCTTGGGTTGGGACTGCAGATTGGGATCAAGCTGAGCACTGGTCAGCTGGTGGTGAGCAATTGTGCTGTGCATAATTTGTTGTTTATCATCATCATCATCATCTATAATCCTCTTCCTTTTCTGTCCTATTAAACTCTCTTATCTCAACCCTCAAGTTTTACCTTTTTCCCCCACAATTCCCTTCCCCATCCCGCTGGGGAAGGTGAGCTAATGGCTGTGTGGTTGTTTTTACTGCCTGTCAGGTTAAACCACAGCAACATAAATGCTCTCCTCATATACAGTTGTTTCTGTTTTCAAGTTGTGGCTTTCTTATCTACCTTTTATTCACCAAGGTTTATTTTTAATGCAATATAATTTAATTAAACAAACATTTGATATACATTTTAATGCTATTTCTACAGACAGAAACTGAATCTGTCACGAGGTTAAGATGAGAAATTAGCTTAAAAACTCTGCTTTCAGGTTTTGCTTTCTACAGGATCACACTTAGAAACCGTATTTTGCTGCATTTAAAACGGGAACTAAATAATAAAGCCTTTTGCCTATTACCCTTTTGTTAGGGTGCTAATTTTTCACACAGGTTTCTTTACAAGAAACAATAATACAAAGTGGATAAAGAGCAGAGTGATCTTCATATAAGAATAATGATCCACATAATGGAGTTCTGTGACTTTTCTATTCAAAACTAAAGGACACCCACATCTCCTATATAAGCTATGATTTTTGTCGCTCAGAAATCATTACAAAAATATAAGTTAGTTCTCTGACATACTGACTTTTGAGAAACCATCTTGAAATCTGACAGAGAACAGGCAAGTATTTTGATTAATTGGATCTTCAATACAGTGTGTTTGTACTATTTCTAGTCTCTGTTTACCCAGGCAGCTCTGTCTTCCAGTGATGGATGGTTTCCCACACAAAATGGCTCTGCGCTGAGCTCAGGTAGGCTGCAGACCTGCCGCCCATCTCAGCAAGGTTAGAGGATGTTTTGCCTTTGCACCCTCAGGCACTCCGTACAATGGGACCCGGATGCTAATTTGAACCGTCTGATGCTTTTAAGTACATAAACTGTAACTCTTATACAAGGCTCCAATAGCCATCAGCAACATCACACGTCACAGATGAGGCAAAGCTTTTCTAGCACTTAGTTTCCTGATGGGCTGGAGCCCAAATGTCCATGCTGTGTCGAGGCTAATACAGCTACCAGAAGGAAGCTGGAGCAACTGCCCAATTTTGCCTCAATTTTCAGGACAGCTTTGCACTCTGTTGAGTCCTGCAGACCAACATGTGGAAAACAGGTACTGGCCAAGTTTGTTCATTCTTGGTGAGCAGGGTAGAAGAACCATCTTCTCAACACAGCCTGAGCAGACTGCTGGTCTCCCCTGAACAATTATTAAAAACTTAGCAAAAATGCTGGATTCTTAAATCAGTGTTTGAGTACTGCAGCATGTTTGGTTCATGATGACTGCTGTAGACCTCTATCAATACCTTATTTCTGCATTTCTAGTAGAAACAAGAGGGCAATCATACTGCCCCAGTTGATCAGCAATAGCTACAGAATCCAGCAGACAAAAAGATAAAATGTAGGTATGGAAGGAAACCTTGAAATAGCATAAATAAACACAGTTGTCTATTGTCAATAACTGATCTATTATACACTTGCAAATTCCAAGTCAACACTGCTAGTCCCTTAATGCACAATTACTGTCTGGTTCATTACTAGATATACTTCTAATGGTAAACTTAAAGATATGCATTCTCAAGAGAATACTGAAAAGCAGTTTTCCCTTTAGAAGCAACAAGATAAACAAGACAAATATATCTGCTTCTACTGAAGTAAACTGGCTAGCAGGATTCATGAGACAGTTCAGTTTTTTGGCAAAGCAACAGGCAGCCAGAATATGTATTTTTGTATTTGCCACGTTTCAGTTATATAAATTATAAAGACTCTTTTTAAAATAGATGCCAAAGATTAGACAGCTAACTGAACCGACTTAATATAGCTCATCAGAAATGTTAAGTGGCTCCTGTCAACTGGCTTTAGGTAAGTTGAAGGAACTAAACATTTCCAAAAGGAATACTGCATTAAGTTTCTGAAAAGACTGTAGACAACTGAACTGCAACAGAAAAATTTAATCTTTTTTTTATGGAGAAAAAGGACTACAAAGGTATGACAGAACCTTTGAATGCAATCTTTGAAATAAAAAAGATATCTTTATTGGGTAACAGCCATAAGAATAGAGTTTTATATATTTTAGAAAACCCAACATTTTTTATAGCAAAGCTGTAAACTGTTGTGTTTTTTTTTCTTAGAGGAAGAGGCAAAGTGTGTATCATCAACTCTCAGTAGATTAATTATACCCGAATTGTGTGTGACAAATTCATACCTGTGAACTAGCAGCAGTGTAAGAGCAAAACCCTAGTGTGAACACAGGAGTGAGCTTCTGACAGCTTAACTGAATCATTCAAAAAGAAAGCATGAGTATGGTGGTGGAAAAGCTTCTTTGCTTAGAATACATAGCTATGCTGTCTTGATCTAGCCACACAGATACACTGACAAATACATATGAATTTAACTTAAAAGACATAAGTGGAGACAAATCTTAAAGACATTTGATTGGCATCTCTTTTTCATCTATTAGACTCCCTATGACTAGAACAAAACATCTATGAAACTTTTTGGGTGAAATGGTGACATCCATAAAGCTCCCTTTATGGTGGTGATCAGTGGAGCAGAGTCTGACTGGAGACCTCTGACTAGTGGTGTTCCCCAGGGCTCGGTGTTGGGTCCAGTCCTGTTTAATATCTTCATCGACGACCTTGATGAGGCAATAGCATCCACCCTCAGCAAGTACCGATGATACAAAGCTGGGAGGGGTGGCTGACACGCAGGAACACTGCGCTGCCATCCAGCCAGACCTGCACAGGCTGGAAAGCTGGGCAGGGAGAAACCAGATGAGGTTTAATAAAAGCAAGTGTAGAGTCTTGCACCTGTGGAGGAATAACCGTCAGTATCAGTACAGGCTGGGGGATGACCTGCTGGAGAAGAGCTCTGTGGAGAAGGACCTGGGGGTCCTGGTTGATGACAGGTTGGCCATGAGCCAGCAGTGTGCCCTGGTGGCTAAGAGGGTGCATTATGGGATCCTGGGATGCATCAGGAAGAGTGTGGCCAGCAGGTCAAAGGAGGTGATCCTCCCCCTCTACTCTGCCCTGGTCAGGCCCCACTTGGAGTATTGTGTCCAGTTCTGGGCTCCCTGGGATAAAGACAGGGATCTCCTGGAGAGAGTCCAGAGGAGGCTACGAAGATTATTAAGGGCCTGGAACAGCTCCCTGTGAGGAAAGGCTGAGTGAGCTGGGGCTGTTCAGCCTGGAGAAAAGAAGACTGAGGGGGGACCTAATTAATGTTTATAAATATCTTAAGTATGGGATGCAGGAGGAATTGGCCAGCCTCTTTTCAGTGGTCTGTGGGGACAGGACAAGGGGCAATGGCTGCAAGTTGGAGCACAGGAAGTTCCGCACCAACATGCGGAAGAACTTTTACACAGTGAGGGTGACAGAGCCCTGGGACAGGCTGCTCAGGGGGGTTGTGGAGTCTCCATCTCTGGAAATCTTCAAGACCTGTCTGGACGCCTATCTGTGCAATATGAGCTAGGGAGCCTGCTTTGGCAGGGGGGTTGGACCCGATGATCTCTCGAGGTCCATTCCAACCCCTATGATTCTGTGATTCTATGATTCTGTGATTCTATGATTCTGTGATTCTATGATTCTTATCAGTCCTACATTTGCAATCTTAATTTTACATTTATAAATTTTTTTTTCTAGATGTATATATATTAAAAAAGATCCTATTTTATTTTAGTCCTCAAAATGTATGTCTTTATGAACATCATCCACAGGTACCAACTTTAAAGTGTTATTGAGCTTTATGTATTTGATCACTAACTTCAATCAGGACATTCCAATGGCAACTTTAAGAACAATTAAAACATCCTTCTGTATATATCAAATCACTCCCCTTTATAGTGCAGTATAAATCTGGTACATTCTAAAATGCCGAGTCAAACCTTTGGCTTGGAAATTTTCTGTTTGCAGATTTATAGCTACATTAGCAACTCCCAAATGTAATTTACTGCTATATCACACTGTATTCCCATGTAGCAACTGTAACGATATCTGCTCATAATGTTCTTTAGCAAAACGAAAGATAAAATTTCCAGGAACTAAGTTAGAAAGCCTACAGATTATCTAACATACCTCACAGAAAACAGCTGCTGTATGACCATATCATTAGATTACATGTCATAAAACATGGAAGTATTCACATCCATCTTTGAGTCCTCTTGTTAAAGCATTAAGTAAACAGATAAAGCGTTGAAATCTGGAAACGTTTCCCTCATCTTTCTTACACTGCTACACATCAGAACTTAGTAAAAATCCAACAGAAATAAACCATACTTTTAAAATTAGCACACATATGATTAACACAACTATTTGTGTATCAACATCCCATCTGCTCTTCCACAGCCAGCGTGTTTAATGTCAGCACTAATGTCTTAAAAGTCTTACAAGAAAAGTATGCACTTTATTTGTGGATGCACTGACTCTTCCCTAATGGCTTGTTAAGCAAACTGGGCACCTCCTGTCAAACCTGGGGCTCCCATGTTGTTGTGCCAAACCATCAGGATGCCCAAGCGGTCACCCCTGTCTTTCCCCAGAGGCATACGCCCCACCCCATGGGGTGAGTGCGCCTCAGAGCAGCTCCCTGAAAATGCTCACCCATCCCTTTCCAAGTGCCGGTGCCACCAGGAGAGGCAACAATCTCCACAGACACTCTCTCCCCACCTGCCTCAGACTTGGGGTGGGAGCCCAGCAGTGCCAGCATGAGAAGCAGGGGAGATGCAGGGACGGGGTGTCCAAGCTTGGCCTGGGCACTGACAATGCCCAAGGGAAACACAGCTTAGCTTGATGCACATGAACAGACTACAATGTACTTCATTTGGTGTTTGAACCTTTAACAGATTAACCAAACACAGCGCTAAATAATGGGACAACTGATCCCATTCTCTTTGGCTTTACAAAACAACTTGGACTCCTTAGGATGTATGAAAAAATCTCCCTATTTTTAGTAAGTTAACTAATAAATTCTACACTGACATCCCATGGAAAACAACTGTTTTCCATAGCTTTTCCTAAGTATAAACAGTAAGGAAAACTCGTGTGCACTTCCAAAATGATTCTCAGGCACAGGTCACAAAGCACTTCAGTTGCAACTGAAGCATGTCATAGCTCTATATTAAATCATTACACTAACTTTTTGGATGGTTAAATTTATCTGGATTATATATCACAAATCATGCAGAGAGCCAGGGCAAGCATCTAACAGAGTCCCAGCGCATCTTTGCCAGTGTACAACGTAATTCAGTGCTGAAAGAGATACAGCATGATTTTGCCTTTTCTTCAAGAGTTCTATTTTCTCCATCATTGAGGCTTTTGTTTATAAATTAGTTTTAAAAATTAGCAGTCTTACTGCCCTCTGGATCACTGCAAAAATGATAAATAGAAGGAAAACCAGTGTATTGCTATCCCTTTTATTAACTGTTCTATCAGAAGAAAGCTGTTAAATATTCTACCAGGGCAATTGGTCCCAGTGGTCCATTTTACTTTTTCATTTTCTGAACAAACTGGACCATGCACTCTATGAATTTGAGATACTGTTGTTAGGATTTTTTAAAAATAGGTTTTTTTGGTAACACCACATATATTTCAGTATTTAGCATAAATAACCAATGGTAATAAGCAAATCCTGTTGCCAGAAATACAGTACACTACTGGAAGTATCTGTTGACGGAGGTGATTTGGACTGGACAACTGAGTTACTCATGGACGGAAATTCTACAAGTCTCTGTTAGCATATTCAACATGAGTAGGTTAAGTATACTCTGGATTTTATGTTATGTTTTGCAACTCAAGAACAGTCCAAATATGAACAAAGAATACTTCTGCTGTGTTCCTTGTCACTGATAAACTAATCCCCGAACTCTGCTTGGTTTCTAAACCCAACCAGCCAACCCAAACTAACACAAAAAACCTCCCCAAACCCAAAGCACAACCAACCAAACTAAAAAAAAATTAAATACTACAAATATCTTTACAATAACACCAAACTACAGCTAGTTCATTAAATTTGTTTACTAGTCCTCAACAGTTGAATAGATCCCAAGATGACTAACATACAAACTTGAAAAAGCAATTAGAGCCATATAAATGATGAAAAAATACAAAATGCACAGTGAATGTGACTTTGCCTGCAAGTTCCATGCAATAACCCTAACAAACTACCTAAGCAAGTTTCAAATGTAGCAATAATGGGTTCTGGAGATGATTTGGGAAAACAAGTTCTGCTTATGAAATATTTTTGATATTAAACTTTATCTATTTGAGCAAGGTTCCCAAACCCACTGAAACTCTGGGCAACAGGCTAATGAGAAAGAATCTTAACACTCTTGACTGCGTAGTACTAACAGAAAAATAAATAGCTATTGCCAAGGACAAATTAGTTTTTCTGACTGAAACATCCCAGGGAGGGAAAGATTGCTTAACTGAGGATTTGGCTGGACAAAAGGGGTAGAAGCTGTAAAGAGAATCTTCTCCCTGGCTACTTGAGGAAAAGAGAAACAGCAGTTAAGGCAGGCACTGTGGGGGAAAGATCACTTTCTTTCTGGAGGAGAAGCCACCAAGAAGGAGAGCAGAAAGAGCAGCAAGAACCTTACAAGCATCTGACTACGGCTCAGTGAATCCTCTAGAAAGGAGAAGAACCTGAGATGGGAACATGCTCACTACAATGACTTATTTTGGCCAGGTCTGTTTTCCCTTTTTTTTTTTCCAAAGCTAATGTACAAGTTTTGGGGGAAAATCTTAAGATCTACAGATGCATAAATTGTCTCGAGAACATGACTGTGCTCCAATTTATATTAGGTGTGACATTGTCCCTTTTAGAGAAGGAGAAATGTTTGACATGTTCCTCGGGAACACGTTTAGGTTCAGGTTCCACAACTCAGCAGCACTGAAGTTTTAAATCAGCGATGTACTTCAACCTCCAGAACATTTAATTTCCCTCATATTGCTAAAGCTCCTAAGATACCAATGAGACCTCTCCTACAAGTAGTTGTTCAACAAGTATTTTCTACCAGTTAACAAGTAGGTTCCACTATTTAACTAGTATTAACTGCAGTAGCTCCACAGGCTCATCTCAGGACTGCAGATGCTGATACAATCCGTCTGATGCCCAAAGGCAGATGGACCGGCGAGAGACAAGGAGCTGACAACCACGCTCTCCATGCAGAGAGCACAAGTAAATCCATGACAGACTAATTAATGGTGCTACCATACCATAACCCTCTGCCTAACATGCAAGCTCTCAATCCAGACATAGTTTTCAACATGATTTTATTTGATGTACTGCTAAAAAGCAGCTTCCTCTAAATGAGGAGTAGTTATGAAGTGTTTTGTTTTGTGTTTTTTGTTTGTCTGAAATTGGTTATCTATTCCACTATACAGCTGGGAGGAAAGGGAGAAGGAAGTCTGGAGAGAAATAAAGCATTCCAAACAATCTGAATAGGAGAAAAAAATAATATTTCTAACAGGAAATTAAGCATTCTTATGACAAACTTCTGAAATTTGAAGGAAAAAAGGTCAGCTCTAGTAATTAATTTATTCACTTGGTAAGAATTTATAACCATTAGCATAGCTGACCCTCTAGTAATAATAAAAATGCCCTGACTGACGCTGTCTTGGGATTTCTACTTTATTTTGCAACAAAATATTACAGAAAAGTGATTTTTAACTATTTTTTCTGGCATTCCAAAATATTTCTTTTTTTTCATTCAATTTTTGAATTCCTAAAGACCCCTCAATCCACAGAGTTTTTACGTGTAAAGTATTTCACTCAAGCCATGTGCTCAACTCGCTTCAAATCTCCAGCAGATAAAGAGCACAGTGACGAATAATCAAATAACAACCTGGTATAAAACTAGGCTTAAAAATAGGTTGAAGTGGCTGTAAGACAATGAGAGCCCAATAACAAAGCCCAAGGCAAAGCATTTTGATGTACATTTCAAAAGCGATAGAGAATAAATAATTTAAGGAACATCTTCTGCTTATGTATTTAAATGGGGGGAACAAATGTGCAAGTTTGGTTACGATGGTTTATCAAACAAAAGAACAGCCAGAGACAAATGGAAACTCCTCAGCTGGAGTGAACACAGTTACTGAAAACTTGTTTTCCCCTTCCTCCACAATTTATGAACATGCAGTTAACTGGGCAGAGTATGTCACAACTGTGTTTTCTGGCTGTTAAGGAAAGGTGCACATTTGCAATAGGTGGAGTGGAGAGAATAAAATGGAAAGAGGGGGGGGAAAAAAAAAGCCTTCCATGATTTCCAACATTCATTGTTGTACTGAGTCTTTACTCTGTGAATCAGCCTCACCACCTACCCTAAGCATCATCACCCTGGCAGTAACTAAGGGAAAAGCTCACAGGTGCAGGTGCTCCTGTGGAATGAGCATGGCTGGTAACATGAAAAAGGGGGTTGGATCTTACAGATGTAGCATGACAGTTGCCCATCTGTGGTCTTCTTCTATGGACAAAGGGCAGAAAAAAGTGCTATTAATGAAGGCACTCTGGTTGAGAGGGACTGAAAAGCCCATGTACATTTCTGCCTGTGGGTCTCATCAATGGTCTCCGAAAAAGCCCAATAAACCCAAATATTTGGTACCTTGAGTGACCTGAACTGTGGGTTTCTAGAGTAAGCTTTACTTCACCTTAGCTCACTTCTTATAACGTATCTCCACTTTACCCATTGATATGTTTAGGCTTTGACATTCCCTGCTGTAATTTTCTATTTACACTGAAACTATTTAGGGTGGTCCTTCTTTCCTTATTTCCAATTACTCAATAAAGCAAGAAAACAAATAAATACCTCCTGATGACCTGTTGCAGAGATTTCTTATTCAAGTCTATCAATACTTTCCAATGGTAATTACCATTATTCAGGCATTTTTTTTCAGCTGAAGGTTAACATTTCTTAACCAATGCATGTTGTATGTCTTCAAAAATAAGGGAAGAATACACTCCAAAAGAAAAAAACTAGCTGATAAGTGATATGTAACTTTTGGTGGGAGTTGCTTGAATTTTTCCTTCACTGGTTCTGGAAGTATCTGTATCTGCTTTGCAACTCGTATCATCAGTAGTCAAACTAAAAAATGATCCTTGTATCTGTAACACTAGAAATAACAGAGAATGACTTCACACAATAGTCTGTGTTGCTAATCCCAAAAGCCAAAACATATCTATTATGCTATGGTCCTGCTGCCAAATTTAATTTCATGTTTAAAATACTAATTTAAAAATATTCCATAATTATTTGTAATGAAATTAGTTTTCCCCTTTTGACCAGCCACTTCAAACATGAGCACTATTTTAATACAAAATAAATCAAAATTCAGCTGCAGTAAACCCCCGTTTTTCTCAATTTAGCAACACCACTACATGAGAAGAATGCAATCAATATCTTGATTTCTATACAGATGCTTGCCTACAGACACAGCAAACAATTTGTAAAGCTTTCACAGAATACTCAACCCAGGACTTATTTCTGCAATTCCCAATCATCCAAAATGAACCACACACATAGCTGGAAAAATGCATCCAATGGAATGTACACATGCTTACACAAGTGGATTATTATGAACACTATCAGTAAGAACGATAATTTGCAAATGATTAAACTGCAGAGATAGATAGAAGGTTGATTTTTATAACTTGATTCTGGCTTTACCCAAAAGGATTGATGAGGAGTTAGGACAAATGTCAAATGAAGACATGGATCCCCATTTTAGGAATCTATTTATTTCAACAAAATTCCTAAGACTTATTAAGTTTATAAGAATTAATATTTTCTATCTTCAAGGAATTCTGAAACTATCCTTTATAAGGAAGACAGCTTCTTTATTTTTATTCAGTTTCTCATACACAACTTACTCGAGACCTTATTTATAGGGTAGTTTTACTTAGGGCTGTGTTTTTCTTAAGATGCAGAAACAGGAATGCTCTGGTATTTTTTGTATTACCCTCTTTTAGCATATCCTAGATCCAACACTCATATTCTCATCCTGAAAAATACCTCACAATTATTCTACATGACTGCACAGATGTTCTTTTGCTATTTTAATTCCCCAACTTCTCCATAAGAACCAAGTCCAGGACAGTCGGATTTTTTTCTCCTGCCCTTTACCAGTCGTTACGATACTTAAATCAGTAATAAATACTTGTGACTATGGAATCACTTATGGAAGTATGCAGCACATGAATGATTACAAATCAGCACAACACATCAACATCCAGCCATGCAGCACGGGAGCCAAGACCCCACCCTTTCCAAACCGAAGGCCCTGACGTGTGGGCTGTGATTCAGGGAGGAAACTGGCTGCGGGTGAAACTGTTTTCTAGCAAGTGAAAGGGATGAAGAGCATAATAGCTGACCTTGCTGTTTCCTCTTTGTGCTGGGGAAATAGGCATTTTAGCAACACCAGCTCAAGCAAGCTGAGATTGTCTTTTTTTTCAAATAGATTTAGATGATTTTTCCTTATAGAGCGACCTTCATTTTCTGTTTGGACAGTAAAATGATACACCAACATGAACTTCTGCTGCATTTGTTCCGTTTTTTCCAGCAGGAAAGTTTTTTTAAGATACATATGCTTAAAACCCCAGCATGTATGTTTTATCTCAACATGCATCAGCCTGTACTGACTACTCAGAAGAAAGAGAATTCCTGCAAATCCAGTGAGCTGGTGGTCCTCTGGGAAAACAGAGATCTTGCTTTGCCCTCTGACTAAGAACCAGGCAGAGCAGAAATCCGAATTTCCCAGATGAGTGAGTGCTCTGCCCGCCTGCCTTGGAAGCTCTCCCTGGCTGTGCATTGAGCCTGCTTTGTTAGGAAATGCTTTTGCAAGTTTTCTTGGATTCTTAAAAGCTTTGGTTTCAATGAGTCAGCATTTCCAGATGAAAGGCTGCTGCACTGAAAAATTAATGAGCAGCTGTATTTGTAACAACTATTGAGATTATATTTATCAATTGTGTAGTTATGACTGAACAGTTAGCTGTGTCTTTCTTGACTGCTAGAACATGCCCTTTCCCCCCCCCAATGCAGTTAGGATTTAAATCAGGTAAGTTACTAAAACCTTTAAAATTTTATTAATTCAAATAAAATACCATTTCAAGAATGCGTATTCTTATGATGTTGATGTTTTTGTGCCATTACAGAAATGGGGAGCATTGCAACTTAAATATTAAATAACACATCTCTTTTTATGGAAATGGCTGCACAATATCACCTTGCAGAGGAAGGTACCCACCCCACTGCAGCAAACAATCACGGGAGGTTTAGAATGACCGGGCCGTTATCTTTCATGCTGTAACATTTAAATAAGGATAATCTATGAGGGACTTAAATTAGTAGAATGTTTCATTAAAAATATAGATAATTCTCACTATAGAACAAGAGCCACAGAAGAACTGCTTACTCATAGTTTTCTCACTTTACAGTGCAAAATGTTTATTCTGGATATGGTTAGCAGCACTTTCTGAACATTCTCAAAGGCCTGGTTAAATATTTGAGATTAAAGCCTGAATGTAAATTTTTGTGGACTTCAGAATGCTGTTCATCACCTGTCAGAAGACCCTTTGACATTCTATTAAGGCGTGCATCCTTTTGCTGCTCTGAAGAGCCAGGCAAGAGCTCCTGTCCTGTGTGCCTGGAAAGGAGGGGCAACGCGCTGCCACTGTGGCTCCAAACATGAAAAAACCTCAACCCTCTTTACTCTCGCAGCTCGTGAAACCTACCCCTTGTGCCAGGACTAATTCCAGCAGGAAAAAAAAATGTGGTAATTTCAAAATACCACTTCAAAATTAGTGATGACCAGTACACAGTTAAAACATTATACTACAGTCCCAGCTACACTGAATACATAGTAGTTACCTGAAACTTGGTTGGTGCTCCCAAGTGAACAACACAGAAAGTTACTACTGTATTACTTTTTTATTTTATTAGTATGCTATTGCTAAGCTGGACATGGATAAACACGATCCTTGGTAACTCAAAATTGAGTATTATACATGCAATCTGATGTTACCATAGGAAACCAATCTTTCAGCAGCAGTAACCTTTCTAACTAAATTAAATCAGGTTATAGTGGCTAAGTTAAGTGTAGCTTGTATCTATAAATATTTGTTACTACATATTTTTAAGGGGTTTTTTCTAAAATTATATAATAATCAGACTATTCAGAAACATGGAATGCACTATTATAAAAATAAAATCTGTTCACTGCACTTTCATGAAAAAGAACACCCCCTAAATACAAATATTTCTTATTATGTTTAGTTAATGGAAAAGAAAAAAAAAAGTCCACTATTGCACTGTGGCACAGGGAAAACATTGTCTTGCACTTTCCACCATGACTGCCCTCTCAAGACGGCCCCATCTTTCTTCAGCGCTCAGACTTTTGAAAGCAAACACAGGTACACACAGAGCCACGTTTCTTAACAAAGGTTCCCTCACTACCAAAGCAGCCCACTGCGGTAGAATCACGCTCAGGTTTCAAGTGTCCTTCTTCAGCTGCGGCGGTACATACCACGTTTTATGAAGCATCCTTGGAGCATGCATTGTCTGCAAAGCACAAGTGTGACATCCCAGTCTAAGTGGCATCTCAAGCTAAAAGAATGGCCGGGTACCTGCACAGACGATACCGGTGTACAGGCTGTTTTAAGAAAACAAGGGAAAGACACACGCACACACACATACACAACTTGATTTGAAATAAATCAAGACTCAAGAATATTTCTAAAAACTGTTTCCCATTCGATTCCTCTTCTGCTCTGATAGGTGCTGTAGGAAAGAGGGGAGATGCGCGGCATTGCTCTCACTGATCAAACCGAAGTCAACAGATTGATGACAGTAATTATGGTAATGGCTAATCCCATAATGTTTTTCTTTAGATCCCCAATACAGATTCCCTTGATCAACATGAACAGATCACGTGATCTTCAAATAACCATACAGAACACTCTAGTCAAAGTATACTGTGTATTTTGGGGAGAAGGGATATTCTAAATGAGCAACATGATTTTCCAAAATTTACACCTTCCAAGGAAATGAAATTTTCTTCAAGTTTATGCCCAAATATTGATCTTGACTTTTGCAAACTGTCACAACATAACTGTCCCTAGGCTTAGCTTCTGAAGTAGTTTCATAGTTGACTACTTGGTACCTGTGCTTAGGAACTGCCATTAATGTTGCAACAAATAGAATGCAGACAGAAAGAATGAGAAGAGTTTGCAGTTTAATAAAATTCTCAGCTGTTCGTCTTCAAAGCCTGAGAGGAATGGTTCTGTCCTGGAGAAATGGAAACTGGAATCAAAAACTTCAATATCACTCTTGAAACTTAATTTATAACAATTTCTAAAGAAGCCTATCTTTACTTGAAGAAAAAAAATCAACAAGGCAACCATCCCAAATCAAGCACAATGTGGCGCTTTTGAACCACTCGCTAGCCAACTTCTAGACAAATTCTGAGTACAGAGACACCACGTGCCTCATGCTTTGGGGAACTCTTGGATCTGGGAGGGGCAGAATCAGACCCCGTCTGTGAGATGGGCCCCATAAATGATCAGAGACACACTAATGAGAAATGCTACTAAAACCTCCGGGCAACACAGTGAAGTGATTGCACATGCCTAGTATTCGTGACTCCAACTGAGTCCTGCCCAATTCCTGTTTAAAGACTTGACTAGAGTACCCTTTGCCACAACTATGTCCCCCTTGTCACGTATGCGTCACAGACCTGTGGGCTTACAGTCAGTGATTTTTAATTAGAAGGACCCAGAAGAGATAAAGGAAAAGAATATGAATTTTAAAAAGATACAATTTTATACTTCCTGTCCTTTTCCATGTGATTGTACCTTTCAAAACAAACCTAGCATTTCCAATGCCATAACAGCTTCTGTTGGAATTCATCTATTCAGATACTATTTGTTCCATCTCACTCATAATTCTACCTTTAACAAAAAGGGCATACATTGATGAAAATAAAAAATAGCCATAAGGAAGTAGATGCCCATTTTCAAAATGTTAACATTAATACAGAACAACTAGAAACAGTCTTTTAAAATCATCATAACTTCTTATATATTTTGAATGAATCCTTAATTAAAATACACTAATTCAAGAAAGCCTTTGTAATAAAACTCAGCAAGACCAGTTTCTCTTTCCTGTACAGGAACAGACTACGAGTATAGAAAATATCACTTGAAAGAGGGAAATAAATAATTCCTTTTGCTATGTAGGGAACAGCTATTAACTGGCTTTAAAGCAATGGTATGTAATTTTAAGTTTCAGATCTGGAAAAAGACTTCAAATGCTATTTTAGTGATCAAAAGAACTGTACATACATAAATTGTGAAGAAATTTGAAACAGTGCCCGAAAGACAGACTAATAAATCTTGAAAGCACACAAAGCTTCATCTTCCAATAGTCAATAAACCAATTGAAGACAGAGTGTTTTACTCTGAAGCAAGCTTAGGGAAAAAAAGCATCAGGTTCCTAAAAGAATACGAGCAATGACATGAGCCAGCAATGTGCCCTTGCCGCAAAGGCGGCCAGTGGTATCCTGGGCTGCGTTAGGAGGAGTGTTGACAGCAGGTTGAGGGAGGTGATCCTGCCCCTCTGCACAGCTCTGGTGAGGCCACATCTGCAGGGGAGTTCTGGGCTTCCCATTGTAAGAGAGGTATGGACACACTGGAGAGTGTGCAACAAAGGGACACAAAGACAACGAAGGGGTTGGAGCATCTCACATATGAGGAGAGGCTGGGAGAGGTGGGACTGCTCAGCCTGGAGAAGAGAAAGCTCAGGGGGATCTCATCAGTATCTAGAAATACCTGAAGGGATGGTACAAAGAGGACAGAGGCAGAATCTTTCCAGTGGTGCTCAGTGACAGGACCAGAGGCAATGGGCATGGCCTGAAACACAGGAGGTTCCCTCTGAACAGCAGGAAGCACTTTTATACTGTGAGAGTGACTGAGCACTGGCACAGGTTGCCCAGGGAGTCTGTGGGGGTCACCATCCCTGGAGATGTTCAGAAACTATTTGAAAACAGTCCTGGGAATCTGGCCTCAGGTGGCCCTGCTTGAGCAGGGGGGATGGACCAGCTGACCTCCAGAGGTCCCTCCCAACCCCAACCATTCTGTGAGTCTGTAATATACCATAGGTGCACCATTTCAAACTCTGCAGTTCAACTTTGAGCCCAAAATACAAGTCTATCAACCAGAAATGTCAGGAAAGAGTGCTAGAATGGAACAATTAAAAAAAATCAAATTGTCAAGCAATTAAATTTGGTTAATACCCAGGATAACTAGAGTATGTCAGGAAATTTTTGGTTTGGTTCTATTTGTGTAATTACTATTCTTTTCAACTACTTTCTTTTCCTTGCTCTCTGATAGATAAAAAAGCGATAAAAAGCATAGAAAAGACTTTGCTCCTATTCTGTCAGAAGATCCCAAGAACCAGATCAGCTGTCTCCCTAACCTGAGCAAAAGCTGAGAGAACTTGCACCTTTCCCGTTTGCAGAGTCCTGTACCAGACAGCACAGCAAGACGAACATCATTGTCTATTATTGACATGTGTATCTTATGACTGCACATGAGGATGGTGTTGCACCCCTGCGTGGTTGCTTTGCAAGATGTAGATTATTGATTAGATCTCTTGCAGAGTGTGCTGCTTCCACTGCAGCACCATCTGCTTTGCACAGATGAATGGGGGACACCCCTCCTTACCCACTTTTATCATGTATTGCTATATTGGGGTTGCCCACAACAGCCTGGATTATGCAGTGGCAGAGAGGAGGTAAAAAGGTTTGAGTTGGTAACAACTTGCTCTCAAGTCTCACAAGGCCTGAAAGCGTTGTGGCTCTAGGCGTGAATGAGATGCCTCTTACCGATGCAGCTGGGGACCAACTGTGTCACTCTGGATCAAAAGAAACGACTGTCTGACCCCAAAGCAGTAGTGAGACAGAAGTGCCATTGAAGCCCAAAGACATTCACATTTCTCAACAGAAGTTTGTATCGTGAGAAATCTTTAGAAAACCTCCTTCTTGACAAGACTCTCCAACTCCTTGAGCACTGAGCAGCAAGCCATGGGTAAAAAGAGGTTAGAGTGGAGACTAACTACGTCTCCTTCCAGGCTATCCTCGACTCTTGTTTCTGAGAAGGGAATACACAGTTGTCTTAGATGGTATTTAAGAAATCTGAGTCAGGAGCTTAAAACTATGACAACATGTAAAGGAATAATTATATATCTAGTGAGAAAGGAATGTATGAGGGAGGGATACTCTGTCCGGATGCCAACACCAGCAAGTAACAGCAAATGGTTCAAATGGAAGGGCCTATCCCTTAAAGAACCAGTTGGTCTCCTTTGTTTGGAGGATCCCCGTGTGCTTTATGGGTTTTGATCTCTGCAAGAATCTGCTCTGCACTTTCTGTGGATGCTGCCTGAGCTGTTCTGATCCACTGGCTCCTGCCTGACCCGTTCCTTTCTGGAGCTTTGAGATTTAAAGCTGGGAAAGTCTCCTGATTTTTTTTTTTTTTAATTATACTTAGTCATCATCTCACAGAACTAAGGGGAAACTTCATGGATAATCCTGTTCTTACTGTGCTATTATATACTGCCATATACTTAATGCATCTTTACATGATTATACACCTTCATTTTTCATAGTGTCTATAAGAATTAAAGAATACATCCGTGTTTATCTCTCACAATAAATATAAGTTTATCATAAGGTTAAACATAGTAAACTACTATAGTCAGTACTTTTCTTTAAATCACAGAATCACAGAATCGTAGGGGTTGGAAGGGATCTCGAGAGATCATCATGTCCAACCCCCCTGCCAAAGCAGCTCCCTAGCTCATATTGCACAGATAGGCGTCCAGACGAGTCTTGAATATCTCCAGAGAAGGAGACTCCACCACCTCCCTGGGCAGCCTGTCCCAGGGCTCTGTCACCCTCACTGTGTAAAAGTTCTTCCGCATGTTGGTGCGGAACTTCCTGTGCTCCAACTTGCAGCCATTGCCCCTTGTCCTGTCCCCACAGACCACTGAAAAGGGGCTGGCCAATTCCCCCTGCATCCCATACTTAAGATATTTATAAACATTAATTAGGTCCCCCCCTCAGTCTTCTTTTCTCCAGGCTGAACAACCCCAGCTCACTCAGCCTTTCCTCATACAGGAGCTGTTCCAGGCCCTTAATCATCTTCGTAGCCCTTCTCTGGACTCTCTCCAGGAGATCCCTGTCTTTTTTATACCAGGGAGCCCAGAACTGGACACGATACTCCAGGTGGGGCCTGACCCGGGCAGAGTAGAGGAGGAGGATCACCTCCTTAGACCTGCTGGCCACACTCTTCCTGATGCATCCCAGGATCCCATTGGCCCTCTTAGCCACCAGGGCACACTGCTGGCTCATAGCCAACCTGTCATCAACCAGGACCCCCAGGTCCTTCTCCACAGAGCTCTTCTCCAGCAGGTCATCCCCCAGCCTGTACTGATACTGACGGTTATTCCTCCCCAGGTGCAAGACTTTACACTTGCTTTTATTAAACCTCATCTGGTTTCTCCCTGCCCAGCTTTCCAGCCTGTCCAGGTCTCACTGGATGGCAGCGCAGTGTTCCTGCGTGTCAGCCACCCCTCCCAGCTTTGTATCATGGGGGTACTTGCTGAGGGTGGATGCTATTGCCTCATCAAGGTCGTCGATGAAGATATTAAACAGGACTGGACCCAACACCGAGCCCTGGGGAACACCGCTAGTCACAGGCCTCCATTCAGATTCTGTTCCACTGATCACGACCCTCTGAGCCCGGTCCAACAGCCAGTTCTCAACCCACCTCACTGTCCACTCATCTATCCCATGATCTCTCAGCTTTTCTATCAGGATGTCATGGGAGACAGTATCGAAAGCCTTGCTGAAGTCAAGGTAGATGACATCCACTGCTCTCCCTCCATCCACCCAGCCGGTGATGAGATCATAGAAGGCTATGAGATTGGTCGAGCACGATCTCCCCTTGGTGAATCCATGCTGACTACTCCTCATGACCTTCTTCTCTTCCAGTTGCTTGGTAATGGCATCCAGAACAAGCTGTTCCATAACCTTTCCAGGGACAGAAGTGAGGCTGACTGGCCTATAATTGTTAGGGTCCTCCTTCTTGCCCTTTTTGAAGACTGGAGTGATATTGGCTATCCTCCAATCCTCAGGTACTTCTCCTGTTCTCCAAGAGCTGTCGAAGATGATAGCAAGCGGCTCCACAATCACTTCCGCCAGCTCCCTCAGCACACGTGGATGTATCCCATCCGGGCCCATGAATTTGTTTGCATTAATCCCTTTGAGCCGCTCCTGGACCACCCCTACCTCAACTAGAGGGAAGCTCTTTATTCCCCAAACACTCCTACTTTCATCCAGGATCTGCGGGTCCCGAGGGGCCTTTGGAGTGAAGCCTGAGGCAAAGAAGGCATTCAGTATTTCCACCTTCTCATCATCACCCGATACCAGGACACCCGCCTCATTCATCAAGGGACCTACATTATCCCTGATCATCCTCTTAGTATTCACGTATCTGAAAAAACTCTTTTTATTATCCTTTATATCCCTTGCCAGTTTCATCTCCAAGCGGGCTTTAGCCTTTCTAGTCGTGTCCCTACAGGCCCTGACAACATCCCTATAATCCTCCCAGGTGCACAGACCCAGTTTCCATAGTTCATAAACCTTCTGCTTCCCTTTGAGTTTACACATTAGCTCCCTGCTCATCCATGCAGGTCTTCTGCCTCTCTTTCCCGATTTCTTACTCAAAGGGATGCACCTATCCTGTGCTTGGAAGAAGTGCTGTTTAAACGCTAGCCAGCTCTCACAGGCTCCCTTGCCTTCTAACAGCATAGCCCACGGGATAGCTCCTAAAAGGCTGCGGAAGAGATCAAAGTTAGCTCTTCCAAAATTCAGGGTAGCTATCCTGCTTTTTGGCTTGCTTCTTCCACTCAGGATCTTGAACTGGATCATTTCGTGGTTGCTTTGTCCTAAGCTGCCCCCGACCTTCACCTCCCTGATGAGCCCGTCCTTGCTAGTAAGAACAAGGTCCAGCACCTGCCCTCCCCTTGTAGGTTCCTGCACCATCTGTAGCAGGAAATTGTCCTCAACATACTGCAGAAATTGTCTGGACTGCATATGACTGGCCGTATTGCTTGCCCAGCAAATATCTGGGTAGTTGAAGTCCCCCATAAGGACCAGGGCCTGGGATCTCGAGGCTACTTCTAGCTGCTCACAGGAAGCACTATCAACCCGCTCCTCTTGATCAGGGGGCCTATAGCACACACCCACAACAGTGTCACTCATACTAGCGTGACCCTTGATTCTTACCCACAAGCACTCGACTGACGGGTCATCTTTCCCCAGGTGGAGCTCAATACATTCAAGCTGCTCTCTAACATAAAGAGCAACTCTTCCACCTCACCTCCCTAGCCTGTCTTTCCTGAAAAGCACATAGCCATCCATGACAGCGTGCCAGTCATCCAGGCTGTCCCACCACGTCTCTGTGATCGCAATGAGATCCTGGCCCTGCGACCGCACAAAGATCTCTAATTCTTCCTGCTTGTTTCCCATGCTGTGTGCATTTGTATAAAGGCATTTTAGTGGGGCAGCAGGTGCAGGTATCCTCAGCAGGTCACAGTGAGATTTCCGACAGGGGACTGGCAATAGTGGCTCCACTGAGGAGTCCTCAGGGCAATCCCCAGAATTTTCCCCACTATCACATGGAACAACATCCCCTAGTCCATCACTGTGCTGCTAGCATTTACCTTCTTCCACCGCCAACTCACATTGTGTCTCCCAAAGCCCATGCCTAACCCCAAAAGCCATCATAATATCCCCTCCCCCCTTCCTAACTAGTTTAAAGCACGCTCAATGAGCCCTGCCAAATGATCATCAATACAATTTAACTTGCACTTATTTCCACTATGGAAGGATATGATTTTTTAAAAAAGCATATATTAGAGGTGGAGTCTCTTTTTCCAGCAGTTCATACTGATAGTCTGAATAGCATTTCTGGATTTTATACATCAAGGTCTTGCAAACATAAAATGAAATACAACCATGCAAAAGTAAATAAACAGAAACACTCGAAGTTTTCTATAAGTGTTGTCTCTGATCCTTATATATTTCCTTAAGATATTGGCACAGGGAAGAAATTCCTTTTCTTTTTCACAGCTACAAAAATACTAAGGGTCTTAGATTTTAAAAGAATTCTCCATTATATTCAGTTGTAGGCTATCACTAGCTCCTTTAAGCTTTGTCTATGCAACAGTCTTGTGAGGTGCACATATGACTTGACAGCATCAGGAAAGTTTTTTGAGAACTTTATTTTAGATCCTGCTGACAGCTTTCCTACGCCATCAAAAAGCATCTGGGAAATGATTTTGCACCTTTGTGGGCACCCAGCCTTCTACTGGATAGAGTCTCTACACAGTTTTCATTTTAGAATAGGAACATTCCCTCTTAGGGCAATCAAAAATTGTTGTGTTCCCCCTTCATCAAGTTCAGGTTGCTCCTGGTAGTAGGAGGGATCCAGAACACACTGAAATAAACTCACAGAGGTTACTTTTCAACCACTTAACTGCAGGCAGATACCACATTTAACTCATGCACAAGTGTCCACACTGATTGGAGCAGTTTTGCAGAGAGACCCTCTTGATCCCTGCTGCAGCCCTGTCTGAAGCATTGTTGAACTACTCTTCTTTGTGTATGATTGTTCTTTTTTTTTGGTAATTTCTTATAGTTTTTGCAAGTAGATTATTACAGAAACAGTAGCAGATAGACTAAGTGCTACTTTGATGTGTTTTTCCTCCCTCTAAAGAGTACAGCCTTGTTTGATTCTTCTCAGCAAGTTGACAGTTTTAAAAAATTGCTCCTTTAAATCATGATCATCTTACTCATTATCTTTTTCTCAGTTTGGGGTCTTTGATCCCTATTTTCATATCTTTAAATAAACTGTTACACAGATCTTGAATTAGAAATAAATTGCCTCTGAATAACACTTTTTGCACGTCAATTCAGGAGAAACATGTGTCCTTCCAGGCAAGAGTTCCTTTATTTCTATTGTAAGTCCTTTGTTTTTGTTTTCTGTTTTGAGATTAAAAAAGCCTTGGAAAAGATAAAAAGCCCACACCTTTCCTCAAATTCCCTGAGCTCTTCTTTTATGTCTCCAGAAGAAGATGATTCCATAAGAAAATGAACATTTGATTGTAGCAGGCTACGTATGCCAGGGCTGGAGGAGGTAAGAACGGGAGAAAGAGAGAATTTAAATGGTACCATAGTATTTATTCCATTATAATCTCTGAGTTTTCTTTCTCTCTGAGAAATGATTCGGGGTCTTCCAAATGGGAAATTCATAGTTACTAGACTGTTCAGTTATACATTGAACTGAAGGGCTGCCCCTCTGAGTGACAATAGAAATACTTTTTCTTAGTGGTACTGCTTTTTTCCAATACCTTTCAGAAAAAGATGTAGAAATAAAGGTAACTTTAGGTTCTTCTGAGTTGTCCATATATTCTTAACTACCTATTAACCTTAAGGTCTTCATTTTTTCTAAGGATTTTCTTTGCATTTGCTGTACAAATTATCTCCATCCACTGGAGTATCTTCCACCTATCTTAGCTTCTGGCAAGTAAAATAACTTAGGCAAAAAGTGACGACCAACAGAAAAAAATACCACCAAACTACCACTCCTGCTACAAAAACCTTAGATGAATCAGAAAACCCCAGAACACTTTGAGGGCATCTTGTGCAACAAGCCCACAATGCAAAAATAACAGCACCAGTTTCTTGTGCTGGGTTCTACAGTGATTTTTGCCTTTTTTTTTTATCGTGAAGAAGACATATAATATGCTACAATGGTTTAAAAATGTGACACACTTACAACCAGTATTGTTAATTACAATATCTTACTGTCCATAGAGTTCTTTATATAATAAATGACAGTTGTTCACCTCTATCTCTGAAGAGTCACACATATCAACTGGAGATGCACAGTTTGAGAGAACTGAAAATTAGCGTACTAGTATATTTGCTTTCCTTATTACTTTTCCTACATCTGTAGAAGTGAAAAAGATTGGTTGTTCCTTGAGTTTCTCCAGAAATAAAAATGTGATTTTGATTGAGAACCTGGAATCGCTTTGGCTGGAGAATGCTGGAGATCCACCTTGACTCCAGCTGATTTTCTTTCCACTAACCTGTTAAACAATGGAGGTCCTTCAAAGTGATAGGAGAAGCAGGACTTCTCCTTTTTTAGTCTGTCTAGTTCTTTAAGTTTGGATGACTTTTGGTAGCACGCCACTAGTGCCTTCCCACAGAGAAAGAAAAGTACTTTGTAATAGGGTTGTCAAAAAATTATTATTATTTTAAATGAGACAGAAAGATGTGGAAGTTAGTTTGTTTTTCAGTCTGATGAGAATCCAGTTTTTCATGGTAAGTTCACAGTTTTGTATGGAGTATCCTTGTTTGCTGAAGTCAGTGGAATCCCTCAGATATTTGTTTTCACATGCAGTGTGCAAGGATCCTTCCAGATAGCCTTTGGGAGATCAGTAACAGAGGAGATACCACATCCAGAGCTTTGTATTACCTGTGTTAGCCCCAGGAAAAGAAGCAAATGCCCATTTATGAACATCAGAGAGGTATTTGCAGAAGCAGATTCAGGAGACCTTGCTGACAGAACCTCCTGCACAAACAACAGTTTGAGCTTCGTGCCCTCTGCTCAAAAGTTCTGTGTGCTCAGCATTTTCAAAGAAGGGCTCCCCTTCAAGCCAGCCTGCATATTTTGCAGATGCCTCAGCTGCCAAACATACACAAAAAGGGGCATAGCTCTCGACCGCTTAAAATTGAGTGTAGGATTTCAGTAGCTGAAGAAAATACCTGAAACTACACACCTAATTTTTCTCTGGGAATAAAACCTCACATTAACTTTCACTGGTGAATCACTAAGACCAAAAATCTGTGCTGAAAGCGAAGGATACTTGAAGCTGAAGGCTACGATTTAGAATCCTTAAACTATTTTTGATTCTTTAGATGTTGTAGGAAGAAACCAATGAGGTTACCGTCTCTGCTTTTGTGGCCTGAGGTTCACAATGTTTGGGAACAGTGAAAAGTAAGGCAAATAGGGTACCCATGTGCATATATGTGTTAAAAGCATGGAAATGGGAACTGCTTTCAAAAGACCCTGCAACTAGGATCATGGGGAGGCCTGAGGAAAAAAAAAAAGGGAAAAGAAAAGAATGAAAAAGAAAGAAAAGAAAGCACTAGCCTAGATGCCAGCTACTGGTTATCTGCATCACTAACACAATAGGTCCAGTGTTTTCAGTGGACACTGTCGATGTTAGTCTTAAATTAGAGCAAGCAGCTGTTTTAGTGTACAGCTGAGTGTGACATAAGCCTATGCAAACACTTTCCTCTGCCACATTCTTCTAAGTGGGTTGTATTTTTCCTCCCTTCATGTAGAATCATCTTCTCCAAAAGTTCAAAAGAACTCTTAAATCACACCTTAATCCTGCCACTAGAAAGCAACCCAAAAGAGCAGGGGGACAATATGATTTCCCAGGTGGGTCTGTGTATCATGCATCAAAATGTCTACTTTTAAGGCCAGCAACCTTGAGAGCATTCCACAAACACATTAACCCTATTCCCTTGGGCCTACATTTTCCACTGTCAACACGCTTGACAGATTTCAAAGTCAGTTTTGATAGCAATGATAGGAAATACATACTTCTGGTTCCTACAGGTTTAGTACATAAAATAATCATTAAAGCCCAGTGATATGTGTCTGTACCTACAAAGAATTATTATCCAGCAAGAATCAATTGATTTGGCTTCATAAAATTCTTTCCTGACTTCACATCTTAAGTGGACTCAATTACTGAGGATTTTTAAAAGTGAAACTTAAAACTGTATAACCAGCACTGGTAAAATCTGAAAATCCTAGTAGAGTTTATGATAAACATCTCCCTCCCTTTTCCTTTACCCTTTGGTTTTCATATATTTTTTGGGGCATCTGGAGGTCAGGCAGAGAAACTTGAGAACTTACTGAAACAAATGAGCAACAATTTCCACAGCACCAAAATTATTAAGCTGAAACCATGACATTGATTTGCATGAAAAGGCAGCTGACCTCCATCTCATGACTTATTTTTAAACCAAATGAACTTTGAAGCTGATGGAGAAAGGCAGATAAATTGCCCCATCTTCCAATTTTCAGTCAGAGCCTGTGGAGATGGGAGAACTCACAGGAGAGTTGCCTAGCTCCTTTTCTCCTCTGTAGGGAGGCAAAACCAATGGCCACAGACAACACCAGACAACAGAGAAGGCCAAGAATTCCTGGAAAAGCTGCAGCAGAAGCAACAGGTCACAGGAAGACCCTGACAATGAAGAAACTGTTAAAGCAGTTTAACATTCACTCTTACCTCTACATGCTACCTCTTTAAACACACTCCCCCTTGAAGAGGGACCTGTAATTTCTGCAGTATGGGATTTCTCTATTGTTCTGGCTCTGTGAAACTGCATCTTACTTCTTGGTGAGATGTCTTCAGGTTGTGAAGGCTGGTGGCCAACAGCTAAACAATGGTGGGGATGATGCAAGAAACTTGCATCAGTTGAAACAGTTTCAACTAGGTTACCTGAAACAGAGGAGCAACTCTGACACAAATTAATACCCTGGCTTTCTGTTACTATCTTACACCATTACCAGTCTTGGCCATTTCTTCATAGGTTTACTTGGCTCTCAGAGAACTGGGATCCAAGCAGGTGAGTTAGAACAGGTCATGAGTTGTTAATCCAGGTGCCTTTTATTGATGAGTCAGTCCATACAGCCTGAATGCTGCTTTGAAAGGGGTTCTTACTCTGTTGCATAGTTCAAGAAAATTTATAAACCAAGAGTACAAACGCCATCTATGAGTTGTTCAAGCTGTAGAAAACTGTAAGTTTAGGTAAAAACAAAAAACATACGCAGGCTGCTTATTGCTTTAGATGTCTTGGTTCTGTTACATATAGCTGTATCTTCTTTGCAAAGGTTGATCAACCTCACTGGTTACAGCTGCACCAAAGCCTGTCACCCCACAAGGAGACACATCTCCAGCATAAACAAGGTACTGGTGTAGAATCACAGAGAAATTTATGTTGGAAAAGGTCCCTGTATCATCCAGTCCAACCTCCTGCTCAAAGGAGGGCTCAGATCACATTTACAGCAGGATGCTTAGGGCCTTGTCCAGCTGAGTTTTGAAAGTTGATAAGGATGGGAATGCTACAACCTTTCCTGCTTTTTTTCCACTGCATTTTTTTTCCCTTAATGTTTAGTATGACCTTCCCTCGTTGCAGGTTATGTCTGTTATCTTTTGTGTCATCACTGTGCACCCGTGAGAGGGGTCTGGCTCTGTTTCTGTAACTTCCCTCTTCCTTTAGGTGAGGGCTGACTTATCAAATCCTGACGTAGCCTTTTCTTTTCCAGGCTAAAAAAAGTATTTTTCCTCAGTCTCTCCTCACATGCCATGTGCTTCACTCCCTAACCTTGTTAGTTGTTCTTCCACTGGATTCATTGCAGTTTTCTGACACTTCTAGATGTGTGCAGAACTGGACATGTTCTAGATAGAGCCTCATGAGTGCTCTGCTAAGTCTCTTCCTAATGCAACTCAGTATAAATAGGACACTGCTGACTCACGTTAACATCTCCTTCAGACCCCCAAGATAATTTTCAGTGGAATTGCTAACTGGCCAGTTGGCCCTCTGTCCATACTGATGCTTAAGGTTGTTTTGACCCAGGTGCTGGACACAGCACTTCTCTTTGTTGAAGTCTTCTGAGGTTTCTGGCAGCCCAGCCCTGCAGAGCATGCCAGGGTCCTTGTGAATGGCAGTCCTGCATCCATCCAACTCCTTCCCCCAGTTTTGAAGAATACCACTCAAATGCCCATTCCAGTCAGCTGGTTCATCCAACCAGCAGCTCCTACAGTGACTTTGGCTCCTGCAGTTAACTACCTAGTTTGGAAGAAGCTGAGTTTTTGCAGAAATACTGGCAGCGTAACTATAGCAGTGCTGTGAATTTAGGAAAGCTGCCACTGCCCAGCATTTAGATTTATGCTACTAAACTGCCCAACAGAAGAATACCAAAAAAGTAAGGGTTAGTTTGGACACTTCTATATGAGGCACATATTATGGTCTAGGCAAAATCCTGAAGAGCCAAGAAAACCCTCACCTGAATAAATACAAGCAAAAAAGCCCATGAAGTAGGAAGTGAAGTGAATTTAGAGAGAGACTAGAAAACAGTTTGTTTTGTAGTCATGAACCTCCTCTCCCATCTGGTATTTATGCTACGCACACAGACAGACCCACAGATACAAGTGCATGTATATACATTTCTACCCTCTGAATTTCAAGGCACACAGATCCAGATTTTAAAAGCAGATAAACTATTTCTTTAGACCCTTTTCAGAAATCTGCAGGCAGTTATCAGAAGAGGGTTTTGGTTTTTTTTTTTCGCCTTTGAATCAGATTGCTTGCCTCAAGCACTCACAGAAAAGTTTTATGCTAAAAGACCAGCTCCTTATGATGCAGAGAAGAATTGCTAGAAGCAGTGGTAGAGAAGAAGAAGAGAGCGTCCTGCCTGCTAAAACTAGTGAACCTACAGAACAGCGGATTGCTCAATGGGGCCAGCTACAGCGTTACCTGCCAAGTCAGCCACTCTCACAGACTGGGAACTAGCAAGCGTGAGACACAGCCAGTTGGCTTTGGCGGAATATTTATGGAGGATGCAGAGGCTTATTTACTGAATAATCTGGAGACCATCTGGTGGTATCCAGTGACAAGAACACTGAGCTGAAAGTGGAAAAGCCTGAGCTCTATTTCTGGCTCTGCCAACTATTCCCTGTGACCTCTGGTGGCTCAGTTTCCCCATATACAAATTAGAAAAAAACCCCATACTGTCGTCTCTAGGAAATTTTGAGACACTTCAGTAAGAATCATCATTTATTACTATTTTAGGATATCAGGAATCACTTCAGAGTTAATTGTTGGACTACTACTTTGAATCTGAGTTTTCCATCTGTATTAACAGGCAGCTGATACCATTCTCAACAGCAATAGTACATAATTTGGTGTTAAGACAGAAGTTTTCCAAAGAATTTCAAAACAAGCTGGACAGCTTTCTTAACTGTGACATTCCTAAAGCAAAGAGGTATTTTTTTCTTTTTCTTTAGAAAAAACGGATGTCAATCAGAAGAAAAGTTCTATACATCTTACAGGACCTTCCACACATCCAGCCTAATGCTCACTACCACAGGTGAGCTGACAAAAGGTTAATCTAAAATACTCCCAAGTTTTGAACCTCTTGTTGAACCTGAACCTTTAAACTAATCATCTGTGGGGGATATGGGCAACTGAGTAACAGAACAACATACACATAACATGGTGATTCCCTTCACCACAAATCAACTCTGTTCAGAAGCCCACAGAGTTGCTGACTGGGAGCAGTCCTTGTAGGTGGGCTTTCTTAGATATCTTACTACATGTGCTTGCTTTTCTCTAAACTCCATTGACAATTTACTATGGACCTAATGCAATATCACCCCTAAGGGGGAATAAGAAAAAAAAATAAGCTCACTGAGGAACAGTAGCTCTTTGAGAAAACCTCTGAATGTCTAAAACCTACCACTAATCTGGATCCTAATTCGAGTCAAAAAGAAAACTCCTGCTACAACAGAAACCTGCTATCCCCATTGAAAGAGTTTTGTTGGATTCCCCCATAGGTGATAACATCGTGGAAGGAGAGTGTTTCTGCCTACCACGAGGATTCCCATGCACACAGAGGCCAGATGCTTCCCGCTTTCTTCGCACAGAACTGGTCACCCTTGTCTAATCTCCTTAAGTCATCTGGTGTCTCACTAGGGAAGTGCTATCTAGGACAAAGAAATCTGCTGGGATGCTGGCAAGAGTGGAAAGTGAATCCTGTGACTGAACACACGGAGGCCGGGCTGCTCAGGAAAACAATCATGAAGTGGCCGAGCTCGCTCTGTCTGTAGTGGGGGAGGCAGGCAAGAGGAAGAAAGGCAGCAGGAGGACCAGACCTCCCTTGGTGGGGAGGGAGAGGAAGAGAGAGAGGAAGGAAGAAATGCACGTCTCTTCACAGATACACGGGTCAATAACTAAACACATAACAATGAAGTTTAAATTTAAACACTGAGTTATTTTTTTCCAACAATGCTCCTGTATATGATAGTTCCAAACTACGACCTTTCTTTGCTGGTGCCGGAAGAGATCCAAGATATTTCAGGAAGAACTCGGGTCTTCAGGTAAGTAGATTAACTTTTATGTAGTATGTAAGATTTTCCAGACAACGTGTGGATTGGAAAAAAGGCTTCTGTCCACATCCACATTTCTTAGGAAGTGGAATAAAAATAGTCAGAGGCTGTAGCAACTAACTGAATCCCGGAAAGTCAGCACTTGACTTCCAAAATAAAAATAATACTGTCTAGAAAGCATTTGAATGGGGGAATTACACAAATTTATAAAATGAAATCTGTTTTCTTGTACTGCAATCATACTACTGCCTAAACCTGTATGATACTATGTATTTTACAATGCTCTGAATCCCTGGAGTCTTACACATAGTTTAATAAATATGGCAGGATGTACTTACGAACTATGTAGGCAGCTTTACAGTTCAACCAACCCTGCTGACAGGGGAACAAGAAGGGGCAAAGTCCTTTATTATTCACTCAATGGACTGAAAAAAAAAGACTCTATAAGCTAGAAGGACTATCATTAAAAGGTTAGTAGACACAGGGGATTTTTTTTTAAAGCCACCTGCTTGCTTGTATCCTTTTTCCAAACAACTTTTAAAATTCACATTTTAAAGTCTGCTTATCCTATTGCATTTTGTATACATTGCAGTAAGATCATGTTAAAGAAGCTGACGGTGTTTCAACCTATCTATTTTCAACTCTGCTAAACTCAGACTAGTGCAATGGAGTTTTTGCTCACTGGATGGATTCACAGATTCATGGAATTGTAGGGGACGGAAGGGATCTCAAGAGATCACCGAGTCCAACCCCCCTGCCAAAGCAGGTTCCCTAGGACAGGTCACACAGATAGGCATCCAGATGGGTCTTGAGTATCTCCAGAGATGGAGACTCCACCACCTCCCTGGGCAGCCTGTCCCAGGGCTCTGTCACCCTCACTGTGAAAAAGTTCTTCCGCATGTTGATGCGGAACTTCCTGTGCTTCAATGTGAAGCCATTGCCCCTTGTCCTGTCCCCACAGACCACCGAAAAGGTCTCCACAGACAATTGAAAAGAAAAAGATGTGTAACTCCATCTCCACATTATGTGAAATAATTTTGTATCACAAAAAAAATGACACTACAAATGACTACCACTTACTGTTGATACCATATAAAGGCCCAGACATATAAAAACCATACTTTGCTTTTCCTTGTCTCTTAGTTCAGTTGAAATTTCAGTATCCACTTTGAAAAACTAAACTACTCCACATATTCAGGGAATTTTGGTTAATAACAGTACTGAATAAACAAATCTGTTATCTTCAGATTTTCTAACATTTTTCATTGATCTTTTCACTTCTGTAGCTACACTGAACAGTTTTTAGACTAAGGTTTGCTCATAAGAAACTCAAGACTACGCTATGAAAATTGAAATTATACCTGCAGCTTTTAATGAATAATGAAAGCATACCTTCAAACTATCTAGCTATGAACTGAATAATCTCATCTCAAAATTCATTAAGTGTTCAGTAATCTGAAAAGCACTACACTGCTCGTGTCTTATCTGCAGTAAGGAAAAGCAGAGCTCTGTTGTACTTCACTGAACCTCAGCGATATCGTGTTACACTTGTATTTGTAAAACGGCTATTTACTTTCACATACAAAAGAGTGATCTAAGATGACAAAATGAAAAAAAAAAGTTACTAATGTAGTAATTCAGACACCAAAACAAGCTTTTAAAGACTGTTCAATATACTAAAAATACCAAACTGTCAGTTCCATTCAGGACGAAAGTTTTAAAGCATTCCTACCATCAGGAAACTCTCTTTCTGTAAATTGCCCTCAAGCAACAGTAACTTTCCCCTACTTTTAATAGCATAGCATGAAAATGATGGCTATTGAACCCTGTATTCCTTCCATACCACCCATAAACATTTTGGCCAGTCCAGGACAACAATGAATTCATACTAGTGAAACAGACCTATGTCAGTATCTCTTTTCTTGGATGAAAATTGAGTATGTTGGAGTAAACTGACTGGTTCTTGATGCCTCTGAAGTCACTGGCAGTTTTGCCACGGGCTTCAGAAGAGCCAGCATTCTGCTTTCTGACTAAAACATGTGAAGGAATGAAGCGCACCTCGGCTGAATAATTTCTCAAATAATATCATGAGGCATGTCTGTTTAGCTGTTAAGCTCTGCCTCATTTAGAACAACTATTGAAGGTTATTTTTGTTTTAACATACCGTTGGATATCAAGTTTTCTGTATATTCTAGTAACAACTTTCCACAACAGCTATTGTCTTTCCCTTGTACATTTTATCAATCACAAGAAATAGGGACACCCAACATTTCTAACTAGCAGCACAGGCTTCAACTGAATGTTTCATGCAGATGTACATGTCAAGAACCGTCTTATTGTGGACTTAATGATGTGTAGTTAAAATCATACACCTGGAAGTATAAGTTGCTACACGTTCTACATCCTTTCAGGTTTTTTTAATATATGTTTAAAGGGGATACCAAATCCAAATGTAGTCATTCATAAATTTGCTAAACTAGTTAAGAATGCTCTTATTTTTTTATTTTAAAAGTTATTCTTTTCTTTAGTGACTGCATTCTAAAGGTTGTTTCTTACTGGCGAGACCACAGAATAGAGGCAGTCATTCTGAAACTCGCTGGCAGTGGTGATGTTACACACCAGCCCCAAAACATATATTGTTCTCCAGCAAATCGTAATCTTTCTGTTGAATATACTGCAGTTGCAAGACAGGATCTTTGGATAAAGTACAAGATATGAAATATCTTCTTCCATAGTATACGCTCTGGGAAATTATTTTCCTGGGCTAAAAAAATAGTTATGAACTATTTTTATAAACTATTCCCCCTCAAGTTTGCCATGTTATATTTGAACCTGCACATACTTCTGAAAATCAGTACTGCACACTGTGCACAATCAGAAGGACAGAAATCAAGACGTGTTGTGCTTGCCTGAAGCAGGCTGGCAGAAAGGTCAATACGAAAAAATGGAAGAACTGCAATGAAAGCGTAACCAGTCGACACTAACATCTTCCAAGTTGTTATGAAGAGCAAAGAGATGCATTAACAATGACACAAGATCCACTTTTATTCAGAACACTGTTCAGAGGACACTGTACACCTAGCCAAGACAGGCTCAGGAAGCGACATTGCACTCAACATCCTGCACCTGGGTCCATCATCCTGCCGACCGGTTTAAAAGAACACATTTACTCAAACTTTTTATGAGCATGAGATCTTCCATCCTCCTTGAGAATGAAAAATACTAGGCAGCACTCCATGGTCCTTAAAACATAGACTATATCTACGGAGAAAGGTTATCTGCAGCCCTAAGCATAAAACATAAATGTTATATTTAAATTTCAGTGGCCTCACTTAAGTTGAAGTGTTTAACTCCACTGTAACGTATGGGGTCTCCTTAGCTTGGTTGGTTTCCTAAAGAAAGGAGACATACATCATTGTATCATCTGTCCAACGGTCAACTGTGCCTTCCAACTAACTATGCAACTTATTGGCCAGTTCCTACCAAATCACAGAATCACAGAATAGCTGGAAAAGACCTTTAAAATCATCAAGTTCACCCATTAACCTAGCACTGCCAAGTCCAATCACTAATCCATGTCTCTTAGCACCACATCTACACAGCTTTTACATACCTCCAGGGATGGTGACTCAAAAACCACTTCCCTGGGCAGCCTGTTCCAGTGCTTGACAACTCTTTTGGTGAAGAAACTTTTCCTAGTATCCAACCTAAACCTCCCCTGGCACAACTTGAGGCCATCTCCTCTTGTCCTATCACTTGTTACTTGGGAGAAGAGACCAACAGCCACCTCGCTGCACAAAAAGGCAGAGGACTGAAAGAAGGACTCAAAGTCTAATCACAGCCTCATTTACTGGAAGAAGGAGTTGGTTCAATACCTTACTGAAGGGAAGTTTTAGCATGATCTCAACGAGTTATCAGGTTTTGCTGGACTAGCTGCTGATCATTACGCACAGTCTGACCAGCTAGTCACTGCTTATTCACCAAAAGGTGCCCTGACATGCACTGTCTCCTGTTCCACCCCTCACGAGAGGACTGAGGCTACTGAGCAAAATCAAGCAGTAGGAGACCTAAAGAGAAACAGGCTTTTTATCATCACTGGACATCATTAATGCCCAGATGTAGGCTGGGCATCTACAATATATCCATAGGCAACCATTAATTTATGGAACAAATTACAGTTTACAGGACTAAGAACAACACCTGGAGATCCCGGTGAAGATCTGAAAGCACATTAGGCCAGGCACATAACCCATTCTGCTTTGCCTCAGTAGAAAGGTAGAAGGAATCAATTAAACAAGGTTAAGTTACTTGCTGGAAGTAAACCAGAATATGCCTCTTTTTCCAACTGGGGATTATCTGCCAACTCAAACTATAGTTCAAATACTAGTACCATGTACCAAGGGTGACAATATAAAGTTATGTTAGCTCATTTGTATAGTATAGTATTTATATACAGCTAGAGTGAGTGACTTTAATATTATGTATTATAATATTATATAATATATACAGTGTAAAACTTGCAGAACCCTTCCCCCAAATTAAGAAACTTTTATGATGACCATCATCATAATAATTCCATATAAAAAATTCAAGATTCTAACCACAGCTTTGTTAGCTACTTCACCAAAATCAGAACACAGTAACTCTTTGGGCTGGCTATTTAACAGGCACGATTGTAATCAAGGACACGAACAAGATGCCCAAGACAAAAGTCAAAATTGGATTTAAATTGCATTTCTAAACTGAAGTACCCACAAGACATACTAGACTTACTGCTATACTGCAAAATGTTTTAAAACTGATTCCATGGCAGCAAATGCCTATTAACATGAGGGAATGCTCCCATCCCATGAAAACAAGTCTTTGTTTTAGAAAGTGATTTGTTTCAAGAGTTCAGAATGCAACATTCGTTTCCAGCATACCCTCAAAAGTCAATCCATACAGATAATCAGAAATAGTCAGAAGTTTAGTTGACTCCTAATGAACGGGGCTGGTTACCACCACTTGCTACCAGTCACAAGAGTTTAAGATAGGTGATGAATGAAGACCAAAAAGGTCAAACTAGGGCAATGACAAGAAAAAAAAGCCACGTGAACAGAATAGTTAATAATTTTGAAGTCTACAACAATGTTAGCAGGAAGGTTAAAGCCAGAAGTTATTCAGTTCCATACTACATTTAAGGGCATCAGTTAATAGCAATTTTTTTCCAGTGTTTTCTTTTTGACACACCAGGTATAAAACAGCATTTCTGAAATTTATCTATCTACTAGAGGAGCGTAATTTCTTGACTAACTAAAATCATGACTGCCTCTGTAAATTTGGGTGGGTTTTTTTTCCTAGTCCCCTGTCTAGTTTGTCTGCCATTAAGCTTGCCTTTTTTTTTTTTTTAAAAAATACATTTTGATACTTTTACATAGATACGGGCTATGCTTCCAGCTCCTAAATGACCTGCAGTGCAATTTACTGCAGTGTGTACTGTACAAAGTTCTTTGGTATCCACAGGAACAGTTACCAACTGATGTGAACTTCCTTCCCTAAAGAGCTTGTTTTGAATAACAAACTACTCCGGGGGGAAATACATTATCTTGTCTAATCAAATGTTCAAGTGAGGCTCATTTCATTCCAGGGTTTTACTATGTGTTGTGGAAATGTGTGTGACACTGACCTTTAATTAAATCTCAACCTTAAAGGAAGATAGTAAAAGCTTAGCAGCCCAGACTGCACATATGAGTTCAAAGCTACATTTAAATGGTTTAAAGAATTTATCAAAATCTCCTAATTTTTAGTGAATGTGTTCTCTAGGATATTTGCTTTCACGTAATCTGTATAGAAGGGGTTTTGTAAGCTTCAGCAGTTATTTGCTCTTACTTTGTACAGTCAGCTTTCAAATACAGATGTTAAGCATAACACCTGACATATAGTTTGTATTATCAACATGCTTCCTTTTATCCAAGTGTGTTTATTCAGTGTTTTTTGATTAGCTAAAGATTTTCCACCCTGAGAAATATGTACTTTAGACAGAAAACAATTCATCGGGGCAGCATCACATACATGCAGGGCAAAAGTTCATTTTTCACGTCAGAGAGCTTGTCTCAGGTAAAAATATAACTCGGACTCTCGTGATGTCTACTCAGGTGGCACGAAGCAGGAACAGCCGGGCGATACCTGAGAGGCCTTCTGCTGAGAAGACACCTTTGGGGTAGTCTCCTGCCCGGGTCCCACCAGGGAAGGAAAGGACAAATCAAAGACAGGGAGAAAAGAAGAGGAAACCAGGGGAGATATTAGGGTGCCTTCTTCAGCATCTCCTTTCCTTTGTCTTAAACATCCTACAGCAGATGTCCCTAGACAGCAGAAGAGAGGATCTAGCATGCCCACAGGGAGTTGGGAAAGCAGAGAAGGAAAGTCTTGCTGACACTGTAAAAAGCACTAAGAAAGAAGGAAATATTCTGATGAATTATTCAAGTACAGAGTGTTGATTATTTGTATCCATGAAAAAAACAACAGCCCTGCATAATTCCTGTGATTAAACAGACATTGCTACTGAAATTTTTGCCACTTCTTTTAGACAATAAACAACCCTATAAATACAACAAGCACTGTAACAAACAACATCTCAAAAACTGCTTTGATACTCAGGTGTTACAATACTTTTGCTGTACTGGCCAAATGCTCTTTTTGCAGTCAACACTTTACACATGCACACAAGGTATAAAGGTCTTGGTAAATCAGAATAAATCCATTAAACCCCAAACAAATACCCTGGGGTTTTTTTGCAACTGATACAACAGAGATGTGTTACGTCCCTTGCACATTCTCTGCTTGTAAAACAAAGTCACAAGTTTAAGGTAGACAAGCTCTCCAGTGCACCAAAGCTGTAAGTTTTAAAATGCCTACATTTTAAAAACACTTAAAATTGCTCCTAACAATTCAATCGTAAACTTTATTCTGTTTATTCTTGACATATTTTTGACACCCATTCAAATAAATAGGAAAACAGGCTAGTTATTTCTCTTCCTCCTTACTGACCATTAATTTTCAGTTTTAGTTGGCTGCAGAAGTTAATTCTGAGTTGTCTGCCTTTAAAATCACATTTTCTATCTGCCACTTTGCAAACTTACTTGGAAACTTATTTGGATCTTAAAGAACAAAAATCTTAACAAAACCTGCTTAAATTAAAACTTTGGTTTTGAGTTATATGTGAATTCTACTTTGGGCATTTATTTTGAAGAATAAAGTAACAATATTGGCTCCTATTGATACATTGTTGTACTGGTTCTGAGAACAATTTGTGTATTTATATTTTAGATAACTTGTGTTTCGACACAGATGGAGGGTGATTTTACTGGAGTCTAAAAATGCTTGATTTTTTTTTAACAAACCCGGTGACAAACATGCTCGTGCCAATATTTTACTTCACATAATAAAACGATAAAAGAACTTCCTTTCACCGTGTCTCTGTACATGCTCAGGAAACATCACTGGGGTATTTTTCTTGCGATAACAAAGCATTCAGACTGTAGAGAAGTGAACATGGAAACCAAGGTAAAAAATGGCAGTAATAAATTTCAAAACAGATTACAAATGCTGCTAGATGCAGAGAAGCATTCAGCTTGCCTCCACACAGCACTTGTTATTCAAGCGTTCAGCTAAGATGGTGTCTGTATTTCTGTAAAGAGGGATATATTCTGTTTTTTGAGGTTACATAAATTCAGGTTGAAACACAAGAAGGAGGTTTTATTTCTTCCTTTTTTCCTCCATGAGAAAAGATATGAAACCATTTAATGCTTGAGCTACTACAGGCACAGATACTAGAGGTCGTATTTTAGCATTTGTAGCAGGAGTTGAAAAGTTCAACTGAAAAGCTTCGCTGGACTTTATGAAGACAAAACATTAGAGCATATCATATTTGCTCTCGATTCATCTCCTAAGCAACACAATTTAGCTTAGCTAAATTCTGAATTGACCCTAAGGCTTTTTAAATATAGACATTAGACCTAAGTGTGTTTCTCCTACAGCACCCTCATAGCTTGTGAAAGTCCAGGAGTTTTACTGCTGAGTGTATGTAAAATGGCCTTACTCTTTTTGAAACCCCTATTGAGAGCAATTTCCCCTCTAGCCAGCCACAGGCTCTCTCAAATTATCAGATAAGAGCTTATAGAAGCATGGGCTGAAAGAAATGAGTTGATGTTTCTTTTTGTAGAAGTCTCTCCTAGCTTACAGAAAGGAAACCATCATGCATTTTGGCAAAGGCAACGCGCTCCTCTCAAGCTTGTCCTGGTGCCACTGGAAAAATGAAGTAACAGCTAATAAGGGAATCTTAGTGGCACGTAAGACAAAACCTTCACCTGAACAACTGCTATGATTCACTTTTTCTTTTTATTTAATCTATTCAAAACCAAATCAGCTGATTGGGCTACATCGCAAAGTGATCCCTTCTGGAAATGACTTCTTAAACCTTAGTTAGGAAGGCTTGTGCATGGTGACATCAGAGGTCTCTCTAGCCTGCTATCCAACAGTGGATGCCCAACAAGAGGGGACGAGCAAGTACGAGCATATATAACAAGATTTCTCCCCAGTCTTCCAAGACTTCTCAAGAACTTGAGCCAAATGGGGTTTCTACATAGTCAGGAGCACTCAGCTGGCTCCTGTATTGTGAACTCATCCCATTTCCCCCAAAGACCATGCAAACTTTATAGAATAGCTTCAATTCTACATACTGTTGCAGACATGGCATGCACTAGAACAACACTCTATTCTTACTTCACATCCACAGGAACGCTATCACATTGGCTCATCCAATACCCTGGGAACATGTAAACAGAATTAAAATAAATCTACCCATAGGTACCCTCACCTGTAATTACTTTTGTGGCCTAATGACCACTCATGGGATTTTTGAATAATTATTTAGCATGTTTTCAATACAAATAATATAGTAATACAGTGGAAGCAGCTTCCAGCTATGCAACAAAGCCACAGAGAAGAGTTCTTGTTACATGAGGGTCATATACTGGAGTTCGTGTGAGTTGATTTTTTTGAAACATATCAGACTAAGCCTTAAAGCTCCAATCCATGAAGTTTAGTTTAGGAACAACTGCAGTGAGTGTGGATGTGTCTGCTTACCTGAAAAGGGCAAGGATGAACAAGACAGACCTGTTCTTATACCACCTAACCTCTGCAAGAAATGTCAGACTCCACATTAGAAGAAGCAAAACCAACACGCTCCGTTGGGTTTCTTCTAACACACAGATTTTCAGTGGCTTTTGGTCTGACCATAATCTGTGATGGTAGATAGAGAGGTGGAGGAAATAAGCTTGCTTGTTTAGATAGCCATCATTTTCACATTATGTCCTGCCATTTGTTCCCATCTCTGCTTTCTTCTTCCCCATTTTGTGTCACTTGCCTTCAGTTAAAACCACGGAAATGATCCACACTAAAAATAACCTCTCCCTCCACCTCATTTGGTTAGGCCAAACAGCTTTGCCAGGTCACAGCTGAGGGCACGGTGCAGGCATAAAAATGGGAAAGTGGAGTAGACAGCAATGTAGAAGGGTTGGAGGATGATGACAGCCTAGCAGCGCTGCTGGAAGAACTAACTCCACGTGAAACTACACAGTAAGCACTCCTTAGCAGCCATTCTCAGAGCAGCAATGTGATTCAAAGACAGATGACTTGCTTAAAATATAAAACCTGAGGAGAAAAAAATAATTGATCTAAGGAGAAGAAAAAGGTATCATACACACATAAGCATCTTGAAACCGCGAATAGATCAGAATGTCCATTCGCCAGTAAAATGCCCTTCAGTTTTGAAACCCGCTCATCGGGTCCCAACAAGAACCTACCCTTCACAACACTGGAAAAACCTGCCCAGAAATAGTATGCACTGGCCCAACTCAGCCAGCCCCAAGTACAGCAAACAAAGAGTGCCCTAAGCAAAGGAGCTCTCTTGCTACAAGCAACTGCCTGGAATTCCCCCAGCAGTGAAGCTGCCTGTCAAAGAGTCAGGACTTTCTCCCAATCACATCCTCAAATTCCATACAGCAGCCCTTCATAAACTGATTAACAAACATTTTGTTTTAAATTTCCCTCTTGGTGCCTGGAAGCATGTAAAGCAGTATGTGCTTACAAAAAAACCCCCAACAAGCCACCTAATTACATTATTTGCAAGGATTTTTTTGTTGTTTGTATTTCAGAAAGGGAAAAGAGACATGTAAAGGAACCTTTGATATACTTTATACTCTTCATTTCTGTATTTCCCACAGGATTCAAACCCCTAAAATTTAGGTCTGTTCACACTTATCATGTAAGCATGGATCAGGAATGGTATTAGCATGACATTTGGCTGTGCTTACTATAAGTGCACTGTTCCTAATGATTACAGAAACAAACAAAGCAAGCAAGATATGCCTTTCAGTATGATCAGCCTTTAAGTCAACATGACTGCAGGAGGCATTTCAGCATTATTTCCCCTTAAATCCACTCCATGAGGAAAGTAGGGGCTACCCCTAATGGGAAAACGAAATGAGAGCTGTTACTCCTTCCTACAGAATTTGCTATCATGAGCAAGAGAACTAATGAAACTTGATTTCCTATGATCTGTGTTCTTTGATCCTCTAGAGATAATACTCCTGACAGCATTACTTCCCGCAGCCATTTCTGTTCTGCTTTTAGGAAGGAAAATCTTCGGCCCTTTCTGATTAGGAGATGTGGCTAATTCTCCATCAGAAAAGGATCATCTGCATCTTGCCAGGATTTAGATTGAAAAGAATTGATACACAGTAGCACAAGGTATTTTTACATTTCCATATTACAGTCTACCACATTTTCTGAAGAGCGCCCTGGAAGAATGCACACTATTGGAGAGAAATGACAATGTCCATTTATACAACAAGGCCATAACAAGTCAGGTAGATAACTAATGAAGTCTCTAGATTAATTCAAGATGTGATTACAGAAGCTTTAGTTTTGGAAAAGAAGTCTCAGGGGCTTTCAACCAACACACACAGAGGACCTTTGAGAACAGAAAGAAGGGTGACAAATGTGTAAGAACAATTGACAGGGCCTTTTATCTTCCAAAGCTATTATTTTTCAAAAGAAGACCCTGGTAATTACAGGCCTGTCAGTCTCACCTCAGTGCCTGGTAAAATTATGGAGAAAATCATACTGGGAGTTCCTGAAAAACACCTAAAGGACAACACAGTCATTGGTGACAGCCAACATGGGTTCAGAAGAGGAAAGTCCCATCTCTCCAATCCCATTTCCTTTTACGACCAGGTCACCCAGCTGGTTGACCAAGGGAAACCAGTTGATGTTATTCTTTTGGATTTTAGTAAGGCTTTCAATACTGTGCCTCACAGTATCTTGCTGGACAAAAATGTCCAGGATGCAACTAGACAAAGGCATAATGTGTTATGTGGGCAACTGGCTGAAGGGTTTGGCCCAGAGGGTGATAGTGAATGGTGTTACATCTGGCTGGCTGCCAGTAAACTAGTGGGGTTCCCCAGCATTCCAGTTTAGGTCCAGTTCTTTTTAACATTTTCATAAAGGACCCGGACGCACGACTAGAAGGTGTCTTAAGTAAATTTGCAGGTGACACTAAATTGGGAAGAACTGTTGACTCTGTTGAGAGTGGACAAGCCTTATAAAGAGACCTGGACAATCACCAACCCAATGAAGGAGAAGTGCTGGATTCTGCACCTGGGAAGGGGCAATCCTGGCGGCACACACAGACTGGGAGATCAGACGCTGGAGGCCAGCCATGCTGAGAGGGATCTGGGGGTCTTGGTCAACAGCAAATTAAACAATGAGCCAGCAGCAGGCCCAAGCAGCCAGCGGGGGCAACCATATCCTGAGGTGCATCACCCATGGCATTGCCAGCCAGTCCAGGGAGGTGGAGTGGACTGGCTGGTGTGGCCTCACCTTGAGTACTGTGTGCAGTTTTGGGCACCATGGTACAAGAGGGACATAAAAATATTGGAGAGGAGGACAACGAGGATGGTGAAGGGTCTGGAGGGGAAGTCTTATGAGAAGAGGCTGAAGTCCCTTAGTTTGTTCTGCCTGGAGAAAAGGAGACTGAGGTGAGACCTCATTGTGGTCTATGGCTTCCTGATAAGAGGGAGTGAAGGGGCAGGTGCTGATCTCCTCTCTTTGGTGACCAGTGATAGAACCTGAGGGAACGATGTGAAGCTGTGACAAGGGAGGTTCAGGTTGGATATTAGGAAGGGGTTCTTTACTGAGCGGGTGGTTGGGCACTGGAACAGGCTCCCCAGGGAAGTGGTCACAGCACCGAGCTTGACTGAGTTCAAGAAGCGTCTGGATGATGCACTCAGTCCCATGCTCTGACTTGGCTGGTCGTGTGTGGAGCCAGGATTTGGACTTGATGGTCACTATGGGTCCCTCCAAACTCAGGAGATTCGATGATTCCATGAAAGCTTTACAGATTTTCAGAAGTTTTTAACTTGAGCATGAGGTGATTCATGTCACTGAAAATAAAGCCTTAAATGCCTGAAACTGGGCAGTCATATCTCAGTGCATTTGCAAGACTGTGATCTTTAAACTCTCTGTTGCAGAATATCCTGAACATGCAGACTACCATATAACACAGAAGAGAGGAATTTTCTTCTCTCCTCAAGTTCATTTCCTCCTTCTGAAAAGACAGGCACAAGAATATGTAATTACAGCTTTTTAAATACTGAAAATTGTATTTGGCTCCCTTTCCCCTTCAACTTGGAGCGTTCTCTTTTCAAGAGTAAACACACCCAGTTTTCTTTGTCTCCTCTTACGCTTGATGCTCTCCTCTGGACTCCAGTTGTATACTTTTTTTTTTTCTTAAGTCCAGTTCCCCAAACTAGACACAATCCCTAGCTGAGGATGCAACCCTGCCAAACAGAATGGCATAATGACTTCATGTCTTTTTGTACAACAGCCCTGTTAATGCATCTCAGAACAAGTTAATACATTATTTGGGGTACATTGCTACAACAAAGAATTTTTCCTGCACTACAGGCAGTTTTCTTGCATCCTGTATCCTCTTCCATTCCCTTCCCTAGAGACTTCCTGCTTATTCCTGCGAGGCTGTGAGAAGGGAGATGACTGGTTGGGTCTGTTGGAGACAACCATGTTTGACAGATTTAAATGTACAGGTTTAGCATTATCAAGATCCTACAGTAATTTGTTCATAATTCTTTGTACAGCGGAAAAAGCTGAGAAGTGGAACAGAATTGAACTATTCTCTTTGAAGTACACTAGTCATAACTGATAGAGAAAATATGAGGAACAGAGGTAGAGGTTTAAAAATGAAGAAGAGCCAATCCAGAAAATATTTTAACAGTAAAAAGATGCCTTCTTTAGTAGCCACTCCTTACTATTTTTGCTCCTTTAATCATAATCTACAACTCTTTTTTCCCACAAACCACAAGTGCTGAATCATGTAAGACCCTAAATTGACATAAAAATAACAAAATTCTGCTACTTGCAGCATTTCCCCAAGGGAGATCAAAAAGTTCAAAACATTTTCTCTCAGTGACACACAGCATTAAGAACTGCAAGGGAAGAAAAAAAGTGGCATTTTGGTATTTTTAAACATTTTACTTCTCTAATGAGGAGGCTTCCAAACAATGGTCTTCTTTTCTGCTAAATCAGGGAAACCATAATGAACGATTAAGGAACGATGAGCAGATTTGAAAGCACAAATGTCCTTCGTGGTACTGTAAACATTGCCTCTCCAAAATCAGGCTGAAGACCAATTTCTTTTCCATTTTAAGAACAAAAATAAAGTGTGTTTTCCTTCTGCACAGAAGAAAATATTAGTCATGGTAGATAATTTTAAAAATGCTTTTTCATAAGGGATCCGTGGCAGCGCAGCAAATGAGAAGACATGCCATTAAACATGAAAAAATAAAAAGCTGAATGCAATTGATTTTTTTTTGAACAAACTAGTCAAACTGTATGACAGATCTGAAAATACCAGAGACGACTAAGAATAATCAACAGCACCCTTTGGGCTTTACTAAAGTTGGTACAGAGGCCTTCACATGTATTCCTCTTACCTGCAACCGTGTTAAAGTTTTCTAGGAATTATAAAATAATCTACTACAAAGCTATAGAGGTAGCGACTCAGTGTTGGAATAGCAGGAAACAATGTTAGGAATTATTTGAAAAAGACTAGGGAATGAAAAAGAAAATGCTACTGTATAAACCCACAACATACCTACAACCTTGAATACTGTGTGCAGTTCTGGTCTCTCACTGCAAACAGGGTCTAGTAAAACTAGAAGACAGATGGAAGGGCAACAAGAATGAGGAAAGATATGGCACAAGGCCTGTAAGAGACACCAGCTAAATAGACTCTTTAAGCAGAAAGATAAATATTTGGAGGGATATGATATGCAATGAGAAAGGCAATGTGGAAAGAATGAAATATTTCCAAGACAAGCCAGGGAAGGCCAGTGGGTAGCAGGCTTTGGGAGCGGGGGGAAAGAAGAAAGAAAAATCAATCAAGTAGTACTTCCTCATACAACACGTATTTAAACTACAGAACTCACTGCTATTACTGAAAGGTCACACAGGTTGGAAGGAAAAAAAAAGCAACCCAAATTCCTGGAAGAAAAATCCACCAAAGTTATTAAATACAGAAATACCACTCCAAGTTGAAAAATACGTCAGCCGTAAATCTGTGGAGACTAGGACAATCATTGTGGGAAACATTACAATTTGCTTGTCCGAATCTTTAACTCTTTTTCTAGTTTCACTATCAGCCATGGTCAGAGATGAGATTTGGTGCTAAATGAGCCCATGCTCTGCTCAGATACAGGGTTTTTTTATGGTTTTATTGAGCTGTGCAAATCAATTTAAGGTAAATTATCTAAGACACTGCATGAAACCTTTCCTTCTGCACAGAAAGTTATGCTGGTGCAGCCTACTGTTCAGCAAGCCTTTAAAAGATATTATTATTAAAAAAAAAACCCACAATATGAAAATGAATCACAGTGATTATTGAAAAGACCTACTGTTCACAGCTTAATAGCATCCAGAGAACTGCCACTTATCTGAAAAAGATTTTGCTTATTTCAAGTTTTGTGCCAATCTGTAACCTACACAACTTTTCCCACCCCCAAGAAAATCCATAAAAGTACTCAAAGACCTCCGAAATATAAATTTAACAGGGAGAAGCAATTTGCTTGTTTTGTTTTTCAATTGAAAGCATTTGTGACTTTGATATTAATATCACTGTATAACCGGAAGCTGAGCTGTACAAATGCTGTGCTAGCAGTACGTTAGCAGTGCATTTAGGTCCACATATATCCATACATCTAAGCCTTTGCAAGATTAGCCCCTAGGGAACAGAGCTGTTTAGGATGACTTCAGCATTTATGGAACATTATACTTCTCACCAGGCTTTCATTCATCAGTGAGAAGAATCGAAACCTGCTCTGTAAAGCTGAAGGCCAAGGACCAAATTTAATCTCTTATTTCCTCAAAATACAGTGAAAATAAATCCTGTGGTTTGAATGGCTGGCTCAGAAACACCACGAGCCATCTTCCTCTACTGCCATGATTTTTAATCCATACAATCATTTTTCACTTATGATTTCTGACTTACGTGTTCCCTGACTAATTACGCTTTTCGGTCCGTAATCTATCCACACTGCTGTTAATCAGTTAGCATGTTTAATTTGCTGTTGTTAGAATCGAGAGAGAAACGCAGCAGATAACAACGATTAGAAACGGTAATTCTAAGGGTGGAAAAACAAAAGCTCTACTATTCAATTAAAAGTATGTTACCCTAAATAGCAAGTCTGCTCTTCCCAAAAGCAACATTGATGTCCTGAGAAGGAAGGAGAAGCGAAAGTTGAAGTTAGAGGACACCTGCCTGCCAGGAAGAATATCCTCAGACAAACATTTAAGGGTACAGATCCTGCCACGAAGCCTCATTTTTCTGCAGTACCTGCTGGGAATCTGATAATTAATGACATGGTTTCAGCAGCAACTGGAGATAGCTGACCTCTTTCTCTACCCAATGACAAAATAGAAGTGACCGTATATTCGTTGCATAGGGGGTTTTTAAATTTACATTTCTCCTCCGCCTTTTTTTCTTCTTCTTTTGCCTGGGGTTGTGAACTCCTCAAGGCACACAGCCTGTGCCAAAGGCACTCTGGGGCTGACTGACAACCAGGTCCTGCTGCTATTCGTGGTCAAATTCAGGGCTGCAGGCAAGGGGTAGTGAGATGGCTGTACGGAGGGAAGTGAGGGTACGTCTTCCCCTGTTTTACTTCACCATTCTTTGCCTTTTCTTGTTTTCCTACCTGACAGTTCTTAAATTTGATATTATTTAGCTCCCATGAAAGAAAGTATGTGGGTGTATGTTAAGAAAAGAATGATCTGCACAGCTCTGTCACTTAACATCCTATGGAAGTGAGGGTGGACGTGATCAAAAAGTGTTCACCAAATTAGCAGATATAAGAGGGCTTGCATATCTTTAGCCTATTTTATCTTGCTAAACAATTCCACAGTTCAAAACAGGGGAATAATTATTTGCATTAAAATATGTTTAAGTCCTACTGACAGCAATAAGAAAACTCAAATGGAATGAATTGGCAGAAGTGTCAGAAAACGTTTACTTTTAAAAGATTTAAAAGACAAAGTTCATCTCTAATGTCGACATAACAGACAAAAATTCCAATATTCTTCTTGCCTAAGGATAAATATCCTTTCAAAACATCCAGCATAGGTTTTTAAAACAAATACTAGTAGATTAATTACAAGAGTGCACTTTAAACTAACCAAAATTAATCTACTGATTTAAAGCAAGAAACCATAATCTGCATGCTTCAAAGTCATAGCTGGCATGCTTACAGCCAGAGGTAGCTCAGTTCCAAGAAATTATTGCAAGAGTTTCCAAAGTAAAAGACAATATAAACTTAAAACCACGTAGTACGAATTACATTCTCCTCCTGACTCCTTTTAAAGAGAAGGTCCTAGAACTTGACTACAACACTTCAACTGCATCTCTTCAATGACAGAAAAGCCAATTAAATGAAATAGGTGGCAGAAAAAAACATGAACATTTTACAGAAACTTTTAGCTGTTAACTGCAAACGTCTGTTGTTCTTGCCTTTCATCTGATTTAGAGTCCTATTTACATTTATCATAAAAAGCTTCTTAGATACTCTGGGGAAAAAATAAATTGTTCATCCTATGCTTTGGTTTCCAAATAATTTACTTTGTTGTATGCAAGGTATACATACAGACTTCTGTTCATGCTGCTTAGCTTGTTCTCTGTTCCTCAGCTCAGGTTGCTACCTTCTGCAAACAAAATATCCTGTATGTTGATGCAGACTATATTGACATTAAAGAAGATAATCCACCTTTGACGATACCCACAAGCAATGGATGAAGCTACGGAAGTGATGAATAAAAACAAGCAAAGGTCTAAGCTGGCAATGCTTAATACTGCTTCAGAAACTGAAGTTAAAGGCTCGTCACACGCTGAAGAGCGGGGACGCAGCTCTTGGCTGTTGTGCAGATGAACACCCACTTCTTTGAAACTCTAAATAACGATACCATTATTATTTGAGTAGGTGATATCCTCTGTTCCATAGCTCTCTGCTGGCTTCAGTGACAATATATATGCATCTGATGATTTATCCCTGATCTATACCTGTTTATCATGGCCACTGAAGTAAAATAAAGATTCTCCCTTGCTAGTAAACATATGACGTTTACAGAGCAGTCAAAAATTGCAAAAGCAGTACATCAACCTGCTATCTTTGGCGTAAGAGCTTAAAATAATTAATTGATAATGAGGACAGTTGTGAAACATACTATGCTATGTTTACCTTTTCTCTGGCTGTGATGGAAAATCTGTTTTAATGTAGTTTATAAATAATGTCAATTCATTAAATATTTCACTACCCTTCCTCTGAAAACTGCCATTTGTAGAAGTCTGAAATGTCATCATCCTCGGACTAATTGGATAGTGTCTCTTCACTAAGAGTGTGGTTACCCTTCGCATGTATCTACATTTACTTTCATTATAATTCAGGTTGATTTACACATGAGGGGACAAACAAGCAAAGTTCTTGCAAATGTTTTTAAGTGCACGTTAAGTCTTAATAAACTGCATACTAATTTGCAATTAAATCTTCTAGAGGTTTCAATGCAACTCAGCCTAAGTGCTAAAAATGGCAAAAATTTCTTTCCTGTTTCTTCCCTCAAGAAAGACCAGGAATCGGGATCAGTATTCTGGTCAGACTTCCTCCTACACCTCTGTCAGACACCGACCTAGTTAGTGACCAAAGCTATTCCTTCAGCTGTTTTTCCTGAATCTTACCACCAGGGATGGAGAAGGACCCCTGCCACCTGCACACTGCAGAATTGCTTTTGGAAGATACCTTAGTGGTGTGGTCATGAGTTGCAAAGGAATACAACAAAACAGCAACCTCCCAAAACAACCCCAGTCTAAAATAAATCAGTGTGCTTCGCAGACCTGCAGCCAGTATGACTGGAATGACAGTACAGGCTTTAACCTATTGCTTCCACCTTTCTTTAGTTGAATATTAGTATATATACTGAAAAGCACCTGCTGGGAAAAAAAAAAAAACCAAAAGGTATTCTAAAGCTGATAAATGATCCTGTAATACTTTTTTGGTTCTGTGAGGAAAATCAGTCACTCCTACTTAAAATGGTAATTCAAGTTATTAGTCTTCTCGTTGCCATCAAATATCCAAATTTAGATGTAAAAATATTTTTATTCCTGTAAAGTGCCATAGAAGTATATGAAGTTTTCAGCTAAAATTGTAGCAAAAAAAAAGACAGAATATGACACTCGTTACTGTTAATTTACAGGATTGGATGGGATTCTGGCTTGACTTTCAAAAAAAACCTCCACCCAATTTGTATTCATAGGTACAAAACTTGAAGTAGTATCGGTAAATGTCAACAATTTTGGAGACTACGGAAGTAGTTTTGGTTAGCAGCAGTAATAAGTGATAGTATCTTTCCAGTTTCACAGTGAAAGTCTCTGTGTGGTGTGATGATAATAACTACGTCGGGCTGGATGAAGTGTGAATGCCACCCCGCTATCCGGGAAATCAGATGCACAATACAAGATAGCAAACATTTAATCTGGTGTTACTCTGATGATGTAATATTGAATGTAACACTACACTTGATTCATAAGCAGCACCGTTCACGAGACCTTATCAAACAACAGTCTTTTCAGACTGAAATTCATTCTTTTAGATTGTAAGCTATGCAAAAACACATTCTAAAAAAAATGCAAATACACATAGGAAAGGTGAACAAGGCGGCAGTGTATTTTAAAGTTGAAATCTGCTCTTTAAAATATTGAGATAGGAAGATGCAGAAACAAACACAGAATTGAATACTGGTTTCTTTTCATGGTTTTCTGAATATATATTTGTTAACTGTGGATCTCTTATGATTATACATATGGCTTCCTATGACTTCCAATCTCAGTATTTCTACTGTGAGTTGCTGGGGGCCTATGTAGATCCCCAAGCTCCTTTCCTGGGACACAAATTTAATTATTTACTTATTATCGGTATAAACTGTTAACAGTTGTGGTTCAGCGAGTTTGGAACAAGGGGAGGAAGAAATATGTTGTTACACTTTTATTAAATGGAGTAGTGTTTTACTGAAGCAAAATCCTTACTTTATTGTTATGCTTGAACATAAGGAGCTCCTTCCTCCTGAAGCAAGCACTCCCCAAACACAAACCGTGTGTTTTAAGCAAGAAATCCATAGCCTGACTGAAGAGCTGTACTTCACACAAACCACTCCAATTTTAAGTCCCAGTTATGTTTCAGTAAAATCGGAGTATTTATCAAGCAATTAAAATAACATCAATTAAATAAAATAATGATAGAATTCTACACTTTTACAGTTTTAGTGTAAATTAACAATTTAAGAAGTTTGGGGGTTTGTTGGTCTGGGTTTTGGGGCGGGTTTTCTGTGTGTGTGGTTTATTTTTTTTCTTTTTCCCCCAAAATTGTCCTATACTTGTTTGTAGAATGATCACAGCTCTAGCTTAACATTTGTGAAACTGCTCAGTTAACATAATGACTGATTATTTCCAAAAGCACTCCTGGATTGACTGATCCATCAACAGCAAAGTTCAGGCTTACAGAGGGTAAGAGTAAGAACAAAGCAACATGTAACAGTAAAGTATATTCTTTATCTCACATATGAAATGTTTATAATTTTTTAATTTAACATTGACTAATCAGAATATTAGGGACTCTGCTTGCTGATTTAATGAAAACCAGATACAGGTATGTTATGTATGTATGCAACAGGTAATTCACACGGAAGGTAAGGCATCGCTGGGCATCAGCAGAGTTTGTTCTTAACATGAAAAGAGCTCAACTTCAGTATCTGCTGTTAATTAATAGCTAGCATACAGTATAAAAATAAGTGCTATCACAACAAAGACTTTTCATCTTTTACCTAATTGCTACTTCTCCCCAATATTCACTACTTTTCAATACCATTCCTCTCGACAATTTTAACCTTTGTGGGAAGACTAAAGATTTGCCAACAACTACATTAGCATCGCAGCATTTTCAGCTATCCTTCTCTGACAGCCTTCTTCATTAGGTTTTTTATATGTGATTAATTCAGGGTAGTAATAATGTTGTTGGATCTATACAATTTAATCATTACCTGGCCTTCCAGATCCTTTCCCTATTTCTGAAATAAGAACAAATGAAGAACGTACCAGTGTGCCACCTTAGACTACAAAAAAAAAGTAAATTACTTAAATTTTTAAAAGTCTAATGGATTAAAAAAAAGTAAATTTTGACTCGACACTGCACTAATGTTAAATATCACAATCACTTATAATTATAAAAGTTCATGGCCATTCATTCTATCCCAAATGGTAAACAAAGCCCTGAAGTAAGAGTCTAGATAGAAAGAAAAACCAAGTGACCAAGGGAAGCCATTGGGGTGGCAATATTCACTGTATTTTTTCTTATATGGTATTTTCATGTAAAAGCATATTTTCACATTCCTGAGAAATACAGAAATGTTGCAAGTTATTTGAAAAATCAAAAAATGTAAGATGATGCTATTTATTGTGTAACTCCTTGGGCTACATCAAGGACATATTACAGGGAAACTTAAACATGTTGTGATCAAATGAGTTATTAAAGTCACTGCATTAACTGCAAAACCCAAGCAAGTTTAACCATGCATGAACTATATTAATCACCCTTTTAATCTTTTATTTAAGTATTTATTCAGGAAGAAGATTTTCTATAGACCAATGATACCCTTCACTTGAGCAAAACTTCCAGTTACTTCAAACACTTGAGACAAACAGCAGGTCTAATAAAAATCTGAAATGCCTAACAAAAGTATCTGTAACTTCAAGTCCTGACCAAAAAGATTTTTCTTTCTTTCTGCTGTCTTTACACTATAAAAACAAAGTTTTGATTTTTTTTAAGAAGATGTGGAGGTAAAATAATCAAACTCAAACTTCAGTATCTGAAAATGTAGAGCAAACCACAGACCAGATTAATCTAGAACAGTTTCCCTGTCAATGCCCACATTAACATTTCACTTTTCAGAACTAAACTAAGAAGTTTCCCCAAGTGATAAAATAGGTTTAAATATTGCTTTTTAAACTCAAGTTCTAAAATCAGAACAAGGGACTACACTTGCACAATTCAATGCTTTATGAAGGTTCAACAAAATACTTTGCCTCTCTAAATCATTCTTAACAAAGGAAAATGAATCTATGGAAAACTTCTCCCCCTTCCCAAAACCTGGATGAAATGTTTACATCTTCCCTATTGAGCAAATGATTCACATTCCCTGGTAACTGGTTCGTATAGCCCAACGCGTGACTCTACAGTTTGGTGGCACCTAACTGACTACTCACTATGTACCTACACATTACTGATCAGAAGAGCTTGATCCAAGGTATGTGTTATGAAAAGCACCTTAATTTGACTGCATTTAGGGGGGGAAGACAAAGGGTAAAGGAATTACGTACCGAGCAGCTTTGTAGCACCCACAAAATTCAAATACTTTGATAAAGACAACTGAACTTGAGTAAACACACCCTTACATAATACACCATGTTTTTCCACAGCTACCAGCATAATATGCCCTTAATATGTTCACTCTGATTCACAAAGGACAAAATAAATCCCCATCAATAAAGGATTAAAAATGGTGCAGGTCAATTCCTGTTAACTTTAGCAAATATCAATCAACACTTTGCCAAAAATAACAAAAAAATCCTTTCCGATATAGCGTGCATGCTTCCATTTCAGTTTTAAAGTTCTCCTGCTGATTCCAACCCTGGAATATAGAACTAAGATAATGCCTAAACCTGTCATCAGATGAAAATTTATCTTGATTCCTTTCACAACTTAAAGGAAGAAACTTCAGTGGATGCTCACTTTATTCACATTTGTTAACTTTGTAAAAACTCTAGCCTTAAGTTTTATGATTTCTGGAATAGGACTGCACCAAGTCACTCAGGAAATCTTTGTAAAAATTGTACAGTCATGAAAGGCAATATGAAAATTATAAAAGGAATCAAAAAATTTTTCATTTTGTTTTATATCAACTAGGTAAATCATCAAGACAGCATAAACAAACCAATTTAAAGAATATTTTTTGAAAGTGAGTAAAACTATTGGGGGGGCACTCCACAGCTTCTTAAAGGAATGTTAAAAGGCTGTGTAGAGAAAAACATTTTTTTTCAAATTTGTATCACTACTAAGTTGTTCTGCTTAGGTTTTGTAGAGAGCCATGTAATTAAAAAAACAGGCAAACAAAAACCCAAAATACATATCTGAGTCTAAATGCGGATCCCATCCTTACTCAAGTTCTTGGAATTTCAGTCATAAATTTCAATTAAGAATATGATTTCATCCACAGGAAATCAGTATGTCCAAATCCACTTATTTTAAAGGACAATTTTCACAATTAAATGCGTATTAGTTAATTTGTATGTAATTTAAGCATGCATATCCAAGCATACCCAACATGTCACAAATATATTTAAATTAGTGCCTCATGCGTGCTGGTCATGTTGTGCCATCAGTGAAGTTTGTTGCATTTCATCAGGGATCTCTCTTTAAAGACTCACGACACAGTGCAGTCATTTTCCCACATTTTGCATCCTGTGTATTTGAAAGGCATCTTCAACTAAAATGCACTGGTTTTAAACGACAAAGATGACGTGGCTGACATCCTCCAAAAAACAACCCATCTGTAATTCATATCGCAACACGAAGGGCTATGCCTTTAACAGCTCATTACCATCCTTCTTGTTAAAAACCCTAAAATCGACTTTCCCTCATTCAAAAGAAGAAGAGTAACCTCTGTCACCTTTTCAGAATGTGCCAAAATTTGCCCCAGAAGCAACACCTACGTGCTAAGTCAGCGTTTTTTCCTTTACAACCGTTTTTAAGCAAGGATGTGACAGAACTGTGGCAAGTGCCGAATGTCTGCTACTAGACACTGCACTGGTTTCTCTTAGGCCTTACTCCATACATGAGCTATTAATCAGAGAATCGGGAATGCTTAGAAAAGGATGTGTAACTGATTACTATCCAAGAATTTATTTTTGTATCTGGCATTATAAAAAAAAAACAAAACAAGCCCTAAATGGGTCAAAAGTTATTTCAACTGGAAGCATAATTTTACTTTAAGTTATCATTGACTTAAACAGGGGTAGAATCAAGCCCTGAAGCACAATAGCACTTTTAGCTTTTTCATTCTCTCTTGCTCACACATCTTCCTGGAGAGAAAGAACATATCAAACCAACAAAAATAAAATATAATTTAAAAATCTTGCCAGACTAGGTATTTTACAAAGATTAGAACCATGAATTGAGCAGAGAAGAAAACAGGAGGAAAAAGATGAGACACATAAAATATACTCACTTCTAAACCAGCACTAGGTTTTTCTTTTTTTCTAAAGCTTGTAACAGTCTTTTTTTTTTTTTAAATTAGGACTATTATTTGGAACTATTTCAAATAATATGTAATGGCATTATCAGAAATCCTACTTAATTAAAAAAGTTTATTTTGATTTTCATTTTTATTTTATTTTAAACCACAATGGACTTTGAATTGAGATTTCAAATGAATTATAGTGCTTTTGCCCCCCATAGTCCATTGGTCCTGTTCTTTTTCCCCTCCAAGAAGAATAAGTTTTCACCACTATAAAATATCAACCAGTCAATCAGTCAGTTTCTGTGAAAAAGGAAACAATATTGTAAACAATAACAAAAATGTTTCTAGCCCTATGAAAAGTCCACTTCAGTTCACTATGATACCAGGAACTCCAAAAAACCAGGTGTACTACAGAGAACTGCAAAGGATATGTACCACCATCTAGTTTGTCCAAACACATCAGGGTCAAAATTTAAGCAAAAGAACCCCAAGAAGCCCACACATAAACTAAGCAACAAATGTCTTAGAACTACAATACCTGCACAAGACAAATATTTCATGTCAAACTCGCCTTCCATTTCTAAAAAGAGTTCGTCATTTTCACTAACGTACATCTACCCATTGAGCAATTATGCAATATGTGGGTGTACCTTGCAGTCGTTTTCTTAACATCTGCATTCCATGTTAAAGTCTAACTGTACAAGATGTCTGATATTTTTTTCTTTATCTTGAACCTTCAAAGTGGTAGGTTTACCAGAGGCAAAACCACACACCAGAGAATATGAGTCATATAATAAAGAAACGACTCTTCCCCTTCTCCCCCTTCTACCCTGAAGCTATAATAACCTAAAGACACTCTATTGTAAATGGCTTCTTTGGTAGTATTGATAGCATTAACGACTTGCAATCACGTAGCCAATGAATGAAGGTTTTTCTAGTCTTTAACCTATCCATAACAAATTGCTCTTGATATCATTTTAAGGCAAATTAAAAATTCTGCTACTACAAAAATAATATTCAGGATGTCTATGGACTTGCTTTCATGTCATGCACAAAATCTAAAATATTCATCTCCTCTTCCTACAAATAAAAACATAAAAAGATAAAAATAATCAAACATAAAATGCCTGTGCAAGTTAATCTGAAAGGTATCTCTCATTTGTCTACAAAAGTGTAGGCTCTACACAGAAACCCTTAATTTTCTACCCATCCCATATCAAAAAATGGCAACAGTTACATACAAGTAAACCACTGCTCATGCCAACTACAATATATACACAAGGAAGCAAAACCACCTTACTTGACCACAGTTTACATGAGTTTCCACTCTGAAGTGCAGTAAGTATTGAAAACACCACTGGGGCCACTCTATCCTTTTATATCCCTTTCTGAAGGTAGACTCTTAACTCCTCCATCTCCTGCATCTAATTCCACGTAGGAAACCAGCTTTCAACAAAGTCTTAGTTGAAGAGTCAATATGTATCATGGTATCAGAAATTTTGAAGAGAAGAACTGAATGCAGAAACAGCAATCAAAACCAGCAGCAAATAAATCAGCATCAAGAAAACCTCACACCACTAAAACAGGTGCAACCACCACAATCTTGTAAGAAAGCTAACCTAACGGTAATGCTGGCACAAGCTCTTCCCATGGCCATCTTCCAAACAGTAAAAAAGCAAAAATAAAAAACCTAAACAAAAACAAAAAGGGCAAAAAAAAGAGCAGCATTTCAGTAAATCACTGTGAAGCAATGCGTTCTCCGTTGAAGCAGAATAAATCAAGTGGTTTCTGTTCTTACCTGCGTATAGTCAAAGTCAGAAAGGGGAGCTATACTCTTGATGTAGTCCATTCGAAATTGGTTTTCTGGGTTGGCCAATGGAACTGGGGGTATTAAAGTGCTCATAGCTGAAACTATAGTCTAGAATGGGATAAAACAAAAACAAACACATTAATCTGGATAAATCCAGGATACAGGATCAATAGAAGATAATCCAATCTGATCAGCAAAATGGGATTTCTCTCAGCACAATCTTGGAGAGCACAATCCTTATCCTTATTTCCAGTACACCCAAGCATTTAAGAACAGTATAAAGTGTGTCCTTACCACAATCGCATCTTTAACATTTTTCCGAATATCCAGTATTTTCTGTTTCTTTTCTCTGCATTAAAACAGAAATATTAACACTTCGATTTTTTTTTCCTTCCAAAGCAGTTCAGTCAGTTGCATTTCATTTTCTTTTCACTGATCGCTTGTTTATCTGCTCTTTAATCATTACAAGATACTAACCGAAAAGAACGGCAGGAGGAACCTATTTTTAACTTTATCCCTTTTCTTGCATAGTATGAAGAGCGAGCAATGCACACTCATCCCTGCTATTTTTTTTTTTTTAAAGCAGGCAATCATAGCCACATCTGCAAAGCCTCCCCTGATGGAACTGGAAGTCATTCTTTCATTTCTACAGCGTGCTGGTAAACATGCTCTAAATTAACGATATGTGGCTGGAGGTCTACAGATAGGTGAAATTAACGCTATGCATTAATAACAATTTCTGGCAAAGAGTTCTTCAGATAGAGAAAAATGATGTAGCCTCAGAAAACAGAATGATTTCTAGCAAACATGCAAAATTAGTTTCAGTTTTACACTACCCCTGTATACCGGAAAAACAGCAGCCACTGTCATCCTGAATATGACTTGACATATATTTTTATATTACAGACAGATGCAATATTTAGTTATTTGCTCCTATGTAAAAAGTAGTCGCCATGTTGTTGCTACACAGGGGCCTGTCAAGCGCTGCAGTAGCAACAGTGTAAAATACAGTAAAGGGGCCAGAAAGAGAAAATGCAAATATACAATAGCAGTAATTTCCTTATTCTCGCTCCCCTTCCTTCTCTCTCCCCCCCCGTCCCGCAGAAGGCTGTGTCAAGCCACCAAAACACAGCGGATGAAAGGAGAAATTTCCTAGCCTGCCGTGTGTTAAGCTGTTTCCAACATTTAACGAAAAATAAGTCACAAAGCGTCAATAATTCTTACTCTGAATTAAATCCATTGACATGTAGGATTCGCATTTGTTTCACAATAGTGCTTTTTCCTGACTCACCAGCCCCTAAAAGAGAAAGAAGGGAGAACATTGTGATACACGGTTCAGGCTGGGGGTTTAGGGTGGGTTTTTTGGTTTGTTTGTTTGGTTTGGGTTTTTTTTTTGGACGAGCCAGCATCTCCCACCTCCGGCAGCATTTCTGTCTGTATGCATCCATGTGGCTCAGGCGCTGAGCTCAAGCCTGCGGACGTCTCGCATATTGCTCAATAGAACAAACCTACGTTTTTCATACCTAAGGCGCACGCAACATCTCCCCTCTCCGCTGCGCCCTGCTGCCCGGGCGGGCTGGGGCAGATGCCCCTTCCTCGCCCTTCTCTTCCCGGTCCCCCACCTCTGCCCCCTTTCCTCCTTACCCAGCAGGAGCAAGCGGTGTGTCGCTTTATAAGCCAGCCTCTCTTTCTGCAACTGCTTCTCTATTTTTTTGTTGGCTTCTCGCTGCGCTTTCTCATCGATACGCTGATCCTCCGTTTTGCTGTTGCCCAAACACCCCATAGCCGCTGCTTAGGATGGATGTCAGATCGTTGCCTTTACAGATTTAGTATTTACAAGGGAGAGGAGGGGAGGGAGGAGGGGGGGAAGGGGGGAAGGGGGGGGAAGGCAGAAGACAAGTCTTTATATCCGTGTGTCCCTGCGTCGGTTTCTCTTCTCTTCTTCCCCCCCGGCTCGCTCACAGAAAATGGTCTCTAGCCGCTCTCCGATCGCAGCGGAGTTGGTTTGTTTGCTCCCCTAAGAGATGCGGAGCGCAGGCGGCAGAGGTAACCGTGCCCCGGCAGGGAGGGGGTGGGGGGGAGAAAATCTGTGCAGAAATGCCTAACATGCAACGAGAGGGAGGAAAGGGCTCCTCCTGGAAACCAGCCGGGTGCCGCTCTCCTCTCTCCCTCCCCACCGCGCGCACAATCCCTATATTTCTCTGTAAAGGTCTATTTTTGTCTTCCTAACTCAGCACTGCCTCTTTCTGCGAGACCAGGAAACAGCCCAGCTACACCAGCCCTACGCGCAGGGAAGCCGAAGGAGAAAGGTAAAAGCCGGACCGATCTACCTGGATCCTGCGGGGCCGCGGCCGGGCGGCTCCGCGGGGCCCGCGTCTCCCGCGGCCGCCCCCCCCCCCCCACACACCCCCGCAGGCCGCCCCCGCCCCGCACCGCGCCCCAGCGCCGCCGCTCACGGCAGCCTCGGCCCTCGCACCCCGGCAGCGCTGCTGCCGCGAAAACCTGGATCTGGCATCGCCTCCGCGGGACCCACGGCCTCTGGGCCCAGCAGTCCCCCGCCTCGGCGGAGCGCTGCCGCCCCCCCGCCTGCGGCCTTGAGGCGGGGGAAAGGGATCGCGGGACGCGGCACCCAGGGATCGAGGGGTTTCCCCCCCCCCGATCTCTCCCCACATTCCTGGGCGGTACTGGAAGACCGCGGCTGCTCCCAGTGCAAGGTTTGGCACCGCTAGGACTGGAATCCCAGGCTGCCACAGGTGATGGCTGCCCTCCTGACTGACCTCGGGGAGAAGAGCCAGGAGTATGCCAGTGCCACAGGGTGGGAAAGCGGGAAGGGTCTGCCGGGAGGGCACGCTGCGCACAATCCATGGGCATGTGTATATATGCCTGTATAAAAATGCACATATATGCACAAATGCCACCCGTTTGCTTACTAAGAAACAAAGTGGCCCTTTCCACAACTCGTCACAGCAGCATGCAGGCGGTTTTTTTCCTTTGAATATCGGCTGAACGGGCAAAGCTGCCCCAGCAGCCTGCAATAATGTTTAACCCGAACACAGTAACATACATGCTCATCCCATCCCCACAAGAAACCTCGAAAAGAAGCCGGATGTTAGTTCCTTCGCTTCCCTCCATTTTAGGCCCTGGAATGAAACCTCAAGCTAGACAACGTTGCAGGTATTCCCTTCCTGCTTCAAACCTCTCGCCTTGCAAACTGCCATCTGAGCGTAGAAGCAGCAGTTCAGCATTTGGCTTTTTCTAAACTGCCACCCGCACTACGCAATCATGATCCTTGATTCACTGAGGCACACAGGCACTAAAAGAAGGATGAACACAATGCTTCTGAAGTCCCAAAATATCTTCAGGTTTTATCTCCAAATATTATTATTATTCCCTCTGACTTTTGAAGAGGTATTATTGAAAAATTAGTATTTTGATAGCTACATGTGTGTGAAATCATGTTCCAGACTAAAATCAACGAGAGGCTGCCATCAACTTCAACCAAACAAAATGCCATCTTTACCTAAAAGGTCTTGAGAGGCATTTGGCAAAAAGAAAGTAGAATTTACAACCAGAATTTACAATCTAGGTTTTTTCAACTGCTCTCTCACTCAGGTGGGAAGTGCTGGATCAAGGAAGAGGAACTGGTACTTTTGACTTCAAGTGTACACCATAGGAAGGTGAAAAGGCTAGGATCCAGAAAAGAAACAGGTACTGCTCCACCTGTGGTTGAGTAAATTGGAATTTTCAGGAGACTACTGGATTAAAGTGCCAGATACATGTTTTTATGGTACTGCTTGATCTGCACTCTGGAAGCTGTCTTCCCACTTAAACAGGTGGGTAACAGGGGGGCACACGACACAGATAAAAATTGACAGCATCTGGCAGGCTGAAATATGCATTTTAAAGTGTTACCGAACTGCATTTTTTTAGGACAGGTTGCTTTCTTCCTATTGATATTTTCCTGTTTGGAGGGCCAAAACCCACCTCAGACACAGGTAGGTTTGGAAGCACAATTCAGGGTGGCTGTTCTTTTGGAGGCTGTGAGGCGTAGGATACACAATGAATGGCTTTCGTGAAGAGCAGTCCTGTTTGCTCTCTGCTGCATCCCCTAAGAAGGCTCCAAAGTGGACAGTCTTGGCTAGAAATCACTAACTGGGTCTAGCTTTTCATAGTTCTTTAGTGTCAGAAGCTGTAATTTATGATGCATAAGATGTGTGTTAGCCATATTTATTTCCTGTGTAAATACCTCAGTTTGGGACCTACGTCCCAAATCTGGCTAGTGTCAGACAGTCCTATCTACACTGTTTTTTCCCCTCCTCTCCTCAGCAGTTTTCTTCCAGCATGTACTAACATTGGGATTTTTGCTGTAGATTTGTTCTCAGCTTTGTAAAGGCTTAGTGCCAATAAATAGGATTTGACAGGATCCTGCTTTTACCTTTCTCCAAAAGAGGGAAAGTGTTTCTCATTTCCTCTCTCCCCTTTGAAAACCCCCATGACCCTTATGGGACTCTTCCTCCTGAGAAAAGATCACACAGTTCAAGAATGACACGCGCAAGCAACCTGTGCCCAGAAAGAACTTTTGGCTGTAATTATATTCCTAACCCTCCCTTTGCTTTTCCCAAGTACAGCACTTATCCTGACATATTTGAAACTACAAAATCCTAGAAGCAATCATAAACACAAGAGAAGCTTTCACACTCCTTGGACACCGCAATTACTTTTACTTTTTGCAGAGAGAAATCACAGCTATCCTGTGAATGTATGGCTCCTCTGCACAGAGATAAACCCTAACCGTGAGCCAACTCTAGTCCAAGTACCTGGCTCTACAAAAGGTTTTGGCAATGCTGCTTTACCAAACCGTCTTCTAGTACATATCCTGCATGTGAATAAAAAAATCCCAGGCATGGGAGAAGAGACTCTTCCTGGTTTTCCCTCTTTTCCCAGGCAATCAACATGGCATCCTCCTCAAGTCCCTGGTCCTCCTGAAAATGAGGTATTTCACATTGATTCTGACCCATCTGATCAGGCAACTACGTATAAATACAAATATTTAAACATGTACATAAATATACATATAAATACTAATATAAACATAAACATACACTGTATGTGTGTATGTGAGCAAAACCAAGATACATCTCTTTCTGCTTCATGCTCAAACTTGGTGTTGTCCCATTGTGAAACGTGGCAACACTGCATAAGCCCTCCTGGAGGTAAGCTGGAGTCACCTTTATTTCCTGCTTTCCTTTGTGAGTTGCCACCTCGGGTTGCACTGTTTGTGAGCCTCAGGCTGAAAATTGGGGAGCCCAAGTCACTTGTGTGAGGCCATGTTTGCATTCTTGAATGGAAAAGAATTGACAACCCAGCTAAAGCTACGTTCAAGGAAACAGCCATACTGGGTGGCCACCCCTGCCACAAAGTCAGTCTTGTTTCTCAAGCTCATCCTGTTTAGGTTAAAGAGGGACAAAACCCCAGTGAGAATTAATGGGGAGTTCCTACAGATACAGCTCAAGAGACATGGCTGCTCCTTGCCCCTCTGATCCAGAGCAGGATAGATACAGAGCTTTTCCTTGCAAACAATTAGGTAGAGGTGGAGGAGGTTTCCCTATGGAAACCCTGCAGACCCTTGGCGATCATCTTTCCTTTATGCATTCTCTATTGTGGATTTGGTTCTGTTTCTCAGAACAAGCAAATGGAAAGACAAATGTGAACAAAAGCTTAGGGGGAAGCTAAGTAACTGGAAAAGAGATTCTTCCCCTGCTTGCCACTCTTCCTGCCTCAGCTTTCACAGGGGTCTCTGAATGGTGTCTGAACTCTCCGCTGTCACGATCCTCAACTATGGGCACTGCACTAGGTGGGTAACACTGTGGTCACCTGACCAGCTTTCTCCTCACTGACCTCTCTTTTTCATGTAGCCCATTGCTGCACATCAGGATAGCCACTCACTAGTACCCGTGTATTTTACTCCACCTCACTGTCAAACCATCGTCTGAAAACAGAAAAATAAATTGGTATTTGCACAGATACTCAAGGAAAATAATTATTTCTCCCCAGTAATAAATTCTTAGTTTGTCTCCCTGAAGATGTCAAATATTAACACAAAAGTATGCACTTCCCTGGAAGGCTACATTTGGATTTTTATGAGATATATGAACCAGTAACAAAAAAATTATGACTCTGACTGTATTAAACGTACTGACTAAGGGTCTAGAAAATACACAGCACGTCCTTTGCAGAGAAGTGAATGTCATGCTAAAATTTCTAACCTTTATCCTTTTGTTTAAACCCACGATCTCAAAAAAGTCATTAAAAGAATTTCAAGAGAATTTCGAGAAGCAGGGTGGGAGAGATGCCAGAGCAGGTGAGGTATGCATTTCCTCAGTGACTGCACACCTAGAGCCCAAATCGACAATGAGGATGAACTCACTGATGCAGGAGAGGGTCAGGCACTGCTGAGGGGCTCGGCAATGCTCTGAGTAAGTTCCCGGCTCCCTGACCCAGTTTGCTGTCCCCATTCCCATGCCATGCTCCTTTACTTGGCAGCTGTCACCATGTAACTCACCTGACAAACCAACTTGCTTCTCACCTGCTTGTCTCTCAGAAACCACAACCTGTCCCACCTCTGTGAGGCACAGGCAAGCAGCGAAAGGGAGAAAGTGGGCAATGTGGTAGAAGACTATGGACTAAAGGTAATAGGGTCTGAAGAGAAGGGAAAGTTTTCCACACAAAAGCTGCAGGCAGCAGCCCACAGAAATGAGGACGACAGCCTTTTGCCCTGAGAAAACATTTATGAAGGAGAGGATTAGCTCCAAGAAGGAGCCAGATGCTCCTGGGAAGCCTGCGCAGAAAAGCATCAGGTGAAAAGCAGATTTGTAGTATGATTGTGTTAAAGAAAGAAGACAATCCTCTTTCATCCAAGCTAGTTATTCCTTATCCATGCTAGTTATTCCTCATCCACGTCCCACAAAGAGGCAAGAGTGAAAGGGAAATTTCTGCTCTGGCTCTCCCCATCAGCTCAGGGTTTCCATTTAGATCCTTATTAGTGAGATAAATCACGTGTTCATTACGTGTCTTTTCTGATTAGAAACCTCTTTCTCTCTTCCATGAAGAGAGACTTGCATGGCAGCACTGCACACACATCCATCTGTTGCTACCAGAGGCAGAAATTGCTGACTGAAAGGAACATAAATCCAGTAAGGTCCTAATAAAGTGTAAAAGACAAAGCAGCCTTGTGTGGTTTAAATATTCTTCCATATTACAAATCAAGTAACACTGCTAAACAAAGTGACATGGATGCTTTTGCAATAAGCAAAAGGACAAACTCTGGATATATTTGCAAGACTCTGTTAGGGATTATGTTACATTGTCAGCAAAACAGGAGGCACTCTTCTGACAGTATCCCAATTTATGTGGAGTTTCACTTTGCTGGGTACTCCAAGGACTGCCCTCCCCACCCCCTTGTAAACTGAATAATACATTCACATTTTAAGGCAATGGAAAATTAGTTCTAATCAGATGTTTAGGTGAGTCCTTGAGATTAAATAGATTTAAATACAGCCAAGCAAAACATGCTAATATCACCCTAATTTAGAAGTTAATTCACGAATAAACAGCCAGAATTACACATGGAGCTGCTACTTTAAAAAATAGAGGGAAAAAACTATACAGAAGATGTGTCCCTGGATTCTCTGCAACGTACTGACCAACGCCTTGCACAGCTCTACCAGCAAAGCCAAATCTGCAGCCTACAGACAGTTTTCTATGCCACAGCATTTTGCATTTGATAGTAAAGGCTCAGGTGGGCTATCATGATCTCTCTGTTTGGACAGGAATGAAAAACCGGGGAAAAGCCCCAACTTGTGAGACACCAAACATGCACGAGATGTGCCTTAGCCCCTCACCTTTAACTCTGAGGCACGTGTCTCAGCAAAACACCTGCAGTCACAGCACGCCTGCCTCCACCCCTACTCAGGAGACAACTTCTGCTGAGCAATACTGTCTCTGCGTGTGCCACAGACACATCTGATCTGTGATTTCCTTCTATTCCTCCTCTGTCTTTGACGGAAATGGGGAGATATTCTTTGTTTCACTGTTGTTTAACTACTCTCTGCTTGAGCTAATTAAAATAAATAAATAAATAAAAGGAAGTCTCTACATAGTTATTGGCATTCAAACCCAAAATTGTGCTCTACTTCTGCAGTAGCCTGCAGTAATGGTCAGTGGTGCCCCTCAACAGATTTTCCTTTCAAAATGAACAACGATCCTTGCATACAACTATCTTAACGTTAAGGAATCCTGTAGCTGCGGTCTGTCAGTGACAGTAATGCAACTCCAATACCCAGGTGTGCTGGTAAACTTGTAGCAAGTAAGCCTGTTTCCTAACCCTGTTTAAGGATCCCAACATGTAACTACACACAAGTAATCAGTGAAAAATGGCTTCAGGAAGTAATGTTGCCAAGATGTGCGCAGCCTTCCACACTTCACACCCTGATTTATATTGATAATATTTATTGCAGAAATACAGCTTTTCCTTGACGGCATGAGTCTGGGCTAGCAAATCCAGATAAAACATCAAAACTTATTAACCAACCAAACAAGTGTTTTTCTCTTCATCTATCTATTCTTAACCTACACATCTGCTTGTAAAAAGTACTTGTTGAGTCACGTTCAGCTTGGCCTTTTGTGGTATGGCTCTTAAGTTTCCTATAGGTATTTCTGTGGTATATGCGTGCAAAGCAGATGATCTTTTGCATTAAATAGCTATCACATGTTTGCTCATAATTGAAGAGACATGACTTGTTGACCTAAGCGTTCCTTTCCAAAACCAGATTTATGTTGCAATTAAACTGCTGTGCTTTTCATGACAGAAAATTATTTATTTCTCTAGACAGATAAAACGGTACATATGAAGACTAAGCAGATAGATTACTTACAGAGATGACTATTCTCTCTGCATACCTATGTGGGAGAGGGGAAAAACAATTGTAAACATAGTGTGACCACTTCCTGGGAAATGAGCCTACTTTATAATCTTCTTTGACTCTCTTATTCACTTATTCTATTGCCTGCTAGTCTCAAAATTACAATGCTATTCTGATGGAACATTTATAGCATGAGTTAATGAAATTCAAACCCCTATGATTTTCCTGATACTATTTTTACTGAAAAGCAGAAGTTTTTTTCCAGCACCCACTGGCTGTTTGAATAACATGGGTTAGATTTTTTTTGGAGCAAATATTTGTCTAATCTATCCTAAGGATGGATGAAATCTCAGAGGATCATTTCACTTTAGATGGAAGGTGATAAAAACATCAGTGTGTGCACTAAGGGGAAGGGGGAGAGGTTGAAAAGTCCAGAGAACTTGCAGACAGTTTGGAACAAATCACTTAAAAATAAGAAGTTACTGAGAAATCTGTATTTTCTCACATGCATAATGTGATAAAACTTCCTAAAATAAGGCAACATTTTCTCTGGGTTTAAAGTTTCATCTAGATCAACAGTAGTGTCATGTTTCCATACCAATCTGCATAATTACAGGGACATTTGTTGTGGGGTTTCATTTTGCTTTGTTTTTAAGGAGAACTATTCTAGCTCAGTGCCTTGCAACCTCCTTAAAATTTCAAATCTTTGCTAGTGTCCAAATGATGCAGCTCCATGCCATGCAGAACCATCCCAGCAGTGCCTGAGGTTTGCAGTGGTGCGAATCCAGAAGTGCTCCAAACCAGCAATCTCAGCTAAGGCAGATGTTCAGACGCCACGCCACACATTGTAAAACATTGAGAGGGTTTTAAAAAGCTTACAGCTGCTTGGAGTATCTAACAACTTCCAACAAAACTCTCCTACCCAACCAATTTGCCTACCAATCCTAAAACATTCAAAGGCCTTTTAAGCCTACCTGTATGCAAGCTCTTCCTGCTCAGAATCAGTCATAGCACTCTGCCACCCACATCACTGAACACAATGACAAGACTGTGCCTCCATGCCTTCACAGCCTATTCTTCATAATATGCAAATCTTCAGGAACTGCATTTCTGATCCTGATGCAACAGCACAAAAGCTATTGTTGTAAGAAATGGCTTAACTTGTCAGTGATGCTGTCACCACAATTACTACCACTAATAAAGATATGATCATAATCTGCCACCGAAGGATCATTAGATACCTTATGACTATTGTATTCTTTCACATAGTTCTTTTACATGGACACTAATTAAGAACACTTGATTTAAATAAAAATAACCACTATCAAGTTTCATTGACAAATCTGTTCTTAACCTTTAGACAGCTTAGGATGCTGTCTGCTCACGTAGGGAAAAGCAGCTATTCATAGGTTAGCCCTGCAAAACATTTACCCAAAGTACAAACCAGCATAACGCTGTATACAAAGAAAAGAGCTTAGAAGAACACACACAAAGATGCTCTGTCTGAACATGTAAATGACTTACATTAAATTAGGTTAAAACTCTGTACCATTCAAATGCTTGTGGCCTGTACAACAATTTATAGTGTGTTTGGGAATGGACAGCTGTACATTCAGAAAGATTCAAGAATTACATCTGGAAAAGACACATAATACATGACAGAAGTTTATTCTAATGTTATTCATTTTTACATGATTTTCTTGAGCCTGCAAAAGCAAATGATGAAAAAGATAGCAAATGCCCAAATTTGAGTTGCTTATGCATCTCAGATACAGCTCTGCTCCGTGTGTATACCACCATAGCTTCCTCCCCTTTGAAAGCTTCATTTCTGGATATATTTCACCTCAGAATGACCAGGAGCTGTCAGAGTGACCGTGAAAACAAAACAAAACAAAGCAAAGCAAAAGGGGGACCCTCCCCTCCCCCCCCCCCAACAAATCCCTAACAAATGAATGCCCAGAACAGATGAAATAAGGTATTCCAAATGCAGAGAAAAGTTTTAACATTATACTCATAGAAATATATGGAAAACATTGGTCACATTCCATTCAAGAGAAATGATCACAAACTGGCAGAGCTACAGAGAGTTGCTTTCCAAAGAAGCAACTTCCATGACTTCCAGAGAGCTCTTCCATGACTAAAGTATTTAATATAATACAATCCAAACTGTTTCACCCAATTTAATAATTCTGTCTTGAGATGCAATGAGCCACATGTAAATGAGACAGGGAAAATCAGTTTTCTGAGCCACTAGAAATGCCGGGCTCAGTAAGAGCATGACTGCAGAAAACAACAGCAATACCTAGGCTGGTCCAGCTCAAAGAGCAACACAACCACCCGAGGGGAGAGAGGAGACCTGGGGATGGAGATGTCCCTTTCCTCGTGTGTCCACCTCATCATGGCTAGCTGCTGCTTCTGCAGTGGAAGTCCCGTCTGGCGGAGGGAAAGGCGGCTGAAGATGGCAGGCATCCACACACCTTTTGGAGCCTGTTCCTCCTATTGTGTCAGCAAACAATAGCCTCCCCGCTAATCTGGGAATCTCCTCAGGCTCCCTTCATGCCTTTACCATGCCGCTTCCCCAGCCCAAGTTACCTCCTTCTGCAATTTACAGCTGTCTGGACGGTCAGGTTATTTCTCTGTACGGCCTGCAAGAAGTTAAGTGCAAAGGAGAAGAAGATGTCACTCAGTCAAGTGCCTACATTTTCAGGTTTAACTTGTTTACTTTCCATGCGCTGTCTCCAAAATTTTATGTGATTTATAGCATGAGCTGATGGCTGTCTTCTGTGAACTGTACAGAGCACACAGCCAAAAAACCCTGATGCTGTGGCAAAATACTTCAAATACTGCTAAACTCTGTGTTTCCCTTCCTGTAGACTGTTAGTAATTTCAATCGCCTATGGAAATCTGGATTAGTGTTAATATACAATTTAGATTACATATTGTGGGACTTCACATTTAGAGCGTGTTGTTGCCCTGAACTTCTTGAATGTGTAGTAAGCCTGCTTTCCTGTGCCTTTCTGGAATATACTGAATGGATAGGCTACTCTCCCAAAATTCCAAATATTGACAGGCATCAAAATACAGATACTACAATACCTATTAAGCAAGGGACCTAATGTTTCTTTGGTTTTGAATTATACAATCAGATTTTAAGAACTAAATCTTAGCAGACTACTCTTCTAATTGTTATGGAAATCGTCATGACAACTTAAACAGTCATTCTTTTCACTGACCAATACCCTGGAAGTATTTGATTACTTAAAAGCTAAGCAAATACATGCTATATAATCTATATACAACACCAAAATAATGCAAGGGTATTTTTTTACAGCTTGCTGTATTCCAAACATACAGCTTGCTCTATTCCAAACATTCACTTTCTAATTTAATTTTTTTTTTCACTTGGCACATGAAAACCCTGACACCAAATGCAAATGGAATTATTACTTATTCCAGGCTTTTCACTTGAACATTTTTGAGGTTAATATTGTATCAGTGATAAGAAGAGAAACTTCTGATATGGATGTGTGGGTTAGCCATTGCAGATAATCCTGCATATTACAGACACAATGTTACATCCACTAAGGTTGAACCATACACATAAGGCAAAACACTGTCATCAGTAACAATTTTAACCAACTCCAGTGAAAATGATTGAATCTTATAATGCAGTTCATCTGGCTAAATGCTGATTTCTACAGCCGAGCTTCTTACTAGATGTCAAGGTAATATAATAAATCAAAAGTGCAGTGCAATGTATCTCATTCTAAAGCAGATGTTTAAAATCTAAGAATTATAAAAAATATTGTAGTATTATCTAATCAATTTCTCACTTGAAATACCCATTTCTCTTCACAAACCACAAGTGGATTTAAGGTGAGCTAGTCTAGTAATCTAATGATCAGTGATCAGAAATCACTGTGAAATGGAAATCAAGGTTACTAGCAGGAGATAGAGCTGAGCAACCTCACTGCATGGCAGCTAGCCAAAATTAGTGTATTCTCAGCGATGCGTTAATTACTTGGAAAGTAAAGGCACAGAACTAGTGACCTGCTGGTCACCAGCAAGTGAAAGAGCTTTTACATGCAGTTTAGCAACTCTGCTCATGATCAATCATTTTTAGTGCTATTAATGAATCCACTTTTTCCACAAGAAATTAATGTTAATACATTTTAATGCTCTTCTTCACTTAAAAAGGAATAGTTCTTTCAATACGGTGCTGTTCAGCTGGATTAATATAAACCACCCACTGACCTCAGAAGTTCTGTATGGGCAAGCAAGCAAGTCACACCCTCAAATCTCATGAACCAACTCCAACTTCAGCAATGCTTCACAAAGGTGTAGGGAGTCACTGGAAGAAAAATGCTTCAACTGTAAACTATGCTGTATCTATTCCCTAAAGGGATTGTGACAATATTTTTTTCCCCAGAAGCTGGCATCTTGACCTTTTAGAGTGACATAATTCCTCCCCCCTCTATGTTCTACCATGACTACAAGTTAGTACAATTTGAATAAAGTACCTCATGTACGCTCACACCAATACATAGGAAAATTAGTATTTACCTATCAACACATTCAGTTAAGCCCGAATTTCCCTTAAAATAAAAATGAAAAGCAAGCAGCAGATAACAACTTCTCCACGTTGAATTACCTAAGTAAAAATCTAAGGCAACAGGTATGTTGTTGCTTTGTTACCTAAAACACACGAATAATTTTCTGTCTTTTGGTAGGACTTGCTCTCTTATGGATCTGTGTCCTATACATAGGATTATTCTGTGTTTCTCTCTCTCCCAAAAGAAAACCCCACCAATGATAAACCGTTGCTTCCTCTGTGCCTGTCTCATGTGCGAGTGAACACTTCTCTGCCATGTCAGTGGCATGTATTGTATCCAAGTTCAGAAGTAATCACTCCACAAGTTTTAAATTCAGATATTAAAAAGATCAGGAGAATACTGAGCCTTTTACTTCATCAAAAAATCTAATCAAAACACAGTTATTTGGACTGACCTGGAAGGATAACTTGGAGATGAGCCCTGTTGTTACTGCCCTGGGCATTGATGGTGCAGCAGGACGATTCAGCCAGCCCAAAATTGCAGCACTGCTTTTTTAGGAAGGCAACTCAGGGATGGAGTGTAGATCAAGAAAGTGTTTTGATGATGGCAGCAGCCTGCTATTGGTTACTAGCTCTTCTGGGAGCCTAACAATGTTCAAGAGAATTCATCTAAAGTAGGAGTGATAAGAAATCCATCAACTTCTAGCACAGACTCAGCACTGCTCAAATGCTCCATTTACCTTCCCTTGGTCGACTTTTTGAGAAGTCTGCTGAACATACCAGAAAGTGCCTTAGGATCCAAGGCCTATAAAGTTTGCTTGTTCATAGTTAAAAGGCTTTTTCTCTAAACAAAAGCATCTTTAATCAAAATGCAAAACAGAGAATATTCAGAATCTGTATGTATTTCTATAAAGTGAACAAGATCATCATGCATATGCCCAAACTAAACTATTTTAGATAAACATCAGCTTAAAACAACAAAGTTCACTGTCGCATACAGCAATTAAGTTACAATGGAAATCATCAGTACCTGAAAGGCACAAATCTGAGTATTTGAAATCTTGGAAAATATACAATTAAAAAATTTGTGGATGATCACAGTATTTGCTCAGTAACTGCTGCCTATTTTCAGTCAGGTTGCACTTTAAAATAAGGATGGGGCCATTAAAAAACACAAAAATTAGTTGCTCGGAACAGATCTGGAAAGAGCAGTGAATTGATGAACTGCTCCTATGTCTGTGGGTATTTCACATCTACAGCAGGACATTTCCAGATAAAGCTTTTTGCAGCATTCTTTCTAAAAATATATTCAAGAGTTTCACAGAACTTTGTAAGAACCAAAACCTAAATTCTGAACAACTTTTTATAGGTGGCATCATGTTTGAAATCCAGAAGTCATATGCTAAAATTGTTCAATAAAATGTATTTGCAAACACCACAAGGCTTTCCGTTTTCACAGTGATCCCGTACAAGGGAAGCCAAATTCGTGTGGAACCCCACAATCTTGTTTGGATACTCCACTGGCAATATCTGTTGATTTAGTCAGAGGCCACAATGTTCTTCTGATCTCTGGCACCAACTCAAGCCAGAGACTTGTTCTACATGTTTCTCTCTTATACTGCCTCCACATAAAATTCACATTTGTCTTGATGGAAACCCTCAATATAATAATCTATTTTACTAGCACAGGTTTCTTAACTGACTGTGCACAGCACACTTTCCACTGCCAATTTTTGGGTGTGTATATTCACATTTTCCTTTGCCAAGGGTCAAGCTACCATTCTGCAGCTCTACCCCCATTTTGGGTTGCATTTTTATTACTTTTATTTTCCCTGCTACGTTTTGATATCTTCTTCACAGTTGATCCCAACTTCCATAACTTGTGATGAAAGACTTGTCTGCATACCAACCCACTTACAGAATAAAACATTTGCATGGGAGAGGCCATATAGACCTTTAAAGAGTACCTAACACTCATGGAAACACTGTCTAACACAAAATTAAGATGATAAGTTCACAGAATTGGTTTAAGTTATTGCAATCACCGCTGGTTTTGTCATGCCATTTCAGTGTGCAAGATGGACCTCATTCTTTGCTTCTCCCTTTTTGAGGGAGAGTGGCACAAAGAGAATAATCTGTATTTTCTACATTAAAATGACAGAAAACCTAGATTCAACCTACTCAGAGTCAGCGTAAGTGCAGCAAGACTGGTTACGCTGTACAGTGATAGCCCAGTGATTAGATGACCAGCATAGAGAAGCTGTTCCCTCACTGGGCTGTTTGCTGGAACAGCAGCTGCACTCCAGTTTCAATCCTTAGGTCCTAATGGGTCTGACAGCCCAAATATATATCTTATTCCAGCGAAAGCATCCATGTGTTCTAAGAGGCACAGCAGAGCTAGGCACACAGAACAGTTTTGCTTTGAGCTTGAAGCATCTGCAGCAAACAAGTTTCAGTACAACAGCCCACAAAACCTATAGAGACACTGATGGGCATTTGTATGACTTTCCACTGCAGCCCAGAGAAAGTGCTGATCACAACATGGCTTGTTTCAGCTCAGGCAACAGCTAGGCAAGGTCAAGCAGCTGGAGCAAACTGAATACATCCTGGTCTACACTCACTCCACAATACCACTGACATTTTTATCTAGATCACTATCTTTAGAATAGGAAGTAAGCGCATTAAGCAGTACCACCTCCCTTTTCTCTCTGCGCCTTCATTTCCTCTACTCGCGTTCCGTGTCTAATTGTCAGGACTAACATCAATTATGAAAGATTACATTCTCTAATTGTTGTAGATGTCCTTTAAAAAAAAAAAAACGACAATAACAAACAAAACCAAAGCCAAGCCCCACCAACCACCCCCCCGCCAAACCACTCCAGAAACCTCTGTTCTTCCTACTGTCTTACTTGGGGCCTCTCCAATACTGCCATTCACTGTGACAATCAATGCCAGCAGCATCAGTTTTGCAGGAAATCATGCAGATGATTTCACACAGTTGTATGAGAACTCATAACAACCATAATAGAACAATATAAACTCTCAAACCCCCTCCCTCCCAATGCTCAGGAGAAGAGCTGTCGGCAGTCTGGTTTCCTTTTTGACACAGATGATATATGTTTCAGAAGGCTGCACTGAATATTACCTGAAGATAGGAACTAGCTTCCTGAAACTCTCCTTCCTGATTTATGTGGCATAAAAATCTCTCTCTGTCAAAAGAGACAGTAAGACTTCTGTTTCCTGAAAAAATCATGTTCAAAGATCAGTATATAAAATCCTAAAGAGCAGCTCCATTACTCAGTGCACCCTTTAGAAGCAGATTAGGTTTTGAACGATCTTTAATAAAGGAAAATCAGACATGCCCTACCCCCAAATATATTTTTGAAGATGAACTTGATTAAAGCTGCCGTAGAAAGAACTTGGGGCATTGTGAACACAGAATCGAAAGTATACCATGAAAGCCTCATGTTACTGGAAAGCATATTGTCAGATATCTGCTGTTCCTGAAAAATCAGAAGAGAAAACAACAAAAGTAATGCACGCTGATTTATTTTTTTTTCCACAATCAGAAACACATACCCATTCAGAAAGCCTTCCCTATCATTCAGTACCTTATCTACATCTTAGAAGTAGACATAATTATCATAAGCAATGATAATCAGTGCAGTTCTGTTGGAATACAGAATGAGTAACCTTCAACCTCAGGCTGAAGGCCAGGTGACTAACCTTAGAGATATATTTACATTGTTACTTTTAAAACATACTTTATGCCGTATATTTAATTTAAACATTTTTAGATACCAAGTGTGTAGCAGAGAAATAAATTAAACATAATAAACGTGACTTATTGAGATGACCTCAGAGTTAGAGCATAGGAGGGACTTGGCCGTGGAACAAATAACTTCTGGAGACATTCCAGGACAACAAACTCCCTTTTTTTTCAATTAGATGATCTAACAGACCCCATGATGATCCAGCACAACAAACAAATTGTCTGAGGACATGCCAAATAGTAAAAAATAAACATTAAAACATGATTTTTGGCTCTCAGCACTAGGAATTTACTCTCATTAAAAGGGGGCTCTTCTGCAAATAAAATCCAGTCCTCTAGTACACAGTACTGGATTCCCCCCTTAGGATTATAAGAAGATCCTCTTGTCCTAAAAAAAAATTGAAAAAGTTTGCTGCAGGAGATTAAGAAGTTAATATAGGGACTACCCTTCATCAACGCAGTGAAATGGTTAGCACGCTTCCAACTCAGACACATTTCAGTGTTTAGGAAGAAAACAGTTTGAAATCAAAATCAGGCAAAACCCAAATCCTAAACAGGTTCATCTGAGGACTCATCACTGTCTAAAAAAAATAGCTCATGTGTTTGATCTTCAGTTATGACAACTCATTACAGAAACCTGAGGAAAAAAACCAGTCTACATAAGCACGTGCACGCAGAGACACTTTATGGGCACATGAACACACACGTGTAGACTGTAAAACAACAGAAATACCCAGCCTGGGCAAAAACTGAAATGTGGAAAGAACCCACAGCAAATGTAACTCAAGAAAGACACAACAGCAGTTTAATGGTGAGAAAGCAGTGCTACAGGGGACAGCTGGCTGCTTGTCTCCTGGCGTGCCCCAGTGCACAACTCATGTGTTTGGAGTGCATTTTCCCCCGCTCGCTTTCTCAGCGGAAAAGCTAATGAAGTCTCAACAAACAGACTTAAGTTCAAACATCATTAATTCTGCTATTAAGGTATATCACTGAGAGGTTCTCCCACTTATATAGTTGTCAAGTGCTTGGCAACAAGGACATTTATAATTCATTTCTCTAAAGAAGGAAAGAAAGGCCTGAATTGCATAGCAGATCACTAGCTGTGTCATTCTTTACAGTTTGAAGCCCCAGAACAGCAGCAAGAAGATGACAAAAAACCCCAAGTGCACAATAAGCTGCTGCCAAAATGGCAGCAGGAATTATGCTACGGGTCTGTAAAACAGAATGTTATCAATCAATCTTTCAAAGCACTACTTCTGATAAAATTTAACAGGGGCCTTCAGACTAGGGTAACATCAGGCACCTCTAAAGCTGCCTTAAAAATACAGGCTTCAGTGAAGCCACGGTCATTCCTACAAGCATGACTGCTGAATCATAGGCAAAGCACGGCAAAATGGTCTAAAAGACAGGTTTGAGACATCAGAGGGCATCAGCCTTGAAGCCCTCCTCTCTCTTCCCCTAAGTGGGAACAAGAAGTGGACCAGGGAGTTCCAGTCACTTCGTCAGTGCAGTTCTCTTCCTTCTTCCTCTACAGCCACTCCAACTCCACTTGTGTTGTGGGTCCAGGAACATGCCCCTGCCACATACATGTCTGGCACACTTTGGTTACAGGACAGCAGGCTGTTACATATATTTCCTTCAGAGGACCAAAAGCATATCCCATACAAGAGGTAGGAGTCTGCATTTTGGTCACTCTAACCTGGTCATTTGATGGGGAGGGATAATAATAACACATGAAACTCTTTTACAGGCCTTTGAGGAAATATGGCTTGCTCCAACTGGTGATGTGGTTTCTGCAGAACACGTAAAAGGGGCTTCAAGCTGTAAATCACACTAAAAAATGCGGGATCTCAAGCTGCATGCAATGTTTTTGTCTTCTTGGCCTATTTCCCCCCTTCTTAAAAGCAATTATACCAGTAAGGTGAATACTACACCAAGAACTAGAGAGAAGCAAATCATTGCTGTAAGGTGCCAATAAGCAATTCGTGCTCTCCATTGTGGGTTCTCAAATGCAAATAAAAGACTGTTTTCCACAACAGTTACTCCCTAAGCTCTCTGCCCAAATGAAGGGTAAAATAATAAACGATCAGCTGGTTTGGGGGATTCAGCCGCCATATTTAGTGCCACGTGGATGCCAAATGTGCTGTAAAGTTGAAGAATGCAACACTGTACAGTGTGAGGATTGTAACTGGCTATCTTGGAGCTGTATTACACATTCAAACTATTTTCAACCAAGGTAGCTTTCACAGTGCAGGCAAAAGATCACACTGTGAAGGCTGAACAGTCTACTTCAGAACCTGCAAGACTTTGGAGCACTTGGTGCTGAACATTGAGTTTAGTGTGGCCACCTGGGTAAAACATTGGTGACAGCTTAAGTTCTGGTGTGAGTCAGCTGAGGTATTTAACCTTATGACAATGACTGCCATGAATACAGACCTCACTCACGAAATCTCAGTAAGTTTGAAGTTGTGGAAAACAGTAGTTCATGACCTGACCGTACATTCCATAGAGCACCACAGAATTGGTAAGCATCCCCATTATCCTTGTTGTGTCACCACTGAAGCCACATACAGACATCTTAAGAAGCGTACTTCCCCCCTGATATTTCTCCATTTCCAGTTTCTTCTGCTTTCCACAGAAGTCTTGTGACCCCAACATCAACCAACACCAACTCATTCACTGCTCACAGATCCATTTCCTTCCCAGTGTGACTGTCATCAAAACATTCCTATCAACATGCTGCACACCTTGGGGTTCATCCTTTACCTCCAGTACCACCCGAGTCTCCAGGGGTGCCAGGGACTCGCTGAATTGGGGGATGAGAGGTAGGTACAGGCTTCACTTTAAGAAGAGCAAAATGGGTCATTTATTTGTTTTGAATTTAGTCAGCTCCTCTTTCCTTCTGCAAAGTGGTTCTTTGTGATTAAAAATGTCCCAGTGCTCCAAATGAGTGAACAGGGTAACTTGCTCAAGCAGTGTTCAGCTGCAGAGCGGGTTGGGATCCACCGCTCTGGCTGACATCCTCCCAAACAACAGGGCACAAAAAGCAGGAGATGCAGAAGGGGAAAGAACTGACGGGCCAGAGCCGACCTAAGGCAGCGTATGAAGAAGCTCACGCAGGCCCGAGGAAGACAAGTTAACATAAACATGGACTCATTAGTATGCAGATATGAAGTGCATCTCTCTTCCCTCCTTTTAACACATAACTAGCCCACCTACAAATTTATTTTAAATTTCTATTTGCAGTACTTAGTAAATTATGCAATTGTCACGGAGATCTGAATTAGAAAAGAAGAAAGGTAAATTAGGTCACAAGGAGACAACCAACATCACCATCAATCAAGCCTTCAGAATTTAAAAAAAATTAAATCATTCATCAGCAACCAGATTTTTTCTTAATCTCTGAAGAATACCTGACAACCACTGAGGCTGGAGGTGGCAGAATTTTTCCTAGATACCTCCTGATTTCATTAATATTTAATTTCTATATTTCTTTGATCTCCTCTCCCAAAATAGTCTCTACAAACACTGTCTCTAGAACCTCTAAGTACTGAACATCAAAGGAAGGCTCCAAATTTTCTCTCTAGATCGATGGATGTGTATGTATTGAATTGTAAACTACTGGCATTTTAATGGGCATCCCTAGCTGATTTACTGATGCCTTCTTTCAGCTCTAGCTCCTGTACCATTCAAAAGCACAGGTAGGAAGGCAAGTGTTAATAAAACTATTCAAATATTTAAAGCAAAATTTTAACTCCAAAAAAAGCTTTGGTAGAGAAGAGATGTAGACAACAGAGGTAACAGTAAGATGGAGGGAGGTTTCAAGCAACACATCGCGAGGAACAGGGACTGAAAGAATACGCCCCTGGCCAGACCTCAGAACTGCATTAATTGGGGAAGAAGAGCAACAAGTCAGGTGCTGAACAGGGACAAGCAGCAGTGTGAAGGCCACTGTGAGTAGTTAAAATTGTTCAAACGAGGATCAGCACAGACAAACAAGTCTGAGATCTGCCCAAAGAAAACCCACAAACAGCTGTTAAAAACCAAATGGAGTTCTTAAAGCGCAATCACAGGTTATTTGAACTGCTTTTGGAAATGAAAAAAATTTAAAATTTGGGACTTTAAAAAAGACAACAAAACAAAGTATACTACTACATGTCTCTAAAGCAAAAAAAAAAAAAAAATCCCTGTTTTCTGTAACTGTGCCAACATTATAGGCTCTCTGATGACATAAATGCAGAAATCTTCCAGCTCACTCCCCGATCTTGGTCCCTTTCCAAGTTCCTCAGCCTTTTCTTGATTTGAGTAGCCAAAATATCTCCTTTGTCTACTGACAGATATATAAAGACATAAAACCTTACTGTAAATCTATTGTTAAAACAGAGAAACAGACAAACCCTTAATATCACAAGAATACTCTGCCACTTTTCCTGTGACCATTCCAGTTCTTTAGTTGACCCACCCATCTACCCCCTTGAAAAACTTGTGAAAGGCCATTTAAAGAAGAAGAAATTGTCTGCTGGTTCTCTCTGCTCTACTACTCTCCAAACACAATCAAATAATCCTAGAAGGTGAGTGAGATGCTATTTTCCCTTGCAGAAACCGTGCTGCCAAGATGAGTCCTTACCTCTTTCAGAGGAACAGACTAGCTCACCCAAGCAAGCCATTCTGGGGTCTGTCTGTGTTTATGACTGATTTTTATGAACTCTTAAGTTTTATAGGTGAATTGATTGACCAGAAAGAACAAAATCATTACTAACTCTATAACAGAAAGAGTAACTTTGCCAATTGCTCTTGCTTAAGAATGTTTTTATACGGTGAGCAGCTGCCACCCCCTCCAAAATGAAAAACTGCCTCCTCAGTGTCTCCACAAACTCAAACCTCTACTGTGATATGTAAACAGATCACAGCCTCATATGAAAAAGGATATTTTCCAATAGATCAGAAACCAAAATGAAATATGCAGGCTTTTTTGGATTGCCCCAACGTTTGGCACATTTACTGGGGACTGGAGCACAGAGAGGGAAATGAATTAATGTTCCTAACTTGAGCATCTGTAATTAACTACGTATCTAATTCTGAGATACAGCTAACTTTTCCTTTCTCCTCCCAAACTTAACTCTTTCAAGTGTTGCTCTTTTCCTGCCATATGAAGGTGACAGATCAAACCACGGCTCAAACTGCAAAAACGTTATCTGCCTCAACACTTTTGCCTGTGTTTAGAGTATGGCACTCACTGTGCAGTCAAAAAAATCATACCCAGGATTTAGAGTCCAAATGTTTGCCCAGCCACACGCTTTATACTCCTGAGACAGTGCACTGGCAACGACTGTATATCCAAATGAATTTCTAGCTTATCAGTTTTCACTGGAGCAAAGCGGATGGAAGAGGCAGGCTAAGCACTGAATTTGAACTGTTCTCAATCCATATCAGGTTGCATAACATGACTGGCAGAAATTTGAAAAACTCTAAGAAAAATGCTACAATTGGCATTTGTAGCCTTTTTAAAAATTATTATTTTGGAGAAATGTTAGCAGAGCATAACAAAATCTGGAAGAATCAAGCTACTTTTGAAAAGAAAAACTGCATACACAAATGCATCCTTGCAGGACCGAGAAAATTAAAGGATGAAGAAAAGAACTAATAAGAAAAAGGGACTGAAGCTGTACTGAAAAATGATGGGAATAAAAGGGTGATGATGCTCAGAAGCAGTAAAATTTAGCGCAGGTGGAGGGATGAAAGGAGAACAGAGAAGATCCTGATCCAGATGCAGAGAACCCAGATGACAAAGAAAATAATATAGGTATTTGACAGAAGAGGGAAATTAGTGGGAGGAATACTTGTCAGCTCCACATTCCCTTCCCTTGAATGCAGGATCAGAGTAACTCTTTCCTTCAAGTTTCCTTTTAAGATCCTTTAAGACGATCTCCCTGCTACCCAAAGGTGTGTTGCACTCTTTGTTACTGGTAAAAGCAGGAAAGGGAGCAGGGCTGATGGCTGTGATAGGGAGAAGGAGTGTAAGGGTTTTGGTGGTTCTTTAGAAAAGCCTTGACCCTTTACCTGGTTTTAACCTCTTCCCTGACCAACATGTATTTCATGATCTAGGGCAAACCTAATGAAAAACCTGGTGCTGGAGTCCTGGTACTCAGAGACTACAAATCTAAATGCTGTGAAATATGTACTGTGTTCTTCCCTGGAAAATTTAATACCAGCCAAATTTCATGGTTTCTTCACTCTTAAGTCACTAACAAGACACTTTTCACTAACATCTCATTAAGCCCACAAACCACGATCACCTCCCCTTCACTGCTGACAGAGATTTATGAAATCACGTCTTTTTCATAACACATGCATGATCTTCTGCATCACATTACAATTCCAGCTCTGCCAACTTACTCCAGCTGTTCCCTGCACCATTCAGAAGAGCCGGAGGGAAGCTGCAGTATTCCCACAAAGACGTCCAGACTGCTGCTAGCACTTACTAGGGACAGAGCAAAGACATGTGTGTGTGTGTCTCACATGTTTCTCACTGAATTTTATAAAATTCACCACTCTGGAAGACCACGAACTCTCATCAGAAATCCTCTGAACGGGCCACATCTGGACTGCAAATTCTGGGCTACGCCTCCTAACATGTAGCACATCTTCCTTCCCATGACAGCTGCCAGCTTTGGAAAAGGTGCTGAGTCTTGAGCTTTGTCTACAATTATATTAAAGGCACCGACAACATTCTAACCAGTAGTTTCCAAACTGACCCCAAAGATGCAAGATCTGATTTTAGACCTTAGTGGAGGTCCCCCAGCTTGGACTGCGAGCGTCTCATGCAGTCTGTGTATGAATGACAACTTGGTAGGAAGTAAATTAAGGACCGTCTCGATTCCAATTGCACAGGCATGTATTCTTTCTGCCAAATTTGTTTGTCAGAGATTTAGAATACTGCTATTTGAGAAAACGATGTGGTTATTTTCTTCCACATCAGCAGCCCCTGAATTTCTAATGCAGTAATTTGAATAGAATTCCTGTCCCCACTATTTGCATGAATTACATAAATACAATGTGCTGCACAAATTATATAAATTGTACATATATAAATACAATGTATGATATAAATCACTGAACTACCCAACTAGGAGCATTAGTGAATCAGCAAAGATGATGCTTCAGTGCTCCAGCAGACTGCTGTGGGAACTGCCCTCTTGAAAACCTTGGCATTTTGGAGTCGGGGAGGTGGGGGAGAAATAAGAATGAGGGAATGAAAAGCAGGTTAAGCTAAGGAGTGAAAGAGATACAATAACTAACGCAAAGACTCTGCCTATAGAAAATTCCATGCAGATTTTGGGAGGGAGAGGGTATTCACTCCAGAGAAAAATCTTCATCTAGTAATTAAATTCTCCTTAGTTTTAATCTCTCTGAAAAAGCACTTCTTCTACTTCCCCTATCAAAAATAATCTGAAGTAACCCTGTCACATGCCAGCAGTCAATATCAATATATTTCCCTCCAAAAAACCTCTCATGACTCTTACTTTTTGTGATTGCAGATCATAATTCTTAATTATGCCTTGAGACAGTATTTAAATATTTATAATAAAATCAGCACTTCTCTTAGAAAAGCATATAGAGTAAGTTGTACTAGGAAATACTAATGCTTTGCTCAATACTGGAAAACAAGGAAAATGTGAAGAACAGTGCTTTAAGTCAAGATCAGAATCACTTACACTGCTAACCGGATGAATCAAAGCTTGGAGATGAGCTTAAATTTCTGACAATGTTTAGCTCAATCCAAGCCAGAAAAGCCTCAAGCAACTCCACTGCTCTGAATTGTTTTAGCTTTTCTAAACAAATCAGAACAGCAAGTGCTATTGGAGGCATAAACAGATTTCCTATTTAAAATGCTCAACTTTAAGGCTATTGACCACATTCCCTCCCTTCCTGTCCCAATTTAAACTTGGCTTTCACAGCGCCTGCTGAAATCTGAGGTGAGCCAACTTTGAACCAAATTTAGTTTTGTCTGCTTTTAATTTGATTGGACTGGCTTTCAAAACAAACCAAGCAAACCCTCACAACACAGGGATTTCAAGCTGCTGAACTTGTTTTGCATAATCTCCCCCTTTTTATCCTAACATTAGCCCTTATTCAGGGCAGAAAAAATATGATAAGTACATTTTCAAAAGGAGTTTTTTCTTTAGAGGTTAGAAACTACTTAAGATGATGAAGGATAAGAATTGAAAAGTAAATCAATATGCTCATCAACACATTAAGTAACACTCAATATGTAGAGAGGATGTGCAGAAAACATAGCTCAAAGCTAAAGGCTTAAAAAAATCCCAAACAACTCATTGATAGTGGCTGTAGCCCCAAATCAGGCACCTTTTATGAGCATCAGTATGAAAAAGGCCTCTATTACCACAGGCCAACTATGAGGCATGGTCTCACAACCTGTTAGTTCTGATAGTGCATGCACTGCCTTACCCACAGCCCTGCTCTTGGATGCCCCTCTGATCTATCCTCTACCTGCTCTTGGCAAGTTTATTAAATCCTGTTAAAAATAGCCCAGTATGATTATTAAGCAGAACTCAGGCAGCTAAAAGACTCCTATTTCTGTGACAAATTCACACTGATTCCTCCTGAAAGAAATCAGCCTTACCCTGTACAGACTGCTGTTACAGCAGATGCCCTGCCGCGGTGTGGACTCATCATCTGAACATCAGTGTTCTGCCTTCCTTGGCATGAAGTTGTGTAAGTTTAAACCATAAAGGAATGAACTGCTACATGATACTTTTTTATCATTGAAAAAAAAAAATCTTAAATCTCTGAAGACTGAATTCTTACTCTTATCTCTCATAACTCTCAGGAAGCTTTTTCTGACTTTAATGATCCTGTTCTCTTACATCACAGGAAGGAGTTTGGAAGAGCAAGGAGAGTATTTCTGTCAAGATAAGTTAGAAAATGGACTCACCAGTCAATCTTTCCCTTAGCTTGCTTAGATTTATCTTGTGCTTAGATAAATATGAGCTATACCTCAAGCCAAAGAAAATCTTCTACTGACCACAACACGCCCAAGATTTTACTCCTACTATTCATCTAGTTAGAAAACAAGGAGAAAATAGTATGTTTTGAAAATTAAGTTTTAAATTATCAGTGTCTCAGTGGAGTGCCTAAAGTAATCTAAGCAAAAAAGCAGCTTGCATCTCAAGCTATTACTTAAAGTGATAGCCTAATTATATAGTTTTAACGTGTTGTATCCCACATGCAAGTAATAGAATAGCTTTATATATACCTGGGCTAGCAGTAAAGATATTACAAATATTTGCTTTGTTATATTATTAATCATATACTTCATTGCTTTGGCAGCAGTGTGCTAAAATCAGGCAAATGGCAAACCAGTTAACCATTAACACCTGCTATTTCTACTATTGCCAACGACTCAGCCGTGGAATACCACCAGCACTCCTACAGAAGCAACAGCCAGTCCAGCTAGTATTTTTAATGTTCCTACTTCCTCCAAGTGAGGTCTTTCCTAAAGTCCAGTCTTGTTAAGGTTTTAGCTACTGGTCATCTTCAAAGCTGGTTCCTGCCTTACTGTCAGGTTCTAGTTTCCCCAGGTGAAAGTCTGGTCCTATGGTCCTGAGCTATGTTCTCTGAAATCATTCTTTTTCCTTCTCCAGGTTCAGCATGCTTTTGTTATTGCTTTCCCATACGATTCACAGAGGAACAGTTTCCAGAACCAAAATAGCTTTTCCACCACTGGGAAAAGAGAAAGTAGACCCATTTTCCTGTACACTTCTTGAATTGGTCTTCTTGCCAAGCATTGTTTCTCATCTGTTGTGGAACATGACACCCTATTTAAATGTCAACAGGAGTTCAACTTGGGCAACCAGTGTATTTTTGAAGTGGCTCTATTCCGAGCTTCTTCCCTACTACCGGCAGGTTACTAAGAGACCACGTTTACAGTCTCTGGATTAATAATAATCCTAATGTGCATGTTATTTTAACCTTTACATACACCAAAATTAGAGGTACTGTTAAATTAAGGATTTCTCATCTGTGCACTGCTACTAGTACTATGCCATATATATGTAGCACTGCACTTCTGAAGCCATCATCTCCAAAAAACTCAGTGGTCTAGGAGGTAAAACTGAGTCCGATGAGCATCTGTGCAGCAGCTAGCGTAGACTCACTTAAAAAATGAGGGGATCTCACAGTCTGAATCTGCAGTGGCAAGGCTCCAAATGCACATTACGAAGAATGTTAAAACATGCAAAATTTACATTAAAAGCAATACACAAAGAAGTACTGTGTAGATAGTCAAAGGAACTACACACTAATTGCACAACACTAAAAGTGTGAAAAGCCCTCACTTAACAGAAATAGAATAAAATTGAAATATTACTAATTTATTCAGTCTAACATTTCTTTGAATGTATGCTCAAGTGATCATGGTTGAGTATTTTAATAAGGTGTATATTTTCATTTGAAAAAAAAAAACAGTTACACTTTAGTAAACATAATTATTAAAAGTGAATTGGAAAGCCCTTTTTATAAGTCCTTAAATCCTCAAGCTCTTTGGTTAGTTTCCAAGAGAAAGGTATAACATAGAAACACTCATTAAAAACCCAAATAATGTATGTAATTAGTACGGCACCTTCAAAAAAATATACCTATTTAAGATCCCAAAATATCCTGCCTTTACCTGTTTTGGTTTTCTGCTTTTGTACTGCAACTGCCAACAGTCAACATTTGAGAGGAAAACTGGAAACAGCTGTTCTTTTTGTTTGTTAGTTTTTAGAGTTTCTCTGCCTAAGGAAGCATTGCTCTTGCTGAAAGTACTGGTGTTCTTCAAGTAAAAGATCAACTGCCTGACAATTGATCGTTACACCAAAATAGTTGTTAAGAAGATCACATAAGATTCGCCAGACCAAAACTTAGCTTCCACCACCACCTTGGCCTACAGAGAATACTCCAGAGGATTGTTTGAGTAGAGAATATTCTGTTGCCCAGGCACAGAATCGGGCTTTATGAAAGAGTTTCTTGGGTCTGGCAGTACAGTATTTAGTCACAGAGAAGACACTGACAAAGCATCAACTGCAAGGAAGCCTAACTCTAAGAAGCCAAAGGATGTCCTATGTTACAGTCTCAGGATTTTGGTAACAGTGCAAGTTGCCAGGTAATTATTTTTCAGATACTGATGTTGATAACACTTACTTTTGTTTCAAAGCTAACTTTTGGGAGATATTAATTATGAAACCGTATAGCTAAAACTCACTGGGGTATTCCTCATACATGCTTTGAAGTGTCGTGGTTTCACCCTAGCTGGGAGCTGAGCACCACGCAGCCGCCCCCTCTGAGGGGAGGAGAAGGAAGGTTAAGAAAACCAAAGGCAAACCTCACGGGTTGGAGTGAGGACAGTTTACTGGGACAGCAGAGAGAGAGAGAAATAACAATAACAGGACTTTGTAGCAAAATATACAGAACCAGTGATACACAACGCAGTTTCTCACCGAACCGCACAACTCGGGCCGTACAGCTCAGAGCCACCCCGAAACCAGACTGTCCCCAAATGACATGTCCTGGAGCTGTCCTTATCTGAACCCACAAGGTCTGCCTTTGGTTTTCTTTCCCTTCCCTTTTCCCCCCCTCAGCTCAGCTCCCAGCTGGGGTGAAACCATGACAAAAGCTTGTTTCAAAATAGATGCTAGAAGACGTGGAAGTATCTTCCAAATGAGATGCATATAACCTTTAAATAAAGAATAACTACAGTAATTAAAAAATCTTATTTGAAAGTATACAGTATCTTACAGGAAGGTTTAATGGGAGTGCAACGTACTGAAATAATCCAATTTATTTGACAGTCAAAAGTGCTAGAATAGGAAGAAAACAGTGTAAACTAGCCAGTACAACATGGAACAAGACACCAATACTTCCTACAAGGTGCTTTCAGGTCTTAACAAAAGTTAAGCTTCTGAATATCTCCACAATTCATGACTGACAAAACCAGAAAATATAACTGATAAATAACTGCACACCTAGAAAGTTTGCTATAGTACACTGACTTGTTAAGTTGTGTTTCCTCTTCCATTTTTCCCAAGAAATGTTCCATTTGTTGTCCCAAGACAAAACAGACTTTGATCATCATAGATTATCATTAAATTCCAAGAACTATACTCAAATAATAATTTACAGACTCTGCTAAACAAAGCAGTCACAATTAAGAAATATAAAAACAAAAATGATGCCAGAACCACCTTATTTTGGTCCTTTGTGTAGACAGGAAGATCTAAGACTGTAATGAAGATTGGTGTATCAACTTTTCCGTAGGTCATCTAACTCCCTTCAGTGAGCAAGCCAGCTGCTTTCAGCAAGATTCAGGGCAAAGTTAAAGGCTGTTTTCTCTGAGTCCTGCCTCATCTTCACACAGTGTTGGAAGTGGGTCCATACAGTACAAAGACAGCAGCAAGAAAATGGTTACAAAGAAAGTTCCTGGTCAAAGAATATGAGCAAACTGGTGGACAAGAGGAGGAGCACAGACAGACAAAACAGCTTCTTTTCTTTAAAATACGTGGACCTTGTCTTGGAAAGCTGGAGTCTAACTTTGAGTTTTGCCATTGGATGGATGTCTGATTTAAGAAACCGATGCTTGGGTAAGAAGAGGATGGCTGAATACCCATTTGATTGTTTCTGAATTTAGATGTAGTGTCTAAACACTTGCTCTATTACTAAAATACAGTGAATTCGCTAACAAAATTGCCAATTATTAATTCTTGTGTTATACAACCACCTCCTGGCTCCGTAACACTACATGCTAGAGACATCTTCCTTGGATATTAGCTCTTATAACATCCTAAAACATTTCATTGATAAAAAAATGTAAATCCTTCTAGAACTTCCAGTAAGGTTATGCACCCTACACACGGCGTGACTTATTTCTTTTGATACCCTCTTTTATTTTGTATCATGTATCACCAGAACCACAGTAATCTGGAATTGTTTTACAAATTTCAGGGGAAAAAAAATTAAAAAAAGCACAGCTGAACTTGACTCATGTCTCATAAGAACACTTAAATTACCAGGATTTGAAATGTATTTCAACTCATTACCAAGAACTATGAACTTTGTATTTAATTGTTACACACTCATTTCACTCACATTCAAGGTCCACATTATTTCTCCCCCTCTTTCCTTCAGCTTTAGTTAAATTCTTTAGAAAACCACCCTTCACTGGCTTCCACTTGTAGACCTAACATTGCAAAAATGCTTTAACATAAATAAATGTACGTAGTCAGCAGAAACCGGTGCCTGATTTGCAGGAACAGCGAGTGCTCGCAGCTCCAAGCAAAGCCAAGGGAAGGGGAGGAGGGAGGGCGGGGAAGCTGGCCGAGGGGGCAGGGAAGGAAGCTGTGCTCTGAAGATATGGTAGAAATTTTGTAATTGTTTAAAATTTCGCAAAGGACAAACATCTGGCAACCTCCGGAGCAGCAGGTTCCGAGTTGTGCCTATGTTTCGGTCCCTTATGCAACGCAGCAGGAAGACAGGCATACGTTTGATAGAGCCTGAAATGACATTTCATTTTAGTAGTAATAGCTAATAATAACTCCTCCACTTCCCAGGCAAGGAGAAACCAAGCCTAAACATACAAGAAGATCAGTTTTGCTCGCTTGGTGTGCCAACACGGAAAATCCAGCCTCAAAGGGTCTCATGAAACTTGAGTAGAGGTATGGGTAAACTACGTCTCGCTTCTGCATGTTTAATGAGTATTTACTTTTACGGACAGAGATTTGAAGAGTATCTTTTTCTCCTTGGAATACCATCTCCAAGGACTTTAGGTCTGCTTAAGCTTTGCTTTCCACATTTTTCTACTAATTTAGAAACTATATATATATATAGTTAATAAATATAACAAGCCATGTAAAGCACAAGGCATGCCAAACTACCTTTTCAATATTTTTAGATTTGGCTTAATATATTAACATGGTTAGACCACAGTTAGGTAAGGGCAGCTCTCACTGAAATAAAAAGGGCAAGGTTTAACTTAAGCTGTAGGTAGTGTGGACGTTCGTATCTTCTATAAAAAGAAGTTACCCAATTTAGCATTATAAAATTGAAATATGCAGTTTGTACTTTATTTTAGGGCTGTTTTAAGACTTGAATGAGCGAATACTTGATCTGAGGCCCCTGGAGCTTCAGAATACTTTTGAGAATAATCTTCTTTAGCAAAAAAATATATTTCTCATTTAAGAAATTATATTAAAAGTGTATCTGATACTGCAGCCTTCACACAAAACTTTTCTCATTGTTTTCACTCTGAGGACACGGTATTTTTCAAAAGATTACAGTGCAGATGTGTTTCTCCATCTAGATTATATTCAGAAAATTAATTCACTCTCTTCCTCTTCATTTGAAGCTAATAGACTGGAAAACTTAAAGGAGCATGAATGTTATTTGGGAGATGGGGAAAAGAAAATACCGGGCAGTGGTAGTAGGAAAGGTAAAAAATATTACTCACCACTCCCCAGAGAAAGTGACAGACTGCAGAATGCACTAGGGAACAATTTTACCATGCAAAAATATTCTACTATTCACTTAATTTAATTTTATTCTATTGGTAGAAAGCACCAAAGAGCTCATTTCTTTCTGGCTTTCTTCAAAGATGAAGAAAGAAAGTTTGCTTCTTGTCCTGGTTTGAGCAGATGAGGCAACCTCTGAACATAGGCCCCAACCAAACAACCTGATGAAGTCTTGCCCACTCACCAAAATCAACCTAATGCCAGGTAAACACCTGGGACCTTGCTTTCAGGGTAGGGTGTATTTCAAATGTCAGTTTTCAGCATTGTTTTTTTTAAAAAAGCCAGTTTCCTTGAAGGTACTGGGATAGCTTCCTGAGCAAGACAGGGTGACACAGTGATGTCTTGTGACATATTATTTGCCAAGTATTTGTTGTAAAAGACAGGGAAACAAAAAAACCAGTAATAATAAAAGGTAATGTAGCACATACAGCAAATGCACTGTTCTTACCCCACTTTCTACATGAAAAAAGATAAATAAATATGGTTCTCCACAATTCAAACAATTTGGCAGGTGAGATAATGTTAGCTTATCATAGAATCACAAAATGGTTTGGGTTGGAATGAACATCAAATGTCTTCTATACACAGAACTACACAGAATCACAAGGTCGGAAAAGACCTTTAAGATCATTGAGTTCAGCCATTCCCATCCTATGCTAAACCATATCCCTAAGTACCTCATCTACCCTTTTTCTAAACACATCCAGGGAAGGTGACTCAACCACCTCCCTGGGCAGCCTGTTCCAGGCCCTGACAACTCTTTCAGTGAAAAATTTTTTCCTAACATCCAATCTAACCCTGCCCTGGCACAGCTTCATGCCATTCCCCCTTGTCCTATCACCTGTCACCTGGCTGAAGAGACCATCGCCCAACTCTCTACAACCTCCCTTCAGGTAGTTGTAGGTGGTGATAAGGTCTCCCCTCAGCCTCCTCTTCTCCAGACTAAACATCCCCAGCTCCCTCAGCTGCTCCTCATAGGATTTGCCCTCCAGCCCCTTCCCCAGCCTGGTTGCCCTTCTCTGGACTCGCTCCAGGACCTCCATGTCCTTCTTGTGGTGAGGAGCCCAGAACTGGACACAGTACTCAAGGTGTGGCCTCACCAATGCCAAGTACAGGGGCACAATCACCTCCCTAGGCCTACTGGCCACACTGTTTTTGATACAAGCCAGGATCCTGTTGGCCTTCTTGGCCACCTGGGCACACTGCTGACTCATATTCAGCCTGCAGTCAACCAGCTCCCCCAGGTCCTTCTCTGCCTGACAGCTCTCCAGCCAGTCTCCCCCAAGCCTGTAGTTGGGGTTGTTATGTCCCATGTTTTGTCCCATGTTCCAACCTCCTCCCATTGGCAGGGACACCCTCCACTAGCCTAGGTTGCCCAAAGCCCCATCCAGCCTGGCCTCAAACACTGCCAGGGAGTGGGCAGCTACAGCTTCTCTGGGCTACATAGCTTATTGCAGTTCTTTTCCATTTAGTGCTAAGTAATGCAAACTTACCATGATTTGGTTTTAAGATGCCATCGGCCCAGAGGACTCTTCAGAGGTGCCCTGCGCTGCACTACCTGCCTCGTGTCAGCAGTATGGGTGCCAGGCTGGCACTACGACTCCCGGACTCAGCCTTTCACAGGAGTAAGGAGATATGGATGACTGCTTGTCCAACCAAAACCTCCTGCTCTTGAGAGGTCCCTGATGTCTGAAGATGCCTACAGCCAGCTGGCCAGGCCAAACCAGCCCGCCTGGGACCTGTATTTCTGACTTAGCAGGGGGGAGGAAGGCACCATGGGGCACAGACAGTGCTATAGGGCAAGGGAGTGCAGGAATTAAGTTGGGAGCCCTGTTTGCACATCAGTACGTAGGAGGAGTGCAGGAGGACAGCTGTGGGCAGGTATGCATTAGATGGGAGCGACAAAGGGAAAGAGCAGGATTGTGGTTTTGTTTGGGAAGAGCAGGACCTGCAGATGGGAGACAAGACAAGGTTAGATTGGCACATGTGACAGAGGATGGGCTGGGGTTCAAATCTGAAGTCACAGGTGGGAAAGCATTTGGCTTACAATGCTGAAATAGGCACTCTGCATCCAGGAGATAAATGGGATCGTGAGGAGGATCTGTTTTGACTTTGGAAGAAGGAGGTTGTATGAGTATGCTGGGCTACCATCTCAGTCTGGGATTTCCTGGACAAAAATAAATACTGGTGGCCTTTCCTCCTCTGCTGGTCTTACTGCAGCTGTACTGCACAGCTGATTTACACCCATGCACAGAAATGCCTGGGATTTTTCAGCTCATGGCAGCCTGATGAGAGGTACTGTACAACTGCTTGAACAAGCTTCCAAAGGTTTGGAAATCCCTAAGGGAACCTTAGAGCTTGCTTTACACCTGAAAACATTGTCCAAACTGGGCACAAATGCATAGCTGTTGCTGCTGACAGCAGCAGCTAAGCAGACTCAGTCTGGAAAATCCTCATCCATCCTTTAACCCAAAGGCATAATTTCTACGTGGGGAAGAGTTAGAGACAACAATACCAGGCATGTTAACATAATTACACAGCAAAGCCTTCAATCGCAGAGAAAGCAATTGCTGCCTGACTGTCCAGCCCCAGAACACATGCAGAGGACAGATGAAATGCCTGCTACAGCAAACAGGGCTTCACATTATCCCTGAAGTGATTTAGATCCCCTCAGAGGATCAGCAGCTGCCAAAATCTATTCTTAGCTATTTGAAAAAGTTACAGCATGTTTGAAGATACTTTTCTCGTTCATAAACATCATTTTTATTTTAGAGGAGAGTTACATGAAATGCATTATTGTAAGCCATATTTAGTAAACCTCTAAGGAAGAGAAGAAAATCCATTCCATACTATACCAAAATGTTTTTAATAAGGTAAGTTTAGAAAACATAAAGGTACAGTTTAAACATAAAATCCTAACACTGCTTTTTTTGCAGGCCAGCCCGTACAATTCAACCCTCCCCCTACAATGAATAAACCTTTCCCACCACACACCAAAGAATAATGGGGAGGGGACGGAGGGAAGAGAACGTTTAAAGGATTTTACCACAGCAGCCACATGCTTCTTGATATGGCTTTGTCTTTCTTTGAGATGAAGTATAAAAAAAGGTACAACCATGGTCCTTTTTGTAATACACACTCCGTTAATACCAGTTACGACACAGTTCCTATCCTTATTTGAAACTTCTAGGCACTAACAAAACCAACTGAGGTTGGTAAAGATACACCAAGTGAAACTAAGGAAAAAAATGTGCATGCCAATTATAGCAATGCAGAAAAGTCATCTTTTCATTTAAGCCTCAGATTCGAACAAAGCTTCCTCAAAAAAGGAAACGTGATGCCTTGTACAGGTGAAAGCAGCACAGTAAGCACTTTACAAAATATAAACACAAAATTACCAGTTCAGCCAATTTAATGGAAGGTATTGCCACCCATTTCATGAAACTGAAGCCATCTGTTCAAAAGACCCATGACAGGAAAACACAGATGAGGAAAAAACCAAAACCCAACATCAGAACCTTTCATGCAAGGGCATCATGGAGAGAAGCATTTCTTTAAAAGCACTTTCTTTTTTGGAGCCAAGGGTATTGAGGGTGATTTTGCATGTGTTGCAACAGAGACAGCACGCTGCTTAAAACAGGTTAGGGAACACACTGTAAGAAAAATGACCACGCATCTATTGATTAGAGTAACAGGAAATTAAATTATATACAGTTTTGGCTGAGGAAAGGTCCCAGCTTCAGACCAGCTGGCGGGACTGTGCCGGTACCTGGTGTACGTGGCGATTCTCACCGTGTTCCTTCTCCTGGCAGGAAAGAGTGAACTTGCTCCTGGGGCAATGCAGAGGCAGAAAGAAGGACACGGGAAAATCAAACTTACACTGCTGAAAAATTCACTGCTTTGAGGCATCTACTTTGGCTGCTTCCTAGAAGCTGCTGTTTCATGGTGGAGATAGTTAGATTATATTTAAAGAGCCTAAAATCAGGAATTGTGAATACCGTTAATTTAGGATTTTACTATTCATTATGTAAAACTAGTTCTATTAATTTAATAAATCTAGAGTAGTTTTTCTTGAGATGGACCCCTATGCAGTGGTTTACTAATTTCTTTCTCTTGTTTTGCTGGAGTACTTGTTCAACCATCTGCCACAGGTGGTCTTCAGTAGAAATTTCTCTGTATTTAATATTCATGTTTTTCCTTTTCTAGACAGTTTATTACCATTTTTTGAATATCAAATATGTGAACAACTTGACATTGAATACATTTTGAAGATTAAGTCTGGTTTGGATACTAAAGGAACTCCTCAAGTCTGTTAGATTGTGATGCAGTACCAAAACAGTTACGGAGACTGCCCTGTCTCTTAACGATGCATCTTAAAAAAGTTTAAACTCATTTAACCTCTCAAGCGCAAAGTATCTTAGCAACTAGAGCTAAGATTTCTTACTGTAACATAATTTGCTTTCTTTATTCTTAGTTTTGATTAGTAATTTCTTAGATTTTAAATATCTGGTGTTACAATAATCCTGTATTTAAAAATTAAACCTGTAAAATACTTAAGACTTGACTCCCAATTTTAATTCCCTCCTAGAATAAATTTCTTCCACTGAAAAGTAACTTTTTTTAGAAGAGCAGCAGACAGCTGTCTTACAATAATCCAAACATTATATTGCATATTTTGCCATCCATACCTTGACACTTCTGATTTCTTTAACTCTAAGGATTTTAGTTTTAAAGGGTTGTAAGAACAGATAAGCTAGGTGAATAAGACATCTATACTTTCTAAGCTTGCCAAGGAACTCATTCTCTGGAGTTCTGGCATACTTATTTCACTTCAGAGCTTGGTTCAAGTAAAATATATTTTTCACCAAGTTACTCATTGTGGTTTGGAAAAATAACTAGAAAGGGCTTTTAGTGTTACCCATTTTAAGGAGTTTAGCATGTTTCTGTACTAATTTAGTATGCCTTTGTATAAATCTTCTCAGGGTCCCTTTTACCATATGTTGAATACATTAAAAACCTATAATACATATTCAATATTTCCTCATTGTGGTATTTTTGACGTAATTATAGCTTCTTTTAAAAATAGAAAAAAAAATGTTTAGTGTTTTTCCCCACATTAAAACAAAAACCCCAAAACCCATCTTCTAAAGCCATGTGATCTTGCAAACCAATTACAGCAAGCAAGGACAGAAGCTTTTCAAAGTCTGCTAGCCCCTTCAAGGCAGACATTAACACTGTAAACACAGTCTGAACTGAAACAAATTTCAAAGGTACGGCTAAGAACAACCTATTCTGTATTTTGCTTTACTTTTAAATTTATTTCAGGCTAAACCCAGAGTGCTACAGTATCTTGTATAAATTTCTGCATTAGATCTTATTAGAAAGTAAAGTTCATATTCCATTCAGGAGGCCGAATACTAATATTACTTTTTAACTTAGAATCAGTATTCTGGAAGTGCTGCATGAAAGAAAAAAAAACACCAAAAAAATTAAATAAGGTTATGCTTCTGGGCAGTGTATTGGCGTTACGCAGGGGAGCACATTTGGAGTAAAACACCCATTTATTGTTTCACAGTGTGGAAGATCAGAGTATTTACTACATGTACATGGATCTACAGGTTTAAGGACTTCTGGGTTGGTTTTTTTTTTTTGAAATTCAGAAAGACCTTCCATGGTAATGTAGAATACCTGCTTTTAGAAGTGTGCTTTGTAAATCAAGTCTATTCATACATGGCTGAACGCAAAAGGTCAGAAGCCAGGTATGCATAGTCTTCTGCATAAAATGTCTAATGCTACCACACACGTAACTGACTGTTCCTGATACTCAAAATGTGAAGCTCTGGCCCCACTGCAGACGGGTGATACTACCTTTTTATGGTGTAAGTTGGTATCTACAGCAGACTCTGGACTTCAGTCCTCTGAATGACACTTCAGTGCGCTGTACCGCCAGCCGGAAAGAAAGAAGTTTTCATGGAATATGAAGAACAACTCTGAGTTCTTCTGAAGTTTCAAGCAGCAGCTATGGATAGGCTCCTTCATGAAACAAGGCCATCCATGAAGAAAGTCGCTGCTCAGATAAACAAGACAACTTATATCTTGCTTGTGATAACTATTGTAGCCTATTTCCATTTCAGTTAGAACATTAAAACAACACTGAAAGCTTCAGATTCTTAGGTGAGATTCCTTTATTTGGGTTTTTGTTTTCCTTTGTGCTGGAATGAATCAGTGGTATATCCAAACTGTTCTGAATAAGTAAATTTTAAAGACATGGACACATAGTAGTTGAAGAAAAAAAAAAGCACAGCCCAAAAAGAAAATAAAAATCTGGAGAAAACCACCTGCAGGGACAATTAAAAATGGAAGGTTAGACAAAAGCTGACACTTTCTCAAGGAGCAGAGGACTGCGAGGCGTGAACAAAGTTACCAGCTCATGCAATCAGTCAGTCATTCAAATGGCAATTAGTATAGTAAAGTCCAGAGTACACTGGTAGTGCTTGCTCTGCTCCACAGGCCATAAACATGACATGCTGATCTATGCAAGCATGACAGAAAAGTGCAAAAGTCGTAGCTCTGGATTGTTCCAGGAAGAACAGCAAGGTCAAGGGCATCACCAGTGGCCAAGGTTCCTGCAACGGCAGGAAATGTGCTAGTGAACGCGCAAGCAGCACACATCAGCTGGGTACCTACAGTAAGGCACTAACCCACAAACAGCAGCATACTGAACATTTGTATTTTGTTTGTAACCAAATCTTCTGCATAATCCTAAATACTTCCTTGAAAGAAAAAATTACATACCTCATCTCCAATTATGCACTAACTGCGTAAGGAAAGAGAAGTGCCCCCCAATACTCTCCACAGTCAGAAATACTGAGAATGAATTAGTATCAGATAAATATGAAGTCTATAAAGTAAACAAGTGAACAGTCTTGCTGCTTTCAAAACTCATTGGATATGTCAACACAGATAAGGATCCATATCACAGATATGTTGGTTTTTTTTCCTCCTAGAAATTTCCTAAACCATCATGAAATGTTTTATGCAAGCCTGATAATGTAAAGTAATTCAAGCTCACAGCATACTGGAAGGCCATTCCAATCAACGCTGCTCAGCTGGATAAGAAGCTTTTGGTTTCCATCCTGCATTTACTTGTCACCAGCCTACTTACAATTTCTCTGTCATGTAAGTAAAAAATTAAGACCCACAATGTCAAGAGGTCTTACCAGTGTTTACATTGCATTTGGATGACCTACGTCATACTGAAGTGGTTGTGTTATTGTGTTACTCATTGGTCACTACCCCAACCTGTTACTACGGTGGTTTAAATGATCGTTGAATATAGATTTTTCAAAAGAAAGTAGAAAATTAAAGTATAAGGTAGTGGCCAGATTAATTTAGTATACTTTACAAGAATTACTAACAAGAACTGATGGGATTTTCTCAAATCAGTACAGTGTCAAAAAAGTGCAGGACACATAAAAAACCTGAAAGAATTGTGTTTTGCACAGAAGAGATTATCCTGAAAGAAATATGAAATACTTTTTAAGATGCAGGAGACTACTGCAAAGAAGATACTGATCAGCTCAGTGAGAGTGATCAGGAAATACTCAGCTTAATTTGTAGCACAAGATAGTTCATCTTAGTACCAGGAAAAGGCTTAATTACCAGAATCAAAAAAGCACTGCAACAGGTTAATTCAAGAGATCATAAACTCTTTAACACTGAAGAATTTTCAAGAACAAGTTGGATACGTGTCTGTCAGAACTTCAATATACCTTGTTATTAGAGAAATAAAGACCTGAAAGGTCTTCTCTAACCCCGTGTTTTTATCATTTAAAATACAAGAAGGTACACCTTATTGTACCCTAAGTCCAACCATGACAAATCAAATGTCTTTGCATAGCATACTCTGAATTTCATAAGCCTGTGGAATATGTAAACAATATAGAACTTTTCAACAGTTAATAAAGAGAGTCCATCATCATAAACCTAATCTGCATTGCTCCAAGAACAAACCTAATCTTTCTTTTGCTTTGATGGATGTAAGCTCAGGTTCAAGTTTATTATGATGATGATTATTTTAAATAATGACAAACATCTGAAATTTTCCAAGATCAAGTCTCCCTTCAGGCAGGAAGTTGTGTACTTGGTTACCCATTGACTTTCCTGGCTTAAAACAGCTCAGACTGCAGTTCCTAGACTAAGGAGGATATGCAGGCTGTCAGCATCACTGAGAAGTTACAGCTGACACCTCAATCCAAATACAGTCTCTCCTTTTTAATCTAGACTTCCTAACAGTACTGCATGAAACACATTCATCACCAGACTATAAAAAACAATTTAAAAATGTCAGTGGACTGCCTAATAATAGACATTTAGAAGTAACTCCTAAACATTTTACAGTCCTTAGTCTATAAAAAACCCCACATTATCAATGTTGAGGCTTTTAAAAATAAATAAATGCACAGATGCATTAAATATCCCACGCTGCTGCACGAGCAACGTAACTGTGCAATTCGGTGACCACCATCGCCAACCAGCTACCTAAGTTTTACAGGAAAGTACTTACTGCTCCAGTCATGTGTTCCTGTACGATTACAAAGCTTAAACAATTGTACTTTTGCCTTCATTAAAAATAAATAAATCAAGGCTAGGCACATCTCATGACTCTTAAATACAAGGTAAGCCAGTGTGATAAACTAAAGAAGTATACTTGCCCAACACCAAAGGAACAGTAAACAATGGTTCAAATAATTGTCTTTTAATTGACTACAAAAAAGTTAGTTCATAGGAGGAAGTGTATGTTTACACAACTGAAGACTTCCACAAGAAGTGGCTGGCAGTATTTCCACAAGACTTCCTTTTATAGTCTCCTGTAAGATGGCAGTGTGCACTCCAGAGGAGAGTGGGGATATTCCTGCCTTAACGCTGCAGCTTCCTCTACCAGTGCATTAATTGACACTGCATCTACTGTAAATCCAAACTCCTGTTTCTCAATTTAATAGTGCAAACTTAGATTAATCTATTTGCAGTCTTGAATTCTGAGGGACAGACTGACATCAGTTTTGCATTTAGAATCAAAGTAGCTGTATTGTGATGGTGTCTTACACGTTACACCTTCTCTTTTATACAGAAGAAACTCTGCTTTGTCAGCAGAGACAGTTTGTTCTCTGGAGTCACAATGACTCAGAGTAAAATCCAGCCTTTGGGGCAGAAAAGAAACCACCTGGGCACCTCAAGGAAAAAAGGTCTCCCGATGGACCAGCAGCAGTGCTTCCAAGCTTGCCTATTAATAAAATTGGTCTGACAACTTCCATTACAAGAACCTGCTTTCAACTGCTTGTGACTTTGCCAAATGTTAGCTGCTGTGCAGAAATTTTCCATGCTGGGAGTCATGTCAGACCGAACTTTTCAGAAAATTTAGCCAAAACAGGTCATCTCTGTGAACAAGGAGGAAAATATATTATTTTGCCTGATTTAAGACAGTCTGAAGACATCTTCTTAAAAACAAACAAAAAGCCCACAAACACCACATAACCAAGTCTGAGCACCCACATGCTTTGAGGCAGGATTTGGAAGTCTGCAGGGCGATGTAAACGTTAAGATAATGGGACCCATCTGCTCTCCAGGTGAAAATCTGCCAACTTAGTCAAATTTTCCAAGCCTTTTCTTTCTAAGTTGGAGTCAATGAAAAGAATTGTACCTGCTTGGTACATGCTTGCTCTCCCTAGCTGGAATGGTTCAATCCTTTGACTCTTCAGAAATTCTTTATTCTCAAAACTGCAGTTGCCCTTGATCTAGGACGATGAAAGTCTTGAACTCAGTGCTCCTTGGGTCTCCTGTGCAAGGTTCAAGCATCGTGGGGTTAGAAGTGGTCCTGTCAAAAATGCAGAACAAGAACAGGGTCTGCTAAAAGAGAAGTTACTGGGAGTTTGGACTAGTTGAAGAAGCTAGGGAGAACACAGAATCAGTAACTGTGGGGGAAGACCAGCTTGTCTGCCACCTGCGAACTTGGTCACAGAAAAATAAAAACTCATTCTGGAAGGGGATTGAGACTTCAGGAAAAGCGAGAAATGAATCTTACAAACTATGGAACTAAGACTGAGGAGTATCTTGATAAACAATGAACATCATCTCAGAGAGATCCTCTGAGAACGAAATAATTTGTGGCAACCCCAATTACTGTAATGGTGGAAAGGTTAGAGGAGTAGAAACAAAGCATTTAGGTCACACTGACATGACTGTGATTGACATCCAGATGGGAGATAAGACTGAAAAATGGTAGATACCTATGCTCATTGCCATCTACCTTCACAGATGGCCAGATTGCTGCAATTTGGCATTCTTCTATAACCCCTAAGTGCTGGTCTGTAGGGAAGATATAACATGCTACCTCTAACAGCAGTGTAGATCTTCAAGTGTGCACAAGGTTGCACAGTAGATCCAGAATACTTCTGGTGGCTCATGTCAAGCTGATGTAAGATAATCTAGTATGTCTCATGAGCTTAAAAACAAACATAGGGACATCATCAACAAGAAAACATTCAGCAAGTCATGCACAAGAACTAGTAAGATGCAGAAGCTAAGCAATCTTCTAAACTAAGGATACCTATGCGACTTTAATTCCCTCAGTACCATCACCCCTCATGAGTCTGTTTTATGATGCAACCTCCAATTAAATGACAAGGCACTTTTTTTTTCCCAGGCGGATTCCTTCCTCGTGCTTAGCACAAAACTGGCTTCCTCTTGGGAATGAACAAGTGTTACACTGTAAGGGATACTTGTTTCTAGGACTCTTGACTCCTCTCTTGCAAAGCTGTAGTGAATGGGTTCAGGAACTGCAAAAGTTGTCAAAGCAATTGAACATTTCAAAACAAAACAGGGCATAAGAAAACATTCTTTCTGCCAATTTCACATGACTTCACTGTAAATTTAGGCAAGTCGTTGAAACCAAGCATTCATCTCACTGGGTTTTTTTGTTTTCCAAGCCTGGACTTGACACTCATGCCATTAATAGACTGGTATCACGTGATCAATAGATAAAGTGTAACCTAACATTCACAGTGCTTACCAGAAAGCATGGAAAGAAGTCTTAGATGTCCCAAACTAGGTAAATACACATACCCACTCCCCTCAACATACCTGAACTCCCCCCCACCCCACCAACAAACAAACCAAACCCCAGATAAAAAAAAAATATTTGATAAATATAAAATAGAATTTTTTTTAAAGGCTGTAAGACTCAGTTTCCAGGGGCAATTGGTGCTCAAATCTCACCTCAATCAGGTGTTATGCACATCAGTTTATCGGTACTTGTGAAACCCACATACACGGTGGTGGTGAGTGGCGTGAGAAGCCTCAGAACTACAATTCAGCCTTCAAAACATTGTTTAAACAGTTCTTAGCATGGTATCCCAGCCTTCCATCATTCCTCACAGTGTAACCAGGATTACTGCATTTGTTCATCACCTGTCAGCTCTGAAATCTGTGCAAGCAGTGGTGTGTGACATCAGAGAAGAGCTCGTCCTAAGTCAGCCCTGGCTTACGCCAACAATCTCTCACAAAAGGTGATGCCTGAGAAACAGACTTCCAGAACTGGAGTGATTTAGAGAGCTTGTAAGGAGATTCCTATTCAAAGGACGGCCATGAATGGATTCACCAGCAGGCTTGCAGACCACAGGCTGCTTATCCCAATAAAAAAAACCCAACAGGTGCCCTTCCAGAGATCAACCAGGAAACCACAAAGAACAATTTTTACGTATTTTAAGTGAGCACTCATCCTGTGCTCACAACATTGATGGTTGTGAATGACCTAATGTTTTGCTTCTGCTTTAGAAAAAGTGAGAAGTTGTCATTGACTTCCATTTACAAACGTGAAAATGAGTTAGGAAGAGCTTATTGCTGCCTTGAGTATTCACAGCCCCACACTGGCATTCTTCTCATAGAGATGTGCTGCCTCTCAGGGAGGTGTTTCTCATGCTTATGCTCATTTGACTTTTCAGATGAGAACAATTTTACTTATTTCTGTTCATGAAAGTTAAGTTCTTCATGCAAAAATGATTAAAGAAAGACTTCAAGGATGTTAAGTTGTTAACTGACATGTGAGTTATGACAGCCTATATAAACTTCTAAAGAAATCTTTGGGAATTGTTAAAACACAGTTCCAACATTTGACAAAAATAGCTTTCAGACCAGTGATATTTGCTAAAATACATGCAAATCTACTGCATTAATATTATGGAACAAAGAACCCAAACCCATGAGTTCTTTGAGATCCTAGAAACAAATACCCAGTCCACAGAGCAAGTCCAATAGTCTGCATTGCAAATTCTACCAGCAACCTTATCAATAGCGTGGGACTACCGATCAGGTCAGATCCTAGGTTCTGACAATTTAATTTCCCCTTCTCTCTTCACTTATTTTCCTACAGAGATTTCCACAGCTCTGTAAAGCAAGTGCATGTGATGCTTCGTGAATTCTAAAACATTTAATGAAACATTACACAAGCATTCAGAATGACAAGTTAAGTAACCTTAACTTAAAGCAGACCTTGAGCTATGGCACACCAAAAATATATTTGGCTTTTACAACAGCTTGATTTATCATTTGAAAAACAAGATTTTAAAAATGGGTGCATTGCTAGGTCAGGAGTTAACTTTCAATGATACTGAAGTATAGTGCTCTAGCACTCATTTCCATTTGCAGTTTTCCATCCTCATGTGAGTTCACATTTTACTAAAGAAGCACTGAACTCAGAGACCTAAAAATAAGTTCTCTCAAGTAGGGACTGTTTTGCAGCTGCCCTGCATTTCCTACACTTCACCTCTCCACAGAAACTGCCTGTTTCAAACAATAAAGGCAAACATGCACAGTATATGAAAACAGCCCTGACATTCAGAAATGACATGGAACATGGTTGAATGGTCACATCCAGCAAGTAGTCATCAATGACTTGAGGTCCAGATGGAGATCTGTGCTAAGTGGTATCCCTCAGGGGTCTGTACTGGGACCAGTACTATTTAATATTTTCGTCAATGACATTGATGGTGAGGTTGAGTGCACCCTCAGCAAGTTTGCAGATAACACCAAGCTGAATGGTGCAGTTGACACACCAGAAGGATGGGATGTCATTCAGAGGGACCTGGAGAAGCATGCCTATGTGAACCTCATGAGGTTCAACAAAGCCAAGTGCAAGGTCCTACACCTGGGTCAGGACAATCCTCTTCATCAGTACAGGCTGGGAGATGATGTGATAGAGAGAAACCCTGCAAACAAGGACTTGGGGGTGCTGGTGGACAAGAAGCTTGACATAAGCCAACAATATGCACTCACAGCCCAGAACACCAACTGTATCCTAGGCTACATCAAAAGGAATGTGGCCAGCAGATCAAGGGAGGTGACTCTCTCTCTTGCCCACTCCCGTGAGATCCCACCTTGAGTAGTGTGTCCAGTTCTGGAGTCCCCAGCATAAAAAGGACGTGTAACTATTGGAACAGGTCCAGAGGAGGGCCTTGAAGATGATCAGAGGGCTGGACTAGCTCTCCTATGAAGACAGGCTGAGAGAGTTGGGGTTGTTAAGCCTGGAGAAGAGAAGGCTCTGGGGAGATCTTATGGCAGCCTGCCAGTACCTGAAGGGGGCCTGCCAGGAAAGCTGGGGAGGGACTTTTTAGAAGGGTATGTAATGATAGGATGAGGGGGAATGATTTTAAATTGGAAGGGTCTAAATTTAGTTCGGATATTTGGAAGAAATTCTTCACTATGAGGGTGGTGAGGCCCTGGAACAGGTTGCCCAGGGAGGTTGGTGGCTGCCCCTCCCTGGAGGTGTTTAACACCAGGTTGGATGGGGCCTTGAGCAGCCTGGTCTGTTGAGAGGTGTCCCTGTCCATGGCAGGATGGGTGGAACTTGATGATCTTTAAGGTCTCTTCCAGCCCTAACTGTTCTGTGATTCTATATGAGTGTGATTTTTCCATGTTTTTCAGTAAAAGAGAAATGCAAACCCTACTTTTTATAGGAAATATGTTAAAAATTGGTGGCATGTTTGGGTAGTTTGCTATAACTGCAGAGGGTGGGTCAATATAACCACTGGCTAACCCTTGCACTGAGCCTTCAAGGTGCTCTGAGGAAAAGCAAGGTATAAGGGGTGGCTTAAATTTAGGTAACATTCTCATACACTTGGCCACAGGCTCTCAGTGTACTACTGTCAAGGTTCATTGTACCCTGTAAAACAACAGCCAACCCTCTCCAAGAACTTTTTTTGTGTGTTAGAAACTACATAAAAAAAAAAGGAGATAAAAAATTTTAAATCTAGTATTTTTTAATCCAGAGTTATTTTCTTTAAACAGGTTTTAAGAGAAAAGAATGCCTGAGTTCATTCCAAGTCACATTAATAAAAACAGTAAAGTAGAACAGATTTCCCGCACCCAGGATAAGTAATTGAGGATCACAAGTTCAGGAGTTCATGACTTAAATCCTCTTTTGGATGCAAAGACCAACATTTCGTCATGTTTCCTTCTTAACTCCTTACTATTCCCTTATGGAATTCACAGTCTAAGCAAGAAAGAACTTTGGCTCTGATGAAAATAAATCTGTCTCATTAAAAAATACACATTAACCCCAGCTATTACCTTGGAGGGCTATTGCCAGTTTGTCCTTTGCAAAATTTGACCATAAAGCACACAATTATTCATTCTTTACTGAAATTATTATTGTTTTAAGTGACACTCTGTAAGACTAGGAAGATGGACCTGTAGAAAGATAACTTTCCTTTCTATAGAAGAGGCATATTAGCCATGACCAATACCATACCTTTAAAAACTGTCAAAAGCAACTGACGTTTATGCAGGGCCCTGCAAACACATGCTTTCCAAAAAAGCAAAGCCCTGCTTTCATACTATTATTTTTCCTTCTATTTCCAGGAGAGATTTTCAGGCCCTTTTTAAAAATACCGAAAAAGTTTAGGAGGTGAGAAGTGTCTTTTGTAAACAGAAAATTTACCATCACACTGCTTCCTGGAAATGGTTTCTAGACTTATTTTCAAAACTGAAATTCATTAATAATGCCAATATCTGTCTCATGTAATTCATGGATGGGTACCACCCTGATCTCACATATTCTGCTAATGCACAGCCATTCGTTAAAAGTTACAATGCTAATTTGTGGCAGAACTGAAATATTCTCAAGTGGCCAGAAAGTCTTTGTTTCAGTAAAACATTAAAACTTAATTACTGACAAGCATTCCCAAGCCCATGGTATATGTTGTGTAGCACAGTGTAAGCGAGTTCTCTAGCTGGTACATGGCTTGGCACAGGCAAGAGATGGTCTCCAGCCACTGCCTTTCTTTGAGACAGTTTCGATGCCCAACCCTCTTGACAGTGAGGCACCTCATGAAAAATATTTATGGAATCCTGATACAGATAACTTAGTGCCTGTGTTTTGGTTTGTGTTTGTTTTTTCTCCCTCAGGCACTTACATACAGTCAAGAGTTATTAATTGCCAAAGCATGGGAATAACTTTGCTGCTAACAGCCCATCTTGAACTCCCTCAACTTGGGGTAGAAGGTAGAGCAGTTAAGAATGACATCTAAGGCAAAGTTTCACAGGGAAGGGGTGTTCTCAGCAGTCCTCATTCACTGCAGTTTGATGGGCTGCCTCTGGTCTCCCATGACCTTTAATAAATCCTCTTACTACCAACCTATGCACACTATTCCCACCAAGGCTGTTGCAATCCTTAAGGCTTTGTTTTTGCATCATTGGTGCAGAGTACTCCAGAACACAAAAAGATGTCTGGGCCTTCTTGCTCTTTCAGCTATTCTTATAATAGACCTACTCCTCCTTCAGCTGCAAGACTGCCTTCAGGCTCACTGAGGTGCACCACACCAGTTCTCTTGCAGCAATGAATACCAGAAGATCCTAGAGATACAAATAAAACCTGATTCTGGAAACCCTTTTTTACATATCTGAGAAAAAGGAGGTGAGATGGGATTATATTTAAAAGAAGGGGGTGTACAAAAAAAACCCCACAACCCACAACACCCTGCAGCTGTGATAAGACACTGCTAAGATTTCAGGGAAGTGTATTTAACTGTCATTAAATCTGGAAGGCAAACTGATCTAAAGTCTGAATTCCCACAGTGCTGGTTAAAACGCTACCCCTGTTACTAAAAACACTGCTCAGCTGTGTATGACAGGAGGAAGAAGTTGGGTAACACCATCTGCATTCACTGGCACGGATTTTAATGAAGAAAAAGCATTATAAACCGCATCTTTTTGCATGTTCACAAACAGGCTGCAGCACATACTACTCTCCCAAAGGCCCTAAGTAGGCAGGATTTCATCCAACTAGTTGATTAAAGAGATTAGTTCACTTAGTCACGTCATTAGAACGAGTGTCACATTTCTAGCGAGCACAAGAAAAGGCCCAGGCTGTAGCAGAAACACAGCTCACTTTACCAACACCAGTGAAGGTGTTTTCTATCAACTACAGTGAATTCAAGGGTTGCAAATCAGACTTTTTCCTTTAAAAATCATTTTTAGGCAGCAGAGACTTTTCCGGATACAGTTCCCCTCCTTCTCATTATGCGAAGAAATAGGAACAAAGCACATACTTAGCAAAACCCTGGGAAAAAAAGCAAGACTGGCTTTTTTTTCCTGGTTTTAATATTACCTCCATTGCTCTCAGCTCGCTGTTTCCTCTCCCATCATTTTGTTTACTGCAAATGCTGGGTCTTTCAGGACTGAAAAAAACCACCCACCCACCCGAAGGAACACTGCCATCTCCTACAGCCCCAGGTGCTGCTTGGACATCTTCCTCTTCCCCCTGTCCCAGCCATCCGTGCTAAACCTGCTCGTACAGATATTGCTACAGCCCCACAACAAGAAGTCAGCAAGGGGGAAGTATTTCACCGCTGCTACCCCGAAGAAGGTGAAGACAGCTATAACAAATAATTGTAAAGGGGATTTTATGTTTTAAATTGTATAATATCTACCTTATGAAGGCGTTTTTACCGAAGATTGACAAGTGTGGGAAGTGTGAATTGTGCAAGTGTTCACAAATTATAAGGATCCAAAAAAAAGTTGAAATGCATGTGTTATAATATTGGGGAGAGGGGAAGAGAGTGGAGGTGTCAAAAAAAGAAAAAAGGGGAAAAAAAAAAAAGGAGGCATTTTGTGAAAAATTTACCTAGAAAAATTAAAATGGTACCACTGCTTCACAGTTTCGTATTTTACCAAACCCCACCTCCAGTGCCTTTTATGCTTTTAAGTATTTATTTGAATGTACATTCTACAGACAACAACTCTTTAAAAATATCTTTTTATAACAAGCATTAATAGCAACTTCATGATTATGTAATAAAAACACAGCACTCTCGTAACACGTACAGTTTATCTGGCAAATTTATCTGAGGTTTATACCCACATAATCTAATTAAAAATTAATTCACCTATTTCAAGCTTTCTTTAAAACACACAAAATCCCAGGAAATGCTAAACAAACAGCTATTATTAAAATATATGACATTAATAAGCAATACACCCTGACTCCTGCAGTACTGTCAGAACCAATAAAACATCAAAACACAACATTTTTAAGAACAGTACATATAATCCCCTAAAAGGTAAAGCTTCTGTAAATTTAGATGTATTACTGAAATCACCCCGTGTAGCTGATTCCATTGGTCTAGCTTACAGCTTCTTATGCTCTAGTCCTGTAGTCTGTTCACAATGCCATCAAAATCGTTTACTAAATACAGGCATCCAGGTGAAGGAGTGCCAAGGAAGCCACAGAGTTCAGTGAAGTCCTGCTCTACCTCCAGCAAAGCACAATGTGGATGTGCAAAAAGGCACTGTTCTGAAAGAAAGAAACATTCGAAAGAAGAGTCTGGAGTTGAGAAGCTCCTCTGCAGGAAAAGCAAAAGAAAATTAAAAAGAAAACAGGGTGATGTGTGTTGAGTGTAAAAAAACCACAACTTGGAAGAAGAGGGCTGTAAAGGGAAGCTGCTGTGACTTCTCCAATCCAGAAAAGAAACAAGCTGACTTGTAGGTACGTTCATGGTTTTAAAAATACATTTTCCCAAGGTTTGGTTTTTTTTCCTTTTTAGCAAACAATGTTGTGCTTTAGAAAGACTCTTCAGTCAGGGGTTAGTAATCCTCATTCTTCTACAAGAAACATAGGCTCAAAAATCTGGATGCAAGACAGGCACGTTAAAAGAGTTGCAGTTTATAGATCCAGCATTTAAAACTCAGGAAGAAAAGACCGATCCCTCCTGGAAACAAATGGATGACTGGAGCTCATGAGGGAATGATTAACAAAAAGGAAGGGGAAAGGACATGAGCTCAGTGACTGTGACACAGATAACCTAAAACAGATTTCTTAATATTACTCTGTATTTTTTTTGTCCTTCATAAATGATGCAGATAGATGGCCTTTTAAGGATATGGTTACATTTTAAACAGACACTCATTTACTATACCCAATGTGCTTACACGTATACATCTTTCATGCATATACTAACAGAATTTATCAGTATCATAGACAAAAATCCTACTCCAATTCTGGAGACCACTCCCAGCTAATAAAAATATTTTCATTTCTTGCATGAAGGTCCTGGCTTATGCTTCAAAGAATCTTAAAGACAAAAAAGACTGTGTTTATAAAAAGACTTCAAAATAGATGCAAAGCCTTTGTTTACTTACTTAGACATGCATCCTCTCCAAAGGAATATCCCAAGTAAGTGGTACAAATCTTTAGATATACTGTAAACGCTGTCAAATGGCTATATACAAGCATTTTCTAGTTAGTGAAGGGCACAATGCATGAGGATGTTGTGATACAGCACAGATCTTCATTCCACAACTCTCAATACCTGAGCTGCAGAAGGAAGTTCAACGGATTCCCTCCCCATGCAGCATGACATAGAAAATGATAGTATGTTCAAATACTTATCTTTGGACCCAGCTATACTCCATAAAGAAAAAACTGTCCAAATTCACTTTACTGTACATTAACAAAGCAAGGAAACACTGGATTTGCCTTTAACTCTTTGCTAACATAGTATTTAAGTGATGGAAGAAATAATAGCATATGCCAATTAATATGGATTTGCTTACTAAGTCTGGAAAGTAAATCTTGCCAGAATCAGTTGCCAACATTTTGTACAGAAATCTTTTTGACTCCACCCATGTGCAATATTAGTCTTTGAATGTTGCCAATACCACTGAAACATTGTGGTTTGAAAACCACAAAGTTTTAAATGCAAAATATGTAACAGATGAAGCAGCCAGCCTGTTTCTTAAGCAATTACTCTTTGTGTAGCATACACCTACTGAACTTGGGAATTATTTCTTATACCATCCGTTTTATAAATACTGTGAATTAGTGTCATCCAACAATTAGCAGTTACATATGTTGCACTGCCTTAAAAAATAATCAAAGGGCAATAAAGTCACATTTTGATGTCAGCTAGTCAAGAGAAGTATGTCATTCCATATAACAGACTGAAATGCTATGGCCCATTAATTCTCTGCTGAAACCATACTGTTCACAAAGACTACATGCTGGACACACTGCACATAGGGCTGGAGGACCTTTCCTATGAAGAGAGGCTGAGAGAGTTGGGCTTCTTCAGCCTGGAGAAGAGAAGGCTCGGGGGGACCTTATTGCAGCCTTCCAGTACCTGAAAGGTGCCTAGAAGAAAGCTGGGGAAGAACGATTCACCAGGGCACATAACAATAGGAGGAGTGGTAATAATTTTAAATTAGAAGAGATTTAGGTTGGATATTAGAAAAAAAGTCTTAAATATGAGGGTGGTGGATCACTGGAACAGGTTGCCTAAAGAGGTAGTGGAGGCCCCATCCCTGGAGATATTCAAGGTCAGGCATGATGGGGCTCTTGGCAACCTGCTCTAGTTGAAGGTGTCCCTGCTCACTGTGTGGAGGGTGGGGGGGGGTGTGTTGGACTTGATGACCTCTAAAAGGTCCATTCCAACCTAACACATTCTGTGCTATGACTACATAGACATAGGTACCTATAAGCAACTGCAGCAATTACATCTTACTTTCTGCACCTTTCAATTTTGCATGCAATACCAGTGATGCATTAAAACCTCCACTACCTGGTAACTGCATAGGGTGAGGGTGCTGGGCTAGTTTCAATGAATGTGCAATACAAGTGCGCATCCCCTTCCCCCCAAATACAAAGCAGAAGCCTCCTCCTCTTCCCAAGTAACACAACACAGTGTAGGTACCAAGGTACTTCACAGAGAGATCAGTTCTCCCAAAATTCAAAAACTAATTACTCATCTAAATTCCTACATCTTGCCCACTTTCCCCTTGTATTTTCTGTCTAGGACACAAAATGTCAGACAACACATTTTCTGTTACCAGGTCTGTTCTTGAATGCCAGTCTAGGTTGTCCTGCAGGTACAACGACCCTACCTTTTCAAAACTCCAAGCAAAACTGTGATGGTTCAGCCCCAAGCAGTGGCTGAGCACCACACACTGCATGCTCACTCCCAGAGGAGAAACCGACAGAGCCCCTGTGGGTTAGGATACAGACAGTTTACTGACAAAATCACTGTGTAAGTGGAACAGTAACAGATCACAGCAAACTTCACTTATACCTAGTGATAACGGAGAGTACCTTACTGACCTGATGATAACAGTGCTGCACAACACAAGGACTGACCCAACTCCCCAGCCACACTCAGACTGCCCTGGAGGCATTCAGGAGCACCTCTCTCTGACCAGCCCCTTTTATGGGGGAGTGATGTCAGGTGGTGTGGAAAACAGCCCTGGCCAACTCAGCTCACCTGTGCTGGCTGCTTGGGGAGGTTGACTCTGGCCTGGCTGGAAACAAGAACAAAAGCAAATACAATGCACAAAGAAAAAAAATCCCAAATAATCAATTTACCTTTTCCTGATTATACAGAAAAAAACCCAGCTATGTTCTTATATTCTTTAAAAGGTGGTTCAGCTTTTGCAATATGCTGGGTTGTAGAGGGAAAGCAATGCTCTGGCCATAAAATACATAAAACCTTATGTACACAATAGTTTGACCCCTTCCAAGTACAATGATTGGTCTAACGTCAGTTACCATCCCAGAAGATTGTTTTACCCTGTAAAATTAACAGGATGAACAAAGGAAAAAGCATATCCATCTCAGTCACCAAGAAGGAAAGAGGACTTTATTATACTTGGTTCCATAACCACACCGCATCAAATAGTGCTTTTTCAGCAGTGAATGTCAGAACACTGTATTATATATATATTTACATGAAAGGGCAATCCCACCATTAACACTTACAATAGAAATAATAATTTGGGAAATGGAAGTTCATAAATCTACCACATTTAACAGCATAAAACAAGGCTTATTGAGCTTCAAAATTTCCTTGGATGAGATGGCAGCAAGAAGGCAAAGTAAGTACTATGAAAAAGGAAAGGAAACCTGCCAGTTGTGGAGTAACTGTCATCTTGAGATCTAACACTGCGATTTTCTGGAGAATTGCTGGTTTAGATCCTAAACTTGCACGACTGCAATGAAAAGTTGCCCACATCAGCCTGTACTCTTCAGGATGCATCATCTTAAGATCAATTTACCTCATATTAGAAAGCATGCTGCTGTTTGAGTTGAGTTGGGCTTGATGCATGCTCCCTTGTGCTGGTTTTGGCTGGGATAGGCTGTGCTTTGGATCTGTGATGGAAAGGGTGTTGATAATACAGGGATGTTTTTGTTACTGCTGAACAGTGCTTACACAGTGCTGCTTCCCACCCCACCAGCGAGTAGGCTGGGGGTACACAAGCAGTTGGGAGGGGACACCACCAGGCCAGCTGACCCAGACTGACCCAAGGGATATCCTACACCTTATGATATCATACTCACAAATAAAAAAAAATTTAAAAAAGAAAAAAAAAGGGAAAGAAGGAGGAAGTTTGGAATGATGACATTTGTCTTCCCAAGTACCTGTTACCTGTGATGGATCCCTGCTTTCCTGGGGATGGCTGAACACCTGCCTGCCCATGGGAAGCGGGGAATGAATTCCTGGTGTTCCTTTGCTTGCGTGGCTTCTGCTCTACCTACTAAACTGTCTGTATCTCAACCCATGCATTTTCCCACTTTTACTCCTCCAGTTCTTTCCCCCATCCTGCAGTGGAAGTGAGTGAGCTGTGGTGAGGTGCTTAGTTGCTGACTGAGGTTAAATCATACGATCCTTGTAAGATCAATATGAATACAGAAAAAATAAAGTTCTTTTTTCCCTAGCAGTACTTTAACGCTCTTTACAATATGAGAAGTGAAAAATCCTCCTCTTGATTCTCATACAGTAACAACTTATTCTGGTCCTGTAACTAGTTCTGCAGAGTTTTCTATCTGAAGCTCACAAATTTATTTGAAAAAAGACTTCAAACAACTAAAATAAAGACTCAAAGGCAAATCAGCAGATGTCTAGAGACACAGTGGTTTACCCCCTCAATTTTTATTACTTTAAAATACATTTTATCCTAAGCAGCTCAGGAAGGTAAAGCCATTACACTGGTCCTTTAGCCCACTTCTGAGATACAAGAAATAGCCTCAAACAAATACTTCTTACTCATTTTTCACCTCTTGAGTCTTCAAAACTGGAATACAATGCAGATACAGACTGTATTTTCATTCTTATATGACTGAGTGACATCTAAATGAATTTTAAACAAAGTAATCTGAGATAGCAGAAATAGTCCTGTGAAAACTGACTATATTTATGTTTTTTCCATATGAACTGTTGTTTGCTTTTCTATATTATTTCCTTCTCAGTATTTTATGAACAGTATTGGTTTCAATTTTTTAATAGATAGATATATGATGAAACGTTCACAGTATGCTAATAAAAACATAGAAGACAGAACAAACAACTGACAACTTCAGGCAGGGGAAGAAGATCACAAGAAACTGATGTGTGACTCTGAGGTCAGGGAGATGACATGAAGTGAATCCATCTCTGTGCTGGTTTACAAACCCTGAGATAACTTTTCAGTCACATGAAAAAAACTTGACTAAGGTAAGAAATTGCCTATGATTAAGTGAAGCAACGTTACTTCTGAAAAGGCTGTTTTGAATACTTAAAAGTTTTTCTATCTCCCTTGTTTAATTAGCACAGTATTAAATCTGCAGCAAACTTTTCAATGGATTAGTGATTTCTCTTTTGGGTTATTGGGTTCAGTTACCAGTACCTTATTACTAACATTTGGTATCTCTTTCTTTGCCTTGTGTTGATAGGTTTCACTGGATTCCAGTCCCAACACTATAAACTTGTCAACGGTTAAGCCACTATTGATCGATTTTTCAAGGCTGATACCATCTCTCTGCTTCCAACCGCCTCCCATCAGACAGACCCTGACTTTGTATTCAAACAGTTGTCTTTAAGAAAGGCTAAGGTAGTGCACTGCCTAGAACAACAGTCATGGTACCTGGGCTGTGGTTAACAACATCTCCCCCACAATTCATTAACTATAATAGCTTCTGGACAACATTTTGGGCAAACTCGAACCTTGCCATGTAAGTTTTTTCAGTGGTGGAGGATCTTCACCAATGCCACCTGCCAATGTGGGGGTGGGGAGGACAAGAAGAAATGTTTCTCCCAACTAAATGGCTCTCAGCAGTTCATACAAACTGAAGCCTCACAAGACAGTCTTGCACCTCAAGCTGACCTTCTGTTTTCAAGCTGTCTCACTGGAAACAAAAGCTAAAAATATAAATACGAGCATCTTCTTTTTAACTGTAATTAAAATACAGGTCATCGGTGCTAGAGTAGTTTCTTCTGTCTTAGTATTTGCTGCCACCACAAGGATTAAAATATAATGCAATGACTACATGAATTCACGAAGAGTCCATGGCAAAGAATAGCACTCAATTGCAAACCTTTCTCTGTCAGTCCCACTTCTGGATTTGTTACCCCATTCTAGGCTCCCAGTCACCTCTGAAAGCCAAAAGCAGGGAAAGGTCAGTGACAAGCAGGAAAACTCTCCAAACTGGCTAAAATCACAGAATCACAGGGGTTGGAAGGGACCTCAAGAGATCATCAGGTCCAACCCCCCTGCCAAAGCAGCTCCCTAGCACATATTGCACAGATAGGCATCCAGACGAGTCTTGAATATCTCCAGAGAAGGAGACTCCACCACCTCCCTGGGCAGCCTGTGCCAGGGCTCTGTCACCCTCACTGTGTAAAAGTTCTTCCGCATGTTGGTGTGGAACTTCCTGTGCTCCAATTTGCAGCCATTGCCCCTTGTCCTATCTCCACAAAATGTCCTAAGCTGAGAGTACAACTGAGATTCTACACAGCTCTCACCCCTCCTGCTGTACTTACATATTATTTATGCACTCATGTTTGACTGAAGAGCACAGCCCCCTTCTAGTCATCTTAATGGTCCATAAAATGTTGGTAAAAAGCCCAGTACCACTGGTGACAATAACACCACTTCATTAACACCACAGCACTAAAATGTGCAGCTGTTCTAATAAACAAATCTATCTACAAAAAAAAAAGTCTCAAGCAGTCAATTAATCATTTCTCTCAAAATCTAACACGACAATCACATTTGACTTTTTTAAAACAGCAGAACAATGCATTAGTAATTTTAGGGATTATTGAGATGGATAGACTTTTCCTGAATTATGCAGCTACTGTTTTTCCCTACCCTAGAAAAGAATAAACAGTTTATGGTAGAAGACTAAGCTTGCATAACAACATTATAGTGTTGGTAAGTTGATATACACAAAACTGTAGTAGTCAAGGATGCATCATCCCCTGAGAAGCTATAAACTTGCAATGACAATATTCATTCAGTCATAAAAATACCACAGTGGATTGGTTCTTCTCCAACATCTTTAGGGAAAAATTACATCCCCTTAAATATCTGTATTTGAACCTTCCTAATCCAAGTATCAGATGTAATGCACTATCCCTATTGCATCAGAAAATGGAAAGGTTTCTCAGCTTTACTTTTTCCTCTTAAAACTCGAGATCACTTGTTTAGTTTGAGTTAGTTCTATGTCAAAATGCAATCCTCTATTGGGTTTGTGTGGCAAGATTTTGGTAGAGGGGCAGCTATGGGAACAGCTTCTGCGAGAAGCTTCCCCTGTGTCTAAACAGAGCCAATACCAGCCAGCTTCAAGGTAGACTCACAACAAGCCAATCGGCAACAGTGGCAACACCTCTGGGGTAAGAGGGTGAAGAATGAAAAAACCTCCAAAACTTAGCCAGAGAGAGGAGTGGAAAGATGTGAGAAAAACAACTCTGTGTACAGCGAGGTCAGGGGAGGGGCAGGAGGTGCTCCAGGCACCAGAGCAGAGATTCTGCTGTAGCCCACAGAGAAGACCATGGAGAGGTAGGCTGTCCCCCTGCAGCCCACAGAGGTTCATGGTGGAGCAGAAATCCACCTGCAGCCCGTGGAAGAGCCCACACTGGAGCAGGTGAATGCCCAAAGGAGGCTGTGACCCTGTGGGAAGCCTACCCTGCAGCAGGCTCCTGGCAGGACCTGTAGACCCACCGAGAGAAGAGCCCATGCTGGAGCAGGTTTGCTGACAAGACTTGTGACTCTGTGGGAGACCCAAGCTGGAGCTGTCTGGTCCTGAAGGTCTGCACACCATAGAAGGGACCTATGCTGGAGCAGTCTGCAAAGGACTGCAGCCAATGGGAAAGACCCACATTGGAGAATTTAATGTCAGACAGTCTCCCATTGGGAGGTATCCTACACTGAAACAGGGGCGGAGTATGAGGAGCCCCTCTCCCTGAGAGGAAAGTAGCAGCAGAGGTAACCTGTGATGAACTGACACCAACCCCCATTATTCCCCATCCCATGCACTGGAGGGAGAAAAATCAGGAGTAAAGTTAAGCCCAAGAAGGAGGGTGGGGTAAAAGAAGACATTTGTAAGATTTTATTTCTTATTACTCTATCCTGTTTTGCTTGGTAATGAATTAGATTTTTTTTTTTTTTGCCTGTGACAGTAACTGATGAGTGATCTTTCCCTGTCCTTATCTTGACCCACAAGCCTTGCATCATATTTTCTCTCCCCTGTTCAGCTGAGGAGGGCAGTGATAGAGCACTTTTGCTGGATACTTGGGCCCTGGCCAGGGTCAACCCACCACAACGGTAAAATTGTATTTAAAGAAAACGGTTTTGGGAGATTATATGAAGTTAGGAACATTCCCATCACTGAAGACCTGCGAGTTTAATACTTACTCATTATTAATGACTCTCAAGAGACTGATGCCTACAGTATTGTAAACATGCACATCATATTGCTCAAAAACAAAGAGCGGGAGCCTACAGGAACACTTGCATTTGAGACCTTCCTCAAGCTCAGCACATGGATTTATACATCAGAGTACATCTAGTAACTTCGCAAAGCAAGTGTGCAGATAGGATCTCATGGTTTAAGCCCAGATGGTAAGTGAGCACCACACAGCCACTTGTTCAGCATTCCCCCCTCCCAAGGGGATGGGGAGGAGAATGGAAAGAAAAGCTAAAAACCTCATGGCTTGAGATACAGTTTAATAGGAAAACAAAGGAAGATAATAACAACAGTAACAACAACATTCATATAAAATTATAATAAAACAAGATATGCACAAATGCAAATGTTTGCACATGCAGAAGGGGGGAAAAAAAATCCATGCCCAGTGTCTTCTGGTTGTAATGCATCATAGTTGAGGGAAGGCTAAGGTGTGATGCTTCAGTTCTTCTGAAGATTATAATCTCTGCATAAAAATTATTGCTTAGGTGAGCTCCACACCCAGAAGGTGTGAACACTGACAAGACTATTTCATAGTTTAATGAACAATTAATGGAAGACAATTCACTGAATGCACATACCAGTCACATCAGGTTTTCCCATCAGAAGCCACCTAACCTCTGTCCTACTTCCTTTTCTGCCAGGACAATGACAAGCACAGAGCATAATGAATAAATACAAAGTCACATGTCTTGAAAAGGATAGCTGTGGTTTTAGCATCACATCGACCACATCTTGATCAAGAGGTTTATTACAAAAAGTTTAAGAGATGTGAATTTCTCCATCTCTGAAGAATGGAAACTTCTTTTATGAATTCAATGGCTTGTGATGATGTAAGATTCAGTTCAAGACATCAAAAGGGAAGCTCAGGCTCTAGCCAGCAGAAGGGTCTGTTCTCTTGGTTAACTAATTTTCTGGATGAGCAAATGTAGTCACATCTATGTCTGACGCATACAGCAACCCAAAAGTTGGAGGGAGGCTCAAGCAATGAAAGTGAACAGCCCACAAAAGAGGAATCCTGAATTAACACCAATCTTGCCTAAGACAACAACATTGGTCAGAGTTATGCTTTACAAAAAAATAGGGTCAGACAGTTATTGGCCTCAATAAATTTGGATATTACTACCATATGTATTTGAACCATTCCCAGTAGAAGGTTGAAAGGATTTACTAAGTAAAGGCCAATGAACAATCTTCTTTCCTTCCCATATGACTTCAGAACAGCTGTTGTAGAAAATGTGAAAGGTATGTGAACTGGTTTTAAAGCTCTCAATGACTTCAATATTTATCTTTAATGAGAGCAGATTCTCCATAAGAGACGCTGCTGAAAAATGGACAAGATGGGAAACTGAGACAGGGAGGAAATAACTGGACTGTGTGGCTGTTCTACTACTCAAGCATCTAATACAGTTTCACAGTCAATACAGATGTGTATGCATTTCACCCCAAACATGGCATAAGCTGGAAGCAGGGATGGGAAACAGGAGAAAAGTCAGTCACAAGATCCCAAGCTGTAATAAGCGTTGAAAAATATCCTCGGAGATGCTGTTGCCATGTCTACAGTTGACCAGTTATCAGGGGTGAGCTATAAAGCTTCAATGCAACCTATCACTGTAGGCTACATCTCCACTGGGACTATTCAGAGCGGTCTCCACAATTACTGTTTTAATGGCAACAGGTTTACCTGTGACTTGAGTTCTTGAGGCAAGAAAGCAATCTTCCGCATACAATGCCACAGAACAACTCAAGAAATATTTAAAGGAGTTAACAATCCATATGTGATAATTATACAGTGGGACACTATCAAATATAATATCCTAGGCTTATGCCTTCACACCTCTTGAGCTATAAATATTGCCTCTACCTTTCTGATGAAAAACCACAATGTTCTCTCTGCTGCATCTACTGTAACATGCATCACACCAGGGGTGCCACTCCAGTGCATCTTACTCCATGGAAGTGCTCTTTGAGACCACTGTCCTTCCAAAAAAAAACTTACTCCCTACTAGTGGGAAGAATATCTCATAAAAGAGTTTTAACTTACATCTGGCAAAAGGTGACTGAAAATATAGAGGCCTGAAAAACAACCAACCAGAAATATAAGATGACTTTGGGATAGTCTCATTCATAGACAAGATGTGGAAATTGATAAAGAACATCCCCTAAGCCACACAAAAGTTGCAAGTCTTCATTAAGGAACCATCAGGAAACCAAGAATTTACTTTAGCAAGAACTAAAAAGAAGGGTTACCATTATGAAAATGCCAGTCCAGCATCTGCCTCATACAGAAGTTTCACCGGAAGATGATCTTCATGAACTGATCTTAAAATTAGCCACCACGTCCTCCCCTTGTTAAAATAAAAATAAATCCAAGCTGTCTTTAAAATAAAATTAACATAAAAATGCTTTCTTTTCAAGTTTACTTCCATTTCACAAAAATGCAGATAGCACGAACAGTTTAAATTACACTGTGGGACAAGCCATATCAACTTCACTATGGAGTCCTGCTTCATCCAGTACAAAGCAAACTGTGAGTACAAACCAAATCAAGGTGACACAGCAAATGGCTGTGGCACCTGTAAACTGGTCGAAACTGGTGTAAAGACAGACATTTGGTAGAGCAAACAGGCTGTTACAGTTTTAAGGAAGAGGAACTGCAGCCTTTCTTTGGCACAGAGAGGCGTGCTTCACTGAACATTTGATTTCATAGCAGGTCTAACACAAACGCCTCCATATCCAGTGGCACTGTTCTTTACACCTGAACTAGGAGTCTACTAGGAACACAGGATAAAGCTTTGAGTGCTACCATGGAAGTTATGATTACACGTGTACTCAGTCATTCAAATTCTGCCTAAATTTATTCTGTATTTATGGACAAATCATTGAACTTTTTTTCATAATTCCTGATGCCTTTTTAGAGCAACTGGCAATACCCTGAAGTCACAATACCCAGAAGCCACTGACATGGTTTATCCAATGCTGACCTCAGCTTAGATGAGATCCCACAGGATTTATTACTTCAGCTGTAGTACCTCAGATACAAGACAGGCCCTGAGCAACTGAATAAATGGGGGATTTAAAATAGTAAGATAAAATTGCATCATGTTTTGAACAGGATTTGGATCCCAGGTTGTTCCAATTAAGGAGTGCAGAATTTCAAGTCTCCATTATCTTCAAGCCCACTGATATAACAGACCGCTCACAGAAGTACATGAAGTGTAATTTTTAGTCATGCATGTTTTCTAAGGAAAAAATGGCAGACTAACAAATATTTAGAAGACCTATACTAAAGTTTGTGTCACTACATACGTAGTTTAGTTACCAGAGTTGTTAAACCAAAGCAGTAAGTATTATGAGCAGCTTGACCATACAAGAAAATTTTGGTAACGTTCAAATCCTTAACTACTAGTCCGCTTCAGTATGGGGGAAATCAGGTTACTGACTGTAAGGACAAGCTATTTGTTCCTTGTTTTTCCATGCACCCTTGTCATGTATTACCAGTGAGGGGCAGGGACAAAGTTTTCCCTCACAGGAGTATGACTGTCCATCTGCCTAGGAGCAGAGACCTTTTCTAGGTGCAGTAAGAGGTTCTTGTTATTATTCACTTACCCTCTTTCTCTCAAGGCCAGTCAGAGACTTTTCAGTTATCAAAATCTGCAGTAGCAATGCAGTCTGATAACCTTTACATCATGGGGCAGTTTTCCCAACATGTCATGCTAGTGCCAAAACAACCTCCAATACTTTGCATCTTATGCTTATCTGAAGTGAGGTGAAAGGGTATCAACAGCTGCTAAAATTCACCATTCTTCACTGTGCTAGAGATAGGAGATGACAGGCAGGAAAGCCAGAAACAATGTACTTTTAAGACTCAAAAACTCTCTCATGCTGTCATAACAGGCCTCTTATGTCTGACCAGCATGTGAGAGGCCCCAGTCATTAAGCTGGCACTGGGACCAAAGAACAGTAATAGAAAGATCAGTTTCTTCCCAGCCGAGTTTTCACATCTTGGATGCATGGCCTTCAGAGGAGGCTGTACAGCTACAGCATTACTGTTAAGTTTCTCCACTCTCAAGAGTATTTAATTTGAGAAGCAGTCTTCAGAAACTCCAATAAACATTAACACAGTAATTTGGAAAGCAAAGGTAGGAGCTTTTTGTACCAGCTCTATAAAATAATTTTATAAATAGACTAGGCTGTAGACTTCTATATTAAATTTTAGATGACATGTAAGTTTGAGCATGTTCAAATTCTACCCAGATTTCCAATGTGTACAACAGGAAACACTATCTATGGTTCATTCCTTAGAACAGTCAATACAAGACATTAAAGACTTCCGCATACAGCACAAGGATTACTCCACATTAAAAAAAAAAAAAAAGGAAGATGACATGCAGCCAACATATCTTACTCAGTGGCTATCATTTTTTCCTATACTGTATACACTGTAAGGTAGGCATGGATTTACAAGGAATATAAAAAGGAAGCACAGCCAGTCATGGAATTAAAGACAACATAGAACCATAGAACATCCTGACTTGGAAGGGACCCATAAGGATCATCAAGTCCAAATCCTGGCTCCACACAGGGCCAGCCAAGTCAGAGCATGTGACTGAGTGTACCATCCATACACTTCTTGAACTCAGTCAAGCTCAGTAGTGTGACCGCTTCCCTGGGGAGCTTGTTACAGTGTCTGACCAACCTCCCAGTAAAGAGCCTCTTCTTAATATTCAACCTGAACCTCCCCTTGTCCTATTGCTCTACAACAAGGAGTTGTAGAGAACAATAAGGTCTCCCCTCAATCTCCTTTTCTCCAGGTTATAAAACCCCAGTTCCCTCAGCCACTCTTCGTAAGACATGTGGTCTAAACCCTTCACCAGCTTTGTTGCCCTTCTTTGGGCACAGTCCATTACCTCAACATCTTTAAGTGAGGGGCCCAAAACCAAACACAGTACTTGAGATGCGACCTCACCAGTGCTGAGCACAGGGGAACAATCACTGTCCTAGTCTGCTGGTCACACTATTTCTGATACAAGCTGGGATGCTGTTGGTCTTCTTGGCTACCTGGGCACACTGCTAGGTTATATTCAGCTGGCCCACTGATCATAACACATGATGATCATAACACATGATGACAGAATGGTATGAGTTGGAAGGGACCCCAAGGATCACAGAGCTCCAACCCCCCTGCCACAGGCAGGGCCACCAACCTCAGGCCTGGATCTACACTAGATTGCCCAGGGCCCCATCCAACCTGGCCTTGAACACTTCCAGGGACAGGGCATCCACCACCTCTCTGGGCAGCCTGTTCCAGCACCTCACCACTCTTTCTATAAAAAAACTTCCCCCTAATATCTAATCTAAACCTTCCTTCCTTTAGTTTTAATCCATTCCCCCTTGTCCTGTCATTGTCTATCCTTTAAAAGAAGTTGAATCCCCTCCTGCTTATAAGCTCCCTTCATTTACTGGAAGGCTGCAATGAGGTCCCCCTGCAGCCTTCTCTTCTCCAGGCTGAACAAGCCCAGCTCCCTCAGCCTCTCTTCGTAGGGCAGGTGCTCCAGGCCTCTAATCATCTTCGTGGCCCTCCTCTGAACCCTCTCCACAGTTCCACATCCTTCTTGCATTGGGGGCCCCAGATCTGGACACAGTACTCCAGATGGGGCCTCACAAGGGCAGAATAGAAGCACTGTATACCAAAGTGTGAACAGATACCCCTTATGCTGGAAATGGTTAACCTTTGCATATGTGTAGTTGACAGTTAGACCCTACTGATGATTATAGTTATGATTTTCACTATACAACACCATTCACCTGATTTTACTAGGTTTTAACCTCTCAGCCTTAAGCTTTCCATGATGAATACAAATCATTTATGATCAGTAGGGAAAAAATGAAACCTCAAATAAATAAGTAAGTCTTTCTGTCAAAATTTTAATACATCTGCTGTTCTGAAACCTATGTTAATTTTTTCAGCATACTCCTGTTGAATCAGGAGTTGCACACTGTATTTCATGGGCTCCATGACAGAAATCCCCTTTCCAGTTTTGAGTTTCAGAACAAAAGCTCCCTTAAAAAAACCCAAATAATCCTATTTAATTATCAGCATCACTTAAATATGCATGCAATGACTCAACAAAATACAGAGTGACAAAAACCAGCACTAACTCAAAAAATAAAGAACATTCTTCTTGATGGAATTGATATCTTTGGAGTATACAACACAAACACTTCTGTGTGTAAGTCTTCTTCAGTGATGACCATTTGACTCCAACTGAAGTTGGAGGAAGACAAAACCACTCAGTACTTCTGAAGCACTTCTGACGTACCATATTCAAGCTGAAAAATGAGACATTTAGAGACGACATTCATGAAAATTACTTGCTGCCATGCCTCTGGGTCTCAGCTCCCTCTTCCAAATTGAGCAGTAAATTCCAGACTGATGACACTGCAAAGTTCAATTCACATTTGGGATTCTTGCAGCCACTGAAAGACTTACCATGTTTTTGATGCATTTTATGTACTTGCACATTACACTGACTTACAACTTCAGATCCTTATGTGCTAGAGCAGAATCAGTAAGACAACTGCTCCTATACTTATTTTTTTCTCCTCCACAGTTTATGCTTGCAATCTATTTTGGAAGTTCTTTTTAAATGGTCCCTGTGTGGAGAGTTAATTAAAATGCTAGAAGACCTGGCTCCAGTTAGCGCATTTACCAGAACACCCACAGAGAAAGGGCTATCCTTTGAAATATTAGATATATTTTGAACCATGGAGGGGGGTCAAGAAAGCTTTTCAAGCCACCCACTGCTGTGAAAGATGTATACTGCTGAAAGAAAAAAAAAAAGACCATCTGTGATGACAGGATGGCAGACTCAGTCAAGTATTTCATATCTTGAGATAATCATTAGCGTGCATTTCCGCTGAGTTATTGAGATACCCCAATGCATTCAGAGACGTAATTCTTCACTCAAATACCTATTAATAAAAAAGAGGATTATGAAAGCAAGAACTCTACCTTTATGTTAGTTAAAGGCTAGAGTAAGAGTTGAATTCCAACATACAATATATACACAAAATCCAGAAATGAGTTTTTCTAACAGCTATTATCTTTAACTGCTACCAGAAAAAGGCATGGAAAAGCTGACCTAAAACTAAACTTGTAATTTACTAAGTACTTGGATTTAGGAGCTTCACAGTTTGAGTTAGACCTCCTTATAGTAAAGATGATTTAAAAGCCTGGATAATCAGAAATTTCCCAGCCATAAACAGAGGAGCCAAAAAAGTACCAGGAGTCAGCTGATTTGAAAGACAGTTTTCATAAAACGTCCAAGCAAAGGTCTGAAAGATCTAGCATAGCACAGAAGACACTTTTGCACCACAGCCAGTAACAAATAAAAGAAGGAAACAAAAAAAAAAAAAAAGTCGTGCAATTTTTTTCTCCTGTAGTAGCAATTCAACTGGTTTAATATGCCTTCTTGACAAGGCATTTTCAGCTTGTTGAAAGTATAAATTTAAGTAGCTTGACAGAAAAAAAAAAAAAAAAGGGGACATGAACAGTTTGAACAACCCTAAAACCAGACTATAGAGATACAATGGACCAAGCAAAACACCATTGTTTCAAAATATCTCCTCATGGTAATAGAATTATGTGTTTTGCTACAAATCATAATAGCATCATGCTCGACCGAGATGTTATTTAATGAAAACATTCAGCCAGAAATATCAGATTATATTCTTTGCCTTAATACAGTAACAGCAAATAATGCTCCATGTGTCAACACAAGTAATTCTTTAAGCAGAGATTCTTGCCCTCTTTCTTCATAAGGTGATCTAAACAGTTCTATTCTTAATATTTACAGAATTCCTTGAAGGAAGGATCTGAGCATGTCCTACACCTCACCATAGACTGCATCATGAAGAACGTCAATCATGTTTACTGTTACTCTACAAAATAGTCTTAGGGCCTCAGAAAATAAAGTTTTTTTCAGGTATGAGATCTTGTTATTTACAGTACACACAGACTGAGAAAAATCACATTGCACTGAGCACAGGACTGATATCTACCACCTAAGGTCAATGAATCAGTAATAAGTTATTTGCTTAATTAAAAATAAATATTTGAGAGATATTGATAACAAACACTTAACTTAAAGGCTTATGTCAATACAAGACATTTGATATAATTTAGCAGTACATATACGCTTGATGTTATTCTGCAAGTGATCTATATAACACATTTTAAGTGGATCATGAATTGGGTAGTAGAAGGATTTCAAGAATTAATTGTGAACCAGCAACTAGTTGCAATATTGCTAGTAAGGTCCTCCCAGGATCAGTAAACTTTCAGTCACTGTTTATAGATACTACTGTGAATAGCACCTACTTATCAAAAGACTAAGTGTAGACAAGCAAGAATGTTGGAGAACAGCAACTCTGATAATCATGGTACAGTCAAATAATACTCTTCAGTGAGCCACTGTAAGATAGTTCTAGAAGCAACAGAAGGAGAGTGCAAAGATTTTGATAGGCCCTTTCAGAAAGGCTTGGATATAGAGTAATTCTGAATTGTCTGAAGAGCCAAGTTAAAAACAGGGCTTCCTCTAGAAAACACATACAAACAAAACTGCCTTTGGAAGCAGGCATTGTCCATTTCTGAAATACTGGAAAAACAGTTCAGACAAGAGCAATAGTTGAACAGTTAACTTTTTAGGAGTATTTTTCAGCCTGTTTTCTTTCAAGTAATGGAATAGCTATGGGAGTTACAACTACAAAGAAGCTAGAAAAAGTGTTATATGAATTCCAACCAAGTAGAAGCTACAGTTGGTCAGTGGAACAGAGTGGGATGAGTGAGTGTCCTATTTAGAACTGAAATAAGGACCCAAACAATATCACTGCTTGAACACTCATATGAGGATCACCTTAATAACATTCATATTTAAATCCAAGCAACTTACTAATTTAGAGCAGGGAGACTACTGGGAAGTAAAATGATTTCTTGGTTACACAGACAGTTGAATGGGGAAAAAAAAACCCCTTAGTGTTCACTTCTGGACCTTAAGTCTACTTATTCATAAATTACTTAAATCTGCTCCATTATCTGTTTGCTTGCATCATGCTGATGAAGCAGCTGCTAATAATAAAGTCTTTATCAGTCCAACTTGAGAGAGAACTGTGTCAGGGAGCAAAGGCCTGAACTCAAAAGATGCTTGTTGTGGCGCAACCCAGCCAGCAGCTAAAACCACCACGGAGCCATTTGATCATTTGATCCCATGGGGGGATGGAGGGAGAGAATTGGAAAATAATAACAAGTAAACCTGTAGGTTGAAATAAAGAGAGTTTAATAATACAGAAAAGGAAGGCAACAGACTAGAATACACAGAACAAGCGCAACGGCACAATTGCTCACCACCCACTAAACAACGCCCAGCTAGTTCCTGAGCCGTGGTAACACCCCAGCCAGTTTCCCACAAGTTACAGGCTGAGCATGACATCACATGATATGACATGACATATCCCTTTGGCCAGTCTAGTCAGATGTCCTGGCTGTGTCCCCTCCCAGCTGCTTGTGCACCCCCAGCATCCTTGCTGACAGGGCAGTATGAGAAGCTGAAAAGTCCTTTGCTTGGTATAAACACTGCCAAGCAAAAACCAAAATACCAGTGTTATCAACATTAATCTCATCCTAAATCCAAAACACAGCACTATACCAATTACTACAAAGAAAATTAACTATCCCAGCCAAAACAAAGGCAGTATCTCCCTCTTATTAATCTACACCATCTATATCATGCCCAAGCTCCACACTTCCCAATTTATCACCCCTATTTTTCCTGTCTTTTGCTGTATACACACAGGTATCTTTCCCTCAGTCTGTGAGCCATCCCTCTAAAAACTGTTCATGGACTTCATTGAGCCCATGACTTTTTGGCTCCATCTGTAATAAGCCTTTCAGGGCAGGAGAGATTGTGTATGGTGTGGTTTTGTTGCATGCTAAAGCCAACTCTGGTTTCATCAATGTACTCATTTCTCACTAAAGTCCATCCTTCATTCATCTAAGTGACTTTTACTGTAACACCATTAATATGGCATATAGCAACTTAGCAATGACATACAATGGGAGCATTATTTAGCAATTGAAATCATTGACTATTCCACCCAAAATCAAATCCCCTTAAGGTACACATTGGACTTCCTCATCCCAAGTACACACAGGCCCTTAAGCAAGGGCTCACAAGGGCTGTCTTCCTCACACATTCCTCATGCATGCTGTGGAGGGGATAAAGTCCCTTTAGCATGTGGAAGCATTGATTGGACAGGGCCAGCTTGATTGCCCCTAGTGTTAACTAACCAGGTGGCCTTCACTAACTGTTTATCCCAATGTTTGAAGGTTCCACCACCCATTGCTCTCAGTGTAGTCTTTTGCACCCCATTATATCATTCGATTTTCCCAGAGGGTGGTGCATGACAGGGAACGTGATACACCCACCCAATGCCATGCTCTTTGGCCCAGCTGTCTATGAGGGTGTTTTGGAAGCGAGTCCTGCTGTCTGACTCAATTCTTCCTGGGATACCATGTTGCCATAAGACTTGTTTTCCAAGTCCCAGCATAATGTTCTGGGTGGTGGCAAGGGACATGTTTCCAGCCATCCAGTGGTTGCTTCCACCACTAAGCACTAGCTTGCCTTGGCAGGTCTGTGGGAATGCGATGTGATCAATCTGACAGGCATCCCCATATTTATATTTTGGTCATAGTCCTCCATACTAGAGAGGCTTTACCCACTTGTTTTGCTTGATCCAGCACATGCCTCACATTCATGGAGGACTTGTGGGATGGCCTCCATGATCAAATCCACCCCTTGATCATGAGCTCGTCTATATGTTCCATCTCTCCCTTGATGGCCTGAGGTGTCATAAACCCAACAAACTATAGATAATTCACCCTCATGTTGTCAGTCCAAGTCCACCTGAACCACATCAATCTTAGCAGCCTGATCATTCTGATGGTTGTTTTGATGTTCCTCAGTGGCCCAACTTCTGGGTGCATGGACATCTATGTGACATACTTTTACAGTCAGCTTCTCTAGCCAAGCAGCAGTATCTTGCCACAATGGGGCTCAGCCAAGATAAATCTGTCTCTGTGCTGCCAGTTGGTCTAATTCCATTGCTGTGACCACCTCCACGGGGCATTTGCCACAATCCAGGAGTCAGTACATAGGTGCACCGGCCATTTTTCTCTATCAGCAATGTCTAAAACCAGCTGGATGGTCTTCACTTCCACAAACAGGCCCAATTCACCTTCTCCTTCAGCAGTTTCTGCAACATCATATAGGACTCTATACAGCAGCCTTCCACCTCTGACACTTGCCCACACTGCGCCAGGGTCCATCAGTAATGAGGGTTCTCACTCAGAGTTTATTATACAGTGGATCCTCTTCAGCACATCACCTAGTCCTCTGGTGACACTCCAAAATCTTTGCCTCCTGGCCAGTTCGTTATCACATCCAAGATTCCTGGGCAACTGGAGTTTCTTATTCAAGCCCATCATGTAATCAGTACGACACACTTACTCCATGTAGCATCAGCTGTGTGATGTGTAGAGAGACCCCTCGGTCTGAACAGCCAGCCCAGCATCATCAGTCAGGGTGCCAGGAGGAGCTGTGCTTCAGTACCAACTACCTCCAAAGCAGCTCGAACTCTTTCATATGCTCCCAGTATCTCTTAAGTTGGAGTGCAGCAGGCCTTGGATCTTCTGTATCCCCAACTCCAAAACACCAGGGGTCAGCCTTGGCTGTGTACCCACTATATCCTCTCTCTTGATTAGGTGCTTTCTCCTAATAGCTGAGATAGCAATCCATACAGGTGGGCAGTAGTACATATGCTCTTTGAGTTGCTGAAACTCCTAGGACAGTTTTTCAAACAGGTTTTCAGACCATTCTTCCACAGCCAAGACACAGGCCCGTAGGGAGGAAGACAGACTTTCTTCACATTGCTGGAGTCAGACAGCCAATTTACCCACTGTCTGTCCCTTTCTGTCTTTCCAGGTCACTGCTGCCAATGAGTGCTACCATAAGACAATGGTGCACTCCATAGAAACTTCCACTACATGGGTCACAGGCACTGAACTTCATCAGGATCTCTGGGTAACTGTTCATTGTTCAGGTCATCATAAAATCACCTCCATTATGGCTAATTCCCTCAGGTACTAGATACCTCCTCATGTCTGGTCCACTTGACTGGATGACATACGTCTTCCTTGAAGGGATATCTCCTTCACACTCGACAGGATTTGCCTCCAGAGGCTGAGGGTTTCTTTGTTCCAGTCACCTTGTCAATGCCACCTTCTCTAGGCAGGGATTCTAACGCTGCTTCTTGGCCTCCCTATCCTCTAATCCCAAACTACTGGCCCTGTTATCCCAGCATCGGAGCAGCCAGGTGTCCCCCAGATGACAGAAATCTTCTTGCAGCTCACTTGGAGACAGGGACTGGGTGGTTACCATCTCACTAGTGGTCTTTTCTTCCTGTTCTCATGATAACCCCAGTTCATCTTCAACCCTTACTAAGATGATTTGTGTGTACTGCCTCTTCTGTACAGGGGTGACTGACACCTGCACAGGTTGGTTCTCTGGTTCAGCCACAGTGCCTATCATAGTGGTTGGAACAGTCACAGTAGCAGTTGTGGGGGTTAATATTTGGCTGGTATTCTTAAAATAGTTGTTTACCCCTAAACAAGGCCTGAACCACATTTGGGAGATATAGTAGTAGGATCATACTGGTTTGAACATCCCAAGGATATTCAATACGCCCAAAAGCTACTGTAATTAGCCTGTAGAAGGGGAAGATGAAGGAAGATGTTCTGATAGATTGGCTCTCAGGAGAAAGAATAAGATGTGTAATTATTAATAGCTTCCAATAGATGGCTCCCAAAGTACAGAGATGACAGCAATGCTGAGTACAAATACCAGATCAGTCTTGCAACCAACAAATTTGTAAGTATTACCAAGTATACCAGAATGATAACCTTGACCCAGTTTGCAGAGATGATAAACAGCACAATAGGGAATGTATATTGCAAGTAAGGTGTTATATAACACAACTCTTAGAACAAATGCTACAACTTTTGAGAGCAAATAAATCAACACTGTGATCAGCAACTGTTAACCTAATATAATGAATGCTTCTAACATTTATTCTAATGCACTCTGGTCACATTTGTCATTATTTCAACCCACCTAGCCCCACACTGGACACCAAAAGGACTGCTGTGGTTTAACCAAGCTGACAGCTAAAACATGCACTGCTGTTTGCTCACTCCAGTGGGATGGAATAGAGAATCAGGGGGAAAAAATAAAAAAACAAAACAGAGAGGGACCAAAAAGGGGTGAACTCAATGGTTGAGATAAAGAGAGTTTAAGACGACAGAAAGAGAACAGAATAATAATATATAGAACAAGTGATATACAGGAGAATTGCTTACTACCTGCCTACCAATGTCCAGCTGGTTTCCAATCCGTGTTCACACCCCTGGACAGTTTCCCACAGGTTACATGCTGAGCATGACATCACATGATATGATATATCCCTTTGGCCTGTTTGGGTCAGACATCCTGGCTGTGTCCCCTCCCAGCTGCTTGTGCACCCCCAGCCTCCTTACTGACAGGCCAGTATAAGAAGCTGAAAAGTCCTTGACTTGGTGTAAACATTGCCTAGCAACAACCAAAATATCAGTGTTATCAACATAATTCTCATCCCAAATTCAAAACCAACATTAAACCAGCTACTGGAAGAAAATTAACTCTATCCCAGCTGAAACCAGGGCAATGTATGCTTATTTATTTGGTACTCAGTAGTCTCTTCAAACTGTTTTCTTCTGATCTACGATTAAGAGAGATTACTTCAGTGTTTCTTTGCACATCCTGCTTGAACTGCCTTGTAACATGTTTCTAATTACTCTTATCAAGGAAGAAAAAACCTAAAAAGGTAGAAATTCTTACTTTTAAATAAGTTTTATCTTTAAAGAAACACAAAGTGAGGTATTTCAGGGAGGTTTTCAAATAATTTTAAATAGGAAGTCAAAAGAAGTAGAGGAACAAAAAAACCTGAAAACTTTTTCTCCCATACTCCTTCAGCCATCTTCATCTTAAGAGAAGTATTGTCATTGAGAAAAGGTTACAGTTCAGTGGCAGTCAACATAGTAGGATGTACTGATGCTATGCTATTTAGGCTTGAGAAGGTTATGTATTTGGTTTGCCCTGCACCCAATCTACACGTACTGGAACACCAGGTGCTAGAAAACCTTGTCAGGCTGTGCCACTGCTCACACACAGGCAATGCAAAATACCCCAGGAAACTGTGGTATTAAGATGGATGGTCTCCAAGAACAGAACCAGGTATTAGCATGTACCTTAATGTGTTCTTAAGCATTGTATAATGATGCAGACTGAGTGCAAAACATCTGCCCATTCTCCTCCACAGCATTAGAGTCCCTATTTCCTACTCCTAAAACTGCTGGACCAGGAGCACTGGCAACAGTACAGGGCATAGCATGAAGCAGCACAGAAGAGAGTCCCGTTCTGCCCAACCCCCCAAATCCTTCTGTAGCACAGGCATCTGAAAGGCTGTTTGTCCCTTTATTGCATTGCTTCAGCTTTATGTTGCCTCCTTAAATAATACTGTCATTTCCCCATTAAAAAAAAAATCCAATCCAAACCCCAATAACACACCAGCTGTACTGTTTCAATAATAATCAAGTTGGAAAGACTATTGATCAAACAAGCTCATGAATCCAGACATCACAATGAGTAGAATAAGAAAACCTGAGGGAACAGCAACAGAATTTGGAACACCACCTTTACAGACCCTGAGTGCACCTGGAAATAGGGAAGCATTAGAGGGATTGCTACGGCTCCTGATCAAGCAGCACTAAATCAAGTGCAACTCCACTGTTTCTATATCAGTCTTCCATTAAGAGAAATTAAATGCTTTAGAGCACTGAAGAATCACAGGAAGTGTAAGGCTGTTCAAGATATTCTTAAGAGCAAGAAAAGTGTATTTACTAAGAGGAACAATGCATGCCAGTCATTTAAATGCAGTTTGTTACCCATTTTTTCCTCCAAACGCCAAAAGCTTGTTTTCCCCTCCTACTGCTATTTCATCTACAGGGACAATCCAGACCAATATTAACTAGAACCTCAGTTGTATTAAACAAATGAAAATAATCAGAACTTACATGGAAAAAGTGTAGGTTTTGGTTGGTTGTTTTTTGTGCTCCTCCCTCTCCCAAAAGTGTGAGAAAATAGTCTAAAGAATGAGATTGCTGTTTTTTCTTTCAAACTGTTAAATCAAAGGAAGATGAACTGTTCATTTGGAACCAGAATTAATGTCCTGTAGTTCCCGTCTGTTCTCCTTTATAGAAATATTTTCACAGGATAAAAGCAAAATAGTTTGAACAGCTACTGTTCTGCATTAAGCCGTACTCACAGTCAGAACATGCAATGAATAAAAGGATCTCAAAGGAAGCTTAAGTTATAGCCGATCCTTAATGCAGTTGTTCTGCTTGTTTAGACATGACTAAGCTGCACAGCTTCACGCGTAACAGGAGGATACTACAAGCATTTTAAGCACAGATGAAGCAGCCTTGTCTTGTATACCTCAAGATTTTTTTTTTCTTAGTTCAGTTTTTAATATTAGATGATTAAGCGATTGGGGGGAAAATAGACAAGTTGTGAGAAATAGATTCCACAGCATCTTGCCACTTCGAAAATAAAGAGACTTTTTTTCCATTTAAAAACAGCCCCAAAATTATTTAACCATACCTTTGCAGATTATGAAGTGGTTATTTCTGCATATGCTTTTATACAAATTATTATATTCTTCTACAGCTTAGGTTTATAGCTTAAGAACATGGAAAAAGAATTTTGTCTTTGCAAAGGCTGCTACATGTTAGAAGTGCTTAATATCTTGCTCATATCTCTCCTAGACAGTGAATTAGACAAGCACAGCAAGCTCAGAACAGGCAGAAGATAACACCATAAGTCTATTTTGTAATTCAAACGCCCAGTGAATCAAAGGACCAAAAAACCCCGATCTCATTACAGAATCCATTAGACTTGCCCTGTTCTTACAGAGCTTCAAGCCTATGAGCTGTGCCAGGATATAACCTAACCACATACCCCTGATGACTTGGTTTAATTCACCTAGACCCCTCATGGCAGTGTACTGCATCTTACAAGCGGTCATCTTGTGACATGCAGAAATGTGCGTGCACATCTCTTCATGAGAGTGTATCATTTGGAATAGAAAACCATTCTCCAATCAACATGAAGTCAGTACAAGCACGTGAAATATGAACGAGTGCTCACTCAAGAAAAAAGCCACCTGATACTGTTGTAGCTTAGTCTTCCACACATGAGATGTTCAAGAACAGAAAGATGATTATTAAGAAAGCACTGCCTAACACTGTGGAGCGCATCCTGCATTTGCTTCAGACCCCAGAATGATTAAGTCTCCATAATTAAGAGAATCGTAGCATAACAGAGGTGGCAGTATCTCCAGCAACAGTCACGACAGTTTTCATTAAAATATGAAGTTGCTTAATATAAATTACACTGCACAGAATTATCAGGATCCATGATCATCCACTTTTGACAGTTTAACATATTCATGATGGGAAAATAAAACTCTTACTATACATTTTAATCCACATATGGCAAATCAAATACAGAATGTATTACACATGTCAAAAAAAGTATGTATTTGCAAATAATTAAAAACAAGGGATCGGGACAGGAGAAGTGATACATTGTGAGGACTTAATTTACTGCCAGTTAGTTACAGATGTTTTTTCAGCCTGCTACTTGTCTCTATTGCATGCACTAAGGTAAAATCACAGAAAGAATGTTCTCCCTCCTGCGTCTTCCAAAGACCAGCTAGACAATTTGCTTGAACTGACTGCTCCTTTTCGCCCTTTATAGGGATGAAATCTTAAAAGAAATTGTCAAAAACAGTATTGCCTATCACAGAGAAAGTGAAAGCCTTTTCAATTCCTTTTGTTAATTTTCACTACTTGCAAAAAAAGCTTTCTACTTTTAAGCAGCTTTATAAGCTCTGAAACATATGCTGTTCCCACATGATGTAAATTCTTGGCTAAAATAAAATTAAAGATAACAGCATAGAATTTAAAATATGACCTGGATTGATTTACTATGGTGATGGTATTTTGGGAAAGAATAATTTATTATTCTTGAAGCCTAACATTACTTTAAATATAACTGGAATTTATAATTCTTCAAACTTAAGTTTAAAAACAAACAAATGTAAAATACCAGATTATGAGGAAGCAATTCAAGTTTTACTTCAAAGAGATCTTATCAGTTAAGATCTTCCACTGCAGGTGATTGATGTTATGTTACAGACATCAATTGTCAGGTTTTTTCTTTGATTTTTTGATTCTTTCCTTGTGATCACAGAACAAGGGGGAAAAAAAAAAATGTATTTTCTTAAATACTTTTATGTACGCTTGTCCCAAACAGCATGTCCTTCCTTCTTCATGCAATTTATCCAGCAAGGCTTTAAGACCTTAAACTTTGACTCAATATTCATGTGCAGACAAATCATGAGACAGGAGTTTAACATATAGTTATATAGTGCTACATGGATAATATGAAAGACTGCTAGTCCACGTACTTAACATATTTATCCACTTTTGGAAAAGTAATAAATACAATGTATACAGGACAAGTACAAGGTTGCATGTCTTCCAGACCCTGCACTCCTGGGTATTTAAAAAGTAAACAAACAAACCAACCAGACTTACTGAATTATTGTATCATCACTCAAAAGAAAACATCCAAAGCATTAAAGATACAACCAACACAACTGTTTTAGTAAGTAATGGCACAGTAAGACAAGGCTTCTGCCTATAAACTGAAAGATATGTTGATGACTGCAGCATAAAAACCTCACAGGGCTGAACAACCCTGCAAGGCTGTAAATCTTAACCATAACTGGATGATTTTAACTATCTACAGAAAGGCTGGTTTTATTAAGACCATAGCAAGTAATAAATCCTTACATAACATACATATTCTGTCTCTAAAAATAGATCTCCACCTTCGGTGAAAGGCAGCTTTAGCTTTCTTTTGAACCACAGCACCAGCCAACAGGCTGAACATCAGCTCCATTTTACTCATCTGTTCAACTCATCAAGTGCCTACTCTAAGAAGAATCCCTTTCTGGACATTACAAGAGATCCAAAGCACATAGCACTTAAGAAATCCACAAAAGGTATAGTCAAGACTTTCCCAATGCAAAGTGGTAGCTCAGAAGTTTCTATCTGGTATACCAGAGGGTAAGCAACAGCTCTGTTACCTTGCACCACTTTGCTTCTATACTATTATTCAGAAACCCGTGCAGAATAATCTTTCAACAACACCATGTTTTTAGAACAGGCTATCAAGCTAGGTAAGCAAAAGGAGGACCAGGTTTCCCCCACAGCTCAGTCAGGGTATTGGGATTAAAAAAAAAAGAAAGAATTTTTAAAAATTTAATTGAACTTTCTAAGCTCAAGTGGTACCTGACTCGAAAAGTAAGTTGAAGGAAGCCATGACCAAAAAAACACCCACAACATATCCAACAGTAATATTTCCACAAATTTGTATAGCTTCACTGTGTCAAAGATGCTACAATTGAGGGGGGAAGATTCCCACAATATAAGTATTATTTATACAGCTATTTTATCTTAGAGATTAAAAAAAAATCTCATAAGATTCAGGTAAGGAATGCCAAAAGGCTGGACAGGTATGAAGCGTGGGGCTGGCAGTAGAAAGGGAATAACACAGAAACAAAGTTTCAAAACTGTGTTTCTTCTAAACTGAGGAGGAAAAAAGGCATGGAGATAGGGAAAACAGATGTGCAAATCCAGAAGTTCTACATACTCTTTAAAATGTCTGCAATTGAAAAGTTACAACGATAATGGGAACTCAGAAGGACAGAGAAGGTATTGGCATAGCTTGCTTAATTAAGACACTATGTCACAATAAGCATTTGTGGAATATACTGATATACACAGCTTGCCTAATAACTGAAAGTTCATATTGCCTAAGTAACAGCTGCAGAACCCATCCTCACACAGCAGCTACAGCCTCCCAGCACTGCTACACCTACCAGGGAATGGAACAAGACAAACCTTTTTTTCTTAAGTATCATGTGATTAAAAAAATATGAAAAAAATTAATCAACCAACAGAAAATCAGTTAAAACAGCTAAGCACTGGCTTCATGCAATAAACCAGGAATCTACAGAACAAAGAAAAGCTGAGTGTTGTAAATCAGGGATCAGTTTCCATATACTTAAACTCCCAAAGTTAAGAACTAATTCCAACATGCCCTGATGACTTCTACCTACTAGTTTTTCATCTGCAAGGAGTACATGTACACTTCAGTATGATGGCCCAAGTTCCAAATGCTCTTCTGGTTTTGTTATAGTGGCATACGAACAATACAAAGGATTAGGGATTATAAAACCCATTTATTTTATTACATTGGTCAGTATTTGCAGCCCATTAGCTCAAAGCCCTGAAAATACTTGTTCCTACCAATTATAAGAACTACCTGGCTGTAGTAGGGATCCCAAACCTACTAGCACAAGCCCACAACGTTTTTGTAAAGATGAGATAGGCGTACAGAAGATGCAACAGGAGGGGTGGAAAACCCTAGAACACAGGCAGTGGTGCCCAGCTCAGTTACAAACTGAGGAGGGCATCGTATCTGATGGCAACAGAAGAACGTCCCAAGCACACAGCCTTGTGCAGGCACAGGGAAAGAAGCTGTGCATCAAGCTAAGCTAAATTCAAGCACTTATCAATAAACATGAGTGGGCACTACATAAAGGTTAAAACTAAAGTTATAGTAAGATTTATTAAATTTAATACTTAAAATTGGTTTTAGGATGATATAAACTTAAGGGTTCGCTGATGCAGCATACATAAATAACACTGCAACTTTAGTCTAAAAGCCACTGTCAGAGCAGAAATCCTTTTTGCAACACAGTATCATTCTGACCACAGTCAATAGGTGTGTAGTTAAAGTCAAACTGTAGTAAAGCACTATTTTTGTTACACAATTCTGAGCTTTCTGGGGGTCTACTGCTTAGGAACTCCCCAAGCTTGAGGAGGCATTTTTGTGTTTGATTTCTGTGACTTCAGGGGAGCTGTGTTTCTTTGTATGTTTTATACACTTCTGTACATAAACATCAAACCTGTCTAAATGTTGCTACCAGTACTTAAATATTATGTAAGTAGCTCCAGTACCTTTTAAATGAAGAAAATTACTATCTCCACTTTCCCTCCCTCAACCCCTATATCATTACTTTCAGTTTCTACTGAACAGAAAAGCTTTTACTCCAGCACTTTCAGTTTCAGTTTAGCAGGGAACTACAAAAGAATGAGTTCTGCTTGAGAAAGTCAAGCAAAGGTAGGACAGCGACCAGGAGTCTGAGAAAACAGAAAAGACAGGAGCCAGAGGGGACTGGAAGACAACAGCAAAAATATTTCTATGGTTTCCTTTAAGATTATGTGAGCCTTAATTGTACCACCATGGTTAGCACTTTGTTCAAAGCCAATCACCTTTCACCCCACTTATTCCCAAAATAGCTTAAAATATGAGACTGGAACTGACAATTTAGATTTCTTCTATAAAGTGATTTGTAATGTTTGGACAGTTTCTAGGAAATCAGCAGCTAAAATAGTCTTGTAGAAGAGTGTTTGCAGTTCTCTGGATAAAAAAGACCAAACAGAAAACAAAGCTACAAGACTAACCAAGCCCTGTCAATCTCTGCAATAAATACATATGCTTAAAAAAAAAAAAAAAAAAGGAAAAATAATCCTCACCTCTGGGTTAGAAAAGCATCCTACAAATTCTGCACAGATGAACATTTTCACTTATAAATATCAAAGGAAATAAGAAAACATAAATAATACAGTGCACAAAAGTCAATTCAAGGTTTCCAGCCCCTCCTCCTCATCCTCTTCTAAAGTGGACATTAAACAAGAAACAGCCCACTGCAGTGGAAGCAAGTTTCAGTTGTATGTGGATTTGTCTTCTTACAGAAGAAAAACCAACCCAAGTTGCATCTGCTGTTATTCCAGTGCACTAGTAAAGCCCCTGCATCAGTTATACCCAATACAGCTACACATACTTACATGGGAAACACACACACAGTTGATCTCAAGGACTTGCCCCCCTTTTCACAATTATTGGTTATGACAAAACACATGAAGCATTTCTGAATGTAGGTAAAAAGGGAGAGTCAAAACATCATGTGCAGCATGAGACACTGGTTGGGGGGGGAAGCTGTGACAGGTAAGAACATGTTCTTAAGAGCTACTAGCCAACATCACTAAAAAAAGCCTTTGAGACATTGTAATATTTTGGTACGATATTTACACACAGATCATCACAAAGATGACTTTACTTTTGACATAGTAAGAGAGGAATTAGTGGGCTTTTAGGGAAAGGTTGTTTTCAAACATTTACAGAAGCTTCTCCTCTAATGTACTACTTATTCAGAGACTCCAGAGATTATTAGTTTTCCTATACTAATGCATTTATTTGTATATATCCTTTTGATATCTAGTAGTGGCTCCTTAAAATATACGCAGCATTTTCCTCTAAAATATTGAGGAGATTCTCTGAAGATGCCCCAGTTCACATAGAAGACATGCAAGGGCAAATCAAAGCAAATCTATTATTTACAAACTTTTTTTTAAAAAAAAGGAACAAGCAAAGCCCACGCTGATGCTGTTGCTCAACTTTGTTTATTCTGTGACAGTGCTCTGCTGTCACTGCATTCACCATTTCCCCTCTGCTATGCATTTCCTCCATGTTGATCTACAGAAATATTCCTCCTCTCTCTAGCAAAGGTATGCTTTTTAGGTTCATTCCACCAGGAAGACCTTAAGGACAGGGACTGAGTTGTTTAGCACCAAAACCACTATAAAATATCAAGCTGGTAATATCCTTTATTTTAGAAAACCTCTGTGTACATCTTCAATCTTTTCCTCTGTGCAAGACCAGAGACAATTACCTTCTCAGAGAAGGAGTAAAGCAAAATTGCCATGCACAAATAAGAAGAAATATTTAGAATGGGGAAGGTTTTATCTAGAGCAGCATTTCCCCTTCTTTGCAAAGAGCAACACAAAGCACCTGCAGCTCTCCCTACATCCAAATCAAACATTTATGTTGGGCCCTGATCTGCCAGGGCTGAAACAATAATCCAGCATTTCCTCCCCGCGATACGGAGATCAAGAGAGTATGTTCCAATTATGACACAGATTTAATACAAAATGCAACACAAGCTTAGGAGCACTGGGTTTCTTTCAGGGTGCCAAGGGTTGGAGATGGTTTATTTTTTCAAATGGCATTGCAGGTGTTTACTGCTCTGTTTTACTATGACAACCACCCATGCTACTGACTACATGCAATATCTATTTATTCAGATCCTTTTGCTCAAGGAATTACACTGCTTTGTAGAGCAAGGCCACCAACAAGTATCTTCACCTTCCCATAGCCATACTGGTCACAACACACTTTCAGAGGTTTTTCTTCCTGTAACCACTGGAAAAAAATGCTTTCTAAATGGAATATTTAAAATTTTAATTACTGTAGCAGTTCAAGTATCAGAAGAAACATTTTACAAAGAATAATAATTCCACGGAGTATGAATTGCATCTTCTTCCTCTTTCCTTTTACTGGCTCTACTGGTATCCCACATGCTGGTGTTTTGGGGGAAGTAATAAAGCCCGTTTGTTTTTTAGGATTGGAGCACCACAGTTCTGGTGAACACTGCTTATACCTTTCGTGCACTGCTGTATTTTGTATTTTCTCCTCCCCTCACCCACCAACAGAAATGAAGGAATCCAGTAACATGGAGAAACAGCTTTACAGAGACAGATATAAGACTACCCAACATCTTGACGGCACAGAGATAACCACCAAAACTCCATACCACGCAACTTCACGAAAGCACGCAAAGCAAGCTAATGCAAATGCAAATCAGTATTCCCACACGAAACAGAAAACAAGAGATTTGTGACCGCAGCGAAGAGGCCAAATAAGCCCTCTCCCCAGACCATAAAAAAAAAAAAAAAGCCCTGCAGTATGACTGTTCTGTTTCCTGCAGGAAATGAGATGCTTGTATTAGATACCCCTGTGGTTTTCATACTGTAAATGTATCAGCTGGTACAAATCCTCTGGAGAGGACTATTAACTAATGCTTAGAAAGAGCAGTGGCAACAGCAGACCGACCGCACGTAGCTCCTGGGAGAAGAGGGGACAAAAGCTGACAAGTCATCCCTAAAATATATTTGAAAGCCAACAGCTTAAGGACACATCTTGAAGCTGAGGGGGTGCCTACGAAGAATCTACATACCTACATCAGCTCATTTCCCTTCGCACCGTTCACTGCATCTTTAAATAAGGAGCCCACCGCTCATCAGCGCTCCTCATTTAGGAGCCGCAAGCCCATACTACCGCTCCTCATTAAACCATCCCTGCTTACACACGGCAGAGGAGGATCACCCACAGGCTATAACAGATCTGAGGCATGGCCATTTTTCCTCCTCTGTAGTATGTGGCTGGTTTTCTTACAATTTTATTTCACGTTTCCGAGTTGCTCGGGCGCTAAGACAACTTCCCGCCGAGGCAATCCCCGCGGGGGCGCGGGGGCACGGCGGCAGCCCCCCGCCCGGGGCAGGGCTCCTCTCCCCCGGAAGACCCCGCTGCTCCCCCATCCGCATCGCTCCCGCCCGGCGGCCTGGGTGGAGCCGCTCGCCCTCGCAGGACAAGCGCCGATCGTGTTCTCCATTGCAAAACCACTGCCAGGGCCAGGAGGGAGGAGAGAAGAGGGGGGAGGAGGAAGGGAAAAGAAGGTGGAAACCTGTCTCGAGGAGAGCCCGTGGACGGAGACGGCCGGGGGAGGCGGGAGGGCAGGGCCGGGGGGGGGAGCAGCGGGGAGACAAAGGAGGGATGGAGGGCGCCCAAGGAAAACGGGGGAAGCCGGGGAGGGGGCGCTGCCGGGGAGCCCCGCGGGGCACCTGCCCGCCCCGGCACACGCCCCGCACACACACATCCATGCACGCACACACGTACCCAGCAGCAGCAAGCGGTGCGTCTGCTTGTACTCCCGCTTCTGCTCCTTGAGCGCCCGGTCGATGCTCTTGCTGACTTTCCTCGCCTCCTTCTCCGCCTCCCGCTCTTCCAGGCGCAGCTTCTCCCAGGGTCTCTGCAGCGCCGGTGGCTGGTGCAGCGCTTGCTGCCGCGCTGCCTTGCCCCCTCCACCGGGGCCGCCGGCCTTGGGCAACGGCGGCCGCTCGGGGGCCGCCCCGTTACCGCCGCCGTTCTGCAGCAGCAGCGGCGGCCCATCCGCCTCCCCGCCGGGCTTACCGCCGGGCCGGAGCGGAGCGCCGAGGGGCTGCGGCTGCGGGGCGGCGTGAGGCTCCACCGGCGCTTCGGGCTCAGAGGCGGCACCGGTGCTGGAGATGGAGCCGCCACCACCGCCAGCGTCGCCGAAGAGCCGCGGGCGCAGGCTGTAGCAGAGCCCCATGGCTCGGTGCCCCCGCTGGGGACGGGCTCTGGCGCGGCGGGGTTGGCCTCAGCGCTTCCCGCCGGCCCTACGCGCCGGGGAGGCGGCGGCGGGCGGGGAGGGGGCGCCGCGGAGCCCCTCACGGCCCCGCTGGGCCATCTTGCATTTTCCTCCCCGGGCGGCGGCGGCAACGGCTCCTCAACGCCGATCACCTGACACCAAGCTGCCACCGCCGGGTCCACCTTACCGTAAATACCCCAGCGCCAGCCCACCGCGCAGCGCCGGGCGCCGGCGGGGGAAGGGCGGGGGCACGCCGCCCGCGCCGCCACACAGGCGCACACACGTTCAGCAGCCCCCCGCCCCTCCAACCGGCTCCGCCGTCCCCTCACGCTATCCCGGCCGATAAGCCGCCCGCCTGCCTGAGGGGGCGAGGGTCTCTCCAGCCTGTGCGCGGGGCGGGGACCGCTGGGGAAACCCTCACACACCCCCCCTCGCTGCCTACACCACCCGCCCTCCTTGTTTTCTGATTTTTTGGAAGGGCCACCGGGCCGCTTGTGCGAGGGGCTTAGGCCTCGGCCGCCCCTCAGGAGGCAGCCCCTTACGGACAGCCTCTCCCTCGGCATCCTCGGGGAAAACCGAGGCTGAGGCCTTTCACAAGCAGGAGCCCCTCAGGGGTGACCAAGCGGCCCGGGGGGAAGCCGAGGCAGCCCCCGCCATCCTCGCAGCTACAACACGGTTTCCAGCCGCTGTACACACACGCGGCTCCTCGCCCACACGCTGACTAACGGTGCTGTGGGAGGAAGGCTTTGGGTGCGACGGCAGGAGAAGATAATAGGCGACACTGGGGTTTGCTCGCTCGCTCAGTCAGTGCTGGCAATAATAGTACTCCAGCAGCGTGCCGTGTTGGGCCGTGGAGGGAAGGCTGGTGCTCGCAATCAGTCCAGAGGCAGTGGCAGCCCTTCCCTGGAGAAGTCCTGGGCAAATTCAGGTTGCTCCAAATGCGTCTAACTTCAGCTTGATCCATCTGCGTGTTCTTCATAATGTCAAGAGTTTTTCTACTGTTTTTCTACAATTTTCATGAAATTGTAAGTCATTCTGGAGTGGCGTGGCTACTGGGTGAAACAATGTGTCTCTCAGTCTTAAAGGGTCACTGTTACAAACTATCACCTCAGCGAAATTTAGAGTGTCTTACTTCAATAACATCGACTGCATTCATAAACATTTTTATTCATGCAGTGGCTCTTTGGATTCTGTAATCACCCTTTGTACTAGGCCACTGGTTTTGTCTCCTAATTTTTCCCCGTGTCCAATATTATATGAGTAGACGCCCCTAACTGTATACTACCGTATGAAGAAACAGAGGGGAGGTACAATCCCTATATTTCTTTATGATGAACGACTTAGACCAAATTTGCCACAGTTTTCAGTTCCTGGTTCTAGGAAACAGAATTATTTTTGTGACAGATCTATTAATGTCAAGTGATGTAGCAAGCATCCTCTAAAATATATATTTACCAAGCCATGAGTTGTGTGTTAACATTCACTGGGGGAAAAAAACCCTGACACCCTACATTAGCATAAAATAAATAGATGCCGTTTAACTGAAAGCATCAACTGTCTGTGATTGCACCATACAATGGAAATTTTGCCAGTGAGAATATTAGCAGGATCCAGCACACTGCAGACGTTATTGTCTTATACCCTTCAAAATGCTTACCGACTAATTGGATGGATGCCTTAGCTCCCATAAGAGAGTCTAGTAGCTGTTGCTTCTATTGTGTGTTTTAACACATGATTATATAGTGTCCTGGTTGCAGTTTTCTTGCAAAATGTATAAGCAGTTACATCACAGCAGAGGATGTTTCACCACAATTGCAGCGCCTCTGTGTCTTGACTGAAAGTTTGTATGGACTATAAGGATATACCATCTCTCAGGTTGTGAGTGAAAGATTTTGGCTTTCATCTGAAAAGGGAGCGGGAATTTGGATAGGTAGAGCCGAAATGTTCAATCTGGATCTAATAGCCAGCATCCTGGGATTAGTGGCTAAACACTTTACATTGTAATTGGATCTCACAGGTTAGTTTGCTGCACATCCAAAAATATATAAAAACACTAAAAAAAGCCCCAAAAGTAGTCATGAAAGTTAGGGAGTTAATATTTGGGGCCCAAAAGTTAATCTGCGTACTTAGTTTTGTGAAGGTGATTCCTAGAGCTTGGTGCATACAACAGCATTTGCAGATGTTTTACAAATACTAAAATAAATGCCATAATCTGGCCAAAGTGGTTCAGATTAGGTAACGTTTCTCCTTAAAAAAGTGCTCCTGGGCAGGTACATTGTATACTCAGTGAATAACAAGGAAGATGAGTGATATATTCAGGGTTACAGAGGACACCTGGCAGAATATGCACTGTCAAATGGCATAATTTTGAAAGAGCAGCCAATGTAATTAACATCTATGGTTAGGTAGCATCCTTGAAAAGCAAGTCACTCAGACAAACACTGATATAGATACTGAACTTTATAAAATATCAAACAAAGTATGTTTGGTCCACTGGAAGAACCTTCAGTGACCTGCAAGAGCAAATTGAGTCTTCAGGGAAAAGTATTCTTACTTTTTTTTCTTATGACTTCTAATAAAGAACATTAAGAACAATAAATGGAGAGGGTAGAAAAAGGGGCTATGAAGCTGATTAGAGGACTAGAATATCTCTCTAACGAAGAGAGGCTGAGGGACTTGGGACTTTTTAGCCTAGAGAAGAAAAGACTGGGGGCAGATCTTATCAATGCTTATAAATACTTGAGGGGTGAGTGTCAGGAGGATGGGGTCAGTCTTTTTTCAGTGGTTCCCAGTGACAGGACAAGAGACAATGGGCACAAACCTGAATGTGGGAAGTTCCATCTAAACATGCAAAGGAACTTCTTTACTGCGAGGGTGGCAGAGCACTGGGACAGGCTGCCCAGAAAGACTGTGCAGTCTCCATCTCTGGAGGTAGTCAAAACCTGCCTGGATGCTGTCCTGTGCAGCCTGCTCTAGTTGATGCTCTGGAAGGGTAACTGGACTAGATGATCTCCAGAGGTCCCTTACAACCCCTGTCCTGTTGTTCTGTGGTTCTGTAATAAGCAGCCTGCCATCTTTCTTTCCTCAGAGGAATACTGATCATCACTGCTTCCAGATATTCAGGAATTTCAAATGAGAAAGTCAGTATGATGCAGTTTTCTGATCTGAATACCCTTTGGAGAACCTTTCATGGAATAATGGTCAATGTTTTCGAAGGTTAGTTGTCAAAATCACAGCTTAAAGAGTGGCTTGGTTTTTTAGTAGTACAAATTATGCATGATTCTCAATATGTGAACTGAAATCGACATCATAGAATCATAGAACAGCCCAGGACTCCCCAAAAGGGAGCCTTTGAAAGATCACCTCATCCAACCTTGCATGGGAAAGGTAGCCTAGTTGAGATTGTCTAGCACCTTGTCCAATCACATTTAGAAAATTTACAGTGATAGGGTCTCTACCACATCCCTAGAGAAGTTGCTATAGTGAAGGATTATTCTCACTGTCAAAAATTACTTTCTTATATTAAGATGAAACCTCTCCTGCTGCAACTTGTACTTGTGGCCCATTGTCTTCTCCATGTGGCTCCTTGTGAAGAGAGAGCCTCTGTCCTCTTTGTAGACACCTTGTAAGTACAGGAATACCATGATGATGTCTCTCTTGAGGCTTCTCTTGTCTAGAGAGAGGAGAAGGTCCCTCCTAAGCCTTCTCCAGGGAGAAAGATCTAACTCTGATCTCCTGATGAGTCAAGTTTTCCATCCCTTTGATCATATTCATGGCCCTCCTTTGGACCCTCTCCAGTCTGTCTAAATATATTTTTAATTGTGGGGACAACTAATGAATATATGTACACACATGTGTGTGTGTTTTTAGTTAGATCTGAACTTGAAGTAAAGCACTTCAAACCGTTTTTTTCTTCTTGTTTTCTATGCATAGTTCCACCTAAGTTGGAGGTGATTTCCAGTCATATGCAGCAGCTAGGTATGTCCACAAGATGGCTCTACTTACTCCAAGGAGTAATAGAATTCTGGTAAGTAAACCTACAAATTTTATTGCTATGAAAAAGCTTCCTTACTGTTTCTTCAAAAGGAGTGAAATTTTTGCAGTTCTTGAACACTTCATATAAAAATAGTTTGTATTCTTTGTTTCTGGTTTATGACAATTTTGATTTAACAAAAGTTGCCTATGCCATGTAGCTTCTTGAGATTTATGCAGTGCTCCAAGTTTTAATCAAGGGATGAGTGTTTGTGATCAAACTCAAACAAATGTAGTAACTACAGGTGCCTTGAAAATATAACTGTGTGTAAATTGAAGAGACAACAGTTAAATGGCTATCTGTAAGAATTTTGATAAGGCAAGAATCTTACAGGAAAGGAGAAACATTCCTGGGGCTGGACATCTGCTCCCCTTGTTCTTGTTGCTCTGATTAGTGAATGAGTATCAGTGAATGAGCTTATCCATATTCTAACTACAGTTGTGTATTGTTTTTCTATGTCTTGGCCTGAATAGTGCTATGTATCCAGAAACTATAAATTCAGAGCCTACACTGATGTGGTGGGTTGACCCTGGCTGGATACAAGATGCCCACCAAAGCTGCTCTATCACTGCCCTCCTCAGCTGGACAGGGGAGAGAAAAATATAATGAAAATGTCTTGGGTCAAGATAAGGACAGGGAGATATCACTCACTGATTACTGTCACAGGCAAAACAGACTCAACTTAGGAAGAAAATAATCTAATTTATTACCAAACAAAGCAGACTAATGAGAAATAAACCCAAATATTATAAATACCTTTCCCCCACTACTCCTTTCTTCCTAGGCTTAGCTTCACTCCCAATTTTCTCTACCTCCTCTCCCTCAGCAGCACAGGGGGATGGGGAATGAGGGGTGCAATCACTTCATCACATGTCATCTCTGCTGCTACTCCTTTCTCAGGGGGAGGACTCCTCACACTGCCTCTGCTCCAGTGTGGGTCCCGTCCATGGGGTGCAGAACTTCAGGGCCAGACTGCTCCAGCTTGGGTCCCCCACAGAGTCACAAGCCCTGACAGCAAACCTACTCTGGTGTGGGCTCATCTCTCCATGGGTCCAGAGGTCCTGCTCCAGCATGGGCTTCCCATGGGGTCACAGCCTCCTTTGGGTGAATCCATCTGCTCTGGTGTGGGGTCCTTCATGGGCTGCAGTGTGGATAGCTTCTCCATCATTAACCTCACCATGGTCTTCTCCACTGGCTGCAGGGGAATCTCTTCTCCAGTGCCTGGAGCACCTCCTGCTCCTCCTTCTTCACTGACCTGGGTGTCTTCAGAGTTGTTTTTCTTACATGTTTTCACTCCTCTCTCTGGCTTCAGTTGCTCTTGGTTGTTGCACAGAGGGGTTTATTTTTTCCCCTTCTTAACTATGTTGTCCCAGAGCTGCTGCCACAATCCTAGAATCACAGAATCGTAGGGGTTGGAAGGGACCTTGAGAGATCATTGGGTCCAACCCCCCTGCCAAAGCAGCTCCCTAGCTCATATTGCACAGATAGGCGTCCAGACAAGTCTTGAATATCTCCAGAGAAGGAGACTCCACCACCTCCCTGGGCAGCCTGTCCCAGGGCTCTGTCACCCTCACTGTGTAAAAGTTCCTCCACATGTTGGTGCGGAACTTCCTGTGCTCAAATTTACAGCCATTGCCCCTTGTCCTGTCCCCACAGACCACTGAAAAGGGGTTGGCCAATTCCCCCTGCATCCCATACTTAAGATATTTATAAACATTAATAAGATCCTCTCTATGCCTTCTTTTCTCCAGGCTGAACAGCCCCAGCTCACTCAGCCTTTCCTCATAAGGGAGATGTTCCAGGCCCTTAATCATCCTCGTAGCCCTTCTCTGGACTCTCTCAAGGAGATCCCTGTCTTTTTCATACCAGGGAGCCCAGAACTGGACACAATACTCCAGGTAATCATGGATGGGCTGAGCCTTAGCCAGTGACAAGTCCATCTCGGAGCCAGCTGGCATTACCTCTATCAGGCACAGGGGAAGCTTCTAGCAGCCACCCACAGAAGCAATCCCTGTAGCTGCTACACTACCAAAACCTTGCCATGCATATCCAATACAACTGGGATATTATTTCTAAATTTTTTTGGTTTTTTTTCCCTGTGAGATTTTTCAGGACCTTAGTGATGATTAGTGAAAAATGTTGCAAGATTTTTGGGTTTACTAAAAAGGAGGGCTGTGCAATAGAAACAAAAACTACAGAGAAATATGTGCTGTGACAAACACTAAATATTTGAATTTGTTTAGACAAAACTGCTGTCAAGGTTAATTTTTCTCATGGATAAAGGGTCTAGGATGTACCTAGTTTCCATCAAATGATGAACATCTCTTACCTCCTTTGATAGGCACTTGTCAAAACAATACTTGCTTTTTGTGGGATGAATGCTATTATTTTTGTTCTTAGGGTTTATAGTAAGCACTAAACTGTATGCATAGTGTGCTTGTACTGCCCTACTGTATCATTATACATGATTATATATATAAAATACCATATATAAGATTGTATTATATATAATCATATTTAGGGTTGTTTGTGAGAAAAGGAGAATACTGTTATTTGATATATGTTCTGCTCCCTAAAGGCTGATAGCTGTGTTGCTGATAGAAAGCCTACCAGTAGGCACAGGTACACCAACAGATCTCTATGTGAAATGTATGGAGAATACATGGGTCTCCTGACCTCCTGCAAATCTCAGGAGGTCCAAAGACCCTGTCTTTTCCCTTAGTCTTCTCTGGAGATACCCTAACCCTGCAGTGTGGTTTCTTTTCTTGTGACCTGAAAGGATATGTGAAGGTATGAGTATGTGTGAAAGCACTGGCTGCCTTTCCTTTCCAAGCTTTTTATAGGACACCCCAGAATCTGTAACTTCTCCTTCCTAGAGTCTCGCCTTCCTAACATCATCTACAGAGCTATGATCTCCAGGAGGAAAAGTTAGCTTCAAAATTTATTTTTTTATTAGTACTTTACATATTAGTAATTTGGGGAGCCAATTTTAACTGCTAACTTGATGCAGGTGCCTAGTGCTCGCTAGACCTGTGGAAATCTCAGCTACATGAATCCATAAATTACTTTAAGCTCATTCTTTAAAGCTTTGGTCGTGTTTCACTGGTAGATCAGTAAATAAAAAGTAGGCAAATTATTTTGGACTGCAGTGAGTCCTTCTAGATTCAATAACACACACAGACACAGTATATATAATGCCTCTGTTTTCACAGAACAACCTTCACCACAAATTTTATATGCCACTTCTACTGGTTGCTTGAAGATTCTTAAAGTGGGACAAAAATAAGGCTTACAGTGGGAATTCAGCTACAAATGTAATAGCTGTGGAGCAACAGTTATCGAAATCTAATTCTATCAAATCATCTCTCACTCATCACCATGGTATTTTTTGTGCCTTGTTTTATCTGAGCATGATTGCAGGAAAACTATTTAGCACTTCTTTTTGGAAACCCTCTTTTTAACAATACTGTAAACAATTTAGCATCTATTAAAGCAGGGGTTTAGTTTGTTGCTGATGATAAAAGAATAAAGGATTTAGGTTTATTAAAAGCAAGGCCATTAGTGACACCTGTATTAAAGTTGCCTTGTATGTCCCACTATTAGACTCTATTTTTTCTCTGCTTAAAACTGCACACAATAGGATTTTGGGCTAAATGTTGCCTGCTGAATTTTGTTTCTACCTGAATTTTTTCCAAAATTCCACAAAGAGTCAAGTGAGAAACATGCTGTTGTGGTGTAACAACATCTTGTTGACTTTTGGAAGGACTAATAGTTTATCATCCTTGCATCTGCCATGACAGATCTTTTTGTTTTAAGAGAAGCGATTCTCAGTATACAGAAGACATTTTAAGCAATGTCAGAGTAGACAAGCTTAAGGGAATTTACTGGAAGTACCAAAATAAGATAAAGTAGGTCAGCTTGCTTGAAAACTAGGTTCTGAGCAAATGAAGTAAGAAAACAGAAAGACATTTAAAATGCAAATTGTGGGATAAGGTAATTTTCTGTGGTCCTGTATAAAACAGGGAAGGGTGGAAGCAGAGCAAAGCAAATCGGAGTTTTGTATGCTTAGCAGCGTTATCAAATAGCATAACGCACTATTGTCAGAGGCATAGCTCTTCATTTCTCTGTAACCTTTAGTTTGTTGCTACCTCTAAAGGAATTTGAATAATAAACTTATGAGGCTGCCAGTGATTTCTTTTAAATACCTTTGTAAAGATTTCTTTAAAAAGTCTGGCGAGCCATGTTTGAAGCAGGGATTTGTAGTACTTTTTTGTGTTACGAATATGGTTTTGGCTCTCAGGAAATCTGCTCGAATCTCACCAAATTTTAACACTTGAAAAAATGTTGCTTGTGCAGGCTGAAACCCAGAGCAGCAAAACAGCAAGCCATCACAGCTTCCTCCTGTCACAGGGAACGGTCCTACTTCATACAGACCTGATCCAGGCAGAGGGGAGGGACGTGGCTTCGGGAACACTTCTATTAAAAGATTCTGATCCTATTTTGCGTGTGAATAATGTATGTATCTATCACCTAGCACGTTTCTTTTAAGTCAGGGAAGCGTGCTCTAGCTGTGCAACCTCAATTCATCCCCATATAAATATTCATCATGATGCAGTCTTCAACTTCGCACAAACAACTTCTCCAGACTAAGCTGTTTGTTTTGGGGACTCGCTGCTTTTCATGTGAACAGCCAGCAGAGCTGTAAAAGGAGCCTCAGCTAGTTGTAGGGACTTCTGGAACCTTCTGAAAAATTGTGGGAAAAAAAAAATTCTTTTATTTTAGAAGATATTTTTAATCAGTGCTTTAATGCAAAAGGTAAAGTAAAGCAGGAGAACAGAAAACTAAGGTGAGCTGATGCATAAGTGGAGAAACTTAACTTTCATTTTGATATGAAACAAATTAGTCTTTTGATTTCAACTGAGAATCAACCTAAACAATGTATTTAATAGTAGACATAGAAAAGTCTTGTTTGGAAGGGGACTCGGTATCATAGTTGAAGTGTGCATTTTGGAGACTAAGAAAAAGGAGGCAGCAATATAAGCAAGAGTAGATAATACAATTTGCTTCATAAAATAATTCTTTTCTGCAGTATATTTTTTTTCAGTGAAAACTGACAGAATTTTAAAAATGAGAATATTTAATCTAAAAATTAAATTAGACTAAATCAGGATTAACAGTTCCTTCCAAGACTAACCACTTAACAGCACTGAAATAGCTTACTCTAGGGAAACCAATGAAAATAGGAAATACTTAATCAATGCTTATTGTAGAAAACAAGGAGAAAGAGCAGGAAAGAATATTAAATGAAGAGCAGCATTTATAAAAATAGGTTGAAGTAATGTTTGTCTTAGAAGAAAAATATTGAAGTAGTTTTAACAGAAGATGAGATTTTTTCATGGACTTTTATGGCTGGCAGAATTAATTATTATTTCTTTCTACTGAAAAATCCACTCAATAGTGGAAACCCCCGAGAAATTTTTAGAACTATTATATTAATTCCTTAGTCCTGTGTTTTCTAGATTCCCAGCACTAATTTAATTTAATTGGCTTGTGCATTAGTGTGGAAAAAGCTTTACCATTCCTTTTTTCCCTTGTCTTATTCCTTTTTGTTTCTTAATTCATTATCAAGGAAATAAATTAGAAACCTGAATTCTCAGCAGCCTTCCCACACTTCTCAGTATTGGCAAGGCAGAGAAATTTGAATACCTCAAGAAGCATGGCCTCTTCTGGGGTTTCTCATTGCTGGGGGAGACTGTCCTTTTCAAGCAGCTTTGTGCCAAAACCAAAATATAGACTGATAACAAGCTTTCCTCTCCTCACAGTATGTAAACAGAGAGAATCATCTGCTTTCCTCATCTTCTGCTTTTCACTCCTTTTCAGCCTTCACTTCTTTCTTTGAATAGAAATACCAGGCAGCTTTCAAGTATACAAATATGTTTAAAGTCAAAGTACTACTAAAAATAGACTGTAACTAGTCATATTGTCTTGTTAACCCTCTGCGCATGCCTCGCTGTTCCTCAGGACAACATATATTCCTCAGATGATGTCAGCATTAGATTTCTACTATTTCTCATGAGTGAGAAGTTTTCAGCTTTATGGAAGATCTCCCACAAAACCAATCCTGTAAGTGACATTTGTTAGTAGCTGCTCTACAGCAAGCTAAAATGAAGCCTTTAGTCTTTCAAGTTTGTATTGTAAAGAGTTTCTACCAGACAACGGGCATCTGGAAAGATTTAGTACTTTCTTATTAAGGATTTTTATTAAATCTTCATGCTTATTATTGAATGCTTCTGCAACACAAAAGTGCTGCAGAGTCCCTAAATACCACATTTTCTCTTCAGTAGATGCTCCTGATGGCTAAAGTTCGTTAACATGAACTTACGTAGCTATTAGGTGCTAATAGTAGAGACACTCTGAAGGTGTGAAAATAGGCACAGAGCATTATTCTTAATAATAGACAGAGGGATGTTATATTTAGAAAAGAGAAATAAAATGACAAAACCCACAATTACACATAAGCAGCTTCAGAGGAGCATTTAAATCCCAGCAGATAATAAATATGATCAATATATAATTAAAAAGGCATACATATTTCTACCCTTAAAGATGGCTTTTATACCTCAGTTTCACTCTGCTTTAACTAGCAGTCTCCCTAATTTCAATCAGGTTTCACTTACAGTATATTCAACAGCTACACAGTGACAAACGAGCTTTCTGACTGCACAGCAGTGGACTTCTGCTTGCTGTATATTAGTTTCCCTCCAGTGGCTGTTATGAGCAACTTCGGGTCCAGCTATTTAATTCAGCATTAGTTAGGTCAGGTCTTACAGCAGAACGCTGCAACAAGTTATACTTCTATTCATGCTTAAATGGCCTTAATGAAGGTTTTCATGTTATTTAAATGCAAATACAGAATTCGGTCATTCTTCTCTTAAATGGACGTGTTTTGGTTCTTAAGGTAGAATGTGTAGGCTTCAGCACTGTTCTCTTGTCCTAGATCATGTAGGTCATCAGGCTGGCAAGACCCTGAAACCAGGGTGTAGAGAGAGGAGAAGGTGAGAGAAGAGTGGTACTCACCTTGTATGGGCAGGAGCCACTGGTTCATTTTTTGCATTACTGTGCTACCACAGACCTTTTCTCTCTCTTCTAACAGTGGTGAGTGGCAAAGCCAACACTGGGAGGTGTCTTAGACATTGTAGGAGAGTGACTAGAGCTGGTTTTGCCCCTCCATTTCCCTTTTATCCTTTCTGCCACCCTCACAAGATTTGTTTGGAATATGCAGAAACTGCAGGAGGAACTTAGTCTCGCTTCAGAGATGAAGGTCCCCAAAGTGAACCAAGTATGTCTTCAATGTCTGCAAGCCACAAGAAAAGGGATTGCCTAAGCACTAACATAGCAAACCCCACTATAGCTGGGTGAAAGGTAAAGGTGGCAGGGGAAGACCAAGACCACAGACCACGAACCCAAGAAATCCACCAACTCAAAATTTCCCTTTGTGAGCATGCATGCTAATTTACAGAAGAAATTGAGCCTAATTTAGGGAAGAATCATAGAATCATAGAATCACCTTGGTTGGAAGAGACCCTTAAAATCATTGAGTCCAACCACAGCCCAACCCTGACGAGTCCACCACTAGATCATGTCCTTAAGTACTTCATCTACACACCTTTTAAATATCTTCAGGGATGAAGACTCCACCACCTCCCTGGGCAGCCTGTTCCAAAGCTTGACAACCCTTTCAGTAAAGAAATTCTTCCTGACAACTAACCTAAATCTCCCCTGGTGTAATTTGAAACCATTCCCTCTCGTCCTATGGCTTGTCACCCAAGAGAAGAGAACAACCCCAACATCTCTGCAACTGGCTTCCAGGTGATGGTAGAGAGCGATAAGGTCTCCCCTCAGCCTCCTTTTCTCAAGACTAAAAAGCCCCAGCTCCCTCAGCTGCTCCTCACAGGACTTGTGCTCAAGACCCTTCACCAGCTTTGTCACCTTCCCCTGGAACGTGCTCCAGCATCTCAATATCCTTCCTGTAGTGAGGGGCCAAAGAGTGAACACAGAGAAAGAAATTAGGCAAATGAAGAAAAGAAACAGGCAGGGACTTATGGGTGGGCACTTCACACCCCAGTTGGCAGGACTGATACTAGATCCAGGACTGATCATCTCTGTATCTCTCTCTCTTCTCCTTTCTTATTCCTCTCCCCTCAAAAGCTTTCTCCTTCCCTCAAAGCTGCTAAGTAATGCAAAGCCTTCCTTGGTTTCCCATAAAGCCACATAGCTCAAATAGGTTTAGTTGGGAGGGTGCCAGTGTTGATAGTACATTTGTTCTCTTTATTCTTACTGAAGTTAACATTTTTGTACGAACTTTAAGTGTTGTCTCACTTCAATACCAACAAAGGGAACTGGAGGATCTGTGTGACCTGTCCCTCCTTTTGGATCAGGACGTGACAGACATTTTTACTTGTGAACACAGTAGCCAGAAAAAAGAAGGGAAAACCCCCAAACAGCTAGAAGCTCTGGGAGGCTCATTAGGCTGTTAGTTTACCCTGATAATGCTTTATAACTTTCTGTGATGTTTGTGAAAGAATTGTATGTATTACTGCAAGTGGAATGTATTCCTTCTCTATGACTCATTTATTTTCTGTAGTATTGATTAATACTGGTTGAAAAAATAAAGTTTTGATTAGGGCTATCTTTGTTTTTCCTTTGGGAAGAGTGGTAGAAATGTATGATCAGTCTGTTAAAAATGCAATTAGGGAGCAAAGCATCCGTCATCTGCTGCCTGGATTCTGTAGGCAGAGGTGGGTCCTAGGGCCCAGTGGTGCCTCTAGGAGCTCTTTGTGAAGTTGCCCCACTGCTTGAATAGTTAGCAAGCTTTGTCCAGGCTTGTTTGACATGTCCTCATGGCTATGCTTGGGCACGAGGGTGAGATCTGAAGTTCAGACAAGTTTATAACTATTCATAGTGCATGTGGTGCCATCTTGCAGGGGTCAGAGGAAATCCTGGAAGAGGGTTTCATATCTGTGATAGACTTCTTTTGTAGCTGGAGACATCCTGTGCTTGCTGATCCATGTAGTCACCAATTTCGATTAAAAATTATGTTGGTCTCTTTTGGAACTGTAAACTACAGGCACCAAGATTTTTAGGAGTCGTGATGTGGGAGAAGTACTCTAATTCATTAGCTCTCCTGCCTTCTGGGGAAAGCAGCTGTCATAGCTTCCAGAGGAGGTAGCCAGGGCTCTTTTGCTTTCTTTCATTATAATTTTGGGAGTCTGGTGATGCTTGTGGAAAGAGAGCAGGTAATACTATTTTGATTAGAGGTTCCAGATCTGTAAGAGAGACTCAATAGCATGGGAGAACTGCTTTTTCCTGCTCTTTTATGAAAGACTTGCCTACTGTTTTTCCACTTCTTATCCACTATAGCTCCTCCAGGCTTCGTTGAATTATCTCTTTGCTGTGTCTTGTGAAGAGCCATACATTTAAAGAAGCTCAGATATATGCCAGTTATCAGAAGCTAATTCTCAAAACGTGCTGCTTGATTGGATTTTGGACATTGAATGAAGGAGGAGACTATCAGAGTCTTTGGCTCGAGTTAATTTCTCCAGAATACAGGGCCAAAGGAAGAGGAAGGAAAATAGTATCTGGAAAACAAAATCATTCTGCAAGGTTGTGTGGGTGCATTGGTTTGGGAGGCTGGAATAGATGTGAAGGCTTTGAAAGCATTGGCCATCTAGTTCTCAAGACTAAAGTTGCATCAGTTACTGTAAACTTGCAATGCAACACATACTTTAGATATGTTTCCATAGTGAGAATTAGGAGAGAGCTCCAAATCAGTCCTTCAAAAAATCCTAGGGGTTTTTTTAAGCTCTTTGTACTTGGCTGTTGTAAAGCTCATTGGATTTGAATCCTCATCATCAAAGCCAGATTCTTCCATCAGACTGTTTCATGTGTGAAACAAAAAAACCTCCCAACAACAACCAAAAAACCAAACCAACCAAAAAACCCCTCTACAGTTGCATCATCCTAACTGGCAGTAACCACTTTCTATACTGTTAGTAGTGGTTTCTTCTACTAGATAATATCAATTTAGGGAAAAGCCTTTGTAAAACGAAGGAGGTAGGACTGTACATGTGTGTTTTCCTACAGTGGGGTGGTGACTAAGTCCAGCACAACGCCAGCCAGCACAAGCCGCGCATGGCAAGGAAAGGGATTTTTTTAGGACAGTGCTATATTCTTAGCTGAAACCCGTATTTATATATTTATATATTCTTAGTTGGAGATTATCATCTGTCTGAGGCAATGAATCCCTTTTATTCAAAACTACCATGCTATCCTTGTCTTTTTTATTTCTTTTGCTGCATAAAAATTTTCATTGCAGAGTGAAAGTGCCATCTGTGAGATATTTTGGAAAACATCTACACAGTGTCCCTTCGTGTTCACACCTTTCTCTCATTTTAATTGCATCTCTTATGCAGTGTGCTGCACAACATAAATATGCAGCCTTTTCCAGAAATATGCACATGTATACCATATAAATGTGATGAATAAAATGTGTATGGCACCTGTGGACACTAGGAAGATTTTGGGCCCTGTTCTCAATTATTCCTATCATGTGTTTGGTGTGTTGCAAAATGAAAATATAAATACTAGTCTCTTTTGCTTTTTTTGATGGTGTGGGGGAAATTTAGCTCGATTATTTAGATACCATCAGGATGGGGGACCATTCACAATGACATTATAGAATGAATAGTTTTGAAATATGGAACTCTTAATGTGTAATATTAATATGTAACTATCTTAAAATGTAAAAACCCCTATTACTTTAATCAAGAAATAATATTGATTTCATGAATCAATATTATAATTAATTAAGATAAAGTTACTAATATTATTATGCAGTTTAATGTATGGTATAAGGCAATATAATTATTAATTATTTTAAAATATTATGATATGTTAATATTTATTAACTGAAATAATACCAGCTTAAATATTATAGAGAAGACTGAGAGGGGATGTCATCAATACTTACACAGATCTAAAGGGCAGGTGTCTAGAGGCAGGGGCCAGACTCTTTTCAGTGGTGCCCAGTGACAAGACAGGGGGTAATGGACACAAACTGGAACACAAGTCCTGTCTGAACATGAGGAACAACTTCTTCACTGTGGGGTGTGACCAGCCTGGGCGCCATCCGGTGGAACCTTCTCTAGTTGATCCTGCTCGGGCAGGGGGGTTGGACTAGATGATTTGCAGAGTCCTTTCCAACCCCTACCATCCTGTGGTTCTGTGATTATTAAAAAAAAAGAAAATCTAATCCAGATTGATGCCACATTTTATTTCTTGTCCTTGTTACGGTGTGCAAGCAACAGGCATTACTCCAGGATTATGGTTTCCTTGGATTCAAACATATATGCAAGAGCAAGGCACGCTAACACACACTGCAAAGGGAGCAGAGCAGGATAATTGCAGGCTTTCAGACCTTATACATGCGGATAGGTTGCCGAAAGCTGGTACCAGGAAAAGTGTCCTTCTTTCAGAGAGGAAATAAAAAAGTGACTCCCCGTTACACTCTGGCACTTTGCCTGTCTCAGCACTGACAGAGCGACAGGCACCCTGCCGTCTTCCTGAAGCAGCAGCAGCAGGGCTCCAAAGTGGGGGATGTGAACCTACACGGGAAAGAGCTGCTGGAATTCTGCTGAGGCTTGTTTTAGTCTTGCTCCCTCCTCTCCCTGTCCCACCCATAGTGCCATAATGGGAGGTTTGTGTCAGAAAAAAAAATGTTTGAGGAGATGCTGTTTGGACACCCTGAATAGCTGGCTGTGAGGTCTGGACTCTGTGCTTGCTCCAGCAGTTGTACAGGGGATGCAATACTGCTCAGGACATTTCTGTGTTCTAGCTTCCTTCCAGCATCAATTACTTCATCTTTTTTCGATTGTCAACTTGCTGCTGCAGGTCTGTCCATCTCAGGTCTTGAGACCATGATGCACCACTTAGGGTTCTCAGAGGATGAAACCTAGGGATAGCATCACAACATAGCATAGCACACCACATAATAGCATCTCATCTTAATAATCACTCCGTTAGTTCAATGAAAGAACAAAGTATGCATGTTATTGCCCCAGTTGCAATTGAACAAAGGGATCAATTTCCATTTGTCACATGGCATTTCTCTTTTACACCTCATTGATTTGTTTCTGGTTTAAATTGACATATTTCACTCGGTGCTTTGTAGCTTCAGCAGTATAGTTATTTACAAGTAACATAATTGATACTCTGACCTGTGGCCAGGTCTAAGAATGGAGCTTACAATACCTTGTGTTTTGTTAACAGTGCTCTACGCTCTGTTCAGGTAGTGTACACTTGTCTTCTGTATGTTGTCATTCTGTCATTCTCTGATACAGTATGTTAAAAAATAGCAATTATGCTGAAGCAAGCTATGTGAGTGAGACCCAGCAAAGAAACACTCAGCCTGGCTGACTACAGAATCTACTAGATACATGTGCAAAATTTAGAATTCACATTTAAATTAGGTGATTAGCTGATTTGTTTTGGTTTGTTTTGTTTTTAAAGGGGTTTTGTTTGTTTGTTTTGTTATAGAATGGCTAGTTTAGTTTGAATTTCATGTTATGCTCACATGAATCCATCATCATTTTTGTGAAGACAGTTTTTTACATATGCTAGTTACAGGGCTCTGAGAGTTTCTCAGTCATGTCCATGATTTAAAAGTACTCTTTGACTTCCATTTTTACCGTCTGCCTTTAGAGACTCCAACAATATCATGGAAGATGCAAGCAGCAAGCGTGGGAAACTAAGCAGAAGGAATATTGGAGTGGGTTGGGAGCTGTTAGTATTAAAGAACAGGTGGGGAGAAGTAATTATTTAGATGTATTGTGCATAATGGTGTCAGGCAATGGGATTAAAAAGTACTCCCAAACAAAAGTCATCCTGCATTTATTTGCTGGATCAGCTTAATCCATCCAAATTGTCAGTATTATGCTGTGAATGCTACATGTGATTGAGGGTGCCCAAATATAGTCAAGGAAAAGGAAAGTATCAGTACCTTTGCAGTAAAAGCATATCCAACCCTTTCCCTTTGTGGATTGAGGAAAAATATTTGCTATTGGACTCTAGGTGAATTGCTAGATTTTTTGATTGTGAAAGTGACCACAAGTCAACTTTGTATTTTGAATGCAATGGGAATGCCCCAATTTTTAGAGGTGTTGTAAACATTCAGATTTATCCCAGGTATTATGAATATAAAGTTGTATCTAATTCTTTAGCTGAGTTTGTGCTGATACTCCAGGTACAAAAAGGTACAAAACATTTTGACTCTAGTTTTCCTATTTAACATGTCAGTAACTATACAAACTGAAATATCAGATACAGAAGGTTTAAATCGAGATCAGAACCTGAGAAACCTATTGTTGCTGGCTAAATTAAAATCTACACAAGTAGGATGATCGATTTTTAGTAACAATAATCAAACAACATTCAGTGGAAGACTACATTAACATTTAAAAAAAAATTACTTTCTTTGGTTTATTGAATTTTCTCTCCTAACTTCCCTCAGCACTCTAGTTAATCAAGAGGAACCTTAGTGGTTTTTCTCCTTTTTTATTCCCAGTGTTAAAGACATAGTTCCCTTTCTTAGGAAGTTTGCAGAGAGGTTTTCTGGCATCTACAGGAAGAAAGTGAAAGAAAGTGGTCAAGAAGGTTGTCAATCTATTATTATGGTTATTGCTATTACTTCAGCAACATATACTTTTCATTATTTAAAAATATTTATAGACAATTTTTTTTTTTTGTGGATAGTAGGGACTTTGAGCCCAGCATGGTTTTTTAATGGGGTACACCAAAAGAGGCAAGAGAGCAAGATTTCTCTTGGAAATGTTAGCATAGCTTTAGCTATCATTATCCAGCATTAAAATGTTACTTCCAGGATAGCCAACCCTTTCTGTTACTACCATGAAATCTCAAAAATCTCAAAAATTTCTCTTTTCATGTTCAAATAAAGCCTTCATGGATTCTTGTTGTTGTTCTCCCATGTCTTCACATACGTCATTTGCTAGTGGACCTTAGAGATAAGGAGAAAAATGTAGCGAGAGAATCTATTTTCTGTACAGTTGGTCTCTGAAGACAGAGAATATTTCATCTGGAAAAGGAATAAATGTTTATGAGAAGGACATTTTAAAGCTTTTAAAGTTTTAAAACTTCCCAGTGGTAAATTCAAAGAATGGGAAGCAAGTACTAAATATTAACTACTCTGAGTATTTGTTAGTAACATAGTAAGGTAAAAAAAGGGTGGTTGTTCACTTTAACGTGTGGATAAGCCAATCCCCCTCTTCCTCCCCCCCCGAAATTTCTGATTTGGAAAGTTAAATGTCTTTGCCTCTTTATAGCAGAAGGGGGCAATGTTGGTCTTAGAAAGAGAATTTTTCTCTCGCCTGTCAGTCTAACTAAGTGACATACCTCATGCTAGAACCAATACTGAATTCCTAGAGAGCAAAGAATTGCTGTCTCATAGAGCTTCTTCACTGGAGGGGTGACTTTTCCTCAGTTTACCTAACTCGTTCTGAGTAGCTTTTATAAACCTTGCAATTGTATTAGAAATATGGAGCAGTTGATTCAGAGATCTTTGAGCTTTATAGTAAAGCAGTTATCGGGGCACAGTTTGTATGAATCATCATTTATTGTTACGGTCTCCATCCAGGATTCAATGTGATATTAACTGTTTCCTCCCTTCATTGTTAGCATCCCTGCTAAGAAAAAATAGTTCTTCCCCCCCTCACCCCACCCCACTTCTCCCCCACCTTTTCCCCACACTGCTAAGCATGTATAGCAGACATTGGGACAAACTTGCTAGAACCATTTAGCACAGGATCCCTAAATTTGACTCCATTCAAAAACTGGAAGATGAATTCTCCAGAATCATGTTGTTTGCATGTTTGGATAGACTCAGGGCAACATAATGTTACCAAGTTTATAGAATATAGCTAAAAAAATAAATAAAAGTAATAAAAAGATTATTAGATGTAAATAAAACCTCAAAGAATAAAGCTAAATAGCAGAGCTTATTTTTCAATACAAAAAAAAATACAAAAAAGAGGCAGGATTAGCCAAAATCTACTGAAATTAATAAAACCCAATATTTCCCTTTTCTGATTACTTAATGTGTGTTAAACCAAGAATGCCATGCTGAGGGGCTCACCATTAAAGCAAAGCTTGATCAGTGAGTAGAAATAAGTTTTATGATGGAATTATAATTTAAAAATGTGGAAGTGTGCCCTTGTTCTTCAGCTATCAGAGTTTTTAGTCTGACAATATTCTGACTAATGTGAAAAAATCCACTGTTGTGAAAATTATGACTACCACAAATGAGCAATTAATAGAATTATTTTCTACAATAAAAGTATAATATCCTCCAAATGTAATGGAAAAGGTTTATTAAGCTACCTAATTTCTGGATTAATTTGATATTAATGTGTACTTTCTGAAACAGAAATACAGTGTTGTATCATATGGAACATCAAATACAGTTTTAAAATCAAATTCTTTGTTTTTCTTAAAGTTTCATTGATTGAAGAGGTCTCATTTATTAAATGATTTTAAAACCGTGATAGTCCCTTAGCCAGTTTTACAGCTGCCTGCTCCGTGCCAGTGACTCACACAGAGCAAAGAAGAGGAGGGAGAAGCAGTTGCACCTTCCTCTAGCTCTTGGTACCAACCCAACAGAAAAGCTGCTAGAAAACAGTGCTCTTGATAGAGAAGATACAGAAATTCAGTGAGACATAGATGAGCCTGAGGAATACAAAGGGAAAAAAAAATTAAGAGAAACCCCCCAGCAGTGTGTAGAGTGGGTGAAGGAGGTTGCCACTTCTACGCAGGAAAAGAAGCACAGGAAGAGGGAGTGCAGTGAGGTCAGCATTGGTAAAGGCTGGTAGGGAAGCAAGATAAAAGAAAGGAATAAGCAGAATCACAGGAAATGGAAAAATGAGCTTATTTGATAGATTGTTTTTTTATTGTTAAGCTACAATGTTGACAGTGGGATCTGGATGTTCTCTCTGTGTGGTATCCTGTTGAGATCCTCATGTGGTATAATACTATGAGGAGAGGGAATGAACATCTCTGGGTTTTGCTGTTTACTGTGAGCAGAAAACTCACATCTGGAGCTGGAGAGAGACCTGTAGTGATAAGACGAGGGGTGACGGCTGTAGTTGAAAGAGAGTAGATTTAGATTAGATATTAAGAAGAAATTCTTCCCTATTGAGGTGGTGAGGCACCGTAACAGGTTTCCCAGAAAAGCTGTGGCAGCCCCTTCCCTGGGAGCCATCAAGGATGGGTTGGGTGGGGCTTTGGGCAACCTGGTCTAGTGGAGGGTGTCCCTGCCCATGGCAGAGGGTTGGAACTAAATGATCTTTGACGTCCCTTCCAGCTCAAACCAGTAAGTGATTCTATGACCTATGAAAACCTGAATGTTAGCCTGATATGTTTTAAAGCTTATGTTTTATGGTATTACTCTAAAGAGAACCCAGATTATAACAAGGTGAAAACAAATCACCACTATAAAAAACTAAAATCTTTTTTTTTCAGTCCTCAAGGTTGCTGCCTGTTCTTTTCCCTTGAAAAGAAGTGGCTTACATCTCAGATCTTTGGAAGTGCTGGCAGGGTGATTTATGGAGTGTGTCTTACTTCCCTTTGAGCCCACCACAGCTCTGCAGTGAGCAACATGCTGCTGTGGGAGGTGCTGTGTGTCAGAAGATGTATTAAAACCAAGGTCTCACACCTTGTGATGAACAGTTCCATGGCTCTGGGTGTTAACTCTGTAAACTGGCCAAATACATATTTGAAGAGTATAATTATGCAGAACACATTCCAGGCAGTTAGAATTCTTTTGTTTTATTAAATTATGGTTTCTAAAACAACCTTGTAAAAAATTATTGTAAAAAATCTGTTCTAGCTCAGTTCTATTCACATTTCAGTGATGGGTGAATGACCAGTCTCAACATTCTTTTATATCATTACTGAAAGGCTTTTGATGAAATGGTGTTTAATTCTCAGATGTGTTGTATCAGAGATTCCTAAATTATAGTTTATGGGTGATATGATTTGGTCAAAATCAAAACTAGAAAATGCATTCAAATATATATTGTTCAAGAAAACTGAGAACCAGTCAATATATATATTATAAAATTACTCTACCACAGCACATAAGAGAATTCAGTGGAAATTTTGCTTGAGTAGAGGCTTCAGAACTCAACCTTCTTTTATTATTTTCAACAGCATTGTCAAGGTATCTTGCACTTTTCATACAAAGAATATGCCTTTCTCTCTTGGAGTTAACTCTATTTTATTTTAACATTACTGCTATTATATCTCAGGATATACCTGAAATAAGTTATAGTAATTTCTGGAAACAAAATACCACCTATACCATAAGCTTTTCAGGGTTTTCTAGCGCTAAAACAAGTTGCAAATTGTGTCCACATGTTCCTCGAATGGAGATAACATTTAAAAATATGTGTGTAGGAGAGTAAGGTGAAGTCTGCAGCATCTTTTGATAGTGAACTTAAGACTGAGAACAAGTTTTATAAAAACTGAATCTGTATCAAACTATCTCTACAGCTTATGGGGTATCTCTTATCAAGCCAGCTAGTTTGCTTAGGGCAAAAGCCTCCAGTGTGTCCATACTCTGCTCAGACTAGATTACTTGGAGTCTGGATGGGCTCTGGCCGTGCTTGGTGAGCTGTTTCCTTGTGTGGCTTGGTGCTGGTCTCTGACAGCACTGGAAGACTGGCCCCAGACAAGCGATCCAGCACCGCTTCTTGAAGGGCCGTGGCATTGTCTTCAAGAAGGTGAAATAGGCATCCTACGAGCAGATCCAACCTGGCTAGCTACAGGGCAAATAAGCACTTGGGAGCAGGGGTTTTGGAATGCTGCTTTTCGGTCCCTTCAGGTAGTTACCAGAGCAAGTACAGTGAAGATGTAGACTGGGAAGTTCTAATGCTGCTTTCACAAGAACTAGGATTTCTGCCCATGCTAAAGATTTTCCTTGCTGTACCATAGATGTGTCTGGGGAAGTAATGCATTTAATCCTGTTTTCTATTTCCACTTGTCATTATCCTAAACATTGAAAAACGTGCAGCATTTGCTTGTTGGTGTCGTGGCGGTTTGAGTTTCAATAGATAAAGAGTTACTGTGAGTGCAGAAGTCATTATCTAGTCTTGCTTTTTACATCTTACAGCTTTTGGGAATTTAGTCACAGTTGGTTTTGTAATCTTCCCAAAAATATGACTAGACCACTTCCTCAGTCCCTTAAACTCGAACTTTTAGAAGCTCGGTGAGCCTCAGAAAGTCTAATAAAAAAATCCCTTTATGTTGCCATTTAAAAATGTAATTTTAGCCATTGTATGGTCTACACCTGCACATATCTGCTAATGAACTCCTGAACTACTCTTTGGCAGTATGTGTGTGTGCTCTCTTCTAAAAGGATTGGTTTCCTCAACTGAAAGTAATTAGTAAAATAGTAAAGTTGAAACTTTACTTAAAAAAAATAATACCACTTTTGCTTCACACATGCATTGGGCAAAACTGCATCATGCTCTTAACGATTAACAAAGAACAAAAAGAAGAAAGATATTCCAGTAAGAGTAATTTTAAAAAAAGTATTTTAAGCGTAAAGTCTAAATATCTGGCATAATTTTCCAGAAACATGGGACAGGAAATTTTTTTTTCTGAATTCAGGCCATTAATTTGCCTATTTAAATAAAGGAACTCCCTTTAACACAAGGATTTAAAATTGATATTGAGGGCTGCAGTGCCTATCAGTCAGTGACTGTTCTTTTATCATGTATCAGTGTAGAGATGGCAACAGATTGGAGGCTTCAGCTGATGGTCAGTGCAGTTTCCTCAGTCAGTAGTGCAAAAAACTAGTTGTAAAACTCCTGGTAGCTGTTATGCTGTGGCAAAAAGATGTAGGGATAGAGTTGATAGGTGCTATAAGAGAGAGGGGAGTACACTAGCAGGTAACTGAGATGGCTTATTTAGGTGTGTGAGTGTGTATTGGGTTTACACTTGTGTTAGCCAAGGCATGTTTTGGACCACAGCAGTTTTGGACGCAGCAGTCCTCCGTGAGGAAGGGAAAAGTGTGGGCTAACCTCACTGTAATCTCTGAGCAGCATCTGGTGGCAGGTCAGTCCCTTCGAGCTGTGGGCAGGTGTGAGTCACACAGGACAGGATGGGTAACACCTGGCATCTCTGCCCTCCTTTGAAACTGCGTAGGGTGTGTCTGCCGTTTGCGACTCAAGCAATTCCTAAGCATAGCTATCCCATGCTTGTGAACTTGTCTTCAAAATCTGGTAAGCCTTGTGGTTTGCTCCCTCTGTAACTTCACCCGTGTAACACACTGAGATCATGAGTTTTTGTGAAAACAAAGGCTCTCCATTTGAGGAACATTAATGAGTTCTAATCTCTTTTCTCCCCTCTGGCAATGCATTATGCTATACTCAGGAGAAGGCGTATTATCAGCCAAAGCTTGCCCCCCTTTCCCAGCCTGTTGAAAATGTTTGCCAAGCAAGGTGTTGTGGGCAACAGTATCCAAACCATGGGCTAAAGGGCTAAGGAATAAGCTTTATATATTTTTTTTTTAGCTCACTGTACATGCACAGCACAGGTGGCCTGCAGATGTGTAGTAAATCTGATGCTCTGGTGACATGTTAGACTTAGTGTTCATGCTCAGGCAGCATGAATACACAAAGTCCAGTGCTTCCCAGACCGTGTGCGGTGTGCGGTTATGTTGTAACTGCATTTATGAAGTCTGTGCAATATAACCCCAGGCATGCCAGAATGTACAGGAACAGGTTACTGGGTTTACCTACTGATCCAATTAGTATATGACATGTAAGGATGTCCTAGATAAATGCAGAAAACATTAAGAACCTCCTAGATGAAATTTTCAAGGTTCCATCCAAGCAAATCATCCAAGAAAGTCCCCTGCAGAGATTACACTAAGAATCATCACGGATCTCACAGCATTTTCTGTTTCCTGCTCAAAATATTGCATGTTTAGCAAAACCTAAGAAATCATACACTGAATAAAAGAAATCCATCCCAGTTATTTGTTTTGGAATAAGAAAAGAAAAAGAACTTGAACTTCCCTTGCCATGTCACGTGTTGTGCTTTTGGAAGGTGCGCTGCTCTAACTGTCATAGATGTGGCATGTGAGATGGAGTAGAACATAAGTCCACTTAGAAAATGGTGGAAACCTTGCATTCATGTGTGTGTATGCATGGATGAGGAAAATTTGATTTCAAAACTGAAGAAAAGGAAATGCAGTGAATTATTTTTTTTCTGATGGATTTGTACCTCCAGTCTTGGTTGCCTTTTTGGGAGTTTGGAATCTCTGCAAAGCCATCACAGTTTGCGGGGACTTGGCTCTAAAAAAAGCTGCTTCACAGCAGCTGAGAGAAGGAAGAAGGTCCTTTCCTTCAAATTCCATTTTAGGATGTATTTCTTCAATCACCAGTCTTTATCTGTTTTTGCACTTTCTTCCTCAGCTGCATCTGTCTTGAAATAAGCTTGGAATTGACTCAGGATTTGAAAGGTACCAAAGGAGGCCCTTTGTCTACTACCAAGGCATGTGTGAAGCTGTGTGCTGCTGGTCTTTCATGCAGAGACTCAAAGAGGTGTCCCACAGGCAGATTTTGAACTAGACTTTCTCTTCCTTTGCTGCAAACTGGTATGTCGCATATAAAATGTACAGAATGTGATTTATTTGGCATTTATGTTGCAGTTGTACCAACTCATTGAACAGATCAAGGCTCTCTAGTATAGTAAAAAGATGCAATGAAAGACATTCTCTCCCCAAAAAGCATGTATGTGCGCTAAAATAATTCCAGGTTGTTCCTGAGGAAGCATTGTAACCCTTTATTTTAGCAAACTGTCTTAGTTGGGTTCTTGGAGCATGCTTCGTATGTAACTTGGTGCAATTCTGTTGTGTGAGCATTTCTTCTCCCTCTATACCCAACAGAACAGTGTTTTGCATCCCTGTGTTTTAAATGCAGCATGGATGCTTCTTTCCAGCCTTTTTGAGGTTATTATCCTTAAATCCATTGCTGCCACCAGAGAAGTGTGACTTGGCAGTGCTGAAGTGTGCAGTGCCAGTTGAAATTCACTAGTGTGATACAGGAGGATGACGAACTGGCTTGGCAAACACAAGTGCTCTGCCTGCATGTCAAAAGCCAATATCCACTAGACACAAACCCATTAAGTTGGTTAGGAAATATTGTCAAACTAAATAGTTTCTGGGTTTGCTTTAACCCTGATTGCTTTAACACTGCCTGTGGAATCTTTTGCAGTCTACTGAGGTTGTCTCAAACTAGTTGAAGAGGAAGTTTCAACCACATTGCTTTAATTTCTTTTACTTTGACTTTTGAGGCTAACATTTGCAAATGTGCTTTTGGAATCTTCACACATACACTTGGGATATCACGTTTCCTAGGAAAATCTTTAGGGTCAAATGAATTTTCCATATGGGGATTGTAGCCCCTAGAACCATCCCACAAAATAAGAACTATCAAGCTAAAGAGACTGTGCACGTTTAATACAATATATTTCTCACTGAAGCAGTGAACAAGTGCTACTTCCCGACAGCCCCTTGCGTGGTGAACATATTTTGCCCTGCTTGCCCTGAGTTCTGTTAAATTAAATCAGTTGAGCAGTTTCTGGTACGGAAAGGTTTGGTTTCAAGCTTCCTGAAAGTTGGTGATAAAGTTTGCTATAAAAGTCATGATAAAGTCTTAATGATAAAGTGACAAAGACAGTGTGTCTGGAAATGCAGCAAGGAAAACCAATCTGTGAGATTTGTGGAAACCAGCCTTCAGTCGCTTGCTCACAGCTTTCTCCTGCACCCTGACATAGAGGTGGCGTGATGTGTTTCCAAGTTCAGTATGTTCTTAATGGGTAAAAGGACAATGATAGGTGCTCTTTTCCAGCCATGAAAGTGGGCATGCTGAAAGGTGGGATCAGACTCCATTCAGGGAAGTAGTTTTGACTGTGCTTATCTTTCCTGAATTTTGGTGTGGTGTCCAGAGAATGGTGAGACAGACAGAAAGACGGACAGACAGGCAGAAGGTCTCCCCATTTCAGTCCGTAGATCCATGCAGTGCCGGCTGTGTATCAAACATACATCTCTATGCTCCAGAGATCATCTGATCTACTTGCCTTGACTCTCTGCAGACAAGAGAAAGGAGTAATAGTTTTGAGAGGGGCAATCATTTTACAGAAGCACTTAAACTGACCAGAGAAATCTCGTTCTAGCATTTAATACTTCATTGATGATGAAACTAGACAACTAGATGAGAACAAAATGCTTCTACTACAGAGGCTTAAAGTTAGGTGCCATGAAATCTCAGTCTAGGAATTGCAATAGGATTATAGGAATTAATATTCTAACACTGACCTTTCCTAGTAAACATGTAAACATTTTCAAGGCAGGGACAGAAAAGCTAAAATTTAGATGTAAGCTTTGGTGGTGACCATAACAGAATTTGTTGTTTGCTTTTCCTCATTTCTCCTACCCAAACAATTTTTTAATAAGTAATTATTCTGAAGAAAAGAGCCGACTAGTCTTTATTTCAAATATTTTAATGGATGGTTTATTATCTACTTTCACTTGGGCAAAATTGTTCTTAATCATAATACCTTCTCTCCTCTTTTATTTAAGAGCCATGTCCCTGTCCCCGTCCCCCTCCTTGTCTTTTTGTATTTACTGCCAGTTTCCATTTTTCTTGACTAGATGAACTGAACTCTTTTTATAGCTGTTGTTCTGTTATACTGCAATCTCTCATTTCTCTGCCAAGCCTTTTGGTATTTTAACAGCTATCCTAAGATGAGATACCGAGTGGATCCAGTTGATCTTCCTTTACTATGTTTTTTCCAGGTGATGAGAACATATTTCATAGCACAAATGGTTGCCATTATTTACTAAATTTTGTTGAATTTTGTATAACTTAATCTCCCAAACCTGTATTTATCCCTCATTTTGCAGTTGTGCCCTGTGTTTGCGCTGAATCTTAACTTAAGAATGAATTTAACTAGCTCTTTTATATTTGTGGACCAGAACGATTTCTGCAAAGATGAAATAACCAGCTCAAGAATGCCAGATGCATTGTCCTCCCATTCTGATAGCTTTGGCTGTTGGCATGTTTTATTACCCTTTTCCTTAATTTCAAATCCATCCCAAGTGCTATTAAGTCTTACTTTTCTTCTGTTTGTTCGCTGTCCATATAGAACCAAATTTTCTCTGCCTTATCAAGTACAGTTATCACACTAATGTTACAGTTCCCTCTATTTTCCTTTCTTCCATATTTTTATTGCATTTCTTTTCTGCATACATATTCTTTCCCACTAGCAGACCTGCAGATGAAATGATACCATCTTTCATTTTTTTCACAGTGGACACAGTACATTTCCTTGAATATTTTAATTCCTTCTTGGGACCTTTGTGGTTCTTAGGAGGCTGGTAGCTTGTAGCATTATCATAAGATTACCAACCAGCAAAAATAGAAAATGAAGGGAAAGAATCACAAGATTACTCGTGAAGCTGCCTGTTATACAGGGTCAGTGAACTGGCTCCTTCAAACCCCCATTTGTATGAAATTAAACTCTTTTGTTAGTGCATTTGTATTCCAATATCTTTCAATCATTTGTCAGAAAGCTCTCTGAAACAGGTCCACACCATACATGTATGGAGGGATTTTTTCTTTTAGATGGGCATCGTTTGGCTTTACTGTCTAGTTAAAGCTGTTCTTCATCCATCTTGGAGGTCATGCCATTATCTAATATGTACAAATGTCCTTTTTACTATTGATGAAAGCACTTGGTGTGGTGCAAAGTGGTGTGAGACTGTTAAATGCAGCTTTACAACACGGTCTCATATTAATGAACAAGCCAAATGATTCTCCACAGAGTTTTACTTCAGAACAATTGTATGTATACAGTATAAAAATATGTATCACTGCAGCTTGGCTTTTGCTTCCAGTTCTCAAAAATGAAATTGCATCAAATGTCAGAAGAGCTAGACTGTTTTCTTTCTGCCTTCAGTCACTTTCTCCAATGAGTTGGATGAGGACTCTGTAACTGGACTCTTTTGGCTTATTTTTCTACTGAACTAAAGCCAGATCTATGAATTAATTCAGCTTTTGCCTCTTTTAAAATGGATGAAATCCCAATGGAAGTCCCTCAGCATAAAATTATTTCATAAATAGCAGATTTAGAGGCAATATAAATGTGATTATTTGGATGATTACATCTCTTCTTGGTAAAGGAAAAGAAAATATTTTTAAGTGAATCACTAGCTGCCCTTTACAGTTTTCTGTATAGAGACCATTGTTAATAGTCAATGACACTTGGAAAGACAGTGGAGTTGGATAAAAATCATTGCAATGAAATATAAAAGCTATTTGAGTAGGCTTGTCATTCATCAGTTAAAACCAATTAGAAAAGGACAAAAATATCTGCCAGTAATAACGCTCGATCTAATCATTAATGTGGTAGTCTTTGGTTAACCTAACCCATGCAATAAAATCATTCATGAAAATCACACATGTACTTAAAATACAATGAAATAAAGTAGATTGGAATGGACTAAATGTTCAGATTGCTTTCAAGGACTGGCGCCCTCACAAGTAAAGCTATTTGGAAGATATACTAAACCAAAGGATATGGTGCAAATAACTTCTCCATTAACTTATGAGCATATGGAGATACAAACAGATGAATGAAGCAGCTAGCTCTACCTAGATCACTTTGATACTTTACTTATTTTACATGAAATTTGCTTGCAGTGCTAGAAAGTGTTCATTCTGCTCTGGAGTACTGTATCACCTATGATCTGATAGAGATGGGGTTGGACTCGATGATCTCTTGAGGTCCCTTCCAACCCCTACAAGTCTGTGATTCTGTAATCACTACTATTTTCTTTTTTTTTAAACCAGTCAGGATGCAATTGACTGTACCTACTTGCTCTGTAGTCATTACTGGAACTTTGCTGAGCTGCTGTGATAAATTTTAGCTAACATTGTTTTTGCAGCTATTATTTCTTACTGAGTATTGGATTGTTATTTGAATAGTCAATTCACTGTTAGTGATTTCAAACATAAAATATGTAATTATTAGGAAGGATGTTTGGCTTCAAGCTAGTGTTGGAGTTTTTTAAAAGCTCATTAGCCATTGCCATAAGGGCTTAATTTAAAACTTCCAATAAGTATGTACCTGATAAAAATACAAATACAAAACCCCTTTTCCCAATCTAATTAAACAATAAGTTAAACAAATGATGTTATGCTGCTGAAAGTGCTAGTTACAGGATGTGTGTATTACAAGAAGCCTCTATACAGAGCAGGCTGAACTGATTTTCTGTTACCTTATTTTGTTACAAATTCATGTCTAATTTACTGATTTGCTGGCTTCTCTAGAATTGTTTTTTTGGTTTTCAAAATTGTCTTTTTTTTATTGAATACCTTTGTTTCAGGTGAGATTATTTTTCCCTGAAAACATTACATACCTGTATATTATGTATATATATATTTATTACATACATATATTTGTTTCCACGTTAAGATTTTTCTTTGCTTATTCTACTCCCACCCCTACAAAATTTATATAGACTCCACATCTCTTATGCACTTTAAGGAAAAAAAGACCAGAAAGTTCTAACTGTAAGCCCATGGTAACTATTTAAAACACACATGCAAAGGCAGAAAGACCTCTGGTTCTGTTTAAAATGAGGCGGACATAATCTGGATCTCAAACAGGAACAGTCTCCAATTGGAAGGTCACCAAAATGAAAGCCTGGTTAGGAGCCAGCTTAAACACAAAGGAGGGTTTAATAAGACCTAAGTAGCACAAACAACTTATAGTAGGAAATAGAAAAGGAAATTTAAGGCGCCTTTTCATGGATTTGATTTTGAACATGATTAAGTCCTCGAATTATTGTGTCTCATTTCAGGTCCTTGCTTTGCAAATTTGCTCTTTTGTGTTGTGGGAACTACTTGAATGGTGCTCTACTGGTCTTGAAGGTTCAAATAGTCTTTCCCTCATTGGCCCCATCTGGTACTGTCCTAGGTGAAATCACTCATGTTTTGCACAAAACCAGTAAATTTTGTTCCCCCTTCAGAAGACAGGGAATATGTCACGGAATAGTTGATCCATACAGGGCAAAAGTGCATTTTCTTTATAATATCATTTTGGGGTTTACTTATCCCTGCAGCAAGAAGAGGGTTAATTTTGCATGCATATTGGCTTTGAGAAAATATGTAATTTGGATCCCATTAATTCTGAATATAGTTTTTAACTGATTCTAGTGCTTTGGATTTGAGATTTAAAGTGAAGTGAGCCTCAATAGTATGATATAACTTTAACAAAGGGAACTACAGCCAAGCTACATGAGCGCATCATTAACACATCCATTATGTTCTTGAGACTTGAAAAAGAACACCCAGGAGACTTCACAAGTTAGGAACATAGCTAACATTTAAAAGTTCCTTGCCTGTATAACCATCCTTGTTTAACTAGAGTGTTGAGATCTGGACTGTGTGAAAAGAGTGGGGTTTGTCCTTGTAAGTCTAAAAATAACAGTAAGTATGAGTGAAAAGTTAGCTTTCTTTAAAGCTTCTTTCTTTAGTCATCAATAAACCTAATTCCTTTTCCTCCCTCTTCCAGGCTGAGCAATGAAGGGAGTTATTACCTCTTGGGCTAGTGAGATTTACATGAAGTAAAGTATAGAGAGTGGCTTGGCAACTACACCAGCCAACTCCCTCCAGACTCTGGTATGCACGTCATCAGGTCCCATAGACTTATGTATGTTCAGGTTCCTCAGGTGGTCATGAACCTGATCGTCTCCTGCAGTGGGAGGGGCTTTGCTCTCCCAGTCCCCATCTTGTGGTCCATTCACTTGAGAGGTGCAGGAAGAGGCTGCCAGGGAGGACTCAGTTAAAAACGGAGTACTTCAGCCTTCTCCTAGTCCGTAGCTACCAGTTTGCCAGTCTTGCTTGTTGGGGGGAGGGGTATGCTTTCTTTGACCTTCCTTTTCTGTCTGACATACCTCTAGAAGCCCTTCTTATTATTCTTTGCATCCCTTGCCAAGTCCAGCTCCAGCTGTTCATTGGCCTTCCTGACCTCATTCCTACACAACTGGGCAGTGTCCCTGTCCCTATACTCTTCCCAGGATACCTGTCCCTGCTTTCACTGCCCATGCATCTTTTTTTCCCTTAGGTTGACAGCTGGTCTTGACTTAGCCTTTCTGATCTCTTGCCTTCTTTTCCTGGTTTCTTACACCTGGGGACCCAGAACTCCTGTGCACTACAGAAAGCATCCTTAAAGATCTGCTGGTGCCATTCTGCTCCCTTGTCCCTGAAGGAAGTTTCCCAAAGGGTCTTATTGACTAACTCCTTGAACAGCTGGAAGTTTGCTTTCCTAAAATTCAGGGTCCTGAATGTTTTACCAAGTTTCAGTAATGGCAACTAGGTTGTAGCTTTCTAGCAACACAGTAGCTCACAGCTACTCCTGTTTGTGGCCTCTGCTGTCTGCATTGCTGTAGAGGCACTTCATCTGGGCTGTTGGCTGTGTCACCCCTTAATTCCATTGTGGCATTTCACTGGTGTTTCCCTGTTGGCTCCTATTACCTCCTGAGCACCTGGCTCATCTTTGTAAGACTTCTGCTCCAATGTAGGCAGCATGTCTCAGAGCAGCAGGCTGACAGCCCTTACTAACACCCTGTCCTTTTACCTTGGTGTGTCACTCCGAAGCTTGTTGCAGGCGAACCTGATATTATCCCACTCCCCCTTCAAGTCTAATTTAAAGCTCAGTCAACGAGCCCCATAAGCTCTTGAGCGAAGACCTTCTTCCCCTTTTGAGAAAGATGAATCCCATTAGAAATAACATGGACAGACTAAGCTAAATACTGAGAGCATAAGGGATCCAAAAGGGTAGAGATACACAAGAGTTCAGAGAAATGCACACATCTTTCTTTCCAACATTTAATCCAGGAGGATTACAATATGAGAAATCCAGGAGGATTACAATAATCCAGAAGGATTACAATATGAGAAATAATACTTAAATATTGAAAATAATTTGGGGTTGGAACTAGATGATCTTTGAGATCCTTTCCAACCCAAAGCATTCTATGATTCTATCTCAATTGTCATTGATTCAATGTTGATAGGTTGCATTGCTACTCTAAATGCATCATCAGCTAAATATGAATCTTCATGATGAAAAGACTGTTTAAGAAACACTTCTTCAGTAAAGGATCTGAAAGTTTCAGTGGTTTCTTGTCTGAATCAGAGTCAGCAACACCATAGTGTTTTGAAAACAGCAAAATCATAGCAGAAACAGAAGCATTGTTTAATAAATATATGAGATAATCTTTCTGCGATGTGGTGGCAAATTTAGCCCTAGGACAAACCCAGTTTTGGTTACTGCTCTTCAGAATATGACCTTGCTGAAAAGAAAAAAAAGCAGGATAGATCAACAGTCTTGAAACAGTCTTAAATCTAAGAGGGAAGTTTAGAAAAGACCAAGACAAGATGTGATAAAAGTCTCCCAGTACATAAAAAGTATCTATAAAGTGGAAAGAAAGATATTGTTATTTGTATCTGTGTGGATATAATGACTTTCAGCTGCTTCAAGGGGAATTTAAATAAAAACAGATATTTTTTAATGGACTGTTAGGTATTAGAATAGATTGCAATGGCTGCATGATCTTATCTTGGGTAGAGAAACTGCATAAGGGACAAATGTATAAAAGAAGAGTGACTGACATCATCTACTTGGCCTGCTGCAAACCATTTGATATTGTCCTGCACAACATCCTTGTCTCTGTAACAGAGGGACATGGACTTGGTGAGGGGACCACTTAATGGGTAGTGAATTGGCTGGATGGTTGCACTCAAAGAATGGCGGCCAATGGCTTGATGTCTGGGTGGAGAGCAATGAAGAGTTGTTTTCCTCAGAGGTTTGTATTGGGACCAATATTATTTAACATCTTTGTCAGGGACATGGACAGTGAGATTGAATCCCACTGTCAGCAAGTTTGCAGGTGATACTGAGTTGGGTGGTGTGGTTGATACTTTAGAGGGAAGGGATGCCATCCAGAGAAACCTTAACAGGTTTGAGGAGTTGACCTGTGTGAAGCTCATGAAGTTCAACAAGAACAAGTACATGGTCCTGCACATGGCCCAGGGCAATCCAAAACAAGTTTAGAGGCTGGGCACTAGGTGGATTGAGAGCAGTCCTGAGGAGAAAGACTTGGGATACTGGTGGATGATAAACAGATTGACCTGGCAATGTGCACTCACAGCCCAGAAAGCCAACAGCATCCTGCATCAGAAGCAGTGTGGCCAGAAGGTTAGGAAGGTGATTCTGCCCCTCTACAGATTTTCAGTTGTCCTTTATTCAGCTTATTTTACAGAATGCCTCTGTAATTCCATCAAAACTTTGCTTCCAGATCACTCCGGACATTCCTCTTTCCTGGAGCTAATTCTTTTGGTCTCAAAATGCATCTTTAAAAGTCTTTAAACCTGAATGGCTATAAAGTAAATTATTGCCTCATCTTTCTGGCTGTGGATATTAATCTCTTCCCAACAGATGTGTAAGTTAAGCACTCATGGATAAGCAGCTCCCTCGATAAATTTTAGATTGCTTTAAATACTCTCACAGTGCAAAATTATTATGGAATAATCTTATATAGCCCTGTACTCAATATATCAACATCTTGAAGAAGGAGGCTTCAGCCATTTTAGTAATTTGTAGCATAAAAGTACTTGGGAAATGCTCAGTAGTGAAGATGTTCTTGTTAAATCTTAGAAAACCAATTTAGAGTCTTTATAAAGTAGATAACTTTTAAAATTACAGGTTATAAAATCAAAGGCTTTCCCTTGAAAAGGTGACAGAGATCATTTATAATTTGGTGAATGTCCTAGAATCCTAGTGAATGCTAACATCCTAATATCACTGCGTTGTAATATATAGTCTAATTAATAGACAATATCTTTGCATCATTTTGCATAAACTGAACTCTTTCTGAAATGTAAAAAAATCTTACCTTTTTTCCTTATGGAAAATACTCTTCTCTCATGCAAGCTGAAGTGTCTTTCCTCTTTGACATCATGGTTTGCCATTTTTTCCTCTTTTGCCTGAACGTATAACATGACATATGTGTGCAGCTTATCCTTTATAAGTCCTTTAGTAGTTTAACAACCTGTGACTGAAGGGTTTTATCGAATGTTCTGTGTGAGGCATGAAGAACAGTTACTGATGTTTTGCATATATCTGTATACCTTGTACAAAAGCACAATACAAACCAAAAGAGTAGATAGAATGCTAAAATATAAAAAAACCCCAACTTAAATGTTTAATTACAGTATATGAACAACAACTTCTAAAGCAGAGAAAATGGTTTTTTATTGTTAGATAGATGTCCTCCTCTTCCATAACAAAGATCTCTAATGGAGACCTATCAAATAAGATTTTCTAGTAGTTTTTTTCAGTTAGGATTATTTTTTACTGTAATTTTATATAAAATACATAATTAGGTGAACAATAATATTATTTTTCTTTTTTCCCACCAAATGATGAACACAAATTCAACGCTTTAAAATGCAGATTAGATGGCATGTTTATGTATGAAGCCTGATCAGCTTCCTGGCCATGCTTATTCTTCTGCAGAACCTGCATCTAAGGAGCAGCAGTGACTGATGGGCCTTCTTCAAACAGGGAGTTTAATTTTCTCTTGTAAACCGTGGTTCTAAAACCGATTTCTAACTGGATGAAAATGCCCTAACAGATGAGATTCTGTGCAATAATAGCCTACTTATGTCCATGGAGCTATAAAATACTTCCATTTTATGCTACGGACCTGGTTCAGTGCTTTGGGAAGAACATTGAAGGATGACTTCAATCTCTCTCTTCTGGACAAAGGAGAATGGAAAAAAAAAAGCTGTGGTCCATAAACCTATATATTATTCACATATATACTATGTATAAATATATTTAATATAATTTGGATAGCATTTATTACAGTATAGATTCACAGGCACTATTCAGATAAACATGCATCTTAATGATCTCTGAGAAATTTCAAGGGGATTAGCCAAGTGCCCGTAGTCATGCTCTCCTTGCCACTATTAACAACATCTGCTGTGAGGTTTGTTTCTCATGGGTCCTTTCAGAGCACCTTTGGGAAAAGAGTAGGGCAAGTGAGTTTGCCATCTTTTGATGTTATACTTATTTTTTTTACTGAGCTCATGAGAAAAGAATCCATCTATAAACTTTCTGAGACCTTAATTTGTTTGAGCCGGCAGCCAAAGATGATCAAAAATGTTTGTTCTTGCTCAGTATTTCTTTACATTAAGCTTCTAACGAACAGAACAGCCAGCTATCAGAAAGTATATTATTTATTAACTATACTCAACACATTGGGAAACCAAAATAAAAAAGATCTTTTTGTCCTTTATGGCATAGCAGAGCACATTACCACGCGGTTCCAATCTGAAGAAATACCTCATAGCTATTTGCACTTGTATTATAAATGTGAAATCAATCTCTCTACTGTCTTTGGAGAGCAACGGAGCAGAAGGAAGCAATGTTTCTTTCTACCAGGAATCTTAGTGTATGGCCAAGTGTAAAACGGGTTTGCAATTTGAACATTTTCACCAACAGTGGCAGTGTCTCCTGAATAAAGCTGAGTCGATGCTGGTCGGGCAACCTGGAGACCAATACTGCAGTGCTGCTCATTCTGTGCCTCTTCCAGCAGTAACATGGGAATCCACTTCCAAATACTGGGGGGACCTTATTAATGTTTATAAATATCTTAAATATGGGATGCAGGGGGAATTGGCCAACCCCTTTTCAGTCATCTGTGGAGATAGGACAAGGGGCAATGGCTGTAAACTGGAGCACAGGAAGTTCCACACCAACATGAGGAAGAACTTTTACACAGTGAGGGTGACAGAGCCCTGGGACAGGCTGCCCAGGGAGGTGGTGGAGTCTCCTTCTCTGGAGATATTCAAGACCCATCTGGATGCCTATCTGTGCAATATGAGCTAGGGAGCTGCTTTGGCAGCGGGGGTTGGACCCGATGATCTCTTGAGGTCCCTTCCAACTCCTATGATTCTGTGATTCTATGATATATCAGCTAGTGCCACGTTAACTCGTCAGCAGATGATAAAGGTGAAGATTGAGGCCAATCCAATGGGTAGGAGCTATGTTATGTTTTTAACTGTTTCCAGGATGATTCAAGAAGAATAATAAAAATCCTTGCTTATTTGATAACAGATGTTTTAGGACAGCTTCTCATGTAGTTATTGCTTGATTTAGATGTGTTTTGAGGTCTTATGACTTTGAAAGAAGTCATGTTCAAGTCTTTTCTAAGACAATTCTTACATATATATCAGAGTTCGGTGGGGAGATTATAGACAACCATCGATTGGATCACAACTGCCTAACAACTGGCTTCAGCAAAGTTAAATATCTTCCATACCATGGAATCAGGTGAAAAGACTAGTAATTTTCCTCAACTCTCCAGAACACCTTGTATGTGTTAAGGCTAACCAAAGAGAACCTCCCTAACTGTAAATCTGCCTTTTTTTCTGCTGACAGTATATTTTTAGATATTTAAATATTAATGTGCTTTGGCAAGTGCATTAGGACTTAAGTGATAAATCTAAAACATATAGTTGCTTATCTCAAACATTAAAGTTAGGCTGATGGTCTCCTGAGTATTGAGGATTGACCATATATACATTATTCATCCAAGATGGTTACATGTCATTAAGCCCAGACTCATTTTCATTTTACTTCCTCATGTGCTGTAGGCAGCAAGACTAGCTATATATTGACATTTGCAAAGTATATTGCAGATCAATATGATACACTTTAAGGTAATTGTCCATACAGAAGGTAGTAACAAACTTGTGAGAAAAAGCTGCCTTTCATGAAGTAGGAGGTTAGTTTTAGCATTTTACCTACATATATACTCTGAATTCTGCCTTTTCTGTTGTAAAATAAGCTACTCTCATTTCAAGGCTGGCTATTCTGAAAGAACAGATTAAACAAGGCCTTCCTTTCCTCTCTCCCTCTCTCTCTGTGTCCCTGTCTGTCTGTCTCTCTCTCTGGTAGCCCCTTTAGGCTTTCTGAAAGTGCTTTCCTAAACAGAAATCAGTCTGCTGTTTTGGTACGACTCAGCAGTTTGTTATGACATCAATCTGTTTATCTACTGTATGCTCCAGCAATGGCACCTGCTGGAGCTGAAGGAGATCAGGGAGTGCTTTGCATTAACCTTCTGATTGACTTGCTGTCAACATGTGGTGGAGGAGGATTGAGTTGAAATTCTCACAACAGAAAATACATAAGATCTCATTTTTATTTCTGACAGGTACTCAAAATGTACATTTTTGGTGTGTTAGATACAGAATGCTTTTATTTATAACACTAGCAATGCCAAGACCATTTCCTGGTTAAATATTCTGATTTTATTACTTATGATTTGCTTTATTTCCAGCTTCTGCTGGAAGCCTCTATAAAGATCTGGGGCCATGAATGCATCTTAACAGTCCCAGCTTCACAGAACTAAAAATCTAATTAGGTGGCACAGATGGTGGATGTGGAGAATCAAACAGTGAGAGATTCAGGTGGTTTTTTTCACTGCAACCTTCCAGTTGATTAATAATGGTGGGAATGGAACCCAAAAGTCCAGTCCTGCCACCTCAGAGCAGCAGAACTCTAGCAAATTCTGCCATTGGTCCTTTCCATGTCTTGATTCATTCAGTTGGAATGCCTGAACTCTACAGGCACCATTTTTATTTCTGTACTAACAGCCCTTCAAGAGGAAAGTGATCTATATTGATTATTTCTGGAGAACAGTTCTGCCTCTCCCTACTGGGGAGTTTACCCATATGGCAAAGGTTCTTCTATCTGTAGCACATCTTCGTAAGAGTCATCCAAGTGCCAAAGCACAGGGGATAATGAAGGAATTGTTTTAGAAATATTAAAAAAAATATATCCAAACAAGACTTTTCTAGTTTTCTTCCAGTTAAAGCTCACACTACGTTACTGAACACCCTCAGCTGAAAATTGTGTAGCAATTAGGTTTATAGAAAAAGCTCCAAAATTTTTTTACTAATTTTATTTAGAACTAATACAAAAACAGTCTGCCTGGCTTTGACAGGGGGCTTTTAGAATGGATGCCTGAAGATATGTCCAGTATAGAAGCCAGGTACTTTGCCCAGTCTTCAAAAGGAAATGAAGAATAAGTATGATTTAATAATTATACCAAACTTAGGTGGGACACTCATGAACACTGATAAATGAATGTACAGGGACAAAATTAGATGACTGAAAGGGTAATGAGCATCTCAGATCTTGCAGTTTTTATGATTATATGATACTGGGGTTATACACTAGGCTATGGACCATTTTTGGGGTAAAAGGTTCATTTGCCTTAAGTCAATAAACTATGACTGCTCCTTCTGAGCAGCTACAGTCCATTATATTGTAATATGCATGGGACTCTTATCATGTGAATAATATTCTAGTTAAATATAATATAAATCTTTTTTTTTGTTTTTAAAGTCCCTGAACACCAATTTATATGACATATTATAAGGGCCTCTTTCTGAATCGTTACAGTCAATTGGACTCTTAACTGGTGTAGTAAGAAGTTGAGAATCTGAGAATTAAACTGCTCCCAATTAGGCTGTAAAAGTATTTTATAAATGAGAAACACACTAGTGATTTGAAGCCAACTTAGAAACAGAGCACTACTGTTTCATATACAGGACTGAGATGGGAGGGTAAAGGGCAATTTCAAGAATAGCAACTTTATATTTCATATGTCTCTATGTCCAAATAAGCCATTATGTTATTTAAAATCCACTCTAATGATTATATTTCATTGGGGTAAGAACATGACAACCCACTTCAGCTGCAAATGGCCAAATAAACCCAGCATGTGGCTTCTTACTGAGAAACTGCATCCTAACTTTGCCTTTCTTGGGGCCACCCTCTTATTTACAGTCTTGCTGCAACTACTAACAACTCTTTGAACTCTGAATGCATTTGGAAGACACCTGAATTGCTACAGTAACGTTGTGTGTCCCAGAGTATTTGTTCTTGGTAGATTTTTCTCAGCCCTAGATAATCAAAAGCTAAAGCCCTGATGCATTTTAACCAAAACTGGTCAGGAACATGTTCAGATATCCAGGTTCAGAAGGCTTTGAAACAGATACAAGGTCTCTGAACTCAGAGATATGCCCTGCTTAAGAGACAAAATGCTGAGGGTCAGAAATAGTCTCTAATGATGCAGCTGACCCGCTGGTGCAGAGCTGATGACTGGGTCCATGGTGACAAAGCAAGGAAAAGATACAGCACAACCAAAATAAGACTGTGTCCTATGGCCTGCCCTTCACTTAGCAGGAGTGCATTTTCTGTGTGCCCGAATGCATCTTCCACCTTAGTTTCAGCCTAAAATATCCTCAGCATGTTGTGTACTCCAGGATGGGCCTATAACATGATCCAAGGGTTTGTCTTCTTTTGAAAACTTCTTTCCTCATCATGCCTAGCTGTCAGTGATCATCGACTTTGATAAAGCCAAGGAACTGCTGACCCAACATTATGCTTTGTTAGAGGGCTCCTACTTAGTGTACACCACAAATAAATGGTCTTGTTCAGAAAAATAAACAAAATGAGACCTGCTGAAATGTCCACATCTCCATAAAAAATTAAAAGAGTTGCAATTTCCTGCACTGCATATTAAACAGCTTTGATATCTGAAAACTTTCCTTTGGTCTTCTACTACCTTTGACATTCTGTATTATCACTTAAATATTCAGAACCTCATTCTAGCAGCAGATAGGCATATTACCATCCCAGTGATGCTCTTGTCCAGGTGGTGAACTCTCACAGGCAGTAGAGCTTTGTACAATGGCCAGTGCTGCAGGTCTTGGGATGTTCTCCAACAGACACCCACTGTAACTAAAGGGCATATGAGGATGCTTAATTTGCCTTGATAGTGGTTTTGGACAGTTTTATGACCCAGAGAATCACATTGGAAAGATGGTCAGTTAAGTGTGGCTACAGCAAAGGTGTGCTAGAAATGATGAGCGTTAGCATAGCTCCCCTGCCCCCTGAAATCTGGAAACTGCTGAGCTCCATAACTATAACAAATGGTAAGACTAATTTTCAGTGTTACAGACACATGTTCCCCGAGTCTGTACTTTAATGCTTGATGTAGTTTGATATCAGCTCTGACCAAGTACTTCTCAAGTGTTCAGAATTTAAAAACAAGCAATCATTATTATCCACTTTTGACATCTATTGCTTATTTTCATTTATTAATGATAGTATGCAAAGAGCATCAAACCACACCACACAGGTGACTATGGATGGGTACTTAGAAATATTTGCCTTCCTAGCTGGAAAAAATTAAAACTTTGATATTGGCAGAGTTGCCTACTGGCATAATTCAATTTAATGGTTATCCTTCTCAATACTTCGTAAACATAGTGACTGTTACTGACTTTTAAGTTATCACAGATTTACATAGACAAAGGTTTAATCATGCATCTGTGACTGACTTCTTTTGCTTTTGAAAACTGGAGCTGAGAAATATTTTTTCCAGCAGAAATAGAGATGTTATTATTTATTATAATGTTCACACATTGAATAAGTTGTTGGTTTGGTGGTTTTTATTTTTTCACTTGGAGCTTGGGAGTAGAAATAGTAAAATAGAAAGTAAATAAAATAGAAATTGAAGGTAAAAATACAAACCTTTTTTTTTTTACAGAACTTCACAAAACACAACAGGTTCCCAGATTTGGTGTAGTGGAAAACAGAATTTCCCCCTTGTAATGCTTTTCTGTTTTACAGTATAGTAGATATTCTGATTTGGCTGTAACGATTTAAGAGATTAAGATCATAAAGACAAATGCTTTGATGCCACAGAGAGTGGTGCATTAGTAATACCTCTTTATGACTCTGTTGGTTCAGTAGCAGTCTCTGGACTATTGACATCTTGTTGGCAAGACCAGTGCTAATGCAATATATTGCAAAAAACCCAACCTTTTCCTGACTTTTCTGCATCAAAGGCAAGCCGAAAGAGGCACCTGTTCACAATAAGGGAAATATAAGGACATGTAATGACCTTGACATGTTTTTTTGAGTCTTCTATTGGAACCAACCGCTTTATGGAGGTTTGCCTAGAAATTATATGCTTAAAGCTGGCTCTGTGGCACCACAGGAAAATCCATGGTGACATGTGTCCACCAGTGTAACTGTATACCTTAATAGCAACAATTTCATCTCTAAAATCAGTTTGAGCTGAATTAAGGGGAAGAAACAAACATTCCCCTGCCACCCTCTTAGCTCTTTCTACTCTGTGACAGTCTCATGTTAGTGCAGAGCCTTTCACTGTCAGAGCACAAAATGCAATCAAATCTGGATGTCTACATTAAATACTCCTATAGATGTTGTTCTCTTGCAGAAAATTTAGAGATCACTTTGGGGTATGACAGACACATGTGAAAGTCTGTGGATCGTTGTGGAGTTACACATGAAATGTTTGATGAGTAATATAACCAGTCAAAATAAATAGTTTTCAGCTGATAGATATATTAAACTCTCACCTGCAGACAGTTACTGTATCAGGAGATCCCACTGAGTGTGAATCAGTGTGCGTTCTGCAGTGGAAGCATTACCCAAAATACCTTCTTATTCTTGCGTTTGTTGACTAGAGGATTCCCTACACTGGAAATATTACCTAAATGTTGAGGGAACCCTGCGATTCTCTGTCTGAAGTGATCACACAGTAAAAAATCTAAGGAGAAGAGACCAAACTGATGTTTACAACCATCCCACTACCTGATCTGGGGAATAGACGGCAGGTGAATTGTCTCCTGCCCACGGATTTGGTGCAACTCAAGAGCTGCTCTATGTTAAGCAAGAAAAATGGACCCTTGGAGGGTACCTACCAGCCAAAACTGAGATGGCGTTGCTCTCTGACTGGCTTTGGGGGTTTTGTTGCCTCTTTGGAATGACAGACTTGAATTTAAACTTAAACAAACTTTTCTCCAAACCCAAATTCATGTAAAATGAGGAAAGAAATCTTAATTTCTTCCCCCCAAATGGGTACACGTCTTGGAGGACAAGAGTCTTTATTTCACTGAACTTTGAGGTCAATCTGAAGCAACCTTTCAGTTTCTCCAGCCAACTGAATAAATCAGTTCTTCGCACAACTTTAATTAAGTGGCCCCAGAACATTTTTGCTCTTTTATCTGTTTTCCTCTTACTTTAAATGTCTAAATATCTACATTCTATTGACATGCTGTATGTATGTATATGGGTGTGTATATATATATGTGTGTGTGTGTATATATATCAGTGAGTATATATGAAAATGATTGAGCTTTACTTCTAAATATTTTCTTTTAAAAGAAAGCTACTATCGAATCACACAGTGTTTTCTATGGTGCTCTACTTGGGATGTACTTAGATGTTAAAGAATCCAATCAACAGTGATTGATAATCTATATGAGCTGCGATTTACAGAAAGGTTCTACTTCTACTGAATTTGTCTCTAGATTACAGCAATGCATTAAGACCCCAAGAAGGACTCAGAGGTTTCTATTAAACAAAAAGATGAGGTGGGTGGTTTTGACCCTGCTGATTATTTTTTGTTCCTCTTTTTTTTTTTCCCCAGCTGCTCTAAGATGAAAAGTGAAACAGAAATATTTCATTTGGAGTAGGGAGAATTTTCTGGGGCATTATCCATGTGAATTTTTCTCCTACTTTCTCTGTGGCAATTTATTTTAAAGTTGAATCTCTAGTTACAACAACTGAATGATTAAAGTTGCCCTAACTGATAAAACAACCCCCCTAACTCATACAACATAATTGTACCACTTCGCTTATTGCAATAAGTTAATTTGCATTTTATCTATGAATTGAAATGGCTGAGACATTATACTAATTTAACTGGAAGCAATAAAATTAGCATTAAATCCTTATGGTAAAATAGATTAATGGAAATTTTAAAAAATTATTATTTATTAAATCACAAATGGCAGTGTTAGAAACTGTTACCAAAATAATTGTTTTCCATGTCTTAGAAATTGGATGTTATTATTTCCACATTAGACATTCAGCATTTTGTTTCCTTTTGACTTTAAAACAAAAAACACACTTCCAATGAAAGTGGTTTTAAATGGAGGTCTATTTGAGTGGCATATATTAAATTCCATTTATTGATCCATTTCCTTAAAATTTGTTGTTTGCCTGTGACAGCTAAAGATGAGGATGAGGACCAGATCAATCTATTCAGTAAGAGCTGAGCTTTTCAGTGAAATGTTGCAAGTGATTCTGAAAATGGATTTTTCACTCTAAAACATCAGGGAGCGGGAAAGGTTATTATTGAGTAAGGTTAAATCCTTCCCTCTGTCATTCTATGCAAACTCCTTGTCTCTCAGCAGACCCAACCAGTGGCTATTTCAAAGTCGCCCCAGCTCATCAGCAAACACCTTCGCTGCCTTTCCCAGGCCCCGGCTGCCTGGGCTGGGCTCCAAACATCTGTCCAGCTGTGGAGCTGGGCAGGGCGCTGCCTGGGGGCAGCGGGATCGCTGCCTAGGCCGGGGGAGTGGAGGGGAGGAGAGGGGAGGTGAGGGAGGGGTACACGACACAGGCCGCCCGCGGGGCCTGTTGCTGAGCACCACAAGAGGGTGCGAGTGCCCCGCGCAGCCACCACGTCTGGTTTTGTGAATGGCGTTAGCAGGGAACGCTTTGCTCCCATGCCCGCCAGAGCAGAGCGGCCGAGGTCCGGGGAAGTGACTCACATTAGAGACTAAAGCCTCTGATTGTTCCCCCCCAACACCCCGTTGATGATGAGGCGGGATCAGTGGGCTTCTGCGGCCGGCTGTGCCTGCATGAACGAATGGGTTCTCAAGGGAGCAGGTCTGTTTCTGGGTTTTGCACGTTATAAGGAGGGAGCGGGAGAACCTCTGGAGCGTAGCAAGTCAGTGGGGGTAGGAAAAACGGCTTGAACCGAATCCCGCGCTAGGACTGACTCGTACGGGAGGAGGTACCAAGCCGGTGTGTAAACACGCTTAGGAAGTGCACTGCAGCCTGCAGTAGGAAAGGACAGCTACCCTCCGGCCCAACAGCCAAAGGCAACACTCCGACGGGAAAACTATTTCCTACCCGGGAGTTCAGCAGTATCTCAGTTATTCCTCTGTTGTTTCTCAGTTTCTTGATGACTTCACAGCAGCAGTTAGAGGTATCTGAACAGACTGCGTGCTCCTCTTCAGCCGCTTGCTCTGCAGGGCACCTGCCGTGAGGCGATACTGCAGGCCGTGCCATGCAGCGGGCGAGTCAGAGCTGCTCTCCTGGTGTCACAGGAAACGAACGCAAATGTATTTTCTACACTCTTCATTTTTTAAGTACACGTGGGTTTGTTTGTTTGTTTCTTTGGGGATTTTTTAGTTTTTAATTTGGGGATAGTTTCTCTACTTTATAAGCACTTTTCTTTCTTCTTTCACCTTTCAGCTCTAATTTTTTATGAGGTAAATTTCAAAGTTTGTTCCTGCTGGTTTTATGATTGATAAAATAAATCAAGCTGGAAGTCTCAGGGATAGGCAAGGATAAGCCATGAGCTAGGGAACAATATCTAAGCTAGGCAATAGCTCTCATGTGCCACATTCTCAAACCCTCTTCTGCCCAAAAGCAGAGCCAATATTCCTCCCCAGCTTTTGGAAAGGCTTTTTCTCACTCCATTCTTAAATATCCCAGGCCAATTTTTTGTAAAAGTGTTGAGAATTTAGTAATCCAATATTGGAATCTGAACCAATAAATTTTTTTGGTAAGAATTGTGTTTGAAGCATAACTCATAAAATATGCTGACAGATGAAGAGCAAACCCAAAACAGATACAGAAGTCCTTTGAAGCATTGATAAATTAATAAGTAGGAAATGTATCTCTAATGAAATACTGTTAGCCTGTGGATCTAAGAGCCATAGTAAATGCAAGTACTTAATGTGACATGCTTGGGAGGGACAAATTTTAATCCAGACAGAAAACCAACTTTAAGTCTTCTGATTTTAGTCATAGTGGAATGATTAAAATGTATCTTAGGGAAACAAAAAGAGAAGTTAGTAATCTGTGAGGTGTCTGAAGATGACTACAGCTGTTCTACCTTCAGCTGAACGTTTTACCTGATGAGAAATCCTGCTGCTTAGTTTGCTCGGTAAATACACAGAAGGAAGGATTTTCCTTGTGTCTGCAAGGAAATTTGGAAAAATGAAGAAACTGAGGAATGTAGATTCAGAAACTAGTAGCATTTCCTTGCGAACAAAGTGAACAGTTCATTTCAGTGTTGAAGTTTCTACATTAAAAAAATATTGAATCCATTAAAGACTTGATCTTGTTCACTTGACTAGGCACAAAAATAGAAATATTACAAGTGTATTGTGGAAAAATTCCATCCTGGTCATCATAATGCTGTTACACACACTCTATGGGCATTTTCATGTAAAGGTAATATTATCAATTTTCTTTTCTGGAGGGAGGGACTAAGAAGATCCCACAAAACAAAATGTTATTTATAGGCGAGGCCTGTGTGTAAATGAGTAATCAGTGTTTCAGAATTTGGAGGTTTTTTAAAATAAAATGTAGTTTTGCAAATTTCAGGTATCTTTTGTCCCAAACATTGCATTTGCATCACTTTTAGTGCATATCTACCAGCACCAGCTGCTAATTTTTTATATGATACTTTGCTTGGATTACTTTGATTGAGACTTTATTTTATTAATAGACCCTTTGTGATACTCTACAATACCCTCAGGGCTTGCAAAGTGGTGAGATTCTCCATATTGACAAATGCAGACCTCACTATATACTTTCCATTAATTTACTCATAATATTAGACATCTGGAAAATATTTACTTGTTGAAGAAGTGTGGGGTAAGACTACATGCATAACCACAAAAAATGCACCATCTTGTGTGTGGAAATAAAGACAATGATGACACAGTTCCTTTTGCAAACCTCTTTTAGGTATATATCATAATTTTACTGCCCATTAGAAGGCAAAAAAAAAAATAGATAGGGTATAATGAGTGTTTATTCAGAATTCACTAAAGAAATAATTATATTCACCAGAGAGGTTTTACTTAGGTGAAGTCAGTCAGACCTCTCATATAGTCTGGTCTTGGCTGAGTGTGTGGCTGTGTGTATGTGCACAGACATGCTGAACACGTGTGTTATCCCACCACTTTGTCTTGTCATTACACTATGCTATTTTGGGATGCATTTGGAAAAGCTAAGCACCTATGCAGACACCTAGGAAACCTATGCATAGACAAATCATGTGTAGCTGGATGAATGTTCAGTCCTTTTGTGTATCCTGGGTGTATGTGTACACTAGCACCAAACCTCTATGTAGGTTTTCATGCCTGTAGAAAACCAGTAACTTCGGGCCCCTGTGTGGTTATAACCTTCATTTCCATTTATCTGGGATGTAACTTCCTGACACATGTTCTTCCTCCTTGTAACTCAGCTTGCCTGTAACTTTGGAGCAATTTCTCCAATTGTTTTAAGATACACTTTTGTTCTTTTTAACATTTTCTGGCTTTTTTGCTTCCTTCCTTTGGGTGACTCAATGCTTTTGTCTTATTTTTGTCAGAGCTCTACCACTCTCCACCCCTATCATTTATAGCCTCAATTTCCAATAATGCTTTTTTTATTTAGAGCTGTTGAAACAATGAAGACTTAAAACCAGCTTTCACTTTGTGAAAAGAAAGTTCTATTATAAATATATTTATAAATTGGTTACTTTTCTGCTAATAATTCAGAATACACATGAATTGACATATTCCTGTTTGACATGTCAGGAATCCAGGGAGGTGGTTGAGTCACCTTCCCTGGATGTGTTCAAAAAAGGGTAGATGAGGTACTTAATTCTGCAACATCCTGATCCTGATGGGGAAGAAAATACTCTGGCAACCAGGCATATATTTTCTTTCTGATAAACTTGAAAAAAACCCAACAGAATACTGACACAGAAAGGCCGAGGATGGAAGAGAAATTGATCCAAGTGATTTGGATCGCTTAATTTAGGGAAATCAGACATCTAGATTTCTGGCTCATGCACTGACAGAAGTGGAACAAAAATGGAAGTAGTGGTAAGAGTGGGACCAAAAAATTTGGTTTGTGGTGAGCAAGCAGCTCCTGGAGTACTGCAGTACTGCAGGAGGGAGGATTAATGTAATCTTTAGAAGCATAGGGCACATGAATAATGTAGCAATTGGGAAACTTTTTAACTTACATTTGCCTTTTACCTCAGCATAACTGGCATTCTATCTCTGGTTTTGACATCCACATTCAAAGGCTGCCTTTAGTTACTAACTAAAACCAAAGACTTACTAAAGAAGAGGAAAACGTTCTTTATGATAGCAAATTTAAGATGAGTCTGCCTATAAGAAAAAAATGCAAGGGAAAAATAAAAAAGGAGAGTTAGAAAGGGAAGATTTTGGAAGGCATACAGGGAATAGAAATTTAACCATGGTTTCTGCAGTCTAGCAGGCCAAACTGCTGCAAGATCCAGCAGCTGGAAGATGGAAGTAGGCTAATTCAAAGTAGAAATAAATCTTACAGAATACGTAAAGCCACTTGAAGTGGCCCACACTTTGGTTGCTTGTACAAGACAAAATTTTATAGTCAGTGTACCACCAACATATTCAACAGCACTCCAATTTTCTACAGGGCCCCAGAGTTTTGAAGAGCACTGGGCCATGCCCAGAATACTCCTAGGAGCTCACTCCGCTGCCCCTTGAACCGATGGTGGCTGCAGCTGCTTATGGTCCTTTGGAGCAGCCAGTGTTTGGCAAGCTTCCCTTCTTCCAACTTCATTTATATCACTGAAGTTGACAGCTTCTCAGAGGTGGCCACTCTGAGATGACAGCTTGATAAAATTATTAAGAAAGACCTGCCTCCTGTTTTAAAATTAATATGTGCTCTATCTCTACTCCTTTGAACTTCACTTACAAGCTTTGTAATTTCTCAGGCTTTCTGAAAACTAAAAGCACTTTATACAAAAAAATGATTAATTTCGAAGAGGAAATAAACTCAAAGACATTTTCCATGTAATTCAGAACATTTGCTAAAATTTAAAACCTGCTTTGAATGAAGCAAGGACTTTATACTAGCTCCTCAACAGTTACTTGGCACAGGGATATGGCTCAGGAGACAGTGCATATACGTGTTATGATTGAGGGAATAAGCTTTTGGGACTCTCAAAAGGCAGAAACAGACTGATTAAACAAGTGGAAATAGAATTCAGAAATGAGCAAATAGGAAATGAAGAAATGCATCACGAAAGTTTTACCTTCTGATTTCCTATGTAAAAAAACCCCAACCCTAAAATCTTTACCCTGCAATCTGATCTGTATGGGTATGACTTCACCCAGGATTTAAATGGCTATAGATGACAGCTCCCATTTTATGTAATTTTGCAGAGTGAAATGGCAAGATCCACAAAAGTGCAATTCTTCTTTGTTTACTTATGGCAAAACTGTTGGTGAAAGCAGTGGCAGTTTCATAGGAACCAAGCAAATCATTTGGGTTCTGCAAAGCTTCGGGACTATTAATTTAGGGGTTGTTCTCAAAAGACTTCAGCCTTCATTGAGGCTTCTAAGAACTTAGAGCACTCATCAGTTTGTTGTAGGTGCTCAGCATTGTGGAAGCAGCAAGAAATACTAAGTCTCTTTTGTGAGCATCTTCTGAAACCTTTCAACTTCGTAACAGACACGTGTGGTATGAGAGAATGTGGTACAATTCACTGTGAAAGACTATTGTGCTGCCATTAAAGAAGAATAGTAAGGAAGCATGCATAAAAGACCTATATTATCTATAGTTGGTGGTACTCCTTGCATTTAGTATATTTGAACATTCACTGAGGATATTCAATATTTTGACCGTGAGGATGCTTCCTTAGGAAACATCTGGTGCTAACTACAACTGGAAACAGCTTTCTAGAACAGATGGACCACTGGTCTAGTACAATGATGTCTTTGTTCTCAGTGAGTAAATTTAGGCAGATGAAGAGGAAGGAAGCAGGGTACACACGGGGTGAGGTCAGAAAGCAGCATGTCTCAGAAAAACGTCTGCTTGTCAAACAGAAAATTGCTATTGCAAGATATGAATCAGAGATAAATGAAAACAAGTAGAGGTGAAACAATCTCTCGTTCTGTGCTAACATATGTGTGAACAAAAGGATTCCCATGCTGGTTTTGTAGATCCCTATCATTTGTTTTGCAGGGAATGACGTGATGTTCTCTCCTTAGTTCTCTTCCTAACACAAAATCTAGTCCCATCTGTGACCACAAATTCACTACTGTCTCTCTGTGGAAAACCTTTGGGTGTACCTCTGTGGTGCAGCCTTGTCACTGTCAATCTTGATGTGTTTCTCCACCATTTCCACTTGTATCTTGGCTGTCAGTCTGAGATCAGCATGACTGAAGTAGGGCTCTCAGTCTTAACCTACACATATCTAATACACTTGTAAGGCCCTTGTCATCTCAGTTATGGTCACAGATTCATCCCATCAGGCCTTGGCTATGGGACTGTGGAGTACTCTTACTCATTTGTGGTGTTGCAGCCTGAGGCACATCTTGACCTTTACGCTGACTTGGGCACACCATCAGCCTGGGCCAACCTACATCATATGGGGAGATGCAGGGAGCTGTTTTAACGTAGGGACCTTAGTAGAAGGGAACATTTTAGCTTGTTACTACACTTTGACCTTAGCTACTGTCTTCCCTGGGAGCATAAACCAGAATCTGCTGCAAGCTGGTCCAATTTGCTGTTTATTAAAATGCACATATATCTTGGAGAGTTTAGAAAAGTGTGGAGGGTTGTACTGTGTTCTGCTGTTAAAGGGGGTTCAAAAGAGATGTTTATTTTTTTCCTGAGCCTCTGCTATAGGCACTGAGACACCAGTGAAAAATCTAGATCTGATTCTAGAGCTATCACAGACTTGTATTGTATTAACATTTTGAGCAAGATCAGAGGAAGGAGCTTCTACCTGAGGGGGGAAGCTCCTGTATTTAAATGCATGTTCTAGTCTGAGCTACTGTTCAGCAAGCCTCAGATTTCCACTTTCAAAGGGCCAGTCACTGTTGCTTTACATTTTCTTTTTGAAAAGGGCAATATTGTGATATTACTCAGTCAGTCTCCTTTATCACTTGGATCTCAAAATCCTTTCAGAGTTTACTCCCTGCACTGGTCTCTTTGGTCTTTTCTCTCTAAAAGATCTTAAAGGTCTTTTCCAACCTTTCTGATTCTGTGATCCTGTAATAATCATTTTCATTAAGCATACCTCCCCCCTCTCCCCTTAAGTACAACCTGTTCTTTTGTGCAGGCTTTTGCAGAAAGATTTTGCACTGTTAAAGAACTGCAGATAATGTTCTGATCTCACACAGCAATTTCATAAAGCTTTGTCCCAAGTCAGGACACAGCTTGTACCTCCATGAGTGTAAACCTTCCCGCGCTGGTTCCTCCTAGGTTTTGTTTACCAAATACACTACAGAGCTTTCAGTTCCATCTGCTCCTGCATTTTGCTGGGCATCAGTGTGGGCTTTTTTTGTCCTAGGTGTATAAGAAATTGTTTTATTTTCCCTCAAAATACTTCAGACTGATACAGTTCTGTTTTAAAGTCTGGCAAGTTTTAGTTAAATTTCTGAAATGTGAATTATCATCCTTTTAAGCAATTATTTCTTCAACAAGGGTTTTCAGATCTCCATTATAATGTTGTCTAGAAAGACAGATTCTGTAGTTCCTCCAAAACTGCATGTCAGACTCAGCAGTCTCTGATCTGTTACGGTCATCTCATTAAAAGTATCTCCTTGCTGGATGCTTGTATAAAACAGACACGGTTCAGAAATTCCACTCTTTCTACCTGTGCAATTCCACTCTTTCTAACGGTGTTACTTTTTGGCACGTAATTGCAATCAGTTTTTCTTTTTAACTTAGCAGTACATTAGTAAACAAATATGGTAGTGCAATATTGAAACCCCCAGTGTTGTTCATTGCTTTGTGTGGAAGAGCTCTGCCTGCTCTGCAAATAAATCAGATTGGGTTTGGGACACCTGGCATTTCTCCAGTACTTACATAGGGAGTTCCAGCTGCAGCAGTAGTGCTTCACTCAGTGCTCTGGTTCTTGGTTTCTACACACATTTCCCTTTCTGTTTTGCCACTGACTACTCACTCACATGGGATTCTCCAATGCCAATTAATGAGAAAACTGAGATGTTACTTCTAAGAAGAAGAATATGGTTTGAGTAAATGTAGTGCAAAGTCTTCGTGAGTCGTTGAGTGCTTAGGTGATCCTTTGAAGGCTGAGGAAACAACCAATGGACAGTGATGAATGCCTGGGAAGGGTCCTCCACTGTGCTTCTTGCATCAGGTTCCTTTTCAACCACTGCTCACAAAAGTGCTGCAGAGAGCGTTCTGTTCTTACATGGAAACTTCCTAAATATTGAAAGGAAAATGTAAATGTCATTGTGTGAAGTTAGTCTCTGTTGGTGACAAGAAACTTTCAACTGATACCCAATCAATTTTCAGACTTCGGGATTTCAGGTACTATCAGAGAATCACAGAATCATAGGCGTTGGAAGGCACCTCAAAAGATCATCAGGTCCAAGCCCCTAAATGTGAAACTCATTGCTGCAGCAGCTGTTCTGAGTATTGCATTGCTGAAGGCACTGTGAGTTGCAGTTTCTTGTACAAGAATTAAGTTTGGATTTCCTGTCATCCTGTATTTTTAACCTTTTTAATTTTCTCTTGATAGTTTTATGTATGTTATCAGATTACCTAAGAGGTAATGCACCAGTCCCAGAATTACATGGTCTAATTTTGAAGCCATAAAATTTACTATCTCAGTGACTCCATTAGGCACAGCTTCCATTAAGGAACAAAGACTCATCGTGCCAAAATTTGTTTAAATTAACATAAATGCTAGTGATAATAAATAATTTGTCCTGAAAGTCACTCTATTCACCAGCCATATTCCCTTCTTGCCACAACAAAATGGAATAGATCAGAGCACTCGATCTTTAATAATTCTGAGCAAGGTGGAGCTGCCATTGTAGTGTTCAATAAGGTGGGAAATATGTTCAGTCTTTTGTTACTGTTGCCACCTTTTCTGATCTATTATATTGCATACCTTGATTAGATCACGTTGGTATTTTCAGCTCACATAATCTTGTCATTAGAGATATGGATCTTACGGTCTATTGATGATCTTGCATTTTAAAAGGCACTTCACTGCTATAAAAACAAACCAGGTAACAGTTTATGGAGTAAGCTTCAAATGTAGCAGAGGAAGGAAAGGTTAAAACATAAGTGTGGTTACCAATCCCACACATCCACCAATAATTTGCCTCTTAATTAGCTGTTAATATCAAGGTACTTTTCTGATTACACCTCTAACTTGTGGGATTTCCTCCATTCCCAGGAAGGCTGATGGCTTCTGTGTGGTATGTGTAAGGCAGCTGTGAGTCTTTACTAAGCTCTGTCTTCCCAGCTAAGTATATTTCTTAAATTAAGAAAACTTCCCATGGTAGTCAAAGAGCTCTGGTTGGATCACAACTGAAAATTGGGTTTCTTCCTAGAGCAGATACATGCAATACAGTAACATTTAAGGATGTTAGAACCACTGCTCCCACCATTACAGATTCACAGAATTGTAGGGGTTGGAAGGGACATCCAGAGATCATTGAGTCCAATCCCGCTGCCAAAGCGGATTCCTTAGGAGATATATACTGTATACTGTGTATTAAAGAATTGGAAAATGCCCAGCTACATCTCCTTAACACATTTTTTTCTACCTTTTACATCCCTCTTGTGCAACTTAACTGATGGAGTTTACATTTGCATATGTAGTTCTCAACTTCCAGCCTTATCAGATGCCTAATATTACCCAAACGTGAGGCTTCATAGTGATTAACAGCGCTAATTATTACAGCTCCCATGAAACCAGGGGTCGCAAGACAAGATGCAAGACTCTGAAAACAAGCTGTGCGGTTCCAAGGGCACAGTCCACAGAACATGGCTTTTAGATTTCACATGCGTGATGTTAGAAGGTGAGTCGAAGGAAACCGTGTATTAGAAGTACCTCTATGGCTGATACTGCAGCTCTCTTAGTGCTATGCTGGCTGACCAGACTTGATCTCCTGTTTCAAATTTCCCTGTCACATGGCTTTTGTAGGCAGGAATAAGAAAGAGAGAAAGAAAGAGAGAGAGAGAGAGAAAGGAAGAGAGAGAGAAAGAGAAGAGAGAAAGAGAAGAAAGAAAGAGAAGAGAAGAAAGAAAGAGAAGAGAAGAAAGAAAGAGAAGAGAAGAAAGAAAGAGAAGAAAGAGAAGAAAGAGGAGAAAGGGAGAGAGAAAGAGAAAAAGAGAGGAAGGAAGGAAGGAAGGAAGGAAGGAAGGAAGGAAGGAAAAGAAAGAAGGAAAGAAAGAGAAAGAAAGAAAGAAAGAAAAAGAAAGAAAGAAAGAAAGAAAGAAGAAAGAAAGGAAAGAAAGAAAGAGAAAGAAAAAGAAAGAGAAAGAAAGAAAGAAAAAGAAAAAGAAAGAAAGAAAGAAAGAAAGAAAAAGAAAGAGAAAGAAAGAAAGAAAAAGAAAGAAAGAGAAAGAAAGAAAGAAAAAGAAAGAAAGAAAGAAAGAAAGAAAGAAAGAAAGAAAGAAAGAAAGAAAGAAAGAAAGAAAGAAAGAAAGAAAGAAAGAAAGAAAGAAAGAAAGAAAGAAAGAAAGAAAGAAAGAGGAAGAACGGACATTCACTAAAGTGGGAATTAATACAGGGTATCTGTTCTTGTTAGTTTTATTAGATGTTATATGTATGATTGAAAAAAACCTCTAGGCGTCTCCTGAAGTGGAATTTTCTGTTCCTTAATATCCTGCTGCAGGATCCCTGGGGTCCGGCAGGAAAAGGCTTGTTGCACAAGGGGCATGTTCATTAGAATTTCATATTTTATTGTCCTGAAGGAGCTGGAGACTTTTCCATTTAAGCAAGATCCCTTCATCCCTTCATTGTTATGATTTTGTATCTTCATTAATGACATGGATGGTGGGATTGAATATGCTGTCAGCAAGTTTGTGGATGACACCAAACTGAGTGGTGCTGGTGGAAGGGATGCCATCCAGAAAGACCTTGACAGATTTGAGGAGCGTGCCTATGGGAACTTCATGAAGTTCAACAAGGCCAAGTGCAAGGTCCTGTAACTGGGTTGGGGCAATCCCAAACATGTTTACAGGCTGCGAAATGAATGGGTTGAAAGCAGCCTTATGCAGGAGGACTTGGGAGCGTTGATTGATAAAAACTGAGTATGAGCTGGCAGTGAGCACTCGCAGCCCAGAAAGCCAACGATGTCCTGGGCTGCATCAAAAGAAGCGTGACCAGCAGGTTGAGGGAGGTGATTCTGCCCTACCACTCTGCTCTGGTGAGACCTCACCTGGAGTACTGCATCCATATCAGGAAAGACATGGACCTGTTCGAGTGGGTCCAGAGGAGGGCCACTGTTGTGGTTTAACCCCAGCTGGTAGCTAAGCACCATGCAGCTGCTTGCTCACTCCACCCTGGTGGGATGGGAACAATGGCAAACTAAACTCATGGATTGAGATAAAGACAGTTTAATAGGATAATAAAGGGAGAGAATAACAATAGCAATGGGAAGAACAGTAACAACAACAAAAACAATAAACACATGCTAACACACATACATATATAAAAGAAGCGATGCACAAATGCAGTTGCTTACCACCTGCAGATGAAAAAAACACCATGTTCAGTCTGCTTCTAAGCAGTGACAGGACAGGAGACAATGATATTAAGCTGGAAGGGGGTAGATTTAGATTTGACATAGAAATTTTTTATGATGAGGGTGGTGATGCAGTGTCACAGGTTTCCCAGAGAAGCCGTAGCTGCCCCCACCCTGGAAGTGTTCAAGGCCAGGTTGGATGGGGCTTTGGACAGCCTGGTCTAGTGGAAGGTGTCCCTACCTATGGCAGGGGGATTGGAATTAGATGGTTTTTGAGGTGCCTTCCAACCCCAACCATTCTGTGATTCCATGATCAAGGAAGGTGACCAACAGTCCCACTTTAATTCTCTGTATAATCAGAATGAATGGGTTAGAGGAAGTCTAAGGACAAATCCTACATGACAGAACAGGTGAGAGACAAAGATAGAAAGGTCCTTTTATCTGAAAGGCAATGCAAAACCCTGTTTGCTCTTATACTTCTTCACCTTCTTAGCACTGAGTGCTCCAGCCTGTGTGAGTGGGGCTGTCTATCCAAAGGAAAGCTTTTGGGCCTTCCTGGAGGGGAATCATGTAGATGGGTCTGTTTGGACAGTAGAAACTAGGAATAATGAGTGTTTCCCACCTTCATTCGTCACAGCCAAGCTCTCTTTAGCTGTTTCCTTTCTGCATCCTCTTGTTGGCACATTGTTCCTTCTGAACAAGAATAAAGCAGAGCTGTTAAAGGCCTTGAAGAGCTCAACTTTCTTAACTTGATTTTTTTTGCTTACTTTATCTTCTTCTTGGGGATTCAAAAAAACCCAAGAGCTGTCTGTTCTCATGCTCCTCTGCTAAGGCCTCCTCTCATCCCATCAGCTCAGCCAACAAGGAGCAGAGAAAGTGAGGAATATGCTGAAACTCATGGCAGAAGAACAGGAACCAGTGGTGCACAGAGGAAAACTGCTTGTGGAGCTGGACTGGCAAGGGTTTCTGTAGGGAAAAATTGCTGAATTGCCCAGGTAATGGGGAAGAGCAAAATAATTACTTGCTGCTTCTTTGTTGGATAGATATATTTGCAAATACTTAGGCATAGCTAAGAAGGAAACAGAAATGAAAGGTAACATTTTTTTCCTTCCTCCATTCATTTAATGTTTCTCATCTAGATCTGCTTTATATTTTCCAAAATTTTTACCCTTCCTTTACTTCTTCCCTGCCTTAAACGTTCTTTTTTTTGTTGTGGTAGGTTATATGGCAGAGCTGTGTCTGTCAAATGTTGGAAAAGAAGTTCTTTTCCTTGAGCCTTGCTGCCAGTCACTTGAGTATGAGGACTTAAATCCACACTGCACATGTTTCTTTTTAAAACTTCTGTTGATTTACAATTAGTACCTTTACTGTTAGCATGCAGCTTCAATTCCCATTCTCCATCTAAAAAAGTCAATTAAGCTGTCAGTTACCACTTCTCAGACAAAATGGCAGCAGTTCAATTTCTTCAGGTCTGGGGAATATGCAATAGCTGCAATTACTGGCTACAAGTGTTTACATCAGCCAAAGAACTATTAGCCTCCTTTAATTGCTGGTAGCAACTCAGTTTCCCCATTGCAGATGATTAATACAGTCTGTTCTCACCCCACAGCAGTCTGTGTCCCGCTTTGAACTTTTTCATGGGCCCTTGGGGGCCGTGTTTGTGAAACCCAGATATTGAAAGAAGTCGAAGTGGAATTATGGAACAGAAAAGAAAATATATTCCACAGTGTGCTCATGTGAGGAAAGGAGTATCCCAAGCTGCTACACTTGCCTGATTTCCACTTAGGGCAGTCCAAGCAAGTGCTGCAAAGTCTTCTCCCTAGGTGTGAGTAGAGGACCCAGGACCATGTGTGATGTGTCAGAGCTTCATTTTCCTCAGCTCTTATGTTAATACTATGAATGGTTGTATTTGTATGATAATCTGTGGTGAAATACATTGCTACTGCTTTTTTCCCCCCCCTGCTTTCTCTTCTCTCTCCTCTCCTCTTTTCTTGACTATGTTGTCAAGACTGAGATGCTTTGCAAGTTGTGATATAACTCAATAATGAATCGGTAGCCAGTGGTGACAGGATGATGCAGGTGAAAGTTCTGGTCCTGTCAACATGTATTTGACTCATGCAGATATGCTGGTCGAGGGAGGGTGAAATCAATCTGCCTTTAATGTTGTTTTCTTCAGTGAGTTAGCTGTTGTCTGTCAATCTCCTGTCCTCACACTGACCTCCACCTCTTCTCTCCCAAATTAGTACTTTTGTTCAAACTATAAGGATGACGTTTTCACCTAGAGTAGGGCGCAAACTAAACCTTCTCATTTATGATCCATTTGTTCTGTGATATTGTACTGTGACTATTTATTGCTCTGTGATGCTGTTTTGAGGGACAACGGAGCTAATGGGAATATACTGTGGGTATTTTTAATGACAATTAGGTGAATAAATTCTAATTCTCAGTCTCTTTTTGAATCAGCTTTAATTTGCTGGGGCCTGTTTAAAAGCAATGGATATAAATGTAAAACAACAATATCCATGTTCTTCTATATCTTGCCCCCTCAGAGGCAAAAATCAAGCTCTGCTCCTTAGTTCAAACCTTTGATAGTAATGGAACACAGACATAAAAGTGGCTTGATCTCTTATTGCTTTCCCATCTCTGTCTAGCTTTCCATCTGGAAAAAATATTTAATAACCAATTTTCAAAACAGTTGTTGAAAGTTTCCCTTGATTCCCTTCTACAGGTGAGAGAACTTACAGATGACCTTGTCAGGCTGAAGTGTCGTGGTGCTGCTATCAAAAAACCTCATCTGATGTAGCAAGGTGCCAAAGTCTTTTGGCTCCACAAAGTGAGAAGCTTTTGTCTCTCTTGTGAGTGTGTAAGGGATTATTGGCCCAGGCTTGAGAACCTGGCAGGGGGAATTTCTGTTTTCTGGATCAATGTCAAAATATAAGCAAATCCCCATACAACATACTGTAGATTCCTGGTTACTGTTGCTGGCTGCTACTGAAGTTCTTTTTTTCTTCTTCACTGTGACCTAGAAATGATTCCAGCAATAATCTGTGACCTCCTCCCCCACCACACATACCCAACCCGGACCTCCAAGCAAACTCTTTTGCTTTCTACAGCAGTACATAGAGACCCTTTTCCCAGAGGCTTGAACTGTTATACCTTTTGTGTAACCTTTTGTGATACCTGAACCAGATCCTGAGTGGGAGAAACGTCCAATGCAAATTAATCTCTTAACCAGCATTTATTTGGGGGTTGGACCCGATGATCTCTCGAGGTCCCTTCCAACCCCTACAATTCTGTGATTCTGTGATTTATATTCAGTAGTGAAATTCCTGCTTAATGGTTACGTTCAGGAGTTGGTGTATTGTGATTTAGTTGTGGGAATACACTCAAACTTCTGAGGAAAAACTCATGATATATCTAGTGCTGTCATGGATGGGTCTTTTGTGAACCTTACCATCCCTCTTGCTGCAGTAGAAAGAAGTAGCAAGACTTTTCTTTTCCAGGGTAAGTCCTTCCTCATCCTGAAATTAAGACTTCAAAAATTAGTTTCCTTAAAGCTTGTGAACTACAACGAATTATAAGATTCTCCTTTGAGAATGTGGTATGTGGTGAACAAAAAAGCCTTCCTTCAATTCCAAGGTTTATAGTCAATTTTATGGACCTTTCCTTTTCCCAAAGAAGCAAATGAGATCTATCAGAGCAATGAAAGCTCTTAGATACCTAGGGCATGTGGGAAGGCAGAACTGGGGCAACAGCAGCATACTGGTGGGGTTCCTGGGAGCCATGCAGCCTGCAGTTAAGGCACCAGGAGAGTCTTGTCAGCATTAATTTAAAAGCTCTAAGGCCAAGATGCTGAGTGCTGTGGAAGCTTTCAAGGAGCAACAGAGAGGTGGAAATGAGTATAATACTTTATCGTGTGGAACTGGAAAGTTCAGCTACGTTTCTAGAAGCTTCCCTGTATAAAAGCCTGGAAAGAAATGAAGCATCTCCTAGGATGCTAAGAGGCTAGAAGCATTTTCTCCAGCCCTAAACTGTCAGTAGGGAAAGCACAGTGCAGTTCAAACGTGAACCCTGAACCAAAACTGAAAAGCTCATGAGTTCCACTGAGTTGGTGCTCAAGAGACTGCACACATTGCCCAGCTGCCCAGCAAAAACAGTATTGTCACTGCTAGTAACAGACTCCAAGCCTGATACTCAATGTGCAAAGCCCCCACCCTGGCCTGTTGCATTCATTTTCCACTTCCTAGATGGACTTGCTATGTGAGCCAGAGCTTCATCCCAAGTGTGAAGTGGTGTTTAAGTGTGGTATAATAGTCTTGAAAATATCAGCTGAAGTTTGAAACAGGGCTTGAGCGCAAGCAACTCACTGATAGTCAAGTCCTGGACACTGAAGGGTATCCTTAAGGCCTAGGACACACTGCTTTAGGGATAAAAAAGAAAAGAAGCAGCTGTGAAGCAAGACAACACAGCTGAGCAAAGGATAAGGCACCTGATGCAGCCTGGGAAAGCAAAGCCCTTAAGCATTGGGCAGCACATAGATGGGGGGATGGAAGGGCCTAGAAACTCAAACAACTTATGAAGGGAGAACACATCAACTGTGTCTGGGAGGTGGGGGAAATAATTCACCTCAGACTATCTAGAGCTGCTAGGTGGGGTTGGCTGCCTACTCTCTGCCTGATTCTAAGAGCCCAGGTTGCATTCTGTCTGCCTGCCCACCCCAAGAACCCTGACTCTTCTAGGACCATTTTGATCTGCCAGTTAATCATAAAATCATAGAAGGTGTTAGGTTGGAAGGGAACAACCCCCCTGCAGTGAGCAGGGACATCTTCACTGCATCAGGTTTCTCAGAGCCCCATCAAGTCTGACCTTGAATGTCTCCAGGGATGGGGCCTCCACTACTTCTCTGGGAAACATTTTCCAGTGATCCACCACCCTCATGGTGGAGAATTTTTTCCTAATGTCCAATCTAAATCTCCCCTTTTCTGGTTTAAAACCATTACCCTTCGTCCTGCTACATGCCCCGGTGAACAGTTCTTCCCCAGCTTCCTTATAGGCACCTTTCAGGTACTGGCAGGCTGCAATAAGGTCCCTCCAGAGCCTTCTCTTCCCCAGGCTGAACAAGCCCAACTCTCTCAGCCTATCTCCATAGGAGAGGTGCTCCAGCCCTTAGATCACTTTTGTGACCCTCCTCTGGTTGTGCTCCAACAGGTCCATGTCCTTAATCATTTAGGGCTGCGTACAACAGCATGACAGTACATCTGCATGTGTGTTCTTTCTCCCAGATTCTGCTCTGTAATGCTCTAACCCCTCAACAGAGCATTACTGCATATAAACTTCATTTTGGGAGTTGCTGTTAACTGTAGTGTGGGACTGAGGTCCGTACGAGGGGAATCACAGTGGTGGCAGCATGTGTATGGTACTGCTCAAAGCACTATGCGGACTGTGTGTTTTCTCCTTCGGTTTCAATAAACCCCGAAGGTGTGTGTGTCTTTGCTGCTGTGAGAGCAGGTATCCTGAGAGGGTTGGTTCTAACTCATCCTGTCTATGCCATCAGATCTGGAAGCTATACCCTGATCATTCGTTTCCTTAGGAGTCTGAAAAGGATCTTCAGTGACAAGGAAGACAATACTACTAAACATATTTACCCAAAGCTTGTTTGATTTTCGGGAGGGATGCTTGAGTTTTCTTCTTCTGCCTTCACTCCCTTTTGACACTCGGTGTAGATAAAGGCACGACCTACTTGATATTTTCTGTTAGGCTACTTTAATGTCTGCATATGAATATTTGGAACTGAAATTGAAATTAATTTGACCCCATACTACTCACTTGTATTTTTGGTTCATTTTTAATGCTGTGAAGGGGAATTGCTTATTTTTGCTTGGGTTTTTTTTGGCATGTTTCGTTTTCCCTGTGCCACTACCGGCAGTATCTAATTAGAAACAATGCTTACACAGGAAAAGTATCTCTGATTCCCCTGGAAGCAATCCTGTGTTCTGAGACACCAGACAGTTGTGGAACCACAAGTTTTTATGCAAAATGAGATTTGAAAAGAAGTCATTTGTGCAAATGAGACAACACCTTAAAGTTTGAGAAATCAGCTTCGTAAGAAAGCGTTTTAAAATAAACTGTTAAAAATAATACATTGTTCTAAAACTTTCCTAAGAGTGGGAACAGCTTGGATGGCTGCAATGCAAATAATTAAGATTAATATCTGACTACTACTTCAGTGGCTGTGAAGAGCGGGCGTTTTTCCAGATGGACAATACAGCAGATTTGGCATGTCTCTAATAAAAGGAAGTCATGAATAAATCCGAATAGCAGTTGTGGTAGAAGTCTAAAGAGCAGGAAGGATAAGTTTATTAATAGCTTCAGTTCACAGCTAAACTTTGTAAATCAGACAAAGGATTTGCTTTCCAGTAATGTCCTGTGTGCTAACAGTGATCACCTCTGGTCATATTTAAAAAAACCTCAAACAAAACCCAAGAAGAACTTCAAAGTTATTACACATCTTTCTGTCAGTAACAGGTTCTATTTTTAAAATCTCTAAATTATTATTTTTTTTTTTGCTAGAAACAAAAACTCCTTTACCTCCCTTAGGCTCCTGCTTGGATAAGATTTGAGTCGGACAGATGGGTAATCCTGATTCGTAGCAGTGTTGTGATTCTAAAGGCATACCTAAGTGCTCCACCATTTGAGATCAGACAAAAACCATGATTTATGTAGATCTTCTAGTTCTATGTGTCAGTTCAGAAGGGAATCTATTGTTCTGTTCCTGCTGGAAAACCTTTATGTCAGTGATAACGCTACATAAAGAAATCGGGTTCAGCTTCCAGAGTTAGTTCCTTGGCTGCTAATGAAAGGCATATGTAAAAAATGAAGATTATTTTTTGCTTTAAGAAGTTAACATGACATTTGTGTCATATATAATATGCTTTGTACCTAATTGTTATGAATTTCATTCAACCATTCTCATGCTATGTGGCTTGTTGGCAGAGAGCTTAAGCAATGTGGGAAAACAATCATGTTCAATACCTAGGTACCAAAATTGGAGAAATGCAGTCCAAATTTCTTATGTTCAAGGATGGAAAAAGTGTGTGGCATTATATACTCGGGTGTCTTCTAGCAAGATTGTGGTTTGGCTTCTACTTTCTCTCCGTTCCTGGCTCAGTCTTCTGATTTTAAGATCTTGTTTAAAAATAGTTTTTACTATATTTTAATCAGGTTCTTTAAAGACATTTTTACTTTGTGCTTGAACTTTTAGGTGGGCTTGTTTTATAATAATTTTACATTTTAGTTTCTCAGTATTTACTTTAGCTTGCATACTATTAAAGAACGCCAGTTTCCAGCAGCCAGGCCAAGTTTCCAGAAGTGTTCAATAGTTTCATGTGACACAATTTTTGGGTGACCTATCTGAGATACTTTGTTCTCAGAAACACGTAGGACCCTTAGCTGCTATTGAAACCAAATACTAAGGAAGTGTGTTAGATGCAAGTGTGTCAGCTCACTCTGGATGTCAGAGGGGTTCCTTTACTGTGTTGCTAAACACTTGCTCATCCCTAATCTTGCTCCTGACCGTGTGAAATTGATTTCTAAATCATGATAGTATTTGACTTCCAAATATATGCAGCTCCCAAGGGTTTGGTCATACATCAATAGATCATCTCAGCAAATACAGAAGACTCATTGCTTTGCTTCTCATCATTTTCTTTTCTCTTTCATGTGTGCACTTACTCACACCTGTGTGCCTATCTATTAGAGATCAGTAGACACTGGACTATTAACTGTTACTTAGATTATGGAACAGTCACTTGCTTTTAAAATTCGTTGCCAGTAGAAGTAAGGAATGTGCCAACATTGGGGACTTTTAAATCTAAATTTAGGAATTACTTATTTCATTCACCATTTTTAAAATATTTGTTTTGGGTCTAGCCTGTGGCTTGGCAGTTGTATGTGGCATGCTTCAGTGTGAGGAAATCAAATTTCAGAAAGACTAAAATTTACTGGATCCCCAGAATTCAGTTTGAAAACCGAAATTAGGTTCTAATTTAGGATCTACAGCTTTTTTTCTTGGACTGTAGGGAGCCCATGCTGTCTCCTGGGATCCAGGGACAGCCCTGGACCATGGGTTCTCCAGGGAGAAACTTTCTCTCCTGAAGTAAGCAATGCATTTACAGAGTGTGGTAATATTCACCTACAGTCATTTTTCTTAATAGCACATTGAACATGTGCTATTGGGTAACTTGGATTGAACGTGCAAGAGAAGGGGAGGGAGGAGAAAGGTGGAAAACTACCTTTTGGCTAGTTCAGAAACAAGTAAACCGTCATACATCAGCCAACCAACCTCCTTTATTGTGAGCAGCTGCTGTATTAGGAAAAGGGATGTGGAAAAGGGATGCTGTAAAAACTAAGTATGAAGGCTATGTTAGTAAGTTATTAGAGGGCATACAATAATGATCACAACATGGCAACTTATTTAGTAGTTCAATATTTCTGAGTAACAATAAACACACTACTAAACCTCCTGTTTCTTTATATATACTTAATGATTGTTGAGCCTGGAGAAAAGAAGGCTCTGGAGGGACCTTACAGCGGCCTTCCAGTACCTGAAATGTGCCTGTAAGAAAGTTGGGGTGGAACTGTTCATGGGGGCATGTAGCAATAGGATGAGGGATAATGGTTTTAAACTAGAAAAGGGGAGATTTAGGTTGGATATTAGGAAAAAGTTCTTCAGTATGAGGGTGGTGGTTCAGTGGAACAGGTTGCCCGGAGAGGCAGCAGAGACGCCATCCCTGGAGATATTCAAGGTCAGGCTTGATGGGGCTCTGAGAAACCTGATGTAGTGAAGATGTCCCTGCTTACTGCAGGGACGTTGGACTAGATGGCCTTTGAAGGTCCCTTCCAGCCCAACACATTCTATGAATTCTAACATATTCTATTCTATGCAATATGCATGATGTTACAAATGTATTTAAATTTAAAGCCAGGTAGAATGCAACACACCAGCATTAATATTAGTTTTAAAAATTGAAATTGTAATACATTCCTAACTGGCACAAGCTATGTTCTTCTTCCACTGACTTTCCTTTTAAACTCTTTTTCTCCTAGCCTTTTAGAAGTCAGTTCAGTATACTGGGTTGTATGCCCTGCTTGAGGCTTTCCTGAGCAGCCACAGCAAGGTGGTGTGAAGCTCTGTCATCAGTCCTTGGTATATTTAGCTGCCTAGTGCAGATGAGTTAACAATCATGGGTGAGGAGTACAATGGTGTCCCTAGGTCATGGCAGAAGCCAAAACAGCCTGACAAAGAGTAGCAGTTTGCAGAGTTTCAAAATGGGCAGCTTTTGTAATGTTTAGCACATGTTGTGTGATCTGCTGCATCCACGCTGGATGGCGCGTATTGTAGGCTAGGAGGAAGCACACGCTTGTTTTCATTAGGCTTTGCAATGATTTATTCCCAGTGTGCCATCAGGTTTTAATACAATGAAAAAGAGGTTGTCAGCTCTCCTGGGACACTCTGGTCTTGTAGGTGGAAACAGGACATCTGGAGGGAGAATATCTGCACAAGGGGCAGGTGCTGTTTTGCTGATGCAGCAGGATTTTACTAGTCAATAGAAGCCTTGACACACTTCCCTTCTGGGCAGTTGGGTTACAGCCTTGCTGCCGGATACCAGCAGATAACGTCACTCTTGGCTCTAGCTGGGGGTAAGTGTAAGGAGTCTGTCTGATAAAATCCAAGAGGAACTGGGTGCACGAGGGGGAGGGGAAAATATGAGGAACCAGCTTACATAAACAGCAATACTTTAGGAAAAAAAATACCTTGGTAGAGGAAAGCATGGTTATCACTTAGATTCATGGTCTGTGAATCTCTAATATTCAAAGGCATGGAATTAATTGCTTTATATTTTTCACTGAGGACATGTTCATGTACTCCTGGAATTATTATCATTATTTTCTTTAAAAAACCTCATTCTTTAATAGCTGTGGTTTTCTAAAGAGAGTCATATTGAAAATTGAATTGACAGGTCTTCATTCTCTTCCTGAAGTCATCACCCATTTTCCAGAGGGGATTTCTACAGTTTGGCCAAACATTAGACATTAAATATTTAATGCAGAAGAGAAGCAATTCAGAAATACTTGGAAACAGTCTTGTACCTTATAGCAATTATGATCTCCCCGAGCTACCCTTAAACAAAGAGCTTTGTTCTTTTAAAGCAATTACCAGAAGTTTTAAAAAAAGAAAACCAAGAGAAAAAACAAAGCAACACACAGAGGAAACCTTCTAATGCCAGTAAACTTTAGAAGGGCAACTTTTCTGCACAGAGTGGTTCCTGTTGTAGGCAATATACAAATAGCTGGTTATCCTACATATGATTCACATTACAAAAGGAGTAACCCTGACTCGAGCAGTTTTCTTGAACTTATAAAAAATTATTTTCTCTCACATTTGCAGTAACACTGGAAAAATAAAACAATACCTTAGCATCATTTGTTTGCTCTGACATGGAAAGCATTTAGGTGTTTTTACTGTGCACTGGATGTATGTCTTGTGCCCTGTTTAAATGCTGTGACTCAAACAGTTGTTTTTATGTCCACATATGCAAAAAGCTGAGGCAGTTTTACAGGTGAGGACAGTTTAAGTGTTCTTCCTTATTTTCTGTTCCTCCCATTCCATATGCTGTAGACTATATTTTTTAGCCTGTACCTTTTCAGGTCTTGACAACATTGACCACAATGAACGTACTTTAGACTCAAGCCTGTCTTTAAATGCCAATAACTTTCAAGGATTGGTAAGCACTGAGGTAGGTGATTGACTTCCTAAGAGTTTCTGTACACTCCAGAGTTCATACAGATGGTTGAGTGCTGAGTTGGCCGCAATTTAGCAGGGTGCTGGTGGTAAGACAGCTGCAGGCAGTACATGTAGTTGGTTGCTGTAATCATCCTATGAAGCTGAATGGCAGTGTGGTGTACTCCTGAGCAAGGGAAATTCACATAATATGCTTCCTCCGGCTGCGACAGGCATGAGGCCCCTATTGAAGTATGAGCTGTTTGACCATATGGAACATCAGGCTCATAAGCCTATGATTGTAGAAAGACTGAGTTATCACCTGTTGCTCTACAGGTATTTAGAGTCCATTTCTCCTCAGGTAATAACTTAGCCAATGCTCTCTCAGGCAGACCATGATCTTCACTTCAGAATGACACAAACACTGCTGCATATTTTTTAAAGCACTGAGTTTCTTTGTATATTTAAACTTCCAGTACTCATATTCTGCCAGCACACATCACCCCTTGGATCTGTCTGTTTCCTAGCAACTTGTTTCTCATCTCTTGTTTTGGCATCTTCTGTGAGAACTCTAGGACTATCAGGTACCCCCAACATCCAGTCACGAATACCATCTTGATTCCTCCCTTGACATTCATTTCTTCAAGAAGGAACATAAGACCCTGCCTGTTCTGTCAGGGTCATTTCCAGCTTTCTCCCCTTTGGTGCTGATTTAACCTGTCACTTAAAACCTTCCATGTTCCTTCTACCCTTGCTACACAGGGATATCAGTGCCAGACCTTCAGAACATACAGGGTGAGCTTAGACTTACTCACACTCTCAGTGAACCCAGGAGGGCACGCCACATATATGTACTGTGCAATATCGAACAAAAATAGAAGCCTGGCCTGAAACAGTAATGAGCTTAGACTAAAATAAGGGTCACCTGACACTTAGAGAAATGGAAAGGTGGAAAGAGGCAGCTCAGAAAAGCCAGCTGTGAGCTACTCCTGATCGCTCCAAACAGCCGTGGTAGCAACGTACCTGTTTTGTCTGTCTCTACAAGGTTTTGACAGCATTGTGGGGAGAGACAGCTTTTGGGAGGAACATCTTTATGACAGACCTGAAAGGCAATTAGTGTATATGGTGTTCCCCTAACATGAAGGTGAAAGCTCTAAAAAGCAGCTCCATGGACAGGTATATACTCTTTTGGTACTGAATGAGAGACGAAGAAGGAACAGGCTGTAAATCTACTGAAGGTGAAATCACCAGCAGCCGAAGCAGCAGGAAAAAAGTGTGTCCATGGAGAGAAGCAAAGGGAGAGCTGAAGCAGTTAAAGCTAAGAAAGCCATCGTTGCAGTGGTTGTCTGAATAGCCATCACATGAGGTTTTTCATTTGGTCGGGAAAGACAGAGCTGAAGAAGGGGTCTGGGAGTCAAGTATAGTTAAAACTCTACTTGAATTTGTAGATGTAAATCTTTGCAAGATCAGGACCTTGATGGTTGCTATATGAAGCAGATTGTTAATCTTGCCTTAATTACACATCCAGTCACTGAAGTTCCATTTGAAAATTAAAATTATTCCATTTGGCTTATGTAAGTCTTAGGGTTTTGTGTTGTTGGTTTTTTTTTTTTAATCCAAACCTTGATGTTGCTAAAGTGATATTCTAGCAACATTTCATATTCATCCATTATGTGTTATTGGGAAGTAAAGAGATCAACCTTTCTTTTGGAGGGGTGGGAGGGTTATTATTCAGGTTTACTATATAGTCTTGTTTACTCTGTTTCCATGGTATCCAATTTATTTGGTTTCATATGTTTTGGATCATGTCTGTCTGTATAATCAAGCATAATCCATTATGTAGAAGCATTAACTTTTACAGGGTTGATAGTGCAGCTCTGAATTCATACCTTACATGACTAGTCTATCTCCCTGTTGTTAGCATTTTCTCATCTTTTCTAACCTGCTTAGCATTCCCTCATTTATTTGAAGATGAGGTAGCTGTCATACAAATAAAGTTAGATATCAGGCATGCTGATTAGGGATATGCAGAATTATATAGAGAATAGAAGAAAAAAATAAGGGACAGGTATGAGGGAAAGGCAGTTCTAAAATAAAGGACATTTTGTGAGACTCTTCAATTGCTTGCAAGGGAAACTTGTCTCTTCCTTCATCCTTATGATTTTGTAGAATGGCTCAGTAGAGTAAATCTAAACTGACTTTGCTTCTGTGAGTGCAAGGAAGAAAATTTGACTAGAGCGTGACCTTTACCCGCGAGATAGACTCGGCCCCCACCTGGAGATTCAGTAAAAGGAAACTGTATTGATTATGACATTTACAGTCAGAACTCTCTGTAAGGCTTTAACAGTGACAGTTTACCTGTAAGTTGCCAGCAAAGTATGATCTCCTTAAAATTGCCTCCAGAGGGACAGTGGTATTATTATTGGGCACACCTCCCTGCATCTGAAGCAAGGCTCATCTTATCATTGCAAGGTAAGCTGGAGACAGATAGACTGTCAGCTTTGAAAGTAATAGGTATTCCTGAGCAACGTCCTTTTTAGATAAGCCCTATAAAATATCACACTATTCATGTTGCAAAATAGTGTGGTAACTTTATTGGAACGGCTGAGCTGTGGCACAGTTGCTCTAACACTATTTAACTATGAGATTGTACAAGCTGTGTATGAACCCAGAAAGGACACAGTCAGTCCAAATTAAGAAACAACAAGAAATCAAGTGTTTTCCTGTGAGAACTTCAGTGATATTCACAGAGAACTTTTCCCAGGAATGGTGGCTTATAGATCACTGCTGTGAAGGTGCAATACTGCCTTCCAATAGCATGTTGCTGGCACAGATATAATATATCCTGATATTGTGATGATATGTACAGTAAATTACATCTTCATTGTGAAAACTGATTATGCCCACTGAGGGAGAGGGTCAAGACAAGGGAAGAATGAGACACTAGTGACTTTGCCATTATACCTGTAAGTGTGCTTTGAAACAAAGCACTTGAAAACTTTCATCACTTCCTTACAATAAAAATAAAAATAATTCTGCTTCAGAGTTGCCAGAAAAAAATGTGGAGAGCAAGTGGTCTCATCAGTATCAAAACCTGAAGTGTCCACATTTGTAATATACTTCAGTGTTTGTGGCAAAAAAATGTGGGACCCTGGCACTGACCTTTAAAAGCAATAGTTATTTTTTCAGGTAGAACACAATGATTCCCAGAAGTGAGTTTAAAACTGTGAAGGTGCTTGTTTGGGTCTGGCTGGAATGGAGCTAATTTCCTCTATAGCAGGACATGTGGTGCTGTGTTTTGGATTTGTGACCCAAACTGTGTTGATAACACACCAGTGTTTTGGCTATTCCTGAACGTTACACAGCATCAAGGCTTTCCCTTTCTCTCACTCCCCTCTCCCCTCTAGGGAGTAGGCTCCCTCCTTCTCCCCTCTAGGGAGTAGGCTCCCTCCTTCTTCCCTCTAGGGAGTAGGCTGGGAGTGGGAAAGAGGTTGGAAGGGGACACGGTTGGGACAGCTGACTCCAACTGACCAAAAGGTGGGTCCGTGCTGTATAACATCATGATCAGCAAAAAAACTCAGAGGGGGGAGGCTTCAGGGGAGGTAGCCATTGCTTTGAGTTTGCTTGAGTATTGGTCTGCTTATGAAAAGTGGTAATTGCTTTTGTATCATTCTTCCCCTTTCTCTTTCCTTCACTTATTAAACTTTCTTTATCTCGTCCCATGAGTTTCCTCTCTTCTACCGTTGCTATTCTTTCCCCCAGCCTGCTGTGTGACTGAACTATTGCCTAAAAGCAGCTGTGCTATCTCTATGACCTTAAATGTCCTGAGTTCAAAAAGGAGACATCCAGGAGACAACGCTACTCCTTGTTGCCCCTCTGTCTTTATGCAAAATATCAGATTTGTCAAGAGCATCATATATCCCGAATTGTCAGTTACTGACCTGAGTAAAACCTTTCAGGTGTGGGTAGGCTCTGTGTCTTCCTTTCAGAAAGGAGTTTTAATAGACACTTTCCCTACTGCCTTGCTAACTCTCACTTTCAAATTTAAATGTCCAACTGTGTTCAAGACACATTCTATTTACACAGGCTCTGGAGCCACCTTTGGAACTGGCGTATCTGCACAGAATCGCAGGATGGATGCACACCCATTGGTGTTTTCAGTGGTCTCACTTTCCCACAGGGTAGACATGAGTGCAGCACAGTGATTTTACCCCATGTGGAGTACTGCAGCCAGCTCTGGGGTCCCCTGGTAAAGAGAGACATTGAGCTGTTGGAACGAGTCTGGAGGAGGGTCATAGGGAGCACCTCTCCTATGAAGACAGGCTGAGAGAGTTGGGCTTGTTCAGCCTGCAGAAGAGAAGGCTCTGGTGGAACCTTACAGCAGTCTTCTATCTAGTACCTGAAGAGGTCTATAGGAAATCTGGAGAGGGGCTGTTTACAAGGGTGTATAGTGATAGGACAAGGGGTAATGGCCTTCACCTGAAGAAGGATAGGTTTAGGTTAGACATTAGAAAAATATTATCTACTGTGAGAGTGGTGAGGCGCTGGCACAGGCTGCTCAGAGAAGCTGTGGCTGCCCCCTCCCTGACAGTGTCAATGCCAGGTTGGATGGGGCTTTGGGCAATCTGGTCTTGTGGAGGGCATCCCTGCCCATGGCAGGGGGTTGGAACTAGATGATCTTTGAGGTCCCTCCAACCCAAACTATTCTGTGATTCCATGATTCTTTGTTTTGCCACATGTAAAATGTCAGCATACTTCAGCACATAGGCCATGCCCAGGCCTCTACTTGCTTCACATACACTCAGTATGTTCAGCTTGTCCAACTGCCAGAGACAATTAGCCGTATGAAAAGCCTATCTCAAATAAACCAGGGAAGGCAATGTTATATGAATTATTATAAAAATCATATGCAACCTGTTAAGATTCTGTTCTGCTGGATTACTTTCAAACTAAAACCAATTAAATCCCCCCCCCCCCCTTTTTTTAACGCAGAGTTACTGGATGTGTCATGAACAACCTTGAATTTGTTAATATTTTATGGTTAAATTCTCAGCATTAGATTTTATTTCTTTATAACTTTAACATAGTACTGAATCACAGTTCTGTCATTTTTTGTACCAGAACATGGGGCTTCTGATTGTGTTCTATTACAACCTATACAGGCAATCCTTGTCACACCACTGCTTTTTTTAAAAAAAAAATAGATTTTTAACAGAGTCATTAAAAAAGCAAACCACTTTTATGGAAAAAGCCATCAAACAGTTTATATTTTATGAAGAAAGAGAAATATTACATGCTGCCTGCACGTACCAAATATACTAATCTGGCTCTTAAAAAACAAAACAAACAGACAGACACCAAAGTTTTTTTATGTTTAAATTACTATGTCCTCTGAAGACTAGAAATAATAAGTTTTCTAATAACCTTTTCATGACCACATTTTGACCCAGCCACGATGAGCTTTAATACTTAAAATCAGAAAATCAAGTGAAAACCATGTTTAAACAATATTTTGCCAACAGGCCCTTATTCTGGAAGGCACATTAACATACATTCTGCTCCATGCTTGTCATCAGAGTACTTACCCTTTATCTGTTAAAGCAGTTCTAGTCACAAGCTCTTTGTAGATTATATTATCAATACAAGAGTTTCCCAGATACTGAGTAACAGCTTTGTTTCTGGCATTAAGAACATAGTCCTTGACTTTGTTCTTGATTTGGGTTGGAAAGGACCTCAAAGATCACCTAGTTCCACCCCCCCACCATGGGCAGGGACACCCTCCCTAGATCAGGTTGCCCAAAACCCCATCTAACATGGCCTTAAACACTTCCAGGGATGGGGCTTCCACAACCTCTCTGGGCAACCTGTTCCAGTGCATCACCACCCCCATAGTAAAGAATTTCTTCCTAACACCTAACCTAAATCTACCCTTTTTCAGCTTAAAGCCATTACGTGTTCTCCTATCACTATACTTCCAGGTGAACAGTTCCTCTCCCACCTTCCTGTAGGACATGAAAATGCCGTGCCTCCTTCTGAGTTATATCTAGGAATGGTCAATCAGTGTTTAGCTAAAAACTATACCAACTAATTCATGTTCCACCATAAAATCTGAAGCTTATGCTTTTGGACTTCAGAATTATTGTTCTTCAATTTAATAGGAAATTAAAAGTTGCATTTTATTAACTTATTCCCTATGAGCCTCCAAAATGGCTACTGTCTGTGGGAGAAGCTGAGTTGCTCAACATGTTGCCCCAGTCCTTTCAGCAGCATGACAAAAACTGACTTTTTTT